>JAUDYJ010000002.1:240222071-241626238 GCA_030761175.1 Masticophis lateralis
GGTGGCGGCGGGCGGCGGAGAAGGCTCGCGGGAGTCTCAGGGACCAGGAGGGACCGATGAAAAACGGGGTGGAGCCGCATGGAGCGGGGTAGAGTCAACCGATAGGCCACCGGGTTGATGACCGCCTCGATGGGGAAGGGACCGATAAAGCGGTGGGCCAGTTTCCGCACCGGCTGGTCCGTGGGGAGGTGTTTCGTGGACAGCCACACCCGATCTCGGCGAACCGTTTATAGTCCTCTTTCGCCCGGATCAGCTGCCGCCGCACCAGTTGCTGCACTGCCTGCAGCTCTGAGAGGAAGTCCCGGGTCTCAGGAACAGGGGAGTCCATGATGGTCAACGGAAAAAAACGTGGATGGTACCCGATGTTGGCATGGAACGGTGTCATCTGGGTGGAGGTATGTTGGGAGTTGTTAAAAGCGAACTCTGCCAGGGGAAGGTACTCGGCCCAGTTGTCCTGCTGCTGGTTGACAAAACAGTGGAGGTACTGCTCCAGTATGCCAATGACCTTCTCCGTGCCCCCGTCAGTCTCCGGATGGTGCGACGACGACAGGCACACCTGCACCTCCAGTGCAGCCATCAGGCTTTTCCAGAAGCGGGCCGTGAACTGGGCCCCGTGGTCTGAAACCACCCGGTCCGGCAGGCCGTGGAGGCGGAAGATGTGTTGCAGGAACAGGCGAGCCGTGGTACGAGCCGAGGGCAGGCCGCGGCACGGGATGAAATGTGCCATCTTCGTGAACGCATCCACCACCACGAGGATGGTCGTGAACATAGCGGACAGGGGCAGGTCAGTCAGGAAGTCCATGGAGATGGCTCCCCATGGTCTCTCCAGTGTCGGCAGGAGCTGGAGGAGTCCAGGAGGGGTCCGGACGCGGCTTTGGCCTGTCGGCACGGCACACAGGACGTCACGTAGGCGTGCACGTTGTGCCGTACCCGAGGCCACCAAAAAGTCCGCGTCACTAGGTTCAAGGTCTTAAAGAAGCCGAAGTGCTCCGCCGCGGGGTTGTCATGGCACTGGTTCATGACGAGGGCTCGGAGCGGACTTGTGGGCACGTACAACTGACCCCAGTGCCTGAGCAAGCCCTCCTCCACGGTCCATGGGGACGCGGGGCCGACGTCCGCTCTCCGCTGCTGCGACCAGTCGTCCCGTCGCTGCGCTTCCAGCACCTGAGTCCGCAGGTCCACCAGTTCCTGGACCACGGCCAAGGAGTCTGCTGGCAGCACCGTCCGGGGGCAAAGGGAGTCCTTGGGGCAAAAGTATTCCGGCTTACGGGAGAGCGCGTCCGCCCTCTGGTTGAGGTGGCTCGGAATGTATGTGACGTGGAAGTTGAACCGGGCGAAAAACAACGACCACCGGATCTGCAGCTGGTTCAAATTCCTGGCCGTGGTGAGGTGCTCCAGGTTCCGATGGTCCGTCCGCACCTCCACCTGGTGGCGGGCCCCCTCGAGGTGATGTTGCCAAGCCTCGAACGCGGCCTTGATAGCCAGCAACTCCTTTTCCCAGATGGTGTAGTTGCGCTCGGAAGGAGTGAGTTTCTGGGAGCAGTAAGCGCAGGGAAAAAGAGTGCCGCCATCCACCGGAGCCTGTAGCAGCACCGCCCCAATCGCCACGTTGGACGCGTCTGTCTCAACCACGAACGGACGGTGTGGATCGGGGTGCCTCAGGACCGGCTCCGTGACAAAGGCCTGCTTGAGAACCTCGAAGGCCTGCTGCTGCGGGGGCCCCCACTGGAACGGAACCTTCTTCCGAAGGAGCTGGGTCAACGGCACGGTCAGGGTGGCAAAGCCCGGGATGAAGGTCCGATAGTAGTTGGCGAATCCCAACAGACGCTGGACGTCCTTCACCCGACGCGGGGGTTCCCAACTGCGCAAGGCCGCCACCTTGTGTGGGTCCATCGCGATGCCCTCGGGGGTGATGATGTGCCCGAGGAACTCTATGGAAGTCTGGAAGAAGTAACATTTCTCCAACTTTGCATAGAGCTGGTGCTCCCGCAGGCGCTGCAGGACCTGGCAGACATGCTGGAGGTGACTCTCCGGGGTCCGGGAATAGATCAAAATATCATCCAGGTAGATCACCACGAACCGATCCAGCATGTCCCGGAACACGTCGTTCATCAAGTGCTGGAAGACCGCGGGGGCGTTGGTCAACCCGAACGGCATGACGGTATATTCAAGGTGTCCGTATCGGGTGCCAAATGCCGTCTTCCACTCGTCCCCCTCTCGCATCCGCACCAGGTTGTAGGCTCCCCGGAGGTCGAGCTTGGTGAAAATCGAGGCCTCCCGCAACCTCTCCATCAGCTCCGGGATCAGCGGCAGGGGATAGCGATTCCGTACCATGATGGCATTCAAGCGCCGGTAGTCGCAACACAGGCGCAAGTCCCCCGTCTTCTTTTTCACGAAGAGGACTGGGGCCGAGAGCGGGGAGGTCGAAGGCCGGATGAACCCACGGGCCAGGTTCTTGTCCAGAAAGTCCCGTAAGGCGGCCAGCTCGGGCTCCAACATGGAGTACAGGCGTCCCGAGGGCAGGGGCGCGTTGGGCATCAAGTCCACCGCGCAGTCGTAGGGTTGGTGCAGGGGCAAGCGATCCGCCTCCTTCTCGCTGAACACGTCGGCGAAGGATGTCAGCTCCGGAGGCAAGGAGACGTTCGGGGCAGAGACGTCCTGGCCGGCACAGGTGTGGCGAAGGTGGTCAACACACTGCAGGCTGGGGAACGAGATGGCATTTCTCGACCACGCCACCTGAGGGTCGTGCACCCGAAGCCAGGCCATTCCCAGGACCAAGGGGAAGTGCAGGTCCGCCGTCACATAAAACTGGATCGCCTCCTCATGGTTCCCAATGGCAAGGCGCAAGGGCTGAGTAGCGAAGTTGATGGGCCCCGCCACAATTTCCCGCCCATCAATAGTTTCGACCCTCAACGGAGGGTCCACTGGAACCAAGGGAACCTTGTAATGGGCCACAAAGGCCTGGTCCATAAAGTTCGTGGTGGCCCCCGAGTCCACCAGCGCGTGCGCCTGGAGCCCCTCCGACCGGTTAGCCAACAACACCCGGGTGTTCAAAATCAGGTGCCGAGGGGGCTCACAGTCCACAGATGCCGCCTCCGGCGGGGCATGGTCACCTGCCTGACCCAGAGTTTCCCCTAAGCCAGGCCTGACCCGTTTCCCGGCTGGTCACGCCGAGGCTCCGGAACAGGCTTGAGCGATCCACTCCGCTTCCGGGGACACGAGGCGGCGAAATGTCCACAAAATGTCCTCTATTGTCCGCAATAGAGGCACAACCCCCCTTGGCGCTCCACATCCGCTCCTGGGCCGTCAGTTGAGGTCTGGCTGCTCCGAGCTCCATGGGCTCCTCAGCCGTCGCCACCAAACGCGGTACGGTCCGGGGCGCTGTTGGTACGAAACGCGGGGGTGCCGGCACTGTCGGTGGTTCCGGAAGAGCCCTTCGGGGCCGTCGCCGTTGTAGGCGGGCATCGATGCGCAGGCATTGGGTCACCAGCGCGTCCAGGGTCTGTGGCGCCTCCACCCGAACCAGCTCGTCCTGCATCTCATCGCAGAGGCCGTCCTGGAAGGCATCCATCAGCGCCGCCTCATTCCAGGCCGAATCCTGGCCTAGCAATCGGAACTCCGCAATATAGTCCTGCAGGGGGCGCTTGCCTTGGCAGAGGTCTTTGATGCTCCTCGCTGCCGTCTGCACCCGGAGGGGGTCCTCAAACATGGTGCGCAGGTGTTGCAAAAAGCCCTGATAGTCCAGAAGCAAGGGGCTGTTTTGCAGCAACAGGGGCGTGGCCCATCGGGTGGCAGTGCCAGAGAGGGAGCTGATAATAAAAGCCACCCGAACCCGGTCATCCGGAAAATCCTCCGGCCGCATTGCCATGTACAGCTGGCACTGTCCCAAGAAGGCCGGGAACATTTCCTGCTGTCCAGAAAACTTATCTGGCATGTTCACTGGGCATCTTGGACGGGGAAGGGGAGCAGGTGGAGCTGCTACAGGAGCATTTCCCAAAGCAAGTTGTGCAGTTAGCTGTGCTACTTGCTGTTGCAGAAGTTGATTGGCCTCCAGCATCTGCTGTACCTGCTGCTGCAGCTGTTGGTCCATCGTGGGTTAACGATGGAGTTTTGGGGTGACGAACAAGATGATCTGTCCCCCCCCCTTCAGAGACCCACAGAAACACAGCCAGCCGAGGGTTAAGAATCACTTGGCACACTCCGCAGTTCTTATCTCAACCTTGGCAGCGATATGCACACCGTCTGCCAAGGACTTTATTGGTTTACACAAACAAGAAAATCACCTACGTAGCTTTGCCGTTCATCCAGCTTCCAAGACTACGAGGTTGCTCCGTTTGTTTAGCTTTGTTCGTCACGAACTTCGTGACCCACCGTACTGTCTTATATAGATATGTTTCTGGGTGTGGTCCAGTGAGTCATTGATCCTGTGACTCCAATCCAATGACTCAGGATTTCCTCATATGCCGCAGCTGCAGTACCCTTTTATCTCGCCTTCTTTGGCGTGCGTCCAGGAATGACGTCTCTCCCTCACTCTCATCTGAGACACCTGTTTCCCGACTACTTGCCTCTCTTTCAGCTGGCACCTGAGCCGGTGCCAGAGGGGGAGGGCTGGGAGATCTGGCTGGCTCCTCTTCCTCCTGCTCAGAGCTGCCTTCCTCCAAAGGGATAGGCTTAGAGGACGGGGCCACAACACCTCGCCGCAATAGAGGCACAACCCCCCTTGGCGTCTCCGCATCCGCTCCTGGGCCGTCAGTTGAGGTCTGGCTGCTCCGAGCTCCATGGGCTCCTCAGCCGTCGCCACAAAACGCGGTACGGTCCGGGGCGCTGTCGGTACGAAACGCGGGGGTGCCGGCGCTGTCGGTGGTTCCAGAAGAGCCCTACAGGACTGTCGCCATTGTAGGCGGGCGTCGATGCGCAGGCAGTGGGTCACCAGCGCGTCCAGGGTCTGTGGCGCCTCCACCCGAACCAGCTCGTCCTGCATCTCATCGCAGAGGCCGTCCTGGAAGGCATCCATCAGCGCCGTCTCATTCCAGGCCGAATCCTGGCCTAGCAATCGGAACTCCGCAATATAGTCCTGCAGGGGGCGCTTGCCTTGGCGAAGGTCCTTGATGCACCTCGCTGCCGTCTGCACCCGGAGGGGGTCCTCAAACATGGTGCGCAGGTGTTGCAAAAAGCCCTGATAGTCCAGAAGCAAGGGGCTGTCTTGCAACAACAGGGGCGTGGCCCATCGGGCGGCAGTGCCAGAGAGGGAGCTGATAATAAAGGCCACCCGAACCCGGTCATCCGGAAAATCCTCCGGCTGCATTGCCATGTACAGCTGGCACTGTCCCAAGAAGGCCGGGAACATTTCCTGCTGCCCAGAAAACTTATCTGGCATGTTCACTGGGCATCTTGGACGGGGAAGGGAAGCAGGTGGAGCTGCTACAGGAGCATTTCCCAAAGCAAGTTGTGCAGTTAGCTGTGCTACTTGCTGTTGCAGAAGTTGATTGGCCTCCAGCATCTGCTGTACCTGCTGCTGCAGCTGTTGGTCCATCGTGGGTTAACAATGGAGTTGGGGTGATGAACAAGATGATCTGTCCCCCCCTTCAGAGACCCACAAAAACACAGCCAGTCGAGGGTTAAGAAGCACTTGGCACACTCCACAGTTCTTATCTCAAACTTGGCAGCGATATGCACACCGTCTGCCAAGGACTTTAATAGTATACAGAAAGAAAAGCACCACAAATATTCAGCAAAGTCTCTGATCAGCTTCAGCTTGTAAACTCCAATGCCTAACCGATATAGTATAATTTGTTCATCACAGAGATCATTACCACCCCTCTGTCTGTTATATAGTCTCTCTGGGTGTGGTCCAGTGACTCATTGATCCTGTGACTCCAATCCAGTGACTCAGGTCTATTCCCTCATGCGTCTCCGCAGCTGCAGTAATCGTTTCTCTCGCCTTCTTTGCCGTGCGTCCAGGAATGACGTCTCTCCCTCACTCTCATCTGAGACACCTGTTTCCCCACTACTTGGCTCTCTTTCAGCTGGCACCTGAGATGGTGCCAGGGGGGGGGCTGGGAGATCTGGCTGGCTCCTCTTCCTCCTGCTCAGAGCTTCCTTCCTCCAATGGGATAGGCTCAGAGGACGGGGCCACAACACTTTCGAACTGCTAGGTTGGCAGAAGCTGGGACAAGTAACGGAAGCTCACCCCATTACGCAGCACTAGGGATTCGAACTGCTGAACTGCCAACCTTTCTGATCGACAAGCTCAACGTCTTAGTCACTGAGCCACTGTGTCCCATGTGCACAGGCATACATATACGCTATATATACACACAAGCACATATCTATGCATACCCACACTGAAATATACATGTATGTACAAATAAGACAATGAATTTTTAAGAAAATTAATTATTAGAATGTTTAAATTTTAAATGTGCTATGAACTTGAAATCCAGGCCACAAGGTCATCTTTTGCCTTTTTTGTTGACCCTAAATTCAACCACAGTTTAGAATTCAGGTTAGTTAATCAAATATAGAAATGATAAGGAGGGAATATGTGAAACTGAAACCAGGCTAGCCTTGTGGCTATGTGTAATGCAAAACCACAGTTTAGTATCACCAGTGACTGCAGCCTGTCACTGCTCCCTTTCTATTACTCAAAGGTACCTGATGTTCATATCATTGCTCGCAAACCATTTCACCTTTGAAAGAAGCAAAGGACAAATTAGCATCACAACCAACACAACAACAGATGACTGTTTGGAGAAATGCCAGCATATCTATGATTGCTTCTCTCATTCTGGCCTTTACTCAGAAATTATCTGGGTCTCTAGACGTTGCTAATGCAAATTCTCCCTGAAAGAATAAACCCCAAATTTGAAAAGGAAGGATATCAGTCAAACCATAATATAACCAGGAAGTCTTTTTGTGGAATATTGCATTCATAGTGTTTGAAATAAATTGGAGGATGAGGCCTTCCTAATCCAAAGTTTCCTTTCAAAGATCCATGCATTATGATACAGTATAATGACCTTTCCCTGGTTTCATAGCAAACATTCACAAAAGACGTATCATTCTTTCCTTCAGACATTAATCATGCAAGTCCCACTGTGTCACCTGTCTTAATTAAAAAGAAAAATACAGACTCTTCTATGAAGCTTTGGATAATAACATTTCATTGAAACCTGTCGAAGAGAAACGAAAATACTCAGCACATTTCAGGAGAACAAAATGATAAAATAAATCTTTTTTTGCCTCTGGCAAAAGAAAAGGAAAGGAAAGAAATCCAAAAAGTAATAATTGAACTACTTATCTTTTCCTAGATGTTACTATGTGTTTTCCTCTGTACTAAGCTTGATAGGTATTATGATTGTTCATATAAGAAGGCTTATAGGAAGTATTTTTGTTATGCAGAGGCTGGCATTCTTAAATTCTTAAAAGATATTAAATAAACAATGAAGGAAAAAGCAGGCTCTGAAAACCAGTTTAAAACCTAGCAGAAGTAGAAAGTAGTTTTGTTGCTGACTTATTCAAATTATTCATGGATTTCAAGCACATTCTATGAACTCGGCTCTGTAATCTAAGAAGGTTTCTTTTCTTGACAAAGCTCTCATTGATTTTTATTTGGCCCCTTCTGTTTCTGCAAACAATATTATGTTCTAGGGCCACCTGATCTAGGCAGCAAAACTCTGTATACTTTCTTTACTGCTATCTAATGGTTGTCCAAAATTTTGCAGCCAAGATCTGGTAGCGCTTCTATAAAGAATTGCTAAATTAAAATAAACACAGATATGGAATGTCTTGTGGTAAGTGATTTTGCACTAGAGTTTTCTCTTACTAAAAGACTGACAAAAAAAAAGACTGACAATTTGTTGACAAAAAAATATGACAAAAAGTTTTGTATTCATGCAGGTCTCTCTGCGTATATGAAACTGTATGAAAGAAAAAGTTGGACAAACAGCAACAAGTTCAGAGAACAACAGTAAAGGATGATTATAGAACCTGTAACATCCCATGAAGATAGTTTGAAGGACCTAGGAAGATTCAGCTTTGAAAAGAGAAGACTAAGGGGCCATAGGATGTCACATAGAAAATATGTGCTCTATTCATGCCAAAATATGTAACAACAAGAAGGCAAATTCTGATTCAATGTTAGAGGCCTTGTAACTTTAATGAAACCAATTGAAGTGGTGAATTCTACAGTGTTGAATGTCTAATGAGATATCAGCTGTTCAAAGCAAGCTTGGTCAGGAAAGAGACTCCACAATGATTACTTTTACTGTCATGGATATAATAACAAAAAGCCTAACAGCAATATTCTTTTCCCTTCCCCTTTGAAAGAATCACGGTAGGTCAAATTTGAGTGTTTTCTTCAATCTTTCTCCTTTTCATAGCTAAGTTAGTGTTTATGTAACCACTGTTGAGTATCTTTTTTAGTTCATTTCCATACTTCTCTACATCAGTGTGGGTACTTTAATTTGGATTCCTACAGTAAGGATGGATTTTGACATATTATAGATAACGCCTTTCAACTTTGTATTCTATTCTGTGATTCTAAACACAGACTTTCCCTGTGTTGCTCAACCTCCATTGGTAAATAATATTATGATCCAATTCTAAGTCTAAACCTAGAGACCTTTTGATTCCACAAGTTGGAATCAAAATATCACAATAGTCCACAGATTGGTCTATTACAATACAAACACCTCAAAAACAAGTTTCTATCATTTTATTTTGTTCTCAAGTTCTCGTGATTTTAACATCAAAGTTTTACTTTACTTAACCTGCCTTCTTTGAATATTTCTTTCTTCATGTAAGGCCCTCATTTACATGCAACTTTCTAATGCATCTCTTGTTTTCTTCTTTGGCTGTCCGAAATTTTGTAGACAGAATCAAGTAACCCTCCTGTATTCCAAAATTATTTGGTAATTTGGATGGCAAGAATCTCTGGTACTGGTATATAATGGAAATACGCTTGCACTAACTGTAAGAATGATTACAATATACATACCAATAAAGGATTTCAGTTCTCAAAACAAATAAAAGTGAATATTCCTTTCTCAACCATACATTTCATTACATTCTTACAGATTTGGAAGAATTTGACTTTATCATTCACAGGGACCTATGAAATTATTCTAATGGAGAAACACTCCTGACCAAATTTTATACCAATTCTACAAAATACAACTTTCTAATCAATTTTTAAATATCAGAAATAAATGTGTTAGAAACACTGACTGCAATTCTATACATCATTAATTGGCAACCTGAGGCTCATTGACCCCATATCTCCCCTTTCACATTCACATATGCAAATCTAAAAATAGGCTGTGAAGTTTCTCTTGAGTTCATTGCTCCTATTTTGCCTCTATCTACATTTTATAGGCTAGGAGTCAGGAGGTATATAAATTTAATAAATCATTATGGTTGGTTGCACTGTCAGTCAAATGTTTAGACTGAATTTGGCATTTTTGTCTACCTATCGAGTCCTTCCCAAAGAATAGACAGAAGTTGGTTGTTGTTGTTGTTGTTGTTGTTGTATTATTATTATTATTATTATTTAATATTTAGTGAGATTCACAGCCTTTGAGACTGGTTAATAGCTCAGCAGCTCGAGTCCTAACCAAGGACCTAGGAACTGCTAAGGTATCGTTGGAGGATGTAAGATGTTCCGAGTAAGGTCATTTTTTGTAGAGTCAAAATGTTCAAGTCTGGTAAATTTAGAATTTCTAAATAGCGGGGTAGCCCTTTGGGCATTGGTCCAAGGCTCCAATTACAATTGGGACAACACACAATTTCTTTTTCCACAGTCTCTCAACTTCAATTTGCAAGTCCCGGTACTTTGTGATTTTTTTCTTGCTGCTTATCTTCAATCCATGCATCATCAAGAATTGCAATATCAATGAACCATACTTTTTTCTTTTCAACTATTGTTATGTCAGGTGTGTTGTGGAGTAAGTGCCTGTCAATCTGAATCCTAAAGTCCCACAAGATCTTGAGTTTCTCATTCTCTAAAACTTCCTCAACCTGATGTTCCCAGTGGTTTTTGCTGTACCCAAATCCAAACTTCTGGCACAATTTCCAGTGAATCATCTTAGCAACGCGGTCATGGCGTTGTAGGTAATCAGTTTGTGAAATTTTGCTGCACCCACTGATCAAGTGGTCAACTGTCTCATCTTTCTTATTGCAGAGGCGGCATTTGTTGTTGGTGGTAACATGTTGAATTTTTGCCTTCATGCAGTTGGTGGCTAGGGCTTGTTCTTGAGCTGCCAAAATAAAGCTTTCTGTTTCTTTTTTTAGTACTCCTGATCTTAACCAGTTCCAAGTTAGTTTCTAGTCAACTTTGCCTTCGATACTTTTCAAGTATTGGCCATGCAGAGCTTTGCTTTTCCAATTTTCAGCTCGCTGCTCAATTACTTCTTTCTTATATTCTGCTTTTGTTTTAGTTGTCTTTAAAAGGCCTCCTTTATTTACTTCCTTAATCATTGGTTCTTCACGTTTCTGGATGTAATCATTCAAGCTGCGTTTTTCTTCTTCCACAGTCTGCTTTACTTGCAGGAGTCCTTGACCACCCTCTGCTCTTGGTAAATATAATTGGTCAATATCACTTTTAGGGTGCAAGGTATTGTTGTTGTTGTTGTTGTTGTTGTTATATTATTATATTATATTATATTATATTATATTATATTATATTATATTATATTATATTATATTATATTATATTATATTATATTATATTACATTATATATTATCTAAAGATATCGTTGCAGGATGTAATCTGTTAAAGTATAGCGGCTTTTTGCAATTGACTAATGCTGATTTTGTCAATGCTGATGGTGTTCAGTTGGTGCTATTATTATTGTTTACTATTGAAAAAAAATGCATCTTTCCATTCTAATAATTTCATAGCAGGCCTGCATAGGCAACAATTATGCAGATTCTTTCCAGAATGGTGCTTAGTTACTCTATTTACTGAGACTAACTTCCAGTAAAGATAATGGGACCTTCTTCTAAGCAGAGATGTGTAGATTAGTTTGTTGTTCTCCTGCAAACCTGTATGGCATGAAGAGCAAGCATTATCAAACATAATGGGGCCTTATTTCTAATTAACGTGTATGTTTACATTGTGAAGCCATTTATTCCTTTGCAATTATGCATGTTGTATTCATCATAATGTAATAGCTCACAAATCTGGGAAACTGGTATCTTCATACAACCAAAACAAAGATGATTGACTGTCCTGAACTGTAGCTTAAAGGAGGAATTAGATCTGTTTCCATAGAAACGATGAATTATAAATCTTAGTGAGTGAATGGAAATTATGATGTCTAAAATAACAATACTGTCAGTCACCTTGCTGCAAAATACTTTGACCATATTAAACAAACAAACAAAATTATTTTGCACAGTTGTTGGCTTGATACATGAGATTCTTTTAAGATCAGATCTTTTTTTGAAAACCTATATGCAATCTTCAGTTTCTCCCATATTTTTTCTTATTCCAGAAAAACTTGTATACAGCTGTTATTAATTTATAACTAGGGCAGGAATTCAAAAGGAATATTTTGCTGTTTCCCTTGGTTTTCCCCAATTGACTTCTCCAGCTGCAGAAACTAAACTAAACTACAACACAAGCCAGAATTTTCCCCTTTTCAGGAACTTAATGGGATATATTGGAATAAAGCAGAAGCAGGGTTCTAGGCTTCTTTGGTTACATTTCATATTCTTCTCTTATTCCTATACATTTCCATAAAATTAACACAAAAATATTGTAAACTAATTTGTTTCCTTTGAGACTGGAATCAGTTTATTCCCATGGGGTGGGGGGGGGGGGAGGTTCATGCTGCCCCAGGAGTGATTGGAAGAAAAGTGTGCTTACTTTTTATCTATAGCAATTGCATGAGCTAAGGAGGTAATTGTTATTATAACATGACATTAATCTTTTTTTCCTCTCCACTGGAAGTACTTCAATATAGTATACTTACAAGGTTCTAATCCACAATTCAGCATATAAATCAGAGCTGCAGAGTTCATTAAAGCAAATAATTCTGCCAAGATACTTTTCTTAGTTGCATTCATCCATCTTACTTATTCAGGCCTCCTTTCTCTTTTTTGCGTAGTCATTCAGTCTGTTTACAGAGATTTGATAATTGATGAAGTATAATAAAGCATTTATTTTTTAAAGAAATGTCCAAGTTAACTGTGCATTTATGAGATTGCCTTCTGCCACCGATAGCCTCCCACCGGCCAGTATGCTCCCACAGAGAGGGCCTCCTCAGGGTGCCGTAGGTCAAATTATGTTGATTGGTGACCCCAGGGGGAGAGCCTTCTCTGTGGGGGCTCCCGCCCTATGGAACGAATTGCCCCCGGAGATACGTATGATCTCCGACCTATGTACCTTTCGCCATGCCCTTAAGACTTTACTATTTCAACAGGCTGGGCTGATGAAATGATGAATTTTAAATGGAGTTTTTGGAGTTTTTAAAAATTGGGCCAAATTATTTAATATGTTTTAAATGTGTTTTAAATTTTGTAGTATATGTTGTTTTTATTATGGCTGTGTACCACCCTGAGTCCCTCAGGAGAAGGGTGGTATAAAAAATTAAATAATAAATGAATAAAATAATAAATGAAAATAGAAGGTATTTTTACAATCAGATTACTCAATCAACAGTTAAGATTATGGGTATTTAAAGTTTGTGGCATAATACAGCATCAGGTAAAAAATTTTCAAGATCAGGGCTCTCCAAATTTTAGGAGGGAGAGAAGCAAAATCTTGTAGCACCTAAAGGAGAGATAGTATTCAGCAGGTTCTGACCAGTTCTGGAGAACCGGTAGCGGAAATTTTGAGTAGTTCGGAGAACTGGTAAATATCACCTCTGACTGGCCCCATCCCCATCTATTCTCTGCCTCCTGAGTCCCATCTGATCAGGAGGAAATGGGGATTTTGCAGTAACCTTCTCCTGGAATGGGGAGGGAATGAAGATTTTACAGTATCTTTCCCCTGCCACGTCCACCAAGCCACGCCCCACAGAACTGGTAATAAAAAAATTTGAATCCCCCCACTGATCTAAAGCTAATAAATTTGTCAGGTGTCTCCTGGCAAACTGGCCTGGAAAAGCAAACATTCAAGAACTTTTGCTTGATAGAATTTATTTTAGAAATACTAAAGATGGCATTATGAATGAATTCCAGGGACTGCTCTGAATCAAATTTAAGGCCTCAGTTATAATAAAATTAAAATTCTTGCATGTGTTCCTCCAACCCATGCAACATAATGACCTAAAAATCAGGAACATCTGTCTGCCTTTATTTAGGTAATAAACTGCTCATATCAGATTGTATGCTTATGATAATTGAAGACCACTTCCACTAATACTGACACGGCAAGCCACTTATCATCTCCTTTTAATGACCCCATAATCCCTTGCGGGGTGGAGTCTGGGCAACTGAATGGAGCTGACTGGCCGGATGCCCTTCCTATCACCAATGCAGAGTTATATTCAGCAGATATATTCTCATCGTACGCAGACAGCAAATCACTAATATATAAACAAACCCCACTTTCTTCTAGAACTAAAGATGCTACTTAGCAAACAACTAAAGTCAGAGACTCCACACCAAGAATTCCACAATTCAACTCAACCAATATTCTCTTCTATTGAAAGAATTGTCCCTCATAACCTGTTATCATTGTATAATGAAAAGTTGCATCTTTATCAAGTTCTAGATATCTGAAGAGCTTTTCAGGCTGTGTAATGTATTTACTGTAATAACAATAATGAAGTCCAACTGCAGTCCTTCTGCACTTTCAGTATGGAATGACGTAAGCATTTTCACATGCAGGGCATCATGCTAATCAGCATTACTTAAACCATGTTTAAGTAATAAATTGTAGTTTTCCAATCAGAAATTCAGATACCACAATTTTATTAATGAAATGTCTATTAAGGGATACTCTTTTTGGTAGAAAGGAGATAATTTCCCATTTTGGGTTTAGGACATCAAAAAGAGCATTAGAGAGCCTGAAAGAAAATGCAAATGAATTGGCGGAAAAGTCCTATTTTCTGAAAAGCTAATTCAAAAATCAAGCTTAGCTAACAAGCCAAGGGAAAATGGTTTTAACAGTTTCTTAAATAAGCAGTGGTAATAGATGGATTTGCCTATCTTCAACCTTTAATGCCTCTTTCTTTTCTCTAAGACGTAAGAATGGCTTCCTCATTTCCACTCTAACCATGTTGTGGTTATTCATTTGCTAGTTTGTTTCACTGCTGACTGGGTTTCTATGCCTGTTTTCCATGTTCTGCACACATGACTGAGCCGGAATTCAGCCAGTGTAAAATCTGTCTACCTCCATTGACTTTGATTTATACCATGGACTCTGTGACTTGATTAATTCCCAGTCCATCATCCATGAGAACAAGGGGGAAATGCCAAGTGAGATGGAGGCTGAAGAGTTCCAAACACTTATTCTAATATAATCTTAAGCATTAATTTCTGACAGCATAGATTTATGCACACGAATTTACCCGTGTCAAAGATCTTTCTCCTTATCTATGTATATTTTCAGTAGCCGTGCCTCTGTAAAAACAACCTCTCATTGTCCACATGCAAGTCTTCGAAGCTGATCTGTATTTCTAATTCCAGATTTAAATGCTAGGAGAAAAGGAAAGAACATCGACCACAGCCATTTCTTAGAGAAACATTATTGTAATCTTCCCCTTTTTGTGGTTGCATTTATTACGAGACTTAAAAAGTAAGCACTGACAATGTTGCTTAGGTATTACTAGAATTGGAGGAGAAATTAATTGCATTTTTAAATAAATTTACCTTATTCATACTTTCAGAACATATAGGCATAAATATGTAGAAAATATAGAAAACTCAGTATGCATGTGTGTCCTAATATCCGCACTATTCTATATAAACACACGCATGCATACATGCATATATTTCAAAAGCCAAGAGTCATGAACAACAAAAGCAAAACTTGATTGAAACAAAAAGATTGTTTGCTTATATATTAAACTCTTATGTGATGCAACTAAAGAGCCTGAGTAGCGTAGGGGGCTAATGCCTCCTACTAAAGGCAGCAATTAAGATCCAGCTGCCTGCAATTTCTGCGAGTTCAATCCTAGCCAGGCTCAAGGTCGACTCAGCCAAAAGCCTTTCCATCCTTTCTAACGTGGGTAAATTGAGGACCCAGTTTGTGGGGGCAATATAAATATACAAAAGTATGAAGGCTATTGCTTAATGCATTGTAAGCCGCCCTGAGTCTCTGGAGAAGGGCGGCATATAAATCAAATTTTTTTAAAAAAATCAAGATAACTTGGTGAAAAATGTGGGATCTACCCTTCACAAATTTTGATTGGTATTTATGATTTTAACTTTGGAAATGGATAATCAGTTAACTTATGATGGATGAAAAGAGTTTTACTTTTATTTTTCTTATCTTCTGAAAGAGAGAAGTATTCTATGAATTTCTGCTTTTCCAGAAACATCATCCCAGCTCAATAGAATGCGGCCGCGCGGGGGATTATGGGAGCGACAGGGCGCTCCCACGTGACACCTCTCCTGCGTGAGCTGCATTGGTTGCCGGTTGACTTCCGGGTGCGTTTCAAGGTGTTGGTAATCACCTTTAAAGCGCTCCATGGCTTAGGACCAGGGTATTTACGGGACCGCCTTCTGCCACCAATTGCCTCCCACCGACCGGTTCGCTCCCACAGAGAGGGCCTCCTCGGGGTGCCGTCAGCCAGACAATGCCGGCTGGCGACCCCCAGGGGGAGAGCGTTCTCTGTGGTAGCCCCCACCCTCTGGAACGATTTGCCTCCAGAACTGAGAACTATTGCTGACCTCCGGACTTTTCGTCGGGCTCTAAAGACGCACCTTTTCCAACTCGCCGGACTTGCCTGATCCCTTTTATTTTTAAATATTTCTACATTTTTTAAATTTTAAACTTTTTAGTGTTCTTAGTCGGTTCTTATACCTTCAGCCTTAACTTATATGGATTTTAGGATGTTTTTAATTGTTTATGTACTGGTTTTTAATTGGCTGTACACCGCCCTGGGTCCGCCAGGAGAAGGGCGGTATAGAAATTTAATTAATAAATAAAAATAATAAATAAATAGTTGGTGAAAGACTGCTTACATGTAGACCAGGGGTGGGTTTTAAAATTTTTTACTACCAGTTCTGTGGGTGTGGCTTATTTTGCGGGTGTGGCTTGATGGTCATGTGACAATTCTTTAGGATTTAGCAGAGGTACTGGTCTACCAGGCTTTTAACTGCTTGCAGAGCTGTACCGATCTACCCATTTATTTTTTGCAGGCACTGGTCTACCCATTTATTTTTGCAGGCATTGATCTACTCATGTATTTTTGCAGGCACTCGTCTACCCATTTATTTTTGCAGGCACTGATCTACTCATGTATTTTTGCAGGCACTGGTCTATCCATTTATTTTTGCAGGCACTGATCTACTCATGTATTTTTCCAGGCACTGGCCTACCCATTTATTTTTGCAGGTACCGGTCTACTCATTTGTTTTCTTTTAACACTGATCAGCTGTAGGGTGGCCCTTTGAAGCTCCGCGGCAAGAGTTTAAATAGGTTTTTTTCCCTCTAGCCATCAGCTGGGACTCAGAAGGCAGCAATAGATTGGGGGTGGGGCCAAATAAAAGGTAAGAATAACGTGGGGGGCACAGGCGGGCGGGGGGGCAGAACCGGTTCGGTGACATCATATCATCACTGCTACTGCCTGATGTAGACACTATTTTGATACTTATGAGCACATCTGGAATTTTTATAAAACACAGGTAGTCCTTGACTTATGAACACAACTGGAATCAGAATTTCTGTTGCTAAGCAAGGCATTTTTAAATGAGTTGCACCTGAATTTACAATTTTTGCCATAGTTGTTCAATGAATCAATGCCATTATTAAGAGAATCAGGCAGCCATTAAGTGAATGGGGAAGTAAAACTTCTCCATTGACTTTGCTTGTCAGGTGGAAGGTTGAAAATGGTAATCACATAACTCCAGGATGCTGCAGCTGTCTTAAATACATTTGATTACATGATTGTGGGATTGCTGCAACAGTCATAAGTGGGAGGACTGGTCATAAGTCACTTGTTCCAGTTCTGTTAGAACTTTGAAGGTCACTAAACAAATGGTTGCATGTCAAAAAGTATCTGTAAGCAAGTCAAATTTTAGGTAGAAGTTAACAGCAATGTTAATATGATGTTGGATCATTCACTGTGTGTTAAAGATGACATGACCTTAGCATTTTCAGCTTTATAAGGAATCAAAAATCATGGACTTCAAGCATATGGACAGCTAAAAAATGTTATTCCTTATTAAATGGAAAAAATGTATATCTGATTTATAGAAAATAGTAAATGTTTACTTTTTTGAAATCGTTGCAAATTATTTTAATCAATAGTGACTCTGTCAACATATTCATTGGAGTTATTTTATTGATAATTGTCCAGATCCCTTTTTTTTCTTATTAGGATCAATTTTAATGCTACATCACATTGTTGATACTTGTTCATATATTTTTCTGTTGATTAGATTTCCTTAAATTACCATCCACATTTTTCTTTGTTATTCAGTTGCTACACTGTATCCAATTCTTCACGACCCCATGGACACAACTCGCCAGCCCTCCTGTCCTCCTAGAGTCCACACAAATCTATGACCACCTCATCGATGGCACTATATAGCCTCCTTTTACCTTCACTCTTTCCCAACATCATGGTCTGTTGTCCCAAAAGTGCTTTTTCAAGAGGCAACCAGACTTTCTGGTTTTTCTTTCACTAGCCCAGAGCTGAAAAAGTTTCTTGGATAAGAAGTGAAACATCTTCAAAGAAAAACTAGAAAGTCCAGTTGCCACTTGAAAAAGCACTTTTGGGACAACCATGACCTGGATAACTGAGAATCTCCATAGACAACTATTACTCCAATGAGTCCTCTCTTTTCATTTACTATCCACATACAATTCAGAAAATGGCTAAATCTATTTGCACTAATAAGTCTTAAAACATTCTTTTGTAGAAAGCAAACTTTATACAGGTAGTCCTCAACTTACAACCAAAATTGAGCCCAAACTTCCTGTTGTTAAGTGAAACATTTGTTTAAATTAATTTTGCCCCATTTTTACAACCTTTTTTGCTTCAGCTGTTAAGTGAATCACTGCAATATTTAAGTTAGGCAACATTTTTCAGTGGGTTTCTCTGTTTTGAACAATTCTATATTATCATATGTTTTGTCATTTAATATGCTACTTAGACCTGAGTGGGGATATTTACCATATCTTTCACCGTATGAGACGCTCTGGACTATAAGACACACCTATTTTTGGGGGGGAGGAAAACAAGAAAAAATAATTCTGCCTCCCATAAATTTGCCTCCTTGCAGCAAACAGCCTGTTTCAGTTTCAGCTTCAGCACAGCCTAATTACCACAAGCAGCTGATTGTTGGTTGTATCGGCCTCCCAAAGATCAGTTGTTTCAGGCTGCAGCGATTGCCATAGACTATTGCGGCCTCCATAACTCCATTTTTTGGTGGGTGGGCGGGGCTACATTTGGTGTATAAGATGCATCCGAATTTTCACCCTCTTTTGGGGGTGGAAGTGCATTTTATACTCCAAAAAATACGGTACATCTTTTCTTTCTCTTTTCTTAGTGACCAGTCACACACACACACACACACACACACGGTCTAAAGAAGAGGACACCAGGTAAAAGCATTTCCCTGGAAGATAGGAAATGAAAGTAGTAAGTAGATGCAGCTTTACCAAGTGAGGCCAGGATGTGCAGTATCCAGAAAGTTTCTGAGACCGAAGGATTGAGACTTTCTACTTATTCACCCAGCTCTGTCACTACATATCTAATATTTGAGACAATGAAATATTTGAAATGGATTGAAGTGATGAGTCTTCCTACATTAACTGTAATACAGTGGTGAAGTATTAAACAACTCTCCAGAGGAACTGGGTGATTGAAGAAAGCATATATATGTATGTATGTATGCATGTATGTATGTGTATATATAGCCTAGCCTAAAGAATGATGCACATAAAGACCTACTAAAATAAAATTGTGTGTGTGTGTGTGTGTGTGTGTGTTTTCTGAGGTTTTCGCGGGTGTTTGTATGTAGATCTTTGGTTATTTGGGTCTTCTCCTGCGTAAAATTGGAAGTGTCTTGGCGACGTTTCAATGAAGTCTCATTCGTCATCTTCAGGCTGGTGTTTTCAGTTTCATGCTCCTAGAAGCACGAAGTCGTAAACACCAGCCTGAAGATGACGAATGAGACTTCGTCAAAACATCGCCAACACACTTCCAATTTTACGTGGGAGAAAACCTGAATAACAATAGATAGATAGATAGATAGATAGATAGATAGATAGATAGATAGATAGATAGATAGATAGATAGATAGATAGATAGATAGAGATAGATGATAGATAGATAGATAGATAGATAGATAGATAGATAGATAGATAGATAGATAGATAGATAGATAGATAGATAGATAGATGATAGATAGGATGTGCTTTTCCAGAGACATTTTAGTATAAATTACTAGGATTGTTATTCACTATTTAATTTTATTTGGATTTCTCTTAAAGAGAGGTAGGAAAGAAATTTTATATTAAAGCATTCTACAAAAAAGTATAAGAATGTGTTGTAAAAATGCCCAAGATGTGTTGACATAGATCATCAGAAATAAAGAATATACATGTGAGATATTTTAGGTTAATGGTGTGAATAAATGTTACTTATAGTAAATACCATCTTTATTCCCATGTCTTTCTTTCTTTCTTGTCTCAGGTTTATGCATATGTGCCCTTTGGGAACTTTCTCACGATTCTGTCAGTGAAGAACTCCATATTTAACTTGACATTATTATTTTTCCCTTCTCCTTCTCCCCCCCCCCCTTTTTTTTCTGTGTGAGTCAAAGAGCAGCCCATATTACAAGGAGTACAGGAACCCATGACCCCCACCTTCATCCTGCTGCAAAGAATTGTTCTAAACAAAGATTATCCTGCTATTAAAATAACAAAAAATCAAGTCGCATTAAGCATTCACACTCATACAGGGGGGAAAATGGCTCAATGCTTTTTAAAAATCTGATTAGCCAAGCGTGCTCTGCCAAAGCTGCCTGCCTCTATTGTGTGAAGCCTGTTGGATGCCTGCCAACATTCACCTTCCAATGACACAAACCAGCAGGGACTTCTGTGCATCCAGACTGAAAT
This sequence comes from Masticophis lateralis, assembly GCA_030761175.1. Taxonomy (NCBI): domain Eukaryota; kingdom Metazoa; phylum Chordata; class Lepidosauria; order Squamata; family Colubridae; genus Masticophis; species Masticophis lateralis. The sequence goes on from JAUDYJ010000002.1 coordinate 240,242,315, forward strand.
TAATTCCACATTACGGGGAACAAAAAAGGGAACAAAACCCTTATTACAACACACATTAACTTCATTATTGTAGAAATCTCTTTTTGGAAGGTGAAGCTAATCCTCTGTCTCTAAATATTAAACCTAACACCAATATTACAGTAGAGAGATAATATCCTTCCCTTCATTGTATCCGGTCCTTGTCATTGTAATGAAGTGATAAATGTGGACACCTAGGGAGGGAGATGATTCAGGAATGAAAAGGGCCTCCTGCTAGGTGAGTGGGAATTATATTCCTTTATCAAATCAGCAATTTGTTCCTGCACAACACAGAACTGCACTTCTACTTGCAGGTAAAGACAAATAAAAAAAGAAATTCAAAAATATTGGGCAACAAACCAATATTTTATATATTCCAATTACTACCTCATGAACCAACAACTAGGAATCTCAAGGGATGCATCAGTCACTCAGCAAGTCTTCATAGTGCAGGTGGTGATGAAAAGATTCAATGATCCCTTAGTCCCTACCTAAGTAAAGAAAATTAATAAATCAGATTAATTTTCTATCTAGATCACTTTCATATTTTTCCAAAATATTTTTCAGATATTTATTTAATAAATATTTAGATTGGGTTAATTAAGGTTACTATTTATTAATATTACCACAATTAGACCACTGTCCTAATGATAATGTCATTCTGTCATAAAGCAAGCACAACTTGTATGCAGAGTTGAAGTTGGTCATTATTATCCCAGTATGGCCATGTGGGCCAAATTGTAAGTGTTGTGGGAAGATACTTTGATTACTATACTTTTGGACAGATTAGCCAAGTTAGTCTTAAAAGATTTTCTTTTGCTCACTTCTGTTTTGACCATGATGACTAGCAAATATAGGGAATAACTTCAAAGATTTGTCCTACAATTGTTTTCTACTTTTACCAGTCATAATAATTTTGTCACCCAGACCTGTTTCTGTGACTAACTGACTGACTGACTGACTGACTTACTTATTTTCTTTCTTACTTGGGTAACAACATGTCAATTGCTAAGTCTACTGGTTATTAAGGACCCTTGATGAATGGGGATGGAATGGAATGAATGGTATCCTTGTTGAGGTAGTAAAAATTCCTATTCAGTCCATTTTATAACAAGCTATTCCTACATGCAATCCAAAGTGGATAAGACTGATGGCCTATTTCATATTTCATATGGCAGATAATGTGTATTTTTTCCACACATGTATGATAGGTATTTAGGCCCTGATGCAGTACTTTCCTGAATTTGTTTGGGTTGGGTAGAATGTTGAACAAATAGTTAATACTGGTTAAGGTACCAGTATTATAAACTGTAAAAATCCATTGCCTCAAAATAATAAATACAAATGTTTCAATGATCATAAAATCAGACATATAAGGTTATATCAAAATAAATAACTAGTAATACTGTTCCAAAAACAATTTAATAGGAAGATAATGCAAATTAGAAGTTCAGTTTCTTAACAATTCTCAAAGTTTAGGATATATAAAATAGTCTTGAATTTACTTTTTTTTAAAAAAAACCCTTGCTTTTAGCATATAGAATTCTCTCTTTAAAACTAACTCATTTCTTTTTGACTGATATAATAATTACCTCTGGTGACAGGGCCTGTTCTTTGGAATTATCTTTCCCCTATGTATGGCTGGCTCTGACCCGCAAAATATTTTGAAAAGCAGTTAAGACATGTCTCTTTCTCCAAACCAGAGCCAAGTGTCCATTTCTTATAATACAATTGTATTGTTATAATATATATTTGTTCTGATTGCCACTTTATTCTCTTTTTTTCCCCTTCCATTCAGTTGTGTCTGATTTTTGGAGTCTGAACAAGTCCCTGCAAGTATTCTTAGATTTTTTTTTTTTCAGAAGTAGTTTAATATTGCCTCCTTCTTAGGACTGACATGAAGTGTTTGGCCCAAAACTACACAGCAGGCTCTGTGTTTAAAGAGCTGTTGTGTTCCATAATGCCATGCCTCAATATGATATTCAGGAATTCAGATTGTTGGTTGAAAAGGAAGATTTTTCTTGCCAAAAAACGTGAAAACAGATTTTCATAATCCTGACACTTTGTAAGATTCCAAACATCCTATTCTGTTAGGCAGAGCTGGGATTCAGCCAGTTTGGATCAGTTTGAGCAAACCAGTTGTTAAAATTCTGCCCAGTTTGGTGAACCAGTTAATCCCACCATTGGCTGGCCTTGTCCATTTTTCAGGCCATTTTTCGGCGCTTTTTTGGGCCATTTTGGATATTCAGTAGTAGTAAATAAATAGAGAGGGAAATTGAGTTAAAGGTCTCAACAAGGTACAATTTCCCTCTCTATTTATTTACTACTACTGAACATTAAAAATAGCCCAAAATTGGCCTGAAAATGGCTGAAAAACGGCCCCCAAAATGGCTGAAAGCGGTCCAAAAATGCCCCCCAAAACAGAGCGAAGATTTCAAATTTTCAATTACCTCTCTTGAAACAATCTGGATTTGAAAGGGGAAGAGGAATTCGTAGCTTGTATGGGCACACCCTTCAGACTTCTCAATACTTCACATCCATTGTGCTTTTTTCCTGCCCCACTGCATAAATCTTTTAAACGTTTGCTGGCAAACAGAAACTGAGCCTTCACCTCAAAGCATATTCCACCTTCTGAATTTGGATTATTACACAACCATATGAAATAGTATAAAATCGCACTACTACAGTAACACCTGGACTATAGCAAAACTTTGTGAAAAAAATGATATAAGTTCCCATACCCCATATATAGATTATGTTGAACAAATGTAATGTCTTTGGGTTGATTTAAAGCTAAGATATGAAAATAAGGAAAACAAGAAAACTTCATCAAAATCTTGAATTGTCACAATGTTGTCTTCCTAAAGCTCCCTGCTTCCTTCTTTGCTCCAATTACAGTTTCTGTACTAATAAACTTTACATCCAGTTTTAGAACCAATTCTGAGAAAATAAGCTTGAAAGAGGGTCAAAAATCCTTCCATCCACTTGGACCGTTTCCTTATATCAGTACATCTGTAATGAGGTGGGGTAGGGAAGGAATCTTAAGTATCAATGTAAAAGTCCCTTTTTTTCAGTGATAACAGTTCTAGGATAAATCAGATAAATAATAATGTCTGACCATGTATCTCTCCTGCTCAGCTTTTCTTCACAATCTGACTATTTCAGAATATAAGTAAAGACAGAGGAGAACTGTTTAATATTGGGAGAACTTTGTTTCTATTTTTAGGGCCAAAATGATCACAATTCAATGACAGCACATAGATATTGCATATTCAGGCAAAGCAGAGCTGAGGAAAACTTATGTTGAGATCATTGCAATCTTCTCATAAATTATGGACCATGAAGTGGGGAGATTAATTATCCTTAGATGCCTTTCTATATTTCTATATTTTATGCATAAAGCATGTTTCTATTCGAGTCTTTCTTCATAGATATGCTGCTCAGGATAATCTGTAATTTATTTTTTTTAAAGGAGACCAAAACACAGATCCCTAAAAAGGATCTTAATTTGCCCATTTTTGACAGGGTATTTCAAATTTGCAATCCTAAAATGTGTGGACTTCCAGAATTGCCCAGTAGATTTCAACTTCTGGAAGTTGAAGTTTACACATCTTAAAAGATGCCAAATTTGAAAAATACCAATCTATCAGAACATCTAGCTCAGGGGTATCCAATCTTGGCATCTTTAAGACTTGTGGATTTCAAAATGGGCCAAAAAATGGGCAGGGCCAGTTAGTGGTGAGATTAGCCCAAACTGGTCCGAACTGACTGAATCCCACCTCTGCCCTTCAGGCGAGTGGCTGGGAGGTGGGGTTGGGTGTGATGAGTGATATCGAGTTGACCGTGGCCCCCATTCAAATGACCACCCAGCTACGCCTATCCAGCCATTCTATAGGGCAGAGAACCGGTTGTTAAATTATTTGAATCTCACCACTGCTGTTAGGTGGCAAAACCTAATAGACTTGGCTGAACTCATGGAATCAAAGTGAGTCAGATCTGACTGGTACTTAGATGAGAAATCAGTAGAATTATTAGAAGATTAAACAGGAGTGGTTTTAAAAAATCCTATAAAAATAGTAAACCACTCTCTTCTTGTTTGTATTTTAGTGTTATATGAGGTTCAAGATCTTTTAGCAATTTTATCATGGCTTTACCCTAATTTAATATTTTATTTTGTCTATTATATTTGTGTTTGTACATATAAAGTGTTTTATTAAGTATTGCATATCAGTAATGCCATAGGCTAAGTAAATAAACAAACAGCATTTGTAGGAATAAGATACTGAGAATTTTAAAGAGCTGTTCCATTGCAACAGCATAATGCAGACCATAATATAATCTCCGCTGGGCATTTAGCCTTGAGATATATCAGATTGTCCTTGTATAGCAGTTCTGTGGGGAGAAAGAGAAGCTGAGATTTCAAATCTCCTTACTGCATAAATACAATGACATACATGGAGATCCAGGTCATATGTACTATACATGTCCATTTTAAGTCTGAAGTAGTGAAAATTGGCGAGATGTGTTTCTAGTACTTTAAATATATGAGCTTTCCATTGTGATATTCATTTGTCTGATATGACGTTTCAAATGGTTCAGCAGTGCTGATCCCCATCACTGGTTAATCAATAGATGTTGAAAAAAGATATTGTATCACCTTCAATTTACTATTTTATTGCAAGAACAATCAAATGGGCCGTTTCTTAGGAGAAAAGATTCATGAAGGCATCCTTCTAGGGTAAAGACAATTGACAGAGAGACAAAAGAGCATTTATCATTCTTTCCCTAACATTAAATCTTGTTGCAGCCAATGTATAGTTCTGTAGTTGATGGAAGAGAAACTATACAAGAGCAATGGCACCAGTTCCTAGACTTTTTTCCTAGATTGTTAACCTTGTTAACATTATAATAGCCCTTTACAGCTGAGCTACTGCTGATAATGACTTTTGATTATATGTCAGTTCAATTACAAGAAGTGTCAGTCTTGTTCTTTGCTGTATTTTCTTTTTCCCATTGGAACCCATCTTTTATCCTCTGGTTGTGATTGAAAATACCTGTAGTGGTCAATGAATTTAGGTCATATATTCCAGAGGATCTTCCATATAAATCAAAAGTTTGAAGAGGAAACATAAGAGCCACAAAGAAACATCACAAGCTGTATAGCCTACTAAGTAAAATTAAATCCTCACCTTAATTGAAGGTGGAAGAATTTTAAATGTTATGAAAATGCAGAATTCACAGAGAATCGATTCAATTCATATTCACTCAGTACCCATTCATTTTTCACTCTATTTCATCTTATCTTACCACACATAGTTCATACATTCCTGCTATATCCAGTGTTTCTTACTTTTAGGTCATTTCTAAGATACCTAACTCTTACTTCCATATAGTACAGGGTTTTATTTATTTATTTATTCATTACCTTTTACAATCAGCCACTCCTCTTTCCCTGCCAAATATTTATGGATAAAGGTATAAGGTATGATAGTTATGATGTTAAAAGTACATGAATATGTGTGTACTTTTGTTTGCAGGCAGTGCTGTGCTGTTGACAGAGAACATGAATCATTTGCAACTTGGTGCAGATTTTGAAATTGTATCAAAGACCAAGATGGTTCTACTTGACAGGGAAAATGGTATAAATGACTGCAAGTTATATACAGAAGGTGAAAAACTCAAACATGTAGATGAATGCAGTAGAATGTGTGCACCTTGATAGGGTGTTTTTTTTAAAGAAGTGAAAACAGGTGGGGGGGTGGAATTTCAGATTTCAAAAATACTGCAAAAAGATAGAGGGTTATACATAGTTATTGTGAGGAATGAATTCTTCCCACTTCGTTAAAAGAACACGACAGTTAGACGGAACATAGAAGTTGAATGCAGGTGGGCAAGTTATAATAAGGAAGTATATGTGGGAAAAGAAGAAGCATTAGAATCACAAATGAATGGGTGATGAATGAATGCAAATTGAATACAAATGTGCTCTATTATTGGAGTACACTGGTTTGTATAAAGAATGATTGGTTGAGAATGACTGAAAAAGTTACTTTTGGATAGAATTGATGAGTCCACAAAAAGAACAAAATGAGAAAATTAAAGAATAAAGGGCAATGTATGAAGCAACGTTTGGATATAATGAAAGCAAAGATCAATTGCAAGTTAGAAAAATGTAAGTATATTGAAGGATTTGAATGCAAACAAAGTTACCATGTTAGCTTTTGAGATTATTACTTTGTTTGTTTTTTGCTGTAGCTTTGCTTCATTTTTTACATGTCTTACCAATTTTTGAAATGGATATTTAGGCACACAAATTCAAATTCAATAGCCTCTCACCGACCAGTACGGTCCCATAGAGAGGGGCTTCTCAGGGTGCCGTCGGCCAAACAGTGTCGAATGGCGGCCCCCAGGGGGAGAGCCTTCTCTGTGGGAGCACCTACCATCTGAAACGAGCTCCCCGCGGAGATACGGAGGATCCCAGCTCTCAAAACATTTTTATTCCAGCAGGCTGGCCTGGCCTAACTCTCCCTTTTAAATTTTTAAATTGTTTTTAATCTGTTTTATAAATTGGGTGTTTTAAATTTGTTTTGGGGCAAAAACATTTAATAATTTTAATGGGTTTTTAACGTTTGTATTGTCTGTATTTTATCTTGGCTGTTCACCGCCCTGAGTCCTTCAGGAGTAGGGCGGTATATAAATTTGATAAATTTGATAAATAAATAAATAAATAAATAAATAAATAAATAAATAAATAAAGGCTAAGTGTAACCCATGGGCTTAAAAAGTGTGTCCAGAGTCTAAATACTGAAGGACATATGGATAAATTATTAAGGATAAAACCTTATGAGTTCCAAAATTTGGCTGTTTGTATAAGCTGACAGACCACCTCATACATAGCTTTTCAACTAAAGTTTTTATTTTAAACTTATCAACATTGATATTAGTAAAATACAACAAACCTTGATTACAAATTTCTCTTTTTATATTTTCCCATGATTCTCGATTCAGATGACATAAGAGGTGGGTTTCAGCAGATTCTGACCAGTTCTGGAGAACTAGTAGCGGAAATTCTGACTGGTCCCAGCCCCATCTATTCTCTGCCTCCCAAGTCCCAGCTGATCGGGAGGAAATGGGGATTTTGCAGTAACCTTTTTACTGTAAAAATGGAGATTTTACAGTATCCTTCCCCTGCCATGCCCACCAAGCCAAGCCACACCCACAGAACCAGTAGTAAAAGATTTTGAAACTCACCACTGGATGACATGGTACCAGAGGTGGGTTTCAGCAGGTTCTGACCAGTTCTGGAGAACCAGTAGTGAAAATTTTGAGTAGTTTGGAGAACCAGTAGTAAAAATTCTGCCTGGTCCCACCCCCATCTATTCTCTGCCTCCCAATTCCCAGCTGATCAAGAGGATATGGGGATTTTGAAGTAACCTTTCCCTGGATTGGGGTAGGAATGGAGCTTTTACAGTATCCTTCCCCTGCCACGCCCACCAAGCCACACCCACAGAACCGGTTGTAAAAAAATTTTAAACCCACCACTGCATGGTATGCCTAACAGTTTAGAGAGCTATGTATGAAGACACAATGTGCTCATTCAACCAGAATATTATATTTAATATATTATGTGACCATAGCTACTGGAATTTTAAGAGTATTTTGTAAAAAAACAAAACAAAATTAAGAGATTTTGAACAAAAACATGAGACACATCCTGGGGAATGGGGAATGTAGGGATTAAAGTGTCAAAACAAACAAGAAGTCTGTGCTCTCCCTTCAACAGACACCCATGAAAACAACTAAAAGTGTGTATATAGAGTGCCGGGAGAGAAAAGATATATTGAGTAAAACAAGAAAAAAAATGAGAAGCTCAAAGTTAAGTAGATCAGGCACTTGCTTCTTCATTTGCTCAAGAAAAGGAGGTTGCTAAGAGATCCTGTAATAAAGAAGCAATTTATAAGGTTAAATCCACTAAGTACTGTCAGATATTGTCAAAGAGCAATTAGAGGTAGGCTAAACATTTTCTCTCCAAGCATAATGTTGGTGAAAGACATACAAAGGTCTCTCCTTCTATAGACAGACCTTAATAAATGACCATGAACATGTCTAAGTAATAAATTGCACATGTCTTGATTTTACTAATATGGTCACATAATTGCTATTAATATACATTAAGCTAGTAACTCTTTTTCATTTAAAAAAAATCTCTTTAAACCTACTATGTACTAATGTAGTCAATGGGGATTGTAGTGATAAATGCTTGAACAAGATAGGACACTGTCTTCAGATGTAAAGACAATCATCCAAAACCAGTCTACCTCAACTTGCCCTCTGTTCAACACTACTCTTGGGATATACTAAATGCTTCCTCAGCTGTAATCAGTGAATAATTCATCTACTGTATTTCCTCCCATAGTCTAACATGAAAGAGTAAAAGGTCTTTGAAAGTTCACTAGCTAGTGAATAATGAACGTACGTACAAATGGGATGCCCTGCAATGCTTATTAAATATGTAGGAATAGTGTCATGAACCTAATTTCATTTTAGCCAAAGTTGGTTACTAGTTTGTTGAACTGGATACTTGATTCATAAAGCTAACTATTATTCAGCCTTCTTAATGATTTCTGAAGAACTGTAAACAACCAAGAAAGAACTACAAATTAAATAACATAAAGACCAAATACATATGGAGAGTAGATGAAAGAAAAACACTAGGACAGTGATGGCTAACCTTTTTTCCCCTCAGGTGCCGAAAGAGCATGCACCCACACCCATAACGCAATACCCCCCATGTGCCGCACTCCCCTGCGCATTCACATGCACCCCCATGCTTCCCATCCCCCTGCACATGCACATGTGCCCCCCGCCCACCCCCACCCCCATGCATGTGCGTGTGACCCCCGGTACCCCATTTTGGGCCTAACAGGCCTCCTTGAAGCTTCCTGGGACCAAAAATGGGACCACCCCGTTCATGCTCATGCGACCCCCCCCCCGCATGCGCACATGTCTCCTGCATGTGCAGCAGAGACTCAAAAACCAGGTGGCTGGCAGGAAGCGTGCACTCATGAGCCGTGGAGCTATTCTAGGGCAACAGCTCACATGCCCACAGAGATGGTTCCGCGTGCTACCTGTGGCACAGGTGCCGTAGGTTCACCATCACAGCACTATTTATTTATTTATTTATTTATTTATTTATTTATTTATTTATTTATTTATTAGATTTATATACCGCCCTTCTCCTTACGGACTAGGACTTCCAACATTATTTCTTGCAATAACTTCTTGATAAACGAAAGAAGGATTTCTTTACATTGTGAATATTTAACTTATGGACTTCATTGCTACAAAATGTTGAAATAAATTCTACTTAGTGATTAGTGAATTCATGAATAACAGGCCTGTAATTGTGGATACTAGCTGTGATTTCTAAAATCGAATGCCCCTGTTCTGAGATATACCAGAATTCACATGGGCTAGGAACTTCTTCTGTACAATGTTCTTCTTGTTAATTTCCAATACTATCTGTCTGGCCACATTTACTACATTTATATTAACCAAATCATGGACTAGAGTGACCTTTAAGAGTCTATATTTTTACATTCTTTTGTTTTCTAGCTTAATAAAAATCAGCACCAGGATATCCAATGATGAGCATCACAGATTAATAATGAATAACAAATATTTTCAGAAAACTAAAGCAAAAAAACAAAACAAAAACAAAGACATTACCTGGATTTGCAGTTTTTTAAAAATTCAATTTAATCAAGATTTAAATTGTTAGCATGCTAAATTTCACTTGCAATTTCCATGTGTTCTAAAAGAAATCAATTTCTATCAACCTAATCTGAGAGATATTCTTTTGTGCTGTCTAAACTTTTCATACCTTTGCTTCATGGAGTAAAAAACAAAAAATACAACCCTTGAGATATCATGATGAGACACATTCATCACCATCTATTGATCTTTTTAACTCCGGCATAATTTTTGCACATTTATTTGTACTTTCAGAGAATGAGATTGATGTTCCCACAGCATAGAATAATGAGGATTAGTCATGAAGCAATGGAAAGTGAATAAAATCAAAACAATAAAAATTAAAAACAAGTGGTTGTATATATAAATAGAGGGTGACACTTGCAGAAATATGACCTTTTTATACCAGGTGTTACCCTCTGTTTTCTATGAGGGTGGAAGTTTCTGGCTCATTTAGCTAGCCCAACTCATCCATAGGCTCTCTAGAGAAGCACTTTTGCAATGCTTTACTCTCAAGCTATGCTTCCCTCCCCTCCATAATTATACATGTATATATTGTCCTTTGGGTTTGAAGAAGACACTTTGTTCTGCAATTCATCTGTGAATATGGAGGTGGCTTTGCGGTAAAGCATAGTGTCTAGTGCAGTAGGGCACTGGAAATCAACTGTTGTGTAACTGTTATTCTGTGAATGGTTTCCTATCAGTTTTTGGCAGTGCCTGTTTTCAAAGCCAGTGGAAGTTTTATAATATAAGGCTCATGAATGGTTTCTGTTAGCAGTGACCACTTCTAGTTCCCTTGGCTGGAGGTCACTGTGGTGTAAGGTTGCCTTCACAGTGCTTTTGTAGCACTTCTGTGAATGATCTTGAGGTTCTTCCCGGTCTCCAGTATATCACAGACAAGTGGTGAGGCATATGGTAGTTATCATTCTGATAACGTGTCACAATCATCTCTTAATTAACAAGTATCAATCAGAAATCTTTTTCTTTTTAGCTTTCAATTTAAGTAATCTATTGATCAATTCATTAAGATGTGTTGGCTATTTTGGCTCATTTTTCTGAGGATTGTAGTACTAATATACATGGCAATTGGGAATGCTATCTTCAGCTATGTGTTTTATAAATACCTATATAACTTTAGATGTGTTTATATGTTTCCACTATTTTTAACTCATTGCAAGTAATTATATATTATGTGTAATTTGTTGCTGAAAAAAAATGTCCTACGCTCATTTAGCATTGTGCATGTAACTTTGATGGTGCCAAAACAGGAGAGTTGAATAAAAAGAAAGGCATCCAGTGTTATAAATTTCCAACAGATGGCAGTACCAGCATGATCAAAGCTCTGACGTGTTCTTTAGTATTTGTTCTTTCACTTTAGGAAATTAGGAAGTTGCTGCAAGAAAAGCTTTTGTTGCTATTGTTTGTCAAATGAGGAGTCCTTGGTGCTCTCTCAGCTTGGTTGTTTTCTTGCAGATGTTTCATTCATCAAACTAGTTAATATCATCAGTACTAATAAAGAGTCCTTACTATGGACAACCAAGCTCAGACAGTATCAAGGACTTCATTTCAACCCTGAACTACAAATATTCTCCTTTATTGTTTGGGAAATGAAAGCCTGCAGTGGGTACATTGAAACTGGATTTTTGATTCCCAAAAGAGTATTTCAAATTGAAACTCACTAGCAAATGCAGGTTGTTTTTGGTTATGAATGGGTTGACATAAACGTTCTGTGTTGCTGGGCCAAAAAAGTGTGAGATAATGAACTGGGAAGAGCTAATTTGTGTGATAAAGAATAAAGTGGACAAACTATGACAGCAACTGTCAAGTTTCACATGAAAAAGCTTGATGAACTGATTAAAGATAATCAGCGGATCAGTCAAAAGGAAATTGCAGTCAATCTTGGCATTTCACTGAAAGGTATGAGACGCATTATTGATATTATTCAAAACTGGACAGTTTGTACAGGATGGGTTCCTTGCATGCCCAAAGCTTCACTATCTGAACTTTGCTAGCAATTGTTGACAGTAAAAATATACTCATATTGTGTACAAGAGTAATGGTAAAGAATCTCTTCACAATGCTATGACAATCAACAAAATAAAACTTCATCATTATGACCCAGAAATAAAGCATCTGTCAATGGAATATCATGTCCAAGCCTGTGGGGTGGGGGTAGGAAATCAAAATTCAGGCTTTGACAGAAATCTCTTGGTTACAGTTATTTGAGACGTAGATAATATTACTCATGGTTTTCTTGAACCATGTACCACTATAACCGTGATGGCGAACCTATGGCACACGTGACGGAAGTGGTACACAGAGCCATCTCTTTGGGCATGCGAGCTGTTGCCCATTTCTTTTCTGGGTTCCGGTGCTCTGGCTAGCTGGTCTTCACACACACAGGGGTGCTGGAAACCAGAAGAGCAACCATCCAGTGCATACGCGCAAGCCGGGAAGATGATCTTCTGGTTTCTAGCACGCGTATATGCACCAGCCACCTGGTCTTCCAGTTTCTGACACGCATGGACGTGCAAAGACCAGCTGGATGGTGTGCATGCATGCACTGTAAACTGGAAGATCCTCTTCCTGGTGCTTGCATGCACACCAGGCAGCTGCTCTTCCAGTTTCTTGCATGTGTTCATCAAGTTCACCAACACTGCACTATAACATTGCAGCATTCTAAACTTTTAAACAATAAATAAATGAATTTGAAAGCAAAAGAAGTAAATTTGTTATAGCACGTCAGTGTTAGGTCTTATATCTCATAGACCACCCAAGAGATTATTGTGAAACTGGATCTTATTGTCCTATCCCATTTGCTGTACCATTCAGAATTGGTGCCATGACACTAACACCTATTGCCCAAACTGAAGAAATATCTTAACAGGCATCTGCTTAACTAAAGAATTGACAAGAACTACCAGGACCTGGTTGAAAAGACAAAATCTGGTGTTCTTTCTTGATGATTTTAAGAACCTTTATATCATTGGCAAAAGTATATACAGTAGTTCACAGTGGTGATTATGTGGAAAAATAAATACAGATAATGAGAGCTACTTCAAGGATCATTTTTACAACTCATTTTTAAAATATCTTTATTTAAAGTACAGTTATGCAGGTGGGGGCAGTACTTTTCATTCAGCCCCTTGTAGTTTACATTGCCAGAATCTCTGATTTTAATTATTCTGAATAGAAAGAATGTCAAAAAGTAAAGGAAGTAGTTTTTCATGACTACTTTTCATATTATAGACTTTAAATTAAAAATTGTGAGTCATCAAGTTTTCAAAACCTATCAGGCAATTTAAAATGATACATAAAGATCAACTCATGGGAAGATGAAAGTCATCATCACGATACACAGTGAAGAAAAATTAAAGAGAAAGTCAGCATGTAAACTGAGAAAACATAGAATGGAGCCCTGAGGGACCTCTTAACATAACAAACATAACCCAAGTGCAAAAGCCATAATGTGACATGGTATTATAATATCTAAAATATTAGTTAAACACACTGTTGAATCAGGTCTTCAAGATCCAATTCATAAAAAAAGATTCTTAAAGATTTAAAACAATTTATCAGTGTCAGCCAAAACAAAAACAAAAATATTACTTTTTAGCAACAGCAAAAAAATATTTTAGCATTGTTTCATCAAAATCTATTTTTCTATTTGTAGCTTTTCCTGTTAGCTAGAAGGAAATTGACTTGTTATAATTCTTTAATAGATGCTGGGACAATACCAGAACAAATGAAGTAATGACTGCAAAATGAACCAACTAATAAAGTTAGCAAATCCTTAGAAGTCAAGAAGGCCAGAGGTCCAATGAGCAGATGGCAAAAGCATCTGTGAAACATATGAACAAGTTTCAGGAAAAGACTTCATAACCTACTAACTTAATTGTTTTATTCAACAAAATATGACTATGAAAACAGAGGTATATAATCTATGGCCCCAGATTCACAAATGACTGACACAAAACCTTAGTATACTGTATTTTAAGGAAGTAAAACAATTACATTAAATATAAATTTTACTCTGGCTCCATCCCCATTATTTTAATAAAAAGTACAGTTTACCCAATTTATCTTTGTTCCAGGAAGGTCCATCCTTGATCTAATATATTGGATCTAATATTGGCAAAAAAAGAAAAACCTACTGTAAATCAAGCCTAGTTTGTACATGTTACTAGACCATGCAAAGGTGAAAATTAGGTACAACAATCCTTCAATTAGAATTCTCTTGAGGATTAGAATTTGAGAAAATTTGAAAACTGTGCTGCATGAAATTGTGCAATTTTTATCCATCTTCAGTTGGAAATAACATTTTACAAATCTACTTAAAACTGAAATTAAATCTCTGCCACTAAAGACATCCCTACTTTTTCCTGTTCTTAGAAAAGTCTTCTAATTCCAAGTATACAACCTGATGTCACCATTACCTCAATTTTTTTCGCCTGCAATTCCATTGCAGTGTATTTTGCAGTATATCAGCCTTTTCCAGACAGGTACCCCGAAGACATGTTGAAATTGCAGTTCCCACTAAGTACAGTATATATTCTAGATAGCTACAGTCATAAAATATTAAAGAGGAATACTGGAGAAAATTAGATTATGAAATGACATGGATCTCAACTTCCAATGGTGGATATTCATGTCTCAGGTTGTCCATTTCTAGTTTAAGAGCCTTCCTCTTTGGGACATAATAAAATATGGTAGAATTCCTCTCAAAGACCCAAAACTTCTGACAATAATAAAGCAGGTTTGTTTGGTTTTGATTCCATATGTTATATGAAACTTTCAGTAGCTGACTAATCAATAAACAATCTACATTTTAAGGCAATATGTGAATCTAACTATTGAAAGTTGATGAGCATTTATAACCAAAGAAGACACATCTTAGAGGACAAAGCAACAGAGAAAATGATCCCGAATGAGACTAAGTTTAAAGAATTATTTGTGTCATGCCATTGAGCCTTCACATCCACTTTCTAGTCAATTATTCGAGCAAAGAACTTGTCTTTTAACTCCTCCCTATTTTCCTCTCTGCAAAATAGATGTTTTTCTACTAGCTGCACCTCCCTAAACAAACATTTTGTGAAAACCCATCTCTATTGTCCACAACCATCCCAACCCCGTTTTTGTAAATGATGGCTTCCTTCTTGGTAAAAGCATATTGCTCATCAGTTCACACATCAAAAATACATATTCCTAGGGCAATGATGACTAACCTTTTTGCCATTGTCTGCCAAAAGCAGGGAGAGCACCGGGGGCAGGGTCGTGCGCACACCCATATCCATAATACTATGAGCCTGACCCCCCTGTGCATGCGCCCTCTCCCCATCCCCCCCAATTTTGGCACATGATGGCATGGTGGGCCTGTTTTTCACCCTCCCAGGCTCCAGGGGCTTTCTCCAGGGGCTTTCCAGGGGGAAACTGCCTTCCCCACCCCTTCGGAGGCCCTCCGGAGGCTGGAAACAGCCTGTTTCCTGACTTCCAGTGGGCCCAAAAGGCTCAAAAAGTGGCTGGTGTACACATGCACACCGAAGCTGAGCTCATGTGCCCACTAATATCGCTCCATGTGCCACCTGTGGCACGCATGCCATAGGTTTGCCATCACAGCCCTAGGGTATCATTATCCAATTCTATAACCCCCTTAACTTCTAAAGATGTTTTAAACAATCACCTTGCTTAAAAGATACTAAGTAAGGAGTATCTATCAAAAAAATGTTGCAGCTTGTTAAAAAGCTCACTAATGATTCACAGTTGAATAGGAAAAGATTTTCCTGATGCATTTTTACACTTAGTCAGTCCTGCCTAATGCATACCAAATGTCATATATGTGAGAAAGAGAGTGAATCGGAAAAAAAATCAATGCTATATTTGCTATAGGCCAAAACCAACAACCTGACCATCAGAGGAAAATAACATTTTTCTTCCAAATTATTAAATTTTATATGATTGATTTTTTCCCACCACCAACACTGTTTAGTTTAATGTTTCTAAGGTAAAAGCTTCTACAGTATGAGGATTTTTCCCTATTGGTTTCTTTCCTCTATATTATGTTCTTCTTTTTAGTCTACTGTGTATTCTTTAAGGTGTTTTGGTTAATTTTATCTGAGCATTATTACTCAGTTTACTTACTATGAAGAAAATGGCTAATTGTGGCTCACACCCAATAGTACAACAATGGGCTTCTATTCAAATACTGAGGCTTTCCCTTATCTGTCACACTCTCCTCAGATCTACTCCAGAATATACCTTGAACCCTCCAGAGCAGATTTCAGAAATTAAAGTTTACAGTTCACTGCAAGATGGCTCTTAATGGCAACAACCCTACTATTCCTCATGAATATTTAAGCATTACACATTTATTTTTAAACTTTATGGGTTACATTGTCATCCTCTCACATCCATTTGACTGAACTTAATCAGCACAATAAAATATTCTAGAATATACATTCCAAAATGCAATATGAAAGCAACCTAAAACATTTCTAAAAGATTTCTACATGTGTCATGCATTAAAAACACATAAAAATAGGAGTTTCACTCAAGGAGAGAACAAACCTTTCCCTGGCAGCTAGAACAAAAATAAATAAATAAATAAATAAATAAATAAATAAATAAATAAATAAATAAATAAATAAATAAATAAATAAATAAATAACTTTATTGTATTGTACATTTATACACAGTATACCCATACAACGAAATTCACTTAACATCCAAAGACCAGGTCCAACACACATAACAATTCCCAAACACACTCCCACCCACTACAATTCCCCAACCCTTAACCACCCAAGCATCCACACAACAGACCAAGTAATGCTGGTCAACAGCTCACTGATGGTGGCCCTTTAGTTCATTGTTGAGTGCAATTATAGCTCTGGGATAAAAACTATTCAGAAAACATGTGTTCCGAGTTTTAATTGTTCTGTATCTTCTACCAGAAGGCAACAGTCCAAAAAGATTGTAAGCAGGATGGGAGGAGTCTCTGAGAACGTTTTGCAACTTTCTCAAACAGCAAGATTCAAAGATGTCATCCAGGGCTGGTAGCTGAAGTCCAATGATATTCTGGGCAGTTTTAATGATTCTCTGTAGAGCTTTTTTGTCCGTTACAGAGCTGCTCCCATACCACGGAAGAATGTATGTCAGGACACTCTCAATGGTGCTGCGATAGTAGAACAAAAGTAGATGCTGAGATAGATTTATCTTCCTGAGCATTCTCAGGAAGTACAGCCTCTTCTGTGCCCTTTTTTTAAAAATTAGATTTATATGCCGCCCTTCTCCAGAGACTCAAGGCGGCTTACAATTCTTCACAAGCATGTTAGCATTCATAGTCCATGAGAGGTCCTCCAAGATATAAATGCCCAGAAATTTAAAACTACCCACCCTCTCCAACAAGCTGTTCCAATTAATCAGTGGAACAGCTTGTTGTTGTGAATGTTCCATCACTGGAGGTTTTTAAGAAGAGATTAGATAACCACTTGTCTGGAATGGTATAGATCAAGGTCTCCTGCTTGAGCAGGAGGTTAGGATAGAAGACCTCCAAGGTCCCTTACAACTCTGTTATTCTGTTCGTTATTCTGTTATCTGTTATTGCATGGATACCATTTTGACCTTTTTGACCCTCTGATGCTCCTGACTTTGTGTGTGCTTTCTCTAGTCTATTTTCATCTCCATCATAAGATATTCAATACTCTTCCTTGTGCTATTATTTTCCTTTCTTTGCTCCAGCAGCATTGTGTTTCATTCACTCATTCTTCCTTTACTTAAAAAAGAAAAAAAGAAAAATATGCTGGTTGAAGACTTGATGATTCAAGTTAATATTGTTAAGTACTATCTATTCATGGTCTCTCAGAGTTGTGGATGCTTCATCATTGGAGCTTTGCAAGGAAAGATTGGACAACCATTTGTCAAGGATGGCATAAGGACTTCTGCCTTGGGCAGGGGGTTGGACTAGAAGACCCCCAAGATCTCTACCAGCCCTACAATTTTATGATTATTTTTAATATGGTTTTTTATCATTCAGGTTTCTTTGTGTTGGGAGGGGTGCACTGAGTGAGCTCAACCAATCGTATTGTACTTGTGCACTGTGTGCTGCACAAGTACTGACAATAAATATTTGTGCACTGACAATAAAGATTTGAAATTTGAAATTTCTCCAACCAATTCATCTGTTTTCTCTTTTCTTCCTGTATTTCCTTCATTCTACATATTGTCACAGTTTTTTTAATTTTGACTTCTCTTTTTGTTTTCTTATTCCTTTCCAGCAGGGGCATCCATGAAGGGTCAAAATGTCAAGATGGCATCTGTGCTGCATGATCAAAGCTCTGTTGCTTCTTAATGTGTGTTGCAAGCACAAAACAAAGGGAGATGGCTCTGAACACAGTGTTACTATGCTATCTTGACTTTTTTTTAACCTCCCTTCTCTCCTCATATTGATGCCCTTGTTTCCACTATAAATGCAGCAAGTTACTTGGAGATTCACTCTCTCCAACACCTGAAATTCTTTAGTTATACCATTTAAAATCTAAGCAAAAAGCATGATTTCCTTAATTGTTTTCTTGATATGGATTTTCTTTATTTCCCTATCATTCCTTCTCATCCCAATACATGTCCTTTTCTTGAATTTGAGAAGCCTTACCGAGTAACCCATTCTTCCTTCCTTCCTTCCTTCCTCCCTCCCTCCCTCCCTCCCAGACCTGCTAATGAAACTTAGCTGATTTTTTTAACCAAAGACTTAATTCATACTTCTGAAACAATTAGTTTTCAGAAAGGTTACTCTGAATTGTTCACAGTTCTCTGCTCAGAACTTGCATACAAACATTTTATGTTCCTATGAAATATACTTAGTATTGTCTTTCAAAACATTTCAGAACATATAAGATCTTATAGGGAATCTTTTACTTTTCCTTAATTGGAGTCTTTAGTTCCAAGACATTTGACCATGCCCCTAAGAAAGGGGAATAAGACTATGTATGGAAAATGTTGCTTCCAGCTGATTGGATAGAGAAAACTTGGGAATTACTAACTTTTCACATTCATCAATTTGCTTATGAGAGTTTGATGTAGTAGTTAAAGCACCAGCCTAAAACCAGGAGACTGTGACTTCTAGCCCCCCCCCCCCACCTCACCTTAGGCACAAAACCATCTGGATAATCTCTGGCCAATTATTCTCTGTCAGCCCTGAGAAGGAGACAATGCCACTATGAAGAAACATTATGACTAATCCAGACAGTCACAAGAATCAAAAATTGACTCAGAGGAGTAAAAATCTTGTTTGAATCATGTCTGAAAGCCTGGATATTCTTTTTAAGATAAATCTTTTGCTAGATATCTGTCAGTTTAAATAAATATATCTATTGTTTCTTAGTCTCTTGATTCAAACAAGAATGGCTTGCTTTCTTGAAATACTTTCATTCCTTGATTTAATGATTCCTTAATATCACCTTCATTTTATTGTCAAGTCTACATGTGTAAAGAACAAAGCCAGAGGAGGAGTAAAAAATGTTCAATTTGCTATATCCCTAAACACAACATCTATCTATTTTCCTTTTTGTCAAATTAAGATCTGAATCTAATTTAATGATGAAAAGTCTGTATATCTCTTTTAATTAAGAGATATAGACTGGATTGTGCTTATTTTACATGGTTTTTCTCTAACATTATTGCACTGACACAAAGCAGATATTTGTAATTTAGCCAAAATGGATAATTATTATTGATATTTGATGTCAAATCTTTGTACAGTATTATAATACATTACTGAAAAGGAAAATATTAGCATTCCTCTGTTTTGTTTGGAGTTTTGTCACAGAAGACATCAACCATACACATTCATATAAGTCCCAATTTAGAGAACTATTTTGGAGTAATATAAAAGTTGAAGAATACAGAATATAGAACATCAGAGTTGGAAGTCCTTGGAGATCTTCTAGTCCAACCCTCTGCTCCATCAGGAGACACTGTACCATTTCAGATAAGTGGCTGTCCAGTCTCTTCTTAAAAACCTCCAGTAATAGAGCACCAACTTCTCATGACAAACTCTTCCACTGGTTAATTGTTCTGTCAGAAATTTCTCCTTAGTTCTATGTTGCTTCTCTCATTGGCAACTCATTAGTTTCCATCCATTGCTTCTTGTCTTGTCTTCTGGTGCTTTGGAAAATAAGTTGACCCCTCTTCTTTGTGGCAGCCCCTTTTATAATGAAACACTGCTGTCATGTCACCCCAGTCCTTTCACCCCCACTAAACTAGACATACCCAATTCCTGCTTCATATATTTTAGCCTTCAGTCCCACAATCATTTTGGTGCTCTTGTCTACATTTTTTCCAAAGTCTCAACATCTTTTTTATATTGTGGTGACCATGCATGTGGTTCTACTATCAGCCACTCCCCAATAAACCATCTTGGCAGATGGACCAAACAAGGTGAAGGTGGATGTCTAGTCTTTGACCTTCACTGAGGTAGGGAATTTGTCTATCCAAACCTATGAAATCTGGCCCTGAGAGACTGAGTGGAGGAAATTGATGAGTGGTCAAGAAGGAAGGACTAGCAGGCATTGTGAAGTGTTAAGGATATGACAAGACACCTAGATGTTATGATCATCCACTGCAGCAAGAAAGGTCTCCAATCATAACAGTTCTCTGTGCCACTGGATTAAGGTCTCTTCTGTCAAGAGAGTGGGATTGCTACTGTACAATAGCTGTTCTACTTAAGACTCCATTATGCACAGAGTTTCTGTCGTGCAATTCATCTTCATCTACATCTTTCAATTCATCTGCAAATCATATCATTCATTGAGCCTTGTGATGTTGGGGAAGTGGTGAAGCAACGGTTGGAGATAACTATTAACAGTTGCAATCACAACTTACACATGGGCGGCCCTTATGCATGTGGTTATTTGTCTCAGTACCCAGGAGAGGAATGACTGGACATTCCTTCTAGGAGAACGTTGCCCACTCTCACAGAAGGAAGGATGTTAGAAAAAGTACTCTAAACCTTGCCTGCTCTACAACATCTGGCTAGATAACTGCAGCTGGCAGATTACTTTATTGGCAGCTGATCATAAAACAACAACAACAACAACAACAACCCAAGTAAAAGAAAAGTCATTTTTAGAGGCTGGAACCAAGATGTCATGTGAAAGACAAATAGTATTCCTAGCAACCAAACTTTGCTGTTATTGCATTGACATTGCTGCACTAAGTGAGACCAGACAGTTCATTACAGAAAGCAGTGAGTAGATATACTCTATTCCACTCTTTTGGAAAGAGAAACCACAGACTGACAAAAAGAGTCTATGAATATGTTTATGCAGTCAAAACTGCTCTGCTCTACTGACTGGAATAAATGAATGCATTATGAAGTTCCTCTTTTCTCTCATGAAGTCCTGGTCTATTACCATTGTCAGCCTCTATAATCAGGTCTCATGAGGCGCAGAAGAAGACAAGGAAGTTTTCAACAAGGACCTGGATCAAATTATTCGCCCTTCCAGTGGCAAACTCATCATTCTGATGAACTTTAGTGGGGACAGACTTC
The DNA here is from genome assembly GCA_030761175.1 of Masticophis lateralis. Lineage (NCBI taxonomy): Eukaryota > Metazoa > Chordata > Lepidosauria > Squamata > Colubridae > Masticophis > Masticophis lateralis. Next base: position 240,263,628 of record JAUDYJ010000002.1, read on the forward strand.
CATCTCCTGCTATGTGGTATATGAGCTCTATAAAATGTGTATATCATACCCCAATCAGATTGCGGTTTTAAATCATAACATTCTTGTATGTCCCAGACAATATTTGAAAGATTCAGTCATGCTGCAAATTTTAGATGCCAGAAGCAATTACATCACTCTGAGAGTGAGATGGGTGGTACCTACATTTGACAAACAAACAAATAAAATCATCACAGCTATGTTGATAGAATCTTCAACAAGGAGGCCAGATTAATACTGTTTTCAGTAACCCAGATTTTTATTGCAAAGAAGCAGGAGTGGTGGGTGGGGAACTATTCTGAAATAGATACTATTTCTAAAGAGTTCTATGGAAACATAGTAATTTTCTTTTTACTACGATAGTTAAAAGCAGCATGTTGTTCTGCATGATTTAGGATTGGAAATGTAAATGAGGCCTCTTTCAATTACCAATTATGTTCTCTATTCCATGTTCTGGAAAGATTCAGCTGCCTTATTTCATGTTCCCGCAATAAATATAGAGAAAGAAAATTGATATGCTAATTTGTCTAATTTTTTTTTTTTAAAAAAAAAGATGTTACTACACAGAATATTAGCATGGTCTGTTTCAGCTCAGTCTGGAAAGTATAATGCTATTTTATAATAAAAAGGGCTTACAGTACAGTGCTAATTAACAGTGTAGCAGTTGCAATAAAATTGTTAAGCACACCTTATTACATATTTAATTTAAATGGGAAATGATAAATACTGGATGTTAAATCAATACTCATTAACTCTTCCAAAACTTCTGCCAACTACCACCTCTTCATGTCTACCTGAACTTACAACAAAACCGAATATTAGGAATGTGCAGTGCTTTGGACAGAAACATAAAAATGGTATTCTTCTGCAATAAAGCAGCTGTGTATTTTCCTCTACGTACATGACAGCTACAAAAGACAGCTGTGTGATTTTGGGAAAGGTTGTGATTTCTTGAAAGAACTGCAGACAGACCCAAAATGATTGACCTAGCTAGCAAAGAGATATTGCAGAGTGGCCTTAAGAAAAATAATTAGAACATCCCCAAATCATCTTTATTGGAGCAATGTTCATCATATTTCACTCTGAAGAAAGTGACTTTGGTTATACAGGCCTCGTGCATCTTTACTATCAATGAGAAAAATTAATATCATTATAAGTAAATCTGGCACCAAAGTAATGATTTATAGTTTATTGCCAACCTATCCAAGCTGATAATACCTTTTCGACTGTCAAAACTTGTTGATTGTTATAAAATTAATAACAGTAAAGGTTTGTTGATGGTCTACTGCCATCATGGTGAATGTATCGCACGCTGTTGCCCAACTCACCTGTAGATGCACATCCACCCCAGCACCCCATCATAACAAAAGTTCGTCAATCTTTACAATGTTATATATTCAAGTAGCTGAAACATAATAATGAATCAATGGAAAAATGTTTTCCTTTTTTCCCTTTTATGTTCCTTCTAAAGGGTTTTAAACAGGGGTGAAATGCTCCCTGTTTGGACCAGATTGCCCGATCCGGTAGCGATGGCGGAAGGTGGTTCAGAGAACCGGTGGCAAAAATCCCTGTGCCCCACCCCTCATGCCCAGCTGAGCTGCACAATCATCGGAGGTTTTTTTTAACTTTTAAAAGCATTTTTTCTACAACCTCTTCAGCCAAAGAGGTTGTAGAAAAAAATGCTTTTAAAAGCCTCTGACGATCCCAGCTGTGTTGCCTGATCGTCAGAGGCTTTTAAAAGCATTTTTTTTCGGCTGAAGAGGTTGTAGAAAAAATGCTTTTAAAAGTAAAAAAAAAGTTGGCCACGCCCACACAGTCACATTACACCCCCCCTATCAAGCCACGCCCACAGAACCAGTAGTAACACATTTTATATTTCACCACTGGTTTAGAATCAATATGGTTAACAAAAGAAGAGCGCTCAAATATATTACTGATGATCAGTTAATCCTGCTTCACAATGCTCATGTTGCATTTGCATTCACCTTAACTCTCTCATTAGCATGGCATTTATATTATAAATACCTTTGCTGATCACACAAATTGTTTGCACTCTATGCCCACTGAAATAGATAATATGGAAAGTTGAATTACTTTTTTTTCACAACACATGAAACTTTGTTCTTGAATTAATCTGTTTAATCAGTTCTTAAAGGCACTGAAGCATAAACTACCTAAAAGAACCAGAAGAAGAAGAATACATTAAAAACAAAAACATGTCCCAATTATACAATGTTCATTAAATGACACATGAAGCCAGATCGTTTATCTGGAAAATAATTCTCACTCCTTGTACATTATCCTTGGACCATTAAATGAAGATGAAACAATAAGACTGAGTGGGAAGCATCTCCTTTTTGCACATGATCGTTTCATTCCAGACAAACTACATAAGTGCTGCATCTGCACATTGACTATGTTATGGGCTTTTCTAGACTACGAATCCTTTCAAGTTTTGTTTTTCAGAATTGGACTGCTACGTGCCCAAAGGATAGCATAATTAGCAAAGTTATCTAAACAACGTGGGGCAAAAATAAACACATATGCTTTCTAAACTAAACTTCGCCATTGAAAGCTTTAATCACTGAAATCATAATTAAAACAGTATAACCTTAACAGAGCACAAGGTAATGATTCATCGACTAAAAGAGTTTGACAGGCATGCAAGTACCACAAGATTAGATGTGTTTTCCTGTGTTTTCTAAATTTCAATTACAGTTTGGATTGAAGTCCTGATTTGGCATTGTACTGGAATATCTTCCTTTAGCCAGCTGCATCCACTCCCCCTGGTTTAGTTTTGGTTTTACATTTGGGTCTCATATTTCCATACATCCCATGACTCAGCTGCTAAAACATATAATTGATCTCTTGGAATATGAAACTTTGCCTGGCATTGGCCCACTGTTTTCTCAACTAGACTTAGCAGAAGAGGTATCAGTGTGAACCGATACAGAAATTGCTTTCTTGTTGATTCTACCAAGTGTCCATTTAAGTCATGTGCAATAGTGTGCAGTGCTGTTGAAGGAGGGTTGTTTCAGTGTTCCGAGTGTAGCAATCCCAACATCAAGGAAATCCATGTGAATATTTTTTTATATATCCCAAAAGTTGTAACCGTGACATTTCCTGCCAAAGTTTATTTCCTTCTTTGATAGAATTATTATTATGGTTTGTTGCCTAGTCAGCCAGATGTTCAGACTGGATTTGTCCGCCTATTGCATCTCTCCCAAGGACTCGGGATAGACAGATGTGGATGTTTGGTGGTGTTACAGATATTGTCACAGGATGTGTTGTTCCAAGTAAAGCTGCCTTTTGCAATAGACTGATGGTGAATTTGTCAATGCTGATGATGTTCTAGTGATGCTCCAATTGTTTTGGGATTGATAATATCTGGACTAGATGTTATTGTCAGAGGAGCTCACAGCTGGCTATACAATTACACCTTAAAAAATGCACAATAATGGCTCAACTTTAACTTGTAAGAAAATCTTGATTTAGAGCCACAAGGCTCTGCTGGGGTCCTATGCTGTTCAATATTTTTCTCTCAAGTTTTTTTTTGGGGGGGGGAGGACACACAATATTTTCAGATTATACAGGGCTGAGAGAGGTAGCTAATATCCTAAGAAAGGACAGAAAATTCATAAAGCTCTAAACAGATGTGAAAGGAAGACTGAATGTCAGTGTTCCAGAAAAAAACTACAACTCCAAGTAAAAACTCTGAAGCAAGCATTTTTCAAAGTTCTATTTACTAGAATAGGTAAACTGGCACATCTGGGACAATCCGAATCTGAGAGGTCTGGGTTTTCCCTCAGTAAATCAAAACCCTCAAAACCATCCCCTCACTCTTTAGTCGATCACATGCTCTAATCACCATCCATTCTATCTTGAGACATCACTCCAACCACTCCCTCTCCAGATGCAGGATTGGCCTGATCTTGACCAACAGGAAGAATGCTATTATGTCTAAAGACAACCCCTCTACTAAATCTCCCTCCTACTTTCCCACACATGAGAAGGTGGCATCATGGAAGCTTCCAGACTAATATGGCTTCTAAAGCTGACATTGAAATTGATAGGGTGGATTTATTAGAGAGAAATGTACAAAGCCTAAATTCCAAAATAAACATTTTGAATACATGTTCCACAATAGTATGTTCATTTTTGGATATGCTTTTCCTCAAGAAAGGTAGTCTTCGATTTTCAAAATTTGTTTAATGACCATTTGAATTTACAATAGCATTGAAAAAAGTGACTTAAGACCATTTTTCACACTTATGTCCATTTCAGCATCTTCATGGTCATGTGATTTACATAAGGATTGACAACTGGTTCATAATTATGATAGTTGCAGTGTCCCAGGTCAGGCAATCCCTGTTTTTAATCTTCTGACAAGCAAAGTCAATGGGTAAACCAGATTCAACCATATTACTAATTTAGCAAATGCAGTGATTCACTTAACAAATGTGGCAATAAAAGTTACTGAACAAATTTCTCATTTAGCAATATATATTTGAGGCTCAATTGTGGTCATAAGTCAAAGAGTTACCTATATAAACTTTTTTGTATGCAATTTTTAACCAGAAAAAAATTGTTTACCAGGCCTATAGGCCACTCCATTCAGCCAACTCCATGTGGCCCAATCTCCACAATACTTAATTAGCAAAGTCCTTGTCTTCTAGCCAGGTTCTTGGGTAAAGTCTTCCCAGAAAATCTGACAATTCTCTTCCATTGAAATCTGTGGCAAGTTTCCTTTGTATCAAAATGTATTATATTTTGAAAACTCCTCTTTCTAAATGTTTTTTCCCAAACAATGGGTAGAAGGTTTTGCATCATGTGATTAAAAGGAGGAATAAAAAGAAGCATTTGCAAACAACAAGCCTCACCTGCATTCTTAAAAGCCATGTTCATATAGTATTTTTACTGAGAGACATTCTGATTTGTGTTTCTATCCATGTTCATTCAAACAGAATGATGAAAGTCTAATACAATGTTTTTGAACCATAACAATTTTAATGGTGGCTGGACTTCAACTCCCAGAATTCCTCAGCCAGCATGTTCATCTTAAAGTTGCCAAAGTCAAGAAACACTGTTCTAATGTATGAAGTATATTGCTTTTCCACTCCTTTAATTATATATAATAGCCAAGATATATGATGCAACCTCCGTCACTTCTTATATTTCAATTAAATCCCAACAATCATCATGTGATCATTCCTCCCGTTGGCCTTTCACAGCAGTGCCACAATTAAAGTACTATCTGCCTTGAGATTTTTTTTTTCTTTTCCCTGAGAATCATTTATCCAATTTCTCTGCTGCAAATTGGCTGGAAAATGTGAAAAGTTATTTATGGCCATGTCTTACTACAAACAAGGTAACTAAGCCACCATCCCATGCAGCAATTAGTCTCATTAAACCTCCCAATTATATTCATACTGATACTGATAAGGTCAGAATAGGAACATTTATTTCCAGTTTTCTTCTTTTTCAAAAGTTGCCTCTTAGTAATTAAACAGGAACTGACTGGCAACAAAGTTGATTACATAAATCTGGAGCTGCTCTTCAATATTTTCATCAGTTGATTTGGGACAATTAGCTTCATTTCCATTAAAGGAGAAAAAAACTGTGTTGTAAGGAATAAAAAAAACTACTGAGAGCTTGCATTTAGGTATATCTTAGTGCAAATGCTGCACTAAGGTAAGGGAATCAAATCCAGGAATAAACATAGACAACTGAGATTGAGTAATGTAGCCTGGTGGTTTTTATTCCTTTAAGAGAAAGTCAGTCCGGAGCATTATTGTTATTTCTATGGGATGCAAGTTCAAATGGCCATTATCTTTCAGAGGAATTACAAATGCAATTTGGTTCAGACATGAGCAAAACTAGACAAATTTAATTTGGTTACTGAACAAATAGGCAGATGCAGCAACAGTGCATTGCCTGTTTAGTCTCTGTTTACTATTTCAGTTCAAATACTGTATGGCATCTGCTCCCAGGATCAACAGCAGGTACCTGATCCAAACCATCAATAGACATTGTTCATATTTTCTCAACCAATATGAAGAAGAGCCAGACAAGATGTTTTGTTTGTTTATGAATGTATTTTACAGGCTTCTATGCCATTCTAATAATGTCTGAATTTGGCTTATGGTCTCCAGGAGGGTAAAAAGGTTAAAAAAAATAAAATCAAGATAACATAAATATAACAATATAATTTGCAAAAGGCTAAAAACAATCATATATGATTGCAATCATGTGTATCATATGATATTATTATTATTATTATTATTATTATTATTATTATTATTATTATTATTATTATTATTTATTGGATTTCTATACAGCCCTTCTCCCAAAGGACTCAGGGCGGTGAACAGATTAAGATACATATAAATATATTTTATAAACAGTAAATAATAAATTAAGTCAACTTGATGTATCTACTAAGACCTTGGCATAGAATTTTGATGTTTATGCTAGCCCTGCTTGTTGAAATAGAAAGATCTTCAAGGCACGTCGGAAAGTGCGAAGATCTGGGATTATTCGTATTCCAGGTGGTATTTTGTTCCAAAGCGTAGGTGCCCCCACAGAGAAGGCCCTCTCCCTTAGAACCACCAGACGACATTGTTTTAATGATGGTACCATGAGTAGGCCTACTCTGTGAGAGCGTATTGGTTGGTGGGAGGTTATCGGTTGCAGCAGGTGGTCTCGTAAGTACTCAGGTCCTAAGCCATGGAGCACTTTAAAGGTAAGAACCAGCACCTTGAAGCGCACTCGGAAGGCCACCGGAAGCCAGTGCAGCTCGCGTAGAAGAGGTGTTACATGCGAGCACCATGTTGCTCCCATAATTATTCGCGCAGCTGCATTCTGGACCAGTTGGAGCTTCCGGGTGCACTTCAAGGGGAGCCCCATGTAGAGAGCATTGCAGTAGTCAAGTCGGGAAATGAAGAGGGCTTGAGTGACTGTGCGTAATGAGTCCCGGTCTAGAAAGGGACGCAATTGGCGAATCAGACGAACCTGATAGAAAGCTCCTCTGGCCACGGCTGTTATATGATCTTCTAAAGACAGTCGTGCATCCAAGAGGATGCCTAAATTGCGAGCTTTCTCTGTGGGGGTCAATGACTCATCCCCAATAGTTAGTGATGGGACTAACTGGCTGTACCGGGACGCCGGTAGCCACAGCCACTCAGTCTTGGAAGGGTTGAGTCGGAGCCTGTTTCTGTTGTGGCTCCGTTGCCTGAGCCTGCGTCATCAGCAGGGGAGGACTCTGAGAGTGAGGGAGAGGAGTTGGCAAGGCCTCCTTCTCCAGGACTCTCCTCTCTGGCAATGCCTCCGGAGGACACCGAAGGGCAGGAGATAGGCCCAGAGCCAAGCTCATCCCCGCAGCCACAGGAGGACATTGACGAGGGCAGCGAGTTTTGGTTGGACCCTCGCCAGCGTCGGAGAGACAGGAGAGCCCAGCAGAGAAAAAGGCGTGGTCGTGATTAGCTGGTGGACCATGCCTCTTATTAGACTATATAAGTAAGCGATCGTAGGCATATCTTTGTGACGAACAAAAACAAAGATACGTGGATCCCGGTGTTGAATCGGCCCGGCGTCTTAGCTGTGGTGTGTATGTGACAGACTGTGTAATAAACACGTTGGCAAGCAACTGCGGAGTGCTGCCGTCATTTTGTTATCATCTCCCTTGGTTGCCTGCCAGTTCCTTAGCCTCTGGGTGTCTGAGGGGGGGTTCTTTCTGGGCACTGGGCCAGAACATCTTGTTCGTCATCAGCAAAAAAGTTAACCCATCGTTACCACGATGGATCCACAGCTGCAGCAAATTATCCAACAGTTGCAAGCTGATAACCAGCTCCTGCAGCAGCAGGTTGGTCAGTTGACTGCCCAACTGGCTGGGGGAAATGTGCCTGCAGCTGTTCCTCCTCCCCCTCCTCCTCATCGGAAAAGCCCTATCAGTGTGCCTGATAAATTCTCTGGGCAACAGGAGATGTTCCCGGCTTTCGTGGGACAATGCCAGCTGTTTATGGCAATGAGGCCGGAGGATTTTCCAGATGACCGGGCTCGGGTGGCGTTTGTTATCAACCTCCTCTCCGGCAATGCCGCCCGATGGGCCACACCTCTGTTGCTGCAGAATAGCCCCTTGTTGGCAGACTATCAGGGCTTTTGGCAACATCTGAGGGTGATGTATGAGGACCCCCTGAAGACCCAGACAGCAGCCAGGCGCATCAAAGATCTCCGTCAAGGGAAACGCCCCTTGCAGGAATATGTGGCTGAATTTCGGCTTCTGGGCCAGGACTCAGATTGGAATGATGCAGCGCTCAGGGACGCTTTCCAGGATGGCCTGTCCGATGACCTGCAGGATGAGCTGGTTCATGTGGAGATGCCTCAGACCCTCGACGCCCTTGTCGTGCAGTGCTTGCGCATTGATGCCCGTTTCCAACGGCGCAAAATCCGTCAGCCCATCCAAGTACCCCCGCGTCCTGCACCAACAGCGTCCCGGGTCACCCCGCGCTTTGTGGCGCCCGCGGAGGAGCCCATGGAGCTGGGAGCGGCCCGACCTCGCCTGACAGCCCCGGAGCGGATGCGGAGACGCCAAGGGGGATTATGCCTCTATTGCGGGGAGGCTGGACACTTTGCTGCTTCATGCCCCAAGAAGCGTAGTGGGACGCTCACGCGTGTTCCTGAATCTCGGCGGGACCAGCCGGGAAATGGGGCAGGCCCGGCCTGGGGGCAACCTTAGGTCGGGTACGTATCACTGCCCCGCCTGATTCAGCGGAGGTGGACTCGGGGCCCCCTCGACACCTAATCCTGGACACCCGGGTGTTGTTGGCCGACCGGTCGGAGGGGCTTCCGGCACATGCGCTGGTGGACTCGGGGGCCACCACGAACTTTATGGACCAGGCCTTTGTGGCCCATTTTGCGGTCCCCTTGGTTCCAGTGGACCCTCCGTTGAGAGTCGAGACGATCGATGGGCGGGAACTTGTTGCGGGGCCCATTAAGTTCACGACTCAGCCCTTGCGCCTCGCCATTGGGGCCCACGAGGAGGCGATCCATTTTTACGTGACGGCGGACCTGCATTTCCCGCTGGTCCTGGGGATGGCCTGGCTTCAGGCGCACGATCCGCAGGTGGCCTGGTCGAGGAACGCCATCTCCTTCCCGAGCCTGCAGTGCATCGACCACATCCGCCACACCTGTGCCGGCCAGGACGTCCCCACCCCTGCCATCTCTTTACCTCCTGAGCTGACGTCCTTCGCTGACGTGTTCAGTGAAACGGAGGCGGACCGCTTACCCCGCATCGACCCTATGACTGCCCAGTGGATCTGGTGCCCAACGCGCCCCTGCCCATGGGACGTCTGTACTCGATGTCGGAGCCCAAATTGGCCGCCCTACGGGACTTCCTGGACAAAAACTTGGCCCGAGGGTTCATCCGACCTTCATCCTCCCCTCTCTCAGCCCCAGTCCTCTTTGTGAAGAAGAAGACGGGGGACCTACGCCTTTGTTGCGACTACCGGCAGTTAAACGCCATCACCGTACGGAATCGCTACCCCCTGCCGCTCATCCCGGAGCTGATGGAGAGGTTGCGGGAGGCCTCGAGTTTCACCAAGCTTGACCTCCGGGGAGCCTACAACCTGGTGCGGATGCGAGAGGGGGACGAGTGGAAGACGGCATTTGGCACCCGATACGGACACTTTGAATATACTGTCATGCCATTCGGGTTGACCAACGCCCCTGCAGTCTTACAGCATCTGATGAACGATGTGTTCCGAGACATATTGGATCGGTTCGTGGTCATTTATCTCGATGACATCCTGATCTACTCCCGGTCCCCGGAGAACCATGTCCAGCACGTCCGCCAGGTTCTGCAGCGCCTGCGGGAGCACCAACTCTATGCGAAGTTGGAGAAATGTCTCTTCTTCCAGACTTCCATAGAGTTCCTTGGGCACATCATCTCCCCGGAAGGCATCGCGATGGACCCGCGTAAGGTGGAGGCCTTGATTAGTTGGGAACCCCCTCGTCGGGTGAAGGACATCCAGCGTCTGTTGGGGTTCGCCAACTACTATCGAACCTTCATCCCGGGCTTCGCCACCCTGACCTTGCCGATGACCCAGCTCCTTCGGAAGAAGGTTCCGTTTCAATGGGGTCCCCCGCAGCAGCAGGCCTTCGAGGCTGTGAAGCAGGCCTTCGTTACGGAACCTGTCCTGAGGCACCCCAATCCACATCGTCCGTTTGTGGTTGAAATGGATGCGTCCAATGTGGCGATTGGGGCGGTGCTGTTACAGGCCCCGGAGGATGGCGGCACTCTTTTTCCCTGCGCTTATTACTCCCGGAAACTCAATCCTTCCGAGCGCAACTATACCATCTGGGAGAAAGAGTTGCTAGCTATCAAGGCCGCGTTCGAGGCTTGGCGGCATCATCTCGAGGGGGCCCGACACCAGGTGGAGGTGCGGACGGACCATCGGAACCTGGAGCACCTCACGACGGCCAGGAAGTTGAACCAGCGGCAGATCCGGTGGTCGTCGTTTTTCGCCTGGTTCAACTTCCACGTGACCTACATCCCGAGTGGCCACAACGTGCGGGCGGACGCCTTGTCCCGCAAGCCGGAGTACTTCTCTCCGAAGGTCTCCCTGCCTCCGCGGACGGTGCTGCCAGCTGAATCCTTGGCTGCAGCCCAGGAACCCATGGACTTGCGGGCTCAGGTGCGGGAAGCGCAGCGCCAAGACGCCTGGTCGCAACAGCGGCAGGCGGAAGTCGGCCCTGCCTCCCCTTGGACTTTGGAGGAGGGCTTGTTAAAACACCGAGGCCGGCTGTACGTGCCCACGAGTCCGCTCCGAGCCATCGTTATGAATCAGTGCCATGACAACCCCGCAGCAGGACATTTTGGGTTCTTTAAGACGCTGAACTTGGTGACACGGACTTTTTGGTGGCCTCGGGTACGGCACGACGTGCACGCGTACGTGACGTCCTGTGTGCCGTGCCAACAGGCCAAAGCCGCGTCAGGCCCACCGCCTGGACTTCTCTAGCCGCTGCCAACACCGGAGAGACCCTGGGGAGCCATCTCTATAGACTTCCTGACGGACCTGCCACCGTCCACCACATTCACTACCGTTCTCGTGGTGGTGGACATGCTCACAAAGATGGCACATTTTATTCCGTGCCATGGACTGCCATCGGCCCACACCACAGCCCGATTGTTCCTGCAGCACGTTTTCCGCCTCCACGGCCTGCCGGACAGAGTGGTTTCCGACCGCGGGGCCCAGTTCACGGCCCGCTTCTGGAAAAGCCTGATGGCCGCGTTGGAGGTGCAGGTGTGTCTGTCGTCGGCGCACCATCCGGAGACTGACGGGGGGACGGAGAAGGTCATCGGCATCCTGGAGCAGTACCTCCGCTGCTACGTCAATCAGCAGCAGGACAACTGGGCCGAGTACCTTCCCCTGGCGGAGTTTGCCTTCAACAACTCCCAACACACCTCCACCCAGATGACCCCGTTCCATGCCAACGTGGGATACCATCCACGGCTGTTCCCTCTGTCCCTCTTGGATTCCCCTGTTCCTGAGACCCAGGACTTCCTCTCGGAGCTGCAAGCGGTGCAGCAGCTGGTGCGTCGGCAGCTGATCCGGGCGAAGGAGGACTATAAACGGGTCGCCGACCGCTCTCGACGGGCCACGCCGCCGCTGGAGGTTGGGGATCGGGTGTGGCTGTCCACGAAGCACCTCCCCACAGACCGGCCGGCGAAGAAGCTAGACCACCGTTTCATCGGACCCTTCCCCATCGAGGCGGTCATCAGCCCAGTGGCCTACCGGTTGACCCTGCCCCGGTTGATGCGGCTCCACCTTGTGTTCCATCGGTCCCTTCTGGTCCCTGAGGCTCCGCCGCGCCGCCTCCGACGCCCGATGGCACCTGCTCCCTCGACCACGGTTGCCGATGACGACTCCGCGACGTACGAGGTGGACAGCATCCGGGACTCCCGTTGGCTGAAGGGCCGTTTCCAGTATCTGATTGTGTGGAAGGGGTACGGGCCTAAGGATTTCTCCTGGGTGGACGCTTCTTCCGTACAGGCTCCTGACTTGGTACGGGCTTTCCATGCGCAGTTCCCGTCCCGACCGCATCCGGACCGTCAGCGGCGGGGGAAGGGCCCTGCGGTGGGGGTTAGTGTTGTGGCTCCGTTGCCTGAGCCTGCGTCATCAGCAGGGGAGGACTCTGAGAGTGAGGGAGAGGAGTTGGCAAGGCCTCCTTCTCCAGGACTCTCCTCTCTGGCAATGCCTCCGGAGGACACCGAAGGGCAGGAGATAGGCCCAGAGCCAAGCTCGTCCCCGCAGCCACAGGAGGACATTGACGAGGGCAGCGAGTTTTGGTTGGACCCTCGCCAGCGTCGGAGAGACAGGAGAGCCCAGCAGAGGAAAAGGCGTGGTCGTGATTAGCTGGTGGACCACGCCTCTTATTAGACTATATAAGTAAGCGATCGTAGGCATATCTTTGTGACGAACAAAAACAAAGATACGTGGATCCCGGTGTTGAATCGGCCCGGCGTCTTAGCTGTGGTGTGTATGTGATGGACTGTGTAATAAACACGTTGGCAAGCAACTGCGGAGTGCTGCCGTCATTTTGTTATCATCTCCCTTGGTTGCCTGCCAGTTCCTTAGCCTCTGGGTGTCTGAGGGGGGGTTCTTTCTGGGCACGGGGCCAGAACAGTTTCTCCCCATCCAGACCCGTACGGCCTCAAGGCACCGGGACATCACTTCAAGGGCATCATTGGGGTGGTTTGTGGTGGAGATGTACAGCTGAGTGTCATCAGCATACAGATGACATCGCACCCCAAAACCACGGATGATCTCCCCCAACGGCTTCACATAAATGTTGAACAGGAGAGGCGAGAGGACCGACCCCTGTGGCACCCCGCAAGTAAGGGGCCTCGAGGCCGATCTCTGTCCACCTGTCAACACTGACTGCGACCTGTCAGAGAGGTAGGACGAGAACCATCGTAATACGGTGCCTCCCATTCCCAGCCCTTCCAACCGGTGCAGCATGATACCATGATCAATGGTATCAAAAGCCGCTGAGAGATCTAATAGGACCAGGATAGAGGAACATCCCTTATCCAGAGCCCTCCAGAGATCATCAACCAATGCGACCAATGCTGTTTCTGTGCTGTATCCAGGCCTGAAGCCGGACTGGAACGAGTCTAGATAGACAGCTTCATCCAGGTACTGTGGGAGCTGTCGTGCCACCACACTTTCAACAACCTTTGCTAAAAAGCGAAGGTTGGAGACTGGACGGTAGTTTGCTAAAACAGCTGGATCCAGAGAGGGCTTCTTAAGGAGAGGTCTCACCACCGCCTCTTTCAAGGTGGGAGGTAAGAATCCCTCGCTCAGAGAAGCGTTAATAATTCTCTGGAGCCAGCTACGTGTAACCTCCCGGGTAGCCAGCACTAGCCAGGAAGGGCACGGGTCCAATAAACATGTGGTCGCATTCAGCTTCTCCAGTAACCTGTCCACGTCCTCAGGAGTCACAGTATCAAACTCATCCCAGATAATGTTCTCAAGATCTGCCCTCATCATTTCATCCGAATTAACCCAGTTAGAGTTCAAGCCTTCCCGAATCTGAGCGATTTTATCGTGCAGATATTGTGCAAAATCCTCAGCTCGTCCTTGCAGAGGATCTTCCCGGGCTCTCAGCTGGAGTAGAGAGCGGGTAACCCTAAACAAGGCGGCTGGGCGATTATCTGCCGATGCAATAAGAGCGGAAAAATAGTTACATTTTGCCGCTTTTATCGCCACTAAGTAGGTCTTAATGTAAGATCTCACTAGTGTTCGGTCGGATTCAGAATGGCTGGTCCTCCACCTGCTCTCTAGGCGTCTTTTTCGGCATTTCATCCCCTTCAGCTCATCAGAGAACCAAGGAGCTGGGTAGGTTCGACGCCGAGTCAGAGGCCGCAAAGGCACGACCCGGTCTAAAGCACCAGTGGCCATCCTATCCCAGGACGCCACTAGGTCTTCAGCCGAGTCATCAGCCAAGGTCTCAGGAAATGGCCCAAGCTCCATCCGGAACCTATCAGGATCCATCAGGCGCCTGGGGCGGAACCATTTAATTGATTCCGCCTCCCTGCGGTGGGTTGTAGTGGTCAGAAGGTCAAGCTTAAGGAGAGAATGGTCTGACCATGACAAGGGTTTGATGACTATATCCCCTATATCTAGACCATTCAGCCACTGGTCAGAGATGAAGATCAAATCCAGAGTGTGTCCCCCCGTGTGAGTAGGGCCATTAACTAATTGGGTCAGGTCCATGGCCGTCATGGAAGCCATAAACTCCCGAGTCCCTTCAGACGTTTCACCAATGGATGGCAGGTTGAAATCTCCCATAACCAGTAGCTTAGGAGTCTCAACTGCCACCTCGACTATTACGTTGAGGAGCTCAGGCAGGGCTGCTGATACGTGGCAGGGAGCCAGGTACGCAATCAACAGGCCCATCTGTAACCCATAACCCCACTTCACAAGGATATGCCCTAGAGCTGAGACTGTGTATGTGTGTATATAGCCTTTTTTATGTATTGATATATAGATATGAGCTTATCATATAATGCATTACAACAACCAAAAGTCAAGCCATTGTACCCTACTTAAATGTTTGTTTAGAACAATATTAAAAAGTAGTTTTGTCTATATTGCTTTCTATTAGCACATAGACAAAGGTACATCATCCTTACATTTAGATTTTATTACTACTACTTTTATCATCTGTCTTCCACATCCAATATTTTAACTAAGTTTAAGAAGAGTATATCTTTTTATTTGGAACAAAGTTTGTTTGCATATATCTTTTGTCCCATGCTTTGACATTCCATTTTCCAGCTATCTAATCAAATAGGTTTTATGCAGGGAAATGCTAAGATGTGAATATTTTAAATGTATGGTGTATATATACTATAGCAGTGGTGAAATCCAAAACTTTTAACTACCGGTTCTGTGGGGATGACTAGGTGGGTGTGGTGTGGCTTGGTGGGCATGGCAGGGGAAGGATACTGCAAAATCTCCATTCCCACCCCACTCCAGGGGAAGGATACTGCAAAATCCCCATTCCCACTCCACTCCAGGGGAAGGATACTGCAAATCCATTCCCTCCCCATTCCCTACCATTCCCTCCCCACTCTGGGGCCAGGCAGAGGTGGTATTTGCTGGTTCTCCGAACTGCTCAAAATTTCCCCTACCGGTTCTCCAGAACCTGTCAGAACCTGCTGGATTTCACCCCTGTACTGTAAGCACATTGACGTTTCCTGTTTATACTCATTCCTGATATTGATATGCCTTTCAGGTACTGAAAAACAATAAAGTGATAGATATTCCAACAAGCACTAAGTGATCATGAAATGACAATAAGGCTTTAAAGTATATTTTAAATGTTGATTTTTTTTTTCTTAATCAACCACATGTGCACTGAATTCGCTTGCCTTGCAGGTTAATGAAAGCTATGACTCTAGAACTAAGAAACAGGATAAGAAAATGAACTAATCCATCTTTATTAGTTTAAGAAAGGGAGAGAGGGGAAGGAAGGAAGGAAGGAAGGAAGGAAGGAAGGAAGGAAGGAA
This sequence comes from Masticophis lateralis, assembly GCA_030761175.1. Classification (NCBI taxonomy): domain Eukaryota; kingdom Metazoa; phylum Chordata; class Lepidosauria; order Squamata; family Colubridae; genus Masticophis; species Masticophis lateralis. The sequence goes on from JAUDYJ010000002.1 coordinate 240,279,220, forward strand.
GGAAGGAAGGAAGGAAGGAAGGAAGGAAGGAAGGAAGGACACAAGAGTCCAGACATTTTTTGGATGGGAGACATCAGGAGATTAATTTAGCTAGTTTCTGGATATGCTTCCCACATTAGAATTTCCACTTTCTCCTTAATCAAGAGTTATTCATTAACTTGTTTATATTTTATTACACTTTAGCATCTAGTAAGAAAAGTTGTCACAATAAATTTTGACAGAAAAGAAAATCTAAAGATGACACACAATAATCTCCAAAGCTAAGATTTTAGAACTAAATCTTACTATTCTTAACCTCAATCAGAATAGAACTAGAAGGCACCTTCAAGATCTTCTAGTCCAGTCGCTGTTCAACCAGGAGACCCTACACTATTTCAGATAGATGGTTGTCCAGTCTCTTCTTAAAAGCCTCCAGTGATGGAGCACCCACAACTTCTGAAGGCAAGTCTTTCCATTGGTTAATTGTTCTCACTGTCAGGATGTTTCTCCTTAATTTCAGATTGCTTCTCTCCTTGATTAGTTTCCATCCATGGTTTCTTGTCCTGCCCTCGAGTTTTTGTAAAATAAGTTTATCCCCTCTTCTTTCTGGCAGTGCCTCAAATATTGGAATACTGCTATCATGTCCCCACTAGTCCCTCTCTTTAGACCAGCCAAACCCAAATCCTGCAACCATTCTTCAAATGTTTTTGTCTCCAGGCCTTTAATCATTTTAGCTGCTCTTCTTTGCACTTTTTCCAAAGTCTTAACGTCTTTTTTTGTAAAGTGGTGACCAAAATTGGATGCAGTAGTATTCCAGATGTGGCCTTACTAAGGCTTTATAAAGCGGTACTAATACACGTGATTTTGATTCTATGCCTCTGTTTATATAATCACTGATTGTATTAGCTTTCTTGGCTGCTGCCGCACACTGCTGACTCATGTCTAAGTGATTGTACACTAGGACTCCAAGGTCCCTCTCTTGTTTTGGAGTTTTCTGATTGCACATATTCAGAGTGCTGCAAATTGGCAAAAGTTGTAAAATAAATGTGCAATGCGAAAGTCAGTTGCATAAATGCAGCAATGTGTCAGAGGAGGTATGTGGCAAGGGCATAGGGTAAAATATCACCTCAGGTTCTGAAAGATGGGAGAGGCAAGCACTAAAATAGAATAAATATCAAATTACAGCAAAGAGTAGCAGAAACTGATGTTATGAAATAAAAGCACAGAAATCCTGGGTAATTTGCAAGGCTACTGCCATCAAAAGAGGTCAGTGTAATTTTATACATGAAATAACCCATTATTGGTTAAAAAAAACCACGCATAGAGAAATAGCTCCAGGAATTTTAGTGCCTATAAATCCAGAAAACAATTGATGTCATAATACATGCATTAAAGTATTTTCTTTTCTGTTGCAATAAATGAATGTAGTTGTAGGTCTGAAAATTTTATCTTCTCTCCTTTTGTTTATGGGAGCTGGATGGAGAGAGGGAGGAACAGAGAGAGAGATGTTAGATAGATACTCCTGGCATTATAAATCTGTCAGAGATGCTATAGCAAGCTTAATTGATTAGAATGAAAAGTATTTAAGACAGAAACATTTGTATAACACTTGATATAAATAAGCTATAAGAATTGTAACTCAGCTGACTTACATTTGACTTTTAGCTGCTCTTCAGAAGAACTCTAAAACCAGCAAATAAATTATTTCTATTTAAACAAAGGATTCAATAATATAAATGAAAATAGATTTACTGAGACCGTGCATGTGTAATTTCCTGTGGTATTCAAAATTGTCTGATTTAACTATGTTACTAGATGAACACATCACAGATGTTTCCAAAGAACTGTTTATTCTAGTACTAAAGGATACAATCAGGGACATCTCTAACTTTCAGAATTGAATGTTTTATAACAATTTCTGTCAATTTACAAGGTTTCCGAGATGATTATATGAGTGGTTAGTTAACTACTACCTATCAAAAGTGTCCAGAATGAAAAACATACCATTTTAAAATTCACTTAAAATTCTAAAGTTAGAACAGTTCATAGTCCTTGTGGTCCTTATGATTTATATTTGTGACCAATTTTGTTTTTTCTTTGTGGTCTTATACAAATCCTATTATTGATATTATTAAATGAATAATGAACACTTTTTTTTCTTTTTAGCTCAATTATGCAGATTCTTTGTCAAAGACAAAAAATGTTAGGAAGATGCAAATAATCCAAAATTTAAATAACCCGGAATAACAGAGTTGGAAGGGACCTCAGAGGTCTTCTAATTCAATACCTTCCCCAAGCAGGAGATCCTATACCAATTCAGACAAATGGTTGTCCAATCTCTTTTTGAAAGCCTCCAGTGATGGAGCAAACACAACTTCTGAAGGCAAGCTAGTTGATCAGAATACAGCTGGAGTGGACTTTGGAGGTCTTCTAATTCAACACCTTCCCCAAGCAGGAGATTCTATACCAATTCAGACAAATGGCTGTCCAATCTCTTCTCGTCTTCTTAGGTGATAACCAATGAGAGATATCTGGCACCTTAATTTATCATCACAGAGAAATAGGAACCAGGACTATAACCACAAGGGAAATGATGTGGAATAGGTATGGAGTTCATGGCATGTTATTTTTCTCCATATGGTTGAGGAAGTCATTCAGCAATATATAACTATCATGATACAAAACCCATTTGCATCCTCAAACAGTTTGAAGCATGGACAATCACTGGATTTGTCATTGTCATTGTTACAGGAGGTTTACTTCAATAAAGTATGGATCTACAGCTGAGTGATTATCATCAGCTATTGCTAATATTGTACTTATACTAAGTATTTTTGGCATGAAAATATCACTAACCACAGCTACCTAGGTATCATGTCCTTTTAAATTTATTACTGTGAGAATATCCAAGACAGCATTACAATTTGCAAAAGGAAAAAACCTTTATTGTACAAAAAACAGGAAACAGAGACATGAAAACATAGACAGATTAAATATATATATATATCTTTGCAAAGGGCCTAACCCCCTCCTCAAATGGGGTAGACGGATACAAACTAAATTAACACGGTTTATATACACAGTCAGAAGTCACGTGACTAATGTCCTGTCAGTCTCAGATTTATACAACATATTGTAATACAGGTTCCACCCTGGAAATTCCCCAATTCTCAACAGAAATATTCCACAAAAACATCACTTGCGTATTTCCCCTTCTGGAACAGACAAACAGGCCCCAAACAATCTCATTTCAGTACTTTTCCCAGAACATCAATTTCCGTCAAAACAACTCCATAATACATATTTCCTTTAAAATAATGAAATCAGCAAAAGGTCATTATAACCCTTTTGCCCAGTTATAATAATAAGGTCATACGAGGTAAAATAAGACACTTAAAATGGCGTAACTCAGGTTACACTTTTACAGGAAAAATTCTCTTATTCTCTCAATTACAAAGTGTTTTTACATCACAGTGGCATTGTAGAGATGATAAACAACCACACTTTGCTTGGGTATCTCTAAAAAGAGCAAATAAAAATGTAAAATTTTGACATTCTGGAAACTGAATATTGGCATGCAGCAGATTTTGAACCATTGTATATTTATGGGTTCTAACAATAACAATCCAATTCTAACCCTACTCCTAAAATAACAGCTGTTGCTATCTATTGAGTTGAATACATTGTACATTTCCAAATAGCACATGAAGTAAAATATGCTAATCTTTCAATGTACACAGACTAGGGGTAATTAGCTAAAGAGCCCTATTTGAGGAGTATTTAATTATACAAAATATTTTTATTTATTTATTTGTATCCTCTCTTTAGTTATTTTTACAAATAAATCAAGGAGGCAAACATACCTAAATACTCCTTTCTCCCCATATTTTTCCCACAACATCTCCGTGAAGTGGGTTGGGCTGTGAGAAAATGACTGGCCCGAGGTCACCCAGTTGGCTTTCATGGCTAAAATTTTAGCCAATTTTAGTAATTGTTTTATTTATTATTGAGAAATCAAAAGTTATTCTACCCATTGTTTGATTTTATATTTGTTGTCAATCATTTTGCTATCCATTCTTCAGATACATCAATGATTACAGGAACATTGGCAATTCTATGATGGCATACCAATGACTAGGTATGAGTCTATGGAAAATGGACAAAATTTTAACTTTTCCAACATTAATTATGGATGTCTTTTATGTTTTCTCCAAGTTTGCAAAAGAACTGTTATGTGATTAGCATTGAATTAGTAACAGATTATTGTCCTCAAGGATCTTATGTACAAACTGAATTGTGTTTCAAATCATTTCCTGTAGCAAAGTTTTGTGCTAAAATAAAAATACCTACAGAGGCAAGCTGCTTTTCAAACTAGCCATCTGCAGATCGCAGCTAGTTCCCAAACTTGGCATCTGTTGTCCATTTGGACAGCTGCTCAGGATGAAGGGAAATTGTTATCAGAGCACACTACATGATTAACAAATTAATATAATGATTTAATACAACAAGAACAGAGTCAATGAGGAGACCAAGCTTTGCAATAACTTCTCATAATATATGCAGTGGGCCAAATTGTGTCCTTAGTTGCATGTGAATAATCCAACCGAATTCACTAGTGTGGTTGAGCTTTAACTGGAAACAAAAAATAACTTGATAGTTGGGTCATTATCATCTGATATATTGGCTATTTCCTCACCATGTATTAAACATCCAACAAAAGAGAGCCTTGGTGGCACAGCAGACTAAAGTGCTGTTAAATAGCACCAGCTGCCTGCAATTACTGCAAGTTCAAATCTCACCAGGCTCAAGGTTGACTCAGCCTTCCATCCTTTCAAGGTAGGTAGAATGAGGACCTGGTTTGTGGGGGCAATAAGCTGACTTTGTATAAAAAAGAACACCATTTGGGGGGGGGGGGTGAAAGCCCTACCAAGCAGGTATATACAAAAGTATGAAGGCCATTGCTTAATGCATTGTAAGCTGCCCTGACTCTCCAGTGAAGGGCAGCATATAAATTGAACCAATAAAATGAATAAAATAAATAATAAAACATATACAAATACAAGTTTGCATCTCCAAAAAAAGTCCCAAACCATTGATATGATTGCTGCCATTTAAAATGTTTCTAGATTTGTTAACTATTAGTAAAGACAGTCATAAGGAGTAAAATTATTTCTTTTCCATGAGACTTTAATGTGAAAATGTACAGAAACACCTGGAAACCAGAAACAAGTGGAAATCATTAGGGACTTTCAATCTTCCTGAACAATTTCTGTAAGGACTATGTTGAACTGACAACAGCTAAGAGAAGGAGGAGGTGATGTAATGATATGTACTGGGATAAAAAGTATGCATTATTATTGATAGAGTTTATAATAAGTAAATGTAAACAGTGCAATAAAGCTTGGCATCTCATAACATACAGAATGCACATAGGACCATCCACTATTCCTATGCAGGTAAACTGAGTAGATTTTGTCTTCGCCCACTCCCCCACCCCAATTGTTCCCTTATGAATCTTAAATAATTGTAATTAGTTGAAGTAATTTCTTTAGCACTGAAGATGAGTTCCCCATTGGAGCTATAGTCTTAACCACCTTTAGAGCTCCTCTCTAGATGCTTTTTATCACAGCATGCCCCTTATTGCTTGTTGTAAATATATCTTCATCACAGAGCTTCAACAGGTCAAGGCCAATCCAAGTTGTCCTGGTGTGAAACGTGTGCTTATTCTACGAAAACAAGACTTCCACCTAGATAATCCATTACAGAGAGAGGAGGAGGCCTGAGATGGCATGGCCAGGGACAGTGATTCCTCAACATTTCCATTCATCTGTACTGGTATGTGGGAATGACCTTGGGAGATGAGGGGAGGAAAAGTATAGTCTATAGATGCATTATAGCAGTGGTGGGGTTGAAATTTTTTTACTACTGGTTCTGTGGGCATGGCTTGGTGGGCACGGCATGGCTTGGTGGGCATGGCTTGGTGACCGTGGCAAAAGGATAGTGTAAAATCTCCATTCCCTCCCACTCCAGGGGAAGGTTACTGCAAAATCCCCATTTCCTCCTGATCAGCTGGGATTCAGGAGGCAGAGAATAGATGGGGGTGGGACCAGTCAGAGGTGGTATTTACCGGTTCTCCAAACTACTCAAAATTTCCAGTACCAGTTCTCCAGAACTGGTCAGAACCTGCTGAATACCACCTCTGCATTATAGGCAGGTTAAGAGGTTCAGAAGGACACACACACAGAGGACTTCAGAATGTAAATGTGATAGTGTGAGAATCGTATTTTTAGACTTATAAGATTCTGTGAATGTAGCCTTACAATAAAGCAGGATTAGTTCATCTGGCTCTGTTTATTGTTTGGTCTACCTGGGAAGGCTAATACCTGTTCTGCATTCATGTTTTTGGTGAGAGGAAGACAAGAAAATTTCCTTTTTATGTGTGTGTCTTCTGTCTTTCTTTACGAATCTTGATCAGCTATTCAGCCTAGAAAACTCAGTTCCCTAAAACCGTCTAGCCTGTTTTCAGTTGAAAGGATGTGATTGTAATTGAATAAAGTACTGTTGAAATGACTTGATTTTTCTGTAGCCTGTCTTGTCAGATAATTTCCCTCCCAGGGACCACTGTTCTCAGGGAAGGCCTGGATTCTCGTGCAACCATCTTTTAAAAATTTACTTCCCTGGGGTATGTAATCTAGTGGAGGTATGGTTTAATCATAGTCATATTTTTTTCTCTCCTAACTTTTGAAAAATATGATCTGCATGCATGCTATAATGACACAATAATCAATATAGTGATTTTTTTATACCTCAGCTGTTGAACAACACTAATCCAATGATTGCATCTTAATTACACAATTATGGGCAAACACGAGATAGCAACTAAAAGAAACAAAAAGTAATGAGACGTTTGCTGTTTCCTAGTAGTTGGCTGATAGACAGATCAATATTTTGGGGGGGAGAAATGGTATGGGAGTATCCAAAAGCAAATTACAGATGAACACATCTCAGATATATACCAATTCTCCTCCCATTCTTGAACTCCTGCTCCAAAATTACTTAGACACCAGTAACACCAGCAGTTAAGAGAAATTGCCTCCATCTAGTGGTTGTTAGGTCAAAAGTTTTTTGTGACACTCCTTCCCCTCTCCCAAAATTGGATGGAGCATCCAGTTTTGGATACAAGCATTGTCTTGGCACTTATTCTGAATAGCAGCTTTTTCTGCAGTTGGTAACATTTTAATTGCAGCCAGGGACAACAGCCAATCATTCTCTTACATTGTTGTGGGCAGGAGTTCTGGTCCAGAAATCTACATTAGGGGCACTGCATAAGAGCAGTGCAATTTATGCCAACATTATTTCCTTGTGTGGCACCAGGATGGGAGAAAAATACAATAAAATTGCTACACAGATAAACCTCAAGTTAATTCTCTTCTCAGCAGACCATTTGAAACCACAGTGGATGCTATTAAATACGTATTTTAAGTTTGTGTGATCATTGAATTCTTCTAATGGACTTTGGCCAATTAACAAAATACAATAAATCTCTCAACTGGAAAATAATTTTAAAAATAAATTAAATTATAATCAGTACAGTTATATCAAGAATAACTGGGGTCCTCTCAAGAACAAAATCAAAAGTTTTGTAACATTTGCAGATGGGGACTGCAGACAAGAAATTAAAAAACGCTTACTCCTGGGGAGGAAAGCTATGGCAAATCTAGATAGCTTACTAAAAAGCAGAGACATCACCCTGCCAACAAAAGTGTGTATAGTCAAGGCCATGATTTTCCCTGTTACAATGTATGGCTGTGAAAATTGGATCATACGAAAGGCTGAAATAGTTCAAAGGATCATAGTTCAAAGGATTGAGACCTTTGAACTATGGTGCTGGAGAAGATTCTTGTGAGTCCCTTGCACTGCAAGGCGATCTAACCAGTCAGTCCTAGAGGAGATCCACCCTGACTGCTCTTTAGAAGGCCAGATCCTGAAGATGAAACTCAAATACTTTGGCCACCTAATGGGAAGGAAGGACTCACTGGAGAAGAGCCTAATGCTGGGAAACATTGAGGGCAAAAGAAGAAGGGGACGACAAAGAATGAGGTGAATGGATGGAATCACTGAAGCAGTAGGCATGAGCTTAAATGGACTCCAGAAGATGGTAGAGGACAGGAAGGCCTGGAGGAATGATGTCCATGGGGTCACAATGGGTTGGGCATGACTTTGCAACAACAACAAGCTTACATATCCAAAACAGTAAGTTGCATAAAATAATTCAGTTCTACCTGGGAACCTAAAAAATGATGGATCTATATGTACATTCCTTATAACCTGATGACTAATACAATATAGAATAATTGGTTTCTAAAGTACTAGAATCACAGGGATAGACACCAATAGAGAAGTCATGCTTTTTCATGTGATTCTGAATTCAAACCTTAGTCTGGCTAAGTACTCACATCATCTGAAAATATCATTTGGGCACACCTATAATTTGAAATTTCAATACAATTATCTATATTGATCTCTATAGAGAGATGTATCTCATCTGATACATGTATCCCAGTCTTCACTGATGGAAACAACTATACCTAATCTAAGATCCCAAAGGTGTAGTTCTCCCAATTTCATTTAAGTCAGAAGCACCAGAGGCACTTCCAGGTTGAAAGGATTAGCCAGTGATATCACCGTTGCCCAGGGGATGCCTGTTAGAGGCTCCTTTCATGTCCAGTGTGTGGACATGGAACTAAGAGTTTATGGACTATGTAGCCCTTGATTTAGACCACTATGTACATATTGGATGTAATGTTTTCCCAAAGAATCGGCTTAATTAAATCAAATTACATATCTTCAGAAGAAGGGAAATAATTTATAAGCCCTTCTAAGCAATTTATTGATGTCAGAAAAGGTTGGTTTTTGGATAACACATGGTTCACTCTTGTGACTGTTGGAAGAAATGTCCTTCTGGGTTCAGTTCCAAGTGGGGGAAAAGACACTGGAAACATGGAGACTGCTTGGAAAGATGGTTTAATTGTAGACAGGATCACACGGTTTGAGCTCCTGAGCAAAAAAGGTGCAAAATACTGAGAATTCCTGGGTTTTATGCCCTCTCTGGGCTTTGAACTTCCTGGGGCACAGGAAGAGTATCCTGATTGGTTGACAGACCAACCAGGGGGTGGGAGTCTTAGCTAGCTTTGCTGGCTGATTTAATCTTCCCAGGTGCTATGTGGTGAGTTTCTGTTGCTAGATGGGTCCTTTGTGTTGCGGATGGGATGCTGTTGCCTTAATGGCCCACTGACAAAGGTGGGGGGAATGAGTTTCTGCCTCTTTGAGTTTATACTTCTCTTTTAGGAGAAATATTCTGCCTTTTTAGTATATCCTAAAATATTTCATTTTTCTAGGAGAAGGGTGGGATTTAACTTCCAACATGTCCAATTTCTAGAATATTATTGTATTTCTTGAATTGGATATTGCACTCTAATCTTGGCTGCTTTTGGTTGAAGTGCTTTGAAGCGCCATGTTTAATTGTTTTAATTTTAAATGTTTGTGTAGATGTTACAGTTTTTAAGAGCCAGTTTGGCGTACTGGTTAAGATATCAAGCCTGTGAGTTCTAGCTGCACAAAGCCTGTTGGTAACCTTGAGCTAGTCATTTTTTCTCCGCCCTAAGAAGGAGGCAATGGCAAATCACTTCTGAAAAGGCTTGTCAAGGAAACTTCAAGGATTTGTCCATGTAGTCTCTCAGAATTGGGCAAATTAAATGGAAGGAAAAAATGCTGTCTTTATCTAGAAGTATATTTGTGATTAATAATTGTACATGTCCTTGGTGCTACAGTCAGTGTTGGTAGGGGTCTTGTCTCCTTGGTAGTTCCTTTATTAGATTCCTTGAGAAAATAAGCAGCCCCACCAACACTGACAAGGAAAACCAATGCATATAAACAGAGAGCAAGCCCCTTTCCCCTTCTGACACTGAAGATGTTACCCAACTGGGTAATGAAATGTCTACAACAAAACAGCACATATTTTCTTCTGTTGGAGACATGGAAATGCTCAGCTATACTTGCTTCAGATCTTGCAAGAAAACCTGTGAATGCTGATGGGTTTATTCCTCAAGAGGCAAAAAACAACAACCCATCTTTAAGAATGAGAAGAGAACCTAAAAGGAACCAAGAATTAATCACAATCACAGGAAATGATTGTGTTAAAAATATAAAAATGTAGAAATGACCTAGCTGCCGTCCTTCAGCTTGAAGAAAATGAGCTCATACACATTGACAAAAACTCTTGACTACATAACAAAAGTTCCATTATAGTCAATGGAATTCCTTAAAAATAGTTATTAATGTTTTGTAATGGATCGAAATAGATTAATCCAATAACATTGTGGTTTAAATCATAAAGAAAGTGCTTAAAAAGAAATATCCCAGACCACAATATTTCAGGAGGAGGAGAAGGAGGAGGAGGAGGAGGAGGAGGAGGAGGAGGAGAAGGAGAAGGAGAAGGAGAAGGAGAAGGAGAAGGAGAAGAAGAAGAAGAAGAAGAAGAAGAAGAAGAAGAAGAAGAAGAAGAAGAAGAAGAAGAAGAAGAAGAAGAAGAAGAAGAAGAAGAAGAAGAAGAAGAAGAAGAAGAAAATGATTTTCTTTTCAACATACATCTCATTCCAGATCCTGGGCATTGTAGAGGATCTATATTTTAATTATAGTATTTCCAATTAAACCTATAGTATACTGAAATTCTCCACACCTCCTCTTCACACTATTATAATTATTCACAGAAATAGAAAATCATTAAACCCATGATGAGTAATAAATTATAATCATGTAAGGGGTGTAGTATCAACTATGATTTCTGCTTGTTTTATTTGCTTTGTTTCAGTTTTTACTGGCTACTCATACAACAGTAATGAACCAGCATCATAAAGCACAATCGGGAGAACAGCTATAAAAGGCACCATCAGCACCATCTTCCCATTCTAATATTGTAGCTCCAATTATTGTGAACTTATCCTTTAAAAAAACAACACCTCATTGGTTTGGTGTCCACAGGACATCTCTTGGTATCCATTTTAACAGCAGTCATGAGTGGAGACAGGTGTGAATGGCACCATAATTACTAGATAATTGGACGCCATTCATTTAGCACCACAATTTCACCTCCAGACAAAGATCTATTGTTCTCATGTCTGTTGTTCCTTTTCAAGGTCACCAGTTCTTATTGACAGGTTTTGAATAGATCCTTTTCACACTTGCCCAGTTGTAGATTATAATGCATTGCATTCCTTAAAGGATATTTTTTGTTACATCATTTGCCTTTCTCAGAGTTCATAAGAATTCTGTATTTGCCATCAAGGTCACTTTTGTGAATTATTGCAACCAGATGCACTTCTCCATCACTAAATAACATTCACCTGTCCTTACAGAATTTGTTTCCTATCATGCTACAGTTCTTAATACAACCCCCTCCCTCATTCTATTCCCTGGCTAGACTACTATGTCTTTGAAAATGTTCTGACAGGTAAAAATCCAGCTAAAGAAGCTTTATCTTAGTGATATGTTTTACCATAAATATGACTCCAAGTGCAGAGAAATCTTATTTTTAAATATTTTTAAATAACAGTCAGCTGTCCAAATGAGAAACCAGCATTTAACCTACCTGACCCAAACTATTTAGGACATTATTGGTAAACTTCACCAATTTAGAACAACAAGTAATATAAGTTTTCAGGAAAATCAAACTGCAGTTACACAATAGATTCTTCAGGCAGCTCCAGTTGAGTAGATCTTAGTAATTTAAATAAGAAAGGATTAAGGGCATGGATCACTGGTCCAAAAATCACTTGGTACAGCAGTTGAAGTTGAGCAAAGATATTATATGAGGAATGTATGGTCCATGAGTCTGCTTTTCTTTTGCATTTGGCACAATCGTGAAAAGGGGCATCCATAGGGGGGGATATCAAATTGGCAGCTACAAGACCATGGTCAAAATTCCTTGGTTCTTTATTCACACAGTTGTGGCTGCCATTTTGATTTTATGGATGGTGGGGAATGGAAGGATTTATATTCCTTGCAGACAGCTAGTCATTTGCATTCTTTTATAAAGCTGTTGAGGCCACTTGGAGGTTTATTTTGTCCTCAGGGTCACCTGAGTATTGAAAATGGGTGTGGCGCCTTCTTGACTGCAAAGTATTTTCTGTCCTATGTCCCTTCACTGTTGAAGATAGGCATAAGCTGTTAAATATGAGTCTGTATTGTTGGCTTTCCCCACCACCCATTCCCTACCATCCAGCCAGAGCTGAAGAAGCTTCTTAGATGAGAAGCAAAATGTCTTCAAAGAAAAACAAAAACAAGAAAGTCCAGTTGCTTCTTGAAAATCCACTGTTGGACAACCATGACCTGGATGACTGAGAATCTCCATAGATTCATGTCCTTCTGAGACATTACACAAAGAGCACCCTCGTTTAGAATGTCATGAGGCAAACTATGCAGGAAAATCATGTGTCATATTGGCTGAGAACTCTTTTGGGAAGATGGTCTTCTGAAGATTTAAATGGAGCAAGGCAAGACAAGGTATGGAGGAGAAAGCCCAAAAGTGTGGGAATCAGTGGGATTGAAAGGTATACAAGGGTTGAGGAAAGCCCAGTGCAGGAAAGAGTTGAGGAAAGCCCACCTATGAACTGAGAAGATGCTGCAGTGTGGGCCTAGATTTATGTCTGGCCTCCAAGGCCTCCCCAAATTCTTGAAGTATCCCAGTCTCCACTTAATGACCTATGCAGTTGCTTGAAGACCACAACAGGGACAGCCAGTAATATGGTCATTAAGCAGAGCAATTACATGGTTTCCACTCTTAATAATGCAATGAGTTAAATCCATAATTCTAAGATCAAATGTGGCTGTAATTCAAGAATACCTGCAGGGATTGACAACTGTTGCTAAAGTCATTGAGAACATCACGTGACCATGCCAACTACTGTCAGTTCCACCAGTTCCATCTGAGTTTAGTATATGAATCATCCTCAGTTCTTAAGCATAATGTTACATGGTTTCAATTTGCCGCTTCCTAGGACCATTGACTTTGCTTGTTGGAAGCTAGCTGTGAAGGTTGCAAATGGACACTGCAATCATCATAAATGCAAGCCAACTGCCAAAAGCCCAAATCATGATCACATGACTGTAGGGAGGTTGCGACAGCTCCAAGTTTGAAGATAAGTCTCATTTTTCAGCACTTTTATAACTTCAAACAATTGCTGAATAAATGGTGGTAAGAGGACAGTACACGTGCTGATACTAAGCCAGGATAAATCATGCTTAATATGCTAATATACATATATTGAAAATAACCTATGTACACTCTACATTTCATGATATTATAATAGCATGTAGATTATGCAAATATCAGAACAAAATAGCATCTGGATTGTAATAATGTTAGTTTACACCCCAAGAATTTATTTTCCAGTGTTAATTTAGTTCACCTCTATCTCTACAACTACAGAGTATATCAGTATTTCACTGCAGCATTTTGTCTGATTATGCTAACCTGCGGTTTGGAGAGGAACTGATTTACAAAGCATCAGGCTATTGAAACAGAATTAGTTTGTAATTAAATTATCTGTTCAAATTCAAAAGACAACTCTCCAAATTATACACTCTCTTGGGCTGAAGGTAAGGGTTTATTCTGTCTGAAACATGAATAAAATATAAAGAAGATTATATTTTGATATATAATAAGATTTCCAGCACCATTTTATTGGTCCCATATACTTTAGTTGCAAAGCAAATTTAGAATGACATTTTTAATAGATCCAATAAGGGACTGAATAGCATCTCAGAGCTCACCTGTGATTTTCCAAACCAAATACCTGGTTGTTGCTGTTGTTTTTAAATTGCCACAATAATATACTGTGCCTATCATTTCCTTACACTGTGTCATACACTGAATAAAGATTTTAAAATCTTTCTATATTAAAATAGTATGCAAATAAATTAGTTGGATGGAAGATAGAAGATAGATGATAGATAGATAGATAGATAGATAGATAGATAGATAGATAGATAGATAGATAGATAGATAGATAAATAGATAGATAATAACAATGCAGCAATCCTGTGTAATAGGCAATGTCTTATTTTAATCATTATCCATCCATCAAACTCATGATAGTCTCCCTTGAAATCCCGCTTTGTTTTTTATAAAAGTCAAATTAATTTGCAGTTCAGTTTAATTGTGCTTTTTATTTTGTCAGTAAACTTTTCTTTTATTCCAAAGCAATGCATCTACATAAGAGATGAGCTTTTTCCCCTCTATAGTTCTGAACTCAGCATGAAGCAAGCAACCCTGTTCAGCAGGGTGCTTCAAAACCTGGCATCTCTAGGGCTCGGCTGCTGTTGCCACCCAATGTTCACATGTTATTTCTGCCCTGCTCCTTGGTCTTCCCAAGTTCTTCAAGTTCAACAAAGAACAGTTGTTGACTGAACATTCAGAATTCAGGATAAAGCAGCTCCCAAATGCCTTTCTTTCAAATGAAGATGAATGCAACTTAAACATCAGACTTTTGGGCTGAGTGCTTAGAGGTCAGGAAATTCTTTGTCAAAGGCAAATTAGACAGCATAACACAATCACACCTTTAAAAAAAATAATCAAATTGCTATTGCTATTTTTAAGCCATTTTTATGAAACAGCGATCAAGTGATATAGAAGTTGCATTTCTAGGAATGTTCCTATATGTACTTGTGGGGTGATAATTAATCCCATGAAAGATGGAGATGAAAGGAAAGTTAGATTTGACCAGCCAATCAGAGAATGATGTATCATTTATATTTATTATATAAATATAATAAAATAAATACATAAATACATAATCATGATTCACTGGAAGAAAAGGAAGACCTTATTACTCACATTTCAGAAATGTACCTTGGTTTAAAAAATAAAAATGACTTTTAAAGTACAAGTGCTATACATCTCAAAAATGAAGCCAAATATGCGTGTCCCAGAGTAATGTTGCAGGATCCAGTCAGGGTCAGTCACCAGGGCCAAGGGTTTAGAAGAGGAAGAGGAAAAAGAAGAAGAAGAGAAAAAAGAAAAATTTCCATAAGGAAGGATTGGCAAATTCTGTATTCTCTACGTAAGTATGTTATACTATAATTTCCACTGCACACAGGCTCGGATAGGTATTACGGATTTTACAGTCAAACTTTTAGAAAGCTTGGGAAAATTTGGCTTTAGCAAAGGCAAGAGCAGCTGTACATCATTATCCAAACTGACAAAACCATCAGAGGTGAAAACTAGACATTTCCTAAATTGATTTTCTTTTCCCTCATGACCATGAGGTATGCCTCAATCCTGGAATCAAATTTTCAACCCAGATGGCCTGAAAACATTAGAATAGCCGCCAAATGCCCATTTTATGTAAAAGTAAAAGAAGAAACAGAAAGAATTGAGTACAACAGAATTTTTAACATATGATTTGGAATTGAAGGAGTTTGACAAAAACATTCAGCCATCTGAAAACATATGGTAGGATATATCTGGGGCAGAGGTGACTTTTTTTACCAAAAAAAATATATATATACTGAAGTAATGGCTTAACACCAAAACCTTACATGCCTCAAAAATTATGTATAGGCCTGCATTTGCTCGGATTATATTAAAAACACAAATGCCGGGCCCCAGTGTGAGTTGTCTGCTATACCACAGAACTTATCCTGCCCTCCAAATTCAATGATGGTTTCTGTCTTTTTGCCTTTAAGCCAAATGAGGCAATTTGATAAGAATCCAAGAAGTCCAATCCAAGTTAATTGGCAAGAGGTTGCTGTTTATTTCTTTTTGATTCGCAGTGGAATTTTTGATCAAGTCATTTCTATTCATGCATTTAAACCTTAAAATTTGGCAAGAAAAAAAATATCATCATGGAAATAAACAACTCAGATAATGAATCTATGTTTATGGCACCTGAATTCCAATCCAGTCTCATTCATTTTCACAAAATTGGTGACAAGAGATCTTCTAGCTTATGATAATTTGGATACTTTAGAAAACATTAAGCAATTTTAATCAAGTATTATTGGGAAAATACTGGAACATTACCATTACCTGACATATCCTGCAATCTACTATGAATTACTTGTGCTCCAATTGTAAGTACTATTACAATCAAGTACTACAATGTTTGTGTAGATTTATTTACTGAAATAAGAAAGTCCAAATTGATGAAGCCACAAAAATTAATTTCCCTTGACAATTTACTATGTAATAATTTACCATTCACTGGAATATAACTGAATATATGAATACCTTCACTGAGAATTAACCACCAAAGCATGTTGAAAGATTTTGAAATGTAATATACATGTTTAACACACATTTTGATTTTTGCATTTCAATTGTATGAGTGAATTTGCCATTAAGAAGTGGTCACATTTGTACCATTTTGCTGCAATAAAATTAAAATGTATTTTAGTACCTCCATTTATTTGGATTAAGGAATCCAAATTTGTGTCACATAGGGGGAAAATCCTCATTCTTTTCCTCCAATTCTCATTCCATTTGCTAAAAGATATTTCATTTTTAATTTTTACTGGAAGCTTGAAAGTATCTGAAAGTATTCTCTTTCTTGTAACAGCAGAATTTGGGATTCAGAAAGATAGGAACAACAACAGATAAGATTAGAATATTTTTACCTATGGGAAATTATGCTAAATGTATTAATGGCCACAACTTTTCTTCAAAAGGATATTTGACACATTTGTAGAGGATCAAGCTATCATTGGCTAGCAATCCTAATTGCAGATATGCTCTTGGCTGCTAATATGCTGGTTCTAGGAAATATATGTGAGAAAATAACACTGCTTTCATATGCTACTAATGAAGTCCATTCTTTTAGGGACAAAATGTTCTGCACTGTTCTAACACAATCTGATATTTTGTATAGTTATATATTCTCCTGAAAAATTTTAGACAAAGATAAGATGTTTCTGAGATGCTGATAAAATTTTGCATATTTGCAGGAACATCTGACAAAAAATATATTTTATGTATACTTTATGTAATATATACTTTATGTAAAATATACTACATAAAGAGACCTATTTGTTTCCAGAATATTCAGTTTGTATTACAAAAATCCTGATAATTGTACATGCAGAAACCCGACAATTAAAATGACTTCAGGGGTAAGTCATATATTCTATGCTGAACCTTGGTTGAAATCAATTTCTTCTTTCATTTAGAGCAATCTAAGTCCTCAGGTTTCAAACAGTTTAACTTAACTAACAGTCAAATCTCAAACATACTCACCCTATGCAGGATGTTCTTTGAAGCTCCATATTCAAGGTGGCTGATTCCTAAATATCTGACAATTAAAGTAATTTCAGAGGTATTATGAAATAGACCTTTGCAAACATATTTCAAAGATTACATTATAATAATTGCTAAGTATATTTCTGATAAGAAGTGTAAAACTGTCTTTAAAGAAAGTGACTGTAGATAAAAGAAAGGGGGCACAATGACAATTCTAAAAAGTTTGATTAATTGACAAACATAGCTGTGTATTTACACAAAATGCACATTACAGTCTGCAACTTTATAGAACAAGATAGACTTCTTGGCTAACTCTGTGAAAAAGTATTTGCTGGGCACATGTTTGTTTTCCAGGCAAGACAAACTATGGCTGACAAGCACTGTAGATGACAACTTCAGCTAGTATGAAGTTTGTGATAAAATAAGGATTGAACCTATTACTTGGGCAGCACATCCCCTTAAAGTATAAGCTATGACACAGTGCTAAGAAAATATAGCAGTAAAGAAGGAAGAGGAGAAGCAAAATAATTTCACCAACTTCACTGCAGTCCGAATATTGCCAGAAAAATGATTGAAGATTTAAGACTGAATTTGTTGAGTAATTCAAAGATAAACAGCAGACTAGACTAGAGCAAACTAGACTGGACATAAACACCAATGCAATTTATGTTGGGCAATATTGTTGTTGGCTTTGTAAACTTTAAACAAAAACAACCAATCATTGTTAGCTGCACATAGCTAAACAGAAGACATGACATAGGATATTATAGGAATGCAACATACATTGGTTTTATGGCAGTTTTTTTGCAGCCTGGTCCATCCAAAGATGTCATTCCCTGACCACTTCCAGATTGATTGGGATAGACAGGTCCTTTGAGCTAAAACATCACAGTGCTCACATTATTTACACTGGCAGCAATTTTAGAGGGGGCATGGTTTTCAAATGAGGTTGTCTTCTGCCTGACAGTTTGTCATATACAGTACCGCAAAATCATTGCATCGCTTGTCTGGAACAATTCTTCACTATACATTTCCTATACATTTGCGCCAATCTATTTTCATCCTTTCCTTGGCTTATACTGCTTTTGTACCAACCATCCTTCTTTATAGATTCCTGTTTTCAGTTTAATGAAGAACCAATTCCTTTTTAGACCTGCAGTGTCTGCTCTTGAGATACTACTGGTCAGGCTTGAGGATATTGATTGTTAGCCAAAAATGCAACAGATATGAGCACTAAAAAAAAAAAAGATTTTACAGCCAAAAATCTGCCCAGCTATTTCTCTAGAGTGTATTGGCCCCAGACTATTTACACTTTTTAAAGTTTACCTTTTCTTCAAAATTCATGGTTAGTCCTACATATTAAAAATATTTCATACCTAGTAGAGACAATTCAATCATTTCTTAAAGGACAAGCAATAGCCATGTGGGGGTACCTCTAGGGAAAAGTCATTTTCATTTTGTCAAAAAAATGGACAAGATTTTAATTTCTTTATTTTAAAGTATAGGTTCTATTGTAAATCTCGCCAAATTCCAAAAGCCATTTATGGTTATAATAACATAAACTGTAGTTTAAAAGTATTTAAATAATAACCTCTTTTTCTATAATATGCTATTTTTGAGAAATCGCTTATAGCAGCAACCATCATACAGTATTTCCTCTCTTTTTTTATAATTAAATTGCAAATTGCTTTAGAGTAAATCCTATAAATCTTTTGATTTGGTAATGCTAAGAAGAGACAAGAGATCAGCTGATTCAGCAAGCAATTTTATCCTGATAGCCCAACAGGCATTCCACCAGGGTATGTAATCTACTAAATCTGAATAGGTGTGTAGTTTTCCTAAATCTCTAAAATGATTTCTACATTGTCTCCTATGTATTTAATTTAAAGGCAACAAAGACCTCTGATTAAGTTCCAGTGCAGTTAATAGAACCAATAACATGAAGTGAGGAAGGAAACTGAAGACAAGAAGGAATGGAAAACTTATCACTATGTGTTTATTTACTTACTCCATTTATATCTTTGCATTCTCTGAACACTCAAATGTACAGTAGCTTGCCTGGAATCTCCTGATTTTGTCTTTACAACAGCTATCCTGGGAGATAAGCTGATAAGAGGTGCAATAACCTAAAGTCAACCACTGAACTGCATGGCCAGGTAGGGACTTAAACTCGGTCTCCTGGTACTAATCCAATAATTACTGACTATACTGACTTCATATGAGAAAGAACTGGGGAGAGAGGATTTATTTGTTTAGTTGGGGAAGAGAGAATTGAAGAGTTGTGAAAGCATTCTTCAAATACTGAAGGGGAAGGGGAATACTGAAAAAAAATCTCTTGATGGTAAACATATTTTGTCAATGGAACCAATCAATCTGAGAAATAGCTGGCTATCTCTCCTTGGAAAACTTCAAGCAATAATCCTCTTTCTTGCACTGAACAAAAAAATGAACTAAAATATATGGTCTCCAAGACTCTAATGCCTTACATCATTCCATTCTGAGCTCTACCAAAATAAAGCCTTTGAAATAAAGCCTTTGTGATCAGTACACCTAAATTAGGTATATTATTTGCTCATTATAACAACCTCAGTGCAGTGTTTGCAATCAGAGAATCACTATGGTATGGTAGTTAAGGTGATGGACAATGACCAGGGAAGGCCAAATATACAGTAAGATCAGCTTCAGCCATGAAAACACACAAAGGCTTTTGGCCAATCATCTTCTCTCATGCCAGACCTACCTCACAAGGCTGTTGCTGTGGAGATAAAATAAAGACTATATGTATACAGTCATGAGCCACCAATGAAAATCTAATAATATAAAAGACCATATAAAATCTAATAATCAAATAAAAGCTCAGGGGTTTTTTTGGACTTGAAAGTTTTACTAGCAGCTGTATGTGTAGACATCCATAGATGAAGGGCAAGAAGGAAAATGTCTATTAAGATTCTCAATCATCCAGGTCATGGTTGTCCCAAAGGTGCTTTTCAAGAGGCAACTGGACTTTCTGGTTTTTCTTTGAAGTCATTTCACTTCTCAGCCAAGAAGCTTCTTCAGCTCAAGAGCTAAACAAGCTTCTTGGATGAGAAGCAGAACATCTTCAAAGAAAAAACAGAAAAGCAGAAATGTCTTCAAACAAAAGCCAGCGGCAACCAGTTGCCTCTTGAAAAAGCACCTTTGGGGCAAGAAGGAAAGTGACAATTCATTCATCATGACAATGTGATACAAACTCTGCCCCTTAAATATTTGTGTGGGATGTCTGGATGCAAGTACAAAGGACCTAAACTAAAATTAAGCACAAAAAAACTATGAGGGATCCTTGGTGCTCTCTGAGCTTAGTTGTTTTCAATGAACATGAAATCATTAAACAAGCAAGATCAGACAGTGCCAGGGAACCTTCATTTCGACTCTAAACTACAAATATTCTTCTTTATGGGTACAGCAAGCCTATTCCTGAATGTACATATAAACTCACATGCAGAGTTTTGTTAGAGACATACCAGACTCAGCTCACCTCATTTTTCTTTCCAAGGACTGTGCAGCATTTTTCCGAGTGCAATTACCTTTGGCAATCTATATCTATATCTATATCTATATCTATATCTATATCTATATCTATATCTATATCTATATCTATATCTATATCTATATCTATATCTATATCTATATCTATATCTCTATCTATCTATCTATCTATCTATCTATCTATCTATCTATCTATCTATCCAAATGGCTGTGTGTATGTATGTTCCAGCACAACTGTGGAACGCCTCAAGGAAGTTCATTGAGAAACTTCCGGTTGGTGCTGCAGCAATTCAGACGTGGAAATAGGGGGCTCTTCAGAGCCCCACGAAAATCCCGTCGCCAAGCCCCCACCGGTAGGTCTGCGAACCTCCCCTGTCATATAGGGACAGGGGGACAAAGAGGGACCTCCTCAGACAGCCAAGAGGAACGAGTAGGTTCCTCGAGGCTGGAGAATAACCCTCTATGCTGGTGGCGATGGGAGAGGCGGCCATGGCGGCTGCCCCAAAGCCGCAGCAGCCAGGACAATTGAAGCACTGGAGAAGACTCAGGAGCATGCTGTTTGAATGCCAGGTGAATAGGACTAGCCCAGGTGGGAACAGCTTTCAAATATTTGGGACTAACAATGCCCTTGCCCTAACCGCGGCTAAGAATTATCTGGGTGAAAGATTTAAAATAATTAATAAGGAGAAGAGAAGGACGAGAAGGACGAGAAGGACGATAATACTTACTATCTGCTTTTGGAATTAAATGTTTTTATAGATGTATTTTTGGTTATTAAGGAGAAGGGACTAGCTGTAAAGAGAAAGGAGGAGAAGAGGAAAAGGAATATCTTTTTTAAAAGCTGCGAGAATAATAAGCAGAAGGAGTTCAAGATGGACGCTTGTTAACAGAAGTGAAAGTGGAAACTGCAAATTGTGTATTCCTTCTGTTTGAAGAAGAAACTTTGTCTCTTATTTCTCAAACTGGAGTATATTGAGGAAAAACTAAGGAGGTCTGATTTTGGATGTATTCAATTTGTTTTTGAACTACTTATGGACAGTTGGGAAGAAGAAGCTATTTGGAACAGTTAAAACTTCTGATTAATGGTGTTGTAATGAAGAAGAAGGGTGTACCCCTAGAAGAGGACATGATGACATCATATATGGAATACAATACAAGTCTTTATAACTTTATGGATATTGGAACTGGAAAAAAGGAGAAAAAAGAAGAAGAAAGAGTTTAGACAGAATGAGAAAAACACCATAGTTTGATTAAAATGGATGTAAATGCTTTTTATGTAATTGATTCCTAAACAATATAAGGAGGAGAGTTTCTCTCTCTCTCTCTTTTCCCTTTTCCCTTTTTTCTTTTTTGCTCTGTACAATTTTTCTATCTCATTCCTTTCTTTTTGCTTTTCCTTTTTCCCTTTTTCTTTCTTTCAAATCTTCCCCTTCGATATTTTTTGTCATACTTCTATTTCCTTTTTCCTCTCCCTCTCTCTTTCTTAAATTTATTTTTCTTTATTATTATTGAAAGAAGTTTTTTTAAAGGGGGGAAAATGGGAATATAGAAAAAAACTACAAGAAATATGAAGATAATGAATGAATTTTTGAGTATTAATAAGAATTGCTGATAGATTTAATAATTACAGAAAACTGTTCTTTTGCTTTTTTATAGAAAGTAAGGAAATGTGGATATCTGAATATTGCTAAGAACTATTCATGGATGATGATTTCTAAAGCAAGGAATATTATTATAGAAAAAATGTGGATACTTTGAAAGAATTTTTTTAAAAAAAATTTTTATTAATAAGCGTAAAGCTGTAAGATATAAGAAATATAAAGATTATGAATGAATCTTTGATTACCAATAAGAATTACTGATAGATTTAATAACTACAGAAAACTGTCCTTTTAAAATGGTCAAAAATATTGTTCTTTATAGAAAATAAGAAAATATGAACGAAGCTTATACGCGCTCATTTTTAAAGTGAGAAACATTATTAATAGAAAAAATGTGAATACTTTGAAAGAATTCTCTAAAAAATATTAACAAGTGTGTTAATGGTTATAGAAAATGGATTTGAAAGTTGTTTAAAATGTTGTTTTTCTATAGCAAACAAGAGAATGGGAATGAATTCTTGAATAACAATAAGATTTGTTTATAGATTCTATAACTATGGTGAATTGGCCTATAAATGGCTTAAAATGTTTTTTAGAGAAAATCGAGAAACAAATAGGAAATGGGAGAATTAATAATTCGGGAGAGAGTAGGAGAGAAGATATATTTCAAAATGTATTACTATTTTAAATTGCTAAAGAAGTATGATTTTGGGAATTAGATGATTAAAATTAAATTGTGAATTTGTTAAATATAAGGTTAGGAGTGGAGGAAAGCATCCCTGGAGATCAGCTGACTAGGCTGTGAACCAGCTAAAAATAAACCTAGGAGTGGAGGAGGCAATGCTGTAGAGCAGTTAGAGCCAAATTGTGAACCAGTTAAATATAAGGTAAGGAGTGGAGGAAAGCATCCCTGGAAAACAGCTTATTATGCTGTGATCCAGCAAAAAATAAACTTAGGAGAAGAGGAGGAGACATACTGGGGAGCAGTTTTTTATTTTTTATTTTTTTAATTTTTGATTTATATGCCATCCTTCTCCGGAGACTCAGGGCGGCTTACAATGCGTTAAGCAATTGTAGTTAAAGCTAAACTGTGAACCAGCAAAAAGCATCCCTGGAAAACAGCTGAAAAGCTGTTATCCAGCAAAAAATAAACCTAGGAGGAATGAAGGAGATACTTTTGAAGAGTGGATATTGATTTTAAAATGTCTTTCAGAGAGGAATGAAATATTTTATATTGGTTATTAGATGTATTCTAAAATAAACATTGACTTGATTTGTTTTTACATTTCTACATTTCTATACCGCCCTTCTCCGATTTGGGTCTTTGAAGTACAGAAAATACATGAAACACTGATTTGTTAAAATGATAAATGAATACTATAAAGTGCTGTTTGGATTTGAAGTTTAAGAGTTAGGGTGACTACACAATAGAAATTTAAATGTTAGAATAAAATGTTAGATTGAATGATAAAAACTGGGTTTAGATTTGGGGTTTTTGTTGTTGTTGTTGTTGCTTTTGTTATTTTTTGTTTGTCTTAAGATGTTAATGGATGAAATTGGGAATTTATACCAATGTTTTACTGGGCCAAACTCTTACTCCAAAAAGATGTTGTTTTATGTTTTAAAAATAAATGGAATTTTTTTTTCAAAAAAAATGGAATTTCATCCAAACTTAGTACACAGATGACTTACTCTCTGGAAAGAAATACTGTGGGGATAAGACATCCCTAACACCCCTCAGGGGGGTGTTCTGTTAAGATACAGTCTGTTGTGCCTTAAAATGGCTTCTAATGAACTGCCTTAAAATGGATTCTACTGTGCAGCACAGTGGAGTTGCCAAAGTAACGGCTTCACAGCACTCCACAAGGGAACTCCCTCTAGTAAGGGGGAAAATCCAACATTAGAAATTATGTTTGGTCCAACATTTTCAACAAAGCTTTGATTATTCTTGAGGGCAAATATCGAACAGCTTAGTGCATATATTGCAGACAAGAAGCCACTTCTAAGTCAAGATCAGAAAAAAGCATACCAAATGATCACGGATCGGCTAGCAAAAGAACAAGGTGGTATCATTTTACTTGACACTTCTGGGAAAACATTTTTAACTAATTTAATTCTCACCGAAATCAGGATGAAGTTGCTCTTCCTGTCTAATACAGGATTGGGATAAGTAAATACCTGGGCAATGCCAGGTTATCAGCTAGTAATTAATAATTATACAATAATAGCAACCTGGAGAGCTAATGATGTTAAGAAGGGAAGGATCCAGTTTTTATTCCTTTAAAATCCTTTCAGTTCTCTTGATAACCTGGATGTTTCATTCATTATTCTATAGATCTCTGCTTCTCTGTTGCTCTTAGACATGGAAAAGGGACTACCCTAAACTGGATTGTCTGCCTCCTAGTGACTCATTGATCAGCAAATTTTCTTTTGTGGCAGAGATAGGGGCTCTCCCAAAGCACTCTGTAAAAAAAATAAAAATAAAAAAATAACACTATGATTTGAGTTTACAGTTTATTTGACTGTTATTCCACTGACTGGAAGATGCCAGAGAATGAGCAGCACCAAATGCAGCCTGCAGAGAAAACTACCAAGGCCTGCATGTGCTTTCATCCAATTATTGTAGCATGAAAGACAAGGAATTAATAATTCATTGAATAAAAATGCATATCTGATCAGATAAAACTGGAGTTAAAAGAAACTAGCTGTGGGGTTTCCAACAGAGATTTCTAAACAGTACAACCAGTGGTGGCAGGTAAATATATGAAGAAAGGGAAATCTATGGTTTGAGACACTATCACAGGATAGAAAGTGGTCTTCAATGATCATGGTCTTTTAAAACCCTATAAACAGAGATAATGAGTAGCCAATCAGTGCAAGTATTTCACGCAATACAGACCACATCTTCAAAGGAAATGCTATTCACAACATTACTGCTATATTCTAGACCCACTTATAAAAATTGTGGTAATCCAGCCAAATTTGATTTCTTGCCAGCCTCCTTATTCCACAAACACATTCTTACAGCTCTTTTTTTCCCCTCCTCAAAATCCCTTTATCCATAGAAAGATGATGGAATAAAAGTTATGTCTGAGGATTGTGACAAATTTCTGGCCATTTATCCTTCATTCTAGTTCCAATAGGCGCCTATAAATTCTCTGTGTAAAGGAGAAATAATTATGTTTCAACCTTCATCTCCTTTGTCTCAACTGTGGTAGATTTTGGGCAGATTGCAATTTTTGAAGGATAATGTCTTGGTACATTGGTATAAAATTGAACAGGCAGAGATAGAGGATAAGAACCTAAATGTTAAGAAAACCTCCAGTTCCAATACAACTACAGCTGGCCTGATATTTTATGGAAAGAAAAAGGACATTCAATGAAACTGTAACAACAGGCAGAAAAGTGCTGAATTCTTATTTAGTTTGGATTTGGTTTTAAATTGCAAAATGTTGTAATTTATTAAACTCATCTCTACAGTACCTTTGATGTTTACAAGTCTAAAGATTATTCGCCAAATCTGGCTCAGGAAAAAAACCCCATAAATACATTTATGAATCTTGGCTTCCAATAAGATACTAACATTTCATGTATTCAAATCATGTTATATATGTTATCTAATATGTGCTTGACAAAAAGAAAGAATGAAAGAAAGAAAGGAAGGAAGGAAGGAAGGAAGGAAGGAAGGAAGGAAGGAAGGAAGGAAGGAAGGAAGGAAGGAAGGAAGGAACTTAGTTCGTTCTAGGCATTCTCAGAGGCATCATCATACAGACATTATAAAGTTGTTTACATTTCTTTCATCCACTTTTCATGTTTCCTAAACTGCATATAGCTCTTCAATTTCCAGTTACAACAAAAATCTATTTGCAAATCTGCACTAAGGCCTCCTGAGAGAAAACATCCACACTGAATATTCTGTTTCAGTTAATTACTGATCATATTTTCACATTCATTGAAGCAAACACACACAATACACATGATTTCAAAGCACAGATGTGGAGTAGTTTTTGATGTTAATAATACAATGCTCAGAAATGTCATTTGATAGTTTCTATAATCAGAAATAAAATGGGTGCAGGTGCAAATTTATTGTGGATATATGTTCAGAAATCCTGCTTAAACTAGCTTTCATAGACATCATTGCTCCAGATACATATTCACATGTCATTCATGTTTTGTCAAAAATGAACGTAACAACAGACACAGGCACAAATATACATGTTCTTCAAATTTCAGTACACATTTATACATTTTAGCCATTATATATTCATCATTTCTACACAATTTTACTTTCAAATCAGTCTTGCAATATTCAATACTCTAATTCTTTTGATTAATTTAATTTTTTCTAATAATTATAAATAAGAAAACCATTGAGAACTATACCCCACTACACCAGTTCTTTTGCTTTTATTTTGTATTCCCCTTTGACAAAATTCTGCATCTTCCAGTAAATTAGCCATTTGTGTTTGCCTATTATTTCTCATTTATAAAAATGCTACTTGTGCTGAGAACACAAGGGACAATAATAATCAAAGGTTATTTTTCATTGCATTGCATTGCATTGCATTGCATTTATATACTGCCCTTCTCCCTGAGGGGACTCAGGGCGGTTTACAGCCATATTAAAACAGTCACATATAAAAATTAAAACTAATAAAATAATTAAACTAATTGGCCGTAAAATTTAAAACCCCTAAAAACCCCTATTAAAATTAACACAAATTTAAGTCAGACCGGCTTGATGAAATAGTAGGGTCTTCAGGGCTTGTCGGAAGGCACGGAGGTCAGGAATCTTTCTTATATCTGGGGGTAGTTCATTCTATAGGGCTGGGCTCCCACAGATAATGCTCTCCCCCTGGGGGCCGCCCATTGGCATTGTCTGACAGACGGCACTCTGAGGAGACCTTCTCTGTGAGAGCGTATCAGGCGGTGGGAGGTATTCATTGGCAGAAGGCGGTCCTGTAAATATCCCAGTCCTAAGCCATGGAGCGCTTTGAAGATGGTAACTAACACCTTGAAACGCACCCGGAAGACCACCGGAAGCCAGTGCAGCTCGCGCAAGAGGGGAGTTACCTGGGAGCGACGAGTCGCTCCCATAACCACTCGCATGGCCACATTCTGGACCAGCTGAAGTCTCCGGGTGCTCCTCAAGGGGAGCCCCATGTAGAGAGCATTACAGTAGTCCAAACGGGAAGTGACGAGAGCGTGAGTGACTGTGCGTAGGGCATCCCAATCCAGAAAGGGACACAACTGGGCAATCAGGCATACCTGATAAAAAGCCCCCCTGGCCACGGCCGTCATATGATCGTCTAAAGACAGCCGTGCATCCAGAAGGACGCCCAAGTTGCGAGCCCTCTCTGAGGGGGGCAAGATCTCATCCCCAATAGCCAGTGATGGCACCAACTGGCTATATCGGGGCGCCAGCAGCCACAGCCACTTTCACTTTGTTCCTACATTTATATCAACAGCATCTTCATGGGCCTTAATAATTTCACACACAAAGCTGGAGGGTCCTTTACATTTTCTTCTAAAGTGATATATGTCATCCTTAGACGTGACCTGGAACATACAAGACAAGACCTGAAAGACACAAGATCATCTCCCAACATATGAAATGGATTTTTAAAAATCTGCTTGTTTAGATAATTGATGTGCATGTGTGGCATTTTGCAAAATGCCATATGCATGGCACAATATAACTATAATGAAATGACTCCACCTGTAGCAATTAAGTCTTATTACAGGGTTAGCTACAGAAGAGACATTTGCATTGCTTGGCCTAATTTCTATTCCTCTTCAGAAATTCCTGAATCACACATACACACACCAGGAAAATCTGGGCCTTCGTCAAGATGATTTGCATATCTGTCCCTTAAGCCTCACAGTAATTTGTCTTTTAGGCACCTGCCAAGTTATGTCTGGTGGTTTGCATTGTGATTCAGAGTTAGTGAGATTCCAAAAAAGAGAAGAGAGCAACTACTGCAGTAAGAAAGCCAAATCGACACATTTACCAGGTGCTGATTTCCCCTAAACTAGGCGCTTTCAGGGCTCTATAATACAGCAAGTAGCCTGTTTGCCTTCCATCAGTAAAAATGTTTCTCCCACCTGCAAGTAGTCTATGCATTGCATGCACACAGTCCATATCCTCTCAACAGACAGTGTGAGCTTTGTGGATTTATATTTATATATATTTATTTTGATGGTTTTGGAATATTCACAGGAGGTAGGTATTGGAAGGGAAGACTTGGATTTTCAAACTATTAAGAAACGCAGAAAAGGCTAAGGCAATGGTGGAGGATCCAGTCTGGGTCAGTTACTGGTACCAGAGGTTTAGTCTTTCAAGTTTTTAACTCATGCTAGAACGCATCCATAGTGAAGTTTTCTCTCACCAGAATGCCAAGACTGACCCAGATTGGATACTGCAACATTATCCTGGGACACATATATTTGCCATCATTTGTAAAGGAGTGGTTCTTAAACTGGTTGACACAAATTGGATCCTTGACTCATAAATAAGCAGTTACAAATTGTCCTCAGTATAGGCCCAAATTACACCCAGTTTAAGAACCATTGGCCAAGCTGTCTGAATATGATAGCACCAGCAAGGCAAGAGAAGAATATTTTCTAGATTGATATCCTGCCTTTCAAGCACAAATCTATGAGAATAACAATTTTGTAACAGAATGGCAAACAACTATTTTGTCATAAGTGTCATTTCTTGACTGGCTGAATCCATGGTGAGAAGGTCCTCAAATTGAGTAAGACTATATTTCCCTGTCTTTTTTTCAATGTTTTTATTATACATTTCCCTTTATAATACATCACATTTTCCATTTTACAACGACAGTCTATCTCTTCCCATCTCATTCCTTCTCCTTCCCACCCTTCCAGTGGTGGGTTCCTCCCAGTTCTGCCCAGTTCCGTCGAGCTGGTAGCAGTGACAATATGACATCACTGAACCGGATCTGCCCCACCCATCCCCCCGCCCCACCCCCACCCCCCACCCATCGGCTAGAAGGAAAAAAACTGTTTAAACTCGCCGCAGGGCTTCAAAGGGCCGCCCTACAGCTGATCAGTGGTACAAGGCAGTTTGGTGGTAGACCAGTGCCTCCAAAAACAAATCAGTAAACTGGTGCCTGCAAAAATAAATGGGTAAACCAGTGCCTCCAAAAACAAATGAGTAGACCGGTGCCTCCAAAAACAAATGGGTAGATCAGTACAGCTCTGCAAGCAGTTAAAAGCCTGGTAGACCAGTACCTCTGCTAAAGAACTGTCACATGACCACCAAGCCACACCCATAAAATAAGCCACACCCACAGAACCGGTAGTAAAAAAAATTAGAACCCACCCCTGCTCCCTTCCCTTCTCCCCTCTGCTTCCCTCTCCTTCCCTTTCCTCTCCCCCCTGAGATAAGGAGGATACAGGACCTACATACCTTCTGCCGGGCCCTGAAAACATTCCTATTTTATCAGGCTGGCCTGGCTTAAACCTCCCTTTTTAAATGGGTTTTATATTGGGTTTTAAATGTTTTTAAAATTGGATTTTAATTATTTCAGCCTAATTGTATAATTTATTTTAAATTTTTAACTTTTGTATTATATCGTATTTTTAATTGACTGTTCACCATCCTGAGTCCCTTCAGGGAGTAGGGCGGTATATAAATTTGAATAAACTGAAACTGAAACTGAAACTCTCCTCCCCTCTATTTCCCTCTTTCCTTCTCCTCTCCCCTCCCTTTTCCTCTCCTTCTCGTTTCCCTGTCTTGCTCTCACTTTGAACACTTAACTAAGGGGGGGGGATGAAAAGGAGCAGATCACACCTGTCACACGGTTGAAATGATTGCTTGCAGAGCCTTTGGAATCAGGCTGAATATTAGAAGCTGGTGTTACCCATGAGCAACAGGTTGCCCAACCAAGCTCAGAGAATACTATGGACCCCTCTGGTTGCCCAATCCCCCCATTGGCAGTGCTTTCCAATCAGGTGTTAATTTGTACAATTGCTGGGAAAGGGAGGGCATTGTTGTTTGGAACGCTCCAGCTACAATATTAGCTGTGTTATTGTTTTTTCTCAGGAAAAAAAAATAATGGCGGGAACAATGAGAAAGCAGTTCAAAGGTTTCTGATTTGAGAAGTTCTCTTTGGAAACATCCACATTTTTGTCTCATTTGTAAAGCCTACTGAAAAGGAAATAGGAATTCAGCTTTATTGTACAGTATGGTAGAGGAATAAGCTGGAATTTATCATGTGAAAACGGTGCTGCTGCTTCTTCTGGATAAAGTTCTTATGTTCTACATAAGTAGAAATAAACAGAAGTAGTATGCTAATATATTGAGTCAGCATTCATATTGTGGTTTAACTACACTTTACTGAATAAAAAACAAGTACTCATGAAATATGGTAAGGAGTAAAGTATGAGTTACAAATTATAGAATCATGGGATTGGATGAAGGGATTTCAGAAGCTGCAGCTACCACTCCATGAAGGATCTGCTAAAACAGGGGTGTCAAATTCACGGGCTGGATGTGTCACACACTGCCCATGCCTACCCATTTTAGCAAAGGGAGGAAAAGTCACAATACATCACATGACGATGCAAGTTTGACTCCTTGTGCTGCAACATTCTGAACAGATGGCTCTCCACTCTCTGAGGACCTCCTGTGAAGGAGCACTGTAGGACACAATCTATTCCAGTGTTTGACAGTTCTTGCTGCTATGACAATATCTGTTTCTCTAATAAGAACTAACCAACAACTTTAAAATTCTGAATGAATCAAGCCTTGAAGAACAAGAGAAGGAGGGAAGAGAGAGGAAGGAAGAGGGGAGTACTGAAATCAAATTGTCTGCGTGGAACTTATTTCTGAGTACAATACAGTACTGTTAAAATATCAACAAAAACAATTCTAGATATATTTATATATATTTTTCTTTTTAGACACCACTTTTTTTAATAGATATACTGGCATTCTTGCTACAATTATGACTTGATTATACCATCTGTGACCCAAGAGAAAGTTGTGAGAAAGTGGAAATTCAGACTGGTTTTCCCTGCCTTGAAATTTCAGCACTGATATGAATCCTCCAATCAGGGAATATTGAGTAGTTAAGAGGCATGGGGGAGAATTTTAAGAAGATTGTAGAAAATCATTAAGGCGGCTCCCATCTGAGCACCAAACAGAGCAAACTGTAAAATACTGATAGGTAGAAAAGTAATTCTTCCATCCACATGCATTTGTGGTAAGAGTTCAAAAAGGTCAGGATTGCAACCATGAACCCAATATTAAAGTTTCAGCCTTTTTACATGTCTCATGCCACAATACACATAAAAGATGTAGATCACAATCACCATTTTATTTATCTCCCTGCTTTCATTATGGCATAAAAATGAGGCTACCACATCTGCTACAAAGAAAGCAAGGATGTGTAACCTAAAACCAAAGAACCACCTTTAGCTACTGAAAATTGTTGGCGTAGTTATTTTAAAGTGGGAAACTCCCAAATTACAATATTAATCTTTAAAAACTTCCAAACTTTCTCCTAAAACCATAGAAAACTCCTAGAAACTCCTGACTCCAGCCACTTTGAAGGCCAGTTTGGTCTAGTGGTTAAGGCACCCGGCTAGAAAGCAGAAGACAGTGGGTTGAAGTGCTGCCTTAGTCAAAAAGCCAGCTGGGTAACCTCAGGCCAACCACTCTCTCTCAGTCCAACTCATCCTACAGGGTAGTTGTGGGGAAATAAGAAGAGAAAGTGTGTTGGATGTGTTTGTTGCCTTACATTATTTGTAAAAAAATAATAATAATAAAGGTGGGCTATAAATAATCAAAACTTTTTATCATTATCTTAGCTCTGTGGACATCAAAAGTTGCCCACCCCTGAAGGAAAGAAATCAAAGATGCTGAATTTATACATTGTAGTTAGCCATGGTTTGTTAAGCAATCAAAATGGATGATTCATAGAACTCCATGCTATACACTACAGTTGGCAGCTATAATGAAGGATTCACACCTAGATTTTAGCTCAAACCAAAGCACAATGTGTGAATCCTGCAATGAAACCTTGATTAACTGTAGCAGGTTTCTAGAATAAAAATTTTAGTAAAGAAATCAATTTACTTAAATGGTTTATGTAATGGATATAACATGCAAGAAAATTACATTCATGTATCACTTGAACTACATTAACAATTATAAAGGAACTTTTTAAGTCCAAGTGTTTCTTTCCAGAATGACGGTTCGATCTGAACAGAAAAAAATATGATTATTAGCATAGACTAATTTTATGAACTTTATGAATTTTATGAATTTAATGAACTCACATGGTACTGGCATGTGTTTCAGCAAAACCAAATGAAAACTGTTTCAGTTCTATCCTTCTCTTCAGTACCATTTTATAGTTTTAGGATTTTATAGTTGCACAATTGATTACACATTTGGTAAAGTTTCTTGGTTTTATGAAGCTTTATTTGTGGAATAAACTTCCCAAATTGACATCATTCTAATTAGCTTTGATGTTTGTTATTAGAAAGTAAATGACCACAATAGCACATTTTTATAAATACCTAGCCTGTAAAAATCATTTAAAAAGTAGCACTCTCAATCCGATATGGTGATATAATTCATATTGTGGTTTCCCTAAGAAAAGATATAGTATAATTTACAGCTTTGTCCTGAAGAAAAGAACTGGGCAAGATATTCCAAATCTTAATCCCCTGCCAGAAAAGAGTAGAATAGGAATATTTTAAAAACTACCCGTTTAAAGGCCTGAAGAAAGGCATTTAGGATAGTTAAGCATGTCAATTTTTTTTCCAAGGCCAACTAGAGAAGAGTCAATAGTTGGCCCAATCTTTCTCTTGTGTAATTGCAAGGCAACCTCAGGCTTACCTACATGTTTAACTTGTCACTACTGGGACAAAGAAAGATCTGGAAACCTTCACTTCTTAATTAGTGTGCTGGATTTCTATTTTCTCTTTTTGCCAACACTTCATTGCCAGAGTCTGGGAATAATGCTAATCTAACCTGGTCAAAGTAATTAAGAATCACAGCTGGCAGGTTCACTGCAGATGGGAGCAGGTAAACAGAAGTTACACTTGAATACCTCTGAACATTGACTGCATTCCCCCAAGACTCTTAGCCTAGTTGCTGAATTAACCTTTTTTCTTTTGTTCATAAAATAAATAAAACCATAAATCAGACTGAAACTGCCTGGTACACAGACATACACACATACAAAACTAAAGATAAACACTAAACCATGCTTAGCATATTGGGTACAGGCACCAAATCTTTAACAGAGCCAGTTGGCCAGACTTCCTTTCACAGACTAACGTAGTTCTTTCGAAATGAAAATAGTCCGATTTTAAATCTCACTCATTCATAGTTATCACTGCTCATCAATCCATAAATTAAAAACTAATCTTCTACCTAAACTGCAAGAAGCCGGACAGATAGTACAACACACCAATTCAGACCAAAAACTCACATTATAAATACAGTCTAATCAAGATATCTTCTAAGGATAAAACTAGGGTTTACAAGAAAATGGTATAATACACAGCATATAATAAGAGCTAACAGAGATGGGCTAATATCAAATTTATTCTACTTAGAACTTGAATTATCAAAGCTCCATCAATCCCCATTCAGCTGCAGCTGAAACTGAAAAAAACTGAATTATTGGAACAAGATTCCAGTCAGATGCCTTGACTTGTAAATGACTACCTCCCACTTCCAATCTTCTAATTTTATAAAAGTCACTGATGGCATCCCTCGGTGTTAGGGTCCTTGAGTACAAGTTCTAAATCCTCTATAGTAGAACAGAGTCTGTACTGTTTTCATGGGTACTTGGGGTAGGTAGATCAACTCTACATAACAGCCTCATTTACTTGCTCTTTCTCTAACCAAGATGGTGCATTCAACAGGCCTTTCAGAAACTTCTATATGATGTGGAAAGGACTATCCAGTTATTGGTCTTGGAGGACCTGAAGCAAGGAATTCATAGGGCTATTAATCCTTAGGGTTGAGGTAGGGACATTATTCAGGCTTTCTTTGGAATACAAATTGTAGAGATTTTTTAAAATGAATGTGTTTTTGCTTTGTGTAATTGAAATAGGTGATTTATACTCTGTGATCCTAAAAATATAGAGCACAGAAAGCAAGGAAAATAGCACTTCAAAAAAACAAAAAGCAGTTTGTAATAAACATTCAGTAAACCTGAAATATTAAAAAGTTATACTTAGTATTATTCAAGACACTTTGGGGATCAAATTTGAAATGAAACCACTTTTAATTAGGCATAATTCCAGAAATGCTATAATTTATTAAGATATATTCTTATGGCTGTGAAAATAAACTTTGTACAATACTGGATAAAGGACAGTAGTGACAATATCAGACTGAGAACTTAAACTGCTTTGGTTTAAATGGAAGAATTTGCCGAATGCACAGCTATGGCAAAACTAAAAGTATACAGATATATAATACATTAAGCAAGAATAACTTCCATATATATTTATGCAGTAAGGTAAATATAAATATTTAGAGTATGTTTTTTAAAGTTTATGCCAACAGGCAAAGCAAATCAGTTGGAGTACAAAGAAAGGGGAAGTCAGAAATTATATATTTGCCTATATTATGTTTTAATTTACGTTTTCTTAACAAAACATTTTTGAAAATATATCTTTGTTTTAAATAAAATGAAAGGATAATAAGAAGACTAAAATAAAACAGGAACAGAGTACTGCTGGTATACTTCCTAAATGAGGGAAATGAATAGATTTCTCTACATTTATATATATATATATATATATGTTGTATTGCTGTTAAAATATTTTTAATGAAAATAGAAAACAAAAGCAGTTTCTCTGTTTTTGAGAGTGTATGCATCTCTAAAGAAGAATTTGCATTTGAAAAGCATTGCGCATTCACTTTTTGTATTCAGTTTATATTTTCTAGATGCACCTTTACTTTTAATGTAGGCTCTCCATTTAAATACAACTCATTTGGCAGAGTCATCTTCAATGTTAATTTAGGCTACAACAGGGCTGTTCCAAATCTAGCATACCTTAAACCAGCCCTAGTTCTAGGAATAAAATTAGGCAAGATAACCATAGATGGTTACATAGATCAATTTTTTTTAAAGATAAGGGAGACTAGATTGTAATAAGATTAAGCTACATATACTGGGATATTTTTAAACATTGATTGCACTTCTCATTTTAATATTTATTTGCAACATATCTTAGATGAAAAACAATGAAAATGCATTCAGTGCAAAATTGCAAATTAGAAATATAATTAACCCATAATGTTTGATATATTAAAGCCTAGTTTCAGAAATAAACATGCAAAAATGATTAATTCTGAACAGGCTTCAACACACGCATAAAATAAAAAAGCTTTTTGGTGCACTATTTAAAGAAAAACTGCAATTTTTGTCGTGGAAAACAAATTTAAGAACTGAGATTCTGTGGAACTTACTCATGGTAATTTTAGAATTTAAATGCTGGATGGAATCTTCGACCCAGTTTGTTGGGGGCAATAAGCTGACTTTGTATAAATATAAATATACAAAAGTATGAAGGCTATTGCTTAACGCATTGTAAGCTGCCCTGAGTCTCCGGAGAAGGGCGGCATATAAATCAAATTTTAAAAAAAAAACTTTATTTCATTAATCATAATCACCAGTATTCCAACTGACCATGAGTAAGTCCAAACTGAAAACAATGACACGATATTGATATTTTTTTCTCCAAGTTTAAAAGACAGAGCAAAATCTGTTCATAGCAAAAGGCATTTTAGATTTATTGGATTATTTTTACTTAGAAAGGCCCCAACTCAGAGGTGGGTTTCAGCAGGTTCTGACCAGTTCTGGAAAACCAGTAGCGGAAATTTTTTTTTTTTTTTTTTTATTGAAAAAGTTTTACATTACATTTTATAATATAAAAACCCCCCCTTCCCCCTCCCCTTCCCCCCCCCATCCTATCCCTTCTATCCCTCCCCCCTCCCTTGACTTCCGCTATTTGACAAACATTAATCTTATCATATTCAACATTCTTTAAAGGCGAGATCCCTTTGCAAAGAAATTAACTATTAACACTTCACTAACATTCACATACTTATAAATCTAAACATATTAGATTAAGACAATTTAGCTAAATAAGCTTAATACATTCTCTTTAAAATTAAATCTATACCTCAGTTATATACTCTTCATTTTAATAATAATAATTAACCATATAACTATACCTTTCATACAATTATTTAAGTATACTAACATTTAGTGATCTTAAATTTTAAACTCTACATCTATTATAAATTCTTCAGTTTAATAATAATAATAAACCACGTAACTATCCATACATTTACTTAAATACATTCTAACTCTAATTCAACTGAGCACTATTTGAAATTTCTTGCTTTGATATTTCTTCTTCATATAATCAACCCATTTCCTCCATTCCTTGACAAAAGCTTCATGGGTCCTTTCCTTTAGGTATGCAGAAATTTTTGCCATCTCTGCCAGATTAGACATCTTCAATATCCATTCCTCTATGGTAGGCACTTTGTCTTTCTTCCAATATTGACCTATCAGTAATCTGGCTGCAGAAATCATATACAATATTAACCTAGTATCAATTACTGAAAAACCCTTGACTATTCCCAACAAAAAGAACTGAGGAGAAAACTCCAACTTCTTCTTCAAAATGTTCTGCATCACCCACCAAAGTTTAATCCAAAATGGTTTCAACTTCCTGCATGTCCACCAAATATGAAAATATGTTGCATCCAAACAATCACACCTCCAACATTTGGGTTGAACATTTGGATACATACATGATAATTTTTTGGGATCTAAATGCCATCTATAGAACATTTTATAAAAATTTTCCCTTAGGTTCTGTGCTTGCGTGAATTTAACGTTCTGGACCCAGATCTTTTCCCATGTTTCTAACATTACTGGTTGATCAAAATTCTGTGCCCATTTAATCATGCAGTCTTTAACTAACTCCCCCTCTGAATCTCTCTCCAACAGTAAATTGTACAATCGTTTAATATGCATCGGTCCTTTACATTTTATCTGAGTCATCAAGTCCTCTTCATGTAGCATTAGTCCAATTTTCTGATCTTCTCTCCATCTCGCTTGAAGTTGAAAGTACTGCAACCAAGTTAAATTGACTCCATCTTCCAACAGAGTATTCCAAGACTTCAAACACCAACTGCCCCCATCAATAAAAAGTATCTCTTTGTACAACAACCCCCCGAGTGACTTTATTTTTGGCAAAATATGCCCAAGATCCAACCACAAAGGTATTTTGTAATCCAATTGAAATTGGTGCTTCTTCCAAACTCTCAGCAAAGCGTGTCTTAAAATATGCCTATTAAATACACTGTCTCTCTTATCTTCATAAAGTAGATATGCATGCCATCCAAATTGCAAATCATGGCCTTCTATGTTCAAAATATCTCTTTTGGTTATTCCAATCCAATCTCCGACCTGTATCAATGCTGCTGCTTCATAATATAAACGTAGATTTGGAACTTTAAGGCCACCACGTTCACGTACATCTTGCATAATCTTAAATTTAACTCTTGGTTTTTTCCCACTCCAAATAAATTTATTTAAGCCTGCTTGCCAGTCCATCAGATATTTATCATTTTTAAGCACCGGAATCATTTGAAACAGAAACAGAAATCTAGGTAGAACATTCATCTTAACAGCTGCAATTCTACCAAGCAGAGAAAGTTGCAGTTTTTTCCATGTATCAAGATCTTTTTGAATCTTATGCCAAAGTTCTTCATAATTATTTTGAAAGAGTTTTTTATTAGATGCTGCAACTTGAACCCCTAAATATTTCACCTTTGTAGCTATTTCAAAGCCTGCCACCCTTTCAAGCTCTTTCCTTTGTGGTTCCAGCATGTTTTTAACTATCATCTTAGTCTTTTTCTGGTTCAGGCTAAAACCTGAAACCAGACCGTATTCCTCTATAATATTTTTCATCTGTATGATAGATTCCAAAGGTCGTGTTAGGGTAACAATCAGATCATCTGCAAATGCCTTTGTTCTGTAATCTATTTGCCTTACAACTATTCCACTCATTTTGTCCGAGTCCCGTAGAGCATTCAGCAGCACTTCTAGCGTCAAAATAAACAATAGTGGAGATAATGGGCAGCCTTGTCTTGTCCCTTTCTGTATATTGAAATTAGTAGTCAAACTGCCATTAATAATAATCTGTGCTGTCTGTTCTTGATAAATTGCCGAGATTGCTTGTATAAACTGATCTCCAAAATTCATCTTATGCAAAATCTTTTTTAGAAAATCCCAGTTGACTCGATCAAAGGCTTTCTCCGCATCCAAAAACACCAGCACCGCAGAGATCTGTTTCTTTTCATCAAGATATTCCAACAAATCTATGAGTTGCCTAACATTGTCTTTCATGTATCTGCCTTCTATAAAACCAGCTTGGTCTTCATGAATCACATCTTGAATAACTGGCATCAATCTGTTGGCTAATACTTTAGCAAAAATTTTATAGTCCGTATTCAGGAGAGATATTGGTCTAAAATTTTCAGGTATAGCAGAGTCTTCTTCTTTAGGTATCAATGATATAAAAGCCGTCTTCCACGAGGGAGGTATTTTTCCCCCCTGTTGAATATTACAAAACAAGTCTTTAAGAGGCTCTATCAGTTCCTCTTGCAAGGTCTTGTAAAAAACTGCTGTCAAACCATCTGTCCCAGGAGCTTTAGATAATTTCAATTGTTTTATTGCATATGAAATCTCTTCCAATGTTATAGGTCGCTCCAGTCTGTCACTTTGTGTGCTAGAAATTTTTGTAACTCTCTTCTTGTGCAAATATTCATCGATAAGATCTTCTTTAACTTTATCGGCTTGATACAATTTCGAATAATAGGTTAAAAAAGCTTGATGTATTAAGTTTTGCTGATGTATTCGTTTCCCTTTATACTCAATAGCATTTATCATACGTGAATTTTGCTGTTTCCTCAAAGTATAAGCCAACCATCTGCCAGGTTTATTAGCGTTACAAAAAGTATTATGTTTAGCATACTGCAGATTAGTTGCTGTTTGTTCAGCCATCAGCATTTGAAATTGATCTTTCAGGAGTTTTATAGTTAACAATACCTTTTCGTCAGTCGGATTCTTAATGAGCAATTGTTCTTTATCCTTTATCTCCGTCTCCAAGTCCAATCTCGACTTCTGTCGAATTATTTTATGTCTAGAATTCATATGTATCAGTGCACCCCTCATATAGGCCTTACATGCATCCCAAACTATCTCGATGGGTGTACCTTTATTCAAATTAATATAAAAAAATTCTTTAATTTGTTCCTTTAGCTCCTTAATATACTTTTCATGTCTGAAGATATTCTCATTCATACGCCAAGATCTCCTTTCTCTCTTGCCTGGGTTCATCTCAATCCAGACTGGACTGTGATCTGTTAAAGTTCTAGGAAGAATTTTTGTTTTTGTCACTACATTAAGTAAATCAGTAGTAGCCAGCATAAAATCAATTCTCGAGAAAGATTTATGTCTATCTGAAAAGAAAGTAAAATCCAATTCATCTGGATGATGAATTCTCCAAACATCCTTCAACTCTAATTCTTCTTTCATGGCAAAAAAAGTCTGTGGTAGCTTATTCCCTTTCTTGGCCGATGTCTTTTTATCCAATGTTACATCAATCACCCCGTTCCAATCTCCCATGATCAAGAAAGATTTGTAATTCCACTGCAAAATTTTCTCATTCAACATTTTATAAAAACTTTCCTGTTGCTGGTTCGGGGCGTAGATGCCAATTAAAAGCACTTCAACATTCTGTACAGTTATTACGACAGCAACATATCTCCCCTCATCGTCCGCTTCTATAAGTTTAGCTGGTATTCTTTTAGCAATGTAGAAGACAAGTCCATTTCTTTTGGCCCCACTAGAAGATATAAATTGTAATCCAATTTTTGAGATTAAAAGCTTCTGGTCCTGGGTTCTTATATGAGTTTCCTGTAAGCAGACAACATCATTATTATATTGTTTTAGATAGTGAAATATTTTTCTTCTTTTCTGCGGTGAATTCAAACCATTCACATTCCAAGATAAAATTTTAAGTATCATTTTGACGATGGCTGAAGCTCTCGAAGCAATTCGCGAAGAGTTCCCGCAACCGCCGACGTCTTCGGTCTTGCTCCTCCCACAGCTTCTGAGTATAACTTTTTCCCATTCGCTTCCTTCACCTCCTGTGGTGTCTTCTCCCGATATGTTTCCAATCGTTGTTTCCCTGCCGCTCTGGTTATACGTTGGTTCTGGGGTTCTTGCATCAGTAAATCCAAATCCGGT
The DNA here is from genome assembly GCA_030761175.1 of Masticophis lateralis. Taxonomy (NCBI): domain Eukaryota; kingdom Metazoa; phylum Chordata; class Lepidosauria; order Squamata; family Colubridae; genus Masticophis; species Masticophis lateralis. Next base: position 240,319,956 of record JAUDYJ010000002.1, read on the forward strand.
TCCACCTCTCTTGTGGCTCTGGATTGCTTTGGTTTCACCTCAGGGATATCTATTAATGAATCTTCTAATACCCCTCCTACTGCACCTAGAATTTCCTCCCTTGGGGCTTCTTGACCTTCCTTTAGCAGTCCCTGTTGAAAAACCTGCTCAACTGAGATATCTTCAATAGGTATAAGTGTAGAAGAGCGAGGTGAAGGAACTTTTTTCAACACATTGTTATAGAACTGTTCCGCCTTCTCCACCGAATTGATACGATATCTCACATCTTCAAATCTTAAAACAATACCAACAGGGACATCCCACCTAAATGGAATCTGACGCCGCTTCAACTCATTCACAAGGAAACCAAAGTCTTTCCGGTCTCTTAACATCTTTGGTGGTAATTCTTTGAAAACCCCAATTTGATTGCCACCATGTAGAAGCGTAGACTGAAAAGAGTATTGCAAAATGTCATTTCTCAATTTCCTCTCAGTAAAGTAAATTACAACATCTCTTGGCAAATTTCTCTGTTTTGCAATGCGTGAGTTGGCTCTATACAGCTTGTCTATTCTATTATCCACCACCTCTGGTTCAACTTTCAAAATCTTCGCCAACACCTCCACACAGGTTGCCCTCAGGTTTTCACGATTATGTTCTCTTAGGCCTCTTAATCTTAGAGCAAATTCCATATTTCGAAATTGTAGCATGGTAATCTCCTCTTCAAACCTCTGGCTTTGCACCCCCACCTTAAACATCTGTTCTTTTACTTCCTTTTTGTTTGCTTCAACTTCAAGATTTAAGTCCTCCACTTTTTTCTCAATCGCCAGTAAAGCATCAGTAAGAACCGTGGCTACTTTAGTTACACTCTGCTGTAATCCTTCAGTTTTTTCTTCCACCAGCTCCTTAACTTCCCCCACCACTGTTTTCATTTCTTTTTGATTTTTATTCAACCTTTCATCCAATTTACTCATTTGGCCAGAGAGTTCTCCCATATATTTCTGTATGAATGCTTTCAAATCTTCTATATCACAATCCTGTGTCTGTTTTAACTGCTTTGAAGCTGACACTGGCTTTTCCTTTGTTTGGTGTGTGGGGGAATCCCCCCCTGCTCTCTTTGAAGTCATGCCTGTACAGAGCTTAAATCCAGGCAAAAAAGAAAAGAATCTTCTTCCTTTTCCTGATCTCCCCAGGTTTACAAAAGAGGAGCAAGTTCCATTAACTTTTATGAGGAAAAGATACTTTAAAGAACTATTATTGTAAAAAACTTGTAAAACTTGTGAATAAACAAAGTCCAATTACAGCCAAACACACTTTCGCTTTCTTGTTTCACTTTCTCCTTCCGCTTTCACTGACTCTGCTTTGATCAAGCGCCATTTTCACACACTTTAACTTCAAACAGCTTGCTTTCCAAATTTTTAAAAAAAACTCATTAAGAACTTTATATTCATCAAAGGATCTCACCAAGCTAGTTGTTTTTCACTTGGGAATTAGCTTCGTTCGTTTCGATTCCTCTCCAGCTTGTTCTGACAGGCAGAAGTCCCACGCCGCTCGGAGCTTCAGCAGCTTAAATAGGGAGCCCCAACAAAAGCGCTTACCAGGGCTTAGAGACCACCCTGGCTGCACTTCTGGGGTTCAACCTTTGCTGCCCACTCTCGCTCCCCCCCACTGCAAAGGGGGAGCGTTCCAAGCCGCTTTTGAAGTAATAAAGCGGCTCTACAAGCGGCGGGGGCGGCGGACGATCAAACGAGCCGCCCAGCGCCGAAGAGATCGAAACCGGAAGTCCAGTAGCGGAAATTTTGAGTAGTTCAGAGAACTGGTAGTAAAAATTCTGACTGCCCCCTTCCCCCATCAGCTGATAGGGAGGAAATGGAGATTTTGCAGTAACTTTCTCCCAGAGTCGGGTAGGAATGGAGATTTTACAGTATCCTTCCCTTGCCATGCCCACCAAACCACACACCCACAGAACCAGTAGTAAAAATTTTTGAAACCCACCACTGCCCCAACTGATACATAAAACTTTCCTGTCTGAACTCTCCATGAAATTAATATTTATCACATGTTTAAATCTCCCATCTTCTGATTAGAGGGAGTTAATGGCTTAAGTTATCTGCCTACTGATATTTGGTGGATTAAGTTTTCATTGATTTTTGGTTTTAAATATTCTTAGTATACATCTGATATTTTTTAAATTATATATCTTATATATATTGTTCCTTGTTCTTAATTAATGTGTGCCTTGATAAGAAAAATGTTTTATAATTTTAAATAGCAAATTTTAATATTTATTAATATGGCACAGAAGTACCTTATAGCTTTTCCCATAAAATAAAGAGAGAACAGTCACCTGACACACATTTCACCTTTGTGTCTGCTAAATGAAAGAATTGTTCCCATTTTCCTGAGCCATTTGCTCATAAATTAAAACAAACAGGTGTCTTCATTTTGCTTGGCCTAAACATGCATTTTTCTGTCATTTAGACCTGTATGCATCACATCTGCACATCTTCCAATAACATTATCTCCTGACACCAACTTTTATTCTCAGAGAATTTAACGGAATTGCCTGACTACATATATTGTACAAGTAAAATTGTTGGAATGTTTCCCACAGGAGCTATAAAACTGCATGTTGTTCAAGGCCTGTCTGATGTGGAAATTTGTGAGGATGGTAGCAAATAAAATTTCCTCCTAGTAGTAAGAGTTGCGTGAAATGCTGACTAGAAGAAAAAGCTGCACATATGGTCAACATAAAGCAGCAAGCTGTTTGGAAATTTAAAATATCTCTATAGCTAATGTGGTCTTGTTTATAATGTAATATGTAATTCAGAGCAAGCTCACATTGATGTATTAGCAAAATAGTAGACATATCAGATCTTCATGGACATAAAAATCATGCAGATTTCAAAAGTTGGTATAGCCTAGCATTTTGGTCTTTCAGTAGCCAATAAGATGGTAGAAGAATTGTATAAGAGCAACAAACATAATTATTCCACAGACCTATTCCTGTACCTGAGCAATAGATATAAAGAAGCAAGTTATCTTTAATGATGGGTGTAAAATATATAGCCACTAGCTGGATACCCGTACTTCACTAGGAAACTATGTGATGGAGCTTGATAAATTGACATTTAAAGCTTGAAAATTAATGAGTAGTTTAAAAAGTGTCTGTATTATTTTGCTGGAGACAGTAAACTAAATTTCTGTTACAAATGAAGGCATTATTATAAGAGTAACAACAATGAAATAGATGGGTTTAAGCCTTTTAATCCCAGCAGCAACCTGGCTGTTTTGCCTATGCAGCCAGGCTAATAAATTGTATAGCATAGACTTTCAATTCATCCCTCAGATGAATTGGTCAGGACCTCCCTGTAAATAACATTCTTGGTTTGTTGGCTAGAGGATGATCAGGCTGTCAGGTGAACTGACTCTGGAGCATATCACATAGAACTGGCCATGGGAGAAACAGTCACTCATCAGGTGCAGACCAGTCACTTTCAAAGTCTGTCCCTGTGCCTTATTGATGGTGAAATTGTAGATGTTTGAACTCAATGGGAAATTGTAGATGTTTGAACTCAAAGTGGTAGTCTGATGGGATCAGAGGAATTCAGGGTATGAAAACAGTTCCTCTCTGGCTCCAAAAGACGTCATTTGGAAGCATCTGTTGTGCTTCCGGACATCAGAGAGAAAGTGCTTTGCCATTGGATGCTGGTGGGTGAGAAGGCTGTGTAAGTGTTCAGGATAGTGCTGAAGGAGAGAGAGGTGGACTTTACTGCCACTGCAGCACATCCCAGGACTCTCATCCTGCCATTTTAGAGCATGGCACCAGGCACAGGGTAACTGGAGTCCGAGATCAACAACCTTGTCCCTGGAGTAATCATCTAAGGTTCATATTTAAAACCAGACAAATACTTATTAGTCCAAGGCATTGATCTCATTTGTGACTGATTAACGTAGGCATTATTAGATGTATACTTTTTTACAGCCTGACTATTGACTTGGGGCTGAGTTGGACGATACTTGTGTACAGCTTCCCTTACTTGTGTTTTCCTAATTGCATCTGTAAATCTTTTTCTGTGTTTTTTGCCTCTTTCCCCTTTAACTGATGTTACAGTAGAAGGAACAGATTCATCGGAACTGAGGAGGAAAATAAGGGGGGGAGGGAAATCTGCCTCTGCCTACCAACATCCGTCAGTATTCATCTGGCTAGCATCCTGTCAGTGTGTGAGAGAGTTGAGGGATGTTTGGAAACTCAAACAGTATTTGTTGTGTGAGCAAGAAGGAGACAGGAAGGAGGCTGCACATGGCTTAGCTCAACTGTTCTGTAATAAAGCTGCTTGCTGCTGTGAAAGTAAAACTGAAAGTGAAACTCCTCTCCTCTGTTTGTGTTTAGCATTTGGAACAGATTTTTTTTTTGAGGTGAGGAGGAGGAGTAGAACTCCTTAGCATCAGAGGGCTGTTTGGACAGTGAAACAGTATTTGCTATGTGAGCGAAAAGGAGACAGGAAGGAGCCTGGCCATGGCTTAGCTCAAGTTTTCTGTAATAAAGCTGCTTCCTGCTGTGAAAGTAAAACTGAAAGTGAAACTCCTCTCCTCTGCTTGTGTTTTGCATTTGGAACAAATTTCTTTTCAGGTGGGGAAGGGGAGTAGAAATCCTTAGTATAGGAGCGTGTTAATTATAATATAGGAAATACTAATGCTTTGATGGTCATTTTGAAAAATCCTTTCTTAGAGAGCACTTAGAAGCCAAGAGGACAATATGTGGCATATTTCAAGTTTGCAGGCTTTACGGTTCTGGAGATTTTGTGATTACAGCATGAGTGGTTTTTGCTTTTATATATATAGATTGTAAATAAAAACTATGGATAGATTTATCCTATAGGAATTGACCTAATCTGATTTCACAATTGATAATTATCATTACATTTTGATCTGTTGAACTCTGTGCACCTTATTAACAACATTGAGTATAAAAATAGCAATCAAGTGGAATTATGTTTAAATATCTGCACCTGGCCTACTCACTATTTCCTAAGACTATATAGTAGTAGTTTTTTTCCCCCCAGAAATGTTTGTTTGCATAGAGGTCATATGAGTTTTTGTTCATTTTGGGAGTTATGGAAACATACAGTTCAATCACAATTGTGTAAAACTTTGCATGAAGCTATAATTCCAAATGTTTCTGAAACTACTTATTCCTTTTCACTTGGTTCTTTTGGGTTATTTGTCAAAGTATACAGTTTGCAGCCTACTAAAAATAATAAATTTGCCTTCTTTTAAACTGCCAGAAAGAACTGTATCGGCAAATACATCTTCCAATGCCATCAATAATTGTCTACAAGAATCTGTTGCTTCTTTGTCATATCAGCAGTAAGACAAGTTAAAATGTTGTTAACACCCTTAAGATGTCTCACCAGATAATTTTTCCAGGCCTTGAGATAAAATTAAATTCATCTATTCTTTCCCCACATTATTTAAATACCCCAAAAATTGCTGTGACCATTTGGAGAAAAAAAAACTTAAAAGGAGCGTGCTGTGCAGGAAAAAGGGGAAATTACCAAACAACTAAATGACATATAATCCACCTCAATCCAAGGACATCAAAGGAAACACCTGCTAGATGCCTTTTTCAGCATGATGTTTGCAGAAAGTTCAGAGATCAAGCTGAGACAGATGAGCATTTGGTTAGAGATAGCTACTAGCAGCACTAAGAGAAGATGAAACAATATGTTGATAAGGAAAGGTAAGTTAAACACTTACCCACAGTATCATAGCTGTGAATATGGTATACTGTTAACAATACTGCTACCATTAAGGATGATAGCATAATCTTTGCTACAATATATTTTTTTTAAAAAAAATAGAAACATAAAGTACCCTCTATTGTGGAAAATTCAGACAAATCTGCTTTGTGACTTCAGTTGATTTGCATTTGCAATTGAATGCTGTAGGATTCTTTGCTTTCAGAGCACATGGGAACTCCACAACTGAACCATATTTTCACAGTTCATTTAATTCTTTGTCAAAGCAACCATTCCTGAGAAAGTGTTAGAATATCTACTACATCAAGGGTGTGCTTTTGTGAAGTTCAGTAAGACAGAACCCAAATCAAGCAGTTTAGGAATAAGTCAAGGAAAGATGTGCACTTGTATTTTAATATTGTTTTTGCATATCATGTCAGACTTTATGCATACTAATGGTTTATGCTCAAAACAGTGTTTTTATTTTTTCAAAGGCATATACCATAAAAAGGACATTGATCAAGTAAAGCTAATTTAGAAGAGGGTTAACTAAAACAAACCCTAAAAAGGATAATTGAAAGAATGGGTGTATTTGGCTTACAGAACTGATAACAGAGGGGTGATACAAGAGCAACCTTCAAATATATATTTTTTAAAAATATAGAGAGAATATAGAGAGAATTACTCTCTATTGAACCCAAGCACAAGACCAGAACCAATGGTTTAAATTACAAGAGGCTCAGGCTAGTATCAAGAGAACTTCCATATGAGTTGGCTGCCATATGAAAATAAATTCTCCTTCATTGAATGCCTTCAAAAAGAGGCTGAAAGAAAAACGTGCATCTGACCAAGATACTGTAATGCCAGGGGTGTCAAACTTGCGGCCCGTGGGCCAGATGCATCATCCACCGGCCATGTCCACGCCTGGTTTAGTGAAGGGGGGGGAATCTCAATACGTCACATGATGACGCAAGTTTGTCACCCCTGCTGTAATGGATCTTGCCATGTGCAGAGGCTTGGTATATGTGCATTTTGAGGTCCCTTCCAATTCATTGATTGCATTATCTAAATCCTAGGCCCATACAAATGACTTTCTAAACAGATATTTAGGTGTTTAGTGGACAACAGAAAGAACTTCCCAGACTGAAAGTGTTGCCTGCCTTTGTAGTAGACTTTTATTCCTGCTTATCAGAAGGTAGATTTTCCAGTTCTCACATTTTCTCTCTCTGGCTAAGCATGACTATGGACACTGAACTGAGACTATTTGTACATGAAGAGTTTGCCAAACATAATTCAGACTATTTACAACGATTGGGACTTAAGTCATATTGCAGTTGTTGCAGAATTATTTGTAAGAAGAAATTAAATTACAGCACACAGTATGTGTTTTGGGGTGTAAATTGCAGAGCATCTTTCTTAATAGACTCTCCTGCTCAAGCAGGGAGTTGGACTAAATGACCTCCAAGGTCCCTTCTGTTATCCTATGTTCTATGTACTAATACAAAAGACACCCTATATGTAAGTCAAACAGATCAGGCTTCTACTCTGCCTGGGTTCATTTTTATTTTTTATTTTTTTGCATCTATGAATGTAACAATGTTGATTAATTCTCCCAAGTACATCTTGCAGTGATGAGATGTCCAAAAACAGAGAATATGGAAAACTCTAAGTCTCTAATCTGTTCTCTGTAGCCTGTGCCCCAAATTTTAAATCACGAATGTATTTATATGCAGATGGTTTTAAGCCTTGTATAATTGGGGAGGGGGGGGAAATACACCCTGCATTATGTGTTCATATTTTTTTTTAAGTTAAGCACATTTATATAACATGAATAATGCATTTCATAATAGTTAATTAGCAAGAAGAATCCTATAATTTCATTATTTCATTCTACTGTAGCCCACTGAGGAAAGCAATTTGCAGAATTTTATACTTTAAAATAAGCAAAGGGATCAAGCCTAAAATCTGACAGTGATGGATACAGTCAGTAGAAACTAAACAGAGGTGGGCTTTGGTGGGCACATAATATGTGTCATATCAAAGTGAGAATTCTACCTTTATGTAGATGTTGAATCTCTCCTAGGATTGAATAGTTAAGTCAATTGTATTAAGACTGAACTTCTGAGACGCTTTTCGTAAGGTAGTTCTATTGACAGTAGAAGATCTAGTCAGCCTAATCTGTGTATATCTCCTGGAGAAAAACCTGTACTTCAATCCTGACATTCCCAGTTGCAATTCTTGTCCTTCCAGCTGTGGTGAGAACATACTCCTGTCTGACAACCAGCCAAGAACCACTGTATACAACATAAGCAAATAAAGCAAAGCAGAGAGTTTCTAAAACCTCCCTCCTACAGCCATCCTGCCATTGGCTGTTGCAAAAAATGCTTCTTTTTACTAGCATTTTTACCATTTCCCAGCCATCCCCTGTATATTCTATTTTATCTTTTATTTTTATGCCGAACTAGGTGCCTCAGTGGCTAAGACACTGAGCTTGTCGATCAGAAAGATCAGCAGTTTAGTGGTTCGAATCCCTAGTACAAGTCTCCTGTGTGAGCAGGGGGTTGGACTAGATGACTCCAAGATCCCTTCCAACTCTGTTACTGTTATAGTAGCCTGTATCTTATCTTAGTTGGGTTTTGTTTTTTAAAGAATCCATCCTAAAATTCTCACATTAGCTCATACATTGTAGAATATATCATACACTCTGCCCTACCCTGCCCTCCTATTAATTCAGTTCAAGTTTAAGGCAACCGTTTTGGATGTCAAGAACTCTTTGTACATTGAACCTTTCAGAATCACATTTATTATACTGTAATTGTCAGCCTTGGCCCCAAGAGAGGCTGTGCTAGTATGGAGACTTAATAGCCTATCATTATACACCCCACTAACATAAGAATCTTGGCTTTGCCTTCTCAATAAAAAGCTCCGTGTGGTTTCTCTGTGTGCTTTTCAGGATTCATTAATTCTTTTTATTCTGTCTCTATAAAGGATCTCACCACCACTCCTCTTTCAGTCTTATGGGTTATCATTTTGATGAAGCAAGGCAGGCATGCTTATTCTCATTTGCACACAAGATGTTGTTTTGCCATCCTTACCATCTCCCACATCCAACAGAATGGCAAAAAGAACAAGCTATGTAATGGAGGAGAGAGTGGAGAGGGAATAAATGGTAAGAACTTAAAAGTATTTGAGAGCTGTGAATTTGCAAGAAGAAAAATTGAAGTAGAGGGGAGGGGGGGAAAACAGATGAAAGAGAATGATTGCCATCAGGGCTTCCTACTGGGCTATTTCAGATTTTTTTTTTTTTTACTTGCTTTTGTGGAGTGTGTGTGTGCATTTTAACAAGGAGTAAGATGATACATTTGGAACTGCATACAGCTGGGATGTAGGTAATGCAACAGTAGCCTGCTGAGCAATCATTCACCAACCACTACGTGGCCACCATAGAAAACTACCCAATAAAATTCCACTAAGTCACCTCCCATGATTGCAGAATGTAGAAGGGAGAAGGGAGTATTCGCTTCAAGCCAGGTTTTGCACAAGATATGGGGGAACGCTAATGCTCCCTTCCCCTGCTACTGGTACAAAAAGATTGTGACAATTCGACCCAATCAATTGCTACTGTCTCTGAACATCCTCAAACAGCTGTCACTTTCTGCTTCTCAGGCTTACCCTTATCTGCCCTATTTCTTCCTCCATTCCAATTGATTGACTTAGAAGGGTATATGCAGATTTCACCCTGTCCCCTGCCTTTCATCATTACAATTGATTGATGTATAATTCTCTATACATGGTAAAGAAGCAGGTACCAGCCTCTACTCTTCTACAAGCATCTCTCATAAAAATGATCACAGCTGGCCTGTCACTAATATTTGCATTATTTCTCTTTTTGCATGTTTTGATTTTTATGTCTCACCTCCATTTGCTCCACTTCATTTTCTCTGAAAGCCAGTCTCTTAGGTAGTGGCAGGATATAATTTCTCCCATCCTTAAATATTCATGGATCTTTACAACAAGGCATAAACAATGATATGAAATGCACCTTCTGCAAATCAAATACATTCTCACTTTCTATTGTTGTTGTTTTGCGATAAAAACAAATGCTTGATTATAAACATCATAGAAGCAAAACAAAAACAATTTTGGAAATAAAGCTATAAAGTTTCTCTGGATTTCTTGTTATAAAAAAATACATGGGCAAGGGAAATTAATGGGGTAATATAATTCCTATTATGCCTATTTAAACATTATATGATGAGCCACGGTGGTGCAGTGGTTAGAGTGCAGTATTGCAGGCTACTTCTGCTGACAGCTGGCTGCCTGCAATTTGGCAGTTCAAATCTCACCAGGCTCAAGGTTGACTCAGCCTTCCATCCTTCGGAGGTGGGTAAAAATGAGGACATAATTGTTGGAAGCAATATGCTGACTCTATAAACTGCTTACAGAGAGCTGTAAAGCACTGTCAAGTGGTATATAAGTCTAAGAGCTGTTGCTATTGCTATATAATATACTAGAAAACCATCAGTAGTCTCTGTTGCAACTAAGTTAAAAGTGTTCTAAATCCAGGCTACTGACTTAAGACTTACGAATGTTTATTTATATCTGTGTCCAAATAAGCATTTGAATTAAAAAAATGTGTAAATGAACAGCATATAACTTGATGCCATGGTATACAAATGATTTTGTCCATGAGAAACCAATAGCTGATCAGAGCCACACAACCTATTACCCAGGTCATTAAAACACAAAAAACTAATGGGCACACAGCCAAGACCCCGCACACAGAGAATGTTACAAAACAGCCGACTAATCTGCCTCCCCACCAGTATTTATAGAAAGATGGCATCTCCGATCATGCTTTGCTCGCACAGACATGAAGCCGAAGACACCAGCCTGAAAATGAAACATCACCAAGATACTCTCAATCTTACACGGGAAAAGACCCAAATACACCAAGACTTGTGTGTGTGTGTGTGTGTGTGTGTGTGTGTGTGCTTTCTTCTTTTGTCATAGGTTTTGTCTGTATTTTTCTCCAACTGGGTATTTTCCTACGTAACCAAGTTTGCAGCCATAGCTCAGTGAAATCACATCCACTATCCTAGGCTTCTTCAGACAGCAAGCAAGCAACCAATAGGCAGCAAAATGCGTGCTTGCTATCTGAAGAAGCCTAAGATAGTGGATGTGATTTCACTGAGCTATGGCTGCAAACTTGGTTACGTAGGAAAATACTCGGTTGGAGAAAAGAGCATACTGCTTCTCTTTCGCCTTTCAGCTCCAATCCAGGAGCCCTCAAACAGTATTAATGTGTGTACATACACACACACTCACATACACACATACACATATACTCCAGGTATGAATATCCAAGCCATTGTATATTTACCACTATTTCTATCATTCAGTTCAACTTTTATATCAACCATTAATTGAGCAATAAAACAAACAATGAAAAAACTCAATGAGAAATACAACTACAGTACATGGCTACCAAAAAAGAAACAAGGTCAGGTAGAAAGCAGAGAATAAAGTGTGGGGAGGGGGGAGTATGTTAGAATCTGCCATCAAACTAGCAGCCACTTCTAGCATAAAACTCCCCCATGGAGAATGAGCAAAAAACGTGTGCAATAAACATTTTTACTATCCGCATCTAAACAGTTTCAAAGGAACCATTGTAACAGATGCTTTGAATGTATATTAAAAATATCATGCTAAGCCCATAATATGATAACTGATTAGAGATTTCAAGGCCTATTATAGTCAAGGGTAACAAGCAGCTCTGCAATTAAATAACTCCTCCTTGGCCAATATAAGTTAAGGCAAATCTTTTGGGCATAATGCTGTGGGTATATAAGTGGCTTAGAGGTTGACAGATCAGTGCCAGTTTTTGGCATACTGAATGTTGTATTTATGAAACTATCTCTAAACACTTGGCCAAATGGATTATATTTTCTTCCTCATGAGTACACTTTTGCTTTATAATAATAAAGAACCTTAAAACTCATGGCAATGGGGACTCTTAAGTCAAATCAAGACAATAAAATAAATTGTGAGAGTTAAAAGCCTCCTCAGAGAATGAACAGATCTCTTCCACAAACCCCAACTTTCTCATCTGTTTAGGGAAGAATGTTGAATCCCAAAATATGCAGGAGTTGGGATTCTATATGCAAACCACTTGGATTTCTCAGATTTGCCATCTCCTGACCCTCAGAACAGCAGGAATAGTCATGATACACCTGTTTAAAATATCCAGATGATCACCAAAAAGTTCCATTGCTCATATCCTAATCTGTTTAGGAGGGGGAAAAAATCTATACCCAGATCATGGATGTCAAAGAAACTAAGAATGATTGGTTCCAATATTTCTTTATATATACTTTCTCTGAAACAGCAGTTTTCCTAGAACAAGAGGATGGATCATGCAATTACTATTGACTTTGAGGTCTCCAGGATTAGTTATGATGGCATTGCTAAACAGGGTGAATTTTTTAAAATTATTTTATGAGTTTAGACCTATGGGTTTTTTTTAAGGAAAATCAGATATAAAGATTACACAACAGACAGCAGTTTAAACTGAAGAAAGAAGGAAGGGGAGTGTCAAGGTTCCAAGTAACACCCCCAACCAAGTAAGACTCTGAGGCAATCAAATCCTCAAAGATCCATTTTATTGGAGATGTCATATTGGCACATCTGGGAAAACCCAAATCTGAAAGCTCCCAGGTTTTCCCCACCCAAAAAAAAGTTGAAGTCCCTTCCCCTACACCCACATGTCCATCACATGGTCCAATCAATCACTGTCCCAACTGGAGATGCCTCCCAGTCATGCCACTCCAGGTGCAGGCTGAATGTCCTTAACTCTCAGAGAAAAGAACGTTGTTATGGCTAAATAACTCTACCAACTCCATACACCTTCTCCCACTTTCCCACAGCACTAAGTGTGGCAGCCCTAAAGATCCAGAAGAAAAGATGGCTTCCAGGGCTGACAGGGAGAAGGAAGAAGGAAGGAAAGAAGGAAAAGCTGAATGCTCCCATTTTCTTTTCAAGTATCTTCATGTATTACAATGCACCTACCTCTAGTTGGTGAAATGCAGGCAATAGAAGAAGCATCTACAGAAACCAGCAGTTTAATCAACTTGATGCAATACAGTGCAAGCTCTGCTCACATTGCGGCAACTTTGCCATTTGCCATCATTTATCCTCTTGTCTCCAATCTATCTCTTCCCACTCACAAATATCTTTCCCTATAATTTTATATTTCTTCTTGCTACTTTTCCTTTTGTACAAGAGGACAACTACCTTCCCATCAGGAAAAGTTACATAAAGAACAAATAATAGTAGCTGCCCTTTAATGATCAGACATAGATACAATGTTCATATAAACATTCAACAACCCACTCTGTAAGCAACTCACAATCAAAGTTGAATAAATATTCAACTCTAGTTGTCCCTTCTATACTACACTACAATCTTACTTTCTACATTCTTACGGCATTTATAATTTCCTTTTCATCAATATTTTAATTGGACTTCAACATTTACAGCATTTATTTCAATTTAAATCACTATCATTCCTTTGCAAGTCTTAAAAATGCTCCCTCTAGCAGTCCCTCAGTTCAGTTTCATCTGAAATTATTTCACTCCTTTTTAAAAATAAATTCCAGTCACTCTCCTGCAGGCACTTTGTTTAGCCCTCTTTGTCTACTTCCCAATTTTTTAAATTTCCACCCAATTGCTAGATGTTCCTCTGTCCATTTTAATCTTAACAGTTTGTTGTTAAGACGATTGTTCTTTTTTATTGCATTCTTTGAAACTCTTTTTCTGTATATTCACATTATATAATTTCTTTCTCTGATCCGTGTTTGTTGCAGCAATAATTTGCTTATTCTTTTTCTTATCCACAATGAAAACATGATTCCACCAAGAATCTTTTTTTCATTTCTTCCTTTAATGAAATTCCACACTTCCACAGCACTCTGCAACGTAATTCCTTTCATTCTGTTCCAAACAGCATTCACAAACTTTTTATTTCATCTTTCTTGTTATTCTTTTCACAAATTATCTTCTAAGGCTTTTTTTATACTGCAGTTGTATATTCTCCTCCTATTTTGCTTTCAGTCTTGTTTCTTTCACTTGCTTCTTCTTTCATGCCCATTTCCCCTCAAAATTCAGTTGGGATTATAGAAAATGGCATTTTCTTATTTAGAACTTCTCATTTCAGAAGAACAGAATTGGAAGAGCTCATTTCAGAATAACAGAATTGGAATTAGTCCAATCCCCTACTCAATCTGATTATCTACAAATTTCATCATAAACAATCAAACATAACATGCCTTGAACTTGATATTAATTTCTTTTACATGTGTACCTAAGCATAGACTTAAGCTTAAATCACATGTTTAAAACAAACCAATGTTTTTCAGTGTTTTCATGCTCAAAAGTCATTATTCTCTCTAAGGAACCCAGTCACTTTTTTAGGTTCTCTCATCACAATTCTATCCATCCATTAATGTCACTTGGATTTAAAAAACTGCGTTCCCCTGGATTGCATTATTTAAAAGCTCTCTTCTAATTATTCTATTAAACTTACTCACTGGAACAAAACTTGCATATATCAACAATTGGTGGACTTTTATTTTTATTCATACATACTTTCTGATGTAGATCTTATTCCTCTCACTTATAGTAGAGATGGGTTACTTATCTTCTTTTTCTTTTAGTTTTGGGTATACATAATCTACTTTTCTTTCTTTATTCTATGCAAGCAAGGATATCTAAACAATTGCAAAGAACTTTAAGCTAGTCGCAAATCAATATATGGAAGACTGTTGAGCATGCCTGGAAATTCTGAATGAAATAGTACAAATCAAGAGACAATAGACTGAAAAAATTGAGAAGTGCAAGTATCATGGTGGATAGGAGTTGGGGGGGGGGTGTTAAGGTTGTTTGTCTTCAACAGTTCATTGAGAATTGTATAAGTATAAGAAAACATTTATTGTACATTTCTTGAATTAGATAGAGCTTTTATTTTTTCCTTTCTGACTCCTTTCTTCTGCACCGAGATATCGGTTGAGATGAATTAAAATCTATTCAAACTGAATAGAACTTCTTTCTTATTAATCTTCCAGAAAGCTACAAAGCTTTTTGGGTCAATCCAATTATACTATTCTTACAGACATTGAACTTTCCAACTTAAGATCTGGAGTGTTTGGGGAACACATTCTAAAATGAAAAATCCATTGATTGAAACCATCTATTTCCATAGCCTATTTGAGATAAGTGGATTTGAGTAAGGTCAGAATATTGCAATGCTCCACTAAAAGAATCAAAGCAAAAATAGTAAGAAAGTTCAGTTTATTTATCCAGTGTCTGAACTTACAATTCCAATTGAACTAGACCAATGAGGTCCTTGGAAATTTAAAATCCAGGTTTGGATATATTAAGGTTAAATGAGCAATGAACAAAATTCAAAAGATGTTCAGAAATGATATAGGGTATGGGAGGGTGTGATTTTCTTTCTGCCTGAAATAAAGAATACCATTTCACTTATCTTTTAGCTGGAATTTGATTGAATGCAGATAGTAATTTGAAAATTCAGAGCTAATAGAGTCATTACATGAAAGCAGTCTAATAACCATGAATGTATACACGTACATACAAATGTTGTTTGTGCATTAACAATGAAAGTACAAATTGAGAAACAGGATCTATGATTTTAAAAGGTCACTGATAGATACAAATTGATAGATATTTTAAAAAAGGATTTCTTAAGTCTCCCTGAAATTATTTTTAATCCATTCTTGGACTAGCAGTACACTCTGCTCTATTCATGAAGAAATAATGAATTCTATTAAAAAGCATAAGTAGCTAGATTAACCATCAAGAAAAAAAATCAGTGTTGATGTCCACTGGAAGCACATGGCTGGAATCATGGACAATCTACAGTTTTGTATTAAAACTGATTTTGTATTAAATGTTAAACCATAAACTACATTGTAAATTGTAATGGCTGTATTATACATTATACATAGATTTTGTCAGATGCGAAGAATCAGGCTTACATGTTAAGTTCCACTTAGGTTGATTTATTACTCATGTCTATGAAAATCTAGCCAACTAATGGTCAACACTAAATTGGAACTAGATAAGAGTTAATGGAATTCAAGGGAAGTGGACTTGGATCGTTTGTTCCTCTTCCATTGGACCGCTGAACTGAAGAAACTAAGAAAAAATTGAAGCCTTATTTTTTTCAATTATCTTCGCCAGATGAAGGTGCTAGAGAATTCAAAAACGTTCTCACGTTTAATGACATTTGATATCATTAAATTAGCAAAATCAGATATTTTCAGTCAGGAAAACAATGCTATTATTTTGATACTTCTAACTGATGATTCTGGGAAGCCTTTGTATCACAATCCAGTTAGAAAGGGCTGGGCCATGCTTTTCAACAAAACTACACAACCCATATCCCAGTTTCCACAATTCCTTGA
Organism: Masticophis lateralis; assembly: GCA_030761175.1. Lineage (NCBI taxonomy): Eukaryota > Metazoa > Chordata > Lepidosauria > Squamata > Colubridae > Masticophis > Masticophis lateralis. The sequence goes on from JAUDYJ010000002.1 coordinate 240,336,157, forward strand.
GACAACATAGATAATTTAAGCACAGCTAAATTGTAGGCTCATTAGTGCTCTGTTTAAGCGAGTTCTTCAACTATAGTTCCCCAGTTATATTATTTCTTGGTAGATGTGGCTGAAATTAGTTCTTGGTCAACTGGAATACATACCCAACTCAGTTACTGCAAATAGTAATGTGTAAGATAATTGCAAAGTGAGGGTACTACACTACCCCAGGCCTCTACTTCATCCTCATCATTGCCAACTCCACCAAGGAGCACTGGCTCAAGTCTTGTGCTGCAACCAGCCATGCCAATGCAAAGCCTTAGCTACCCCATTCCTAAGGCACCCCAGTGCTTTGTCCAAGCTATAGCTGTAGCTACCCTGTCAACCTGCACTCCACCAGTCTTGTAACACTGTACTCTGCCAGCCCTATTGCCCTAGTAGACCTTCATCAACCTCTCCTTCCCACTGCTGTGATGCTTTGGAAGGCCTCAGAAGTAGTTATGAAACTACTTTTCAAAGTAGTTTGTGGTAGCAGAACACTTATTTCTGGTATTTCTTTCAAATGCCCTCAGAAGTTCAGTTTTGTGTAGAAACTACAGGAATGTGAATAGCTGTATGGAGAAGACACTATAGCAGGAAGTGATCAGCCAAATTACTTATTAGCAATCTAGATATAAAACTCATGTAGCTCCAGAGTTCACATTGTCTCATTATCTAGGATAGCACCATTTCCAAATCAGTATCTGTAATTGAAGATGTTCTTTTATTACACCCTTGCTAAATTCTCAATTATCAGACTGAAGTCTTGATGTTCTTTTGCTTCTCAATTTAAATCTACCTTCTTCCCAAGAATAGCACATAAAACAAATGAGCTACTCAAGCACTAATTCTAATTTCACACAAATTTTGCAGTGATGATTTGCTTATATGAAATGAAAGAAAAAATTCTGGTAAATGTTAATTAGAATTTATTGTGATTTTTTTTAGAAAATGGTAAATTATTCACAGATAATTAAAACTTAATTTCATATCATGCATAGAAACATGTGAGTTCTTTGTCAAGCTACCATAAAAATTAAAATGCAAATTATTGCATAATGTGCCATTTCAAATGGTGTTTATATGCCTAACCATCTGCAAGAAAATCATATGCAGGAACTGATTCCAGCGTAAGCACAAACAGATGTCAGCTTTTTCAACTATTATTTAAACACCAATTTGTGAGTTTGAAATTTACAGATTGTCATTAGCTTTTGGGTTGATTTTTCTTTTCAGTAGAGGGAACCAGTCATTTTTTAGACCCAGATATTACACAATATCACCTTGACCTTGTAGAGTGCACCATTCAGGCAATATAAATTTGGAATTCTCATAAAGTGCCCACATCAACATTACTTAGATAATGCCAGCTTCCTGTAAGCAGCTGTAGATTCAGTGCCTCTATCTGCAGAAAAAAAGTGTGTGTAAAATACTAGGATCATATGAAGCTAAGTAGACGAATGAAGCTAAGTAGATGAATATGTGCTAAAAAGGCACTGTCAGAGAAATATTGTCAGGAATGGAACATATATAATATAATAGCAGAGGAGCAGGGGTGAAACAGGTTCTGAGAGGTTCTGGAGAACTGGTAGCGGAAATTTTGAATAGTTCGGAGAACCAGCAAATACCACCTCTGGCTGGACCCAGAGTGGAGAGGGAATGGAGATTCTGCAGTATCCTTCCCCTGCCATGCCCACCAAGCCACGTCCACAGAACTGGTAGTAAAAAAGTTTGAATTTCACCACTGCAGAGGCGTGAATAGATTCGGATACTCCTAAACTCCTAAATTTGGTTTAGGTTGCTTTACATCATACAGGTAGTTCTTGACTTATGACCACAAATGGAACTGAAACTTCTATTGCTAAGCAAAGTGATCATTAAGTGAGGTATCCAATTGTATGACCTTATTTGCTGTAATCATTAAACAAATCATCATGGTTATTAATAGAATCTAGTCTCCCCCAATTACATTGCTTGTCAAAAACTGACTGGAAAGGTCACCAATGGTGATCATGTGACCCCTTACAACTGTTGGGTATACATAGCAGTTATGAAGCACCTGAATTTTGATCATATGACTGTGGGGGACACCTCGACAGCCGTAAGTGTGAGGACCAGTCTTAAATCACCTTTTTCAGCGCCATTATAACTTCAGAGATTGCTAACCAAATGGCCGTAAGTTGAGGACTACCTATACTTTGTGAATTTCAGAATCAACATATCTATCCCATAACATTTAGTTAACCCGTATTAGACAATTTGATATAGTTTTTCATATTTGCTACTGTAAAATGACTTACCTGGGAATGATAAAACTTTGGTTAAATTGGATAGAAACCACTTATTTATTCTGTTAGAATGATTCTTTTGGATAGAATCATCATGCTAGTGACAGTTCATTACAAATCACCAAAGACACCCCTCTTCCAAATAGCATCATACAGCAATTAAGTAGAATTTGGGACACAAGAGAGCCTTAGAGAACCATACAGCATAAAAGATACAGAGCTGAGGTATGGTTATCCTTCCCACACTCTGAACATGGAACTGCAAGTAGGAGTAAAACTGGGATATAGTGCCCCAACCCTCATGGCTGGTTCAAACGGATATGTATACCATGTACCAATCTATCCTGGTACTGCAGGAAGTTGAGGGAAGAAGGAATATCACCTTACATTCACAAGGCCAATTAAAAAGAACACTGTGTGACAACTATTACATTTTTAAAAGAAACAATCGTGCTTGTCATAATGTCTTCATCATCATGCCTAGTTTGCTCTTTAAGATGCCTTGAACTTGGGTTCATTTTGATAGGTATATACTAAACCTTGCTAAACATATGTGTCAATATTTTCTATTATTTAATTGCATACGTTTGAAAATGTATGGGAATGTTTTTAAGAAATTAAGTTTAAGATTCAAAATTCATCCATAACTATATCATTGTTTAAGCCATGAAACTACTGCTGTGTGCTATATGTGCTGGTAACAATATCAGAGATGTCAAAACCATTCCTTTATTTAATAGGTATCAAGGTTAATTTCACAATTCTTTTCCAAATGTGAGGAGATGGAAAATAATGCCAGCTACATGGAAATCAAGATACTATACAGAAGCACCTTCTGGAGGACAGTGGGATGGAGTGATGCCTGAATCACAAATGAATAACAAGATGAACACAATGATGCCACCTATTCTGGGCAACTCTGGAAACCACAAAAGGGTTGCCTTTGTGAAACTGGACCGACTTGTGATAATGTTACCTAGTTTGGATAATGAAAAGTCTGCCAGAAAGTAACCAAGCTCAAAGAGCACCAAGAACCTCTCATTTCAAGCCCGACTTACAAATATTCTCTTCGATTGGACAGACTTCTCTCCCTCAGAAAGGATTACCATGCTTGGAAATCATGTCCAACTTCATTTAAATTGGAAAGGAATATAGTTATTTGTGTGTTTCTTGAACAGCATTAAATTTCACATTTCCGAATCTCATTTCAGATTCAACCTCCAAGTTGAATGGGCAGTCTCTGAAGTGGATCTTCAGTTAAGTAGTTTTCCAAACTAAATCTTGTGAAGCATACATAATCTGTGAAGTGTAAACTACTGCCCAAAATCACTGTGTATGGTGTTAAGTTTTCAAATAAAATGGAAACAATATTATGGCTGTGGAATGGATGAACAATGGCATTCGTGTTTCTAATTTGCAACGCATAAAAACCGAACAGCTGACATTGGGAAAATTGCAATATTCCATTCCAACCAAAGCCCAATTATTCAAAAACCACACAATAAGGCCAACAATCCATTATGTCAATAGCTTAATGAAAACAAACCTTTGCTTAACTGAAAGGAGGAAGAAGAAACCTATATATCACACTTTAAGAATTAATGGACGGAAATTATTTTGAAGATTGCTGCTCCTCCTTGAGTAACAGTGCTGGCAACAAGTAATGCTAGTTGTACTACTAACATCTCAAGTAAGTAGTTGGTTGAGCGATTGTCCTGCTATATAAATGATATTGAATTGATTTAATTGCAATATTAGATATCATCTTGTCAACTGTGTTGGTATCATCCATCTATTATAATCTGCTCAGGCTGTCTATCCTGCTCTGCAATCCATCCAGCTAAAGCTAATGATATGACTTTTTCCTATTCAAATGTTTCCTTCTGCTGACATTTTTCATTACTAGATTAGCAAGGATTGCTAACATAAATAACTGTACTCAATTCCTATAGCTACACGTAGATTGGTTGCAATTCTACACAACATTCTTGTATGAGTTATGGAATATACCAAGGGCAAAGCAAGGAGAACCACATGTGGACAGCATGGAGATGAATGTAGGCGCAGTCAAAACAGAAAATGGACTGATTATATATGAGGACTTCCATAGCTAGACTAAAAAATACAGACAACCTGTAGACTGCGGCACAGAGATGTAAATCATTTTGCTACCATCTAGTAGTTACTTATATTTGGAGATATTTGAAATCTGCATGTTTACTAAATGAATTTAAATATAGTAATTCAAATGTAACAAATGGTATGCTGGCTTTTATAGCATCTGTATAATGAATTGTGATCCCAGATTGTAGATGTGAATCAGACTGTTCTGAATATTTGGGTTACTATTCCCAGCTATAAAATTGTTGAATCAAAAAAATCATGTCAGAACTTTTAAAAAACAAATTATTCCAGCATAAGAAATAATAAACACAAATAAACTTATGTTCAATATCATTCCATGTAATAGAGGAATTTTTAAAAGCTACAATAAATTAAAAAGTTACTGAATACAGTGAAGGTGATTTATACCAGAGTGTTAATACAGGAGATTTCTTAGCAGATTGTGACTGTGGGAAAGCCAACCTCAGAATTATAAATAAATGAGATGAGCATAATCTGTTTCCCAACAAATATATAGTAGTAGTATAAAGAAAAAATAATAATATGAAACCTTTAAAAAGTAAGTTCAAAGCAGGATCACTAGAGCTGGATTTTTTAGCCTGAATATGGAGCCATAAATTTTATTACAAGTATGTATATACCCCTTCTCAGAAATGTGTTCCCTTATGAACTGAATTTTACATATTTCCTTTTTTAAAAAGTTTTTTTGAAGTTCATTCTAGCATAAAATATAATGAAAATAGAAATGCTTAAAAAGGGAGGCAAGTGCAGGATAAAAAAAGAAAAAAACTGACTCTTTCCAACAGAGTAAACTACTATCATAATACAATTATGACTACAACTTTTTATATTACCTATAATTATTAAGGGGTGCAATGGCTCAGCAGCTAAAGGAGCTGAGCTTGTCAGCTGGAAAACTGATAGCTGGGGTTAGAAACCCAATTTCTATGGGATGGGCTAAGTTCCTGTTACTTGCTCCAGCTCCTGCCAACCAGCAGGTCCCACTTTGGTGGGAAGGTGACAGGATTCCATGCATCTTCAATGTATAGTCATGCTGGCCACATGACCATAGAAATGTCTTTGGACAACGATGGCTCTCTCAGCTACGAAACAGAAATGAGCACTGCCCCCTAGAATCTGACATGACTGGACAGGGGAAACCTTTACTTTTTTATAATTATTAAAAGCCAGTACATACACAATTATTAAAATTATTAATTTTTTTAAATTATTGAAATTATTAAAATTTCAAACTAAATTCTAAATTTCATTTTTTCCCCCTATATCGGGCATAAAAACCAGAAGCAATGTCCCAATAGAAATAAGACCAATAAAATCTCTACTTAAAACAGTTTATATTGCCTACTGAACCAAATATATTTTTTGTTTTTCCCCCGTGGTGGGAAATGACATATATTTCTATTTACAATTATTAATCTTTCTAAATCCCTCTATTCTTACAAATTCTTTAACCTTAAAAGGAAAATTCTTTTACATTCATTATAAGACTCTAAACATTTGTTTTTAAAAATCGATCTTTATAACTAAACTACAACTAATTCTAATGCATCTTTTTTACTTCCTTTTTACATAATTCTGTATGTTCAAATCACTTTCAATACTATTTGGAAGACTTTAGGCATTACTTATAAACTATATATAAAACAAGAAAGAAAAAATGAAAGAAGAAAAACTTATTTTCCCTTCCTCTTTCTCATCCCATTGAACTTTACATATTTTAAAAACTTAAAAAGGGAAATCAAACCCTAATCTCCCAAAGACAACCTAACTACATTCAGGGATCTCAATCCAACAGTGCTGAACGTGAGTGAAACTGACAAATTTATCTGTATTTTATGCTGAAATGAACAGAGAGAGCAAATATAATGTGGGCTACCTGCAAGGTGTATACAAGCTGTCTTGTCTTCTACATCATTTATTTTTTATCTAAGCTTTCCTAGATCTTCACAGGAGAACTGAAATTCTTGATTCCTTAGAAAAAATTACAGGAAATAATTGCTACTGCAGCATTTTTCATTTTAAAACGAACCACATCGTGCCAGGCTTATTTTCTTTTTCTTTCATCCACCTTCCGGGTTTCCTTTGTTCTCTTCACCAATTTTATCATTCTTGTTAAAGTTCTCATTGAAACTTCTCACTAACCGAGTGCAATTTAGAAATGCTGCTTTAGGCTGCATGAGTGACAGCTTAGGTAAGCCCAGATCACAGCAGTCAGAGATGAACGCAGTAGTGAGCTTATGCTATTATCCTGTGAAAAGGAGCCACTCTGTATTTCCATTTTTGTGGTTTATATATATCCAGTCGTCTGAAGTCCTCAGCAACATCCTTATGATTGTAGTGATTATGTTTTGGGACTGACAGCAGAGAGAAGCAACATGCATACAGGGGAATAAAACAAAGCAAAATAGTAGCCATGGAGTTGCAATGCATTGACATGTAGAAAGGGGTAAGGCCATCGTCCTGACTTTTTTTTTTTTTACTTTTTTTTTTTTTTTACATCCAACCTGCAGAAATTGTTGGCAGAGAGACTCAGGTTCAAATCCAACCTCAGTCACAGAAGCTCAGTGAGTGATTTGAGGCCAGCCTCTCTCTGTCAGTTTAACTTACCAACAGGTTTAACACCTATTTTTCTGGGGAGAATGGGAGGAAGAAATGCTACGTATGTCACCTTCAGCTCTAAAAAGAAAAAAAAATTCTTTACAAAGATAAAATGTAATGCCATCATATCACAGGTAAGGATTTGCCTGAAGTACTTTCATACACAGGATTCTGATGATGATTCATTATTTATGAAATAAATTGCAAACCCTCTAAATTTTTTCTGTAGGACTCCCAAAGAAAATTTCCATTTGCAGTATACCCACAGGTGGGTATTGTGCTTAGCATCACAACTAGCAGTTTCAAATGAAATGCCAATTGGGCCATTTCCCAGAAGGCAGAAGCATATACCAAGAACTGTATCAATGCCCTAAATTTTAATTCAAATTGGGGCTGCAGAAGCAAAGTGGTTGCTCAGAAAATTATTTCCTCTCATAATTAAGTTTCTCTCTCATATTTTTCCTCATAAGTCTTTCCCATGCAGTCTCTCTGATGCACTTCCAGGAGAAATAAAAAAAAGGTTGTCCAGATGGAAGGTAAAAGTCTTTCCACCCCCCCCCCCCCAAAAAAACATTCCCTTGATGCTTTTAGATGGAGCTGGCAATTCTCTGCCCTGTTTTGTTTGTGATGACTGGAACACTGCTCAAGCAGCATCTCTGTAACCTCACCCAAGCGTGCAATGTTGGTGAGCAATGTTCTTCCCTTTGCTGTTCAAAATTCTGAGTCCAGGAATAATCAAGAGGCTGTGATTTTTCAATCATGAAAAATAAATTTTGAAATTACCCAGCTGTCAGAACAGTTCAGTTCCTAATATCCTCCCAGCCTGTTGTAATGCTGTAATGCTGTAACCCGTGACTACCGCTTGGTTCAGAAATTGTTGTGCTGGCCATGTCTATTAACCAATAAGAATCTGTAATACCAATAATAAGAACCATCTCTGCTGCCTATCAACCTCCTTACAAGCTCATTTCTTAAAATAAGGTTTCATACCACTGGAAGGAAAGGCTTTGGAAGCTTGATTGTTCTCAACAATTAAATAGCATGTTCTCTGCCGCTGTCATAACTTTATAATATTCATTACAATTCAACATTTTTGAGCTTGGTAAATGGGCTTCTCGCTCTTCTTTTTAAAAGACACTTTTAACCCCAAGTACCCCCAACGTGCATACACACAAACACTTGTTTTTAATCTTGTTCTCTGTCTTGGGAACTCATTTGAATCAAACGGTGGTTTCACATCTTCAATCAAATAAATTATGTTCTGTATAAAACAAATATAATCCAAATATAAGAAAAGAGGTTTTCTTTATTTAAGAATTGTCACAGATTGTTTCAAAGAATAGGAAATATGTAACTACAGTTACATATTTGAACATAAATTGTCCTCAATTTATGATCACAATTGAGCCAAAAATTTCTATTGCTAAGCAAGACAGTTGTTATATGAATTTTGCCCTATTTTATGACCTTTCTTGCCACAGTTAAGTGAATCACTGCAGCTGTCAGTCGGGTGGGGTTCTAAAATTTTTTACTCCCTGTGGGTTCTGTGGGTGTGGCTTATTTTGTGGGCATGGCTTGATGGTCATGTGACAATTATTTAGAATTTAGCAGAGGTACTGGTCTACCAGGCTTTTATTATTATGATGATGATTTCTTATTATTTATTGGATTTATATGCCACCCTCTCTCCAAAGGATTCAAGGCGGCTCAGATCAAATGAAACAATTCCAATAAATACAAATTAAAACAGACTAAAACAGATTAAAACCAATTTAAAACAATAGACCCCATCAGTTCTGGCTAGGGCGTTCACACAGCCAGGTCTTTTAACTGCTTGCAGAGCTGTACCAATCTACCGATTTATTTTTTGCAGGCATTGGTCTATCCATTTATTTTTGCAGGCACTGATCTACTCATGTATTTTTGCAGGCACTGATCTACTCATGTATTATTGCAGGCACTGATCTACTCATGTATTTTTGCAGGCACTGATCTATTCATGTATTTTTGCAGGCACTGGTCTATTCATTTGGTTTCTTTTAACACTGATCAGCTGTAGGGCGGCCCTTTGAAGCCCCGCGGCAAGAGTTTAAATGGTTTTTTCCCTCTAGCTATCAGCTAGGACTCAGGAGGCAGCAATAGACTGGGGGCGGGGCCAAATAAAAGGTAAGAATAATGCAGGGGGGTGGATGGGGTGCGGGGGGGGGCAGAACCGGTTCGGTGACATTATATCGTCACCGCTACCGGCTCGGGAGAACTGGGCCAAACCAGGAGGAACCCACTACTGCTGTCAAGTAAATAATACAGTTGTTAAGTGAATCTGGCTTCCCCATTGACTTTGGTTGTCAGAAAGTCACAAAAGGTGATTCCATAACCCCAGGACACTGCAACATTCATAAATATTGTAAATGCCAGTTGCACAGGATCCAAATTCTGGTCATGTGACCATGAGGATACTGCAACTGTCATAAGTCACCTTTTCAATGCCATCATAACTTCAAACTTCAAACCATTTCACAACTTCAAATGATGGCTACGAGTCAAGGAGTACCTGTATCCCAATTAGCTAGGCATACTTATCTGGGATGCAAAAGTCAAATAATCACCAGAAACCAACAAAGAGATTCATAAAAAGTGATGTGGCTGCATCTAGTGTGCATTCCCATTACCACAGCACAAATATCAGGTGCTTTACTCATACAGCAGTTGGAGGAAAACTTTCCAAACAAACCCAACAGGGAACAAATAGAACATAATTCAATTTCATCTCAAATGATTGGATGACCTTAAAGCGATGCATTTATTGTATGTTGCCCAGAGTCATGTTTTGTGAGATGGAGACCATATAAATATGAGATAGAATAGAATAGAACAGAACAGAACAGAATAGAATAGAATTGTTTATTGGCCAAGTATGATTGGACGTAATTTGTCTTGGTGCATATGCTCTCAGTGTACATAAAAGAAAAGATACATTAGTCAAGAATTGTATGGTACAACACAATGGTAGTCATAGGGTACAAATAAGCAACAGGGAAACAGCATCAATATAAATAATAAGGATACAAGCAACAAAGTTACAGTCATACAGTCATAAGTGGAAGGAGATGGGTGATGGGAATGATGAGAAGATTAATAGTAGTGCAGACTTAGTAAATAGTTTGACAATATTGAGGGAATTATTTGTTTAGCAGAGTGATGGTGTTCGGGGAAAAACTGTCCTTGTGTCTAGTTTTTCTGGTGTGCAGTGCTCTATAGTGTCTTTTTGAGGGTAGGTGTTGAAACAGTTTATATACAGATGTAAGGGGTCTGTAAATATTTTCACAGCCCTCTTTTTGACTTGTGCAGTATACAGGTCCTCAATGGAAGGCAGGTTGGTAGCAATTGTTTTTTCTGCAGTCCTAATTATCCTCTGAAGTCTGTGTCTGTCTTGTTGGGTTGCAGAGCCAAACCAGACAGTTATAGAGGTGCAGATAACAGACTCAATAATTCCTCTGTAGAACTGAGAGAGAGAGAGAGAGAGAGAGAGAGAGAGAGAGAGAGAGAGAGATTTTGCTTCATGAAAGAATACGTAACCAAAAAGAAAATTTGGACTACAGGTTGTTCTCAACTTATGATGACAATTGGGACTAGAATTTCTGTTGCTAAGCAAGGCAGTTGTTAAGTGAGTTGTGCCTGATTTTATGATCTTTTATGCGATGGTTGTCAAGCAAATCACTACAGTTGTTAAGTGAAGCACGTAGTCTTGTGTAAATCCATCTTTCCCTTTGACTTTGCTTGGCGGAAGCCAGCTGGGAAGGTCACAAATGATTATCACATGACCCTGGGATGCTGCAACCGTCACAAATATCTTCCAGTTGTTATGCACCTGAATTTTGATCATGTGACCATGGGGATGCTACAATGGTCCAAGGACCAGTTGTAAGTCATTTTTTTCACTGGTGTTATCACTTCAAACAGTCACCAAGCAAATGGCTGTAAATTGGGAACCTGTACACCATAAAGTATCTATTCTGGAGTTATCTATGCTACTATGGTAGTGATAGACAATGGGAAGGTTATGAAAAACAGAGTGAGGTTAGAGTTCCCCAGGGCAAGAATCAGTGGTGGGTCCCAGTTCAACCCGGTTCAGCTGAGCCGGTAGCGGTGATGATATGATGTCACTGAACCAATTCTGCCCCCTCCCCACCCCACCACCACCCCTGCATTATTCTTACCTTTTATTTGGCCCCACCCCCAATCTATTGCTGCTGTTTAAACTCTTGCCGCAGGACTTTAAAGGGCCACCCTACAGCTGATCAGTGTTAAAAGAAAACAAATGAGTAGAACAGTGCCTGCAAAAATAAATGGGTAGACCAGTGCCTCCAAAAACAAAATGAGTAGACCGATACAGCTCTGCAAGCAGTTAAAAGCCTGGTAGACCAGTACCTCTGATAAATCCTAAAGAATTGTCACATGACCATCAAGCTATGCCCACGAAATAAGCCATGCCTATAGAACTGGTAGTAAAAAAAATTAGAACCCATCCCTGGCAAGAATGCTAATATGTCCGTCACCAACTTCTATTTCATGCTATGAAATGTGCCATAGAAAAGCCAGGAAAAAAAGACGAATGAGATTTAAACTGAAATCTCTTTTAAGCAGAAGGCTTTCAACTTCTTGCAGTGTTTTCATTCTAGCATGCAAAAAAAGATGCTTATGCTGTGCCTTATTCAATGAATTGATGTCTCAGTAATTTCTGCTGAGTCTAAGACAACTAAAAGAGAAAGACTATAGATACCTGCTAGGATCCTTATTACACATAATTTAAAAATTCTAGCATTTTATTTTTAAGGAAATAGGTACATTACAAGAGAAAGCACCAAGATTGTTTTTTACATATAGTCCTCAACTTACAATCATTTGTTTACAGTTTGAAGTTACAACAGCACTGAAAAAGTGACTTATGGCTGTTTTTCATACTTACAACCGTTGTCGTATCCCCATAGTCACACGATCAAAATTTGGATCTTGGCAACTGGTTCATATGTATGATAGTTGCAGAGTCTTGGGTTCACCTTTTGTGTCCTTCTGACAAGCAAAGTCAATGGGGAAACTTGATTCACTTAACAACCATGTTACTAACTTAACAACTGCAGTGATTCCCTTAACAGCTGTGACAAGAAAAGTCAAAGAATGAGGCAAAACTCATTGAACAATTGTCGTAGTTAGCAACATAAATTTGGGACTCAATTGTTGTCATAAGGGCTCATTGACTGATCCCTTATAAGAGATGGTCATTTTAAGAAAATTAAAACTGTGAATACCTTTCCTTCCAATGTTTTCTATTGAAATTTGTCGGTCTGTTCTGTCTTACCACATCTTACCAAAAGCGATTTTGTATTTTGTTTTTTGTTAAACGGATCTTTAACGAGTGGCCTCTGCATCTTTGTCACCATTTTGTGAAAGAATCCACAATGTTCTTTCAGTGCCCTAAATGACACCAAAAGCTTGTTTATATTCTATTATTGAGTTATATAAAATTAAGTGTATGATACAATTTGCATAAGGACTATATTTATGCATATCAGTTTACAACTAATGATTAATTCCTGTTCTTGTAGATATGGTTTTTAGGATATCTTCCACTTTTGTTCAAGTGATTCCTTTCTATACGTCAGCTTACATACTATGAACTTTGGCTTAATTGATTAACGCATCTAATTTAGGCAGCATGCAATCATTTATTTTCTTCCCAATTATTATTTCTCTGCTTGTTTATTTATAAAGCCACACTCCTGGCTATTCCTTTCCAAAATGCTCCAAAAAATTTCTAAAAGCAGACACCACTGGAATGTTTCCAGAACTTCTAGTACTCATAATGGTGTGATCAGCCCCCAGCACTTGTCTTCCAAAGGAAATGATTCATTTATTAAAGCTGTAATTATAGGCAATGAAACAGCTGATGATGGAGTCTTTAGCCAGACATATGCTACTTCCCAACATCTGTTCTTTTGAGGAAGTGGAGGACATTGACTCATAAAATGGAAAGCAACGGTTTCTCAATAAGGAACAGAGCAATTAATTTCTGAAAGCAAGATCATTTTCCACCCTATTGTCCTCCCATCCTAAAATACCAGAGGAAAAAAAGCATCTGAATGAATGTTTCTTATTCCAAGATACTATGTATCTTGTGGTTAGAGTTAGAGTTATTAGAATAGGGCTATGATTATAGCCCTATATTCACAGAGCTGTGAATAGGGCTGTGAATATAGAATGAGAATAGGGCTGTGAATATAGATAGATTCACTACTCTGCAATGAACTTTTCCAGTTGACCATGAGATGCTCTCAGACTTAACCTACCCTGCAGAATAATTAAGAGAATAAATGGCACTGGAAAAGAGCCACTTACACATCCTTGAACTCCTTAGAGAGAAGAGAATGACAATGTAAAGTAAAATAAAAATAACATACAGTCCAGAATAGATTGATTAGAAATTAAAATTCAGGTAGCATCTCTGATATCGGTTTATTTGGAATAAAATGATACCAACACAAAAGATTTGTTCATTTTAGTGCCATGTAGTAATGGGCATTACTAGCAATGTTGTTCTCCACTTCCAATTATATATTTTCTATTATCATTAGAGGGAACACATTTCATAATCTCTTTGGTTATCATCAATAGAAGACATAGAATAAATAAAGGTTTGACTTTCAGGAAGCAAATATATATGTATAGTTATTATTCAGTTTTTTCATGGGATTCATCACAATAGACTTCATACATGAAAATATTATTGGGTTTATGCTTATAATCACCCTAATACTAGAGGACTCTGGGCATCATATAAACAATACACAAAATAAGGCTGCATAATCATAAAATTCAAACATGAAATGTAATATGGGACTATTGAGTGCCAAAAGTTTGCTGAAACAATAGAGCCTTGGCTTGCTTATGGGGGCAGCCACAAAGCTTATGTAGAAACTAAAAATATCACAAATAGTAGAAAATGTTTTGCAGGATCCCATCTGTAATATAACATTTTTCTCTGGGGAGAAAAATTGGTTCAATAATCAAATTCTGCCTGTCCAGCAGACCAAGTCTCATTCTCTCTGTTTTTTATAGGAACATCTTCTGATATATTTTTTATCTTTAAAAAGCAACTCCTGAAACAGCAATGAGTGAAAATAAGAATCATGAATCATTTTATCTGTGAAGAAAAGATGAGTTCAGAATGTTGGAGTTATCTCATTGAAAATGCTAACGTTCTGCCTCATCTGTGAAAACAAAGTAAATGGTGTTTAAATCATAGTTGAAAAATGTATGGCTCTCCAGGTGTTTGATGACAGGAACCATCTTCCCGGAATGTTGGCCATACCAACTGGAACTGATGTTAATTGGAGCTGACATCTTGAGGACAATCTAGCCCCTGCCCTGTACAGCTTAACTTGAAATAAATAATATTTTATTAGGGCAGTGAAGTCAGGCCTCTTTTTCACAAAGATTCACTCTTAACCACAAGCTTCAAAAGATTTTAGTAATAAAAGGAATAGCCACATACTTTTTTCCTTGTATATATTCCCCTAGGTCAGAGGTCTTCAAACCTGGCAGCTTTAAGACTTGTGGATTTGTGGATTTCAATTCCCAGAATTCTCCAGCCAGCATAGCTGGCTGGAGAATTCTGGGAGTTGAAGTCCACAAGTCTTAAGGCTGCCAAGTTTGAAGACCTCTGCTCTATGTATTGTAGAGTATATAGCAAGTACAATTTGTCTTTCCAACATTAGCACAGAAAAGTCAAGAAGAAAAAGAACTAGTAATTTTGTGAATCATCTCTTCTGAGTACAAGTAGAATTACAAAATACTCTATTCCCAAATTAGGCATTGATGATTGTAAATTAAACTAATTCTCTCCTAGAATTAGGCTCCAAGATATGAATAGTGATGTTATGCTGCTGATTTCCTTGAAAAGAAGTGCGCAAAATGAAGACTGAAACATTCTGTATTTGAAATGCCAAATTTTGAGTTTGAAAAAGCAAAAAAAAGGGGGAGGGGGGGCTGTTTGGAATATAAAATAATTTGTGGAATTATTTCAATCTCAAAGCTTTGAACTCAAAAGAGAGCAGTTTCAAACTCAGTTTCCAAAATGACTGAAACAGTTCAGATTCCAAATGATCTGCACACTACAGTCTCTGAATAGAAAAATAGCCATCCTTACATAAAATACAGCTTGTATTCTAATTACTAAAGCTCATTTAGACTTTTTTTTTCTTCTCTCCACTGTGAGTGCTGAGTTCTGCAATTAGCTGATATCAAAACTCATTCCTGTAGTAGGGAAGAGGTTGGCATAAATGACCAACCTCTTGTTAAAATAACTTAACAATTTGTTCTTTAAGACACCAGTCTTTCAGCCCACTGGGTACTGTAAACCAGATCAGGGAATTGACTGCATAGTAAACTATATAAACTCAATAAAAACTGTTTTTATTGAGATTGGCTATAGTAATTCTTTGTGTGTCTAATCACATTTGGCCAATACAGAATATTCTATACTACTCTTCCAAATCTGGTTATTCTCTTCCTTTAATACTCCAGTGAATCAGGGGAACATTTGTCTGAGTCACTTCCAAATGTTATCTGGCTGTTTTGGAGTTTTGGAAATGCTTCTACCCATTTGCCCTTACACACACACACAATTAGGCCCCTTACACACACACACACACACACACACACACACACACACAAAATTAGGCTCCAAATATGAATTGTAGCAAAACATTGACAAAAGGTGGATTGCTTCCTTCTAGTGATGCTATGCTGCTGAGTTCCTTGAAAATCTCTCTCGCTCTCCCTCCCTCCCCCCTCACATGCACACACGCCAGCGGCAGGTTTCAAAACCCGTTGCCACAGGTTCGCTCGTGGGTGTGGGCATGCTCATGTGCGCACAACACTTCTGTGCATGCACAGAAGCATCTGGGTGGGTGGGCAGAGCCTCCTGCTGCCACCACTACCGGTTTGCCCAATCCAGGGTGAACCAATAGCACTCACACACACACACACACACACTTTGTTGCATATTTCCAATACTTTCTTACTTTCTCTCTGCACCCTAAGATACATGCATCATTCAGCCAAATGGAAAGACATTCCTTAAATACTGTAGAGCAAATGAAGGAATGGAAGAAAAGGATGCCACAAGACAGAGTTTGCTTGGTAACCTGCCAGCTTCTCCTTTAATTTTGATTAAAGTTAAAATATTATTTAAAACTCCTCACTTAGAAAAGGAGGCTGATGGAGATATCTATCCTGGTGTTATTAGACCTCTCAGCGGCTTTTGATACCATCGACCATGGTATCATGTTGCGCCGGTTGGAGGGACTGGGGGTGGGAGGCACCGTTTTACGGTGGTTCTCCTCCTACCTCTCCGACCGGTCGCAATCTGTGTTGGCAGTGGTCGACCCCGAGGCGCCTGGTGTGTGGGGTGCCACAGGGATCGGTCCTCTCGCCCCTCCTGTTCAACATTTATGTAAAGCCGCTGGATGAGATCATCCGTGGTTTTGGGGTGGAGTTCCATCAGTATGCTGATGATACGCAGCTGTACATTTCAACCCCAGACCACCCCAACGATGCCGTGGAAGTGATGTCCCAGTGCCTTGAAGCCGTGCGGGCCTGGATGGGGAGAAACAGGCTTCGACTCAACCCCTCCAAGACCGAGTGGCTGTGGCTGCCGGCGTCTCGATATAGCCAGCTGACACCATCGCTGGTTATTGGGGGCGAATCATTGGCCCCCACGGAAAGGGTGCGCAACTTGGGCGTCCTCCTGGACCCACGGCTGTCTTTGGAGGATCATACGACAGCTGTGGCCAGGGGAGCTTTCTATCAGGTTCGCCTGATACGCCAGTTGCGGCCCTTTCTAGATCGGGACTCCCTACGCACAGTCACTCAGGCACTCGTCACCTCTCGCCTGGACTACTGCAATGCTCTCTACATGGGGCTCCCCTTGGGGTGCACCCGGAGGCTCCAACTAGTGCAGAATGCGGCCGCGCGGGGGATTATGGGAGCGAAGGGACGCTCCCATGTGACACCTCTCCTGCGCGAGCTGCATTGGCTACCGGTGGACTTCCGGGTGCATTTCAAGGTGTTGGTGACCACCTTTAAAGCGCTCCATGGCTTAGGACCAGGGTACTTACGGGACCGCCTTCTGCCGCCAATAGCCTCCCACCGGCCGGTGCGTTCCCACAGAGAGGGTCTCCTCAGGGTGCCATCAGCCAGACAATGCCGGCTGGCGACCCCCAGGGGGAGGGCCTTCTCTGTGGCAGCCCCTACCTTCTGGAACGATCTTCCTCCAAAACTGAGAACAATTGCTGACCTCCGGACTTTTCGTCGGGCCCTGAAAACTCATCTCTTTCAGCTTGCTGGTCTAGCCTGACCCCGCTGAATTTTTAAGATCTGTATTATAGGGTTGGGTATTTTAAATATTTAATGGTTAA
This sequence comes from Masticophis lateralis, assembly GCA_030761175.1. Lineage (NCBI taxonomy): Eukaryota > Metazoa > Chordata > Lepidosauria > Squamata > Colubridae > Masticophis > Masticophis lateralis. Next base: position 240,353,681 of record JAUDYJ010000002.1, read on the forward strand.
TGGTTTTAATTTTTAGCCAAAGTTATATGCTTTTTTAAGAAATTGTTTAACTTTTGTGTACTATTTTTATTTGGCTGTTCACCGCCCTGAGTCCGCAAGGAGAAGGGCGGTATACAAATCTAAACAAACAAATAAATAAATAAATAAATAAATATGTTGGAGATCATAATTTTCATGTACATGTGGATACTATGTAGCTTGAATTAAGTTAAAAACAAGCAAACAGTTAAATAACAATTACTTTCTTGCACATAATTGCTATTTGTATGGCAATCCCTAATGGTGCATGCTTTAATGTATTATGATTTCTTCCAATGCTGAATTCTTCTTAAATAGTTATTTTTGCATTGTGTTTACTTTTCTTTAAACACAAAACAGATAGGAAACAGTTGTTTTCCACCAATAGAAAAATGTCCTCATTTGGATAAATAAACTCAAAACAAATAAGCCACAGAGAACTCATAAAATTAAAAGTTACAATTACACAGTGTTCATGTAATAAACGAAGTGATACCAATTATTTCTTATAACAGAATCTACAGGTATCTTTCTGTCTATTATCCATATGCATAGAATAATGCTTTAAATACTGCCATATTTTATGCTTTTCTTCAAAGAGTAGAAACATATTTGAAGTGAAGCACAGTGAAGGCATATTCACTATAAGACTAGCTAGACATGGGGAGAAAGTAGCAGATATATATGGGGGATTTTTACATTTTAGACAGGCAGGGAAATGAAGGAAATGAAATGAAAAGAGAGTAGCCTAAAATAATTGAAAAACTGCAGAAAAAGAGAAAGAATATCTAATAGATGCCAGATAATTAAACTGTGAGCTAAAGGACAATACAAATAAGATTTGTGGAAAGGTTGTTTATATCAAAGGACAATACAATCTTATTTCTTTTTTTAAAAATATGAATCTGAATCTCTTTTCTCTCTCTCTCTTTCCACGTGAAACTGCATAAACAGGTCAACCTATTTTCCAAAGCCCCAGAAGGCATGAAGCAATGGATGGAAGCTAATCAAGAAGAAAACCAACCTTGAACTAAGGAGAAATTTTCTGACAGAACAATTAATCAGTGGAACAACTTGCCTTCAGAAGTTGTGGATGCTCCAACACTGGAAGTTTTAAAGAAGAGATTGGACAACCATTTGTCTAAAACCCATGTTATAGGGTTTCCTGCTTGAGCAGGGAGTTGAACTAGAAGACCTCCAAGGTCCCTTCCAAATTTGTTATTTTGTTATTCTGTTAAATAAATTCTAATAGGAAGAGTGAGATAGCCACATCATGTCAGCCCACTCATCATAACTCTCATCTCATCCCCCATCCTCGGGGCTGGGTAGGGATGTGTGAAGAAATATTTGAACAATGAGAAAACCTAAAAATCAATCAAAATCATCTTTGGACTTTTCTGAAGGCATTCCAAGAGACTTGATTCAACTGGATGTTTCACATCAGTTTAAAGATTCAGTCTGAGGATTTCATTCAAGTGATTCTGAATTCAACCTTGTGTCAGCCTCCGACACCTTGTTGTAATTGAATCACTCATTCAAACCATCACCAACATGTTCTATACCTGCTGTCATGGGACCCAAATCAAAGACATTCAGAATTTATTTCATTCAATTCTTCTTCCAGGTTTTAACCAATCATGGCACCATTCTTTTTCAAAAAGCAGCTAAAGAAATAAATTCATAAGAAGAGGTAATTGGCATTTTTATCCAGGTCACTAATTCTAGTATATATTCTACCTATGCTCTAGAATTCTATATATAAATTCTAGAATTCTATAAATTCTAACATAAATTATTGTATCTGCTCCTGCAAAAGTGCAAGGTCAAATATAAATCATTGTTATTTGGGGATGTTGATAGGGACCTTAGAAGTGATTTTTGAAAACTTATAGGAAAAAGAATAGTCTAAACTGGGCACATGGAGAATATAAACTCAACTCACCTGATAAGAGGATACATTACAACACTATGACAATCGCTTGGGTTATTTTCATATGCTGCATGTTCCCAATTAAGGTTCATGCACAAATGAATTCATGCAATGTGTCTTTATTAATATGTCATGCCCTTGTTAAAACAATGGTTCTGATAATGTCAATATGATGGTTCAAAACATTCATATGTATTAGTAGAATTACTTCAGGATGAGTATGTGGAACAATGTATGAAAAGGGCAAGATATTGATCCAAAAGCTGATATAATATAGAACGTAAAAGATAAACTAGAAAATACCAACTGAAATGTTTAAAACAAACTTGTTTCTTTAACAAAGAGATGAGAATATCAGATGAGAATTTAGAAACTGCAGCAAGGTTGCTTCAACTTAATGCTGTATAAGGCCAGTATTTTAAGCATTACTGAGACAGTACTGCATAAATGAGGAATCGATACCATAATAACATAGTTGCATTATTTGGCAATAAACAAATAATTTATACAATGTGTAGAACCAAGAGAATGTTTCTGTCAAAATTGAAAATATATTGGGAAGAATGATTTTAATAGTTTAAATCATTTCAGTAATAGGTCAAATAGTCAAACGTATTACTAAACATTAGCAAATAATTTGAGGCTGAGTTAAAAGCCTTGCTTAATTTCATCATCCTGAAACTAAGTACATGCATATTTGCACCCAATTTATATTTTGTAATTGTAATTGAGATTACCTCAGAGAAGTTAATGGCAAAACAAGAATAACTACAGGAATTAAATTTTAATTTGTGACTAAAGTTTGGCTCTATATAATGGTATTTATAATTTTATTCTATAAGCTTCCTTTAACTCTGTCCATACAGATGTTGATACAATTCGGACATAACAAAAAGTCCGGTATCATCTGCTTCTAGCACAGTTAATAATTATTTAAAGATGATGAAATCTTCCCAAAGTTAAACTTAGCATTTCAAGCAACTAACCATCCAGTAGGAAAAATACGGGGAATGGTAAAAAAAGGGGAAAAAATCTTTGGAAGCAATAATGACAAGTCTCTGGGGTAATTTGTTCCCTGGCTCCTTCTCTCCTTCAAATCAACACATAGATTTTTGTTACTGGAACAATGTATGAAATGCAGGTAGTCCTCGATTTACAACAGTTTGCTTAGTGACCGTTCAAAGTTACAACAGCACTGAAAAAGTGACTTATGACCATTTTTCACATTTATGACCTTTGCAGCATCCCCATGGACATATGATTTACATTCAGATGCTTGACAACTGACTCATATTTATGACGGTTGCAAGGTCCCGGGGTGATGTGTTCCCTTTTTGCGACTTTCTGGCAAGCCTAGTCAATGGAGAAACCAGATTCACTTAACAACCGTGTTACTAATTTAACAAATGCAGTGATTCACTTAACAAATGTGTCAAGAAAAGTTGTAAAATGGGGCAAAACTCACTTAACAAATTTCTCACTTAGCAACATAAATTTTGGGCTCAATTTTGGTCATAAGTAAAGGACTACCTGTAAGGCAGGGAACCAGTAAGATAATTATTGATCGATGATGCAGCATCATGCTGTATCCTGCCTATTGGTCAGCACAGTAAGATTTTTCAGAATAACATTATCAGCAAAATAAACCTTCCCCAAATAGAATGCCTTGCCTGATTTGCTTCCCACTCACGCTTACGACTTTCTGTGTCAAGTCACACATCTGAAAAAAAAAATAGCAAACCACAACCCCATCTGGAAAAAAATAATTAATTTAATGTGACCCCAAAGACATCAGAAGCTGACTTCAGCTCAGAAAGGACTTTAAATGAGGTCACAAATGTTCATGAGAAAGATGGTATGTTCCATTATCATAAACTCTGTGCATGGCGTTAACTTCTCTCGATTGCAACAAAAAATATAAGGCACAGAATTGGAGGGGAAAAAATACTGCTTAATATTCAGAATTTACTTTTTCCAAAATAACATTCTTTAACTTCAGTTCCCACCTACCAACTACCAGTCAATCGTCACTGTGCCTGGGAATAATAAACATTGTAGTTGAAAATGTTTGGAAGGTACCATATTGAAGGTTGCAATGTCATCAAACGATACCCATTTTCTTATCTTTCAAGTTTTAACAATATTGTACTTTCTAATAGTTTCTAAAATCAGGAATTCAGGCTAGGGTCAACAGGCTAGCAAATAGTTAAACAGCATCGATTTACCAATATTCAGCCTGTTGAATATTGGTAAATCGATGCTGTTTAACTATTTGTGTCAGCCTCTCTCATATCTGTTTTATAAATGAGCACATAACTCACAGCTAGCCATTTTACAGGAATGACCAGAACATATTCCCAAAATTCTAAATGTGACCCCAAAGCTAAGGAAACTCTCACAAGAGGTGAAAGAATATAGGCCCTTTCGGCTCTCTCTGCCTTCTAACTGATTAATTAATATTTTACTATTTCGATCAGGTCGAAGCACTGCAGGGTTTGTATAATTTCCCGAAGAGAGGAGAAAGTTGTAATATATAAGGCAACATCATTTCATGTTCTTACTGCTGGAAGGCACCAACGTCAGAAAGCAGCTTTATGTTCAAGAGTCTGCTGGAAGTCAGAGAAATAGATCAAGCAGCACTTCAATAGATAGATAGACCAGGAAATACAGTTCTTCACAGACAACTGCTGTGGCCACCTATAGCAGCTGCAAGTTCAGATACCAGAAGGAGAATGGACAAGAGACACCAGAATAAAAGCAACCAACAAAGCTGTATTTAATTGTTCTAGGTTCTTCAATAAGAGACTCCTTTTCCTTGTCCTCTGCAGTGCATGTGGAGAGTCCACCACAAGGGACTGCCTTGGATGGTCACTTTTTAAAGCCCACTAACTCTTCTCTCTCTCCCCTGCCCGCTTTGCTTAAATGCCTTTGGGGAAAATAAGTCTGTATATTTTAGAATAAAATAGTAAGTCTAACATCAGCAAAGGAAGCTTGCTGATGGTTAAGGAATCAGACTACACTGGAGACTAGGAGATCATGAGTTCTAATCATTCCTTAGGTCAGGCCAGTCGCTCAGCTCTAGGAAGGAGGCAATGACAAACCACTTCTGTAAAATGTTGCCAAGAAAATTTCAGGGACTTTGTCCAGGCAGTTGCCAGTTTGACTCAATGGCACGCACACAGACACAGGAAAGCTTACACATTACTGAGAATCAAGTGCATTATTAAGTGTCCAGTAGGTATTAATTTAAACCAAAAATGGAAAATAATTAGCTAATTGAGATAAGCAAATAGGAAGAGACTAGCTTATCCAGGCAAGTCTTTGGGTGCTAATTAAAAATATAGACCCAGTACAACTGCTAACAGATAAGTATAATAAAATATGTTGAAATTATAGCTATATTATATTTTGCAAAAATGTAAATAGAAACACACATAGGTCTGCTACAAAGGCCTATAAATAAATTTAGAAGAATCTGAAAAAAGCAGATAGCTTATAAAAGCTGCATTACAACTACCTGATTTGCAAAATCATGTCTGTCATGCAACATGCAGTCTAACAAATACAGTGTTCCTTCACAAAACAGATTTTTGTTATTATCATAATATGGCATTAACATGTAATTAATTGTACTGAATTTCCATAAACCTGTATCATACAATTAGAATGACTGGGACTGAATATCATTTTTCTGGAGTAAGTTCAAAGGAAACAAATTCAAAAGCAAAGCAGTTTTTATTATTAAAAATGGATGCTGTGGATGATTTTCAAAGAAAACAGTTTGAATCCTTTGAAAATTAATTATGTTAACATTGCTATAAATTATGTTGGTATCCAGACACATGTTTCCAATATACAAATTAATTAAATCCTAATGATTTGTAATCTTTTATTGAAATGACTGTGTTGACAGAAGAAGTAGCATCAACCCTTTTCTTTTTTTTAAAAGAGTTTTCTGATTAAAATATCTAATAAAATTATAGAGGCTGTGGTTTTAATTTATTAACTAGTTAAAGTCAATAATTTCCAAATAAATATCTATCATATGGTAATCTAAAGATGGGGGGGGGGACAAAAGTACAAGCCAATTAAAATGCAGAGGGGAAGAAATGGTAGGTGGCTGAGGTCCTGAAAACTCAGAATAGATGAGGTTTATATATTATTCACAGAAAGCCAGCAGGATTATAAAGACTTTTAAAGCATGAAGTAAGGACTGCTGGCAGTAGGTCTCAGTTCTCCTCTTAGTAAGCCAAGAAGAAAAAAACAATCTTTGTAACAGTAATATAAAAACCAAATGAATTCCAACTGTAGCTCTGTGTAGTAGCAAGGCCAAGAATCATATTAAAAAGGAACAGGCAATCTGTTCAGCTGGTAGTTTTCAAGCAAAGCCCTTTGGAAGATCAAGTTTCCTCAAAATGGGAAATAGAACATTTTGCATTTGCATTTTCTAGCTAAAGTATCTAGATTATCTATACTAGCCATATTGTGATAGGAATTTCATTTATTATATTGTTTTCTTGAGAAACCAAATTACTGATTTTCTATTCATGGGTAGCTAGGGATTTTGTCTTAGTTTATCCTAGAAAGAATTATTCTCCTCTGTTTTACATTAACTCTTGCCAGCTACAAGTAGTCTTGTAGAACAACTGATTATTTACAGTTGTGCTCAGAATGAAATCTACACAGGTTGACAGTACAATGGACAGACTATTCAATGGTTTTGATAGTATTGAACATGGGAGCAGAGACCAAATTGGTCTGTTTTCTCCCTCCTAGTTGTCAGACTGTTTCTCCCATGAAGGATTTTCCCAAATACAAACTATTAGAAACATATTCTACCTTTGGCTCAGCTCTGAACGAAGTCAGTACTGAATGATTCTGGAACAAATCATGTTCTGTCTGGAATCTGTTCACTTTCCTAAAAGTTCACCAGCTAATGAAATGTAATTTTGCCCTCAAGCTTCAGGTCAAAAATGAAAGCCTGATCATGCTATAATATCCTAGGATGGTCTATAAGTGTCTTCAGACATACTTAGCAATTGCACCTGTTTCATTTTATTCTTTTAATTCTTAATAAATGTATCTAATTGGAGACCGGATTTAGTCTTGTACATAACCTGGAGAGTGGTCTTAGCCACATGCTGGATTGCTAGATGTATATGATTACCTGGAAATTAGATGAAAACTCTAAATAGAGATCCTTCTGTAAGTGGAACCTAAAAGCCTGAACTCTTGAATGTCCAGGCTGTAGTTTGCAATTAAAATGCAACCTGTTTTGCAGCAACTTATCCAAAGGTTCAAAACCAATAAATCAATCTACACTTTCTACTTCTGTTATATTAATAGTATCCTCAATGTGATTGGCTGTCAAAATTATTCTTCAAAGGGCATAGAAACCAAACCATGGGAGGAATAGTAAAAGATCTGAGTATATTTGGGGTAAAAAAGAGACAGTTGAAGGGAGATATTAAATGCATGATTCAATAATCTGAAAGATTGTTATAGAAGAACTTTTGTTTCTTGTGTGCTCCACAGGATAGGAGCAGAAACATTGGACTAAAATTACAAGGAAGGAGATCCAGGCTAGACATCAGGTGGAATTTCCCGAGTCTATGAACTGAAAGTTAATAAAACAGGCTATCTCATGAAGAGTTAAGATCTGCTTCACTGGAGATCTTCAAACAGTCTGGATTGTTATTGTCAAAAATATTATCAGGGGTTCTGAATTGAGCAGGAAGATAGACTAAGTCATCACTAAAGTCCCATTTAACTCTATGATTCTGTTAAAGACAACTCTGTTGCCAAGCCATTTTAATTTATCAGACCAACTGAACCCACCTGTATTATGGAAAATTTAAATTCACATTTTCAATCCAAAAATACTATTGAGAATTTCAATTTAGCCCTATAGATTAGAAGAGGGTACTTGGGCTACATTTCCCTTATCAATATAATGAAATTCTGTATCATATGAAATGTAGCATGGATAGTGTTTGACTTTTGACCACAACAGGGACCAGAAAATCAATCATTAAGTGGTACGGTCATTAAGTGTCATTAACCATTGCAGTGTTAAGCAAGGTATCACATGGCTGCTACTTGCAGCCTTCTTGTCAGCTTCGGCATTGACTGAGCTTGTCAAAAGCTGGCTGGGAAAGTTGCAAGTGGCAATCATGTAATTGTAGAATGACTAACTGTCATAAGATCACATGAGCATGGGATGGTGGGCAGTAATAAGTGGGAAAACAGGTTGTAAGTCACATTTTTCAGACTAACCATCAATAGCTGTTAAACAAATGGTTGTAAGTCAAAAATCACCTGTATTTTTATCAGTTACTCACATTTCGTATGCCTATTATCCTGCCCAAAAGTCCACCCTCCTCCCATTTTTTCTGAAACTTGTCTGTGTTTATTGCTGCTTTTATAAAGCAGTTTTATGTTTTACAATAAGCTTGTTTTTACATTTGAGGTTAATTTTTAGACCAGCCAAATTTATTAGATTTTGCTATTGTATAAATTTTAAGCTAGTCTTAAAGAAGTTTTAAAGAAATATTAGAACAAATTATGGTTTCAAAAATAAATTCACAATTTTGAAATGATTTTATACTACTTTTACCTCAGAAGAACTACAAAATAAACAGTAAAAGAAAACACAAGCAGATTGACACAAATATATATACTATACCTATATTAGTATCTTCTACTATTCTATAGAATTTGGTAGAAAATAAAGTAAGTAAATCTATAAGAAATATTGTACTCTAGGTCATTGACAAAGAAATGTTTTTAACATTTCAGTAAATCCAATAAAAATAAATCCATTTAATACATTTTATTTATGTGCAAGCTAAGTGCAAATCTCCAATCATATTAGCTCAGGTTGGTGTATAATAAATGAAGAAATATCTTCATTTATTTATCATTACAAAACTACTACAAAATCACTACTATTCATTTATCAAAATTACTACCAAAACAAAATTACAAAATAATTTCTGATAGTTATCCCTAATCTTTCAAAGTTATGACATGATAACTAATAATATATTAGTTAAAATTGGTAAAATATTTTGAAGATTTTACTTGAACCTCACTTCTAGCTTTCAAGCATGATTTCACAGAGAATATGCCAAAGAGAGTGGCTACATTCCTTTGACACACTAGAACCATATGAAGAAATGTGTTTGGATTTATAAATATTACAATGCAAAAATTTAATTTCATAAAAAGACAATAGTCTTTTTCACCGCCCTGAGTCCGTCAGGAGAAGGGCGGTATACAAATTTAATAAATTCAATTCAATTCAATTCAATAGTAAAGGAACATGCTTTCTACAGAATAGCAATGGATCTGGTTGAAAATATTATTATCTATAGCACTTATTTGTTGTCTATGTGCATAGCTATCTCCTATGAACTTGGTTCAGCATTCAAGAAAGCAGCTAAGTTCATCTTTCTATAAAACAGTTCTACTGACACCAAAAAACAAAATGGCCAGACTACTCTAAATGTAGTCTGAATGTCACTTAACAAAATCTTCCATCTACTTCATTTAATAAGAACGTGAGTAAAAGAATGAAGCGTGGGACAAGACTTTTAGACTGAACAGCAAAAAGCCTTTTATTGTGGGTATTTATTTCCCTTCCAAGTGACTATGTGGTTTGTATCTTCCTACATATACATATATTATATATAACAAATATTAATACTGAGTAATTCAGTGGCTTTTACTTAAAATACACTTCTGAAAGTTCTTGAAAAATTGAGAGATGGAATTATATATGAAAAGTGTGTGTGTGTCTGAGTGTGAGTGGATGAATGGATGTGTGTGTGTGTATGTTTATGTGTTTGTGTGTATCTCGCTCATATTCATACACATATATTATATATTATTATATTCCATAAATATGTATGGAAAGTAACCTTGGCTCTGGCAAGTTTCAAGGAAGCTGTCTAGGTCAATCAGATTTCACGGACTTAATGCTTTTATGTATCTTCAGAGATATGTGATGTTTGGGCACACTGCTTATGCCTTTTGACGTTAATGTGAGAATTGGTTTAACATATCAAATGTTTCCCATTTCCCAAACAGTTTTACATAACCATTGAAGTGGCACTGAGAAGATGCTGGAAAGGCAACACTGACTCCCACTCAATCATTTTTGTACCGCAGGGTTTCCCTATACAAACCGTAACAAATGCAAAACGAACTAATCTTGCCATGCTGCCCTTTCAGTGGCCTTCATGCTCTTGCTCCTATGAAGGGTCTTTCCCTTCTGCTGAATAACTGTATCATCAGAATTGCCCAGTCTTTGCTTGGGGAGCAAATTGGTAGGTTCTTTCTCTGCAACAGAAGCTTGTTTTAGCAAAGGGTTAAGTCTGGTTGGAGGAAAATTAGATGGGAAATGAGGTTCAGACTTTTGGGAAACTGTATTCAAGCAACTTGTGGTTGAAATTTCTTCATAACTAGGGAAATGCTGAAAGTTCCCTGATTTTTTCATCTTTTGTTCCCTTAAATTCCGAAGCTTTTCTAAAGCCTGATCCAGTTCCATCTGTAAAATTCCCATTTCGTTGGCTGCTTTATCCCGTTGTTCTCCACAGGTTTTGAGTGACTGTTCTAAAGATAGAAAGAATTCTTTTCCAAATTTTGACAGGGCTTCATCACCTTTAAAAAAGGCAGAGGATTACATCATGGGTTTGAATCAGCAGTTGTTTTCAGGCTGCTTGAATACATACATAGTTTTAAATAGCTTTAGTAATAACTATTTTTTCCAGTTTATTGATTTACACTCAATGTAGAAAAACCAGATACTGCAATGCCACATAATTCTCTTATATTGTTAAAGTAAATAAATGTATCATAGTTATCCTTCATTATCAAATAAAACCAGAAACATATTTTGCAATTGCTTAGAGATGTTATTAGAGCCATCAATGGGTTAATATACTGAATATGGCTTATACAGATAGTCCTTGACTTATGAACGCAATTGAGCCCAAAATTTCTTTTGCTAACCAAGACTGTTGTTAAGTGAGTTTTATGATTTTTCTTGCCGCAGTTGTTTAAGTGAATCACTGCAATTGTTAAATGTTGTAATTTGACTTTGTATGTCAGATAGTCACAAAAGTTAATCACATGACCTCAGGACACTGCAACCATCATAAATACATGTGTTGCCAAGCAAATGAATTTTGATCACATGATCATGGGAATGCTGCAATGGTTCTGTGAAAAAACGGTCATTTTTTTTCAGTGCCATTGTAATTTCAAACGATCACTAAACCAATGGTTGTAAATTGGGGACTATTTGTAACATGTTATACATACAAACTTTGGGAGTTTGCCGTAGGTCGAATTTCTTGGCTCAATTCCTGCATGGTTATTAAGTTTATGCCTTAAAAAAAAACTTTTACCTACAAAAGTTAAAAGCCTTAAACTTAAAGGACTTTTAAATGAGAGAGTTAATTACATTAGTTCTTGGTTTCGACTTCTCTTGACTATATCACCTCAAGTCAAAAGGATACTTGGGCCAAGCAGGTGGTATCATCATGATTTATCTAAATATGGTTTAGACAGAGGTGGGTTCCACTTACCTTTACTACCAGTTTGCAACATAAAAGCATGCGCTTGTACTTCAGATCACCCATGACGACGTCATGCCAGGTGGGCAGAGCCTCCCACCAGTTTTACTACCGGTTCTATCGAACCAGACTGAACCAGGAGCAACCCACCACTGGTTTAGACAATGCTTAGTATTATATGTGTCTATATCTCAGACTGAACCACTCTTTCACTTGGGCAGTTGTGACTAATTCCTTTTCTAAACAAGAGGGTATGGTCAAATGTTATTTGTTCAAAGGCAGCTATCTTGCTGATATATTATAGACTTCATCTTTAATCATATATATGCTATTTCTATACTATTTATATGAGGAAATAAATTCCACTTAACACATGCATATGATTCATTCTCCAAAATGAAAGCATGCTTATGAACCAAATATTAGAAAACACTGGCCATGTATCAAGTAATTATAAGGTTGGGGTAAAATTTACATTAAAGAATACTGTATATGGTCAACCTTACTAAAGATAGACTAATGCTAAATCTTACATTGCATCTCTTGACTATCCTTGCAATTGTGCAATTAATTACAACACTAAATCTGATGCAAGGATCTTGAGTGAATTTTGTTTCCTTCAGGTTTTTTCCCCATTAATAAAGTATTGAGCACTTGAGAAGTAGGATATTTTCTAGTCCATTGGGAAGAAGTGGCTTTTCCCCTTTATTCCCTTATGAAGGGATGTGGTATTCCCCCCCCCCCTTAAGTTCTGTGAAACCCATTCAAGTCAACCCCATGTGGAAAATCCTGCAATGAACATAAGTATAAATCAATGTGACAATTTGATATTTGATCAAGAACAGTGATGTAGGATGTTTATAGCCTGCTTTCTTACTAATCATTTTTTGGTATAAGAAACCAAGACAAAATGCCATCATACATTTACAAGTTCTCACCTTCCCGCTGCTGACTTGCTGATGGAGTTAAAGTTTCAATAGCATATTGGATTTGTTCAGCATTGTTTTTAAAAGCAGTGAGAAAGTCTCTCAAAGCATCCTCTGAGGCTCCAGTTTTAAGTTTTGTGTAAGAAGAAAAAACATCTGCATGAAGAGATGGAAAGTGGTAATTTCCTAGAGTTTTTGCTCAAAAATATCATATAGAGTGGACATATATGTTATTAAATTTGAATTGTTCTCAGGTGATTGATGTTTAAATGCATCTTTAGTATACATTCGTACTAAGTACTGGATGTGATTGATACTGTTATTCCCAGACCTATATTCATTTACCTTGCAGTGGGGAACAAAGAACCATAGCAACATTATCTTGAAATGTGTGGTATGCTTGCTTTATTCCATCAAATACAGCTTCAATATATTTAACCTGAAGATTATATAAATTTCTGTGGAAATTTAGTTCAGCTTGCAAAGCAAGTATCTAAAAGAGAAAAAAGAGCAACAAATATAATTGGAATGAGAAATCACTCATAGAAAGGGCAAAAAAAAAAAAGCATAAACTAACACCTATATGTAACAGCTATTAATTCTATAAAAACTGCAATTCTTTCTATTAAATGCGTTACAGTATAATGTATGATCATGTAGCACATGAATAATAGGCTAACCTGCTACTTTTTCCTTTGTAGATCATATTTTTGTAATTAAGTGTTTTGACATAATCATTTTACAATTGTAACCAAAGATCTCATCCAAACATATTACTAGCATCCTAGATATAACTAAATCACCATTTTAAATGTCAAATGTATCATCTTTCCCATATCCAGATTTGGGATATCTCAAAATAAAGATGAATTTAAAAGCACCTTCCTCCCCCTCCCCCCCCCACACAAAAAATCCCTTTCTAAGCTCAGTTGTATATTGTTATATTACAGACCCAATTCCTTAATTTAACTGATTAAAATTGCTGTAATTGCTCCTTTTTACAATTGTATATCTACATATGAAGAAAGCTACATTATAGATTATGCAGGAGTCAATTGTTTGTGCTCTCTCTGTCAATTGAAGAAATAAATCTTGAAAGATACCATTCTTAAGAAAGTGAAGCTATAACCATGTCATTTTAAATTTCTTACTAAAATCAGGAAAATCAAATCAGGAAAGTAGATAGCGCAGTCCTATTAATGTTGTTGAAGTAGTGGTGTAGGTGATTACTATATGAATTTGTAATAGTGTGGCAAATATCTGTAGCTCGTATGTAGGATGAGGTTGAAAGTTTGTTCTCCAAACTTGTGGGTTGATTTCCGAACATTTCATTGCCAGGCTAGGTGACATCTTCAGCACAGTTTAGGGAATGTCAGTATTCTTGTTTATAAGAGCTTCAGGTGTGGGTGTGTCAAGTGAGGGTCTTGTGATGGGTCAGCTGTGAGTCATCAGTAAGTCTTGTGATGGCATCACATGGATAAGATTACATCGGATCAGGGTCACTCGCAGGTGAACTGCTGGTGTGGGGGGTTGCGTGGGTTCGTTGAGGTTGGTGCTGCTTCTGGTTGGTTGTGCAGTTGTTTTGGATTCTGAGGGGTTTGTAGGCTATATGTCTGTTGATGGAATTGCTTGTGGAGTGCCGAGCTTTGATAACTCATGAGCGTGGCAGGTGATAGCATGGCCAATGATTTTTGTGTTGTGACCCTGACCTGATATAATTTCCTTATCACAAGACCCATTACAAGACTCATTGATGACTCACAGCTGACCCATCACAAGACTCTCACTTCGCACACACATAAACCTGAAGCCCTTATAAACAGAAGAACACTGATACTGACATCCCCTAAACTCAGCTGAAGATGTTACCTAGCCTGGTAACGAAACATTCAGGAACCAACCCACAAGCTCAGAGAAAGAACCTTCATTTTCACTATATGAATTAGCAGATAAGAGTTACTAACCAAACCTCTGAGGTGCTAGCTGGTAATATTTGTCTTTACCCAATACCTCTAATCCATAAACATGATAATATTGCCCAAACAATATACAAAAGATAATCTAGAAGGATGTTTGAATATTTGTTAAGTTGCTTTAAAAAGCATTACATTGCAATGTTTCCCTAAAACTTTTTAAATTACACTTTTTAGTAGATTGTTTTACAAGGTCACAAGAAAACTTATAGAGCAAGATTCATTTGTATTCTAAGGAGCAATCTTTCCCTTTCCTGCTTCAGTTTGTATAACTGAAGAGAGAGTTAAGTGTTACAACAAAATAAATTATACTTTCTAAACTACAATTTATTGGGTGATTTGTTTATTTTTTTGGTACACTGATCTTTATTCCATTTGTGTTAAAAATATTTTTCACTACACAAGATTAATGAATTCCTTGAAATGGAATTAAATGCAGGCAGAGGAATAATATAAACACACTGGGAATTTAGGTTTAAATTTGAATATAACTTGCTACTAATACACTGTACTATAATATCAAGGTATCACAGAAGAGAAAAATGAAGACACGTTCTTTGCAGAAAGTCATTAAATATTCTCTTCCTTACCCGCAGGGAGAATCCAATAGTCTATGGAAAAATAAATATTATGAAACGGGTCTGAGACAATTTTGACTTCAGGGTTATTGGCCATCTTATTGAGCTAGCAGTCAGATTATTTTAGTGATCTAATGTACTTTCCCAGACAAAAGATAAAATGGTTCCAAGACAAAACAATTGAAAATGAAGAGAAGATTGGTTTTTCTATTAGAAAACTCCAATGAATTAGATCCCAAAGATACCATCCTGACAGTGTCTTTCTTGCTAGAAGTAGTCTGCACCTTGCATACTAGAATTTCATATCAAAAATAAACAAACAAATAAATCAAAGTATGATGAAAATTCTGCAGTATTTTAATTTTTTAATTTAACCTAAGAGAATGTTAGAGAGAAATTATGTAAAGTTGTCCTCCAAATTATATATGCAGAAACACACACACACAAGTTACATACACACACAAGGTCCTAAACTTATGATCACAACTGAGCCCAGAATGTATGTTGCTAAGTGAGAAATTTGTTAAGTGAGTTTTTACGACTTTTCTTGCCACAGTTGTTAAGAAAATCACTGCAGTTGTTAAATTAGTAACACAGTTGTTAAGTAAATCTGGCTTTTCCATTGACTTTGTCAGAAGGTTGCAAAATATGATCACATGACCCCCGGAACACTGCAACTGTCATAAATATGAACCAGTTGTCAGGAATCTGAATGTAAATCATGCAACCAAGGGGGTGCTGCAGCAGTCGTAAGTGTGAAAAATGGTCACAGGTTACTTTTTTTCAGTACCATTGTAATTTTGAATGGTCACTCAACAAACTGTTGTAAATTGAAGATGAGCAATATCCAGTTACACAGACAAAAAGGACAACTATAACAACTGAAGATAAAAGCACTGTAAAAACCTGAAAAAGTCCGGCTCTGCAATGCTTTCCCTAACCTTATTAGTACTTTTTAACTTCTCACATAAATAGATTTAGAACACTGCTAAATCTATTAATTTTGCACTAAATTAACCTGATTAAGTCTCATTTTTTATCAATTTAAATTAATTAAAGACATTATTATTTTAATTATAAGGTCCTCCAGAGGCTAGATAATGGTATTTTAATATATAAGTCCAAACTTTATTTTTTGTGTCCCAGCTTCAAATAAATCATTTATTATTAGATGTTATTTAAGTTACAGCAATTGGTAATAACGAACAACTAGAAGCACCGAGATAGATAGGCATTTGTGTAGCTAAAATTATAGCATGATTTCATGTAAACATAACCAACTGTGTATATTCAAAGCAGCAGCATCACATTTCTGTTACTCCAAAGTTACCTTTTAAGGAAACAAGACTGCTGAATCAGGAGCAGAAACCTTCTACTTTATTTTATCTATGTTATTACAAAACAGGCAATGGTTTTTTTAACATTACTGGTACATTTCAAGCTTTTCTTGATGTTTCCTAACATCAAGACCTGACTTTGGGACTTTATTTATAGCATGGGCTGCAGTGATGGATTTTGGTTCTCCTTCTAAAAGAAAAAAGGGGACTGCAACCATAACTGAATTGAAAGTCCTTGACCTAACTGTTGTGCCAAAGTTGAAGATTTAATTTACTGAGCATTGTTAAATTGTTACTGTCTTTCACACACAATATCTAGGTCCCATTCAAATCGTTTCTTAAACGCTGAAGAAGCATCTCTCCCAATATACATTTATTGATAAATAAAATTCTGTGGGGGATGAGCTCTCAGCAGCACCCTAGAATTAAGAAAGGTGCATTATAGTAGACCACAATGCACAATACCATTTGAATACTATTGTCTTTTTTGGTACTGGGTACTTCTTACTCATGCATTTGGATGTTAAAAATCAGAACCTCATCATAATGTTTGGTGATTGTCCATCCTTGTGTTATGGTCACTGTTGTTTTAATGTGTGAATTATTATACATTTTATTGCATGTTGTTTTATCCTACCTATATTATGGTCTGCAACTTATCAGACGATCTTAGAATAGCGGGAGGCCATAGGTATTTTATTAAAGAAATGGAATACCTTCAAGCACTAGCTTACAGATAGTTCTCAACTTATAACTATGATTGAGTGAGGAATTATAGATGTTAGTGAATTAATTGTCTACAATGACCTTTTTTTGCTGGAAATCAAAAGAAAATGCCAGTTTTTGGCAAAAAATATAAATCATTTGCAGTCACGTGGCTGGCAGGATGCTGCAAACGGCAGTAAATGCGGGCCAGTTGTCGAGTGACAAATGCAATCACAAGACCACAGGGGGCAGGCAGCCATTGGAATTTCAAATTTGGGTCATAAGTAGGCCTGGGAAGGTTCATCATAAATTTGAATGATTACTAAATGATTGGTCTTAAGTTGAGGACTACCAATAGTAAGAAAAATATGCCCAGTGATTGTGAAGTACAACAAGATTTCAATTTTTCTTCTCAGTATAAAAAGCTGGGTTGCATTAAATTCACAACCACTCACCTGCTGCATTGACATTTGCCTGGAATAATTCTGAGCCTTTACAAAGGCGTCTACTGCTCTCTTAGCCCGCTGCTGAGGGGCACCCTTGGGAAATGCTGGAAGTATTGAAAGCACATTCTCCACAGTGAACTCCTGGCTCAAAGAATTTTCTAAAACGTCCTGAAAAACATTTGGGAAACTACTAAAAGGAGTGCTTTACCCAGTATGCATATTTATATATATTTTAATGAGGATGGCGAAATAACATTTCACTGCCCTTAGCCCACAATATAATGTTGAATAGACGTTCCTGATTCAATTACTCTAGATTTGCTCTTCAACTTCCTCCAAGAGCACTCCAGGCATTTCTTCAATTGCTTCATTACCTGGAACTCCTTAGAGAACCAAGCTGTTACCTTAGATCATGATGAGCACATAGGAAAAAATCCAATAGTAGCCATGCAGTCTGAGGCTTTTAGCATCTACTAATTCCAGATTATGATAAATATTCTCAAGGATAGCCTTAAGATCCTTCTGGAACCTAGCAGGGTCCATAAGTCGCATGGGGTGGTCAGTCTAATAGGCCCTATCTCCCTGCATGACAGAAGTCAAAAGACAATCAAAAAGTTATCAGACCATGACAACCGACAGATGGTAAAATCCTCTGCTACCAGATCACACTGCAACTGTTCTGAGACCAAAAAAACCAGACCTAAAGTCCAACTACTAGTACAATCAGTCTTTCAGCTCCATGGTGGTTGTGAAGTCCTGATTTCCACAAGACTCAACTCTGTGTGGCAGCAAGTTCAAATTCCTGAACCTTGGGGTCAACAGAGTCAGGCAGGCAATAGTATCCAGGAGGAAGGGCAGAGATGATACTAGGCAGCAGGGAAGACAGTACAACAGGACCAGTCCCAACTGTTTCCTAGAGCCCAACTTCAACCAAAATGACTTACATTCAGGTATGTAGTGCAGAACTTTAAAATTTCTTAAAGCCTCATAAATGACAATAGTCACCCAACTCCCTCAGCTCTGGGCTCAGGCAAATGTCAACCCTGAAATCTAGGCAGGGACTTTTGTGAGAGGGGAACTCCCCATTCTGGACCTATCTAGGCTTTAGTTTTAATGCCAGGAGAGACGTTGAGGATCTGATAACCTAGTAAAAAAGATGAATGTAATGAGGGCTAGATATCATGAACACTCTCAAATAGTGAGAACCCAAGTACAGACCACCATCAGATCTCTATGATACTTACTTGTACCTGACTCAATATTGGTGTTTATGCCTTTTCTTTCTCCTCCTTTACTTCCCTTATGCCCCTTGCTTCCCTCCCAGGTTGACACACTCTACCCCTCACTTACTTACCTCCCTCTCATACCACACCACACCTTCACACAATATAGTTACCCTAGCTCCTCATAGCAACACCAAATACTTTGCCAGGCTATTTCTGGGATGTTGCTAACCTCAAGAAATGGATGCTGTAAGAGGAAGCAGGTTGCCAGGTGCCCAGATTCTGAACATGGGACTGCAGGGATGCTACTACTAACCTCAAGAAATACCCATACCATATATACTCATGGGCAAATCGAAAATTAAATTCAGCTTATGCACAAGTTATATGATAATACTTTACTATATAAGGAGTGGTATTTTTCAAGGTATTTTGGTTAAAAACTCGGGGGTCAGCTTATCCATAGTTGGGTTTATCAGTAAGTATATATGGTACCAATAACTACAGTTGGCAATATAATTTAAAATAAAAATAAGGTAGTTTCTACAATATATATAAATATTATATAATTTTATAAATTTTTCTTCGACACAATAAATAAAACATGAGAAAAGGTTTCAGTGAATCAACACTAAGAATTCACCACACTACACCAATGTTTAAGGAGTTAGGAGGCACAGTTCTCCCATAAACCAAGCTTTAACTA
Organism: Masticophis lateralis; assembly: GCA_030761175.1. NCBI lineage: Eukaryota > Metazoa > Chordata > Lepidosauria > Squamata > Colubridae > Masticophis > Masticophis lateralis. The sequence continues at coordinate 240,373,104 of JAUDYJ010000002.1, forward strand.
TTTAAATATTTTACTTTACAAAAGTCAGTATTAGCATTATTTTTAAAAGATAAAGCTTGGGGGCTTGAGAAATAACAGCCTGCTACTTGCTGCCAAAAATACAATATATTAACAAAAACCTAGGCTTCCTATATTCAAGTCAACCTACTGAATTATATTGAGCTCTAATTACAATGATTTCTACAAACACATTTTAATATATATGTTTTATCAAGGCATTAAAATCCCTGGTTAAGTTGGAAAGCCTTAGCGTACCATTATTGTAGCAAATTACTGCCATCTACAGACTAAAGAAAACAGCATTCACATTAGAAAAAGAAGCCATGCAATATCCTGTATTCTGATCTGTAAGTTTAGCAACTTTTTTTTATTTCCATATCTTAAGCCTTGGGTATCTGCTTCTTCTAACAATTCTGGATGTTATGTTAATAGTTATTCTAGTCTTGATTTCCAATTCTCTATTATTACACAATCTAATCATGTGCATCTTTCCAATAACTCTACTTTAAATTAATAAAGCAGAAACCATAGAATTTTTTTCTTACTCAAAGTGGTCTTCCATTATCATTTTCTTTGGCATTTTTAACTGGATAGGACAACTTTATGCCATAAAGAATACAATAGGGAATCAACTATTCCTGAATGGTTCCTAACAAATAGGAAATGTTCATGTAATGATTGATTTAAACAAAAATAAAGACATATATAAAATACATACTGATTTAATTACAGCAGTTATATGCAGGTCCAACTGAAACCAACTTTAACTGGCTTATATACCCAATTTATGTAAATTAGGTTAAAAAAGGACAAAGTTTGAAACAGATAATTTCAAGAAACAAATTTTAATGCATTTAGTGATGGCAAGTGGTACTTTATTGTAGAACAAGCTGAAATAGGAAAAGCTCAAAAGGGTGAAATTTCCCAATAAAGAGGGAATTAAAAGCACAGTATAAAATAATTCCTGAGATGAAAGAAATGCAAAAGCCAATATATCTGCACAAGGATCTTTGTAAGGATCTATACATCAATATGGATATCTATACAACAAAAAAAGAGAGTAGAGATTAACAAGATATCATACACACAGGTAACACACATTTGTAGATATTGTAACACACATTTGCAGATCAAAACAAGCTAATGAAAGGTAACAAAAGGGTAAAAAAAAATCTCTTACACCTACATTCAAAATAAGGAGAAAAAAGGAACTGTATATAGCTACTGAATAGACCTGGGCAACTGTGAGAAGTAAATTGCACACAGCCGTATTTGGGTAAGATGGAAAGTGGGGAATCAGGATGATAGCACAGCGTCACCATGCAAGTCCCACTCCCTCTCTATATGTGCTATGACCTTCCATGCTCGCCCAAAAGGGGCTGACCTTGCAGTGTGACTTCGCTTTCATCATTTTGATGAAACCAGCAAGTTCCTACAGATGCTACTGGCTGAAAAAGGATGACAGCTTGAACTTGAAAGAGACACTGTTAAAAAACACCTACTGACTTTCGGTAACTACAAATTTCAGAACCAGATGAAATACAACCTAGGGTACCAAAGGAACTTCCTTGATAGCATTGGCTGAACCTCTCTTCATTATTTTTGCATAGTCTTGGAAAATGGTTTAGTATCAGATGTCTAGCGGAGGGCAAACATCCCTGTTTTCATAAAGGAGAAAAGAATAATTCAGAAACAACAAAGAACTAATCTTCAAACATCTTGAAAAAAACGCAATATCCATACACTACAGTAACTGGGAACACTGGTATATATGGCTAAAGAAGAGGACAAATATAGAGTAAACAATATAGTATTACATATATACTTATATACTTATATACATAAGTACATATATATATATATATATATATATATATATATATATATATATATATATATATATATATATATATATATATACACATATACATAATTAGATAGCGTTTGGTATTTAAAATAGTCAATGTTATCTGAACAAAAAGATTTACCAGGATGTAACTATGAATAGGTATCTGGGAGATCGATACAACCTCCAGTTAGTCCTTATATGTGGCTGTCTTTATGTGTTGGGTTGTGTATCTATATATAACTCATATCTGTTTGATAATTACATTATATGTTTTTCTTATTTGTAAATAATTAATAAAGATTTTTTTAAAAAAAAATGCAATATTTGCTAAAAATCTAAAAGGATTTGTGCAATGTCATGCTAATCTAATTTCAGTTTTGTTAGGATAACTTCCTCAGTAGATCATCGAGGAATGCTCTACATACAGTAGTGGCCAAAATTGTGGAAACCTTTTGGGAAAAGTGCATTTTTGAGGTTTGATAGCTAATAACACCACTTTTTTTTTTCTTTTTTCTTTTTTTTCTTTTTTTTGGAGTTTCAAGATAAACATATTCCACTGCTGGAATGGCCTGGGAATAGCCCAGACCTTAACCCAATTGAAAATCTATGGAGTCAACTAAAGAAACTTGTTAGTCAGAAGTTACCCAGCAATAAAACCCAATTAATAAAAGTAATCATTCAATCTTGGTTTCACATTATAACAGCTGCAGAACTAAAAGACTTCTTTCACTCCATGGGAAGATATTGTAAGGCCGTAATTCATGCTAAAGATTACCCAACTAAGTATTAACTGCCGTGATAATTTTTGCATATCTCATTTTTTCTATGGTGATATTTGTATTTGTATTTTCTATTTGTATATTAGTTTTATCTATATATTTCACTTTTCTTCTTTATATCGTAACTGCTATTCTAATAGCAAATCCTTCATAAAAGTTAATGCATTACATTCTTGATTAAATTATCTTTCCATTGATATATAATTTTATGGTACTACTCTGGTACTACTATGGTACTACTCCAAAAAAAGTGGTGTTATTAGCTAGCTTTAGAAAATACACTTTTCCCAAAAGGTTTCCATAATTTTGGCCACTACTGTAATATATTTTGTTTTGGCAAAGCCCTTTATTATTCTGAGTAGCAGTTCAGTTAAATATGAACTGGTTAACACATGTTATTAGGTGGGTGCATAGTAGTTTAGAAAGTATTTAAAGAAATGCTGATTAATAGTTTCTCATTAAAGTGGATTAAGTTACTGAAAAAGAATGTCACAGGTTTTGGTCCTAGTAGTTTTGTTTATTTTTATCAATGACTTAGATACTTATCAGATTAGAGATGATATAAAATCCAGTGAGATGGTTAAGTATCTAGAGAAAAACAAAAATCAAGATAATGTATACAAAAGAGAAGTGGACTGAAAATAATGTGGAATTTGAGAGACAAACTTTTTTTTAAAAACACAAAACAAATGATAAAATAGGATGGGAGATATGGAAAGGGTCTTTGAATTTTAGTTAATCCAACTCCATATGAATCACCAGTGGGAGGGAATTTCAGTTAAATCCAACCTAAAAAGGCATTGAACAGAGGATTTCATTCAATAGCCTAATTACCCTTTCCAACTATAAATCAATATTTCTGCTTTCTATATTGTTTTATTGTTTACTTTATTTTCATTTCTTTTAAATTTAACATTTGCAGCAAGAGTTTTTCCCCAGGGTTAATACCATATTTTCCTGAAAATACGACCTACCCTGAAAATAAGTCCTAGTCTGATTTTTTGGGGTGGGCCGAATATACACCCTACCCCAAAAATAAGTCCTAGTGAAGTGGGTAGACATGGCCAGCATGGGAGGAAGTCCTTCCTTTCCCAGTCACCACATGGCTGCTGGACCCCTTAACTGCAGTCCGCTGATCAGCTGATCCAGCAAAGGGTGGGAGTTCTGTCTCTCCGGGTGCCTGGAGATATTTCCAGTGCACTCGTTAGCCCCAGCCCTGCCGATGACGCCAGGCAACCTTGCAGCCAAGGGCCCCTCTGTTCCACAGTTCACCTAGGGGCTATAGAGCAGGCAGCGACCACGGTTTGCACTCTGCCAGGCCTGAAGCTCAGGTGTTGCTTAGGCTGCTGTACGATGAGGCAGAAAGTCATGTGGACCATCGGAATCAGCTCCCCCCCACCTCTACCTGGTGGCTGCTGCTTGAAAAAAGGACAGGCAATTGTGGAAGATTGTTGGAAGAGAGTGCTTAGGATAGAAGCAAAGCCCAGCTTGTCCCTTTTAAGCAATTAAATGTCTGTGTGTGTGAAAGAGAATGAGAAAGAGAAAAAGAGAAACAATGGAGGGGAGTAACAAGAATTGCAGGGTTTTGTCTCTGCCATTTCTCTCTCTCTCTCTCTCTCTCTCTCTCTCTCTCTCACACACACACACACACACACACACACCCACACACACACGATGAAAACGGCAGAGGGCAGGCAATCAGGTAAGGGGACTTACCCACCCCTCTCCTTCCAGGAGTCCCCATGCACCCCATTTTGGTTCCCAGGTAAGTGCAGGGAGGCCTACTAGGCCCAAAATGGGGAATGGGGGTGCGGCTCCCAGCAGCCCGTTTTCACTCCCAGGAGGCTGCAAGGAAGCCTCCTAGGCTCAAAATGAGGTGTGGGGGGTGCACCCCCCCCACACCCCATTTTTGCTCCCAGGAGGCTGCAGGGAGGCCTACTAGGCCCAAAATGGGGGATGGGGGGCAGCCCATTTTTTGCTTCCAGGGAGGTGAAGGAGGCAAAGTGCTTCCTGTCACACCCCTGGCCACGCCCATCATGGCCACGCCCACCCAGCCGGTCATTAGGGCAGAGAACTAGTTGTTAAAATTATTTGAATCCTACCACTGCAATACATGTGTGAATATAGGTGACTGCAAAACTCAGTGAATAAAAATATTTTCAGCTAATGCAAAATGCCCACTGAATACAGCTGTTTCTTTCCACAATGTTTATATTACATATAGTCTTTCCTGAATTGAATTCCAAAATAACTCTTACTCTTTTAAGTCTGAAATATCCTTGAAAACCCTATTTCAATTATTTTCATAATCCTTTTAGAAACCAAAATGAATTAAATTAAAATCTAGAAGTCAGAGTTCCTGAACCTTAAGCTAAGTCTTCATAACTATTATTATGTTTCAGAGATACATAAAGAGGATGGTGACATTTATACACCCTTTCTAAATATTTATGAAATTCTAGCACTTCTAAATGACAGGTCTAGTGGTTCAGCTGAGATTATACTACAAATACTCCTGTGGTTTTGGCTAGACACTGTATTCCTATCACAGATTTCATGATCTAATTCCCAGCTACAGAAGAATTTGCAACCAATCTTATAATTAACCCTAGGAGTAATGAAAAAAAGATTAAAGCATCCAGAGCATACCGGAAAGAACACTAAAAATAAATGGCTTGGTCTGTACAACACAACAAGATGAAAGAATCTGGGGTCCTATTTTTCTGTTCCAAAAGAATTGACAGTATTGAAAACTGCTCTTTACATGCAGATTATATTTCCTATTTCCATATTTCTGACTGTTCCTTGATTTGCATGTAAAAAAATGTATATAAGAAACAAAATTTAACATCTGATACATTCTAATACCACAGCAATGTACCAAATTGTTTTATAAATACATGCTTGATTGTGTATCTGAACAGATGCAAATAAAGTCATTTTATGATATAATTTAGCTAAAATGGTACATTTAATGGAGAATCCAATGAATCTTGTTATATTGCTACATCAACTCAGGACCAGAAAGCATCAAATGTCAATTCCTGATTTCTTTGCCTTTGATTCTGATACTCTAGAGAATGTAGGTTTATTCATGAGACTTCATCAAGGCTTTTTTCTTTCCATCTCCATGGGAAGAAAACATAAAAGACTCTTAAATAATTCATCACAGTCACCCACTTACCAATCTCTCACTAACCTGAGGCACTAAATGTCCTTGCTTACTAACACCATAAATAACTGCCCAAAACCCTCTAGAGAATTTAGGTGCTTGTGTGCTCATATAGGGTTGTTGTTACATTGAAAAGTCAAATTAGAGATAATTAGGTCTACATCTATTTTAATTATGAATTAATACATTTTTGTCAAATCAGCTAATCCAAGCAAAACTGTTTTCAGAATCCTTGCTCAACAAGGATTTTGTTAAAATAAATTAGTATATTTAGTACTGATAATACTAAAAATATAAGATTATAATATATTGCAGCATAACAATGTCTATACAAATTCTACAACAAATGTTTATTTCTGAAAAACTAATGACAAGGTTGTGTCTTTTTCCTTTTCTTAATTTGTATTATTCTATATATGTTAGAAAGTTTATTACTGCAAAATCATTACAGTATACAAAAAGCCTTTACATGCCTCTTTCTAATCATAAGGAGCCTTTAACTGAATTATATCATTAAGAATGGGAGAAAATTTAACCATAGTAATAGGTACATCTAACTATACTGTGGCAAAATGATGGGAAGGAGGTTTGTTGGATATTCTTTGCATATGACTAGCCCATTAGCTATTTAGAACTCGTGTTGAAAAGGGGTTCCTTGATAGAACTCATATTTATAGAGAAATTCTGTGCAGGCAGGTGCTTTACAGGCAGCTTATATTTATTATAGCAATTCAGTCATCTCCAGAAATAGCATCTGGAGCAAAAATTATATTATTATTATTATTATTATTATTATTATTATTATTATTATTATTATTATTATTATTATTATTTAATCTGTAGTGAGATCCACAGTCTTTGAGGCTGGTTAATAGCTCAGCAGCTCGAGTCCTAACCAAGGACCTAGGAACTGTTAAGGTATCGTCGGAGGATGTAAGCTGTTCCGAGTAAGGTGGTTTTTTGTAGAGTCAAAATGTTCAAGTCCGGTAAATTTAGAATTTCTAAATAGCGGGGTAGCCCTTTGGGTATTGCTCCAAGGGCTCCAATTACAATCGGAACAACACATGATTTCTTTTTCCATAGTCGCTCAACTTCGATTTGCAAGTCCCGGTACTTTGTGATTTTTTCTTGCTGCTTATCTTCAATCCGTGCATCACCAGGTATTGCAATGTCAATGAACCATACTTTTTTCTTTTCAACTATCGTTATGTCAGGTGTGTTGTGGACCAAGTGCCTGTCAGTCTGAATCCTAAAGTCCCACAAGATCTTGAGTTTCTCATTCTCTAGAACTTTCTCAACCTGATGTTCCCAGTGGTTTTTGCTGTACTCAAATCCAAACTTCTGGCACAATTTCCAGTGAATGATATTATTATTATTATTAGTATTAGTATTAGTATTAGTATTAGTATTAGTATTATATTACTATTATTACTATTATTATTATTATTATTATTATTATAATTAGAATTAGAATTAGAATTAGAATTATATGCCATCCTTCTCCGGAGACTCAGGGCGGCTTACAATGCATTAAGCAATAGCCTTCATACTTTTGTATATTTTTTATACAAAGTCAGCTTATTGCCCCCACAAACTGGGTCCTCAATTTACCTACCTTAGAAAGGATGGAAGTCTGAGTCAACCTTGAGCCTCGAACTTGCAATAATTGCAGACAGCTGAATGTTAATAACAGGCTATTAGCCTGTTGAGCTATCTGTTGAGCTATTATTATTATTATTATTATTATTATTATTATTATTATTATTATTTAAATTTATTGGTTGCCCATCTCACCACAGAGTAACTCTGGGTAGCTTACAATGTTAAAAGATAAAACTATACAAAACCCCTATACAATACAAATAAAATATTATAAAAATACAAATATTCAACCTTATCTAAAAGAGGGAGAGGGAGGGAGTAGGATGGGGGGGAGGAGTTGGGATCTGTTATTAATGGTATCAACCACCGCCAATGTGAAGCCCCTCCCTTAGAGTCAGAAGCCAACTGAAAGAACCAGGTCTTTAAGCTCTTGTGGAAGGCAGGAGGTGGAAGCCGATCTCACTCAGGGGGTTGGGGGGGCCAAGATGTTCTAAAAGGCAGGAGCGCTAGTTGATAACACTAAGCACCAGCAGCAGCATTCCTCAACCTGAGCCACTTCTACAATAACTGGAGAATAATAGGTGTTGGTCCATATACTGGTAAGTCTGCCTTAAGAGAAGGGAATGGAAAGAACCAATCTTTCCCATTCATACAAACAGACTGTATCCATTTGGTGATTTCCCAGACAATTTTGGGAAAGGACTTGCATGATATTATCTTATTGTAAGATATATTATTCGGGTTTTTTCATTCTAAGCATTGTGTTCCTCCCTTCTCATCTGTTCGTATAGGAGTTATAAATCATGGGCAGCAGTAACTTTTTAGAACAGAAAAAGAATTAGGAGCCGTGGTGATGCAATAGTTAAAATGCAGTATTCGTGCTAACTCTGCCCATGGCCAGGAATTCAATCTTAACTAGCTCAAGATTGACTCAACCTTCCATTCTTCCAAGGTCAGTAAAATGAGGACTCAGATTGTTGCTTAGAGAGTGCTGTAAAGTATTATAAAGCAGTTTATAAATCTAAGTGCTATTGCTATGTCTCTTTAGCAATGAAACAGTACATTGCTTACAAATTTGGATGGGTGGAATTCAGGACTGAAAAGTAATCAATAAATGATCCCTTTATCTCATCTTTGGCATTATTGTTTATTAAAAAAAGGCTTTTACTTAATCATTCCCAAAAACCTGACTCTAATATTTAGAATTTTAACATGAAACATATTAATTTCTGAATTTATAGCAATATTTTGAAGTAACAGGCCCCAATATCTTCCAAATCATTGATTTATAAAAACAAATAACTGCATGCAGCCTAGATTCCTACTCTTTTTTTTTCATACATATAGGTAATGAAATGTCACAAAACACCAAACTGTATATTAATCTCTTCATTTCTGGATTCATCCCATTAGTTCTCAGCTCACACCTTCACCATATAACTCCAGGAACTGATACTATTATTGATTTTTTTTAAAAAAAAATAATTCTGAACATTGAGATGGTCCTTTCAGCATCTACTAGCCTAAGCCTCAGGATAAAAAAGTTCTTATTCATACATGTCTAAAGGGCATTTTTGTCTGAAGGCATTTGCATCTTCTCCAAATAGCTATGACATATTTCAAATAGTTCCTTCTCTCCTTACAGCTACTATTCTAGATGCATGTTATTGTCTGTTTGCCATTCAGCTTGGGAAAAATATGTAACATGGATTGTGATTTAAAACAGAAGATATGTTCAATATTTCTTCCAGGAAAATAGCATTTTAGAATCCAAATAAAACTATGGTACCAAAAACTGATCTCATCATAGGAGACATATAGGGATAATTACCTTGTAACTTTTATTAAAAGAGGGATGGAACCAATGTTTATTTGCACTTCTTTTCAAAATCATTTAATCATAAGAATTTATGTTCAATTTCTTGTGTAAGAAAAAGAGCAAAGATCACTTTCAACTCTGGCATTAAGAATTTACCCTAAATTTGATCTTTCCCTTACAGAAATAGACCAGAAATAAGATATTCAATGAAATAAATGGACAATGTATTGAAACTGTTTCAGACTAGAACAAGAAGCATATTCACAGTTGTCTTCCCCAAAATTGAGGGAAATTAGTGTGATATGTTTCTGAAAATCTTGGAATTTTACTAAGCTTATTGACATTCTTGTTTTGCAGATAATTTATTTTAGCTATGCATATTGGTGTCACTCTTAAACTTGTGAAAGAAAAAAACCAATAAGATAAGTGAGTCAGTAATAAATGAAAGAAATATATAGAGTTAGTCTTGCAAAAGTTAATTTAGTACCGTATTTTTCAGAGTATAAGATGCACCTTTTTCCCCCCTAAAAGGGGGTGAAAATTTAGGTGCATCTTACACATCGAATGTAGCCCCGCCCGTCCACTGGCCCCCACCCTTTGGTCTCTGCCTTGAAGCAGTTACCTCCTGGCAAGCAAACAGCAAGAAAAAACAGCTCCTTTCAGCTTCAGCACAGCCTAATTAGGACAAGTTGATTGGATTGGCCTCTCGACTCAGCTGATTTGCTCTCAGCTGTTTTGCACAGGGCTCCGCTCCTTGCTGCAAAGAGGTAAAGTGCTGGAGCTTTTTTTTTTTCCTTGTGCTAATCAAGTTATTCTGAAAACAAAAATGAAAGTAAAGCAGGCTGTTTGCTGTTTGCTGCAATGTCGCAAAATTAGGCAGAGGCAGAGGGAGATTTCTTTTTCTTCTTTTTCCTCAGCAAAAAGGTAGGTGCAAACAATGGGAAATTTAGGGCAAAAGTGGAGAGCTCAAGATTTTAAAACACAAAAGGAAAAAAGGAAAAAGAAAAAGGCAAAAATAAAAATGGGAAGAGAGAAAAAGAAAAAGAAATGAAAGAGAAAGATGTTATACTTATCTAGAATTGAAATATGAATAAGAAATAAATGAGAAATCATAATTGTAAAAATGAAATGAATAATAATTGGAATATTTGTCTTTGTATTTTTGAAATCTAGACAATAAGTTTTTCTTTTTTTCTTTTTTTAGAAATATGAATAAGTATAAACTGTAACCACTGAAATACCTTTAATGGCATATGGTGGTGAAAGTAAAAAGGATTAAGTTGTAGCTTGGATAACAGATAGAACATTTTTAAATTTAATTAGGAAAATTGTAACAATTGAAATATTTTTAATTATATACTGTGATGAAAGTAGCAATGATTAAGTTGTGATTTGGAGGATCATATGGGCAAAAGTATTTGGGTTATTGGGAGAGTTTAAGATGTGAAAATGAGTAACATAAGGGGAAAGCTCTATTTAACTAGGGAATTGTAATAATTGAAATACTATTAATTGTATATTGTGTTGAAAGCAGAAATGGTTAAGTTGTAGTTCGGAGGAATATATGGGGGAAATTATTTGGTTTATTATTATTGGTAAATATAATTGATTTGTAAGAAATTGGATTGCATGGAAATAATTGGAATATTCATGTTCATATTGAGTAATATACAAAAAAGGATAGTTATATAACTAATTGATTTATATTAACATGTTGAATTTGTATTAAACAATTGTAATATTACATAATTAATCAATGTGAGGATGGATATAAATATAGATGACAATGGGAAGGGGTATAATATAGAATAGAAGGAAAAAATTGAATTTGATGAAGGGTAATATTGGTTTTTTAAAAAAATAGATGAGGAATAAATATGGCAAAAAGGAAATATAGAAATTGTAAATTTAATTGAAATGATTAAACACTGTTTAAATTTGTGAACCAGCCAAAAATTCTGTTCAAAGAAAATACATTGTATGTTTGTATGTGTGTTTGTCTAAAAAATAAAAAAAACTTTTTATAAAAAAAACAAAACAAAAAAGGTAGGTGCATCTTATACTCTGGTGCGTCTTATATGCCGAAAAATATGGTAAGCGTTTCTATATTACAATTCTTATCTGTTTACAGCTGTAATTATTTTTATAACAAAATATTTTATTTCTTAAAGAAAATAGTTCAATTCAATCTTAACTAATATTATTTGAGAATTAAGCATCTCTATATTCAATAGAGCTGAACCCCAAAATTAACAATGGTTGGCTTGCATCCCTAATTATCTAATAAAACCAGATGAAATAATAAAGTGAGCCATTTTAATTCTACTTTAGCAGCATTTTTCAATTAAAGTTTAGCTATAAAATTTTCACAAATCTACTAAAAATTCAAAGGATAAATGAAAATAATTAGGAATATTTCAAAGTACTTTACCGTCGTTTTCCTGAACGCTATTCATTTGAGAGACATCTACGTTTCCTATGACTAATTGAAGATTTTAATCTGCATAAAGAGTTAAATTCTACTGTCTTGAAAGAAAAGCAACTTATTTCACAACACACTAATTTATCTAAATGCCATAAGAATCTAAGGGAACCTTGCCACAACATTTTGAAAGTTTTCTAATCTTTTTTGGGAGACTCTACTTCCTACACTGAGATATTTTGATACCATTGATCATGGTATCATGCTGCACCGGTTGGAGGGGCTGGGAATGGGAGGCACTGTATTACAATGGTTCTCGTCCTACCTCTCTGACAGGTCACAGTCAGTGTTGACAGGTAGACAGAGATCAACCTCGAGGCCCCTTACTTGCGGGGTGCCACAGGGGTCGGTCCTCTCGCCTCTCCTGTTCAACATTTATGTGAAGCCATTGGGGGAGATCATCCGTGGTTTTGGGGTGCGATGTCATCTGTACGCTGATGACACTCAGCTGTACATCTCCACCACAAACCACCCCAATGATGCCCTTGAAGTGATGTCCCGGTGCCTTGAGGCCGTACGGGTCTGGATGGGGAGAAACAGGCTTCGACTCAACCCTTCCAAGACTGAGTGGCTGTGGCTACCGGCGTCCCGGTACAGCCAGTTAGTCCCATCACTAACTATTGGGGATGAGTCATTGACCCCCACAGAGAAAGCTCGCAATTTAGGCATCCTCCTGGATGCACGACTGTCTTTAGAAGATCATATAACAGCCGTGGCCAGAGGAGCTTTCTATCAGGTTCGCCTGATTCGCCAATTGTGTCCCTTTCTAGACCGGGACTCATTACGCACAGTCACTCAAGCCCTCGTCATTTCCCGACTTGTGGGGGCACCTACGCTTTGGAACAAAATACCACCTGGAATACAAATAATCCCAGATCTTCGCACTTTCCGATGTGCCCTGAAGACCTTTCTATTTCAACAAGCAGGGCTAGCATAAACATCAAAATTCTATGCCAAGGTCTTAGTAGATACACCAAGTTGACTTAATTTATTATTTACTGTTTATAAAATATATTTATATGTATATGAAATCTTAATCTGTTCACCGCCCTGAGTCCTTTGGGAGAAGGACGGTATAGAAATTCAATAAATAAATAAATAAATAAATAAATATTTATTTATATTGTTTGTACATTAAGATAAAACACTAAAATTGCATCTTGCGGAAAGACTCAACTTACTCCTTTTACTAATAGTTCATTTTTTTCTAGAGGAGCAGATGTCGAACATGCTTTAACAGTTTATAAGTGTACTGGTGTCTGAAAATGTCAAGACCATTGCAAAACTTGCACTATGTTAGAAAATCTGTTTCTAAAAATGTTGCCAGAACAGTGGGGTTTTATTTATTCAAATTAATTCAAAAATATGTTTTATAGCATGCCACTACTCAGAAAATAATGCTTATTTCTATTCCATCAAGCTTCCAATGCACTAAAAATCTGAAGATATTGATACATATTCAGTTAAAAAATATTTATTGGGGGCATAAAACCAGTATGTCCTTAGATTTCAAAACAAAGACCAGAGAACAAGATCTAGAAGAAATTACTGAGGTGGATGATACTTCCATAGCACAAAGTGAAATAAATGAATACCCATATATGTTTTGATATAAAAAGATGAAGAGAGGAGCACATTGTTCTCAAATGAAAAAAGGAAATAAATCATTTTCAAAGTGCTTTATCAGCATATTACCTATAGTCCAAAGATTTAAAGTATAATGGTTTTTTTTAAAGATATTATCTAATTATCTTTCCACTTTCAAAGTCCTTAAAAGGACTACACCTCTAAAAGGTGAGCCCATTTTTAAAGTTCTTTTAAAGTCCACTTGTATCCTTGATATCACTCCATTTCATGGAGACAGAATCTAACCCATTTCCTCCCTGCAAGAATGGGAAAACTGGAGAAGTTACACCAGAGGTCCTCCATGCTCCAGTGCTACCCAATCTTTCACCTCTAATACGAAAAGAAAATATTGTGCCGCTGCTTATAGCTTGCTCATATAACATAAGAGAGGAGCCTGAGTAGCAAACTCTGAAATTCTATTTCATGCTTAAAAAGAAATTTGGTATAGAATGCTACATTTGAGAGAAGGAAAGGAAGACGAAAAAGACTATGAAGGGAGGCAAGGGATCCCAAGAGTGGCAAATGACATTGCATGCATAATAATTTGTGATGATGTCATGTTACACAAACATTATTAAATCATGATTATTAAATCATACTAAGTACCTATGACACATAGCATTTTAGCTAATGACAATATAAGTAAATTATTTATGTCATATTTTCTCTGTCTCTGAGAAAATTACATCTTTTGTTTCAGGTCAAATAACACTGGAGAATATAATAACACTGAAGCCTGATTCCGAAAGATTTTTAAGTATTTCAGCAGTATTTTGAGCAGTATTTAAAGTGCCACATCTTACACTCACCCAAGGAGCTGAAGGTACCAGAAGTGTCAAAGTAAGCAAATCACTGCAACATTCCTCCACAGCCTGATGACACTGAACTACTTGATTTATCAGCCGAGCATAAACAACAGTTGGTAGAATCTGATGAGCTGTTTCAGAAGACACTTGTCCCGGGGCAAGCAAGAAACTCAGATTTTGCCTCATGGCAAGCAGGTGTCTCCACAACTTGCTCAGTTTTCCTTCAAGAGCACTCTACGAAAACAAAACAAAAAAGACAAATATGATAAACATCTGAGGAAATAAAAACAAGTTAATTATTCTGGGTGAAAGGCCACTTGCCTCACTGAGCACCTGCAAGCACAACAGCAAACACACTGACATTTATATATTTTTAAAAAATGTATCTTGGGAACTTGGTGAAACGTGAAACTTCCGGCATTTTGCTGTGCCTTCTCCCCCCCCCCCCCCCACTTTCCAAGCCATCTGTGGAGAACATGTGTTGAGGGGGCATGATCTGACAAAGACAAAAACACAACAAATTGCCAGACTTCTAGCTTCTTAAAATAAATAAGAAAATAGAGATCAAAGCCACCCTCCAAACAGGGCTGATTGTTTTTCCAAAAGAACAGCTTAGAGCAAGGGTAGTAAAAGGGAGGGAGAGATTAAAAATTGCAAACTTCTAAACAGAGTATTAGAAAAGTATAAACATGAGAATGTTTATCTTTTACCTACCACAGAATCTTATGTTCTTTTTCTGTTTAAACTTTTAGCCAGCTGTTACTTGCAATGTACTGAACAGCATGTTTTCATCAAGCGAAAATGAAAAAGACACTGTAAGAGCTCATTTGAAGTAATCAGCATAAAGAGATTAGGTTTTTACCGAAGTTCGAGATAAAGGCACAGAAGTGTAAGGAAAGTGCTGCTAAACTAAAGACAAAGAAATTGACTAGCATCCATTTCTGAAGATATAGACAATAAGTTATCTATTTAAAATAACAAACAATGGGGGAAAAAGTACTGCCCGTGCATTTTTCTTGCTTGAACACCACAATGTGAATGAGCTTTCTAATTTTTATGTCGTTTTGAAAAATTCATTTTAATCACTGATGTTCCTCTCTGTTAATCATAGTTAGGCTGCCTATAACTGATATTGTTCATTGTATATAGAAAACTGCCAATGGAAAACGTGTATTTCATTATAGAGGGGGAAAAACCCTCAATACATGTGCATATTGTATATAGACTTACTGTATACAGAAAGGACAGTAGAACAGTACATGCTATCAAAAGGAAACTAAGTCACACACACAAACACATACCTCAGTCCATGCACATTTAAAAATGAGGCAATTGATCAATTCTAATATTCAAAATGGAAAATAATTTAACTATATATATTAGGGAAGGCAAACTGAATTCAGATTTGATCCAGACAATGTTATTCTGAAGCTTTAGTTAAAAACACCTAAGTCATTCACTTCTTTGTGCAGAAGACAGGAATTAGCAACAGAGACTATGTCTGGAGAAAGGCTATTCCCATTGGCACAAATGGAGAGAAGACTATTTTTGTCTATTTCTTCTTCTGTCCTCTAATTCAAAAGTATTTTCATTTAGTTCTAAAAAGTTCCTCAGCCTTTCATGAAACAGTAAAGTACAATGAACTTCAAGGCAAGTGGAAAATAAGCAAATATAACTGTTGTGGTCCACCAGCGGCCTCTGGAGCTGGCAGCAAAGTCAGACAGTGAGGAGGTTGGGGAGGAACATGGGCCAGTCCTGGAGTCTGGGGAAGGCTCGAACGAGGTCTCTGTGTTGGGCCATCTGGAAGGTATATGCTGCCTCCAGAACCCCCAGAGTCGGACCTCAGCGAGGCAGAGGAACAGGAGGAGCCTGTTCCCAAGGCACACATGCGCAGAGCTGCCAGAAGGCAAGAACAGTTAAAACAAAAGGGACTTGGGAGTAGGGCTTGGAGATGACTGGTCCCTCCCATAAGACTTAAAAGAGGCACGTGAGCCTTTGCAGAAAGCAACGTTGTTAATTCTGTTCAGTTTAAAGTCTGAAGCTCTGTTTGATCCTGAACTCTGTGTGGCTTTGCCAATTAGGTCTTTGGCAGTGTGTCAAGAGAGATAAAGGTGGGTGATTATCAGTCTTATCCCGAAGGACTCTTTACAACTATTTGAGACTCATCTGTGAATGAACAGAATTCACAGTCGTTAAAATAAAAGGTTTTTGGGATTACTCGTGTGTTTTACTGACTCAGGAAGCCTAGGTCAGAACAATAACTTCCTCTTCTAATGGAAATTCTTTATCAGGGTTGATATATTGGATCGATAGAATATAAAAATTGGTAAATATTGTATTAATATTAAAAGGCTCTCTGAAACTACAGGAAGACTCCATTTTTGCACTATATTTTAAATTATTCACATTGCCTGATTCTTAAAAGAATCTTTTCAAATAATTTCAAAATAGTTCATTTTATTATTGGGGCTTTTGGTCTGAGCAAACAACAGATGAAGAACAATGGACAACAAACAGGATCACCTCAGTTTATAGCACAAGAAGATTTCCCAATCAGGAGCCCTTCCTATTTGCCCAATACCTTGTTGCTGAAAGGTTCTCACTACTTAATGTCAAAAAAAGATCTAACACATTTCACATTATCCAACTAATTTTCTTTATGCCTTCATTATAGTTAAACAAGTTTTTATTCTCACACTCAGAAAGGTGCCAGCATAAATTTGCTAATATGTTACACCAAGCCAGGGAACTGTATGCTAACATAAAATAAATAATATTTGCCTTAAAATATATTCAATAATTAGGCAATGTAATAATTGAGCTCAAAAACAAGTTCCCTTTCCTAAAATACCTGTATTATGCTTTCTGAACATGCATAAAAATGATATATAGATATTAAAAAAAGAAAATTCACCCTTTTCCCTAGTGATCAATGGAAGCACTTTTATTAGTAATCAGCAAAATAACTGTCTGAGGAACTCAACCAAAATAACTGTCACACTTTCAAAAACACTACATCACAACATGCAGGAGTATGCAAACCAAACACCTCTTTCCAAATTATTAAAGCAGCCACATTTTTGCAAAGCTCAAACAACTACCTAGATATTGCCATGGACAGTCTTTGCATGCCTGTGCTCATTTAGTTGCTTCAGTTCACTTTTTTCTCATAGCCCTCAATTTTAACAAGGAATGTCATAATTAATGTAAAAGGCCAGGATTTACAGAATATGTATTTGAGAAAGTAGAAATATTATTAATTCTGTGCAATTTGGTTCAATCAGTATCATCTGGTATGATCAGAGACAGTCCTTTGCTGATCAGTGATTTCGTTTGAAAGAAGTAAGGCAGGAGATTAAATATACCATATTTACCATACACCATATGATATATTTAATTCTATGGTATAGTATATGTATCTATTGTTCCTTTTCTTTACAAAGCAAAATCATTCACTGTTTGAAAGTAGAATTAAATATACCATATTTATGTATAAATATAAATATGGTATATTTAATTCTACTTTTCAAACAGTCTATGATTTTTGCTTTGTAAAGAAAAAGAATAATAGACTTCAGACACACAGCCCACACTACTTAATTAGAATGTTTAAAACCACATAAGATTCCCCATATATTGGAATGCAGGCTGAATTACTTGTTAATAACAAAAACAACTATAAATTATAGCTATGTATCCTAATAACAAAATTAAAAAATGGGAGATAAAGGAATAATCCCCACATTTTGGATACATTTTAATAGAAAATCTCATTTAAATTAATTGATTATAATGCTAAATAAATGTATTATTATATAGGTTGCTTTAGTTAGTATGAAAGCTCCATAAATTTTAAGAGTAGACTACGAGATGAAAAAAAAAAAGTTAGAATTACAAACGTGTACTAAAAGAATGAATGTCACTCTGTTCATATTTCTACAAGGTGACCTTTTCCCAAAGCTAATTAAAAATGTGAAATGTTCGCCAATGTAAGCCTTCTATTTGTCATTGCCCCTAACATGGAGTATTATGACTGTCACAGCAAATGGCACCGTGGAAGTAGGGCTTAACAAGAAAGCTTGATGCACGTATGTTAATATGCAATGCAAGCTCTTCTCAGCAGGTGCTCCATATGATGAAGTTCGTTTCATGAATAATTCAACAAGGAAGCTTCTTTGCAGAGACACCTTTCTCAATGTTTTTCAAGTGAGATCAGTAGAAATCAGGAGCTGTCATTGCCAATTTGCTTCAGTCCAGGTTCTTAAAGTGACACCTTCGATACATTACTGAGGTTGAAATGCACTTTTCTTCTTTTTACATGTCAGCTATCAAGGACTGCTTTTGTTTTCCACACTTACCACTCCAAAATCAAGAGCCGGCATTTTGTGGATAATTAACAAAAACTGAGAGTTTGGAAAGCAATGCATCATTGCTTGTCTTAGTCACAAATGACTATCCCTGGCACCGGGATTCAATACATTTAAATTTGATCCCTAAACTACTGCTAGAGTTGTAATTCAGATCAAACCTCCAGCTGCATTAGCATTTTCTCTATACTAAGCCAGAGCACAAATTAATTCTTCATGATACTTGTGGGCTCTTGAGCTAGGTGAAAGAAGTAAGCTATGAACAAAATACCTGCCCTACAATGCATATGCTAGAATATTCAGGTACTACATGCAGAACAAATGTGTTGGCATCAATGCATAATCCAGAGTCTTTTAAAGAAAGTGCTCTTTCATTTTGTTTTAATTACATATGGTTTATATGACTGCTTATGGAAAAAAAATGCTTGCATAAGTCATTTCTTGGGAGATCTAATCCAAATAATTTTATCAGGTACATAATTTTGCCATTATACTATAATGCTTTGATGTAAAAAAAACTAAACCTTTGATTCAATTTTAATGAATCAAGGATCCAGGCATCTACAACTCAAAAGTAAAAAGAAAAAAATGTTTGTTATTAATACTAATTGGCATAAATAATAAATAAATACAATACAATACAATAAATAATAAATGGGTAAGGAAATATATAAGCATGGTTCTGGACTTCATTCCAAGCTCTTTACCATTGGTGGCCATTTGTATGCATGTACTGTATTTCTTTAAAATATAACAAAAATTGTCTGCTGTATTCACTCTCCTTAGACAACAACATATACATACTGTACAACCTCTTTATGACTATACTTTATAATAAGGCCAAGCGTATGTGTATATCAGTGTGCATGTTTGTGCATATATACACATGTAGTTCTCATGTGGAAAGATACAAACAGGTTCCCTCAGTTTATATGTAAGTAAATCTAATCAGGTTGCTGCACACACATTGCATCTGCGTTTTTATGGGTGCTTCTCTATCCTCATGTTGCATCTGTGTGTGTTGGTGCAGTGAACTACTTAAGTTCCACTTGAGGTCAAGTGATCAGGAAGGAAGGTGAATGGACTGGTTAGCAGAATTCCACTAATATTGTTTAGATTTGTTTTAGGCTGCCCAGAATAATATGTTTGTGAGAAGGGCAACTATATTAGTTAGATAGATGATGGATGGATGGATGGACGAACGGACAGATGGACAGACAGGATAGACAGAGACTGACTGACTGACTCGCTCGCTCGCTTACTCACTCACTCAACTTTTTCTTTAATATGTGGCACTGGTTAAAAAACAAATTCTAAAATCTTTTTCTCCACAGCTTCCTGGACGATCCAGCTTATTTCAACACTGGTCCTTCTTTTGTCAACTTCTGCTTTGCCAAATCTGTGCTATTTCTAAAGTTATTCTGCGGATAGATGACAGATGGATAGAGTCCTGAGCCTCTTCACACTGTTTCTTTCCAACATTTTATTGGGTTGAAAAGAATAAAATGACATTTACATAATGCAAAAACTAGGAAACAACTAAAAATAATGACTTTCATATTATTAAAGCCTTACCACATATCTAAGATTTAAATTTTCTATTTTGCCATAACAAACATCCAAAAGGGTTATCGGCTGGACAACAAGATTCCCTCCAGGTGTCCAAGGCAATGCAAGTTTTGACAGATCAGAAATCTGAAAGAAACACATACCATAGTAGGATATTTTTAAACAAGCTGAATTAAATAAATAAACTACAGTGATTTAGACTGGCTGAATTAAATTAAATTAAATTTAATTTAATTTAAAACTTAAATTTTAAGATTATAAATATGCACAGGCTCTAAGAAAATGTCCTTCTTTTAATTATCAAAATGTTTTATTAATGTAAAAACAATTAAATTTGCATCTAGATTCTTTAATCAAAACACCAAAAGCAATTATTCTAACAGAGGTTTACCAATTAACCACTTCTACTTATCTAATTTCTTATTAACTTCTAATTACGCCCATTTCAAAGTAATCAATCTGAAGCAGACCTAAATTGTTCCCTAGAATTTTCTGCTTCATTATTAGCTTTTTAATAAAGAGAATATTAGTTCAGGAAATCATGTTTTCCTTTTATCCCAAACTGTTTTTCCCCTTTTACGTGCAAGAATTAGCTTTCCCAGAAACTAAATAATACGGAGCATATTCTGGAAGTCCTCGGATACACTTGCAAATATTAAGAAAGATGCAAACTCAACTGGAAAAGATAACACAATACATTTGCCCTTTGTGGAATGTTATTTAGGATCACTGTTTTTTATTGTTCGATTCTCATGTCTAATTAATGAGTTTTATTGTTTGACTGCTTTCTGATGCATCACATATACTGAATTTAGTATTTTTAAAATCCTATATAAAGACTTGATACACACACACACACACTTGATACACACCATCTTAATAAATGCTTTTCAATTTGCCTGAAATTTGTGCTGTTGAAAGGGGCAAAAAAGTCACCTTATTTATTCTTATTTGTTTATTTGTACCCATTCTTTATTAGTTTTACAATCCATTATTTTATTTTACACTTTGCAACATTAAATCTCCCTCCCAAATTCAGGGATCAAGGTTTTTTTTTATTAACTCCAATGCCAGCTTCGAGTGTTTGACTTTTAAGGGCAATCACATGAAATTTTGAAAGCCATCATGTTTTTTCTCTTTTATTACTATTTATATTTTATACACAGCTTTATTCTTTAGATGTTCAAAACATAAAATGAACATAAAAGGTAAAGACTCCCTTGGTCACACTCAATTCTAAACAAACAAACAAACATTCCTTTTCAGTCACAGAAACAAAAAGGAAAAAAAAGACAAGAACATATATTCAGATTATCTCTGTACATCACAGCATGGTTCCACATTACGTGTCATTGCCTGCAGTTCACTTTGTACTGCAGTTGGTCACTGATTTCCCATTCTTATAGTAGTACAATTATTTAGAATTTTAAAATGTGTCAAATCAGCAAAAATACTGCAATTTATTTATTTTAAGAACAAATACTAAATAATTCCAAAACTCCCAAGTATTTGAATACATGGGAAGACAGAAAAAGTTACAAAATATAGAAATGTTGAATGCTAGATCTTTTATGATGGCTGCCAATACGTAAAGACTTACTAATGATAATGGCACCAAGGCAATCTGAACATCTAATTCTTACACCTGAACCCCTTCTTTAATATGCCATTCACTGCTTGAATAAAAAACACTATATGCAACTGTGTATTTCTCAACAAGCAGCAAATTACTTTTGAATGATCAGTTTTAGTGTAGGAATCAGCACTACTGCTGCACTGATGAGAAGTCATATTAACTAGTGTGTTCTCTATCCTAATAATATAGAGTTGAAAATGAAATCTGCTGACGCATTAGTTGGTGATATTAACATGGAGTCCAGACTCTACAACAACCCTAGTTGTCTACTTTGCTATACATCTTCACCACCAAAGACTCAGCAAATACACAAGAGTACAGCACGAGAGCTATGTAAGACTATAATGGAACATAAACAGTTCTCTGTACTGTATATGAGAGACTATTAGGTTTTAAAATGCCCTGATATGGCAAACTAGGCACACAAGCCTAGTTTATAATGTTAATTTCTAAGCACAAGCCCAAAGTCATCATCTGGATTTTGAGCACTGCTACACATAACCTGACAATGCTGTATGTTGTGGCAAGATTAGTAGCCAATATTAATCACTTGGATTTGTTGCTTGTTTATTGGATTCCTGATCTCAGTCTGTATTAAGCCTATAGTTATGTTTATTGATGCCATCTTAGGTAAAGGTAAAGGTAAAGGTTCCCCTCACACATATGTGCTAGTCGTTTCCTACTCCAAGGGGTGGTGCTCATCTCCGTTTCAAAGCCGAACAGCCAGCGCTGTCCGAAGACATCTCCACGATAATGTGGCCAGCATGACTAAACGCCAAAGGCTGTTACCTTCCCACCAAAGGTGGTCCCTATTTTTCTACTTGCATTTTTATGTGCTTTCGAACTGCTAGGTTGGCAGAAGCTGGGACAAGTAACGGGAGCACATCCCGTTACGCAGCACTAGGGATTTAAAGCACTGAACTGCCGACTTTTCAATCGACAAGCTCAGCATCTTAGCCACTGAGCCACCGCGTCCCCACCATCTTAAGATATTGGTAAAAATGACTTTTTTCTTCCAATACTTCTCCCTGAGTTCACATATTGCTGAACTATGGGAGACATCCCTCTTTGTATCTTTCTTGTTTGCAGCCAGCAGTGCCAGCCCAGAAAAACATCTCTTGATATTTTACACTGTCACTAGTATCTACAATGGCATTTATATCTTCTAAAGCTTGGCAAGGGCTTTCACTTTAGGCAGAAGTATCCACATAGATTTCATGAAAATGTGTTTCTCAGATCCCTGACGAGATATGACAATGAACCATAGACAAACCATTACTATGACAGCTTGATACCACAGCTTTGGCAAAGGTTTATGAACTGATTAAGTTATACAATACAGTAATAGGAAATTTCTCCCAGCATGAATAAAATCTGCATTTTTGAACGTTTTTAAACTTCTGAAAAAGCAAAATAGTTATTTGCAGTTAAAATATGTAACTTTTCTGTGTATTCTTCTAGTTGTCTTATTCATAACCTTTTAATCAGTGGAGTAAAGTCAAACGGCAGCCTTGACCGCATGGCTGAAGATCTGACTTCTTTTTACACCAATGCAATGTGTTGCACATATATAAAAAAGGGTTAGGACTTTGATCACACAAACTCAACCACCATCTTGACTTTTTTTGACAAACCTAATGTCCATTAACTGAAAATAATTCTTCATATAGGTAGATCCCTCATGCTATCAAACTCACCTGCTGATGTCTCTGCAATTTGTACCTCATTGACTGGCACATCTCAACTATTTGAAGAAGTTCTGGATGTGGAATGATTACTTTTGATGCAGTTCCTTCTGTGCTAAGGAAAGAGCTATAAATATTTGTATTGCATTAGAACTCTTAAGGACCACTTAATTCATTTTCATGTCATATTTTTCATAGTTAGATAGCATAAACCTGTACTTTACTTCTAAAATTTCAGAGATCAAATACAATGTTTTTATTAAAAGCTGATTTTGCAATAATGAAGTTATTCATTAAAAACAGTTGAAAGTTCCACATATATGTTACCAGACTAAAACCAACACAAATACAGATTATGAAAATATATTTGAAAACACACCATTTAAACTTCTCTTTGATTCACTGTAATAATCAGTATGTTCCTTTTAAATAATAGGCATGTTTTCCAACCATCTAGTGAAAAATATACTAATTAGCCAGAGAAGGACTTGGACAAGAGATTGAAGGGAGTGTGAGAAGGGAACTCAAAATAACCTCATCTTAATTTTGTTTAACATTGAGATGAAACAGAGAGAAATTTGCACAAGCTTTCATTTCTGTTATTATATCCTACAACAATAAAGTAGCATTCTTGGAATTCTGCAATGTCTGCTTCTTGACCTGGTGATCCTGACAGAGCTTACAATAGCAACAATAGACTCCAATGTCTGAAGAGTTTAACCATGGAACCCAAAAGCTTTGAAGAGAATGTCTACACAATATACTGGCGTTACTAATTTTCATTCTACAGCTCAATGCAAATTATCCTGGTCCAATGGTAAAGGCATTTCAGAAAACAAGAATTTATCAAATTTCAGTCCACAAACACATTTCCATAAACAGTGATCTATACCTGTCAACCCAGAAATAAATCACTACATCCCAGAAAGGTCAATATTTTTCTCAAAACTCATATCAAACTGAAATGAGTTTGAAAATAAATGAAATTTACTAAATAGCAAGCACGGCTGTGAATATTTTTTATTTTATAAAGCAATTCACTGTATCACATCACAGCCTAAAACTGAATTCTTCTTTCTCTTTTCCTTTCCCTTTTCCATTAACTTTCTTGAAACAATTTCTGATGTAGCCAGGGCAACACCGGCATTTATCTTATGAACTATCTTCTTTCACATAAGCTTACTTATTTCTTTTGATTACTAGTTAATGCCCTTTTCAACATCCCCATTCCCCTCTGCAGTATTCTGCACCCACAGTCAATCAGATAAACTATTACATATTATTTTTATTCTTATTAATAATAAGCATATTATACAATTCATCTAATAGTTGAGTATATATATTCAAAACAGAACAGAGGCAAGAAAGGTTTTTTTCTGCTTCTACAAACTAAATATGTAAAGCTCCATACATATTTTCTGAATAATAATTAATGGTTCATATACTGTCTAAGACATAGCTATTGTTTATTAAGACCAAAGTTAACTAATAGTTTATGAATCCAACCACTGAAATAAATTACCACAAGATGGTAAATGGCAGATAAACACTTCTGATGGGAACATTCTAAGGGCTGGATTCCATTTCTACTTAGATAAAAGCATAAATACAATAACCTACTAAAAGGATAATAATGAACAAAGGGTTAAACAGATGACCATGAACCACAAACTGCAAAAAAGCAAGTGCAATCTCAGACTTCATCAGCAGCAATATAGTGTCAAGGTCAAGAAATACCCATCATTCAATGCGCCCCACTCCCCAAGCATGAGCACATGACCCCACCCTTGCGACCCCCGCTTTTGGTACGTAATAGTACGGTGGGCCCAGTAGGCCCATTTTTCACCCTCCCCAGACTCCAGAAGCTTTCTAGGAGCCTGGGGAGGGCAAAAATGGCCTTCACCCCCCTCCCCCGAGGCCCTTCGGAGGCCAGAAACAGCCCATTTCCCGACTTCCGGTGGGACCAGAAGGACCAAAAATCAGCTGGCCGACACATGCATGTGCACTGGAGCTGAGCTAGGGCAATGCTCGTGTGCCCACAGATATGGCTCCGCATGCCAGCTGTGGCACACGTGCCATAGATTTGCCATCACAGACATATATAGTAGCAGGTTAGGAGACCAACCAAGATGAGAACAGTATTAGAAGAAAAACTTAGTTAAGTTCTCATTCCCCACACAAAACACAAATCTTACACATGGAACCAGTGTCTAAAACCAGCTTGCATGGAATGAATTGCATGATCATTAGCATTCTATTTTGTTTCTTGCAAATCTATGTTTAATTCAAAAACTATTACCAGTAATAGCTGAAAAATTATTTAGGAAAGTCTTTATACAACTTTACATTAGCAGTGGACAATCAGTTCTTGTGCATGGCTTCATTCTTGTTTGCACTACAAATTCGCAATCTATCTGAGCCATGTCTGAAAGTGTTTAGCAAGTCAAGCTAGGAGTCAAGCTTAGTTGTGTAATGTTAGTGAATTTATGATTTATTGCTAGGCTCTGATCTGGTAACCTGACACCTGCAAGAAGGAAGAACACATATCAGCAAAATACTAAATAAATGATGAATGGATTCCATTAGTCCTCTCTGTTTTAGGACACAACATAAAATGTATGAACCTCTGTAATAATAGGTTACCTACTGTGTTTATTTTCTACCTACTAAGATAAACATGCACGTCTACTTCTTTAAAAGGGGCCTGTCTCCTTCTTTTGTTTAATATACATAAGCCTGTGACAAGCACTTTCATATCTACTTCATTTCAAATAGTGGTGATATATATAGTGTCTTTCCACTGCTTACCTAACCTTGTCAATGAGAGCTTCTAAAGATGTGTTTAACTCCAACATAAGAACAGCTCGGGAATTTAATCCTTCTGTAAGCAGCACCACCTGAAAGGGAAATAAAAAACATACAGAGAATCATCCCTAAAAGCATTTCTGCTTTCTTGTCTCTGAGCAAACATTTTTTTTTTCTGTAAGAAACTGAAAAGAACATTCCCTCGTGATATCTGTGAATAGAAGAAAAACATGAGGTTAAAATGGGCACACTGCTGCATCAGCCATACAATCTCAAGAATAAAAACTATCTGTGGTGGCGCAGTGGTTAGAATGCAGAGCTGCAGGCTAACTCACTGCTCACTCCAGGAGTTCGATTCTGAACAGCTCAAGGTGGACTCAGCCTTCCATCCTTCCAAGTTCAGTAAAATGACGACCCAGATTGAATATCTGTAAACCACTTAGAGATGACTATAAAGCATTATGAAGTGGTATGTCTAAGTGCTATTGCTATCTTCAGCTCTAGATCCTTCCACACATCCAGACTTTACTTGCCCAATTCCCTAGCTAGGGCGGCTGTTGCTGGCACAGTGAACATTTTTAAATACATGCTAAAATTTGGCACAGTCACAGGGCACTGGTACATACAGAGTGCATATACACCAAAGATCAACACTGAGCTACTGTAATAGTTTTTTTCATTTATACAATCGCAATAGCATTAACAAAGCATTTTTATGCTTCATACATTACAGATAATCCTTGATTTAATTGAGCTGGGAATTTTGGTTGTAAGTCAAATTCACAAGACAAATTCCTTATGTGTCCAATCATACTTGACCAATAAAGAATTCTATTCTATTCTATTCTAAAAAAAAATCACTGAGTAAGGTACCCACATGACTACTTTGCTCAATGACTGAAATTCTAGCTCTCCCCATCGCAATAGTTAAACAACCATGTAAGTCATTAAATGACTATGTGGAGGTACCTCAAGGGGTGGGGAGGGCCTGCCATTATTGGCGCCTGCAGTACATACAAACACCTCTGCATAAAGCACAGCTTAACACGTTTATTTATTTACTTATTTATATTTCATATCTTATACATCAATACTATCCATCCATAGATCCATATAAATGCTTATTTTCCTCATAAGAACTGTTTTTTAAAAATAAAACAGTAGCTTGGTTACAGATTTCCATATAGTTTTTATCATGTGTTTAATTGCTTTGCTTCCCTCAACACAGAGAACCTAACTACATTCAATATAAACTTATAGCAGCAATGACCCAACACAGCCCTGCTATTGTACTGGTTAGGTGGAAGAAATGCTGAGGTATTAAAAAGCTCAGCAGCAGCGCTTAGAAGATGTAGAATACAAAATTAAGTTGTGCTCCAAGGGCAGAATACTCTGATAATGTGCCTTTTGTTCAGCGTTTAGAATTCTCCAAACACTCATTCCATGATTAGAATATGCTGAGATTATAATATTTTATCTACCTCTATTTAGATCATTCATAACACAATTTCAGAAAAGGGCTTTTTAGATTCCTAAACATTGGCAGCTTTCAAATCTTTTATCTAAAATTAAATGCAGGTGTTTCACAAAGGTATACAGTATTACCTGCCTTTCCAGCTGTAGTGCTTGAGCCTTTAAAAAACTGACCCGTCTTTCATCAAAACATTTGTTCTTTCCTTCTTCTATAAGCTGTTCATATTGGCTTCTAAAATATAAAATATTTTTTAAAAAATAATTTCAAAGCTCACATAAGGCTGTACTGACCTTTAGTACTTTAGTACTATAATTAGATTTTTTGGATCAATTTTGATGTATTAAAAGTAATGTAAAAAGCATCACTTTTAACACATCCATTAAAATTGATCCAAAAATTATAGTTATAGTACATGTTTACTGTTGGGTCTCCTTTGAGCAGATCATTCCAAAATCCTACTATTTTTTTTCTGAAAATTGTCTACCTTTTATTGTACCAAAAATAAGTTATTGTCTTGTGGAACCTAGATTTTTTCAAAAAGCCTGCTAGTATCTTATTGTTTTCCAGTGGAAGTAAACTTCCTGTCTTTCTAGGGAAGACATAAACTACCACACGGAAGATAAGTTTGAAGGTTCAAGGAGATTGTATCAGCTTTGTTCTAGAACTGGAGAACTGAAGTTCTGTAGGATATACGCTGAGTATAGAAACAGAAATGCCAATTACATCAACAATTAATTGCTATTTAATTATCAGTTTTGAGAATTACTAGACATTTGTTTAGCTACGGGAAACACAGGAAAAAGACTGTACCAGATTAAATTGCAATGATTGTTAAGAATGAACTGCATCCCAATGTTGATAGAGAACATCCCCATACTCTTTAAACAGCTTCATTCTAATGTGTAGTAAACATTCTTATCAGTCTTTTTAAGTATCTTGTGTAAATAAAGCCTAGTTCAAATTAAACAACCTGACAATTTCATTCTGTTGATCTCAGAACCTTCTACCTAATTTCAATATATCAAATCAGTTTTGATTTATATATAGCCAATATGTAGCAGTACCTTACATCTTCCAATTCATTTTTTATTTTTATATTTTCTTCTTGCAGTTTCTAAAAAAACAAATCCCGAAGAAGTATAAATTAAAACGGATGAAAAAAAGAACTCTATTTATAAAACTTTTAATTTTTCCTCAGACTCTAATGTTTCACAAATCTAGGCACACTGAATTATAACATCATCTTGAAGTAGAATCATAAGCAAGCATATTTCATCAAAAAAAAATACTCAAAAATAGGATACACTATTGGAAGTCATTTGTCTTCTTGATGCTTGTTAAGTATAATTTGCAATTCCTAGCAAGATGCTTATTAGAGAAACCTTAGTTAATATCATAAATTATTCCCTCAGAAATTATAGGATGCCTCCTTCTTTGACAGAGGCAATTCTTAGACCTCAGGCAAGTAGACAAATGTCTAACTTCCCATAGTTGGATAAAATGATTGAAAAGTGCTCACTATCTCAAATGACATAGATTATCATGATCAATTTAAAATTATCTTCAGAGTGAGCTAGAGAGTTAAGACTAGTTAGGTATAAATAATCTCTTTTTTTCTTCACCTTTCAACATCTTTTGCTAACATAGTTTCTCGACTTTTTTTGCTGTGTTCAATTCCAGCTTTTCAGATACATTCAGAAATATTTGCTTTGATAATACATGAAACAGCAGCTATTCCATGGTCTCCAATTCTGTATTCGGTACTTTTTAGTATTTACAGGAAATCAGAGGGACATCATCAGGCTATACTGATGACATGCAAATCTATTACTCTGTAAAATCATCAAGCCCTAGCTACTCCATTGCTCATTTGATAATGGACTGATATAAATTTAAATGAAAGATAAGACCGACAAGTTTATTTAGGAGGTCACAAGTACAAGAAGCAGATCATCCATCATTCTTTGCAGAGTTACACATGACAAGAATAAATATGTTGTTTGGGTGTTTTTGAATCCAAAACTCTGTCAAATCTGCTAAATTGAGGGAATGACTCTTATTGAAAGAGTCTTGTTCTTTTTCTTTTTAAAAAGCCTTACAATACATGTTTATAAGAATTTTTAGCTATAATTTTTACTGTTTTTCTGCTGTTTTCCTTTTGTTTAATTGCATCCAATTCTCAAAGATTGCCTGGCAAGGGTTTTCAGAAATTGTTTGCCATTGCCTCCTTTGCAGGGTTGAGAGACAGTAATTGGCACAAGGTCATCCAGCTGGCTTTGTGCTTGACTGGGGCTAGAATTCAGTCTCCAGGTTGCTAGCCTGATGCTTTTATCACTAGCCCAAACTGGCTCTCCCATTTTTAAAATTTAAATTAATTTATTGCAATTTTATATCTGTACTGTAACACATCAACTGATATTTCAAAGTATTAAAAAAATAAAAAAGAAATAGGGAAATAGCTGCTTTTTAATGTTAAGGAAGGTTTTATAAATTCAGATTCTTCAGAGAGCACATACATTTTCTTGTTTTAAAAAATAACAACTCTATTACTTGTGCAATCAGGTGGATTTCTGTATAATTGCAATGATCTGACTATTTTACGTTTATCTCAAATTCTGTAGTGCTAAAATAATGTATTTAGAAATAGAAAAATCCAAGCATGAAAAATAAAGATGTCAGTTCCTATGTTCAATAGAAAAATAGCACAGTAACTTGCTTGAATAGCAAGTTTTATTGTAATCCCTTTTAAACTCTGTACACAATTAAATACAATATGTTTTTTAACCTTGTAGTCATTCAGGTTCTTATAGAGGATGTAATGTTCATTGCTGTGCTCATCTTCTCTAAGCAGCCAATTATCATGATATACCGAACACAGAGGCAGATGATTGCTTGCAGGGTCCTTCAGTTTGGGCTTTCCAGTCTAGAGCACAAGAAAAAAAATGAATTTACATAAACAGACATTAAGAAAAAAAGGCAATTTAAAAAGCAAGCAAGATGGAATAACATAACCATTAATAGTTTTTATAATTTTTTTAATTCTCCAGATTTCAAATTAATCTCATGCCTCAGATTAAAAGGAACTGCTTGTAACTACGCGGTTTCTTATTTCTGCTTATAAAATCTTTAAGACCTTTAAAAAATATGCAAAGATTGTTACCACACTGCATCAATTAAGCAGTTAGCAATAGCAATCGCAGTTAGACTTATATACCATTCTATAGTGCTTTACAGCATTCTCTGAGCAGTTTACAAATGTCGGCATATTGCCCCCGACAATTTGGGTCCTCATTTTATTGACCTTGGAATGATGAGTTAACCCTGAACTGGATCAACTGGATCAAACTCCTGGCTGTGGGCAGAATTAGCCTGTGACACTGCATTCTAACCACTGTGCCACCATGGCTCATTAAAGTATATATATGTCCATTATTCTGAATGCATATACAGTAGTCCTCGAGTTACGAATGTAATAGGTAGGCTCCATTCCATTCGTACCTCGAGGATTCATAGGAATGAATCTCGTACCTTGAAAGAGATAATTCTCTGCTTTCCACCCACACATTCACTAATGAAATGCACAGTTCGTTAAATGCACATGAGGTATCTCAAGGTAGGGAAGGCCATGGGGGGGGGGTCTACTGATGGAACAGGCCTCCAAGGCCTCCCCAACCCACTAAGATACCTCATGCTTCCCCTCCTTTCCTACTGCACCAGACTCACTTACCTTATAAGATCTATCTCCTCTGTGCTGGGGTTTCTATGCCTTTGTGGGAGGGGAGAGTTGATGGAAGATTCTGGGTGCCGTAATATCACACAAATTCAGACACCTATCCTCTTTTGTAGAACTGGGTGCCTGAACTCTCACAAGATTACAAATCCCAGAAACTTTCATTTTAGGTGTGAAAAGTGTTTGCGGTGTCTTTCTCTTGCTCCTCCCCCCAACTCCTTTTTGCCACCACTGGGACACTTTTCACCAGGAAAAGTGAAAAGCCATCTGCTCCATTTTTAAGTGCCTCTTTTGCAAGGAAACAAAGCTTCCAGCCTGTGCAGTTCTCCATTTGAATGAAAAGTATTTGGGCACTATGGAACGCTTAGAAACAGTTCCATCCGTTCCATATCCAAGCATCCCATAGGTACCCCATTTTGTCCAGTCGGAGAACTGACACAGGCTGCAAGCTCCATGGAAAGAGCTCGCAGCCCTGGGAAAACTTCTTTATTTTTAGCTGCAACTTCTTTATATTTAGCTATTTTTGTGCCTTTGCAATGATTTCTCGAGGCACAAAATAAAATGTAATTTGATA
This sequence comes from Masticophis lateralis, assembly GCA_030761175.1. Classification (NCBI taxonomy): domain Eukaryota; kingdom Metazoa; phylum Chordata; class Lepidosauria; order Squamata; family Colubridae; genus Masticophis; species Masticophis lateralis. The sequence continues at coordinate 240,405,079 of JAUDYJ010000002.1, forward strand.
TTTCTTAAGTCAAGAAATAAAGCTCTAGTTAACTATGGATAAAAGTAAAAATCCAAAACATTTCACATTTTTATTATCAATTTGTAATTCTTTTATATGACTCAATTCAAATTTTAAAAACTGTGGCAGTTGCAAGGATTCTTAATAATGGAACAAAGATCTATATTTTGTATATAATGTAGACACATTTTCAGAGACATAGCAAGTCAATCAAGCTTCTCCAATGTCCAAAAGCTATTAGGCTTTTAAAGGTTTCAGGTTTAAGGAATAAATTTCAGCAGGAAATGAATTTTCTTTAACATGGCAAGTATTAAGTCTACAATTTCATTTTTCTTTGAAACTGTTCAAATTTTATAAGGACCCCTATTAGTATAATTTAGAAAACATAAATGAGTGGTTTTGTGCTGAATTTTTTTTAATCTGCTGAACATTTAAAAAAGTGAAATGCTTCTGATTTTAGCAAGAAGTCTCACAGATACATCACAATCATTGCAAAAAAAATCAATAACAAGGCCTTAGCTTTCTGCACAGAATAGATCAAGCAATATCCAAAGCATCCATGTAATCTGAGAACAAAAATGCATTGCTTTAACATATGCTGAAATAACCAAAATATGTTTACCCAAAGGTTAAACTATATATAACTTGATAAAGAGCAAGGAAAAAAGTGTTAAATGGAAGAATATTCAAATCTTTGCTTTTTCTTTTGTTATTGCAAGGATTATTTTTTTATTCTGGTGTCTCTTAAATTTGTGTAAAACTTTCATCTTTTATAGTTTCAATATCCAATGCTCATCAAAAAGACAAGGGCAGGAGTGCTCCAATAAGCATATGAAACTCACAATACATTTATGTAATTATACACAAATCGTTTTACAAAGCAAAATACATTTTAGTGTAAATTTAATTAGTCAATTTAAAGCATTTTTCTCAGCAATAATCTAATCTGATATTTTTTAAAAGCATAGTATTTGAATTTGCAGTATTTTTTAAAATTATTTCTTCTAACAAAATCCTAGATCAATTTTGCCTGTTGTATTATCATCTTTTATAGAAAAGTAATGTACTGCCCTCTAGAGGCACAAAAAACTTTTATTGACGTTGAGAAGATTGTAAAATGACCAATTCTTCTTTCCTAAAAAATGAAGGTAACACCAAGTACTTGAGTTTGTTATTTTTTTTCTAAATCCAGTCTCCTTCAATAGGAAAGAGGTCAACTGAATTAAAATTCTTTTTCAAATATAATTATAAGTGTACTGCATTAGTTTTCTTCTACAAAATATAGGAAAAGCAAACCTAAAGTAATTATTTTAGATAGAACATTTTGCATTTATATGGAATTCTGACTTTTGGAAGCACATTTAAAAAGCTGATAAAATATCAGTATAATAAATACCACAAACCTTGCTTGCTCATATAAGGGCAGAGATTGCTTTCAGGAACGAATAACATGGTTTGATAAAGTTGCTAAGATTTTTTTTTTTTACTGCCAATGTATTTAAAGCAACATAAATGTAAACTCTACACATGGACATCACTGAGTGGATAATATTGGAACGAAACAGGTTGTCTAATCCAATATAGAAAAGCGCAGTCAGTTAGGATATTCTAAAGTACAAATTTTGGAAGTCTATGAATTATTTCTGTCACGTATCCTGGGTAAATTTACAATCTGTAAGCCATCCCAAATTTGACTTATTGGGAAGACCGACGGACGGACAGATGGATGGATGGGTAAATAAATAAATAAGCAAGCTAGCCAGCTAGCTAGCACCTGGACAGCATAAAGTCAGAATATAAAATATATTTTAAAAAAGATTTAGTTTGTTTATCAGAATTTTATCTAATAGATGGATTACAACCAGCATCAGGCAGGACTGTTCTTTCTACTATAAATTTAGATGCAGATTAAATGGACCTAAGATTCAGGCATGTACATTTCATCTGATCATTAGTTAAGATGCTGATTTAGAAACTAGGAGACTAAATTCTGGATCGCTCCTAAGGTTGAAAACTGGGTAGGTGACTTTGAGCCAGTCAGTCTCTATCACAGCCCAACCTATTTCACAGAATTATGTTTATGGGGAAAATAGGAACCAGGAGTATAGGTATGCTTGCCACCTTCATTTGCCTATATATATATGTGTACATATGTGTAACGTGTATGGGTACATTATGTATGTATGTATGTATGTATGTCCATATATACAATTAATAATTAAATATTCTATTCTATACAAGTGTGTGCGCACACACACATATAACAAATCTGAAAATTTTCAAGCACAGGCAATATAGTTAATATTTTAATATGTGAATCCCTTGTACCACATAGAATGTTTATTTTGCAACATCTGTAACCTATGCCAATCAAAAAACTCAAGTACAAGAAAGGTGAACTCTAAATCTGTCTTTGAAAATACCTAGGCACTATTGTACATTCCTGCTAAAAACACCAGTAACTGCACCAAACCACAATGCTGTAAAAAAGAGAACATGCTTGGAGAGTCATAACCTAAGTACCAATCTTATGTCCTCGGGTACCAACGTAAATAGTTACAATACATGTCTATGACATTTGCTTCTCACACACCCCTGTAGAGAAAACCCAACCCTGAAAGGCACTTTAATTGATCTAGAACTTCTTTTCACCTTAATATGCATCACTTAACCTGATGGGCTTCAGATGCCCCAAGAACTGTCATAAATCCTCCAAAAGCATAGCTGAAAACTGCAGATGGGAATCATAGGAATTGAAGCATCATCCAGTATCTGGAGGGAACTAAATAGAGGGGGGGGGGATTATTCTCATTTGGGGTAGAAGAAAAAGGGGTGCATAAACCACTAAGAAGTGGTAAAAATCAGTTTTCTGCACCTGCCCAGAACTTTTCTTCTTATATTCTTATTTCTATTTTTCCAGCCATTTGCAAGCAGCCCCTTTCCCTTGGCCCAAATGCATCTTTCCAGATTTTAATGTTTTTTTAAGTCCTGAAAAACACTCCTCGGCTTCAACTTTTCCCTAAACCTAAACTTTTTTCCCCTCTCCGAGCACAGTTCACACGTGCTGATGGATGCGGGACAGAAGAGGGAGGGAGGGAGGATGACACAGAGACTGAAGCAAGGCTCAACTGAATCTAGTCCATCATCTGCCCATCCACCGTCGGGAGGCAATGGGGGGGTGGGGTGGAGAGAAGGGCACCATCTTCCTGCAGCCGTTACCTTGGTTGCTGTCCGAGGCAAAGGAACCGGCCGCTCACTTCGGCTGTTCATGATGAGCCGCAGGGGGCGACCCTTTTTTCCAGTGCTTCCCCTCGCGCGACGCGTTTCCCCGGCAACGGACCCTGTCAGATGGATACAAGAAGAACCCTCAAATCTGAAGAAACCAAAGGTTTTCTAGGAAGGTGTAAATATGTCCCCACCAATATTCTAACTCTTCGCATTGTGACCCAAATTATAGTGGTTTGCTACAAACACCGAGGAACGATTTACTGGCGCGTTTACACAGCTGCCAGGATCCGCAAGGAAGAACGGCCTCTAAATAGGTCCCCAACGCGGAGAGAAGAAGGAGGCGTGTGCATTTTGGCGCGTGCGCATTAGAAGGACAGGAAGAGGAGCGCGCATGCGTATCCCAAATAAACGAAACGAGACTGGTGTCTTGGGCGAGATTGAGGCATCGCTTTTCTTTGGCCTGCCGGCGAGTATCCGAACGACGCCATGGGGAAATTGAACGTAGTTTTACTGCGATACCTTTCCCGGGATCATTTTAGGGTCCTCACTGCGGTAAGACAGGGTTGGCGGATTCGATTTATATCATGGTTTGGGATCTGAATTGGTCGGGACGGCCACGTGTCTCCTCCTGCAAGAGATTTAGGATGGGTCCGGGTAAAGGTGCTGAGACCGGAGTGGGGTCGTGCGACCCTCCAGATGTTCTTAAGCTTCCAGAACCCTTCGCTTTTAGGCATGCTGACTGGAATCGTTGGGGGTTCAGGAACATCTGGGCTTCCACATGTGTTTACGGATGAGCTGCTGTTTGTTTTTGTTTTTTAAAGTAGATATCGATAGGATAGAATAGAATACTTTCTAACTTCGAATGTACACTAATCGGCATTCATTAAAATGAAATTTCGTTGCATACAGCTCTCAAAAGGGCCGCCGCCACCCCAATATACACTACATAAACATGACAAAATAAATAAATACAAAATTATGCATATACCCAGATGTATTATATGACACAGAGAAACAACACAATCTGTAATTCGGATGTATATATGTACATGGCAAGAAAAACGAATCTTGCTAGTTTACCAAGTTATGTTGACTTACCTTAAGTCTGACTTTTGGAAAGATGATCCAAAGCAGAAACCCCCAAATACTGAAATGCCAAAAAAAGAAAAATGTCGTTCTTTTGTGTGTACATGTTTGTTTGTGTGTGTATACATACATACATTAATAAACATGCATATATATACACATACATACATACATACATACATATATATACCCACACTCGTACACACCAAGGATATTTACCCATGTAGTAGGGCTGTATTTTTATTATCCTTCTATCTTTCCTATTACCTTCTATTGGTATCTGTGATTATCACTGTTGTTTCTATGTACATTGAGAGCTTATGCATCAAAGATAAATTCCTTGTGTGCCCATTCTATTCTATTAAACTTTAACCCAGTTTTTCCGAGGATGCTGAAGTCTTTGACTTTTTCTCCAGTTATACTTAAGGGGTTGGTGTGAATTACATGCTTTTGGAAGATACAGAGTTGGGATTAATCTGGACTCGAATTAAGGCCTGCCAAGAATTGTTCTATTGCTCATTTGCCTTGAGAATGCCATTTCAAAACTAAACAATCTATATTTTATCAGATTATCAATGTTAAGGGAAATGCATGCATTCAAAATATACATTAGTACATATAAATACATTTAAAAGAGTAGGAAAAATATCAAGTTAGACATCATAATACATTGTATTTATTATTCTTTCTTATTATTATAGGTAGAAATGGGCATGAAGAATCATGAAATAGTCCCTCCTAGTTTGATTGCCTCCATTGCCAGTCTTAAACATGGGGGCTGTAATAAAATTCTGAAAGAATTAACAAAACACAAGCTTCTAGCTTATGAACGAACTAAAAGTAAGTACAAATGTTTTTATTCTTCTTGGCCGTGTATATCTATCATTTTACTATCATGTTTCAAATTATATAAATAATAGAAAACAGGACATTCCATCATTTTATATACATTCAGACCCCTTTATACTTAAGTAAGAAGCATGAGCTGTATGTGCAAGGTTTCTTTCGAATTCAATACACAGATATGAGGTTGTTCTGAAATAAACTATTTTGAAAGTTAGTTTTTCCCAACTTTTTGTCCTCACATTGCCTTGGGCGACAATGCCCAACACATTCAGTAAAACAGAATATATGTTGCTTGGGGTTGAACTGTGCAGTTTGTTCTTTCTGAGATCGGTTGCAATCAATTTGGTGAAACCAAACTCCAAAAATAACAAGGCCTCCATAGTCAACATTATTGTTATATATTGACATAATATTTTTTTTAAAAAAATAATAATTTAGATGCTGCCCTTCTCCGGAGACTCAGGGTGGCTTACAATGCATTATAACTGCTTAGTAAGGCTTTCACGCGTCCCCCCACCAAGCGGTGTTCTTTATACTACATGTTAAGAAAGATGACCAATTCATATTATTACAGTAGCTACCAGGGAACAAATCCCTAGGTGTCCTGGAAAACTAACTTTTCACAGTTGTACAAAAAAAGTCACATCAAACACTGGGTGAATCCTGTTTCACAGGGTAAGCTCATTTACGAAGAATATATATAACATGGAGTGTCCACCGATAGACAGTTTTTACATAGTTGAGACCTGGAGCATGTCAGGTTGTATTCATCAAGCAGAAACAACAGGATGATTGGTGATGCTAAGAACTATAGTTCAATATAATTGCAGAGTTATATCATCAGAAGGATAATCATATTTAGTTAATAACATACACACACTTTGTCATATTTTAATTTTTCAGCTGTCCAAGGTTATCGATTAACTAATGGAGGGTATGATTACCTTGCATTGAAAACACTGACTTCCCGAGATGTGATCTGTTCTGTTGGGAACCAAATGGGTGTTGGAAAAGAATCAGGTATTTTAAACACTAGTTTAATTGGCAAGGAGAAGTTGGGAAAGTTATCAGAACCTTTGTTTGTAAATTTTCTCCCCCCTCCCCCCCAAAAATGCTTATTGTTGAAACTATCTGCTTAGTGATAATATGCATATGTATGAATGAAATTTTGTTTTAAAGATATTTACATTGTTGCAAATGAAAAAGAGGAGCAATTTGCATTAAAACTACATAGGCTTGGGAGGACCTCCTTTCGGAACTTGAAAAACAAGCGTGATTACCACAAACATAGACACAAGATGTCATGGCTCTATCTCTCACGTCTTGCCGCAATGAAAGAATTTGCCTATATGAAGGTACTATTTATATATCCCTGATTGATGACCCAGGATAATTGTAATTGAGAATAAGATACATCAAAGGCTCAGTTGCCTTTCTGCAATTTCCTTTTCACTTATTAAAATGATGGTTTGATTTTGAATGCCCAGGTTTTTTTTAATATTTTTCTAATACATTCCTGATAAGTCTTGTAAGAATCATCACGAGTTTATTGTTTTGAGTTCATTTAGCTCATCCATGATTGTGATTCACAACTAGATTTACCAATAAGTTATGTTGTTTTTATCTTTCCCTTATTTTTTTCTTTTACTATTATTTTGTTTTTGTTCTATTTGTTCTATTTTATTAAATAAAAACAAAAAACAATAGTTTACCACTATGTGGTAGCAGATTAATAATCAAATTTCATAATAATGGCTACTAAATATGGCTGACAGATTAGAATTTCTATAACATTCATAGAAACTAAACCTGGAAATCTTTTATTGTGTTCTGGCCATTTTCATTTCTATAAAAATGCTACAAAAAGAAAGATGCAGAGAATGTAACCAAAACAAGATAGAACTTGGAGCATATGCCGTAAGAGATACAAATAAAAAATACTACATTTATAGCATTTTGGGATGTGAATATATAATTTTCTTCTATGATATAACCATAGATTTTGAGAGCATTCAAATCAGGAAAATTAGACATGCAAAAAAAAAACCAACTTAGATATTTGCTGTCACAGGACTGTGATGGACATCTTTGAAAAGGAATCAGACAAACTATTTTATGGATGTTATGACTACTAATGGCTGCTAATTACTATCTTTAATGGATATACCACATTTAAAAATATTGTACATGCTCATAGATAAGCCCATCCGCTGATAAGTTGATCCTTGAGTTTTTAATCAAAATACCATGAAAAATGTCCTTCCCACACATAAGCCAACCTGCATTTTTCATGGTAGTTTGGTTAAAAAAAATTGTGGATGGGCATGATGTATGGCTGTTTTGTATGGTTATTTTATACTTTTAAAAAGTATTGCCAAATACACTGTTTTATAAGCTCATTCACAGTTGAGCCAAACTCAATTTTAGGGGTGTAGTTTGGCATCTAAAATTCTTAGGTTATCCATCAGTATATATGATAGTTTATTTAATATCATTTGTTGAAGGGGAAGTCCAGACATTTTCTCCGGTCTTTACTTTTTGAGTGGCCACCTTAAGTAATGAGTGGGATCTTTGGCCTGATATAACACTGCCACTCCTATATTAGTGCATAATTTGTACAAATGTATTTGGGCTATTCACAAAAGTTAATGTAACAGATTAGAACAATTATTTGCTCTTCAGAAGGAAATTTATTTACTCCCGTTGTCTGTGTGTATTTCTCCTTGAACAGGCTTTGTATGACAGACAATTTCCTGTTCCAAAACCATATGATTACAACAGGCATGCAGTAGTAATGGAACTTGTCAATGGCTATCCACTGTAAGTATCAGTGCTTGTCTGGCACAGTTCTATTAAGGCTCCTTTACTTCCAATGTGGTAAACTGATAAGCTGCCAGTCACTGCTATTTGAAAAAATAAACACAGAAATAGTTTCTCCTCAGGACACATTTCAGAAGGAATAAGCCAAAATATGTCACTTCAATTACATGTGAACTGTCCTCATTTAATGTAAACCATTATACTACGAGGTCTCCCAATTAGATCAGGGGTCTCCAACCTTGGCAACTTTAAGCCTGGAGGACTTCAACTTCCAGCAAAGCTGGCTGTGGAATTCTGGGAGTTGAAATCCACCAGGCTTAAAGTTGCCAAGGTTGGAGACCCCTGAACTTGATAGTATTGGCATAAATATCTCTTTTCTCCCGCACTTTATAGTTGGCTTATACTAGAAATGGTTAAGTTTTAGAAACATTGTATTTTTTCTGATACGTTTTTCTTTTTAAATGTGTGTATATATACACACACAAGATCACACTTTTAACGCTTATTTATAGCTGGATGACTGGTATAATCTGTAGGGTTTATTGCAGCTGAGTGTACCGTCTTGAGTTGACATGGCAAGGAAACTAACCAGTGCATATTTTGTCTCAGTTTATAATTTTTTCTGCTTTCCTTCTTTGTTCTAGTGATTTTTTTTCTCTTCAGCCAATTGTATTCTAGTCAGTCTAATCTGATCCTGTTTTTCTCTATAGCTAAATGGAGCTTTTATCTTTTTAATTTTTTATGTAGGTGTCAAGTGCGTCATCTTGAAGACCCTGCCTCCTTATATAATGAATTAATGGAATTAATTGTAAAACTTGCCAACCATGGCTTGATCCATGGTGATTTTAATGAATTCAATCTCATGTTAGATAATAAAGACCAGGTTACAATGATTGATTTCCCACAGATGGTATCAACCTCTCACCCAAATGCTGAATGGTGAGTAATTTCATTATGTAAATAGTCTATGTGGCTCAACAAAGTTGCCTTGGTTTAAATTTAACTAAAATCTTGAAATATTACAACTCAGCTTTACTGAATAATGGCTTGTTCACATAAGGACTAAATTTTAACTGATAGCTTACGAGCCAGTAAATCAGATTCCTGGTAAACTAAAACCAAAGGGCTTTATGCATCAATCACTATGTAAAATAATTTATTCTAGGGAAGTTTCAATAATTATTTTGTAATTTGATATTTTAAAGATTAATGTGAATTTGTATTGGAATAGTTTCCAAGAGCTTTTTCCTAGTTTAATAATGCCATCTTGAATTTGTGTTTTCATTCTTGAGCTTGTTTATTGGTTTTTAATTGCTCTTATTGTAAAATTTGTACCATGGATATTTTAATTCTTTTATTCTAATTAAGCCATGAAGAGTCTTATAGATTGTAGCCAGAAATAAATGAGAATCTTCTAATAATATTTTAATTCAGGTATTTTGACAGAGATGTGAAATGTATCCGTGATTTCTTCATGAAGCGCTTCAGCTATGAAAGTGAACTATATCCAACTTTTAAGGATATTAGGTAAGTTGTATGGCATATTAATACATGAACATGTATTTCATTCTTCTTAGTCTTCTTCCATAGTACTGAGTATACAATATACATTGAGATTTCACTTGTAGATATATTTGTTATATTAAAATTTAACTACCTGCATGAACCATGCCTCCCATAAGAAGCAATGCAACTTGTTAGCTTTTTCATCAACCCTGTAGGATTTTGCTATAACCATTACGTTAAATTGTATCTGCTAAAGACTCAAATCATGTACTTCACATGTAAATGTAAATTTTTATTAATCATGTAGGGCAGGGCTGTCAAACTCACAGCCCACACCCGGTTTAGCAGAGGGGGGGAAATCACAATACATTATGTGATGATGCAAGTTTGACACCCCTGATGTAGGGGATTGACTTAACACAAGGTTCAAAGTAACTATTCTGTAATAAATGGATGTTATTAATCTATTCCTTTCATTTATCTACAGTATGTTCTGGGGTTTCAAGATACTTATTTTTAAACATTTTGGGCATGTTATTAAAATCAGTAACTATGGATCAAATTCTTCTTAGAAAGCAATGTATCCAAACAAGCGTTCTCTTTTGTATAAATAGATCTCACTAACTTTTTTCTTACTGTGTTATGAAGGGAAGCCATTGTTCCCATTTACTTCCAGTTCCTACTATCATTTTTACTTATATTTGGACTTTTTGTTGATCTAAATGGAAATCTCCCTCTGTTTTTCTTTATAATCATTGTCTAACACAGATTCTTAATCTCTTTATCCATCCCCATTTTTAAAAAAATAAAAGATTGAGTCCATTTACAATACACAACTAATCATTCTTTTAGTAATTTCTAGAATTCCTTCTCAAGATCACAATCCTTTTTTGCTCCCCTCCTTTTGGAAAGCACTGGAACATTATAAATAAGCAATGTTTTTCTTTTGGGGGGGGGGGAGGGTCAGGAATATTATTATTGGAATGTTACTTGAGAAATGATTTTTGTTTCACTTTATTTCAACATTACCAGGAAAGAGTGTTCTCTTGATATTGAAATTTCAGCCAGTGGCTACACCAAAGAAATGCAGGAAGATGATGAATTACTTTACCTGGATTGCCCTGAATATGAGACTCTTAAAACTGAGACTTTTTCTGATGTGCAAGATCCAGGAGAGATTGCGTCATGTAACAGCGTAGATCAAATGACTGATGGAAATTTCATACATGAAGTTAAAGAAACTTCAGGAGGTTTGTTGCAGACCTCTGAGGAAGATAGTGCAAATGAAGATGAAGACAGTTTAGATTTGCAGGGATTCAGCTGTGCCTTACAGCAGATTGAAGGGCAGGTGATGACTGAAGAGAAGTCTGACCCTGAAAGCTCTGTCATTGATTTTCCTGGTGATAAGAAGAGCATTGAAAAATCTACCCAGTTGGAAGACGAAGTGGTTCATGGAGAAGATACTGCTGACGAAGAATTTGAATATGGATGCTCCGGTCTGGTTGATTTGTCTACATTAAACAGGGAATTTAGACCTTTCAGGTAGAGAGCTATACTTATCATTTAGAAGCTTTCTATGTGTTGTTTCTGTGTTTTGCCTTTCCAGATGGTGAGCTTCTCTCTCAACATCCTCAAGTATTAAGCATACAGTATATTGTTTGCAGATAGTGTTTTTAATAGTGAGTTGGTTTCAAACGTTGGCACATACTATGAGCTTCATTTTTTTTAATCAAGTTTTTATTATTATTTAATTTATACATATTTTGTGAATGGCACAATGTTTGAGTACATTTCAATACATATAAACCTATTCCTAATTATTACATTCCATTTTCCTTATTTCATATTACTCCTACCTTTTACATAGAATTTTAATTTTCATATAAATTTTAGCTAGCATGCAAACATCTAAACCAATGTGCTTTAGCATCTGTATTATCTTCCGTTATAGTTTCAATAGTATAACCTCAAGAAAAAAAAATACAAAATTGTCTGTCTGTTTTCTTTTCTGCTGTACACCATATTTACCCATTTTTACAACATCCCTCTCCTTTCCTCTTCTTTTTCCTCCCTCTCTTCTCTACTCCCCTCTCCTTCTCTCTCCTTCCCTCCTTCTCCTCTCCTTCCGTTTCTCCTTCTCTCCTTCTCCTGTCCCCTCTATTTCCCCTCTCTTTTTCTCTGCTTCTATCTCCTTCCCTTTCTACTCCTCTCCTCCCCTCCACTTCCCTCTCTCCTTTCCCTTCTCTACCCTTACTCTTTCACCTCTCCTCTTCCACTTCTTTCCATTCCACTCCATTTCCCTCTCTCTTTTCGTTGTTGCATATAATATTCCCAACACCTATGGAATATGGTGTATTTTCCAATTAGTATCTCTTTCAACTATAACCATACAGCTTCTTTAAATTGCATTCAAAAATCAAAGAAACAGACTTAATCACACATATATTGTTAATAATAATGATCATAATTATACTATCATAATATTAATTAATCTTCATGTTAATTTTATACACATCATCATTCTAGTCACACATATCTATGCAACTGCAATATTATTAACAATGCAGATTTCCCATTAATATCTGTTGATAATTTAAATGGCATCTTGTATTGGATCAGTTCATGATAGAGGAACATGGGTTCTTTTATTTTGACATGAACTGTTATTTCTTATTTCTGAGAGCAACAAAAATGTGATATATAGGGGATTTTTTTGTTCTTTTGTTTTGAAAAAAAGGAGCTAAGCACAAAATAAATCAGTTGGGCCTACAAGAATACCTATTTATTTATGTTCTTATTTAAGAATTTCTTGCTGCTAAACATGGACAGCTTGATATTGGATCAATATCAGGGGAATGTTCTTATCTGGGAAAACAGTTGTTGTTTAGCCAGAACACTTATCTGGTACTCTGTTACTGTGATAAAGTAGTATTCAAGGGTGACAAAAATGCAGCAGGGTGACTGTAGGTGGGCCACAAGCTGCCTGTCTTGCTTTATTCCATCCAAGGCTCACTATTTGTTTCAGGTTTTCAGAATTGGTTCTGTATACAGCAAATAGCTTTACTAAGTACTAATCAGCTTGCTTATAGATAGAGAAGTGGGTTCTCCAACATTATGTAAGTAATGCCTGCAGTGGAGATAAATAGATGGTGTGGATAGCAAGACAAAGGATAAATACTTACATAGCTGCAAGATAAAGAGGTCAGGCTAAGTCAATCTCCTGCCAGTTCATGAGCAATTAAAAACAATGTGTAAGTACATTGGGAAGGCAGGTGTGAATAACTCTTATACAGATAGTCCTCAACTTAACAACAATTCATTTAGTGGCCATTCAAAGTTACAACAGCACTGAAAAATGAGACTTATGACCGTATTTCACAATTACAACCTTTGCAGCATCCCCATGATCATGTGATCAAAATTCAGATGCATGGCAACTGGTTCATATTTATGACCCTTGCTGTGTCCCAGGATCACGTGATCCCCTTTTGTGACCTGGCAAGCAAAATCAGTGGGGAAGCCAGATTCACTTAACCGAGTTACTCACTTTATCAACTGCAGTGATTCACTTAACAACTGAGGCAAGAAATGTAAAATGAGACAAAACTCACTTAACAAATGTCTTACTTAACAACAGAAATTTGGGGCTCAATTGTGGTTGTAAATTGACGACTGCCTGTACTCAATAAACCAGATTACTTTAAGGAACCCATAACAACCTCCACCCCTTTAGCAAGTTTTGGGTGTGAATTCCTTAGTGCATTATGTCCATTAACAAAATTGGGATTGCAGAAACAGCCTTTGTGAATGTCACTGTTCCAGTTCGTTTGCATTGGAAAAGTTTTGCATTAACAAAATGTGGATTAAGTGAGTAATTAAAAATATTTCTTATTTCAGGGATGAAGAGAGCCTGTTTCATGTCAATCAGCACAGGACAAGAACCACTAGTATGACTTCAGTACAAAGCACTACAAGCCAGTCAACAATTCCTCCTGTAAGTTTTTACATAATGGATCTCAGGATCTCCCGCCTCCCCTTCCCCCACCCCCAATCATCTACTGCCAAGCATGACTGCAGATTTAGTAACACTTGTTCAGTGTAATTTCACATGCATTAGATCTTTAGTAGGAAATAGAAATTTAATATTATTATATTGGTAAATATTTTTTCAGCTATTGTCATTAAATAAATTGGTTTTAAACTTCAGGTAATGGATAAAACCAGTTTAAGGGGATCCAGAATATTCAGTTTTATTCTTTAATTTCAATCATTTAAAGATGATTGATTTATTGTTGATTTATTGTTTTTAAATGATTTTTATCAAAGGACAATTAAGATTTAAACCATTACCTTTAATTTTAAATTGTAAAAAAGAACCCTCTTAAAGATGCTTGTTTTGTATGGAAGAGAAATGACTTCTAATTAAATCCTAACATAGATACCTCTTTTGAACCTTAAAGTGCTGATGGGATTATTGAGTTTTTCTAGTTATTTTTACCCTCAAGTTAGAATTAAGATGAAATTATTCAAAAGTATACATTTTCTGTTGCTCTAGTATAATTTTGTAAATACAGTCATCTACTGACTCCACACAACAAAATAAAATGTATTTCCACAAATACAGAAACTGTATTTCTATAAATGTTTGTTTCAGCTTTCTGCATAGCATTATTAATTTCTACTTTGCTTATGCTACAGTGCCTTTAAGTGGCTGCGTATTATATGGAGAATACAAAAAAAGCTAAAGAATGCATGGATTTTTGAGGATTAATGCTTTACTTTCTTTTTAAACAACATTATTCAGCATCCTTATTTGTTCATTCCAGTACATGCATCTTCACTGTTTTGAAGTTTTGGTAGTGCATAGAAATAGGAAAAGGCCACTACTAGCCCCCTTCCATGCCTAAACAAATTTCCGAGCACAGCTTTCCAAACTAGCATAGATGGGGAGGTATGAATTCCTCCTTTGCTTTGGTGGGTGACCAAATGAATGTTGTGTACCCCTATTCCCCACCTATATTGTGGTCAACAAGATTGAAAGCAATCTACTTAACAAAAGGGCCCTCTTGCTTCTTTCAAAGAGAGTTTCAGAGTGAAGTTTGAAAGGCCAAAAAATTGCCTCCCTGGAATCCAGAAATCCCCAAACAAAAGAGATGGATGAAAAAAACAATAGCATCTTTGTCTTCTGGATGCTTTACATTCCTTATAAATTACTGATGGTAAAGTAATGAAAAGAAGAACAGTTTTGTATCTTCAGCATTGTATTCTTCAGGAGCCTTCCTTGAAGAATTCTGAGATGCAAAGCAAGTTGGAGAAAAGAGCTGGTATTGTTTGCAGGAAAAAAGAGTAAGGAAAAATTAAATTGGAGAGAGAAAAAAAGAGAGAAGAGGATATAATCTAGTTCCCGAGAACCTCTTTCTTTTCCTTGAATATGATTACTGGGATTCCTTCTTTTAGTCTTCCCTTCACAGTATCGAAAACCCTGCCTTGAAATAGATTTGACCCAGTGGTAAAAGGCCATTTTTGTATCATGCCGATGTCATACATAAAATTTATTTTTATGATACCTCCATTAAGCAAAGGCTTCAAATTTCATTAAATATAAATTTGTTTTGATTGGTCATTCTGTACAGATCCCTAATGTTTTGTATCAGTGCTAATCGTATATTTTTAACTTTCTTTTTTATAATGTCCCAGTCTCCTTTTGGAGAAGTAACTTGGAGCAATTTTATCAAGGAATTCTCTGCCTGGTTGCTGGGTGGGCATGGCCATGGTGGGCATGCCTAATTGGCCTCCTGCACCACAGCAGCGTTTTTACCCTCCCAGGGCTCCAGAGACTTTCCTTGAGCCCCTGGGAGGGTGAAAGCAGCCTCCCAGGCTCCAGAGGCCCTCTGAAAGCTGGAAACGGGCCTGTTTCTGGCCTTCCCAAACTTCCGGTAGGCCCGTTTTTCACCTTCCCTGAGCCTCCGTGCATGCTCCGAACTTACCTGCATCCAAAATGGGCCGCATGGGGACTCCTGGGAGGGGAGGGGTGGGCGGGTCCAGCCAGGAGTGTGATTTGGGGTTCTCCAAACTACACAGAATCTTAGCTAGAGGTTTTCCCGAACCCCTGCAAACCCCCAGCAGCCCATCCCTGGACCAATGTCAGTGAGAGTCGCCTCTTTGTCTTATAAGCCTATAATATGTTTGGTGCTCCAGAAAACTTCATAACTAAGTGAAGATTTCAACCTGAAGATAAAACTCAGCATTCTTAGCACTTCACCACGTAGTTGCTAATGCCAGGCTCTCCTTTTTCATATTTTCAAACTAAAATTTATGTATTGTATCTGTGCTCATTAAATTATTTTTGCAACGTTGAATGAAGGGAAAATTTTCATCCTGTCTAGTGAATCAGGTCTCAGAAAATAGTTTCTAATCTATTTGTGTACTTCCTATGAATTCATTTCTGGGCATAGCCACAAGAGGGACTAGTATTCTTTCAGACAATCTCAAAACACATCTAAAACGTCTTGCTTCTTTGCATAACTTGCTTTTTCTCAAGTACATTGGTATTTTTTAATCTATTACAGGTTTTTGTAGACATCAAGAAAAATTAACCTTGAATGCTCCCCAGAAATTGTATTTTGGTTGAAGTAGGATAACATGTAAGATGAATTGTAATGTTTTGATATTATTTCATTGCAAACAAGACTAATGTTTTGATAAAACTATTGTTTCAGGAACTGGTAAAACAGAAAGTAAAACGGCAACTAAATAAACAACAAAAAGCTGCTTTCAGACGACGACTGCAGAAAGGAGAAGCTAACGTTTATACCAAACAACGGCGGGAAAACATGTACAATATCAAATCGAGTTTGGATTCAGCCAGCTTCTGGGACTGACATTCCTATGGAGAAATTTTATCTTTTTTTCTCCCATCTCACAAATCAGACGAATCTTTTATTTTGAAGAACTACTTGCAGAGAGGAAATGTCCAGAGTTCATGAACGTCATTGAACACAAAAATAATCACATCTTCACAGCCTGACACAAATTTATGTAATGTGCATGATGACTGTCTTACACAAATGGGGCAAATGGCAATTGTCCTTTGTGTAAGACAGCACAACGCAAATAATGTCCATTGCTGTGGAAATTTGGCCCATAGCTTAGAAAGTCCATTGCATAAGTTTTCATTGAAATGATATTTTCCCTTCTTGTATCCTGAGTGGGGTTTTTAAAAATTCCTAAAGTAACAGGCTATATGAGGGTAGTGGAATAGGACTGAACCCATAGGGTAAATCATGGCAGACTTTTCAAGTCAGTCCATAACTTGGTTAAAACAATTTGCTACTTAATTTGACTGTGTTTAAATTGTCTAGAGGTCTATGCAATAATTGATATAAAACTTTCAATTTTGCTTGGATCTTGGAGTTATACAAATTTAACACTTGCACTAAATCTAAAGTTCTTTTTTCCAGATCCCAAAGGTTACCAATATAAATCCCATCCAAACTGTGTCAGGTAATGAAAATGATATTGCACAGATCTTGTAAGAACATTTCAAAAAGGCAATGAGGTACTGCTAATATTTTTTCATATGTTTATTCAACATTTTACTAAACGGCCTATTGCCAAGGGTCCTGAGCCCTATAGGTAGGCTTATTTAGCCAAAATGTTGTATTTTTAGAATATAAAAAAATAGTTGGCAGTTGCTTCATCTACCATTTAAGAAAAACAGCATAGAAATTTGGATACATCCCAAAGAATTTGATTTTTTTTTAATCTATGTTTTGAAAAAACTTTACAGGAGAACAGAGTAGTAATAAAAAAAATAAAAATTTAGTATGTGATGACTTAAGAGATTTAAAAAGCTCAGTGGAATAAGAACTTCACTCATTTAAAAAGTTACATGTGTAACAGAAAGCACTGTTTTATTAAACAGTAATAATTATTTTTGTGTTATGAACACTTCTTGCCCTTTAAGAACTTTGTACTAAGAGTGTTTCTGTTATTTCAAAAAAATACATTAAAATTATCTGGTATTTTGAAAAACAATCAACTTTCCAGTGGTAATACTTCCTACAGTTAACCAGAAGCCTAACATAGTTTTATTATGTGACACAACAATTTCTAATTTGCATCCAGTCTGCTAGATTGTAGTTCAGTGAGATCCCAAGAAGTAATCAAACCATGATTAACTTCACAAAGGGTAGTGTGTAAAACCTACTTCCCAATAGCATTTTTAGGCATTTGCATGTTCTCTGATCTTTTCTGTCATCCTTATTTAATACTGCCCCTTCACTTTCCATCTTCAGGTCCATGCTGGTGAAAATTTAATAAGAAAAAAAACCTACTCTTAAATTAATAACAGTTCAGGCTCTCTGTATATATTCCCGGGGGGAGGGGGTGTTGTTTCTCCAGATTCAGGAAGATTTGCAATAAAGCATAGATCATTTGGGTGTTTTGCCTTTTTTAACTGGCAATATGCAGGAAGTAAATGGCAGAATGGCCAGAGAAGGTGCCATCAAAAGAACAATGAAACCACACATAATTTATCATCAACCACAAAATATAAATGTTCACAACAAATTGCGAAAGTGGACCAATCAAAAGATAATAGCACCAATGGATACTCTCCAAGAAGTACCCAATCACCAACCATTCCCCCAAAATTCAGATCTCCGCAAATTATAAATATGGCAAGAACTCAGTTATGGATCACTGCACTTCTGAAACACATAGCAAAATGTATGCAACACTTGTGACATACACGTCTATGCAGATTTTCCTGAGTCCAGAGAATCCCAAAGAAAGTGTAAAAAAAAAACAGACCTCAGAATTATGCCTTACTTTAGCTGACATACTACGGTCTCTAGAATCGTGATGGCGAACCTATGGCCAGAAGTGGCACACAGTGCCCTCTCTTGGGCACACGAGCCATCACTCCAGCTCTGCTGTGCGTGCGTGCTTGCCTCCCACCGGTCAGGTAGTCTTTGGGTCTCTTCCGCGCATGCATGGAGGGATGGGGCACGGGCGGCATGTGTGAAGCAGGGGGTGCACACATTGCATTTTGGGGGTTCAGGCATGTGTGCATGCATATGTGCGCATTTGGGCACTCAGTCCAGTAAAGGTTAGCCATCACTGCTCTAGAATGTGACCAAGACCCTATAAATAGAAATAGTGCCACTATGTAATGTTTGAGTTACAGTGAATCATCCTGTTGGAATATAATTACACATTGCATTTGTCAAAGCATTTTTCCTTTCTTCTCTTTATCCCAAAAGTTCAAGTGAAAGATTTTGCTGTTACAATACAATTTTTGTATTCACACACACTTGTAAACCGGGTTTAACCCTAGTTTGATAAACAGGCCATTACAATTTGGCTTGCCTAGCGCAGTATTATATGAAGCAAAAATCAAACCCATATCATTAAATCTTAGTATGATGCATAAATAGTCTAGCTGTGATCTAATCTAAAAGATCAATTTAATCCAAAATGTGGTAAATCAATAGAATGTTTTCCTTACAAACCAAACTTTGAATTGGTTTAATTCAATTTTTCAACTCAATTAGAAAACATCAATTGTTTTCTATTAGAAAACATCAATTCAATTCATACATCTTGCTATTAATCCAATTTGGTAAATTGATTCCATTCAGCTATTTGTTTGATAAACTCCACTCATATTTTTTCTAGGCTCTCAGTGTATGGCTTGTTCATAAGCTTTTTCATACAGTACAGAAAAAGTCACTGAAAGATAAAAGCGGTGCATAAAAAATTAAATATAAATGTAAGAATTTGGCTCTAATCCTATGTACATACTTCAAGGTTATGACCATTGAATAATTAAATTTACTTCTGAATAAAACAGCACTACTTAGAAAGGTATAGCCAAAAATAACCAATGTTCCCTAACTCCACTTTTATTTAGATTAAAACCTGTCTCTTTATAGATAGAAACAAGAGTTTAGCCTCAGGTTTTCAGTGTTTATATCTTTAAGAAGATTTTTGCAATATCTAAAATCTTTAAAAGGTCAACATGTCATTTATACAAAGCATGAACTCAACTGTGCATCGTTCCTGTTTCATATACAGGCATTCAATCAAATTTATTTACTAGGAACTTCAGCAAACGTAGGCTAGATGAATAATGTTCCTAACAATCTGAACACAGCTGTACACAATAGGTGTAAAACATTCCACAGAATGAAATTCTTCAGTATTTTTCTTGCTGTGTTCAGGATGCTTCATCCAACTAGCAGTTTCAAAAGTTGCAATTGTTTACCAAACTGCTTAATGTTAAATGTGATTTAGATTTTAGCAGGCTAGTAGAGATTTGTACTATGAGTTTTAATACCCAGAAATTAAAGAATTAAATAACATTTGATGAAAACAACACCATAGAAGTTGGGGAAATCAAATTACATGGTTATCTTGGAAATTATTTCTCTTCCAGCCTGCATTAATCAAATAACTTCCCTGGCAATAGTATTATTTCCAGGTAAATTCTAAGTGCTGTTTAGGACTTGCATTATACAGATATGGTTACGGATGATTTCCTGAAAAATTCTTCCATAGGAGCCTGCCCAATTTTAATATCCTTGGGGAAAGTCCTCCTTTGAGAGCCATAACCACCATTTCTGGGGAATTGAATAACTTGGAGCCTCTGGAACTACTGGACTACTTTCTCTCAGATATTCTTTTCTCAGAGACAAGAATATTTCTATCCAGACAACTTTTGGCATATAAACCAACTTGTTGCCAAAGAAATCTGCAGTATGAAAGTACCATTTATTTCTTCTTATTGAAATATGTTAAATTTTACTTTTAATTAATTTGTATTTTCACTTTTGCTTTTAATTTCAGGTAGTCCTCAATTTTACAACAGTTCATTTAGTGACCTTTCAAAATTACAACGGCACTGAATAAAGTGACTTACTGACCAGGTTTTCTTTGCAGTTTTTCCACAGTTTCAGAGTTTTTCACAGTTACAACCTTTGCAGAATCCCCATGGCCATGTGATCAAAATCTAGATCCTTGGCACCTGGTTCATATTTATAATGGTTGCTGAACTGAGGTGGCACAGTGGTTAGAGTACAGTACTGCAAGGTACTTCAGCTGACTGCTAGCTGCAGTTCAGGAGTTCAAATCTCACCAGGCTCAAGGTGAACTCAGCCTTCCATCCTTCTGAGGTGGGTAAAATGAGGACCCAGATTGTTGGGGGAAATAGGCTGACGTTGTAAACCACTTAGAGAGGGCTGTAAACGCACTATAAAGCAGTATATAAGTCTAAGTGCTATTGCTGTGTCCCAGGATCATGTGATCATAGTTTGCAATCTACTGACAAGCAAAGTCAATGGGGAAACCAGATTCACTTAAAAATCGGGTTACAAATTTAACAACTTCAGTGATTCACTTAACAATTGTGGCAAGAAATGTCGTAAAATGGGGCAAAACTCACTCAGCAAATGTCTCAACAACAGAAATGTTGGGCTCTATTGTGGTAAGTCAAGACTGTAATTTTTAACTGTGGGCCTTTTTACATTTTATAAGTCTACTTTTATTTGTTTATTACTCTTCTTGGCTGCCTCAAGTGCTATTTTCTGCAAAAACAGTGAAATGTAAATGAAAGAAACAATGTTGATCTACCAACAACTACTCTTTTCAGATTCACCCTGATGCTAAAGTGATTTCATGATGAAATTCAGAGGCAATCCCAAACACAAAGAAAATTTTGGAATGGGGCTAAAATGTTTGAAGGTGTCAGGAAATTGTTGTCGTTAGTTGAAGTCGTGTCCGACCCTATGGACAACGTTCCTCCAGGCCTTCCTGTCCTCTACCATCTTCTGGCGTCCATTTAAGCTCACGCCTACTGCTTCAGTGACTCCATCCAGCCACCTCATTGTCTGTCGTCCCGTTCTTCTTTTGCCCTCAGTTGTTCCCAGCTTAGGCTCTTCTCCAGTGAGCCCTTCCTTCTCATTGGTGGCCAAAGTATTTGAGCTTCATTTTCAGGATCTGGCCTTCTAAAGAGCAGTCAGGGTTGATCTCCTCTAGGATTAATCGGTTTGATCGTCTTGCAGTCCCAGGTACTCAGCAGGAGTCTTCTCCAGTACCATAGTTCAAAGGCCTCAATTCTTTGGCACTCAGCCTTTCTTACAGTCCAACTTTCACAGCCATACATTGCAACTGGAAAAACCATAGCCTTGACTATACACACTTTTGTTGGCAGGGTGATGTCTCTGCTTTTTAGTATGTATTTAGTAAGTCAGGAAATAAAGGAAGGTATTTAAATCCAGGCATTTTTTCATTTAAAATGACAGCATTGCCACTAGCCTAAACAAATCTGTTTGCAATTTACCACTGGTTGAATATGTGAAATTCTACATAACCTTGTCAGTGTCTTTAATTTTTCACCTTTGTTATTAACGTTGTGAGTTTGGATTC
Organism: Masticophis lateralis; assembly: GCA_030761175.1. Lineage (NCBI taxonomy): Eukaryota > Metazoa > Chordata > Lepidosauria > Squamata > Colubridae > Masticophis > Masticophis lateralis. Next base: position 240,426,994 of record JAUDYJ010000002.1, read on the forward strand.
TTATTTAAGTTAACAAAAATCCAAACTCTGGCTCTGTCAATGTCAGGATAAGAAGAGGAATGCCTTTCTCATGATTAGCTTCTCCAGCCAGCCAGTAGGTGGGTGTGTTTCACAGAAGAAAGCGGTAGTCAGCCTCCTCTCCCTAATTAGCTCAGCCAACAACAAAGATAAGTGAGCCAGGGAGGGAGACCCCCTGAAGGGTCTTTCGGAATCTGGCCAATGTCTGATTGGCAGATGTTGAAAGGGATTCGTTGGTAATCCAGTTCATCAATGAGCTGCATAAATTCAAGACAGGACTGGAAGAATTCCGGCATGTGGACACTTGGCGGGGGCAGTCTGGTAAAAGGCAGCTCAAGATGGACAGAACTTTGGAATCTCTACAGCACATCATTTCTCAAGTCTTGCCTCACAGGGACCCTACACTAGCATTTAAAGACTGTAAGTACCAAAGTTTCTGCACTACTGAGAGGGTAGATGCTGAAATCTGTAGGACAGAGACATTGCAAAGATGTCCGTAATGTTTTATGTACAGATTCAATATTGAGAAAGACTTAGAGACTGTGTATGGTATTTTTGTTTTTTATCAGTGGCATATTTGACTTAATATTAATTAACTGTTTTTACTGTCTTAGAATTTGGCCAAAAAAAAAAAATCAACTGATGTATGGTTTATTATATTGAGAGTTACCTTTGTCTCTAGGTAGTTTGAATGTGTCTTATAAAAGGCTTATTGCAAAATATTAAGACCTCAATTTACATTGTGATCTTTATATGAGATCATATATAGTTTTGCATGTATGTGTTATTTTGATACATTTAAAACCATACAGAATCTCAATAAAACATGATTTTAGTGCACACAATTACTGCAGAGAGCATTTAGTTTCACTATAGGAAATTCTAAACTGGTGTTACAATTTGTGCTGTGTTTCTTTTTCCCATTAATGTTTGTTAACACAGTCAATGCTAGATATCAATATCTAAAGGCTTGCTTTCTTCAATGCAATCTGAGCCTGCTAGTTTTGAATCATGCTTCTAAATATTCAAAGATGAACTCTCTCTCTTTTTTAAAAAAAAAAAAAAGACTAAGTATTTTCATCTGAAAGAGGATCGGGATCCTGGAATCCTAAATTCAGAAAAGTAAAATTCTTGAATGCTACAGAAAATCAGTTTTGAACAGTTTGCAAAACTTTTTAGGTTTATTTAAGAATGTTCCATCACCTTCTTTGATATCACTTTTTTTTTACTGTGAGTGTGAGGTAGAAAGACAATGGAGGGAGAAAGAAGGAGACAGAGGAGCAGTCAGTTAGTTTTATCCTAAGTTTCACTTTTTTTTTTCAGAATAACATTTTTAAAAGTAGATAATCATGAAATATGTTACAAAATGTTAAGGATATGCTTAATTCTTATGTTAAATGACACTGCACAGAATGATTCTTTCTAAATTGAATGGGATTAATGCTTGAAATAAGCAGCTGGCAAAGAAGAGTTATGTATTTGTTACTGCATACATAGTTTGTCAGAAATCAACAGTTATATAAACAAACATGAACAGAACTTCCTTAGCCCACCCAGAATTGGAACTCCCTCCTGTTGCAACCATCCTACGTTCAACTGAGTTTTTTTTTTTTTTTTACTCTGAAACCTTGTTGGAGCAGATGCATCTTATAAGCAAGAAACATTTGGTGTAGAAAAGATGGGAAGCTTTCTTTCCCCTTCTTTGTGGTGAATTCCTGAAAATCATCAGGCAAGGTTTTGATTGAAAGTATATTTACTGGTCTCTCAGATGGTTACTGTGACCACCCATAGATTATAGGGTGAGAAAATGGCTATAATAAAGCAGAAAAAGCACATGTCAAACAAGATGGGTTTAAAATATCATTTTAATGAAATCTGACCACAAAAGTGGAGCCAACCATCAAAAGAGTACTTTAGTAATCTTCGCACTCTTTAATTATTTCACTACCTCTTATTTGCTGTGTTATAAACTTGACTGCTCGAAATCACTTCTAAAGTAGAAATTATCCTTTAGTAAAGCAGAGAGTTTGAAAATCTGGTAATCATATTTCAATATAGGTGGCAAAGTTCCTAATCTTGAAAATGTGGAATCCAGATATAAGTTCTACAGAGTACTGTAGAAGTAATGAGTCTTTGTCAAACTATTTCTGAGTTCTCCAGTTGTCCCTCATGTTTTCAGTCATATTATGCTATGAATCTTTAAAGCATGCTCTTGGTTTGATAATTATATCTACTAATCCTTTGGTAACTATATTTACCAAGGGCAGATCTACATTTTGTACCCCACAGTTTTGGCAACATTAAAGTGAGCATCAGGACTGTATATTAATTTAGAGCATGTTTTGTGAGTTCTACAAATATTGCAGTTGTCAAATTTATTTATTGTCATTAAATGACCCCATAATCCCTTGCTTCGGGGTGGAGTTGGGACAACTGAATGGAGCTGAGTGTTTACTGGCCAGACGCCCTTCCTCTCGCCAATACGAAGTTTGCTGCAGATATCTTTTCATTGTGCCCAGAGAGAGGAATATCTGCTGGATATAAATTGGAAGCCATGTGTTTTTTCTCTTCTCTTTTTTACAATGACCTTTCATGAATCTGTGTGGATGGTTGGATTGATGGAAAAGCTAGAATAGAATAACAGAGTTGGAAGGGACTTTGGAGGTCTTCTAGTCCAAGCCCCTACTTAGGCAGGAAACCCTACACCACTTCAGACAAATGGTTATCTCTTCTTAAAAACTTCCAGAGTTGGAGGCAAGTTGTTCCACTGATTAATTGTTCTATCTGTCAGGAAATTTCTCCTTAGTTCTAAGTTACTTCTCTCCTTGATTAATTTCCACCCATTACTTCTTGTCCTGCCCTCAGGTGCTTTGGAGAATAGTTTGGCTCCCTCTTCTTTGTGACAACCCCTGAGATATCTGATATAATCCACTGCCATCATGTCACCCCTAGTCCCTCTTTTCATAAGACTAGACATATCCAATTTCAGCAACCATTCTTTGTATGTTTTATCCTCGAGTCCCCTAATCATCTTTGTTGCTCTTCTCTGCACTCTTTCTAGAGTCTCAACATCTTTTTTTATACCATGGCAACCAAAATTGGATGCAGTATTCCAAGTGTGGCCTTACCAAGGCATTATAAAGTGGTATTAACACTTCATGTGGTCTTGATTCTATCCCTCTGTTTATGCAGCCTAGAACTGTGTTGGATTTTTTTTTTGGCAGCTGCAGCACACTGCTGGCTCATATTTAAGTGATTGTCTACTAAGACTCCAAAATCCCTCTCACAGTCACCACTACTGAGTAAGGTACCACATATATTGTACCTGTGCATTTTGCTTTTCTTGCCTAAATGTAGAACCTTACTTATTTTGTTCACCATTGAATTTCATTTTGTTAGATAGCGCCCAATTTTCAAGTCTGTCAAGATTCTTCTGTATCTTAAGTCTATCTTCTGGAGTGTTGGCTATTCCTGCTAGCTTGGTGTCATCTGCAAATTTGATGAGTTCCCCATCTATCCCCACGTCCAACTCATTGATGAATATGTTGAAGAGTACTGAACCTAAAACAGTACTGGGGACCCCACTGCATATCTCCCTCCATGTAGATGCAATTCCATTGAGGACTGCATGTTGAGTGCGGTTGGTCAGCCAGTTACAAATCCATCTGGTGGTGATGCTGTCTAATCCACATTTTTCTATTTTATCAAGTAGTAGATTATGGTCTACTTTGTCAAATGCCTTACTGAACTCCAAGTAAATTATATTGACAGCATTCCTTTGGTCCACTAGTTTTGTCACTTTGTCAAAGAATGCAATAAAATTAGTCTGGCATAATCTGTTTTTGACAAACCCATATTGGCTTTTAGTTATTACTTTGTTTGCTTCTAGGTGTTCACTGATTCGTTGCTTGATTATCTTTTTCAGAATCTTCCCTGGTATTGAGATCAAGCTGATAGGTCTGTAGTTTCCTGGATCTATTTTTCCCCCTTTTTTGAATATGGGAACTACATCAGCACTTTTCCAGTCTTCTGGCAGTTCCCCAGTGCTCCAGGATCTTTGAAAGATATGGTTCAGTGGTTCAGTGGATCACATCTGCCAATTCCTTCAGAACCTTAGGGTGTAATTCATCTGGTCCTAGAGATTTGAATTCGTCTAGGGTAGACAGGTACTCACTTACCATCTTCTTCCCTATTTTAACTTGTGTTCCTAATCTGTTTTTTGTGGTACTATTTTTGATAAATTGGATTGTTTTTTCCCTTTGTGTAAAGACAGATGCAAAAAATGAGTTAAGTAGTTTGCTTTCTCCCTGTTGCTTGTCACTTTGTATTTGTAGGCAGGCAGACAAAGACATCTATATGGTTGTCAGTGTCCTAAACATTGCTCACCTATATAGTAGAAGAAAAACATTAATGTCTCTTTTTGTTTCCCACACCAGAACAATTTTGAATTCAACCCATCAGGGAAATGTCTATAGAGAGTCTCAGTAATCCAGGTCAGGGTTGTCCCAAAGGTGCTTTTTCAAAGACAACTAGACTTCCTTTGTTTTTTCCTGAAGACATTTCATTTTTCATCTAGGAAGCTTTTTCTGGCTGAATGGTGGAGGATGGAAGGATTTATATTCCTTGCAGTCATTTGATTGTTAGCACTCTTTCTGAGAGTCATTGAGGCCACTTGGAGGTTTATCTGTGCTCTCAGTGTCACCTCAATAGTGCAAATAGGTGTGGAGCCTTCTTGAAACTGCTGAAAGGATTGTGCTGTAAAAGGGAAATAGGTAGTTCTGTATCCCTCCCCCTCTGTTGAGAGAGACCTGTTCAATTTTAATGTAGATAACCTTTTTGACCCCTCTTTCAAACTAGTGGTCCTCTTTGTCCATATTTCTCACTTCTCTAGGTTGAATCTGCTCACTTCTATAAATCAGAGAAAGAGTTTTTTCTGAGAGTATCACCACTGAAAGAATCATACTACTACTTGGGACTCAAGCTTTCTTGATGATAGTGTCCCCACCTTTGAGGCACCACTTCAAATTATCTCATCTTGATCAGGCTTCCAAAGAGTTGTAAATCATAGTACTCTAGGTAGACATTTTGGAATAAATGAAGACCCTAAGAGTATTATTGTTTTGTTTTGTCATTGATACTATTTAATTGGCTCTATTATTATGAAGAATGTACTTTATTAGACATGAGCGACATCTAGCAAAGACCACATTCCATTGGATACCACCACATGGTCAAAGTAAAAGAGAAAAGCCAAACAAAACCTGGTGCCAAACATTTCAGAAATACCTGAAAAACATCAATCTTAAATGGAAGGATGTGGAAACTATATGGTATGTAGGTATAGACTATGGATTGAGACCTGTAGAATATGCTTTTAGTCCAATGTGCTTAGCACAGGACATGAAAGAAAAATTGTTGTTGTTGTTGTTGTTGTTGTTGTTGTTGTTGTTGTTGTTGTTATTATTATTATTAATTTTAATCCCATTCATTTCAGTTTGCTATAAACCAATGAAAACCTTTTGGTGATGATTGGCATATGTATCAAAGTAAATAAACTGTTTTGCTTTTGTTGTTATTCCTGTATCCATATAGCTATTGCAGCATGCATTTTTCTCTTCATATACATTTAATATGTGTCTGCAAAACCGAGAACACCTTTTGCAGCTTCAGTGTAAGATATCTTTTAAATTATAGCCCCTAATGGGAGGCAGCTGCCAGAAGATGAACATTAAAGTTATGTATGTTTAAATTACTTAATTTTACTGATTACGTGCTACAGATTGATTGAGGAAATGGGAGGCAATTTTAGTAGCTTTGCATTAAAGAATTTTCCTTTAAAAAAGAGAGTGAGGGGACCTTGAATATATACTAAACTGCAAACGACTGTTATTTTTCCTACTCAATAGTCAAACGGTTATTTAATATTAATCTGACAAGTTAAATAAAACAACCTTTCTCTTGAAAAGTCTTTTTACAATTGACTTAGCAGGAAATATATACTGCTTGTCTTCTTTATAAATGGTTTACTTGTGACAATGAAAGAGTCTCAGGATTCCGTCTCAGTACCAGACACAGCTAGGAAATTTGCAACAGGCTTCTGCTCTAACATTCCTCCATCAGTTCTAACAATTTATTCCTAGGCTTTGGGTGGTTTCCTTCACTTCTGTGTGGTCTCTTTATTGCAAGTTAAACCTGAGACTATTATCTTCTTTGCCTCTTTGATGCTTTACTATCCAATGCAAGTCTTCATTATTTTTGCTGATTTCCAAGGGGCCCACTTCCACTTGACTGGTAAGGGCACTGACCTAGGAATAAACCTCCAATGAAAATATTTTTTTCTTTTGCAAGCAATCCTAAACAGAACTATTCCAAAGCAACTCTTTAGCAAAGGAAAAATGTTCTTGGGATTGTATTATTTTATCAACAAAAACATAAGGGAAAGGAAGGGATAAATTCCAGGTTACATGATTGATAAAAGAAATATTTTCATTAAAAATAAATCTTTCCCAAAATAGTGAAAAAAATTCAATCAAACTTAATCATTTTATTAGATATTCTCTGCTTTGTAATGACTTCTGAAACATGGTCAAGAATAAACATGCTTGTCCTTCAAAATATCAAAGCCTTGTAGTGACACTGCTTGAAAACAGGTAGGTAGGTAGGAAAGTACCAGTAGATAGATAGATAAGAGAGACAGAGAGACAGAGAGAGAGAAGGAAGGAAGGAAGGAAGGAAGGAAGGAAGGAAGGAAGGAAGGAAGGAAGGAAGGAAGGAAGGAAGGAAGGAGAAAAGAAAGAGGACAAAAAAGAGAAGAGAAAATATTTTCTATTCTTGGTCTACAGGATAATATTGCTTTCCTAATTCACACACCTTGTTCCTGTTCCATATTGCAACCTCAAGCCTAATCTGTATATGGTAGAATAGTGCACAGAAAGAATGTCACAGAAATGAATAATTGTCATGACTGGGGGGCCAACAGAAACAAAGAATCTGTGATCAATGTAGTGGTTTCTCTACTGGAAAAGCAATCATTCTGTAATGGTTCTTCAGCTTTAATATTGATCATTTGATCATTTGTTATTCTATAAATTGAAGCAAGTTGATAATTTGTGTGTAAATAACTATAAACAAATTGTTCAAAGCCATAATTAAGTTTGTATGTCTTTAGCTTTGTAAAATAAATGATGCATCAGTTATGGCTTAGTGTTAATGGCAATATCATTTAGACTTATATACCACTTTATAGTGCTTTCCAGCCCTCTCTAAGTGGTTTACAGAGTCAGCATATTGCCCCCAATAACCTGGGTCCTCATTTTACCAACCTCAGAAAGATGGAAGGCTCCATCAACCGTGAGCCGGTAAGAATCAAACTTCTGGAGTGAGCGGTGAATTATCCTGCAGTACTGCATTCTAATCACTGTGTCACCACGGCTCTTAATGGGTAAACTAAGGGCACTATCTTATGTGTATGTGTATGTGTATGTATGCATTATGCATTATGCATGTCCTACTGTAGCTTTGTGAATGCAGTCTAAATAAGTAAAATACAATTTGAGATATGCAAGTAGTCCTCGATTTATGACCACAACTGAGCTCAAAATTTCTGTTATTAAGTGAAACATATGTTAAGTGAGGTTTACCCCATTTTACAACCTTTCTTGACACAGTTATTAAGTGAATCACTGCAGTGGATAAGTTAGTTACTTGGTTGTTAAGTGAATCTGGCTTCCCCATTGACTTTGCTTCTGAGAAGGTCACAAAATGTGATCATATGACCTTGGGATACAGCAATAGTCATAAATATGAATCAGCTGGCAAGCATCTGAATTTTGACCACATGATCATGGGGGTGTTGCAAAGGTCATAACTGTGAAAAATGATCATAAGTCATAGACAATCCTAGGCTTTCAGGACAAATAGATTAAGTGTAGATTAAGTTTAATTAATTAATAGATTAATTAATTAATTAATTAAATTAATTAATAGATTAATTTTAATTTTTGGATTGGATTTTAATATTGTATTGTCATCATCATTGTTCTTGTTTTTATTGTGTAAGCCGCCCCGAGTCCTACGGGAGAAGGGCAACATATACATTTTAATAACAACATAGATAAAAAATAAAATAAAATCAATAAGTAGCACCCCTTAGTGGGGATCAGAATTCAGTTTTGTTGATTTTCTTTGTCAAATCTTAACTCTACAGTACTACTTATACAATCAACTGTTTTCTATTTTAGTTTTTTTTTTTAATTAATCATATTTCTATGCCACTCACTCTCCGAGGACTCTGGACGGCTTACAACAATCAACAGTATACTAAATAGCATATTGCCCCCAACAATCTGGGTCCTCATTTTACTCAGCTGGTGAGATTTGATCTGCTGATCTGCTGAACTAGCAGTCAGCTGAAGTAGCTGCAGTACAGCACTCTAAGCACTGCGCCATCTCAGCTCTTTTTGTTTGTTTGGATCTCTTCACTCTTCTGATAGGTAGATCAACCTCCTTTTTTTACTCGTATTTTATAACAGCCTTTCCTTAATCAAATACCTTTCTAATTCGTTGGGACAGCAAATCCAGAAAGCTAATCTTACTGGTAGTTTGGAAGTCTGAATTGCTCCATGTTGGAGAAGGCTTTTTGATAGAGTTGGAGGTTTTCCATTAGATTACCTATAACAGGATTGCGAAACAAAACTACGTCAAGATTAGCATTATGGTATTCTTATATAAAGCTCTTCAATATGGCCAAACTATACTTTTTTGAAATAGCTATCAGTATTTTGATGGATGACATGAGACAAAGAGAGAATAAGAATGATTTAAAATGCATGGAGTTTCAATAACAATTGAGAACCTATTCTATAGCAATGGCTTCATATGGTATTCTTTATCAGAAATTGTATTCCATTACCACACAGCTATGTACTAAAGACAGCTATAGCACACTCTCACACTTGCCTCCATTTAATTTAAATGGATCTGAAACAGGTGAGGCCAGCTCAAAGCCAGTTTGAAAACCCATTACTTTGTCGTAACAGGGAGATCAATAAGCTAAATGGAGAAATGCACGCAACTGAGTCTTTGAATATCACATTTGAGCTTTGTTTTGATGTGCACTGGTTGGCCACAATATGCAATAGAGTTTTGAGATATTTTTCTACCCATGTTACCATTTTGATTTAATTTACTCTTTTATCCCCAAATCAAATTTCCTGACAGTGTGAGTCACTTGACAAAAGAAATATTAAGAAAGATATCATTTAATTATTATTATTTTTATCGTCTGCTGCACTTCAAACAAGCTTTTGGAAGTTTCCAAAAGGCATGAAATATAGGATATTCGTATATGTGTGTACACACACACATACAAATCTTCTTGTCAAAAGATCTGAAAGCTGAAAAGAAACATATTGTCTAATCTTAATAATATTAGGTCCAGTTGTCCTTACGATTAAGGGGAAGAGAACATGTGAATTTTAACTAAAATTCCATGTACCTTTGAGATGTTGCATACAAGTCTATAAAGGACAGAGTCACATAAAACATCCTGTTACTACAACAATTTATTATCCAAACAAGAGGCAGGTGTCCTTTCAAACCAGAAGATCCTGGCTTCTCTGAGTTACATTCCATGGACAGTAGAAAGAGATATAGGAACCTGAATCCTGACTTTGCTATAAATAGATTTTGTATTTAATACACAGCAGTTGCTGGGATTATTTCATAATAGCTTCATTAGCTGTTTTGTAATAAATCTAATCAGAGGTTCTTGTATTCTGTACATCTTGTTTCCAGTTCATCTTGTCAAGAAATGTAATAATCTCACAGGAAATGATCAAGACTTGTTCTCTCTACAGTAAATCCAGAGTGCAAGACATGAAATTCTGTAATGGATTTAAGTTTGTTAATGTATTCACGACAGAAACATCACAATTAAAATAAGGCAAACAATATGACAAAATTTAAAATATAAAATACTGTACAAGATTAAAATATGTACAAATTAAACAGATCTTGCCCAAAAACTAGCAACATGAATTGTGTTCTGTCATGCTACCATGAGGAATGGATTTAAGCGACAGGAAGTGAATACAGATTCCAACTGAATATTAGGATTTTTTCCCCAAAAGTAAGAATAGTTCATCAGCGAAACCAGTTTTCCAGAAAGATGGCAGCTTGTCTTTCCCTGGAGATGTTCAAATACAGACTAGACCCATGATGCTGTTTCCCGTCTCTGGAGGGCCTGGGTGAGGTGTGGAAGGCTTGTTTTTTGCTCTCCCCATGCTCCAGAGCCTCTCTAGGAGCCTGGGGAAGGCAAAAACAGCCTTCCCCACCCCCCTGGAGGCCCTCTGGAGGCTGGAAATGAGTGGGGCACATATGAGTGTGGGCACGCACATGTGCGAACTACCACCCGAAGCTCCGCCTGCTTTTGGCATGCAATGGCAAAAAGGTTAGCCATCACTGGGCTAGACAGTCATTAACTTTGTTTTAATCTGCATTCATTGAGATTGGCCTCAATGACATAGTATGCTTCTTCTAACTCTATTCTTATGAAATCAGAAACATTGAAATAATTATTACTTTAATTAATCAGCTTTCCTACTTGGAATGAAAAATGCCAGTCTATGTGAATACTGCAAATACTAAATCATGCTTGGGGATATCTCCACTTGTAAGACCTAAAGCAGATTTCCCAATTCTTAGGACTTTAAGATGTGTGGACTTCAACTACCAAAATTCCCCCTGGCTGAGAAATTCTGGGGATTGAAGTCCACACATGTTCAAGTTGTCAAGATTGGGAATCCCTGCCTAGACAACTGCTTTCTAGCTACAGGTTGATCAGTTCAACAGTAGCATAACTCTTGTTTTGCTTTTAGTATAGTGAAAGGACAATTTTTATGCAATGAATTGTGACTAAAACTTTCACTCCTATATTTTTATAGTGAACGTTGTGGCAATGCTTCAGGAATTCTGGGAGAACAAACAGAAACAGAAAGGTGTATTTTCAAGTGAAGGCACTGTGGTATATGAGTCATTAAACTTGCCTGGGCCTCCATTTGTAAGTTATGTCACCCTGCCTGGAGGAAGCTGCTTTGGTAACTTTCAGGTAAGAATGTATAAGGTAGTGCATTTAATGACAAAGTATGAAATATGGAACAAATCTGACTTATCATAGCCTGAGCTCATCAGAATTATATCAATATCACAAGAGCCAAATTTGTGAGACAATGTGGGGAAATGTTCAAATGACCTAGTGAAATCTATATGGAATTTCCCTCCCATTGTAAGCCCAGACTTTTTCCCCATCTGTTCCTCAAGGTCTTCCTATCTTCTGGAACAAATGCCCAGGAGACTTTAGGATGGTGGAAGAATCAATGATATCACTGCTTCTCTTGCCTGTTTTGGTCTGTGGGATTCCTCAACTGGCTTAGAACCTCCTAGAATTGGAGGATCCTATCATTTACAAAAAGTTCATTGACACATCTAACAAAAGTAGCAACATGTGGAGGCTAGTTGCTAGATAGGTTTTTCAAAAGGAACATTGGCAGATAACAATCACCAACTGGATCCTTTAAATCCAAATATAATATTTGTCTCAATGTCATATAGCAGGCCTTCATCTTCTTATCCATTTCATGTAGTCATCCAATGGGATCTGATTTTTTAAAAAATCTTCTTAAAGTACAGTGTACAGTCTTCGTATTAACTAGACTATTGGATTATTAGATCTAATACCTAATATTAGATCAGGTCAAGACCACAAAGCAGTCAAGAATATATCAAATGTGAACAAAGCATACATGAAAGATATTCAAGTATTACAGTTTAAATCTTCAGCTTCAGTCCCTCTATATTCTCTCCCTTCACCCCAATGTTAAGCCACCAGCAGTTCAAATATTATATAATTCTATGTTGTTTATTTCCAAACAGAATCATATATAAATAGTGATGAATTTGTAATGTTCAAAAAACAGAACCCAGAAAGGTGCCTTCTGTTTTAAGAACATGTGTCTAAAGGAAATCTATACACCCCTAATAATACTCTTGTTTACTCTGGGTGAAATATTGCATCATAGGGCAACCATTTTTTAACTAAAGTGCCTCAAATAAACTAATTTACAGAATGTGTTCAAAATCTGGGTCCCATGATTCTTGTGGAATTGAAATTTGGCAAATTTTACAAAACATTTTATGCATAAAATTATGTATTTTATGACATTAAAATTATCATAAAACAGTTTATGACAATGCAAAATATCACAAAACATTTCCTGCACTGATGTTTGACTGCTATACAGTTCAATATGGGCTTTTTTGAAAACATGTACATCTCCAAATATATCCCAATTTTTCCAATGAAGGCATCAGAAGTTCTGTCATTGTTGACAGTATTGAAGAATCTGCTAAAGAAACATCTCTGAAAGGATGACCCAATAAGTCAATAAATGAAAGTTACTCTTCATTGTAAAGAGCATTGTATCAACAATTCTTCTACCTTGATGCAAATGGGATTGTATTTCTCTGAATTTGGAATAGTTGTAGTGTTTTTAGCTATCAGGGATTTGCACCTAATGAGAGGGGAAAAAATGGGAAGATTGTCGCTAGTTTGCCTTTAAAGATTTTCATAAAAATGATGCAATTACTACCTGTTATGCCATCATCACTGTATAATATTTCACTCTGCTTTGTCAACATTAGCATCTGTGTCAGTACTCCCTCTATTAGTCTCATCATCTAAACTAAAGTTTCCTAAATGCTTTACAAAGGAGCTGATGATACACTTTGGATGCTGTTAGTTGACATGGAACATCCATTCTGTTTAGCTTTCTTTATCGATAGATATGATTCATTACCAAGTCTATCAGTGGAAGGCTTGAAAGGGTAATTAGACTGATTAGACAGGATCAGCCGCATGTACTCCTTAGACAGGCGCCTCTACTTTTTTAAAAAAATAGATTGTTCAGGAACAAAGTAAAGGAAAAAAAAATCCTAATTGCAAGATCGATTTCCAAGGGATGGAAGCAATAACACTGATTAATGGGTTGGTTTTTAACACAACCCAGTGCACAAACCGCCTTTTTCCTTCCCTACCTATGAAACACTCTCAGCAATAACAGGCAGAACATTCCACTGACTAGGAATCAGAGTAATAGTTTGAGGCAGGTGTGAAATCCAGCAGGTTCTGACAGGTTTTGGAGAACCGGTAGCAGAAATTTTGAGCAGTTTAGAGAACCGGCAAATACCACTGCTGGCTGGCCCCAGAGTAGGGTGGGAATGGAGATTTTGCAATACCCTTCCCTGCCACATCCACCAAGCCACGCCCACAGAACCGGTAGTAAAAAAAATGGATTTCACCACTGGTTTGAGGATATTTCTTTTGGGTGTATGTGAACGACCTTGCCAAGGCTTTTGCAAGACTCTCTACATTGATGTTAGCTAATAGAATATGGGATTTGAGCATTAAATTTACCATCTTTTTTTTTTTTTTTTTTTGTATTTGGATAAAAGAAAGAAGTTCACTAGAGCGTTGCAGTGGCTTCACACTGAGATTGGGAAGAATGACATAATTTTTTTCTTAATAAATTATAGTTAAATTAGCTCATATCTCAGCTAGGGTGTTTTTTCTAATTAAATATCAATATTGTGTTTAAGGGTTTTTTAAAAACGGAATCAATTAAAATATCTCTCATGTATATTTGAACAGTAGCTCGGAAGGGTCTGAGAGTAATGAAATTACCTGTCCTCCGCGACGCTGTAAAATCCAAGAAGTTTCATGGATCCATATCATTGTTATTTTCTTGATGCCTTTTATACCAGGCATTAGCAGAAAAAACCACCCATGAAAATGGTACTTCATTTTCCACTTACTATACAGGAGGGCAACCAGAGGCCTATCTGATAAGCTTTTGGCTCCCCTTTCACTGAACTCTGATGTCAACCCATTCATTACTCTAGCAGATGGTTTTGCTTTTTTACCAATAAGAATGTCACTCACACAAGTATTTACTTCTGTAAAATGAAGAAATTTAATTTATCTTTAATTATAAATAGGTTTTAAATTTTCTTTTGACATTTAGGAAATTAAGAATTCTTGTAAAAGCCCTAATCAAAATTCAACTAGTATTGACATTAAGCTAAAAGATCCTACACTACGTCATTTGTGGGCATATTTACTAGGTATTAAACATGTATCTGCTTTAAATTCATTCTAGATGTTAATATATATAAGGTTATATACAAAAAGTTTCTACATGTTGTATCTAGAAGTAATCAGCTAATGAAATCAGGAATCCCATCTCAAAGGTGATTTTATTGTTTTATCAATCAACCCAAGAATTACTTATCAATCTCTGTGTTGCCTCAAATACAGGAGTAACTAAAGCTAAAAGCAATTTCTGCTTTAGATTAAAACAATTTTGAAAGTAATAAAATACAGAATAGTAAATAGCCATTTATTAGGGAGAATAACCTATTCAATCTAATTGTAACAATTGGGAATAAACTACAAAGGAGTAAATCATTACACTGACCCTATTCTGCTGAAAGAACTAATTCAGTTGGGCCAAGACTATATGGACCATGTGAAGCTATAGAGAAGACACACCTTCTAGATTCCACAGGATGACAGTTTTTTACAGCTGGAACTTGGAGCATGCCAACTGGTCCAGATTTTGCTGATGAGACAGATCCCAAAGGTTACCAATTGCTAAACCATGTAGAGTTTTATAGGTGAGCCAACATTCAACATTCGAATTGTATTGTAACCAGAATGCCACTCCTATCCCATCAGAGGTCATCCGCAAGTATGGTCAAAACCATTGTGGTGTTCTACTCTGACTAATGGAATTTCTTCACCTGTTTTTCACATATTACTAAAAGTTCCTCTTTCAAATTCTGTTTTTAATCCAACAATCCTCCCCCCTTTCTTATTCTGTTTTTACTTATTTAGCCACTTTCAGACAGATAGCAATAGTCTTAGCTAATCAGTAATGTTTTGTTTTAAGGCTTAAACTACAAGTGGAACTGTGGTGAGTAACTTTCCATCCACACTATACGGAAAGCCTACATGTGTATCTCACTGTTTTATCCATATCTGTGAATGTGACACAGCTGCAGCAGACCAACAAAACACTGCAGGAAGAAGTTCCTAGAAAGTTGATCAAGAACTCTACTTCAGAGGTCCTCGGCTAGGGACCTACATTTATTTTAACTGGATCCAAGCTTACAACAGCTGATATAAGTATCATCATGCATGCATTTATCTTCTATATGAGCAGTACACTGAATTATAAATTAAAAAGGGAAACTTTTAGACATAAATAGTCAGTGCAGGAATCATTGTGCAGGAAAATCTGATGAATGAACAATTAAATAGTAAATATGATCTTACTTCAAAAAAATCAAATATCTTACTCCAAAATCAATCTGACATGATTTACAATAATATAATATATTGATGGGAAAAGTTGATTCAGAGCATATGCTGTAGTTGAGGTGCCACTGACTATAATGCAATCTGTTTCACATTTTAGCTGAAATATGATCATGATAAATAATGTTCTGAGAGAATGTTCAGCTCTTTATTTAGATGAATTAAAGGAAACCTGAATATAAGATTCAGAGTTTGTATTACAGCTAAGAAAATGAAAAGTAGCCAATAGTTAGGTCAATTTAAATCTTAAAATGCATGTTAAAGTTAATGCAGCAAAAAAAGAAATATTTTTAGAACTTGTTAAATCTTTGCATGCTTGCAACTGAAAATTGCTAGGGAAAAGTGAAAGTAATATTACAAAGAAAAGACCATATGTTTTAACAGATTGACCTAACAGCATCATGTTGGGAAACATTGTTTTATATTTAGCACTATATGTTTAGGTTTTGTCTGAAATCCGTTGAATTTTTTAAAACAATCTTGAGATTAGATACAGAATTATAATTTCAGGAAGGTTATTCTTTCTAAGTAGCAAAAGCATTTCAGTTATGCCACTGGAGTGAAAAATAACTCTTCAACAAAAACTGATATTGCCAATCTTGGAATTTTGAAAAAATGTAATAGTGACTTTTACCTGTGATCTATCATACTACTAATCATAAAGCTTGGTCTCCCGACACATAGGAGCTTTGCATTCAAAGGGTGGTGGTTTTTTTGGGGGGGGGGGGTTGGTTATGTAGTCTAACTATTTGCTGAGAGAATGCTTTGCAAGACACTGATTTCTGAGAGACCAATTTTGTGGTCCATATTTTTCACAGATAGGTAGAAAATAACATTCAGGCATTTCAAGCATTGCAAAGGGAAAGGGGGTAGAATTGCTTCAGTTTTCACAAAGTGTTTCATGTGGTCTTTTAGATCCCAGCCAGAATATACCAGCATCTGGCATATTCAAATTTCACTGTCTCAAAACATGGGGAGTATCTGCAATGATATCTAAAGTTGATTGCAACTGCTAGGCACAACTTCAAAAGATCCTGTGAAGAATAAATAGCACAAATGTTTGTTTAACAGATAGCAAAAGTTGTACACACTACAAAATTTCATCAGTATCAATGCTAAAGATTGATTCATAAGGCATCTTAAAGTTTGCATTTGTTTATTTAATTAATTAATTAAATGTATGTAGCTGCCCATCTCATAAAATATGGTTCTGGGAGATATTCAACAATCCAATAATGACAAATATAAAAACAGACAATATAATTTACATATTTAAACTGGTAACAACCAAATCATTCTAATTATAGCTATTGTAAGGGAGGGATAACATGACATCCTGAAATAATACCTTTGTTGGCATGGGCTTAAGTGTTGCCTGCCATCATTTGGACTTAAGCTGATAACTCCTTCCATCATGGTGACTCACCTGCCTTCTCAACCTTCTCCTTGATCAGATTTCTTTCTATTAAAAAGAGAATTAAAACATGCCTATTCACTCAAACTTTGTAGGTAAAAGATCCTTAGATCACTCTAAGACCTAACAACATGTAGAAATTCATATATCTAGTTGTATAGTAATACCTGATTTAAAAAATAAAATTGCTCTCAGGAAAAAAGTAGAATGTAATACTTTAGTTTCTGGGAACAAGATACAAATGTATAAAACAAAATTTGGTGGAGGGTAACATAATGAATACATTAAGGAACAAAATGCAAATAGTCTACATGAACAACCTTAAGGCTACTTCTGTCAGTTACACCACAGGATAATTTTCTATCCCCCCTTATTTTCTTCAGATTTTTTTTAAGCCTACTCTTTTCAAGAAGTGCCTGAGTTGTTATACAGCACAATAGTTTATAATATATATATATATATATATATATATATATATATATATATATATATATATATATATATACACACACACACACACACACATACATACATACATACATACATACATACATACACAAACTAATTGTGTCTCTTCTTACTTTACTCCATTCATTTAAATATCCACTTCTTTAGCACTGATAACCTAACCCTTTTCATCCCCTGAAGATTCATTCATAATTAGAAAACTAAACAAGGCTGAAGCAACGTTTAAACCATGTACTTTTAACTTAAAATATATTTTTACAAAGCTCCGAGATATATAATAGATTTTTTTACACAAATCGGCATTGTTTATTTCTACATTAGGAAGAGCTCAGTTTTATTATTCCCAGTTTATTGTGATTTACAGAAATCTTTAATTCACTGGCCACGGACAATCATCACCTAAAATACACGAACATATGGTTTTCATCTCCTTCATTGTAGCCTTAGGTAACTTCCTGAAATCACATCCTTGACTCTTAGAAGGCATGCAATTGGGCCCCAATCTCTACCTTCTGTTTCTATCTAGGGATATTTTGTATACCCTTCTTTTAATCTTCAAGCTACATATAAGCTGCTGTGAGGATTGTGACAAATAAGATCTTTCAATTATAGCCACCCAAACCACATTTTCTTCAGTTTCATTTAAATAAAAGGATTTGGGCAACTGAGTAGCTGTATCATATACCCAAGTTATAACTTCTTGGGTTTATGCCTCCTTTTACGTAATCAAAATATATTTCTATACCTGTGAAATATTTCAATAGATACAGCCAAATTTTCCAGTATTCAGGGTCAGGGAATCAAATAGCCATCAGGAAACTCAGCTAAGTGCGGAGATGGAAAAAAAAAGGAGACCTCATCACATTTCTGTGGTACTGCAATCTCATTTCTGCTATGTCTCTGAAAGTAACTCTGGACAAAGAAGAGTCATAGCTTATTCTGATTTTCTTGAAGAAGTGCAGCTCAAAGAAGGCTATTGAGAAAGTGAGAAAGCATAATTTTCACATACAAAATTCCTGTGATAGACAAGTTATTTCTTACGAGATCACTTTCTATGTTCCTTGGACAATGCAAGTGTATTTCCTTCCCATGGAAGTGTAAACAGATGCTAATATTTTTGCTTTCTGTTCTCATTTTTGCTTTCTGTTCTCATAATTAACGAAGCATCTCTTCCATGCTTCGTTAATTATGAAACACTTTTCTGAGATGTCCTTATTTCTATACATGACAGTTAACATATTCCCTAATCTAATACATGTAGTGGTGGGGATACTGGTCCATAGACAGGCATAAGAAAGAAAACACAAGATCAACTTACCTATATTCCCTTTGGTTAAGAAATGGATCTAGATCTAATATTGTTAAGTGGCAGTAGCCATAAGGACAGCAAAAACTTACAAAGAAGACCAACACAACTGATAAACAGCATATTCATGGAACAAGCAGAGAGCTTTCAGTGCAGCAAATAAGCCTCTGTAATTTAGAATTCATTGTTTGCATCAGACAAGCAGTACATGGACACGTGGTTCCATTCCTCCCAAAATTAATGTGAAAAGCAGCATTTTTCAGAAGATGCTTTACAATGAGAAGACATAAATGTCAAGAGAATATGAGAACTTACTTCTGAGATCACTTTTTGAATTTCTTGTTAGCCCAAATAAATTCTAACCATTCTACTTTCAAAATTATAAGAAGTGAATTGCCATTAAAGATATTTTAGATCTTTGTGGTTCCATCTCTCCTTTATCTATGGAAGAGAAATAAATTGTACTGAGATGTTGGTATCTTAAGAGGAATCTGGAAGCAAAGATTGAAATAGAAAGTATTAGGAATATCATCTTAGAAAGAAAGAGAATGTGCATGAAAAGCTGTAAAACAAGAAACAAATGACTCAGCTTTCCATTGATTAATTGGGTCCATACTATGTACCCTTGAAAATAAAGTTTCACAAAATGAGGAATTAATAGACATGTAAGGATTTAACAGGTTCAAGGCTGAAGTCCCACCTGAAATCATTTCATAAAAAAACGTAGAGCTTAAATTCATTGGGACTACCTTATTGGTTTGATTTCAACATATCTGTATTACTCATTGTACAATACATTACAGACTAAGGCTGGACACATGCAACAGATTTCCCACAGAGCAAATAGAAGCCTTCTAAAACTCTACAGAGTCCATTAAAAAGGCTACTCAAATTGTTTTCAATTTAAAAGGGAACCACAAAGAAATGTGTTTACTCTGCAGGAGCTTCTATTATTATTGTTCAGTCACTAAGTCATGTCCAACTCTTCATGACCATTGATCATAGCATACCAGGCCCTTCTGTCCACCACTGCCTCCTAGAGTTTGTCCAAATTCATGTTCATTGCACCAATCACACTATCTATCCATCTCATCCTCTTCTGTCTCTTTCAATCTTTCCCAACATCAGGGGTTTTTTTCCAGTGACTCATCTCTTCTCTTTAGGTGGCCAAAGTATTTGAGCTTCAGCTTCAGTATCTATCTTTCCAAAGAACAGACAGGGTTGATTTATTTTAGGAGTAACTTCTATAACGATTATTAATGCAGTTTGTCATTGACTCTGGTGGTGAGAACCACTTTAAAATTATACTGTATTTGTCTTCTTTTAGGCTGAAAATACCCATATACCAAATTGCCAAATTCCTCAACTTTCTGAAAAGTCCACCTTGCCCAGCCAATCCTCAGCTGCCTGGAAATTTTCACCCTTGCCTTATATGCTTGGTTCCTGCACTTTGTTTCTACTGTCAATCCATTGTCCTGACTTAGAATTCTGAGTTCTAAGTTGAATATTGAAATTTCTTTCATAATTGTAGAGTATTCACTGTAAACAATTTAGTGTACTATTACATTGGCCGCATCTAATATGTACAGTTGTTCTGTTCTTTTAGACCAGTACATTACTGTGAGGGAGTCTAGAACACAGCATGCAACATGTCCATTTATTTATTTAGCATATGGCATACAATGTCAGGGAACCCTACATGCTAGACACAGTGCAGTCCTGACAGCCTAAATTGCTAGTCCATTCTATTTGGCGCTTGCATGCCTATTTTTGGTGCAGCGCAGTGGGAAAACTAGTTTACATCAGCTGACTTGTGGCATTCAGCTTGCTGGCTTTTCCAGGCTCCTCTACCAGCCTTGCCTTGTATTGCTTTGCCTCCATTAACTAAAAGGGGTGGACACCCTCTCATGTTCACACTAACTACTTCATTCTTTTCACCCAAGAATGTTGATACACTTTTTTAAAACACTTCTGTAGAACAATCTGTAGAAATACCTTTGCCCTCAGGGGGAAAAAATGGCTAAGATTTCCACAATTCTCATGAATTCTCAGAATGATGAATATTGCTTATATGAGGATGGGTATTAAGAAGGTCATAGAAGAAAACATAGATACAGGAACTAAAATATAATGTTCAAGACTACTTAAACTTTTGTGCCACCAATTATTTTCAAAAAAAGAGGTAAGAATTATTCTTGATGTGTAAATCTCTCAGCCTGCAAAGATTTTCTATTTGCTTTTAAATCTATGCAGTCTCTTTGATCTTTTACTTTGCTGGTCGTACTTAAAATAAATAGTTTCTTTTATCTTGCCTTTTTACTGGGTTTAGTCTTTGCAAAGATGGTTTAAATCTAAATTGTTTGGATTGCTTTCTATAATAAGGTTTATTATTAAAAGCATGCAGTTCTGAATTTTGTCTAGGAATTTGAAAAAGTAAATATTCATATAACCCACAAGAGAAGGTTAAAACTAATAGAGGAAAACTGGTGAAGTACATTGACTTAGGCAATTCAAGAAAGTTGTAAAAGATGTGCAAGAAAAAGTTCACAGATTGTTCAGGGGTCTTTGTACAGTACTTCTTAGTAGATTTTTCAAAATACATTTGAACTAGCTAGTAGGAAGGAAAATGAATTATATCTTTCTTGTAAGGATTAGCGCAGGCCAATGCTACCAATATTTAATGACACTGAAGAAGGAACAGTCTTCACTGCATCAAGGGAGTGTTGAAGCATCTGTTTCTCTACTAAACTGGACTTGTGCAAAATTCAGCATTGCAAAAAATTGGCAGTGGTAATGAGTTTAGATGGTATTCAAAAATAGATTGGACAAGTTTAGGAAATGGAGCAAAAAACAAATACTAGCCATTCTCTTGAACCATCCAATTATCCATAGACTATGTAAATTGCAGAAAACATCAGTAGGTAGCAACAATGTATAGCTACTGCCTATTCTGTTCTTGCTAGGCTTTCCCATAACTAAGGCAGTGAGCCAGCATTCAACCTGAATTTCCTGAATGCTAGTTTAGCGGGAATCAGCAGTGTGCTAGCACATGTTGCTTGGATTGTGTCCACTAGTTTCTTTGCCAACGGACACCAGTAAACCAATTATTCATAGTCGACTTGTATTATTCATAATTTACTGGGCTCTCCAAGATAGTTTTTTTTAAAAAAACTATTTATTTATCAAATATTCAGATCTCCCATCTCACTCTCTCTTGACAATGTAAAATTAAAAATATAAAATTCATATTAAATACTTAAATAGTATTTCAGTTAGCTAAAGAAATCAACTGGGTATAGATCAAGGGTGTCAAACTCGCTGTGTCACGTTGCCATCACATGATGTTTCATAACGCTTTTTCCCATTCGTGAAGCTGGGATGGGCTTAGTCTTCACATGATGCATCCAGCCCATGAGCCGCCAGTTTAACACCCCTGGTATAAATGCTTTCCCTGACTTGTTTCAAGTGGAACGAGTGCTGGATGCTATTGACAGAGTATACAAGTCTGTAAGGACAAGCAAGAAACATCAGTGAGGAACTGCAATTTCATTTGCACAAGCAAATGGTGCACATGACATCACTCTGACTTCTGTAGTTGTAAACAAGCCTCCGAGCTGTCTATTGTTTTCTTCCTAAATTGTCAACTGGAAGACATGGTAGGAATAAATATCATGTGTTAACTTAGTCCTTGTTTTCTACTAAGCCAGAATCCTGATAATTGTGATTTGGCATGGCATACAAATATGTATTGGTGTTGTTGTTACTATTTGCCTGTCTCAATATATGGCCCATAAACTTCATTGTGTTTGCCTTGAGTTTAAATATTCCACCTGAGTGGAAGAATGTGCCTTTTATTCTCTGCACTGTTATGCACTGTTTTATAAATCTCTTTATGCACTGCTTTATAAATCTCTTCTCCCCACCATTACTTCTTTTACTCTAAACTTTAAATCTCCAAATATTTTAGTCGTTTCACAGAACAAAGGTGCTCCAGCTCCTTGATTATTTTGGCTGCCCTTTTCAACACCTTTTGCAGCTGTCTAAGTTATTCTTATGAGATGGGTGAATGACCAAAGTTTCAGAATATTATTGGAGTCTGTACAAAACAAGCAGTTCCACATGAATTACAAAGAAACAAAATGGGTCTTCTAATCCCAGAAGAAGTGAAAACTGGCAACCGTGTGGGAACATTCAGCTGATGATGACTCATCTCAGAAAAATGATTTCTTTTTAAGATTTCAGGCCATCAAGTATTCTTCTCTTTGGTGTTAAGTACAATAAGGATAACTTCATCTTATATAAAGATGGGAAATATGTTGTCTCAGTTCTTACATTTACTTGTATTTTAGTGTTCCCTGAGTAGGGCAGAAGCACGACGAGATGCTGCAAAAGTGGCTCTTATCAATTCTCTGTTCAATGAGTTGCCTTGTCGCAGGATCACAAAGGAATTCATTATGGAGAGTGTCCAGGAAGCTGTGTCTTCCACCAGTGTAAGTATTAGCCATCATTTTGTGTGCTGTATTCTTATGTACTATATTTATGATAAAATTACAAGCAGTTTGGCAGATCAAATCTCACCAGGCTCAAGGTTGGCTCAGCCTTCTATCCTTCCGAGGTCAGTAAAATGAGGACCCATATTGTTGGGGGCAATATGCTGACTCTGTAAACCGCTTAAAGAGGGCTGTAAAGCACTATGAAGCAGTATATAAGTCTAAGTGCTATTGCTATTCACGTAAGGGCAGTATGAGAGGATCTCGATTGAAACATTTTGGCCACTATGATGAATGTCCCCCTTTTGACCCAAACACCCTTTCTCTCACTACATACAAGTCAAGGATACATTTAAAAATCCATAATCTGTTTTGTTTCTTAAGGGGAACATATCAGGTTTTTCCAGCATATTGTTGAGTAATAGAAGTTACAAGCACTGGTGTTACATATGCCAGAAATAAGAAGGTTTTTTTTAAAAAAAATTAGAGCTGCAGTTTAGGCTTTAAAACTGTACTGTCTCCATTAGAGACAGGAGGATGGGGATGATATCCCCATGTCAGTGGGATGTAGAGTTGAATATTTTTGTTTAATTGCAAATGGGAAAATAGGTGTTCAGATTTAAGACACTCATACTGTATTTTCACCAGTTACACCATCAATTACATTTTGCTTGTGGTGAGATGTAGACTGACAAAATCAAAGCATGGGGTCTAGTGCTCTGGAAGAGATTTTAAAAAGAGGCAAAAACTGCATGTGGGCTCTGATTTAGCCTTCTGACATATCCCAATCACAATATCAATAGCACTTAGACTCATAGACCACCCTATAGTGCTTACTGCACTCTCTGGATACTTTACAATATGAACATATTCCCCCTCAACAATCTGGTCCTCATTTTACAGATTCTCAGAAGAATGGAACACTGAGTCAACTTTGAACCCATCAGGATCAAACTCCAGGCTGTTGGAAAGTTAGCCTGTAATACGGCATTCTAACCACTGTGCTACCAGGGCTCCTACCACCATTACCCATTTTGAAATAAAGCTGTAAAGATAAAAAGTAAAGTAAGCACCAAAACCTAAATAAAAGTTTTAATTTCATTTGACTCTGAAAAGCTGAACTCTAAAGAGACTTAAATGGGAGACATTTGGACATAATTTCCACATTTTACTGGAGCTAACAGCCACTCACTCATGCTGTGTAGAGCACTCATCAAAAATAGGACTCAGGAAGTTGACCAGATCTGCTCTGAGTTACATTAGTATCTTGATTATCCAGTTTCAATACAGAAAATGTATTTTCTTTTCAATAAAAAGTAGAACATTGTATATAATCCAAGCATAAACCTGAATTAGAAATATTGTTTTACTGATCACTAGGTCATTGAAGCAATGAAAGAAAAATATATACACTCAATAGTCACTCATGCATACTTAGTGTATCAATTAATTTTAATGTTATTAAGATAAATGCTTAAAAATGTCTACTTATATCCTGCCATTCCCTCAGAGAATATATACTTTCTTGAAATGAGTTATAAAATATAAGGAAAGTCAGTAATGGCCCAAAGGCTAAAACAGAAGTATAAATTATCTGAGCCCATTTATTCGTTTTCCTATATTTCTATCCTTTCTTCTTTATTATTTCACTGCCTCTGGCAAGGAAATAAATTGGCAGGAGCTTTTGTGAAACAGAAACAGAATCAGATGTTAACATCTGCATTTGGGGTTACCTCCATATTTTTCATGTGTTGGTTTACAGTTACCGTATGTTGTCATCAGCTACTGTGTCCCATCATAGAAATTTCTGCATTTACTAATAATTTTTAAAATAATCATTATGCTCTTCTTGAACAAGCATTGTATATGTTTCATAGTTATAAAGATGTAAAAACATCAAGTAAGTGCAGGTTATAATATAGCTATTTTTAAAAAGATATTCTTTATATTGTGGATTTATTCAACATTAAATCCATTCCTTCCCTTGAAATAAGACTATGAACAGTTCTAAAACTTAGTTAGATACTCCTATAACTTTTCTATATGCCAGCCAAAGATTCCAGTTTTTTAATGCTGCACAAGTAAACATTAGAAGAGAAATATATAATTTGGTTTTGGTGATCCAAATATTTCTAAAGGACAATTAACTATGTATATATAATAGCCTATATATATATAACAAGAGTAGGTGATGTGAGGTTTTAGAATGCCTTGTATTAGCTTCAGAAATTCATATGGAAGGAGGAAGGGAGTGTAATATTTAGTGCAATTCAACCACAACACAGGAAAAAGTTGCTCATTTTAGTTATAGAGCCAATAGACACACTTGGTTCCTGCCAACTTCTGTGATTCACAGATAAAATAACCAAAGGAGAGACGATGAACTCATCCCCTCTCCATCCCCATCATCATGATGGAAGTATACCTAATGAATTTGGGATTTTTCGGGTAAAGATAATCTTACTGGAGCCATATTATATTTTACGGTTATTGGTAGTAGGGGCAGAAATCTATTTCAGTAAAAGCTTGTGGATAATCTAATCAATAATGCAACAAAAGTTATAGGAAGAAAATAAATATGCTGACCTCTGCTGAATATATTACTTTAGTCTCCAACAAACATAATGAATTATTTCCCTCACTATGGAAGCTACTGATAGGAAAGGAACAGGTGAACTGGAATTACTTAGAAAGGGATGACCTATGGTAAAATAAATAACACTTTCTCCTCTACTAAACATTTTGCTTGTATGACTCTAGGTAGATGGAGAAAGTGTTTAACATTATGGTGGATTTAAAAAGTAGAGGAGGCCTGCAAGAGAAAAAAAAATTCTTTTCAAACCTCTTTAGAAGTCCTGAAAAAGGCTTTTAAATGTCCGGTTCTATTTTTGAGAACAATGCTATACATTTGGGGAAACTAAGCCATTATTAATTTACATGTGACTTTCTAAAGAAAATTCATTTTGTGCAATATGTATTTTTTTTTATTGGGAATTTTCTGTGGTAAAAGCTTAAAATCCCAGAGTTCTAAGCAGTGGTCCTCAGGGATATTTAAAAGCCAGCATAAATATTGTAGCAACCCCATGCTCACGTTCTTGCATTTCCAAAGCTATAAATCTGCTAACAGTTCCTGTGCAGAAACCATTTTGTGGACAATGCTCTGTTCAGCTTTGCACAGCTTCTCCAGAAAGATTGTTAAAAAGAAAAAGGAAATAAAATCAGCAAGTATTTCATCTTAGATGGTTGCCACAGAATGGAAAACAATAGCACTGGGTATAAAGTTTTGATTCCAGCAATTTGACAAACTCCACAAGTCCACTTACAACAATAGTTTTGAGTTGAACTTTAAAGCCCTCAAAAAAAGGGAAGAAGAAGGAGAAAGGCAGAGAGAGAGAGAGCAAAGAAAGTTCCAGGAGGTATTATCCCTTCAGGTTTTTGTGTACAAGGAAGGGAGAGAGAGAAATGCATATAAATACAATTCCATTTCTCATCTAGACCTTCTTCCAGGGCATAGGTCAATATACTATAGCACTTGTGAACACACATTCACACATCCCATTTTTTACATGTGAAAAGGGCTGTGCTTTCAATGTGTGATCCCAGCCTCCATTTTGACTTTTTTGACTCCTCCTGCAAACACCTCCTATCTGTTACATTATTATTCTCTGAATCACTATAACAATTCCAGTCAGTAAGTTGCATGTACCCTGTTCCCCCAAAAATAAGACATCCCCTGATAAAAAAACCCAATCGGGCTTTTCAGCACATGGCAATAAGGCCAAGCGCTTATTTCATATTTTCAAAAAATATATAAGACAGGGTCTTATTTTTGGGAAAACACGGTACTAAATAAGTAAGTAATATGGTAGCTAGATAAGCTGGTCTTGAAGAGACCAGTTAGATGCTCTCATTTATGGAAAATATTTGCTTAAAAATCTGCTGCTGTCCAGGAGAAATTGAAAATCAGATCTACCACAACTAGCTTATATAAAGCCACAACTTCTAACAGGACAATTCTTGTAATTGCTCTTTTTTTAAATATGAAAGGAAGATGTGGATAAATGCTAAGAAAGTAAGGTAAGCTTTGATTTACAACCACAATTGAGTACAAAATTTCTGTTGCTATGTAAGACAATTGTTAGGTGAATTGTGCCCCATTTTATCACCTTTTTTCCATCACGATTAACAAAATCACTGCAGTTGTTAAGCAAATCTGGCTTGTTGGAAGCTATCTGGGAAGGGTATAAATGGATATCACATGAACACTGGCCAGTGCAACTGTCATAAATACATGCCAGTTACCAAGTGCTTGAATTTTGATCACATGACTATTGGGATGCTGCTACGGTCAGAGGTATGAAAACCAGTCATAAGTTACTTTTTTCAGTGCCGTTGTAACTTTGAACAGTCACTAAATGAATGTTTGTAAGTCAAGGATTACCTGTACACTTAATTAAGGCTTAAACTAGTTTTTATATAACGTGTATACTTTACCTAAAAAGTATCTCATTGCTTTTGTTGGAAAAAATTCATGCCTACATGAGGTGTAAAAACTGAATACATTTTTTTCTCTGCTTAAAATGAACTTTCATAATTCAGTTTTAATTTGTCTCCTTTCAAGGGTACTTTAAATGATGCAGATGATCCAAGCACAAGTATTGGAGCATATCACTATATGCTAGAATCAAACATGGGGAAAACAATGCTAGAATTTCAGGTATTTGTGGTGGTGGTTATGTGATTCATTTGTCCAGAATTGTCAAGAAATACAAAATGACTTTTATATGTACTATTTTGTTTTGTTGTTGTTTTTGTTGTTTTGATGTTCTATCTCTCTAACCATGTCTGCCCAATGAACAAACTTCCTTTAAAAGTTTAGCTCTTACAGCTTTGCTCTTGGTTTCTATTTTCTTGGGTTCCTGTTGCTAAGAGTAGACTTTCCAGATCAAGGAAAGACTGTGTTTTACAGGAATAAATACCAAAACTTTTGCATAGTGG
This sequence comes from Masticophis lateralis, assembly GCA_030761175.1. Lineage (NCBI taxonomy): Eukaryota > Metazoa > Chordata > Lepidosauria > Squamata > Colubridae > Masticophis > Masticophis lateralis. The sequence continues at coordinate 240,455,121 of JAUDYJ010000002.1, forward strand.
ACCATTGAAAATATTTCCTTTTGTGTAAGGCCCTTAGCAATCCAACTGCAACACTCATGGTTCTATCATAGTAGTTTCATAATATTTATTTACGTAATAATTTATTTAATTTATTATAGTAAAAAGGCAATAAAATAGTGTAGCATCCCAAAAGCTATTTCTTTCAATGGATGCACGTCCAATAAATGTGTGTGATAGTACAACATTAACAGAAAAAGGGTTTGATGTTTGCAATGAACTAAAGCCACTTTTAAAAGAAGAAGTCTGTATAGTTAAACCACCTATTGTAAAAATAGAGAAATAGACTTGCGCTTAATTCTACTGCTCTAGACCAAAACGTACAGTAGTATTTCTATGGTGATGTGCAGAAGTGTAATTTTGAATCTAATTCATTGCTTGCGCACCAAATCCTGTAATATTTTCACTTAAAAAATGTTGTCCAATAACTAGTTGTTAATAAAACTCTATACATTTTCTAAACATGGCTTGAAACCAGATTCTAGTCCTAGGCTTCTGAATTTATCCTCCTTATTATCTCCCCTCCATACCCTATTCCCCCTAGGAGCTTATGATCGTGTTTCAACTTCTGCACTGGAATGGAAGCCTTAAGGCCCTGCGTGAAACTAAGTGTTCTCGGCAAGTAAGTAGCCGTTTTTTTTTTAAATAGATTTTTTATTTTTAAATATACATCAGTATAAATACATCAGCAGTGTGGCCCCTAGGTGTAATTCATTTTGATACAAACATCAATAATGATAATCTTAATAATAGTTACGTTAATCAAACTTATATAATCCTAGAATTGATATACATGATTTTTAAAAAAGATAATTATTCAATATTTCAATATTCCATTTTAATGCCAATGATGTTATAAACGTACATGGTAATACCATCTTTCACCCTCTAGTCTTTCTCATCAAATTGTTACTTATATTCTATTATATAAAAAGGAGGGGGAAAGATTATATCAGCTAATATTCCCCATAAATCAGGTCACTATTACTAATCATAATATATAAAAGGTGTGTATTCTTATTTCTTCCTTTATAAATATCTAAGCAGGCCATCATTATATTTAAAAAAAAGAAGAAAAATATCTATAATAATTTATTTCTATCCATCGTCTCTCACCCATTTTAATACTTCAATTCTTATTCATGTTTTGGCTTGCCTTCCATATTCCTGTCTTGGATCTTTATCTCTATCAACATCTGTATCTTCCCCATTCAGACTAAAGATTTCTCCCATCTCTATCCTCCTAAACTGCCAGGTCTCCAAAATATCCACCCGTGCCCCATCTCCCTTTCAAAAATATCTTTCCAGTTATCTGATTCCATTTTTAAATCTTTTAAAATGGTTTTCCTTGGTTTATTTAATCAGAAGTAGCCTTCTAAAATGTAACACTAATTGTCAGTTATTCTCAGCATTTGTTTTAGAAAAGTCTACTTGAAGTTCTGCTGTGTAATGTGCTTCCCCTTTTCTATAAGTCAATTATTGTGGTTGTTCTGGTTCAACCGACTAGCAATTTTCAAGTCCCATTGCTAGAAAATGTTTAGTTTAAATTTACCTCTTTTCCAACTGCCATTGTAATCAGTGTTGCATCTAAGATATTGGAGCATGAACTGGGCATCACAGCTCAGGAGAGCAATCAATGAAAATACAATATGGAAGCAGAGACCTCCCAAGAAAAATGTTGTAAAAATGTATAATCAGAAATTGTGGACAAGAGTTGGGATGGAATGAAAAGGATCTACACGTATAAACAATGTAAAACATATATACATAACACCAAACATTTAAAAAATTAAATAAACACAAGAAATCTCTGATTTCAATAATAGATAGTTCTGGCTTACGTTGGTAGTAAACAGAATTCAGTAAGAAAAATTCATTTCATATTAAATGTATGCTGAGAAATATCACATACGGTCCAATAAACATGTTTTCTTTTTATTACTGCAAGTAATTACTATGTTAATTAACAATCACAGCTAATATCAGTTTTTGCTGATGGTAAAATGGTAAGAGGAACTTTCTTGGAGAGAGCCTGGATTCTAATCATTCTGTATCTAGATGGAAAACTGAAATGTAAATTCCGTAGCATTAAAAATCCCATTTTTAAAGTACCATGGCAGCCCTTATCAACACACACCTGCACACCATTTGGTGATGCACTTTATACATAGCCAAAAGCATGCAAAATGGCAGATCGTGAGCAAATGGATATGGAAATATGAAAGCAATAATTAAAAGGGCTTTAAGTTCTTTTACATACAATGCCTAATTTTATGACATTAGAAAACAATTCAGTCCTTACTGTACATTAACCTAAGGCTTTTGGGTGTGCCTTCAAGTCAGTGATGACTTTGGGTGACTTCAGACCCTGTTGCCTTGTATGACGTTAAAAAAGGATGACCTTGACAGGTGAAGGAAATGCAGACATGCAGGATTTTGGTACTATGGCCAACCTTAATAAAAGTATTTTTAGCCCTATGTGGATTTTCTTTCTTGGTCTGGTCCTTTCAGATGGCTGACATTATAGTGTCATATGGCTGAAATTCCTAGCAATATTTTCAGAAGTGGTTTGCTGTTGCCTTCATCCTAGCGCTGAGAGAGTGTGACTGGCCGAAAATCTTCCAGCTAGTTTCATGCCTAAGGCAGAACTAGAACTCACAGTCTCCTAGTTTCGAGCCTAGTACCTTTAATCACTACACCAGACTGGCTCACAGCCCTCTTAATTGCTCACATTAAATTCCTACATAACTAGGACTGCAATTCATGACATGTTTCTTTGGTGGGATATGTTACCTGGTGTTGTGGCCCGTCAGCAGCCTGTGAGGATTGTAGCTGATTATGACAACGAGGAGGTTGGTGTGGTGCTGTGCCAGCAGCCTGTTCAGCTGGCGCTCAAGTCGGACAGTGAGGAGGCTGGAGAAGATGTGGTGCCAGAGGCAGGGATTCAGCCAGGGCCTTCAGAACCTCCAGAAGCTCCTTTAAGTAAAGAGGATGAAGAAGAGGAGCCTCTTCTCAATGCACGGGTGTGCAGAGCTGCCAAAAGGCAGGATTGGCTCCTCAGGATGAGGTCTCCTCGAGACTAAGGCTTGGGGCTAATTGGCCACTCCCTTAGCCTATTTAAGAAGGAACGCCGCTTGCAACAAGCTGTAGAGAACAACTTTAGTTCACTCTCCTTCGCATCTAGATTCTCTGCAAAATTGCTTCTGGGCTTTCTGCCAACTCTAGTAAGACTGTGATTACCTTATCTTAGAATTCTGGTAGGCTGTTAAGACAGTTTATGAACAGCCTTTGATTGATAAAGACTAAGTTATTTGAGAAAAATAAACTTTGTATAGAGTTTGTATGTGCTAAGTTCTTTGGGGTCCATAGCTGGGGCAGAACACCTGGTTCTCCAACATATATTTTAGGATGTATTTAATTTACTATATTGGTTGCTAACTCTTCTTTTTGGGGCGGTTGGGTCATAGGAAGTGATTTCCTACTATTCCCAATACAATTTAGATGAACGGATGAGAAGTCATATGGCACTAGACTGGCTCATGAAAGAGCAAGAAATTCCGGGCATTATATCACAAGAGCTACAAGTGGCACTTAGAGAGCTCGAAGAAGCAAGGAAAGCCGGGCAAGAGTTGCGGTTTTACAAAGAAAAAAAAGAAATCCTTGGCCTGGCACTGAGTCAGCTGTATAGCGATTCTGCAACTACCTCTTCAACTGATGATCGCATGAGCCTAGCCCTCAGTGGCTATCATTAGCCTACATTTGAGAGATGGGATTATTGTATGGCTGCATCTTGGTTATTCAGATCAATAAGAAGTAACTGTTTACCTTATTTTGTGTGCTGTGTAATGTACTAAACTGAAAGTCTCAGATTTCTTCCTTGATGAGAAGAAAAGTATCCCAAGTACAAAAGGACTCCTTGTATATCAAACTAAAGTTCCCAGGAAATAAGGAAAGGACATAGGCTTCACTTTATCCTTCTTTCATCAGATGGGCAATGCCTAAAACTGACAATACAATCTGAGAATGGACCGAGGGACTTTTTGTAGTAGCTGTTTAAGTAATAATAACATTTAGGCTTCTAAATTCTTTAAGAAGAAGCAGTTAGTTAAGTATTGTTGATCAGAGCTTTCGATGTACTAATTGAATTTATTCATTGGGGAGACATTTGAGAAAAAAGGAATACCCTTGCAATATGCAAAAAAACACCAAAATTGTGTAAATTGACTAGTCTTTTTAAATAGGGAACAATAAAGTTTTCATATTAAAAATAGTGACATGTTCTCAAAAAACCAATGAGATAATATTAAAATATACTTAGTTGTAGCAAATCTATATCAATTTCTTTTGACCTAAGAAAGTGGGGGGAGGGGGGGAAACTCAGGTAGTGGAAAGAAGCCAACTTTGGTCTAATTTGCTAAATATATTAGAGAAATAACATGTAAGCTTGTTGTCTCTGAATAAGGAATCAAATGACTGCATTGTTTGCTAGCTATTTTATTTTCCTCTGCAAATCAGAGGAAGAATGCAATATCTTTGAACCACAGTTGAAATAACTACACATCTTATTCAAAGTTCCCATACAGAAACAGGTTCTGTAAATACTTAGCATGGTAAGACTGGCTGCTATATCAACACAATGTCAATTCAATGCTGGAAGAGTCAGAATAATACTGAAGTGTATAGCTACCCGATCTGGAGTGCAGAAATTCAAATCTGGATTCCTTAAAGCAGATGCATCCGTTTTCAGGATTGCACAGAAGCCTCAAAAAAGACGAATTGCTCTGCAAAAATGGCAGGGAGGTGCTGTTCTCATGCAAAGTCCGAAATATTTTGGAGTCACTTCTCAGGTGTTCTCAGCTTTACTGACTGTCACCACCACCACCACTAAAAAAATCACATGTATTTTGGCATTGAAATCAGTAATTTGGAATCATGAAGCACATTTCCTGCAACAGTGTTTTCCATCTATCTTGAAATAATCATAATTTAACAACTGAATTTTAATCTGCTTTTAAGATTGCCTAATTTAAGACCTTCAAGCAAAATTATTCAGTGCTACTAGCATTTCTTCATCATGGATTTCTGATTTAGCAGTAATCTTGGCTGATTAGCTCTTCACTGTTTCTGTGTCACAATACATTGTTCATCAAGGTTGACTCAGCCTTCCATCCTTCCGAGGAAGGTAAAATGAGGACCCAGATTGTGGGGGCAATAAGCTAACTTTGTGTATAAAAAAAAGAACACCGTTTGGGGGGGCCGAAAGCCCTACTAAGCAGGTATATAGAAAAGTATTAAGGCTATTGCTTAACGCATTATAAGCCGCCCTGAGTCTCCGGAGAAGGGTGGCATATAAATCGAACCAATAAATAAATAAATAAATAAATAAATAAATAAATCAAGCACAGTTCAGACAACCTACTCTGATTGCCAGATGCAGTGTGGCTATGTATAACACAAAAGAGTCATGTATATTACTATATTACTGTGAATAACCTTATATTCACAACATTGCCACAAAATGCTATATAGTAGCATACCAAATAAATTGGGGGCCTTTTTTTAGTGTTCATCTACAGTTGTCATCCTTGTGCTACAGCAAATTATTTTAGTATTAAAATAAGATCCATTGTCTATACAGAATTACAAAAATGGGCAAATGAAGGAACCATCATATTAAAAATGGCTATTGTGGATTTCTTATTCTGCTTGATTATCCTTTTATATGTAGAATTTGGACAGTGATTCTATAAAATAAAGTGTTTTGAAATGTTCTCAGAAAATAAAGCAAATGAATGTTTGGCATACATGTAAAACAGAAAAAAGAGACTTACTGTGATTGCTTATTTCTCTGGGGCATAAAAACTTACTGTAAGGCTTGTTTCATTCTGTGATTTCTTTGAGGATAAGACAAGTGTTCTTGAAGCCTAAATTTGTAATGAGATGTCAAAGATGTCAAAAGAGAAGCAAGTTGGTCCAGAAAGAAAACTAATCTGCCTCTTGCAAGGCAGAAGAAAATAGAAAGGTGCAGAAAACAGAAGCTCATCTGATGTTATTTTAGACATATATTTAAATATGAGTCTTCTGAAATCTCTAAGCAGTCAGGCCCATTGATTTGCATTCAATGTTGTCAGTTGCTTTCAACCTAAATTTTCTCCTATGTCCATTTCTAATCTTACCAAATCTAAACCTATGTTTATCTTGGAAACATGGGGTGGAATGTCACAGAAACAAAAGCTGTGAACATCTGTTTGTGGATATGGGGAGTGGAGTAGAAGAAAATGTCATAGTTTATGTCAGCTCCTCTGATTCACCAGCTGCCCTCCTATTTTATTCTTGAAAAGGGAAGGAAATTGCAAGTAAAATACGTGTGTGCCATGGCTCTTTGTCTGTAAATTTCATTTTCATATGGTGGCTTTCTCCTAACAGTAGGAGACCTTGCTGATTGTAATAAAGACCTACTTGAGTTCACCAGCTGTTTGTAAAAAGCCAAGGCTCCTTTGCTGCTATGCCATTGAAGAGGGGTTTGAGGAGACTCTGTCTGGCCACATGGGCGACTTCATCCCAAGCATTGCTATTTTCACACACGTTGAAGGTTGGGTTAACAGGATCCAGCACAAATGGCCTAAGAGAGAGCGATAATGTCCGATAGTGGCAAGTGATATTTATTTATTGGGCATTCAAATATGCCATGCGACAAGACACTTGGTTGAATCCATCTATTCCTAATGTTCACACATGCATACATCCCCTCTCATCCAGTTTAGAGTTCCAACTCTCCCTGCTCCTCCCTTTCACAAATCTTCTTCATTCTCAGGTGCTATTGCTTTGGTACAGTATTGCCTTCTGCAGCAATTACTTAATCCTTCAGATGGCTATTAAAATGTGTCTGGAGCAAAACCCAGAAATATAGAGCAAGCAGACTTGTGCTCCATAAGTGAAACAGCAGCCATATACTAACAAAAGCATAGGTAAAGGTAAAGGTTCCCCTCGCACATATGTGCTCATTCCCAACTCTAGGGGGTGGTGCTCATGTCCGTTTCAAAGCCAAAGAGTCAGCACTGTCTGAAGACGAATCTGAGGTCATGTGGCCGACATGACTAAACACCAAAGGCGCATGGAACGCTGTTACCTTCCCACCAAAGGTGATCCCTATTTTTTCTACTTGCATTTTTTACGTGCTTTCAAACTGCTAGGTTGGCAGAAAGTGGGACAAGTAACGTGAGCTCACCCCGTTATGCGGCACTAGGGATTTGAATCGCTGAATTGCCAACCATTGAATATAATATCACATGCCCAGTCATTCCTCCTATTTGCTAGACTGAGACTATAAATGAAGAACAGTCAAATATACAGAAACCTTAATTACCTGCTTTGCTTCAAAAACATTTTCTGAAAAATTGTAAAATTTGGTCTGTAGTGTCTGTGCCATGTGATGCATATCTCTCGATACTGAGTCAAAAGCTTCAGGACAGCTCTCATCCCCTGTACAAAGCTGAAAAAGATAGGCTTTCCAGCCAGTTCCCAGACATAAATGGTGATCAGTTCAATTGTATAGGAAGAGGGCAGCCTGCGAAACCTAAATGCACAGAAAGAGATTCAGACAGAGAAGTTTCAATTACAAGAAATAGCAAAAATGCTAAACACCAAAAACAAAAGGTCATTTTGTTTTTAACTTTCAATTTGTTAACTGTTCCTTGCCTAGGAAGAGCTGTGGGCTGAGTTTTTTTCATATTTCCCCATTGCCACCAAGCTTTTGTTTTATGTTTTCTAATTTATTTACAAATTAACCATTAGCAACAATTGGCTGGAAAAGATATGGAAAAAATATAAAAATTTGTGAATCACATCTCTACTGTGTTAAAGGTATTTCCCATTATAAAGCTGGGAATCATGAAAATACGAAAATTTTAAAAAACAAGGTTAAATGCTAGCAACTTACTTATTTTCTTTAGTTGGTTCAGCAAATGAAGTTTTGAACCAGTGCTTCATTAAACGTATGAAATCCTTCACTGTTTCTGTTGATGCTTTGACAAATTCAACTTGGTATTTCAATAAGGCCATGGTATACAGCTGGATCTTATCATCATCTCGGCAAAGGTACAGCTTGTGATAAAAGCTCTCTTTTGGACCTGTTAACACCAAGCAATCTATAAGACTAATGATGCTGCTTTGACCTACTGTACCTTTAGATCTTAACCAAAACCAAACCTTACAAATTGTGAGCACCTGGAAATATTGCATCAATCTAAATCTAAATCCTAATGTAGAACTCCCAGTAGTGATGTTTTGGTGAGAGGAAGAAGAACTGCTTTCCCAAATAATAGCCACATCTTACCTGTTGATAACACAGATGCAAACATGTCGTAGCAAGGCATGATGTCAAACAAGTGACCATGATTATTTTTATAACATATAAAATAGAACCTCAAGGAAAACTTTGTCTGTTTCTGCATGACTAACCTTAAAAGAGGAAGAAAATAAAAGATATAATGATGCTTTAATGTAACAGCTTTAGTGTACATTAGGGGAGGGCAGGGAGAATCAAAGTAGAAGACAAAAAACATGAAACAAATATAAGTTGCAAACCTGCTTGTCCATGAGGATTTTATTAGGGCATTTCTTAAATCTTCTAGGACCTCTGGAGTTGTCTTTTGGCAGTCTTCTAAACTGGCAAAAGCTTTGCTAAAAAGAACTATGTCCACATCAGAAAAGTCTTGGGTGTCCGTTCCTTTTACATATGAACCACCCTGTTGTGTGGAATATTACCCCAAAAAAAGATGGTTAATACTTGATTTGAACCCGCATACTCTTGAATATTTTAACAACAAAACAGAAATACCAGCTGCACATTTGCAGTATTTTAGGCTAATAGCAGAAAACAGGTGCATCACGGTAAGCTGCTTATAGAAAGGATCACTGGAGCTTCACAAAAGTAGTTAGCGCCATATGTCTAAGTGCCTTTAAGAACATGATTACTCTAAGAGCAGAGCTCAAATATGAAGGGGATTGTTTTTCTTTTACTATCATCCCCAACAAAGAAACTTTATCTCATCTCAACTCTAAAAGAGGCTACTTAGAACTGGAGATATCCAGGTTCAACCATTGCAAACCACTATGGTGCATCATGCAAACCAGAGGTGGGTTTCAGCAGGTTCTGACCAGTTCTGGAGAACCGGTAGCGGAAATTTTGAGTAGTTCGGAGAACCAGTGGTATAAATTCTGACTGGCCCCGCCCCCACCCTATCTATTCTCTGCCTCCCGAGTCCCAGCTGATTAGGAGCAAATGGGGATTTTGCAGTAACCTTCCCTTGGAGTGGGGTGGGAATGGAAATTTTACAGTATCCTTCCCCTGCCACGCCCACCAAGCCATACCCACCAAGCCATGCCATGCCCACCAAGCCACACCCACAGAACCGGTAGTAAAAAAATTTGAAACTCACAACTGATGTAGACTATCTTGTAATGCCAAAGATTTACTCACTAGCATTACAGGAAATTGCTGTAAGTCATGTGAATGACTCTAACTCAGGTGTGTCAAACTTGGGGCCCGCAGACCAGATGTGTCACATGCTGGCCACGCCCATGCCCAGTTTAGCAAAAGGAGAAAAAGTTGCGATACATCATGTGATGCTGCCATGAGTTTGACACCCTTGCTCTAACTGAATAAGTCCTACACAGGTTTATTGCCTATTTTTTGCTTTTGACAATTGTCCTAATCATAGCCCAGGATATCCAGAGACTATCAAGTTTTGTTTGCAATTATTTATACTTCTTCAATTGACATTTCAATATGGACTTTTGTTCCTGTTGATTAATAGAGTTTCTTCTGCTGTTTACATGATTTAGAAAATTATGAATTTAACCCATTCAACAAGATACTATAGAAATGAACCATTTTCTATCTGTTATGCTAGAATATTTGTATTCTGAGGGAATATGCCTTCTTGTCATTAAGAAGATATATTCTCTCAGAATACACTTGATTAATTTTTAATTTGGAGCAATATCTTGAATAATATAAATCTTCCTTATATAAATTTCTTTGTTCATTCATCTATCAAAGCATCTGAATATCTCATGGAGATTGGAAAACAATTTTGGTTTGAACAGCCTTTTTTTTTTTACTTTGCTTTTTGAAAGGGACCAGTTACTATTTGTTTTTCCTTGTATAACCCAACATGTACTTAATAAATCTCAATTTATATGTCTGGAGATACTTCAGTAGTTTAGTCAAACATTAAAGTTTGATGCAATATGATTTATCTTATATTGCCACACATTTTTTTTCTTTAGCCCTCCCCCATTTTTCTGCATTTCTAACAATTTTCCTTGATGATGAATTCTTTGAAATGTGGAACTGTGCTAGTAGTCTAATCGAATTAAAGTATTACTTTAGTATGGATTTGTGGGTTATGGTTAGGACTTAAAGAAAGTTCCTTGAATCCAATGATCTGTCCATGAACCTCTTAGCCCTATTCTCCTGAATTCTGGATCTGTATTAGATGTCTAGGTCTCCCTGTTCCTATCAGTCTGGCTTTTTGCCACCTTCTGAATCTTGATTTTACCACTGTGTGTTGGCTAAATGCATTAGTTATGCATGGACTTTACCACCTTAGAACAGGATAATTAATTATAGCTTTACTTAATGAAATGTGGCATATTTCCAGGGCATATCTCATGCATCATTGATCCATAAAATTAATTGCCTGGGGCTGCAAGGCTATCATCTGCTTTATCAGTTGCACTGCTTCTTACAGATAATACATACAATATAGCTGTCTTTCATAATGCCCATCCATGCGTTCATTTTGCTTCCATATGCATAAATAGCTCACTGCCATACATGTGAATTTGCTCAAATCAATTCCACATGCTCTTTTCCTTAAACAGAGATTAAGATGAAGAATATAATGTATGAAGAAATCTTAAAACACTTGATTGAATTAGACACCACAGACCTCAAAAGTTCACAAAGCAATAGTGATTCAAAGGATGCAGAAGCTGTATTTTATTCAAGAATGTATATACTGCTTCCCATGAGATATTGTCTAATTCTTAACTTTTGTCATAATAAATCATATCCAGGGTTGGCATCATATCTGAATGTTAAGGAAAGAATTATTCAGGTCCCATATTCACTTCAATCATGGCCACATTGACATAGGCAAGATTGTCCTTGCTTCAAATCTCATTAGATTGAAAGAGCTATTATAAAGCTATTGCAATAGAATTTGATGAAAGGGCCACAGATTGGTAATTTAGAGAATATCCAAATATTCCATCAGATGATAATAATATCATACTAAAATATTTTGGGCAAAATCTCTATCCAAGGGGCAAATGAATACTTTTCTCTAAATAAATTGAGTGCTCCTATAACAGATCAGTCTCACTGCAAAGCATTACTCTTGACATAAAATATGAAATGGATGATACTAACGAGAAACTAATGTATATATTTGCACACAAAAGCTACTAATCCAATTATGTGGGCAATTAGTAAAACATGGAATGCCAGATTTAAAAAGAGAAACTTTTTCATAGGGAATGAAAATATACTTTTATGATCAGTCTCAAGACAAATGCATAGCGAATGTAAATACCTTGATAATGGAGGTTATTGGCAATGGAAAAAATTTTTTGATAAATGTAATAATGCCTTCAATGTCTGATGTACAGGCTAGCTTTACAGGACCCAAAAGGGGTCTGAGTTTTTCTTTCACAAATGTATTTATCTCCATTGGTGTTGTATATTCCAAGAAGCTTGCAGGCTTAAAGTTAGTGGCCATTTGAGCTGCATCAAAATAAATAAATAAATAAATAAAATAAAATAAAAACAAAAACAAAAACAAAAATCACGACAAATTACAGGTTAACTTAAATTATGATTCATGGCTATTTTGCATTGAATTAGTAATACCTTTGAAGCTTACTGCTATCATCAGTACCCTAACATAGATTTCTAAGGGGAAAAAATGGAGATACATCAGAGTTCTTTTGAGAAAATGGTCATTCATTGATGGTCATTGGAAAAGAGCCGAGGTGGCACAGTGGTTAGAGTGCTGTACTGCAGCTACTTCACCTGACTGCTAGTTCAGCAGATCAAATCTCACCGGCTCAAGGTTGACTCAGCCTTCCATCCTTCCAAGGTGGGTAAAATGAGGACCCAGATTGTTGGGGGCAATATGCTATTTAGTATACTGTCTTTGGTGTAAGCCACCCAGAATCCTCGGAGAGTGGGCGGCATAGAAATATTATTATTATTATTATTATTATTATTATTATTATTATTATTAATAATAATAATACCAACAGCAAATGCCGTCTCTTCCACCAACAGCAAATGCCACCTCTGTAATGAGAAACATGAGACAGTCAACCACCTGATCAGTGGGTGCAGAAAAATTTCACAAACCAGCTACCTACAACGCCATGACCGCATTGCTAAGATCATTCACTGGAAATTTTGCCAGAAGTTTGGATTTGAGTACAGCAAAAACCACTGGGAACATCAGGTTGAGAAAGTTTTAGAGAATGAGAAACTCAAGATCTTGTGGGACTTTAGGATTCAGACTGACAGGCATTTGGTCCACAACACACCTGACATAACTATAGTAGAAAAGAAAAAGTAGTTGACATTGCAATACCTATTGATGCACGGATTGAAGATAAGCAGCAAGAAAAAATCACAAAGTACCGGGACTTGCAAATTGAAGTTGAGCGACTGTGGAAAAAGAAATCGTGTCCCGATTGTAATTGGAGCTCTTGGAGCAATACCCAAAGGGCTACCCCATTATTTAAAAATTCTAAATTTACCGGACTTGAACATTTTGACTCTACAAAAAACCATCTTACTCAGAACAGCTTACATCCTCCGATGATAACTTAACAGTTCCTAGGTCCTTGGTTAGGACTCGAGCTGCTAAGCTATTAACTAGCCTCAAAGACTGTGAATCTCACTACAGATTTAATAATAATAATAATAATAATAATAATAAATTGTTACACAGCCAATGCACAGAGTTGTGTCCATAACCAATACATCAAACAAGTGGTGGGATGTAGTCTGGATTCCAGGAGGGAGGGGCTGCATTCCAGAGGACCAAAAGACAGCAAAGTTTAGATAGTTTGGTTGGGAGGAACAGGATCAAAATAGCTCCATCCTAGAAGTTCTCAGAGTATCTTGCAAGTAGTTTGCTCTAGTTTGGCAAGATTCTGTCTATAGGCGAGGAACAATAAAGGAAACTGCTAAGAAGAAACTCTTGTGTGCTTTATTTGGTCTTTGGGCCTGACAGAAAATGACAACCATATGTTTAATAGTTTGCCTTGTTGTTATTCTAAATATTATAATTTCATGGTAACTTTTATAGTGGCTTTGGAAGGTCATAATTTGCATACCTTGTTGTAGGAAAATGGAACATATGGGGTAACTTTAAAAACTACAATTGAAATCACACAGACCTTTAGCAATGAAAGCTCTCAGAGCTAAGATTCAAAATAAAAATATCACCTCTTTTATTAGCTGTAAAGCCGTGCTTCTGTTTCTCATGGTGTTCCCTGGCATGGACTGATCCAAACCGCTTGCAGCACATCCTGCAAGATGTGGCTGTTCCCATGGCGACAAATTTTGTTTCCCTTCTCAGTATCATATTCCAGCAACTCCTTTGATTGTTCACCAGGACCACTTCATGCTCAGCCTGTTAAACAAATTCACTATATGAGTGAATTAATACTGAATCACTTGGATCAGGGGTCAAAGAAATTAATAACTTGAGAAAAAGAAAGCATAACAAAAATTTAAATTTTATTGAGGTAGATTGAAAATCATGGGAATCTAACATTCTGCTTCTACAGTAGCCAATTACATATAAATACATGTAATAAATAAATAAATAAACTAGACACTCATGGGAAGCTTGCAAATTTTACACAGAGGCATTATTTTCTCATTATTAGGCAGCAGGTATCAATTGGAATTACAGCTAATCCTCATTTAGTGACCAGAATTTGGACCACTTGCTCAGTCATTAAGCAAATCTGTCACCAGGTGAAATTGCAGGTTTCGTTTGCTGTACAGACCTATGAAAGTTGTAAATAAAGAATTGGTTGCAAAGTTATATTTTCCTCACTGTCATATCTGTGCATGGTCACTGTCAGAGGTGGTTGTTCAACAAGGACTAGTTGCAGGAAATGTTTATCATAACTAGTTGCTTTATGAAGTTTTACACTCCTTGAAGTTGTTCCATGGATCTGCTGATCTTTGCAGTCCTCCAAAATTGTTCCATCACTTTATCTGGGGACAAAGCAGTGGTGGGTTCCTCCCGGTTCCGTCCAGTTCCGCCGAGCCAGTAGCGGTGACGATATGATGTCACCTAACCGTTCTGCTCCCTCGCCCCTCCATGAATCCCCCGCGTTATTCTTACCTTTTATTTGGCCCCACCCCCAATCTATTGCTGCCCCCTGAGTCCCAGCTAATGGGCTATAAGGAAAAAAACTGTTTAAACTCTTGCCGTGGGGCTTCAAAGGACCGCCCTACAGCTGATCAGTGGTAAAAGGCAGTTTGGTGGTAGACCGGTGCCTCCAAAAACAAATGAGTAGACCGGTGCCTGCAAAAATAAATGGGTAGACCAGTGCCTGCAAAAATAAATGGGTAGACAGGTACAGCTCTGCAAGTAGTTAAAAGCCTGGTAGACCAATACCTCTGCTAAATCCTAAAGAATTGTCACATGACCATCAAGCAACGCCCACAAAATAAGCCATGCCCACAGAACCGATAGAGCCCACCCTGGGACAAAGAGTAGGTGAAACATATAATATGAAGAAATAAGTCCTTCAATCTGTTCCAAAATTTCCACCATATAACTTCCATGAATGTCTTTAGTCATTAGGAGGGAAGAAAGCTCCATTTTCCATCTACTTTCTCCATATGGCATATAATTTTATGTAACTTTATTATGATGTCTTCCAACCATTTATTGCCCAGACCCCTGAAAATGTAATCTTATCTTGCAGGAAAGCCCTTTGATCATTTTGATTGTTCTTTTCTGTCTTTTTTTCTGTTCTACAATATACCTTTACTACACTGTAATCAGAACATCACAATGTTTAAGACACACAGTTTGCATTTTAAATCTCTCCCCAGGAAGGCAAATTCCCTGTTGTGGCCCAACAGACTTGGACAATGAGGAAGTTGGGGAGGAATTTGGGCCAGTCCTGGAGTCTGGGGAAGGCTCTGATGGATGCTCTGCATTGGAAGCAGAGCCAGGGCCATCTGACATTTCCTAGCTGCCTTCAGAGTCGAAGGGGAAGAACAGCTGGGGCCTGTTCCAGATGTGTGTATGCGCAGAGCTGTCAGGAGAGGAGAACAACTGAGGAATTCAAATGCCTGTTTTGTGACCTGCCTATCACACTCTTGGCAAAGCATGTGAGCCATTTCTTCCTTTCAGTGGTTCATGAAAGTACATCTATAGTATGTAGATACAGATAATCACACTCTTGGGCAAAGCATGTGAGCCATTTCTTCCTTTCAGTGGTTCATGAAAGTACATCTATAGTATGTAGATACAGATAATAAAGTAAAAAAAAAGTGAACATTTTTACAGAACTATAGATACGTTGAGGCCGAGCGTGACAAGGAGTGGCTGGAAGGGGAGGGGCCAGGTAAGGCATCCTTTGACATGAGTGATGTTGCCCACCCAGTCACATGACCACCCAGCCACACCCACCCAGCCATGCCCACCTAGCCAGTCATTAGGCAGAGAACTGGTTGTTAAAAAAATTGTAGCCCACCACTGCCGCCAGATGTATCTCCCTAGGGCATGGGGCCCCTAACATTAGGGCAAGAATGATACTCAAGGTAAATAAAGAGATTGCTAAGGAGCTTGCAAATGTCTCAAAGTTCCTTTCTTCAACATTTGAGAAATCATGGAAAATGACTATAATGCCCATGATTTCTTAAATGGTTATTTTGAGAAAAGCAAGGGTTGTTCCTATCTTCAAAAGGGGATTGGAAAAATCAAAGGTCTAAGTGTAGGATGGCGGAACCATATTGGTAACAATACACATACAAAGGTTCTGGGTGTCTAACTACTAGATCAGAAGGTGAACATGAGCCAAAACTTTGAGACAGCTGCAAATAAGAGTAGTAATAATAGTAATAATAATAAGTACATAGTCAAGAAGACAAGAAATCATTATTCCTTTCTATTCTGCAATGTTCAAACTTAGAATATTGAAATCACATTTTATGAAGGACTTTGTTAATTGGAGTGTGATTAGAAGAGATAAACCCAAAATGAACAGGAGCCTGGAAGGAAAAATATATCAGGAACAGGTAAAGTTGTTGAGTATATTTAGTCTGAAAAAGGTTAAGGCTGTGGCGATAGATCATAGCTGTTTTCAAGTATCTGATGTAGAGCCTTGTAGAAAATAGACCAGAGTTTTTCTAAAGGACAAGAGTATTAAAAATGGAACTAAATTACAAGGAAACAGATGTTAGTTGGGCATCAGGGGAAAAAAATCCTAATTGTAATAACTAGCAAGCTGCCTCAGGACATGGTGAATGCTCCACTGGAAATGTAAGGCTAAATGGCCATTGTTGGGGACTCTAGGTGCATTTCCATCCTGAGAATTCTATGCTTCAATGGCATGCAGTTTGTACCAGGGGTGGGTTCTACTTACCTTTACTACCGGTTCGCATCGTGCCTGAGCACACACTTTTCTGCACATGCGCAGAAGCTTCTGTGCATGCGCAGATCACTTCTGATGATGTCTGGGTCAGTGGGCGGAGCCTCCCGCCTGTTTTACTACTGGTTCTTGTGAACTGGTCTGAACCAGTTCTGAAACCACCCATGGCTTAGGACCGGGATATTTACAAGACCATTTTCTGCCAATGAATATTTCCCACTGCCCGATACGCTCTCACAGAGAGGGCCTCCTCAGGGTGCCAGCGGCCAGACAATGCCGGCGGGTGACCCCCAGGGGGAGAGCATTCTCTGTGGGAGCTCCAGCCCTATGGAATGAACTACCCCCGGATATAAGAAAGATTCCTGACCTCCGTGCCTTCCGACGAGCCCTGAAGACTCTGTTGTTTCATCAAGCTGGTCTGACTTAAATCTGTGTTAAATTTTTAAAAGGGGTTTTAGCAGGGGTTTTAAATTTTATGGCCAAATAGTTTAATTATTTTATTAGTTTTAATTTTCATATGTGATATGTGATTGTTTTAATATGGCTGTAAACCGCCCTGAGTCCCATTCGGGAGAAGGGCGGTATATAAATGCAATAAAACTTTAAACTTTAAACCGAGGGCAACCCACCACTGATTTGTACACTCACAAATGCTTTGCTCAGCCACTTGGCCACCTCATTTAGTACCATCTGAGGTTTTTGCAGTAAACACAAGGGTATCTCCATATGTACTACATTACCATAAAATGAAAGTGAGTAACTATTTCATGAAGAATTACAGCTATGCTAGCTCTATTCAGGAAAGGGTTAGGGTTAAGCACGTAAGTATATAACTAAAGACCACAAATGTACATTCCTAGCCACAGAGATTATTTGGGTTACTCTAGTGTAGCATCCTCCATTAATTAATTCATTGATTCATTCATTGCTTAATTCATATCAATGATATTCCATCTTTTTTCTTATGCTCCTCAAAATAGGTAAAAGCAATAAATATTGATTGATTGATTGATTGATTGATTGATTTACTTTATATTGCCTCCTATTCGCCCATGGCGAATAGTAATGTCCTCCAGTTTACCTTTGAGTCACGTGAAGAAGGCTCACATAAAATCTCTGCACTGCATGTTCCACAGTGAACCTTCCCAAGATGTTTAGCATGAAAATGATACCGCAGAGCCGCATGGCTAACGAAGTCATTCCCACATCTCTCACAGTTATATGACTTCTGTTTTACACCCCACATCCTGTAAAAACACAGAACCATGCTTTTAAAGAGAATCTTTTAATACTTTTGACCATAATACAGTACAATAATATACGGTAACTGCTATATACACAAGAGCAACCAAATCTGAACAAATTGCCACATATGTCAGATAGACTTCATATTTAGAATCAAACGGATTCAGATCTGAACAGCTTGGAAACAGAGAACTCTTCTAGATCCTAAATTATCTAATTTTTAAAAAGCGTGCTGATTTCTTTTACATATTCATTATTGTGTCCCTGGTTTAAAGGGACAATTGGAAATTTTCTGCCAAAAAGAAATCTTACTTGCCAAAGCCATTGTGTACTTATTTCATGCAAGTGTGTTTGTTTCATTATTGCCCCAGTTACACTGCCAGCTGGCCAAATCATTTCTGTACTACCCCCCACTAGCTTGGAATTGTGGGTGTTGTAGTTTATGCTACCTTAGTAAGAGACTTAGGAATTTGACTTTATAACAAACTTGGCTCTAATAGCATTGGAATAATAGCTATAAACATGCAGTGTGCATTGCAGTTCCTTTAGGGCTCTTGCACATTGTATTATGATCAATGTGCTCTTGCAGATTTTACAGTGCCTGGAACAAGAGTTTGATAGAAGAACTTAATCAATATTATTTATTTATTGTCAAATTCCAGATATGTTGAATAATATGTGACTGGAAGTTTTGAAGATGTGGACAATTCTTTATCACCAATTTTTGGATGTGTTTTTCTCCCATATTCCCATTATATAAATTGTTTGATTGCAATGAAGAAGCTGGCAGCTCCTTTTGCTTTGTTAAGCAGGTTACAAGTAAAAAAATTGATTCTGTAAATTCAGATAAGAAGAAAGCAGGAATGTGATCTCTTTCTGTTAATCTGCTTTTGCATACTCAAAGAATGTATGCTAACTAAACTGTAGTTTGGTTAATTTATGGTCTGATGAACAAATCACAGGTGGCTATACACATGTTTTTTTGCTTTAAATTATGATTTCGTTATCTTAAATATTTATCTTGCTTGCTACTGTTGAGATTCTCTGTGCTGTTATTACAGGTGTTTTATTGATGGTATGAATTGCCTAGAATTATGTAGAGGATATTAATATTTTAAGCCAATATTAATACATAATAAAACATAATTTGCAGTGTTCAATAGGGCCAGATTCACACAACGTGCTAAATTCAAATATATCAAGCCATATTATACATTAAGTCTGAAACACGAACCTAGTCACTGCCTTATTGCCAGACCAGATCATTCATACACCTCCCATATCATGGCCCATTATGTTTTCAGGGCTGCCTTTCAGGACTTCAAGTACTCTGAATGAGTATATTAAACATTAATCTGTGGGGATTTTGTTAAAATTTCAGGTATTCAGAAAACCTCAGGCTTCTATATCCTGCTTTCTTTTAAGTCAGGATAGTTTTAAGCTGTCATTGAGTACAGAACCCTAGTCAGCTGAGAATTCTCAGACCCTGGAATGCTGGGCTGGATAAAGACTGGTGATAGATCCAGAACCAGAAGCATGAAGAGCTTCTGGCACAAGGGAGCATGGAAGTCATACCTCTCTGAGTCTTGAATTCAGCTGCTTGAGAGAGCAAATCAGTTTAGTATTTTTATATTGCCCAGACTAATGTAAATATTGATGTCATTCATTGTAAGAAAACACCAACAGGAGGAATTCTGATCAGTCTTGCCCAGAATAAGAAGAATTGATGGGGGGAGGGGGGTTTGACACATGTATATGAAAATGTTTTTAATTTGATTTCTTAGATTTTTCAATTATCTATGCAAGTAAATCACAATGTAATGTAATTTGATAATTACATCAAGGAAAAGAGAACTGTACTACTTTTTAACATCTTTTGAAAGGAGCTCTTTTCAGTATGTCTTTATGCATCCATTCATTTAAGGCGGGTGATTTAATTACGGTAAAAAAAAAAGAAAGTCCTCCTACCTAGTCCATTCAAGCTCTCTTCAAAGTATTCCCTCCGGTCTCAGTTTTCCAACACTCTCAAGGTTGGCTGCTTGCCATCCCTGCCAGCCTCATAATATGTCAATTATGATGTGTGAAATGGAGGCCTGATCCACCCACCCTGCCAATAATAAACAATCACAATTACCTATACAAACGCCCTGGATCTTCAGAGAGAGGCAGCATATAAATTGAATACATACATACATACATTACAACTGCCTTGTCAATTTATAGAATAATAAAATAACAGAGTCAGAAGGGACCTTGGAGGTCTTCTAGTCCAACTCTCTGCTTAGGCAGGTAACCCTACACCACTTCAGACAAATGGTTATCCAATATCTTCCAGTGTTGGAGCATTCACAACTTCTGGAGGCAAGTTGTTCCACTGATTAATTGTTCTAACTGTCAGGAAATTTCTCCTTAGTTCTAAGTTACTTCTCTGTTTGATTAGCTTCCACCCATTGCTTCTTGTCCTACCTTCAGGTGCTTTGGAGAATAGCTTGACTCCCTCTTCTTTGTGGCAGCCCCTGAGATATTGGAAGATATTTACATTTTGTCTCTGTCTTCACTTTCTATTCCTAACTTCTTCTAGCTAATTTAGCACACTATTGAGAAGTAAATGTTTGCTATGTCTGAAGAGAACATTTTGTGCAGTGGTGGGAATCAAATAATTTAACAACTGGTTCTCTGCCCTAATGATTTCTTCCAGCATTTTTTCCAAACTGCTCAGAAAGTTAACAACCGGTTCTCCGGAAATGATGCAAACTGGTTGAATCCCACCACTGATTTTGTGGCACATGCACAAAGAGTGTGATAGAGGGATATTTGAGGCTGATAGCAGAAGGAGTAATGATTTGTAATTAATGAAACAAGATGGAACACTGCTAATCTAGATCAATTTTCCCAGAATGTATTTGAGAAAGAGGCACTGAGTGGACACGCATTTCAGCAAAGTTTCTAAGGAATATTTTTTGAAAACGTTCATTTTACTGAATGCATAGTGACGTAGCACAAAATATAGATAGCTTACAAAACTGTAAGAAAAATCATATAGAAATGCAAAACAATAAAAAAGAAAATCCTAGCTTACGGTAAGAGCTCTCCACAGAGAGTATATATACTTGTTGATAAATTATTTATATCAGCTAATGGCTATTGAAAAAAAAATCTGTATAGACGTGAAAGGAAATTGGTAGAGGTTAAAAGCTGGAGGGCCAGGAAAAAGCCTGATTGTGTACAATTAGAAAGTGATCTCTTCTACAAAGTAAAAGACCCCACATACCCCTCATGCATTCATGATGAGATAATAACATAATAACTCCATTCTGCTCTATTGCATGCATGCCTCCCTCATTCTTCATTTCTAAAGAGTCATACACACACACACACACACGCACACACACACACACACACACACACACACAAAGCTGGCTCTGTAGCTTTGTAATGGAAATGACCATCGCCCCCTACAGTCAGGAATGACTAGCACATATGTGCGAGAAGAACCTTTACCTTTACCTTTATATATATATTTGTTGTTGTTAGTGGTGAAGTCGTGTCTGACCCATCGCGACCCCATGGACAAAGTTCATGGCCTTCCTGTCCTCTACCATCCTCTGGAGTCCATTTAAACTCACAACTACTGCTCCAGTGACTCCAGCCAGCCATCTCTGTCATCCTCTTCTTCTTTTGCCATCAATCTTCTCCAGTAAGTCCTTTCTTCTCATTAGGTGGCCAAAGTATTTGAGTTTCATCTTCAGGCTCTGGCCTTCTAAAGATCAGTCAGGGTTGATCACCTCTAGGACTCACTGGTTTGATATATATATATATGGGTTGATCACCTCTAGGACTGACTGGTTGATCACCTCTAGGACTGACTGGTTTGATATATATATATATGGGTTGATCACCTCTAGGACTGACTGGTTGATCACCTCTAGGACTGACTGGTTTGATATATATATATATATATATATATATATATATATATATATATATATATATATATATGTACGGGTTGCAGGCGGGTTGCTAGTCCTGCATTAGAAACAGAACATAACTTTACTAAAACTATGAAGGAGGATAGGAAGGGTGTGAAAAGTCAAGATAGTAGCCACAATCATGTGATCAATGCTTCATCTTTTGTCTTCTACACATGCCTTGGACTGGGGATAAATTATCCTGTGATGTTAAATCTTTGGATTAGATACAGAAAGGCCCAGCTTCAAGGATATTATCAATTTTGAAAGCTTAATAGGTTATTTGGGGCCACCCTATGTTGTGCTGTTGTGATTGTGAAGAAAAAGAAAGGAGTACTGCAATACTGCCTTGAGTTCTTGAATGAAAGGTGAGATATTTATTTATTTGGTTTTGCCAGCAGGTCTGGGGAACTCGGAGCCCATCAAATGGCTTATTAGTCTGTGTGTTGGCCCAGAGGTGGAAGGTTATTTTTTTATTTTTATTTTTTTATTTTTCTCTGCTGTGTTTTTATTATTTGTAACCCGCCTAGAGTCACTGAGATAGTAGGCAGCTATATAAAATTTCTAAACAAATGTATTTTTTATTATTCAATTTATATGCCAACCCTGTCACCAATAAAGCCACTCTGGGCCTCTTACAGAGAGCAAAAAAATAAATATAGAAACAATTAAATTTTTAAATTCTATAGAAATATTAGAACCAAGGAGATGGACATGAGGATGATATCTTCTTACCCCATCAACCATTTCCAGCGAATAAGGGCCCCCTTAGGGCCCAAAGTCAATCAGCAAAACCAGGTTTTGATATCCTTCCAGAAAGATGGGAACAGTTCTCCCTTCCTGTGGTAGAATGATCCACAGGGCCAAGCTCACAGCAAAAAAAACTTTACTACTTCATCTCGCTAGCCAAAATTCCTTGGCTGATGGGGTCTGCAGCATCACCCTTCCACTGGAGTGAGTGCTGCAGACCAGTCTCATTGGGGCAAGATGGCTCCTCAGATCTCCAGAGATATAAACCTAATAAATAATGTTTTTAAAAATGTACTTAAACAACAGCACTTGTTATTGAAACAAATATTCTTTGCTCGCTCAACATTGGAAAACTGACCAACTGCCAACAGATCAATTGATAATCCAAAAAATCTATAATTGCGCAGAAATGGACAAACTAACATTTGAAATGAAGGACAAGATAGACCCAAAACGTTATATAGCGTGGAATAGGTGGTATGATTGGATAACTCGCAGAAATGAGAGTAAATGAAAAATTTTGTATGATAATAATTAACAAATATGCACTGTTAATAAGATAATGGATGTGTGACTAAATTCACTTTTTCTTTTTATGTATTGTCGTTTGTATTAATATATATGTATCTTGTATATACATAGAATAGTATTTTACTTTTATATGTTTAATAAAAAGAAACAAATATTCTTTGTTCATTCTTTATCAAGAATGTATGCCATCAACAGATTTTCACCATCCATATCTTCCAACTTTTCTTCTTATATTTTGCATATATAATCATGGCATGTTCTATTTCTTCATTATATGAAGAAGATAAAAATCATAATTATAGCTTTATCCATCACAGATAGTTTTTAGGTCCTTGCAGATTTTTTTCCTTTCCCTGAAACATGTTTCTGTTCCTGTGATTTACTTGGCTTTTTGATTTTTTAAAATGAATAGTAAAATAGCTATATTTTGCTATAGGAAAAGAAACAAAAATAGAATAGAAAAAAAATAATACAGTATTATTGCAGAAAAGCAAAAATGGTGCAAACACTTTTATTCATTATTAATCCTTCAGCTTCACCCGAGGGTGCTGTACATCTGGTCACAGAGCCCCTGTCAGCCCTGGAGGCCATCTTTTTCTTTTCCACAAGCCATCACTTTGTTGCTGTTTTTAATATTTGAAACTTTGCTGAAGTGAATGGGACTGATTATGCCTCAGAATATAGAGGAGGAGGAGGAGGAGGAGGAGGAGGAGGAGGAGGAGGAGGAGGGGAAAAAGTTTAGAATAGTTGTTAAGGTGTTAGCCTACAAAGCAGGAAACTGTGAGTTCTAGTTTTATATTGGGCATGAAAAAGTAGCTGGGTTACTAGACCAGTCACTCTCTCTCTCTCAGCCCAATTCACCAAACAGGGCTGTTGTTGGGATAATAGGAGGCAGAAGCATTAGGTATGCTTGCTACCTTGAATTGAACAAAATATATATGTAAAGTCAGGATAAAAATCTAATAATACTACCTTTAAAATATATTTTTCAATTTAAGAACGTAAGCATTTGTGACTACATAGAAACATTTTAACTAATATAAAATAGCTAGACATATCTACAGTATCTACAGTACGTATGTAGCTAACTAGCTATGCATTTCAGCAACTTGTTGGGAAGGCACATGATAGTTCCATTCCTGTTGTAGTCAGACAATAAACATTGTAAGGGACAATTATTCATTTGAAATAAACCTGGATAGCAACTGTTTTACTGTTACCCAAGAGCACAAACAAAATAATCTGCTCCAAATCTGCCAGCATTTAAATATAATTTTTTTAAAAACCCACTATTTCATTTTTTTTTAATGCCCCATGGTTTGTTATTTTAAACATACACAATATAGTCAGATGTTGAAATAGAAATATGTACCATGTGGAGGAGTAAAACAGCTCCATGAAATGTGATAGTGAAGGTCCAGGATTTAACATATACATCCGGATATATAAATGCATACAAAAGTGTATGGCTAGATGAGGCATAGTGGTTTTATGTTTCAGAGTGGAATGATAGCATCAGGAAAGAAAGAAAGAAAGAAAGAAAGAAAGAAAGAAAGAAAGAAAGAAAGAAAGAAAGAAAGAAAGAAAGAAAGAAAGAAAGAAAGAAAGAAAGAAAGAAAGCCTGTTCCCTTTTTAATATGGATCAAGCAAAAGTTGTACGTATAATCATGTACCCATACTTCAAACTTTGCTTCTTGAAGCCCAAATGAAAGTGAACCCAATTATTTAGGTTAATTATTATTATACTGTATTTTATGTTGCGCTCGAAAGGCACATGATTGTATATTTGACATAACATTTAAAAGGCACATTAATTCAACCTTTCTGGATTTGTCTGCAAAAAACAATAAATCAGAATAGGGGAACATTTGGTTTTAATGAGAGATTGTATTTGTTCTAGCTGTATGCAAAATTAGTTGCATAAGACAATAAAGAACAGCCTGGTAGGAATTAGTATTGGAATAAGATCTGGGCTCAAATATGCATTAGGCCATAAACTAATTAAACTATATAGTATTTTCCAACTGGAGTGTCAATGGAGGTTAAATAGAGAGGGAAAGTCTACATGTTTTATATTAACATCTTTGGAAGAAATGGGAGAATAAATCTAATAATTTAAATATGGGATAGTTATTTTGCATCCTATATTTTTTGACAATCTCACTTTTTCAAAAAGTATAAGTGTTCTTTCAGATGTTAGTGAGTTATAGCTCCTACCATCATTGGATGGGTTCTACTAACCTTTACTACCGGTTCACAATGGGGCCATGCATGTGTGCTCTTCTGTGCATGCACAGAAGCTTTTTGATGACATCGGGGTCGGTGGGTGGAGCCTCCCTCCGGTTTTACTACTGGTTCTATAGAACCGATCCGAACCAGGGGCAACCCATCACTGCTACATCTCTTACCATTAGGCATGCTGGCAAGCAGTTGATACTCAGCAACATTGGGGAAGGTTCAAATTCCTCAAGCTTAGTTTAAACCAACTTGATCTGTAGCATCAGTTGGAAGGCTTTCATTTAGAAGTAAGTATAGGTCTGTTCACACATTGTTCTAAGCCAGTTCGTGGAATTCACTTAATATGCTAAGACAAAAAATATATAGTTTAGAAATCAAAATGCCTGGATTATCATCTGATACTAAGGCATTACAAGCCATAATCACAATACTTGGGCACACACAATGTACTAACCAAAACTGACTGCATTTTATATTTTGTATAAACTGTTTTATATCTGGGGTTGTGGTGGCTCAGTGGCTAAGACACTGAGCTTGTTATGATATGTATGTAAATATATATCTTATATCTACATACATATCTTCATATAATATATCTATGTAGTGTGGAAGAACATGCAAGTGACTAAAAAGAAACATTGTAAAAGACTGGTTTATATGTTGCCATACTGCTTACTGATCAAGGAACTGGTCTGAGAAGTTATGTTCAAGCCATTTTCTCAGTTTTACCAGTGTTTTCCTGTAGATCAGATAATGGAACTAAACCAGATCTGTGAGACCTAGAGATGCTGGAAGAATAAAAAAATAGTAAGATCACACAGTATATGAGTCATAAATGGAATATATGCTGCTTACGCACGTAAAAATGAAAGAAATGTAAGAAAAACAAGGTACTAATGTAAGTTCTCAAGTGGAAACTTATTATAAATTCAGAAACAAGACTCACAGTGAGATGTTTGTTTTGTTTTGTTTCTTCTGAGTCAAATAGATCTCATCAGATGGTCACAGCTACTGCCCGGTCAAGGAATGTATGAAGGCTACAAGAGGTAGCTACAAACTTAACCATTTCTCTTGGAACTATTAATTGAGAGGCTACCTTAGCTGACCAATGCTTACCTCTTGAGTGAAAGGAGAAAGGAGATTCAGAACAAAAAAATGCCTTCAAACTTGACAAATATATCTTGGTTACAGAGTTAATGTTAGGAGAATGCACAAAGAGTTTTGGGACATGAAAAATGTTAAATTTCTATGCTGCTACTGAATAATCTTGTTTTTAAGCTTAGGAGTGCTGAAATGCAGATGTTAACAATTTGTAACTGAAGGGGTGTTTCTCCCCCAAACATCCCTAGCATAGTTTCTTTTGCTTTAAGTTTATTAAGGAATGTATATCCTTGTGAAAATCTTAGTAACTTTGGAAAACTCACAGTGCAAGTTTGAAAAGCCAAGTAGCTTAACTGTAGTATACAATGATCTGTTATTTGAGTCATATTTGAAAACCACACACACACACACACACACTCAGGAAAAAGAAAATTGAGGTAAGAGATTTCAGATAGTTGAAGGGGCTCTCCCTGTGGAAAGCAGATCTGTTTATTTCAGATTGACTAGCATAACTGCAATGTAAGCATTTCATGTTTTAAAGTTTTCCCATCAGTCATCCAGTCACTACATCATCTCTGCCAGGTGCAGAAAATGACTTGCTTTGAGGAGAGTAATATAAGAAATAGAAGTTAGGTTGACTAATTATCATTTCCAGGTGGGAGCACTTGAAAGAGGGGGGAAAAGAACTTTTATTTATTTTTACATTTAGGTTCAGTGATGCTGGTTTGAATGCTATGATGATAATTAAACACAGTTATCAGATCTTGGTAGAACAAGGCTATAAAATGTGGTTTTTCTTCCTGTGTGGTTCACATGAAGGCCACACAGGATGTCAAATCCTTTTTGTCCTCATTTTGTCATGATTACAAAACAGCAAGAAAAGTGTAGGGAAAACAAATCTACCACCCACGTCTCCAAAGTGGCAGAATATATAAAACAGGAATAAAACTTTTCATTTACCTCTGCAAGGCTGCAACAGGGATTGTTCAACATATTAAATTTGATCCTGGCAATCGCTTTTTAGACTGTAATGTGCACATTGACCCTGTGAGAATAGTTGATGGTAGTAACCCCCCAAAATCTAACATACCATAATTCAGTTGACCGTTGGATAAGTATGTCATGTATAAACACAGTTCTTGTGTTTTGATTTCAAAGATGAACTTTAATCTACTAAAAATGTGGGTCAGAGGGTCAACCTTTTGGGAGTGCAGAGTTCATGGGAGATAGAAGGGATGCTAAGAGGGAAAAGCTAGGGGTTTTTTTCTTTTCTTTATTGCGTGGAGTCATTTTTAAAAGCTGTTAAATTATGTTGAGAAACTCTCAACCTGTTATTTGCTAATGCAGGAAGGGTCTCTGGAACTGGGGAAAAAGAATTTAGTAACTGCGTGTCCCCTCCTCCTCAGAAATATTTTTGTCACCATTTCTGGGTCTGGAAAATCCAGCCATACAATTCTCCTAGATGAGGTCATCTCTCCTTAGGTAGAATGAGATCAATTACTTTGGATGACCTGAAAGGTAGCAAATTGGTCATTACTACAAGGTTTACTGGCAGGATGAGAGGCTGGTGGGATTTTCTACCTTTTGACCTCAATTTTATTGATCAATTTATATACTATATATCTGAAAGCAGCAATAATTATGTCAGCCTCACTTTACGCAAGATAAATTCAGTGGGAGTGAACATGCTTTGCTGTTTCAGCTTTGTTTTCCAAGCCATTTGGAAAATGGATACTAGCAGGCAGTCCTTAGTCAATAAGTTGTAGGATTTGAAGACAGTAAGCTCACACCAGGCTGAATGTCAGAGATCTTGCTGCAATGTTGTAGATTAGTGGAATTATTGAAGAAAAAAGAAAATATATCAGATCGTACCCTCAAAATGTCAGCAGAGCTAGCTTTCTGTGCAATAACACTTACCCAGTTCTTCAGATCTATCCCTAGGTTCATTGTGACTGGGGGTTTATAATATATGTTCAGAGTATAGAGTGTGTGAATAGTCTAACACCTGGATTGATAGCACCTATCAATGACTTTGTTAGAACTCAGTTCACTAACAGAAATATTTTAAGATAGTTACTTATACTTCCTTCTCAAAGATGATAGGAGCACAAGCTGTGAGTTTTTAGATAAACATGGGTGTGGGGAATTTATCTTATGTGGGCAGAGAAAAATTATACCACCCCACTGTAGTAGCTCAATGCTTCTTCTAGAGTGAAACTACACCAAACATTTCAATTTTAGCATCCTTCCTCATTCTGTTACATGTAAGGACTTCCAACTTCCCACATTTGGCCATGCTGCCTGAAATTCCTGCTCATCCAAAGTCCCAAGTATGGGAAAGCTGTTAGATGCGTTTTCAATACAAAAGCAAAATGCCAATCAGAGGTCGTTTAACAGTTGTTTAGAACAAGAAGGGTCCTTCAGACTGGTGAACAGGAAAAGATGCCAAGATACCAACAGGAACCACAATAAATTTGCAATCCCCTCTCTCCCTAACATCAGTGAAGGAATGTAGGAGTGAAGCAAGATTTGAAGAACTAAAAGGGGAAAAAATGCTTCGTGGGTCTCATGTTAACACTTGGCAGAACTACCTAGTAGAATAAGAAAGGAAGATATGTCTGCAAAAGACAATAGTGAATTGTCCTGTAAATCAATGAATGCATTACATCTGTGACTTAGAAAGTCTCTTTTTCTAAAAAGAGAAACTGATTAAAAATAAAATAAAAATGAAGGGTCAAGCAATGGGTTTGGACTACCTCTACTTATGTAAAAACACAGGATAGCCACAAAAATATAAGAGAGTCATAATATTTAAATAGTTTTATTTTTATTTCACAAAAAATGCAATTGTGTTCGCAATATATATGCCATTCAGTCAGTGCTGGTTATACACACACCATTTTATTCAAAGTATAAG
The DNA here is from genome assembly GCA_030761175.1 of Masticophis lateralis. NCBI lineage: Eukaryota > Metazoa > Chordata > Lepidosauria > Squamata > Colubridae > Masticophis > Masticophis lateralis. The sequence goes on from JAUDYJ010000002.1 coordinate 240,484,575, forward strand.
AAAATAGGCTTTCATTTGTCCATTACATATTAAGGAAATCCACAGATTTGCATATAATGTGTACATCTATATACAGACACAAACCACATCTTGTTTTCTAAAATACTCTTCCTCAAAACAAATATTGTACAACTTGGAGTTACTCTTTTGATAAAAAATGTATGCTATGCTTTCTATAAAGATATCAACAGAGAAGTCTAATCCCATTCAGTGTCCAATAATATTTGATATTCCAGAACTGTTTTGATGTTACCATTACTTAAGCCAGCTTCCTGTTATCAACAGAATTACAATCTCTCCACAGATCTGGTGCAAATTTACTCTTAAATCCATCCTTTCTAAGACCCTGTAAATTAAAAGTGTTCAGTAGCTTTCAAGTCATTCATTCCAACTTCCTCATACTCTTGCACATTTTATCAAGGTAACTCTTATATTTCAACAGTAATTTGCTACATGTGCCATGACTAACTTAAAAAAGATGCTCAACCATTGCTTTGATCAAAGCGGCGATGTCATGGGTAAAGATCTGCATTTCTGCTGCAAATTGCAGGTTTTAGTAATATTCTAGGAGGCTTAAGTTCTTAAATATCAAGACCTGAGAGTATGGCAAAACAACATTTTTAATTGGCTAAATATCTTACCATGGGATAAAACATTATAAACATATAATAGATAAAACATCAGCAAACATTTTTTTAAAAGCTGTATGCATGTTTGGAGGACTATCAATTAGCATTTGAAGTGGAAATTAAGTAGCATATCTAAACATCTGTATGAGGGCAACCATTAGTGAAATATGTACAAAAATGTATTCTTAAATGAAGCAATCTTTAAAAGTTCAGAGTGCAGTGAAAGATAACATCTTCCAAAAGGATTTTTAAAAGCCAGTCTATCATTAGAGGGAGGATTGTTCTAACACAGAACAGGTGGAAGACAGTCATATAAATATATAAGGGTCAGCATCCTATATAACATGATGTTATTAAAATAAAATAAGGCCACATTCTTTCAAGTATTAGCCTCACAGTGCATGTCCAATTTCACCTGTAATGGAGCAGGCCGTTTTTAAAAGCAGCAAGATCTATTACATGAATTCCATCTCCCACAGCTATATAAAGATACTAACATTACATTTACAGTTAAATTACAATTAAAAGATAGTAGCTTTGAGAGCATTCAAAAATAAAGCAGTTTCATTATTTGAAGTAAAAAAAAATATTACTTTGGAGATGGGCAATTTTAAATGGCTGGATTGCTTTGTGTACATTTTGACAGAATTACAGCCACAATATGGCTACATATGTACAAATTTATAGCTGAAACCTGCACTTTTAAGGCCCTTTTACATATACCCATACAACCATCATGCAGTATCTTTTCAAAAATATTATTTGTAACACTCTCACCAATTCCAAAACCACAAGTTAAACGATAAATTACTATGCATAGCATTTTTTTTTCAAAATTCCATAGAGATCACAAAATGGCACAGGAGAAATTTGTCTCCCAATGTCAGAAGAAAACTATAATGCTCAAACTTGATAATTTTGAATTCTAGGATGAATACAAATTTGGGTTTTACGTCTGGCACCTATTTCAAAGAGAACAAAAACTGATTCTAAATATTGGAGTAGGTATACTTTATGCTGTATATGCTGAACTCGGCATTCAACCAAATATGTAGAGAGAAGAGCAAACATACCAATCCTATTCTTCTTAGTGTATACCTTCCCCATACCCAGTGCAACATTTGAGAAAGAGGCACATACATGTATACAGTGGAACTGGACTATTTTTGGGGACCAAGAGTTATATTTGGCCTTTTGGTAGCACGCCTTGGGCCTCCAAAATCTAATACGAGGAGACAGGATAAAAACTGTATTTTCCTTTACATTAAAAAAAATTAAATATAGCTACTATAGTGACTCTCATATTATATGTATCTAGTAATTTTCTCCCCAAACATATTGGGGAAAAAATTGGTTTTTGAGAACCACAACTAAAACTTCTGGGCTAATTATGATGATATACTAGACAGGCCCAGTCTTTCAATGTGAAATAAAATAGGCAGAAAAGTTATCTATGTTACACACATATATTGGTATGCATGTATATATAAACATATTTAAGATGCAAATAGAGTATTTCTCCAAAGTTTGTAGACTTAAAAGATGTGCTTCAAATATAGAGAACTATACATTTTATCCACAAAGCCAGATTATTGGAATAAGACTTATTTAATTATCTCTTTAATAAAATGCTTCAATGCAAACACAGAAAAACACACAATGCTACATGTGCATTTTAAATATAGTGTTACGTTCTTAACACTAAAGAGAACAAACTAGCCATTCATGTACAATGCCCTTGGCTATTTAAAGTTCTGTGGGACTCATGGCTACAAAGACCAAAATCATTTTTTTGTTTTGTTTTTTAGACATTCAAAGAGACATGTTGATAAGTTGAAGAAAAAGGTTTTCCTTCACTGATTAAGTGCTAACATTATAGCTCTCAATAATCTTCAAGATTATGGAGATTCGTAACTATGAAGGACTTTTAAGAAAAATAGACTTCCATTATATATTTTTTACAATACTTATACTTTAAGGCACATGAACTATGTTTTCAAACAGATTGAAAACAGAACCAATTGATCTCATTCATGTTTTTCCCAATACCAATCTCATCTATTATAGAAAGCTTTCAACCTAATTGGGGGATTGGATGTACAGTATATAGTCTGTATCACTCTACACTGCATTTCTATAGTAAAGTAAGTGATTTTAGGAGGGGAAAAATCAAAACAATATACACTACCACTTCCAACAGGATACATGTAGATGTTAAGATTTCAAAATAGCATAAAAGAAGCTTTGATCAAGATTTAGAATCAGGCATTTCTAAGCTAAAAAGCCATAAAGAAAATTGAGGACATTCAACTTACTTTAATTAGTTCTTGATGTAGTAGAAAATTCTCTATTCTATTAAAGTCACCCCTAATTTTTGAACTGGATAAAAGCATTTCATTCTATTAAACAAAATTCTTCTGAATGGACTCAAGACAATTATATTTAAAGTATAATACCTATCATTTATGGTTTCAATATACATACAAATACATATGTACAGAAAATCCAACTCTTCTAGATTATCCATTGTTGGAAATCAAACTTTGTTGGAAGCAAATAAGTGTACTAACTGCTTTGATAAGGACCAAATCCCAAATCTATACATTATTTTAAAATATATTTCTCCATTTAAGCACAATTAATCAAATGTAAATCAAAACCAAGCCACTATTATTTTAAAAAAGATAAATAATTGAAAGTATTTTCGAAATATCAGTGCTTTCATTTAAAATAAAATATTCTAATTTAAAACATGTGTGTGCTACATTTTCAAGTCCAGTACACATTTCCAGTAGCAAATACAACTACATATGATTTTAAGTGTCAGATGATCTAACAAACAAGCAGTGGGAGTGAGGGAGGGAGCAAAGAAATATAAAAAAAATGTAAGTGGCAAACAAAACATATGAGGGAAATATAGCAAACCTCACATTCTCTAACAATCAGGTTAGATGTTCTTCACATTGTGAAGTCAGACAATTTTCATTTTTGGGGGGTATCAAGATGAGTTATTTTCAACCAAAATTAAGAGTTGAGCTATTCACTTGCAATGAAAACAGTATATTAGAGAGTCAGAAGTACTAAAACTAGATTTTTTTTCTTTCCTTGTTTTCAATATAGTTGAAATATAATTGAAAACAACTTTTCTAGCTTATGTTTTTATATTATATTCATAACTAAGCAGAATTGGTTTCAAATGATTCTATTAATCTGGAAAACTGTCTTTTTCTTATTGACCCCAAAGTGCTTCAAACATTGAATTTAATATATTCTTCAGCAATGTCCTTCACTTTGAATTATTTGTAACACAAATGTCATATCAGCTTTACCACACTTATATTCAATTTTTGGAATATCTATGAAGAAAGAAAACACAGTACCCAATACTGATTTATGAAACATTGGATTTTATGGCACAGAAATAATGAGATCTAAAATGTTCCAGAGTATGTAATCCTCCATGAAAAATGAAGTAAAATCAGTAGTAAAATGTTGAACCAAAGAACCATCTTCTGATTGTTTTTATAGTAGAATCTATATATATTTCAGGGAAAACTCCCCCAATCCTGAGAAAAAGGCATGTCTCAAAAGCTGCACCAAATTGGATCCATTACCTTTCCAAGTTTACATTTGCTTGAAGAAAGAGGTTTTTAGATTATCCTCTTTGATAGGAACAAATTTAGAAACTAAGAGTACTCTATAGCTGTTCAAATGATTGAAGGCCCTACCAATCTGGTGTCTTTTAAGATGTGTTGGAACTACAAATCCCAGAACTGAAAATCTCAACATGATAGCTAAGTATTTTGGAATTTATAGTTCTAAAACATTTAAAAAACATCAAGTTGGGGAAGCTGGCCTAAATCAACACATTTCATTTTTTTTCATCTGTTTCTATTTCTCTCAATTCTTCTTATAATGTAATATTTTATTGGGGGATTTTAGAATTATATTGGATAACATAGAATATTGTTGACAATAATGTCTCAAATGCCAATTTCTTATTTTACTATAAAAGTCAGCACAGGGTAGAAGAGTTTCACAAGTATGGGATAATTTCTTATAATAATATGGCATGCTTTATTTTTGGTGAAAGATTTTAGAACATGGATGGGTGACAAAAACAGCATGTCTCATGATTTAACAAATAACTGCTTTGGTCAAAGCACAGGCATGATCTAGTTTCAGAAATATCTCAGTACAGAAAAATGGGAAATATCAGGTCAGTATTGAAAGGAATTAAAACCAGGCAACTCCCAAACCAATAATTCTGAAATTGCTGAATCAGTGTATTATATACTCTAGGCAGCTATACCAAATGGAGAAACAAAACTGGATTCTGAAAACTGTATAAAACATTCTCCAACCTATAATTTATAACCTTTTTGAAAACCTCTATGGTCAGGTTCAGCATAGTTCTCTTAACATTTTACTTATGTTTACAAAAGGTAATTTAACTTATTCAGTACACAGTACTAGTAACATCTAGCCATGTTGTAGACAAATTAAAAAATTCTCATATTTGCATAATTTCTAGAAAATACCTAGGTAAATCAACACCCAGAACTCCCCAAATCTTTCTTTTTACTTCCCCTATTCACCTTATTGTTTTTTAGCCACTGCTTATAATGGTGATAAAAAAATGCTTTACAACAGAGACATTATTTACAATTCAGGAAACTATGCACAGTGAGAAAGACCAAACTGAATTTTGCAAAGAAAAAGCAGGTCTCAGGAGTGTTTGTCTTGCTCTCTTGTTTTTTCATTAAGTAAAACTGTAGTCTATAAGTAGAAATGGAATTCCATTTTCTTACAATGAAAGGGAACTGTACTTAAATTTTAAAAGTTATTATAGTATCCTTGTTTGATGTAAATATCTGATCAAAATGAGCTCTTCCCTTATTAGCAATTATTTTCAGTCCACAAATACTCCAAAGAGAGCCAATTCAGAAGAGATTAACCCTGAGCTAACTACAACCCTCTCTCACAGTGCAAAAAAACAAAAATTGCATTGCTCATGTTTAACTTTTTTTTTTTTTTTTGCAAAAGCAAAAGACCAAGAATTGCAGCATTCTTAGTGATTAATACAAGCTATAAGAGAATTGTGATTACTATAGCAATTTTTCAAGGGGTGCCAAGTTTTTCTCCATCCACTGAATATTCAGTTGAATTGTCTCAATAGCTTCTCGGACATACCGCAACTGAGCAGTTTCCTCCGACTTTGATTCAAAGAATGACTTAACCTAAAGAAAACACATGAAAAAAAAAGAGAGAGAAAAGATAACAGGGCAATGAAAAGAAATAATCCCTTAAACATTTAAAATAACCCAATCAGCTGTTATCTAAATGTATCAGCAAATTGATGGGAAATGAAAATTTCATTACATATTTACTATTTGTGCTTTATAGTTCAGTCCTAATTACATGGTAAATTTGAAATGGTAAATTTTGAAATTCAGACTTTCACATAATGCAAGACATTAAATAATTATCTTAAATGAACAAACACAATGACTCCCTATTAGAAACAATTTCTCTAATTTCAGAAAAGATCTTTCACGTTATCAAATCCCCAAAATCTTTATGAAAATTTCTCGCCTTCCATAAGAACTTGAAAGCCTTGTTCTGCCAGCTGGCCTGGAATCCCAATGAGGGAGTGGCATCTTGGAGGTGGTTAATGGGTTAGACAGAGTTCATCTCCTCCCCATGCACACTTTATTCCCTTCTTCTCGTTTTGGTTTATTGAATTTTAACTTAAAATGTATGGTTGCTATTTAGCGTTTTAAGGTTTTATATTGTGTTTTAATTATATGACTGTAAGCCACCTATAATCAATCAACTTGGCGAGATAGGAAGTATAGAAGATGATAGATCAGGGCTGTCAAACTCCCGGCCCACAGACTGGATGTGTCATGTGCTGGCCACGCCCATGCCCAGTTTAGCGAAGGGGGGGAAAGTCCCGATAAGTCATGTGACGTGAGATTGACACCCCTGTGATGGATGGATGGACGGACAAACCGACCTTGTAGGAAAAGGACTAGCACAGCCAAGATGAGGAGTGAAAAGAGGGATCACATAAAATGACTGCGAGACCACAAAAGAACTAAGTCCTTCCCTTCACTTTTGTTGACCCTTATCTAACTCTGACCAGTGCTGACCATTAGTTGATTCTTGTGCGTAGGCTTTTAGCAATAAATCAGTTAAATTAAGTCTTCATCTGTGGACCTAATCTTTTGTCCTCACACAACTATTTGTATTGTGAAGCAATGTTATAATTTAGAATTTTAATCTGCATCACATATTGCCTTTCCACATCAGTGACAGTATTATTCCACAATTCTTTCAGAACAATTTATCCAACTAACCTCTAGCAGATGTTCTAGTGTGGAGAACTGATATGTTGTTGAAGTTACAATGCTTTGAATAGTGTATGATCCACGGTGAAACCTGAAATTTAGAAACAATGGAACAAGAGTAATATATGTCATTAATCTATGTTAATCTGATATATATTTCACTAACCTCTACAGGTAGTCCTACACAGGGGTTAGACTTTCCATTACTAAACAAAGCGATTATTAAGTCAGTCATACCCAATTTTATCACTTTTTTTTGCCACAGTTGCTAAGCAAATCACTGCAGTTGTTAAATGGATCATGCAGTGGTTAAGTGAATCCAGTTTCCCCATTGACTTTGCTTGTTGGAAGACAGCTGGGAAGGTGACAAATGCCACATGACATGGGATTCCATCATAAATGCTGAGTGCCAAGCGTCCAAATTTTGATCACGAAACTGGGGGGAGGGGGGAAATGCTGCGACAGTCGTAAATACAATGACCAGTCATAAGTCCCTTTTTTCAGTGTTGTTGTAATTTTGAAAGGTTGCTAAATGAATGGTTGTAAATCAAGGGCTACCAATATTAATCTAAAGCATTTTGTATGACAGCTAACCAATTTTGAGGTTCAGGGAAATTCCAAAATCAGTTATGTTATATTTGTCATCAGCCACACAAGACAAACATTTGTAAAATCATCAATAAGCTCAATATTTTTCACAATTCCAGAAAATGCAGAGTATTAAACATACGCTCTCCCATTCATTTCACAGATAGCAGCAGCTGAATTACACTGTATCTGGAGTACAGAAGAATTTAAATTGATCTCATCCAATTTAGTATTAAATTAAAATAAAGATGCTGGGCAGTCTTATTCATCTGGAAGGTACCAAATTGAGAAGACCACAGTAAAGGCTCTTAATTGTCATGTTTGTCACAAGATACCATATTGCCATGAACTAAATCAAAGTGTCTTTAAACAACTCAGTGCTGAAGTATCTCCCTCATTGACTAGTGTTAATTCAAGACAGTGATAAGGGCATAGTGGACCATGTAAGAAACCAATGTGAGTCCCTTACTCATGTCAGAGGTTAGCAACTACCTGTTTCACAGATGAATCATGTAGGGGGACAAGGAATTATTATAATGATAATTCAAGCAAAGCATTACTTTTTGATAAGCTGATCCCAATTTTCTTTGACAAAATCCCATGCCAATAAATGTCCAGGCAAATTCTGACTGATAGTTTTTATGACAGTTGGAAGATCCTGGGATCTGATGACAATTCCTTGCAGGCTTGTTTGCATTAACCTATGAAATAAACAACAAGAAAATTGCATATAGGCATTATGTTCTCTTTTTCCAGAGAATTATATCATCTATAATTTCAGCACTGCCATAACTTTGGATAGTTACTGAATGAACAAAAGATTATCTGTATACATATAAACATATATACACACTATTTGACTATATATAATCATGCCTGTCATCTTTTATTTTTATTGTTTTAATGTTCTATTGATTTTATCGTATTTTTATTATTATTGTGAACTGCCCAGAATAAAGTGACATATAAGTTTAATGAACTATTATGACAAATATCAGCTTGTATTACTTCAGATCATAACTTAAAATGGGCTCCTTTGACATATATATATTTTGGATACATACATGGATTCCATTTCACAGGCTACCATTTAAATGATTAAATAAAAGATATTTCACGAACATCCAAAACAAAATGTTTCAGATCACAAATCTCCTAGCAACCTAATAAGATAGTAAAATATAGAAGATGAATGAAAATGCATGCACATACAAGCATAGGCCTAGCCCTTTTGCAAAACACACAGAAAAAGCCCAGAGCAGCTTCTAAAGAAGCTACTGCTCCTTTAACAATTTGAAAAGAATTGCTCCTTTTGGAGACAGATGCTTCAAAAATGAAGGCATGCACAACACTTTGTATTAATAAACTCAAGATAAAGTGTATGTGTATATGTTTTATAACTTGAGCATGCTCTTAGCAGATAGAGTTCTCAATATACAGAGAATCAATGCAGTATAATATTTACTACACAGACCACAGTAATATAAAATATTCTTGAGCTCCTAGAGAAGGAAACTATTTGAAATAGGTTAGTCTGAGCGGGATCATCAGTGATCAGGTCAGGTATGAACAAGTACCTGAGTCTAGGAAATAGCTAACCAAATCCTGTTGTATGGTTGAGAACCTCTTATGTTTGTTTATTTAAACAAAACATACCCTCTTTATTTCGTTTCAGTAGAAGATTAGAAACCTGATTGATTGATTGACTTTATTAAATTTAGAGACCACCCATCTCTCTCAGAGCCACTTTGATGATGCTAGTTATCTAAAACTTCACAATTGCACATCCCTAAGTATTCTAAGAAAGCATAGAAAGCATAATCTGTTTTATCAACTTTAAAGCAATTAAGTTATATAATTAAGGGAAGAAACAATGTTCCCCAGACACAGGTGTTCATAAGCCAAAACATCTGTTCATTAACCCAGATGTTAGTGCACTTCTCTCATTAAATGTAAAAGATTTGTAAGATTACAGAAAGCATGCTAAATGTTTATGTACTTTTTTAACTTCTTTGTGCAATGACAAAGAGGAATCTATAGTAATCAAATTTAAATAAATTAAACCAGTATTTGGTGACCATAACTAGATAACTAACTTTGATTTAAGATTTAAAACCTTCAATTTTAAAACTGTACTGCATATGGGAATAGGAGGAGGAACTGTACCAGATCAGTTTTTTAACGTCACTTGTGCTGGCCAATGATTCAAGAATTTTGAGTTTTTCTGGTTCAGAATCCACAAAACAATACATTTTTAAAAGAAATTGCCAGCCATCTTCAGTTTTTGCTCCAGCTGTGAATATGATCTTCATAACATTTGTCTGCAAGCTGCAGAGACATAGAAAATAATAAGTATATATGTATTCTTAGAATCTCATATAAACATCCATGTTAAACATAAAAACAGGTAAATGCTAACTACTCTAAGTTAAGTCCTTAGATATGATAGAGTAATTTGTAGTAGAACACAAATATTCCCCTTGTAAATTAATCTTTTTCATGTTCTCAGTCATTTTTTCTTTGCCATTTGTTCTCAGTCTTTTGTTCTTGTTCTCAGACATTTAAGAATGAAGAATTTAATTACTACTCAGAATTACATTTTGTTATGCAAAATGGAAAAAAAGGCAAAGACACTAAACCTAACACTGGGCTGAGCCACATTTATCTAATGGCACGCACTTGTTGCTCACAAAATCTTCAAATATTGGCTTCTGGCCCAGATAGAACCAAGCAAGAACTGCAACTACCAGCAAAACTGAACTTCTGATTTCAGGCTTCACAGAGCCAAAGCTGTAAATCTCTCCCAACAATAATCTTCTGTTCAGGAACTGATTATTCAGCAATTTCTCACAAATACAGCTCAGCTAGATTAGATTTTTTTAAAAATTCTAGGTTTATACTTCCTGTCTTTTCAAGTCATTGGTATTTAGACATTTTCTTAAGGGTCTTGAGACTGAGATGTAATAAAAGGTCTAATAGGTCTGGGAATAGGTGATTCCTATCTCTCAGCCTCAAGCCTTATATTTGGCACCATAAATGTCTTTCTTTGAGCAACAGCCATTTCTGACAGACGTTGAGCTGGACCCTGCTTTTTTGTTCTTCCAAGTGCTCATCAGCTCATCAGCATCAGAGAAGAGTGCAAAAGATTAAAAATAATAGTGTAATAATTGATTATAAGTGATCAAATAAATTAATTAAATATTAGGTGATTACCAGCCTGCTCCCATTCTTTGTTATGCTTTTGAAATGCAAGTACAACTGAGAATTTCTACAGAACCTGTCTTCAGAAGAAGAGCAATATACACTTGTAACATCTCCTTTTATATGCGTGTATGCCTTTGAGTCAATGCTGACTCCTGGCAACTGCCTGGATTAGCCCTTGCAGTTTTTGGCAATTTTTAAAGAAATGATTTGCCATTGACTTCTTCCTAGGGCTGAGAGTGACTAGTCCAGCTAGCTTTGGCCTAAGGTGAGACTACAAATCACAGACTCCTTGTTTCTTGCCTGGTATCTTAACCACTACACCAAACTGCTTTCTTATGTTTCCTAGCCAGCAGTAAATTTCACTGGCTTTTCCCTTCTTCATTGTAAATAATTTTGGGGGTGATATACTTACACCAAAGGCTTTCTATTTGATGATGTGTTCTAAAATATACAAAAAATGTCTTAATATGGCTACTAGCATCTGTGATCCTAGAATGGTGTTCAAACCATTAAATTCTTAGACCAGGGGTGGGTAGCCTGTTGGCCATATGCAGCCCTCAGATCTCCCTCATATGAGAGCAGCCACTGGATCTTAAAATGAGCGCCAAATATTTGTAAGACTAAAGAAAGCTTTTCCCATTCTTACTCTTTAAAATTAAAACAACCAATAAAAAAGAAAAGCAGATAAAATATCCTTGGCCCTCTCACTGGTCACCACATTTCTAGGCTTCCTGTAGCCTGTTAGAAAGTAAGCAGACTGTTTTGCACCTGAAACCAAAAAGGCTGCCCATTACTCAATCCTGTTTTAGTCCCTATTAGTGGTCTGTATTGTCTTATATGATTATCCAATCAGCATTGTATTAATATAGCAGTAATGAGGATACAATCCACTCTGAAAGACAGTGGAATACTGATATCAGGGAAAGATTTCTAGTAAAGAAAGCACTCATAAAATTTATAGACTTTGATGGAACTGGAAAGAAATGTTCTTCAGGATGAAAAGGAAGACTTTAAAATGTGAAGAGCCTTACCCATCACTACAAGTTCACGAAAATGTTCTCATTTTATATATTACACATGTGCATAACTTGTTCTGTATGTTTTGGAGCATGTCAAAATGAGCCTTACTTCCCAAGCAGCATAGGGAGAATAACTTTCAGTGAACTGTGTTGAGACATTTTATTCAGTCAAGGTTTGCCTAAGCATGGCTTGCTGAAATTTAAAAATTGGTTGTGCTCACAAAATACACTGAACCACAAAACGTGGTTTATACACTGCAGTAAATAGCTTTATGGCGTCTATTGTAGTTTATGGTACAATGAACTACATGGGGTACGCTGCTAGTTTGCCTCCTCATGGTGCCCGATGGATAGCACAGTAGTGTACGTTGAAGAATTGGCAGTTAACGACAGTTGGCAGTCAGACATCTTTGTAGAACTTCTGGCTCTCTAAATACACGGCAACGGATAAACAAAACGGGTCTAACAGGACAAATCAAGGCTGGTTTCCAGTGAGGCTTAAAAACCACAGCTGTGTTCATCGACCGAAGTGGGGTCTTGTCTCTACCCCTCAGCGTGACTGTGGTGTTCCTCAACAAAATATCCACCACATTGTGTCCGAATGTCCATCATGAGCTTACACCGGCCCAATGTCTGATATTAATATTTGAACTACCATAAATTCCTGTATTTGCCATATGCTAAATAAATAAATATGGTACAAAGTACATAGTAGCGCAAAGTAAGTCAGACAATATGGCATTGTGTAAAGAGATAAGTTAGGTCTGTGACTGATTCAAATACAGATAGCCCTCAATTTACAAGTTCAAGTTACAACGGCACTGAAAAATGTGATTTATGACCATTTTTCACAGTTATGAGCTCTGCAGCATCCCCATGATCATGTGATTAAAATTCACATGATTTGTGAATTGACAACTGGTTCATATTTATGACTGTTGCTGTGTCCCAAGGTTATGTGATCACCTTTTGAGACCTTCTCACAAGCAAAGTCAATGGGGAAGCCAGATTCATTTAACAGTCATACTAACTTATGAACTTCGGTGATTCACTTAACAACTATGGCAAGAAAAGTTGTAAAATGGGGAAAAACTCACTTAATTGAAATTTTGGGCTCAATTGTAAGTTGAGAACTATCTGTAATTAGCATGAAAAATTGGGTTTGTTGTCATATGAAGTGCTCAAGTTTTCACTGTGTACCCATAGTAAAATTTCTTCCAATGGAAAAGATAAACTTTTGCACATATATACTGGATTTTTAAAAGATATTTTTTGGTGATGGCGAAGTAATGTCTCAGTGCCTAAGCAGAAAGGTAATTTAAGTAAGATTTTTTATTATTATTTACCTTATTGTCCCATTGGAGTCCTTCCACATCTTAAATTGATCAGAAGCAATTGAACTACACTTTCTTAAATCATAGCAACAGGCAAAATTTAGTAGATTTGACTGTAGCTCTAGTTCTGAGAGGGTCTTATTATTGTTCCATGTTTCTTGGTCAATCTTCTTTCCAAATAATTTTTCAATCCTATACTAGAAAATAGCAAAAGAAAAAGATTACCACTGGTCAATAGAAAAAGCTTTGTTACAATTGTGCTATGACTAACTTCAAAATCTACAAAAAATGATGTAGAACACAGATCTGAGCAAAACCTGACTAATTCTCCTTTCCTTCTGTCCACTATTATCACAGCCTAATCTATTCAGGAACTATACCAACTCCAAAATGAGCATCAAAGATCCCATGATTGAGAGACATCTACTAGACAGTCAGAATTTATTATGCAACAGTAATTTTATTATATGATGTCGATGTGAAGGTAAATGAATTTGTACTAGAAATCCAGACGGATGTAAGTAGAAAAAACTATGACATCACACAACCCGATGCCCTTGCTGTGATGTCCCGTTGCCTGGAGGCCGTACGGATCTGGATGGGGAGAAACAAACTCAGACTCAACCCCTCCAAGACTGACTGGCTGTGGCTTCCAGCATCCCGGTATAGTCAGCTGGTACCATCACTGACAATTGGGGATGAGACCTTGCTTCCCACAGAGAGGGCCCGCAATTTGGGTGTCCTCCTGGACTCACGGCTATCTTTAGAAGACCATTTGACGGCTGTGGCCAGAGGGGCCTTTTATCAGGTTCGCCTGATCCGCCAGTTGCGTCCCTTTCTGGATCGGGACGCCTTGCGCACAGTCACTCATGCCCTAGACACCTCCCATATGGACTACTGCAATGCTCTCTACATGGGGCTCCCCTTAAAAAGCACCCAGAGGCTCCAACTGGTCCAGAATGTAGCCGCACGGGTGATTATGGGTGCATCTCATTGCGCCCATGTAACACCTCTCCTATGCGAGCTGCACTGCCTCCCGGTGGTCTTCCGGATGCGATTCAAGGTGTTAGTTATCACCTTTAAAGCGCTCCATGGCTTAGGGCCTGGGTACTTAAGAGACCGTCTTTTTGCCACCAATAGCCTCCCACCGACCAGTTCGTTCTCACAGGGAGGGACTACTCAGGGTACCATCAGTCAAATTGTGCCAACTGGCGACTCCCAGGGGAGGGCCTTCTCTGTAAGGGCTCCAACCCTTTGGAATGAACTGCCCCGATATACAAAACATCACTAATCTCCGTGCTTTCCGCTGTGCCCTCAAGACCCTGATGTTCAATCAGGCAGGGCTAAGCATGTTAACTGGGAATGATTAAAATATTATATAATTCTGGGTTTTATTTAATTGGGCTAAACTATGCTATAATTTTAATTATCAATTTTATGATGTTTATGTATCTTTTATTTTTTCTTGACTGTACACCGCCTTGAGTCCTGCAGGAGAAAGGCAGTATAGAAATATAATAAATAATAATAAATAATAATAATATTTATTTATTGGAAATAAGATGTATATTATTCCATCATGATCATAGTACTAGAAGAGACAGCAGTAAAAAATACTGAGACCATTAAGAAATGAAAGGAACTGTAAGCTGTTTCTTCCGTTATAAGTAACCATATTTATTTACGCAAGATAGAAAGGGATGCAGTTATGAGCAGATAGTCTTTGTCATTACAATGCGTTTTTAAATAACAATGCCTGTAGATTAAATTATAACTATTGAAAGCATAGCATTTTTAAGCAAAAATAAAATGAATGTCTGAAATGTTATCATTTCATTATCCTACAACTTAATACAGGTAGTCTTTGACTTACCACCACAATTAAGCCCAAAATTGCTGTCACTAAGCAAGATAGTTGAGTGAGTTGCACCCCGTTTTACAATCTTTTTTGCCACAGTGGTTAAATGAATCACTGCAGTTGTTTAAGAGAATCATGCGGTTGTTAAGTGAATCTGGCTTCCCCCACTGACTCTGCTTGTTGGAAGCTACCTGGGAAGGTTAGGCAGAGAGTCAGATTAACAGAGTTGGAAGGGGCCTTGCAGGTCAACTAGTCCAACCCACCGCCCAAGCAGACCCTACATCCGTGATGGCGAACCTATGGCCCATGTGCCAGAGGTGGCACGCAGCACCCTCTCTGATGGCACAAAGCCGTCACTCCAGTTCAGTTCCACTGCGCATGCACACGTGCCTCCCACCGACCAGCTGGTCTTTGGGTCTCTGCCGTGCATGGGCAGAGGGCAAGGCGCATGCGGGAAGCACTTGCACATGCGTGGGGGGATGGGTCACATGCTGGGGGCCCCTCACGCACGCACAGTGGGTGGGCCGCATGCACAGGGGGGGTGCACATTGCATTTTGAGGTTTTGGGTGCACGCATGTGCATTCGCGCGCACACTTTGGGCACTCAGTCTGGAAAAGGTTAGCTATCATTGCCCTACATCATTTTTGACAGATGACAGTCCAGTCTCTTCTTGAAAGCTTCCAGTGATGAAGCTGCCACAACTTCTTTAGAGTTACAAATGGCAATCCTACCACCCTGGGACATTGCAACTGTTATGCCAGTTGCCAAGCACTTAAATTCTGATCACATGACCACGGGGATGCTGCAAGTCGTGTGAAAGCTGAGTCATGTCTTAAGTCACTTTTTTCAGTGCTGCTGAAACTTTGAACACTCACTAAACAAATGGTTGTAAGTGGAGGACTACCTGTACAACTTTCTAGTTATCACACAATTGCTGCTTTCCTATTTTCAAGAACTTACCAACACTCTGGCTGAGAGATCCAGCATTCCCCGTTTCTCAACTAAATTGAAGATACGTCTGATTTGGTATAAAGCTTGCATGATTGGAGCTGTGCTGCTTTCTTCCACTATATACTCTACTAGATCGAAAGCCATGGACAAAGGGACTTTTCCTACCCTAAAGAGATCAGAAAAAAGTTTTAGATCAGTATTCCAATTCTAATATGATAAAGGTTTATACTGTGAAAACTTATACAGGGGATCCAGTAAATTACATTAGAAGTATCTCCAAGCGATCCTCATGTAGTAGCCTCTGGGCAGTGTTTGAAGCCCACTTGCAGATCTCAGAAGCTGCATTCTATTCTTCTTAAATGTTTTTGACAGGGTGTGCCTGTCTTGTACCTTCTTTCTTCCTTTCTCTCCCCTGCATGTTGTGCAAGCATCTTGCAAACAATTTATAAGTTTTGTTTTTATTATTTACAGGGGAGAGAGAAGTTCCTTGAGGGTTGGCTCCAGCACAACCCTGAAATCTCAGAAGACTAAACCTCTGGTCCTGGGGATCAACACAAATTGAATCCTGAAACATAAACCTGGGACATCTATATGTGCTTTCATTCATGAGCTATATTTAGCTTAGTTGTGTACCACTCACAAAATGTGGAGGCATATCCCTGGTTTTCTTCAATTTAGATCAAATCAAAAGCTATGTACTTCATCCTGGAAATGTATCGGACAGAGGCATCTGCGCCAGAGTCATTAAAAAAAAAATCAAGATGGCTGCACAATTGTATAATCAAATAGCCACCTCTTTTTTTACATTTGTGTGTCTATTGTGGCTAATATATATGGTATAACTACAGTGTTATTGACATCTGCTCAACTATTTTGTATTAAATTCTAAATTCATTTAACTCCCCCAAAAAGCAATTCTAAATTGGAACTGGTATTTTTCTGTTTCACCATGTTCCCGAATCTCTAAAACATTGTAATATGGTATATATCGCATTCTCTGTGATAGCTGAATATTTTATATTTGCATTTTTATTTGACAAAAAGAAAATTTCATTTTGGATCATTACCCGGCCAGAATAAATATATTATGAATCAAATTGGCTCTGTCTTTGGGATCAAAAATACTGGGATTTGTCTTCAGTAGTTGAATTAGAGCAACCCAGTCACTAATATCATAATGCACAATATAGTAACCATTTCCGTTCACATTGAACTTCACCCACTCTATTTCATGAGGGTACTCAATTACACCTAGATAAAAAAGAAAAGGAGAGAAAAAAAGAAAAAAGCATCAGTTTAAGTCAATGCTAATTGCTAAGTACTCATAAAGATAAACATTATTGACTAACAATACTTGGGCAGCCATTTGTCTTTGTATTTTTTACAGAAGATCAGGAATACTTGCAGGGACAAGTAGCTCCAGTTCAGTGCTATACAGGATATCTTGTACAGTAGTAAAATTGCATAAACTGAATTTTCACAGGTCAGTACCCAATACAGATACCTTCCTCCAAAAGCAATAAAAGTCAAATTTGCTTAATAACATGTATGTGTTTCCCCAAAAATAAGACCAGGTCTTATAATGCTCCAAAAGATGCATTAGGGCTTATTTTCTGATTAGGTCCTTTTTGGGGGGAAATATGGTACTAAATGCATACCTATGGCTGACAATCTTACCTGGGGCTTATTTTGGGGTAAGGCTTATATTATGACCATCCTGAAAAATCATGATAGGGCTTATTTTCCGTTTGGGTCTCATTTTCCGTTTGGGGAAAACACAGTAAGTACACTTCAGCAACTTAAAAAATATGGTTTATTTATTGTATTTATTCTCATAGCAACAGGTCTAAGCTTTGAATTCCCCCTTTCTGAGTTCAGTTATTTGGTATCAGGCAGTTCCTGTGTTAATTCCATTTCCTAACTCTGCTTTTAACCCAAATTTGTATTTATATCAGAACTCTTACAAGAAGCAGAATACTTATAAGAAGCAACTACTAAAAATGATGGATGTCATTGTCCTTTGAACCTACAAATCACTGATGCTGTGCAATACTTTCAGGAATTGCTGAAAATAAGCTATTAAAACACATGCTCTTAGTGCTTTGTCTGCTTGAGGAAGGGCAACACCATCTACCAAGTAATAAGCAGCCGTTGTATCTCAGGGTTCTCTTTTAAATTGGACATTATAATTGGAGACTATTTGTATTATTATAGACAGACAGACATAGGCATATATGTGTGTGTGTGTGTGTGTGTGTGTGTTTTCTGAGGTTTTCGCGAGTGTTTGTATGTAGGTCTTTGGTTATTCAGGTCTTCTCCCACGTAAAATTGGAAGTGTCTTGGCGACGTTTCGACAGTCTCATTCGTCATCTTCAGGCTGATGTTCTCGACTTCGTGCTTCTAGGAGCAATGTGAGATAACAGCTGTTTCTTCCTTTTAACTGCTAGTGGGGGTGTGAGCTGATTGGGTGGGGGCCTGGATGTGTTCTGATTGGGTGGACGTGTGTTCTGATTTGTTGGGGGCTTGGCTGTGCTCTGATTGGATGGGGGGGGGGTTGGCTGTGCTCTGATTGGATGGGGGTGTGTTCTGTTTGGTTGGGGGCTTGGTTGTGCTCAGGTTAGCCTGAGTTTCAGGGGGATTTGAGCTGGTGAGCTGCGTTGCTGTTGTTTAGCTTCATGTTCGTGGCCATGCTACTTCTTCATGGTGGGTGTCAGTCTGCTTCATGTATAGATTGGAGGGGTTTAAAGTGGCTAATAATGCAGCTGCGGTCTGGCTTCTGGTCCGTGGTTGTGCTTCATCATCAGTGTGGGTTTCAGTCTGCTTTCTGCGTGGATGTGTGGTGGTGACATCCTGTGTGGGTCTTGTGAGTGTGGGTCTGGTGTCATTCCTCGTGTTAGGGACTCGTTTGTCAATAAGGGCGGGTTTCCAAATGGCTGGTAGGTGGGAGGTATCATCTTGTTTATTCATGCTATGTAGGCGTTTTTCTATCTCAATGGCTTCTCTGATTATTCTGTTGTTGAAGTGTTCAGTTTTGGCGATAGTACTGCTCTTTTTGAAGTCAATTTCATGTCCTGTGGCTTTAAGGTATTGGACCAGGGAAGAAGTTGGTTCTTTTCTGACTGAGTTCTTGTGTTCTTCAATGTGTGCACTTATTCTTCTGTTGGTTTGTCTGATGTATGTGGTGGGGCAGGCGGTGCATGGGATTTCATATACTCCTTGATTTTCTAACTCAATTTTGTCTTTGGGGTTCCTTAGGATGGTGGTTATTTTTCAGTTTGTGCAGAATGCTGTCTTGATGTTGTGTTTGTGGAGGATTTTGCTGATTCTGTCTGTGGTGCCTTTTTTGTATGGAAGGAGGGCTTTGCCGTTTTCTTGTTCTATGTCTTGGATTTTAGTGGGGGTTTCTTTTTGGATTAGGTTGGTAATCTTATTTCTTTGGAATCCATTGGATGTTAGTACATTAGTGAGAATGTGTAGTTCGGTTTTTAGGTGTTGTTCGTCAGCTAAGCGTTTTGTTCTGGAGATGAGTGTCTTGGCTACGGAGTTGCTCTGGGCTAGGTGGTGGTGTGAGAGTGCATGCAGATAGCGGTTTGTGTGTGTTTTCTTCTGGTAGATGGTGTGTCCTAGGGAGACACTGGATTTCCTGTAGACTAAGAAATCCAGGAAGAGAAGTTGGTTGTTCGCTTCTGTTTCCATGGGGAACTGTATTTTGGGGTGTAGGCTGTTGAGGTGTATAAGGAGGTTGTCCAGTTTTTCTTTCCCGTGTGGCCAAATTATGAAGGTGTCATCTACGTATCTGAGCCAGAGTTTGGGTTTGTGATCAAATTTTTTTTCTAGAGCTTGGGTTTCAAAGTGTTCCATGTAGAGGTTGGCAATGACAGGTGAGAGGGGTTATCCCATGGGTGCTCCTTCTATTTGTATTTTTGTCCGTTATAGATGAAGTATGTGTTGGATAGGCAGTGGTTGGTCAGATCTAGGATGTGCTTGGGGGGGTTATATTTGTTTTGGATAACTGTCAAGGCTTCTTTGATTGGTACTTGGGTGAAGAGGGATATGACATCAAAGCTCACGAGTAGGTCACTGGGCTGTAAGTTTTGTTTCTTTATGATGTCTATGAACTGGAATGAGTAGTTGTTTGGCGAGAAATTTGGCTAGGTTTTGTAGAGGTGAGCCTATGGAGCTAACTATGGGTCTACATGGGGTTCCTTCTTTGTGTATCTTGGAACATATATATGTGTGTGTGTGTGTTTTTCTTTAAGCCAGGTTTTTCCTACGTAACCAAGATGTTTCTGCAAACCCTGGTTGAGTGAAATCGCATTCACTACTTTCTGGGGCTTTTTTCCTTCTTTTCCTTCTGGCAGCCAGCAGATTTTGGAGACTTGGAGACTTATATAGCTAGAAGCAAGAAGCCGAGAACACCAGCCTGAAGATGACGAATGAGACTTTATCGAAACGTCGCCAAGACACTTCCAATTTTATGCGGGAGAAGACCCGAATAACCAAAGACCTATATAAATACACACACACACACACGTATATGTAATAAAAGTTATATATAACTGTATTATATATAACTTGTATTACATACATACATACATACATACATACATACATACATACATACACTTATTTGTTCCAGTTTCCTTGTTCCATATTATTAAACTAGATACTGAAAGCTAACCCCAGGAGGAAATAAAATGTTCTAGGGCAGAGTTGCTAGGAATCTTCAGAAGTGTTAGTTCTTTATGATGACTGGAATGTGGCTTTATTATGACTGGACCATGTTAGAACCACTGAAATTTGTTCTTAGTACAGCATTTTCTAATTTTCAAAAGACAAATAGCATACCTGTCTTTTTATCCAGTAAGTATGTCTGCAAAGGGAGGGATGAGTTGTCATTGTTTGTGATATAAGAAAGAGGGATCTGCCACAGATAACTGGGAAAAACAAAAAGGTACATGTTCTTAAATCCCAAAGTTCTATAAAGCTAATGAAACTACAGTAGAGAAGCAACTTCCTTAAGCTTCTGTGAGATTATTCATAAATTAATATACATTTATAAAATAATTGTACCATGATAGAAATCAAACTGCAAATTGTTAAAGTATCCAGAGTTCCTTTCTCTGTCCCAGTAGTTGAGCTTGCCTTTTCAGAGCTTAACTAGTCAGGCAACCAGGTGATTTCAGGAGTACAAATTAATGTAGTCCTCAACTTTCAACAGTTCATTTAGCGACCATTCGACATTACAACAGCACTGAAAGAAGTAACTTATGACCTTTTTTCAGACTTACAACCATTGCAGCATTCCTGTGGTCATGTGATCAAAATTTGGATGCTTGGCAATTAACTCATATTTATGACAGTTGCAGTGTCCTGGGGTCATGTGAACCAAAGTCAAAGGGGAAGCTAGATTCACTTAACAACTGTGTTACTAACTTAACAACTGCAGTGATTCACTTAACAACTGCAGTAAGAAAGGTTGTAGAATGAGACAAAACTCACTTAACACCTGCCTCGCTTAGCAATGGAAATGTTTGGCTTAATGGCGATCGTAAGTAGAGGACTACCTGTACTCCTGTACTTTCTGCAAAACTATTATCCCCACTAATTTAAATCTGGTCATACCAATCCAGAGCATTTTTTTTTCTGCCAGAGATTGTCCTTTAAAGAAAATGGCTTCCAGGCAAAAACTATGTGATAATGATCTATTGACATTATCAGAGAGTGCGAGTTCAAGGTTTTGGGGGATTTTTTTGCCTTGCCTCTTTTTAAACAAAATAAGAATGTAAAGTTTAGTGAAGACTTATTGGTGTCCCAGGCTGAACACCATGGGGAAAAATAAGGGTGGGAAGTTATCCATATTTGCTGTGGCTAATTGCACTTTTGAGGCTGGGTGTTAATGGCATTACAGTCACAGGCAGATTCTTGTCTAGCTCCTGATATTCTGCAGTTGGTGGAATTCAGAGTTTGGTACAGAGAGAATCAAGTAATTCAATCTCAAGTTATATACAAAATCACAACTTGTTTTTGACACTTATACAAAACATTTCTATTTTTATTTTATTTTTTATTTTTAAAAATCAAATTTCCTTATCTAATATTTATACATTATACTTGTTCTTATCAGAGTCAAGGCTAGAGGCATTTCCTAGATGGAATTTATTCTTCTTCAAATTAAAGTATTTTCTCAATATGAAAAAAATCTAAATTGACAGAGACTCATGGGCAGATATTTTAAAAAATGCAATTTACAAAAAAAATGGTTTCTGTCATACAATGTAAAGAATAAAATCCTGTCTTTGCAATATTTCTGCCTAATCCATTTAATGTGACATTATACGTGGCAAGTATTGTTGTTGCTTGTCTGATCCATATGCTTGATTAGTTTTGAAAGTAGTGCAAAGATAAGGCCTAGCTAGGTAATGGCACTTACCTAACCTGACCTTCACCAATCTTAAGCAGCTAAACAGAATTATATTAGCACTTGGGTGGGAGGCTACCAGGAAATCTCAGGATTGTATGCCATGCTGATATTTTTTTAAATGCAGAAAGCAATTAACTACTTTGATATAATTACCAAGAAATCTATATAGCTGTGTTATGGAGTCACCAGGAGCTCAACTCAGTTTACAAATAACTACATTTAAGGTAACAAAGTTTTCATTAGATTTCCATCTAACTATTGTTCCCTCATATATGCACAATTTAATATTTATCCTACGTATCAGTCCTTTACCTTTTTAAAATCTAAAACATGAGCTGAAAAATTAAACTATGCAAATTAAAAAGGAAAAGAAAACCTTGAAGATAAGATTTGATCTCCCAGTTCTGTATTATGCACAAATCTTTCCTGCTTCAAAAGGATTTTTTTCCCTTCCCTTTTGACGGTCACCAATGGAAATCCTTTCTGAATTGTCCAAGTGTTCATAATTGTTTTTACATCAGGGGTTCCATGTGTCACCTTAGGAAACAGATACACATGCAAAAAATGGTAGGGTCAACATAATCAATAGCTTAAATAAAGAGCTAAATAATTGAAATATAATGCTCAATAAAAGCTTGTTAATCATAGTTTAATACTACAAGTTCTATTTGTAGGACTTTCTCCTTATTTCTATACTGCTTTAGAAACACAATCTCTAAAGCAGTATAGAATGCAGCATTTCTGATTCAATCCCTAAAAGATACTTCACATTATGTGGAAGTGCAAGCAAACAGCAACACCTGTCTCCAACACAATAATGCAGCTTCATCTATTTGCAGGACGTTGCTGCTACAATTTCAGTGGTCATACAGTCCTTGAAAAAATCATGGCTGGTTTAACATAATTACTTTACTCATATTTCTAACAATTTTTATTAATTAGATGTTTATCCTGTCTTTATTACTTCATAGGTAACTCAAGGTGACAAACATACAATACTCCTTTCTCTTATTTTCCCTACAACGCTGTGAGGTAGGTTGGGCTGAGAGAGCGTAGCTGGCTCAAGATCACACATTTTTAGAAATCAAAGCTGAAACGCAACCCAGCATTCAATAAATGCTACTTTAAGCATTCCTTCAACCCTCCAAGAAGATAGCTAGAAGCAATATAGCTCTCAATAGCAATATAGCCTCAATACTCTTCATTTTCATAACAACAGAAGTATGTTGTTATGAAGTATGTTGTTAAGTATGAAGTATAGACACAGGGTGATGGAATGGTAAGACTTTTAAGGAGTTTTTAACATTTCTGTTAAATGTTGGAAAGGGATATAATTTAGTTTTCTGAAATGGGATCTGCCTGAATAATATGCCAACCAGCCTTCTCCAACTTGACACTCTACAAATTAGTTGCAATACGCCAATTGCCATGTTGACTGTTAATTCTGAGGTCTGAAAGTCCAGAATAGTTCAGTTGAAGGAGGCTGTTTCAAATTACTAGTCATAATTAAACCACCACTCAGGAACAAAGACAAAATCCTTAGAGGCCGATTTCTTCCTGATTAGTGGCTAGAATTAGAGCACTGCTTAAAGAAGAATCTTCTAATCCACAAAGCAAATTAGCCAGATGGCAAACGATTTCTCAAAAGCTAGAAGCAGAAGCTGGGCAAACCTCCTGCAGAGGGAAAACAATCAAGGCAGGAGAGTTGAGATGGAACTTTCTTTTTCTTTTTTTACATATGACAAACAGACACTGGCTCTGTAATGTCTGAATATAAGACCATCACACAGGAGAAGGATGGTAAAAAAAAGTTGAGAAAGGTAGCATCTACAGTATCCCTTCTCCCATTCAATTTCTTCTGCTCAAGTTGAAACCTAAGTGACCTTTCTCCCCTTTGGGGAGATCTGGAATCTAAGAAAACAGTTTAGAAAATTCTAATCTATTCTTACTTATGGGTGACTGTCCGAAGCCGCACAATATAATGTCTTGTCCAGGCCTCTGGGGGCCGTTGATGACCCTGGTTGGATAAAAGCATTCTGTATAACATCAGCAAAAAGCGGAGGACAAGGTATAACGTCCTTTTCGATTTTTGAAACCTGGAACAATGCATCGTGTGATGCTGAAGATTGCTGATCACCTTCGGATGTGGTAGGTGTCATGCCAAATTGAGTGGTGACTTTTGCTTTGGGCAAAAGGGATTTGAAAAGAGAAGGCCTAAATAGGCCCTTGAAGGCTGGTTTCTCCAGAGGGAGGCCTTTGTCTTCGGAAAATTCTATATCCTCAGGACAATCATCAGGTTGGTCTGAGTCTTCAGAAGATATACACTCAGCTTGAGTGTGGGTGGGCTTTTTTACAAGAAGTTTGGAAGTCGTTGGGGCTAGATTGCTGGTAGGCAGCAGCTTAGAACTTCCAGCACTTTGTTAGGAGACCAGCTGCCAATATCTTCGCTAAAGCGTCAGACAAGATTGATTGAAAGTCTAATAGGCTCGCCGGTTCCTCTGGGCGGAGCCCTGCAGCCATAGAGGTGAATGTAGCTTCAGGTATACCTCTGGACATGGCAGGCTGGTCAGGCTGAGGTGCCAAGGGAAGAGTAGGTGCAGAGGAGGGCTGATGTACCAGGACCTCAGCTGAGGCAGAGTGCACTGGAGAAACACTGTCATCTGCCAAATGTTGTGGAGAGACACTTGTTTCCTCATTGCCCACTGGCTGGGACAAAGGGCGTTTAGCCTTTTAGCTCTCTCAAATTGTTTTTCTAGGGCATTATGACGTCTAATCTCAGACTTGTTATGCGAAGTATGGGATGTTCTGCCCTTTTGGGCCGAAGTTTTGGTCTTGGATTTTTTGGGCACCTCCTTCTGGCATGCTGACTTCCTGCTCCAAGTCGGAGAACAGGTGTAAGTCAGCCATTTGAAATTTCCAGATGTTGAGGATTCCCTCAGAACTGGGAAGATTCACAAAGTTTATGGGAACAACAGCCAGGCTAGGACCCCTTGTGGTTAGGTGGTAATGAGCCTCAGGCTATGTATGTTCCTGAAGTTGAACATATCCAGGTAATTAGAAAGCCTGCAATATGTCTCCGGTGCCAATTAAGCCGCCTACACATTTCAAGCCGCTGACTATTGGGATAGGGAATGGCGGCGGCGACACAAACTGTCCTCAAAATGGCGACGGTAGGTCTAGCCGACTGTAACTGAGACAAACGGCACTACGGAGCAATCCAAAATAGCGGCCACCTGAATTACTGTTTCCAAAAAGGTGGCTGCAACTGCCGAAACGGCCGAAAATGACCGAGAAGTTTATTGAGGCCGCAGGCGCGTTTAGGCCAGTACCTGGACATCAGAGTATGCTGTCTGCCGCAGCAGGAACTCCGGAGCTGCGTAATTGAAGGAGCTGGGGCGCTCGCGATCACACACAGCAATTCAGGGAAATAGCAAAGTGCCGGAGGCTAATTTCCACGGATCCGCCCAGCCGGGTCGGATCCGGACAGCTGCAGCGTTTGAAGGGAGGGAGAGTAACGGCTGGAGCCCCAGACCGATACCTCACCTCAGCAGCTTCTCAGTCGAACTCCTAAGCTATCCTAAAAATCAGACTAAACAAAAATAACAAATGAGAGTCTAACTACAGAAGTGACCCAAGAGCACTCAATAACACAACAGTTCCCCAGAACTGAGTGAGAAAGACTGACGTGGGAGAGCAAGAGTGGGCGTGGTCAGGAAATTAAGAAAAAAATCTGTACTCAGTTTTCTCCAGCAACAGGAGAAATCTCGCACGATGGATTGGATGAGCAGCGTTCTGGAAAATTTCTGCCACAATTCTGATTACTTTATAAGATAAAGAAATTAACACAGCAATATAATTGAACAAAATGCCTTTTCCCTCTAAAGACTAGGTAGGCAGCTCCACAGTATATACCTAATCTGAAGGCAATGATAATGGAGATGGCTAGAATATAAGTGAATATGTGTGAAATTAAATGATAATATAAACCATTCATTCCACAGTTAATTCATTAATACAGATCATTTAGCCAACTGATCCTGGGGAACTGAATGTTTACATTAATTTGAGAATAGCGATAAGATGTCAAGAGTGTTTGACACCTCTGCTTCACCTTTGCTTAGCTTATTATATTCAAGGAAACTATCTCCATAGGAGATAGGAGGCTATAAATTTCTCCTTAATGGAGGGATCAATAATCTACCTTTTAAAGGAAATAGTAATTAGGTTATCCTAAAAAGCAGACTTAAAATATATGGATAACTGATTGCTGATATTAGTTGTTATATCTTCTTCTTTAGAAGGCATCCATAGAGATTTACCTTATTCATACTGTCCCATAAGTTATCACTGCATGTGGAATTATAGCTGTAGTCATGCAAATAGATCTGAATGCCAGTTTGGAAAACATCTTTATGAAGATAGTTTTTTAACATAAACAAGAGCGAAGATCCCTGTTGGAAGAAAAATAAATTATAAAGTTAAATGCAGAACTACAGTTCTAATTTCAATTTACACAAAAACATGATGATTAACTTAAAACAAAACCTAACCCAGCAGAAATGGTTATACTTGAATATTCAAGAGTTGGTTTGAAAAATGGAGAAAAGAGGGAAACAAACTTGAGCTGTTTTGAATTTAATAATGTTATCACCAATTAGTGATAACAAGAGTGAACTAGAAAGATGCAAAAATGGAATGAAGCTGGATTTCTTCTCATGATGCTACACATGGTTTAGAGCAGGAAGCTTTTTTAAGAAAGGCTATAGTTTAGAAACACCTTTTATAATGTTTTCTGGCCTTCAAAAGCCTACTGATCATGGCAGGTTTACTACTATGAGAAGAGGTATTATACAAATTAATAAGACTCCCTGAGGCTTAGCCCTTATTTTGGAATTTAATGGGGGGGGGGGGGGCAGAGATGGGGAAACACCAAATTATTTTGCAAAATTAGTTCACAGGAATTATTTGAATTCTATAGATTTCCCATCCCTGATTTGATGTTATATCCAAAAGCAGTCAAAAAGCACTGGAATTAGGAATTATTTAGGATGCCATCAGTGAAGAGAGAATGGAATTATTCTTTTTCACTCTTTGTTTTTAAAGAGATATTTCTAAAACCAAGCATTTATCTGCTAAAACAAATCAGATTTAAAAATAGTTCCCAATAGGGCATATATTTTCCATTCTATTCTCCTCTCAACACCTCCCTACGGATTATTCATTTTTGAAATATTTTTTTCCTTCAACTACTGACCTTTTGTTGCCCATACTAAGAATGTGATTTGAAATAGATCAGTGTCAACTTTGCAAATACATTTAGTTTTATTAAAACCACATTTACGGGATATTTGAAGTTACCTTGATGTAGGAGACTGCATCAAACATTTGTTCAATCTCTGCTGATGAGTTGACAGGAAGGGAAACTGGGTGAGATGAATTCATGGAATCTTTCTCCATGGTCTTAAATTGCAGATTTAAAAAAATGTCATCCTGAGGAATTGAAAGGCATTTAAGTTAAAATGAACATTAAATAACATCATAAATTTCACTAGTGAATAAAGATCGGAAGAATTTTTTTTCTAATTATCTTGTAGGTCCTGTGAGAATTTTTTTTTCAAATTATTGTACTTATCACAAAGTTTCTTCTTATTTTATTATTATATTTATAACTTGCCTTCTAAATAATATAATCAGTTCTAGCTTTTGAGACTAAATAGGAAGACAGATCAAGTCAAAAGATTTTAGACCCATACAATAATACATGAGAAATATGCAAACCCACCAATTCTCTATGTACTTACAGTATACAAATCTGGAAAGACTATCTTCATGGCAAGATTTTCCATAAAAGTAGCAAATCCTTCATTCAGCCACAGATCATTCCACCACTCCATTGTTACCAGATTACCAAACCACTGCAAACATAGAGCATATATTGTAACTCTATTGTTACATTTTGTGTCAAAAGAAGGACCACTAGGCTCAGCTACATACAAGGACTTCCAGATCTATTTCAGTTTATTGGTTCTAGCCAGAGATACCAAGAGTTCAGCTCAAGACATCTAGGGGGCTACCATATCGCTATCTTAAAAACAAAAAAGGAAACATTCTCAAAAACCAGTGTATCCGCTTTGCAAAATAACATTAATCATTACAACAGGAAATAGAACAAAAAGCTTCTACTGGGGCTATATAGACTTCTTCAGCTAAAAAAAGCCACATAATTCACTATATGATTTTTAACAAGTGCCTGTGCTAATAGCCTATGTTGTGTTAATGTTAAATTAAGCAAAATATTCAGAAACATCTTACTTGCAGGACACGGTGCTGCAAATTGTTCTAGCTATATCACAATACTGGTTGCAGAGGATTAGAATACTATAACAGGAAAAGCCACATTAACCATCTAACTTGAGAGCCACAGCCTATTCATATTGGTAGCTCACATTTATTTCAATTTATTGCCTGTGATTCCTTCTTGTGTTTTTTTATGCACAAATTAGTATGCAATTTTTAAACTTCTCTTTCTTTAAGACTTTCGTATATTTTGACTATATAACAAGTAAGAAAGAAGACTAAAGTAAGGTAATTCCAAGATTCTCAATTCTTGGTAGAAATGATATTGCATTGAAAAAATAACGAAACCCCATTTAAATCAGGATGCCTTACGCACAGTCACTCATGCCCTCGTCACGTCCCGCCTGGACTACTGTACATGGGGCTCCCCTTGAGGAGCACCCGGAGGCTCCAACTGGTCCAGAATGTGGCCACGCGGGTAGTTATGGGGTGACTCGGCGCTCCCATGTAACACCTCTCCTGCGCGAGCTGCACTGGCTCCCAGTGGTCTTCCGGGTGTGCTTCAAGGTATTGGTTACCACCTTTAGAGCGTTCCATGGCTTAGCGTACTTACAAGACCGTCTTCTGCCACCGGTAGCCTCCAAGCGACCAGTACGGTCCCACAGAGAGGGCCTCCTCAGGGTGCCTTCGGCCAGACAATGCCGGCTGGTGGCCCCCAGAGGGAGGGCATTCTCTGTGGGGGCACCTACCCTCTGGAACGAGTTGCGCCCAGAGATACGGCAGATCCCTGACCTTCGCGCTTTCCGAACTGCCCTAGAGACGTTTTTGTTTCAGCAATCCAGGTTGGCCTGACCTACTCTTTTTAAAAAAACTGTTTTAATTCAATTACTAAAATTAGGGGCTTTAATATAGGGTTTTTAACTATGGGCCAAATTGATTTAATTGGATTTTAATACTGTTTTAAATTTTGTATTTCTGAATTTTATTTGCTGGCTGTCCACCGCCCCGAGTCCTTCGGGAGAGGGGCGGTATATAAATATAATAAACGTAAACGTAACATAAACGTAAATGTGTTAGTGGCAGAATAGCTTATTACAATAATGGAATAAAAATTGCAAAAGCTAAGCTTTCTTCTAGACTACTAGTTTTGGAATTTCGATTATTTAAAAAGAAAACTATCTATAGTACAAAGAACAGTATATTCCATACCTGGTGGGCTAGCTCATGAGCAATAACTGCTGTCACTCTCTTTTTATCAATTGCTGAAGAGGTATTATTATCATAAAGGAGTGCTGTCTCTCGAAAAGTGATCAAACCCCAATTTTCCATACCTGCAGCCTGAAAATCTGGAAGAGCTACTAGATCTAGAGAAAGAAGGAAAAATTATTTTAAATACACTAGCAGCATTCACTACTTACTAAACCTATTGAATCTTTCAATCAAATATATTGCTATATATGATATCAATATATACTGTATATCAATCAGGTGGGTGACTTTCAGCCAGTCACTCTTTTTTAGCCCAATGCATCACACAGTGTTGTTGTTATAGGGAAAATAGGAGGAAGGAGTATTATGTGTATTCCCCATTTTGAGTTTTTTATAAAAATAATAATTGTGGGCTATAAATAAATAAAATGTCTAATTTCATGAACATATCTCCTGTCCCTGCTGAACTTCTTGTCACTTTTAAACAACATATGATCAATTTGTCTAAATATTTAATCTATTTTACCTCTTTTATAAACTATTTTTAAAAAAAATTCTTAAACATGTGCAGGCATATAAATGTGTCTTCTCAAAATGCTCAATTTTGAGCATTCACCATTTTTAATCATACAATAATGCAATATAACAATCTCTCTCGCTTACAAAATACCAAAATACCTTACTGCTAAGAATTAGGCTATACATTTGTCATTACCATAAAGATGGGCAGCACACAAACTTAATAAAATAAAGAAATAAATATTACACATTTTGCCTATTGGACTCTCATTCATTAAAAGCTCTGTTCAAGTATTACATTATTATGTACATTCACCTAGTGTGTATATACATATCAGAAAGTAAAATATAACAACTCAATTGTACTTAATTTTATAAATAGATATAACTTTCTATCATATAATATTTAAAAACATACAATTTTATGTAGAAATTTATTTTGCCTATTTACTACTTATTTATTTAGCGTATGGCAAATATATGGACTTATATAGTAGATCAAACATTAATGTCCAGTCCACCCAGCCATTCAAGGACAGGGTGGTCTATGTTAAAAAAATCAGACATTGGGCCAGTGTAAGCTCTTGATGGGCATTAGGACACAATGTGGTGGATATTTTGTCAAGGAGCACCACAGTCACACTGAGGGGTAGAGACAAGACCCTTTTTTAAATTTACTAATTTTTTATTTATTTTATTTATTACTTTTTTACTTACTACTTTATTTACTGCTTTTGCTGGCTGTTATTATATCTCACCACTATATTTCCCACACTAATATTAGCTGACTTCTAAAAGGCATATTTGTTTCCTGAGAATATGCCCTCTTAAGAATGTATGATAAAGAAATTTCATTAAAATGAGATCAAACTGAAATTTTATTTAATCTCAGTATTCAATTCCCCAAATGGCCAATTTATGAGATGCCTACAGCCATGTGAAATGAAAGCAACAACAGTCTCCTCTTTTGTTTCCTAGCAAATAAAAAACCATTGGCAGCCTTAACTCTACCTCAGGGTTAAACAAAGAGTTGAAGAGTTGTTAAGAGTAATATCAGTAATAACCCAGTCAGAAAAAGGAAAATAAAAACCAAGATAGCACTTGTTTTTCTGCTGGACTTGTTCCCTTCTCAATTACTCTTGTTATACCTACACTTCTATTTATTGCCATTAATTCTGGTTAGTTTTATTGAGATTAGATATAAATCAGGTGTGCTCTTTAGACATTCTCTTTAACTATTTATATACTTGGCATTAGACACAAGCTGCTCCTCACTACCCCCAAAAAAGTGTTGTGCAAGTTATACTACTGCTGTCTGCCTGAATCAATGCTATTGTAACTTTTAGATAAACAATCACCTCATTGTGCTATTGAACTGAATTAGTCACTGAAATCACTGGGAGATACCACTACATGTACTGAGAGCTGCTGAGTGCCATTTGGCAGGTGCTCATATGTGGCTTTTGTGTTGGTACTCATATTCTGGAGTGTTTTCTCCCTTTGAAATTTAGGCAATTCTTGTAACAGTCAGTTTGGTGACGTGGTTAAGGCACCAGGCTAGAAACTGGGAGACTGTGAAATGCTATTCCTGTCTTGGGCACAAAGCCATCTGGTAATTTTAGACCAGTCACTCACAGATCTAAGAAAAAGGCAATGACAAACATACTGATAAAAAACATTGCCAAGAAAACTGTAGGGATTAATCCAGTCAGTTACCAGAAAT
Source organism: Masticophis lateralis (assembly GCA_030761175.1). Lineage (NCBI taxonomy): Eukaryota > Metazoa > Chordata > Lepidosauria > Squamata > Colubridae > Masticophis > Masticophis lateralis. Next base: position 240,516,684 of record JAUDYJ010000002.1, read on the forward strand.
CAGCACTAACTCAAAGGGACAAAAGGAAAAAAAATGCTATAAAATCTATAGCCACCTGATATAAACTTACTCTTCCTCCAGGACATCCTGTTTTGATCGTTGGAATACTATTTTGTTTTGTTTTGTTATCCTTTCTTCCACCCCTTTAATGAAGGTATTTTATGGAATGTTGTTTTGATATTATTGTTTTATATTGTTTTATCATTTATTATAAATTGCCTTTAGATGCTTTGGCATTTGAAATGGTTTATAAGTGCACAAAATCAATACATCAATAAATATATCATATGCGGGACTGACATTTGAAAGTATTTAGAAGATTCACATAGTTCAGAGCACAGTAGGAAGAATTAACCTTTATTTCTTTCTTATGCAGAAAGATAAAATTGTTTCCCTCATAATTTTCAACTGGGTGCAACTACTTCTTCAGTTTATTAATTATTTTAACTGATTTGCCTTGCTAATTATTTCCAAATATCTTTACTTTTTTTAAAAAAAAACAAAGATAATAGGAGAGCACATCATAGCTTATGTAGTAATAGAAGTCTGACATCATTTGGAAACTTTGCATACCAGCATTTTAAATCTTTTTACAAAATTAATCAGAGCTTTATTGCCTCCAGATTGAAATTTATGTTTTAATTTATTCTCCCCTGGATTACTAAACAATTCCACAGTATGTTCAACTTGCCCCTGCCTTTAAAAATATTTTTAAAGTGGAAGCATACAAAGTTGAATCTGATAAGAACAAACAAACTCTCACCTATTTTTTTAAATGGGTATGTTACGTTAAAATAATTCTGGTAAAATTCAAGAAGCTTCACTGCGGTGTTCAAGGCATATTCAGTCTGCCCAAGCTTTTGTGGTACAGCATAAACAGATACCTGGCACAATGGGAAAGAGAGAATAAATCAGAGGGAAGTTTCAATGGAATTCAGTTTTTCATTGTCTACATTACTTAGTGAAAATAGCCAATGATTTTTCTATAATAGTTAATAAGGCAACATTAATAAGAAGGTACGTGGATAACCAAGTTTCATTATTTATGATTTTTAAAAAAGGCTAAGAATGTCTTAGATCCATTTGTATAGCGTATTATAAAACAAAAGGCAAGATGTTTTCCTTGTTTTTTCATTTCTAAAGATTTATATCCTAATAGCAGAGGAGCCATTTCTATGATGTTAATATATACATGTTCACAGTTCAGGTCTGGATCAGAAGTTTAGTATTTCTCCCCTTCCCTCAACCAGCATTAACAGGAGTGACCGAGATAAAAATAGATCTCATTAGGTGGAAATAAAACAAAGTAGTGGGTAAAATAAGAACTAAAGAAGAGCTTTACACTACTCTGTCTCTTCAGATTTAGGCCAGCAAATCAATCTTTCTTCAAGATGATTCCTAACATTTCTCCTCTAGGCTTGACAAATAAGCAAATAAATTAACATAGCCTATTGAATATTGTAATAATTTGATATGATCAAAAACAAAGCAACTACCAAGCCAACTGTCAGGTCAAAAAAAAAATTATAATCTACTTTCAGTAGTGCAATGGTGCAAGCTAGTGAACATGACTAATTCAAATTTAAGAAGTGTAACATAATACACTGGGAAACGAGGGAGGTTTTTGGGGAGGGGTTACAGGAGCAAAAAAAGCCCACCTACCACAATCCCATTTGTTTTCTTATTGGTACATTTCAAGTTTCCAACAATGACAGCTACTAAGTAAGTGCTCATTTTCAAGCTAATGTAGAATTCATCTTGAAATAATCCATTTGCCAAGAGATTGGTTGATTTCTGGAAATACAAACCGGAGATCAGAATTCAATTATGTAAACAGAAGCTGCAGGTCCTGGAACATAAATCATAGAAGCCATCTGTTCTATGTTGAGATACTTGGAAAATGGCTAATACGCAAAACATAATGTACAGAACATTGTTATTTCCTATGACTGCAATACCCAACAGTTAGCAAATTAAAATTATATCAATAAGTCTAAGAGGTAAAAATCAGATCAGTACAGAGCAAGTTCATCTGCCAGAATTGAACCAAAAATAATAAGCACTGATTTTATTTGTTCTGTATGTGATATGCTTCATGAATGTGTTAACTGAGAAAGAAATATTCATCCAGAGTATTAGCAGGAACAACAGCTAATACTCAACTTATCTTTTGGTTGCATGATGCTTTTACACAAACACAATTTACTTCATGATATGATCTCAGCCTGACTAGGGTTCCTTTAAAAGACTGCTCTTACAGTACATTATATTAATTTAATATAGAGTTTATAAAGAGCAACGATGCCAAATTTGCAAACCATCGCTGAAAAACAGGAACAGGAGCATGAAAGCAAATTGTGCAAGCAATTTAATGAAGAATTAACAGTCGTCCCATTTTTGCTTTTATTTCAATTTCACTTGAAAAGATCAGGGTAGCCCATAGTAGGGCATATTATCCACAAAATCCTGCATGATGGCAAAGTTAAAAAGACAATCTAAAGAATATTTGTTAGTTGCATTACAAAATTTCTGAAGAGAATCCCACTGCTAATCAGCTACTAATCAGCTAGCACTGCATTTTCACAATAATTAAACTTTTGATACCCAAGCAGTCATTTAATTAAATAAACAAAGCCAAAAAAAAAAGCACCTTGGGATACATTGTATTTCTATTTTATAGTACAGTAATTATTTCTAAACTCAAACAGATCTATACAAATTAGCAAAAGAAAACAATTTAAACATCTAACACTTTTGCTTTATGTTTTTCATATTTCAGGCTATCATCAGAAATAACATAAATCCAGGGGTGAAATGCTCCCGGTTTGGACCGGATCACCTGATCCAGTAACAATGGAGGCGGGTGGTTTGGAAAACCGGTAGCAAAAATCCCTGCCCTCCCCCATGCCCAACTGAGCCGCGCGATCAACAGAGGCTTTTTAAAAAAATTTTAAAAGCATTTTTTTCTACAACCTCTTCGGCCGAAAAAATGCTTTTAAAAGTAAAAAAAAAATCCTCTGATGATCATGCAGCTCAGCTAGGAACTTCAGAGGCTTTTAAAAGAAAAAAAGTCTCTGCCGATCAGGCAAGTCAGCTGGGATCATCAGAGGCTTTTGAAAGCATTTTTTACAACTTCTTCTGCCGAAGAGGTTGTAGAAAAAATGGTTTTAAAAGTAAAAAAAAAAAAAGTTGGCCACGCCCACCCAATCACATTACCCCACAGAACCAGTAGTACCAAATTTTAGATTTCACCACTGCATAAATCCAATCATCATATATAATCAACTAGATTTCTAGTGGTACACTCTACAATGATTCATGATGGTGTACAATAAAAATCAAGTTGAAGTAATGCAAACACTTAAGAATACAATTATCAAAGTATTTTATAAATTACTAAAATTAATAAATATCATCCCAGAGATATATCATAATTAAATGTTCTTCTGAACATCTCAGTTTCTAACATTTCACTAGATGTCAGAAGTGATGGAGTCACACAGATTTCTAATGAAAGGCTACTACATATGTGCCAAAGCTGAAAAACAAAATGTCCTTGTTTCCCCTTTGATCCCATAAGGGGGAGGAAGATCTCTCCATCTCAAATTGCAACATGTGTACTATATGTGTAAGATCCATTTGAAGAAACTGCTCTTTTAAGAGGCCAGGTTCCAAGCCATGTAAGGCTTTTTAAGTTTCAACAACTATTAATCAAACCATGATGGGATTCAGTTTAGTTCGAAGTCCACCCTCCCCCTCCAAACACACACACACACACACACAAATCACTATAGCCTTCCAAGCACTAGGCCGATTCGTACTGCATTATTGCTTGGTTCAGGGTGGAGATATATAACATATAGTGATGATACTGTGGCCTCAACCAGCGAATGGGAATAAAAGAGTTTGAAGGGACCTTGGAGATCTTCTTGTCCAAATCCTGCTCAAGCAGCAGACCCTATACCATACTAAAGCATACTACAAACTGCATACTAAAGCCCTACTAAGCAGATATATACAAAAGTATGAAGGCTATTGCTTAACACATTGTAAGCCACCCTGAGTCTCCGGAGAAGGGCGGCATATAAATCGAACCAATCAATCAATCACAAATAGCCGTCCAATCTCTTTTTAAAAGCCTCCATGATGAAGCACCCAGAGGTTGCCTCTCTCCTTGATTAGTTTCCATCCATTCCTTCTTGTCTTCCTTCTGGTATTTCAGAAAATAGGTACCTATTTTCTGTACCTATTTTCTGTACCTAAGACCCCGTCTTCTTTGTGGCAGCCCCTCAAATATTGGAACACTGTTATCATGTCATCCCTAGTCCTTCTTTTCACTAGACTAGACATACCAAATTCCTGCAACCATTTTTCATGTTTTAGCCTCCATCCTACTATTCATCTTTGTTGCTCTTCTCAGCACTCTTTCTGATGTCTCAACATCTTTTTTACTTTGTGGTGGCCAAACTGATGCAGTAATCCAAGTGCAATCTTATTAAGGCCTTATAAACAGTGGTGGGATTCTGCCGGTTCTAGGGGGTTTGACCGAACCCTTTGTTAAATTGCTGGCTCGCCCCGCCCCTTGCCCCGCCTCTCCGCACCACTATTTATTGTCAATAAATAGTGGTGGGCGAGGGGCGGGCGAGCCAGCAATTTAACAAAGGGTTTGGTGTTTTTTTGTAATTTTATTGGCCCACGGAGCTTCAGCATAGGCTAATTAGCTCTTGATTAGATCGGCTCCCGACTCTCAGCTGTTTTGCTCAGGGCTCTGCTGCTTGCTGGAGCAGAGCTCTGCTGCTTGCTGGAGCTGCTTGCTAGAGCAGAGCTCTGCTGCTTGCTGGAGCTAGTTTTGCTGAAAAAGGAAACTGAAAATAAATTGGCTTTGCTGTTGCTGCAACGTTGGAAAATTAGGCAAGCAGATTGCTTTTCTTTTTCTTCACCAAAAACGGTAGGTGCAAACAATGGGAAATTTAGGGCAAAAGAGGAGAGTTCAAGATTTTAAACACAAAAGAAAAAAAGCTCTATTTAACTAGGGAATTGTAATAATTGAGATACTATTAATTGTATATTGTGTTGAAAGCAGAAATGGTTAAGTTGTGATTTGGAGGAATATATGGGGCAAATTATTTGGTTTATTATTATTGGTAAATATAATTAATTGATTTGTAAGAAATTGGATTGCATGGAAATAATTGGAATATTCATGTTCATATTGATTAATATACAAAAAAGGTAGTTATATAACTACTTGATTTATATTAAAATGTTGAATTTATATTAAACAACTGTAATATTACATAATTAACCAATGTGAGGATGGATATAAAAATAGATGACAATGGGAAGGGGTATAATATAGAATAGAAGGGAAAATTGAATTTGATTAAGATTAGAGATGAGGATGAAGGGTAATATTGGTTTTTTACAAAAATAGATGAGGAATAAATATGGCAAAAAGGAAATATAGAAATTGTAAATTTAATTGAAATGACTAAACACTGTTTAAATTTGTGAACCGGCCAAATACTCTGTTCAAAGAAAATACATTGTATGTTTGTATGTGTGTTTCTAATTATTGTTATTTATTCATATTTGTTCTCTTTTATTCTTTAAAGTTTAACAATTTATTCTTTATCTTAATATCTTTTATTTGTTTGGGGTTGGCTTTCTTCCCTTTCATCTTTTTTATTGCACAGCAATCTTTCTCCTCAAACCTACCACCTCTCTCTTTTCTTTCCTTCTTACTTTCTCTTCCTCCCCCTCTTCTTCTCCTCCCTACTTCCTCTTCCTTTCTCCTTCTCCTCCTCTCTTCCTCCCTCTCTTACCCTCACTCCTACTGTAATTTCCCTTCCCTTCCTTCATCCCTCTCTATTGCTGTATCCTTTTATCATATGGACTACTCAGAGGGCTGAAAAAGTTATTTTTGACTGGTCCTCGCACTTTTGACCAGTCCTCGAATTTACGACTGTCCTCACATTTTACGTTTTTTGCCCTATCTTGTCACCATGGTGTAGAGAAGCAGTTGTGAAATGACTGACACGGTTGTTAAGAATGCCGCAACGGGCATAAATGTGAGGATGGTCATAAGTGCAAGGACCGGTCAAAAGTGCGAGGACCAGTCAGAAATGACTTTTTTCAGCCCTCTGAGTATCCCTATGCACATAGCCACGCACACCCGGTCACATGACCAGCTAACCACGCCCACCCGGTCACATGACCAGCTAGCCACGCCCATCCGGTCACATGATCACCAAGCCACACCCCCAACTAAGCCACGCCCACAGAACCGGTTGTTAAAAAAATTGAATCCTACCACTGCTTATAAAGTATACTAACACTTCATGGGATCTTGATTCTATCCCTCTGTTTTAATGCAGCCTAGGATTGCATTGGCTTTTTTGGCAACTGCAGCACACTGCTGCTCATATTTAAGTGATTGTCCACTAGAACGCAAAGATCCCTCTCAGTTATTGCTATTGAGTCATATTTCACCTAATCTGTACCTGTACAAATTCACATTACATTTTTTTCACTTTCCTTTCAATCTCTTCTACCCTCAAACTTTCTTGTTGATTTCTTCTCACTCCTACTGAACTGATGAAAGTAGGAATCTCACCTTCTCCCCCCCAGAGGGGTCTCTTTTTTTGAATAAGACATAAAAAATTAAATCCCCCAATCATTTGTGGCACTTCCTTAGTGACTGTGCCTCAGTGACAACTTGTTTTATGTTCCTGGTGTCTACGTTACTCAAGGCAGGACCCACGGCTATGGTCTACATCTCTTGGCACCACCAACTGATCTCACTTATTACAGGCAATCAGTAGTCTGGTCTTTCAACCAGCTAAACACTCATTCTTCCTGCAGCCTTCTCCGTGGCCTAGGCCAGATGTTGTTAATGAAAAGATTCCTCAGCTATTCTTTTCCCAGCTACTTTTTCTCCATTCATACTGAAAAGCTACTTCTGAACAACACTGGCATGGATTTTAGTGAATCCTGTTCTTATCTCTCTTCCCATCTTCTTGCTTTTTCTTTCATTTTATAAACAATTGCCACCATTACATTACTGCTCTCAATCTTCTGTCTGGTCCCAATCCTATTTTAATCAATTTCATCATGCCTTCATTTTTTCTAAAGTCTTGTCCTACCAATTCAACTGACTCTTATTCAGCAACATTAAAACTCTAATAAAAGCAACACTTGAATCATTTTCTCAGCCACTTTCTCTTTCTTCTGTTTGCTCTCAAATTTTCACTCTTCAATAGCTGACCACCTGCATCCAACCTACTTCTTTGTTCTTTTAGCTCAGTGGGATCAGTACGGCTCAACTACACAGATATCAGGTTTGGAAAAAAGATCACAATATTCAAAACTCACCCTTTTATTGACCATCATCTTCCTTCTAATCCTGAAATCTAATTTTGCAGGTCTATCAGCCACTTTCTGGGGGTGGGGGTGTGTGGGGGGGAAATGTTACCATGTCCTTCCATTTAGCAGAATATCTCTGCATCACACTATCTTTTTTCTAGGCCATTGAAATGCATAGTCACATACTGCCTTCATATCCTATGTGTGGGACTCCCAGTGCAATCTAGCTAGCTTCCGAGGGAAAGTGGAAAGTAGACTAAATCAATCTTTTAGTTTTTCTTATTTCGTAAGCTACATTTACCTTTTTTATTGTGGAAATACAAAAGTATAACTAATAGCCACATATATTCATAAAATAAAGTTATTTACCAAGTAATACAATTTTCCTGTCCTGTAGCACACGAGCTCATGAGCATGTAACTGTATAAATATCAAACCACAAAAAGGTATGGATAGCTATATACCTTTGGCATATTTGATAGAGCAATGTGTTGATTTTCTCTGTTGATTTTGACTTGAAAATTGGCTTTGAATGCTGGTTCATCAAAACAAGGAAATGCTGCTCTTGCTGATAAGGGCTCAAACTGAGTTGCTGCAAGCCAACTGATAAAAAGAAAAACATTCAAATCTGTATTTCTTTTAAATTTCTATATGTTACATAATTTAGAAATAAAATTTGGGGAGGAAAAATATAATCCTAACCATGTTACTTTAATTGTTTCAAAAAAGTAAAATGCTACCCCATCTAGAATCTTGAAAGGACCTAACAGATTTCCAGGATACCAAATCCTTATGAATATGTAGCATACTGGGAATTGTTACATTTTATCTGTGCTTCACTCTTTATTATTCATCATCCAGCTCAATGGCCTAATATTACTTGGCCATAAGATCCAGCCATAAACATGCTCTGCTTGGTCCAATTTAGTACAATATTATTAGTATTGATGGCAGCAGTCTTTCTGGATTTACAGCAAGAAGCTTCCATGAAAATAGTCAGATTTAAATCAGGGATTTTTTTTTTGTATGCCAGGAAGATATTCTGCTTCTAAATAAGCAATAGTGCTTTATTTCTACAACAAGATTCCATACTATTCAGCAATATAGATAATATTAAAACTAATCTATAAAGATGGGTATAATTATTTTAGTTATTTTATGTGTTAATCAAAAAGACAGATATTCTCAAGGCAGTATATCGGAGAATAAATCAACAGGAAGAAAATGGGGTTACAGTACACAGAGATATGTAGCCTTTTTCCAGCTGTGTCCTTCTGTTGATTGTTAGGTGGTATGCCAAGGGTGGAGATCAAAAAAATTAGCAATTCAAGCCAAAAATAGATGCATATAATTTTTTTCCAGTTAAGATAAAAATAAATTACTTCTAAGCTTACCTTGTTGAGCTGTCATTCTTAAAGGCAATTCTGTAAAAGCCAGAGTAAGTGTCTGATAAATTAGAGGAATACTCTATGCTGATTTTATATTTATGCCCTACAAGAAGAGCTTCTGGAGCTATAATTGCAATCTGGTCATTCATTGGGTATTCCAGGAAATCAGCTGGTTTTGGCTGGCTTGAACCGACTGAAACAAATGTTACCTTGGTAATATTAAGCTTTGAACTATGAAGTATAACATGCATAGTAACCTGGATAACTTCCACAGTTATTTGAACAGAACCTGTAAATCTCATTGTGGTTAGATTTGGCTGCAGAACAATATCATAATGTGTTGGAACAACAAATTCTGGAAGCCTAAAATGAGCCCATGGAAACGGTTTTCCATTAGTTGCCAAAGGATATGTATCTTCCATTGTGTGGTTTTTGTTGTGACAGCCTTCTTTGGTAAAAGTGCACTTGGGGAGAAGATAGATCGCCATTATTACGGAGACAGCAATCACAAGAACAACTGCACAGATTATTGTGGTCCGTACGGATGGAGCAGAACACAATCCATCTGAACGTTGCCTATAACCAGCCATATTACTTCGCAGACCAGTACTTCTATTCATGAAAGACATTCCCAGAAGTTTGGCTGATGACGATTCATAATCCTCTTCATCCTCATCCATTTCATGATCTCCAAGACCACGTACAAGAAGACGAGAACTTCTTGGTTCATATTCTACCTCATCGGGCTCCAAAGGATGCAAGCTGGGCTCTTTAGCCAAATCAACCACATCAGGCTCTTCCTCAAACATGCTGTTTTCAATCATATTTCTAGGTAACTGAACTCGATCTAAAAAACACAAAAGCAACATGTTACACAAAAAGTAACTGAATTAGCTGTGGTTGGGTTTTTGATTATTTTACATATAGCTAATAAAAATTGGGGTTCATATTATAGTTCTCATATAAGAAACTATTTGCAATGTATCTGTAAAGTAACAACTCAAATAGTTGCTGTAATAGCTGATGAAAAAATTGATGAATCAAAATGCTTTGGTGATTTCTTTATAATGAAAATGAATGATCAGAGATAAGGTTAGAGGGAGCATACAATTCAAAATAGATCTAACATTACATCAATAGAAAGCTACTTGCGAAGTGGGAATTTAATTTAGAGCAGGAATGGCAAACCTGATCATATCATGGACTGTATCGTGATGTATCGTGATGATTTGCCTTTGCGGAGCCAGGGTGGGCATGGCTGGGGTATCCAGACCACGTCATCAGTTTGACAGGCCTGATCTAGAACCATCCTTTATTTATTTGTTTGTTTTATATGCCACCTTTCTCCAGAGACTCAGGGCGGCTTACAATGCATTAAGCAATAGCCTTCATACTTTTGTATACACCTGCATAGTAGGGCTTTCAGCCCTCCCAAGAGGTGTTCTTTTTATACAAAGTCAGCTTATTGCCCCCACAATCTCGGTCCTCATTTTACCTACCTCGAAAAGATGGAAGGATGAGGGTTGGCTCATGAAGGATGAGTCAACCTTGAGCCTGGTGAGATTTGAACTTGCAGTAATTGCAGGCAGCTGGCAACTAAGTGCTATTTTAACAGCACTTAGTCCACTGCGCCACCAGGCTCTTAATGTTAATGTTCCAGATGTATAGACTTCCTTAAAAATACCGTATTTTTCAGGGTATAAGACGCTCCTGACTATAAGACGTACCTACCTTTTCGGGGGAGGAAAACAAGAAAAAAAAATCTGCCTGCGCCTCCTAGCAATTTGCCTCGCAGCAAATAGCAAACAGCCTACTTTAGTTTCATTTTCATCTTCAGCACAGCCTGATTAGCACAAGAAAAAAAATCTGCCTCCCAGCAATTTGCCTCCTTGCAGCAAACAGCGCAGGCCCGCATAGCAATAGGCAATGGCAATCCCTGCAGCCCGAAACAGCTGGGGGTTGGGAGGCCGATCCAACCGGCAATCAACTGCTTGTGCTAATCAGACTGTGCTGAAGCTGAAACGGGCTGTTTGCTGCAAGATGGTAAATTGCCGGGAGGCGTGGGGGCCAGCGGGTGGGCGGGGCTACATTCAGTGTATAAGACGCACTCAAATTTACACCCTCTTTTTGGGGGGAGGAAATACTCCGAAAAATACAGTAGGTTTTAAGGATGAGCTAGCTAAAAGATAAGTGGATCACTGAATTTCACCAGTGCCAACGTCTCTTCCATCACCTTTACCTTTAAGGAAATCACAGAAAGCATATTCATAATTCAGTACAGCTTGCTTCAAATATTCTTACTAAAACACAATATATTTTCTTTTAAAATATATTGTTAAGATCAGACACAGTTTATAAAATGAAGAAACTGCCATCACTACAAATATGTAAGCAAATTCTGGTCATAATATCTCTGAATCTACTGAAATTTTTCATGAATGTCTCCACTCCAAAATGCACTGATTTAGTTCATGCTGGACAAGTTTTGGCCTTATCAAAAAACTATTTTCTGTTCCCCTCTAAATATAAATACCTTCCAAATATTACTGGAGTTTTCTGTCTTTAATAAGCATAGTGCTTTGATGCAAAATTTAAAAATAAGAGTAACACACAGCAAGCATTCATTATATACTGTACTGGATTACATCTGCATTACATTTTATAAAATAAAACATAAAACTAACTTTATATGCATACACCTCTGCTCAGTTATAGGGAAGTATAATTCATATTCAAAAATAAAATTTTGTCTTATAAGGTGATTTCACTCAATACACAGTGGAATAGTCCCATAGGAAAACATGCAGCAATATATTTATTTTATAGTCCTCAAATCATTTGCACTAAAAATAGACTTATTGTAGCCTTACGTAGAGTAACTAACTAGATTAACATTATTCTGGAATATTTAGGTACACATATAAACTTGTAATATTACTCTTAAGCATTTATACATCTGAATTCTTCCAACTTTAATAAGAGTGACATATGGATTTTCCCCCATAGCATTAATATCAGCAACAACTTCATTGCAGGCAGCTGCTAAGATATCTGCTTCAATTATGCATTAAGCAGTCTGTCATATTATAAATGTATGAATTATTTTTAAAAGATCAAAGTGCATTAGAATGCAATACTTACATAGTGTTGCATCTAGGAGACTAGAACAATTTTCCTTGACAAGTTACAATATTCTTCACAAGCCTGGCAGAAACACTAATGGTGAAATCTGCATAATCCTGCTATAGGAAACTATACAAAAATCCTTGTTTTCCATAATTCCAAAGTATATCCGCATAATGACAAATTCAACTAACAATTAATATTTTTATGCTTCTTAATTTTCAACACAGTTTAGGAAAGACTTGGGATCCAGCAGCTGCTAAACACACGCCTGGCAGAATGTTCCATATGCAACTGTTAATATTGCTAATTTAAAGGATGATAGAAAGTGCCTCTATCTGAGTTCTCAAAGAGCCTCTGGCAATCAGATTAGATGAAAGTTAATGTAGTGAGTACTACTTAATATTGTATAGTACTGCTATGCTATACTATGTAGATGAAAGTATGCAGTGATGAAAAGTCTATGAGAACTAAAATAAGTTCTGTGTACATGTCAAGAATTTATCCAATTCACTGAAACTAACTGGATTAAATTTGCGTAAAACTTTCTGGCTAGAGATATGGTTCACCTACTATAGGTTCATGATTAGGGGACTGTGACCAAATTGCTTAATTTCTTACTTCCCCTCTCCCTTCCCCCTTACTAACTAGGCTCATAGACTTCTCCAAATAGACAGACTTTGAGTAGCATATGGTACCACTCAATGGTATGTGTTATGGCAATTTAATTAAAACAAATACAATACATATAAAATTATGATATTTATTCTAACAATTCCTTATGCAAGACTGTAAATAATGCTTTTTTCAAAGAAATGAAAAACAATTTAGTTCAGAACAGGAAACATAGACCTTGTACAAGTGGTCACTGTATATGAGTGAAATTGAAACAAGGGAAATGGGCACACATTCTACTCTCTCCTAACCTTCCCATGCATTGCTTGCTGTGGTTATTGCCTGATACACAGTCATATTAAAGCTGAAAACGTTTTAAATCACTTTTCAAAGCTTTATTTTAAGAGTACAAAAATATCTTAAAGCAATCTGACTATCAGGAAGGTTTGGGGTGGCATTTCTATGGAGGCTTAATCTCTGTTCTGTCAAAGCAGCACAAATATCAGATAGAAATGAAATATATTAAGAAATACAAGCATAAAACAAAAGTTCTCTCAGTTATTGATGGACTAATTTTATTCTGAGAAAGGAAGGACAATATATAGATTACCAATTGGTTAATCATTGGAAATTTAATGTGAGCATCAAATTTTTAAAACCAAATTGAAAGAAACAGCCACCATTTTTTGTGCAGTGTTAGCCTTCAGAATTGAGTATGGTCTGAACAATAGATTTCCTGACATTTTACTGGCAACTATGGCTGAGAATCTTCAGAGGCAAGGTTATCTGTTACACAGACCATGGCTACTGAGCAGAGATGGTCCTCCCTTGCCTTTGAAGATGCCAGCCACAGCTGTCAACAAAACATCAGCAAATCTGTTGTCTAGACCAACATATTCACTTCACTGAAGCCCAACAAATGTTGGCTGTGAAAGCCCATACCAGTGTAACAGTCACAATTTGCCATCCTTTAATCACAGGAGTATTTTCTGGCTTTCTATCAGAAATGTAAGTACACAGTATAACTTTATAAAATAACAAATAGTGAAAAGGAATCTTTTTTATTCGGTCCTGTTGCCTGCTCAACATCTGCTCAGCACTGCTAGACAGCAAAAACCCATCATCCAGAATAATAGTCTGTTTCATTGACACTTGTTTTGACCTTTTAAGACATTTCCTTAATGTTTCACCAAAATCTCTTTCTTTTACAGTTTCCCTTCTGGGATTCTAATCCTGCCTTGAAGTAACAGAAAATGATTTTGGTCCATTATCTACATGATAGCTTTTAAAATATTTAGAGGACACTTAACATATCTCCATTTCAGCTTCTCTTTTTAAGGCTGAACAATCTCAATGTTTCAGTTGTTCCTCATACAAATACCTCCTCCAAGGGTGCTCAAATCTGTGAATGCTTAATTTATTTTTAGAACTGTACATAATGTTACAAAATCACCTATTTTTCTTATTTAAATGCAAGCTTTTAATTTTTATTGCCTAAAACTTACCTTTTTGATTTGAAGCCAAATGTAAGAGGAGTGACAGAACCTGGAGAGTAGAGTTAAAAGCGGGATCTGCCTAGAATTTTTATATAGTCACAAGTACACTAAGTAGAACCTGCCCCCCTTGAATTCTATGGACCTTATCTAACTACAAGCAAGTGTTAACCATTAATTGAGAAGATTCCTGTGCATATGTTGTTTAACAATAAATCAGTTTAATTGGATTTTCACATGTGGAACTGGTCTTTCATACCTGACATCAAAAGTCCATCATGTTAAGGGAATGATTCAAGAACATTAATAATATTGGACATATGCACTACAAACTTAAATGTTTAGATTTTTGAGTGACAAAATTCCTACAGACCAAAGAACAAAATCATAATAGATGAAAATATAAAAACTTGTAGATTGTATTCCAATGCTTTTCTTCATGCCAGAGTCCTCATATTTTCCACTTCAAATGCATAACATTCTTTGTTTTGCCTACAGCTATCAGACTGCAGAACTTCAAAGTATGTGGTATTAATTTAACAGTTTAGTTCATATGTTCTGAAGAGGAATAAGGAATGTTTTTATTAATATATAAGCAATGCACACCTTTATAATTTATATTCAGACTTTTAAGAAATTCTACTTACAGTTCAAATGTATTTTGAAACTATAGATCAGGGGCAGACAGTCTGCTCCCTAAGGCCATGGTCTAATTTCCGAAGTTCTTTGCATAACATAATTTCTAATCTTTGGTAAATGTTACCTATCCACTTCTACATCTTATACTGGACTGAAAGAAGATTATCAGAAACAATGGTAAAGAAAAGGCTGGATGATAGAAAAAGTAAAAAAGATTGTCAAATAAAAAGTATTCTCACTCATAAAGGACTCTGAACCCACCCATTATTCATTTCAATCTTACCAATTATGTATTTCCCAAAAATGTAGCCCATTTAAAAAAAAAAGTTTGCTAATCCTTCTCTAGATAATGATATTGTCAGGTGCAAAGGATCAGGACCAAACATTAAGCTCAGAAGCAGTTCAGAAGCAGCCTACAGTATATACAGGAATCCAGTCAACTAATGGTCAATACTAAATAAATAAATAAACAAACAAGCAAACAAACTTTATTGTCATTGTATGTGAAAAATGTGTATAAATTGGTACTAGGTAAGAGTTAATGAAATTTAAGAGGCTGGATTTGGATTGTTTGTGGCAATGTGATAACTCCAGACTGATTACTCTCTTAATTCCATCCCCTGGCTCTGCCTTCTCTTTTCCTAGCCATTGTACATATAAAATAATTCATAATTTTAGTCAATGTAGTCATAAAAGTATGGCATTCTACACTTTTGATCCTAATATGAAAACATTATCTCATTACTGAAAAAGATTTAATTTTGGTGGGATACAAATGCACATGTACATCACAACATCATGAGTGCCTACCTATGACAGCTAAAGTCAGAGGTTGCAATTGTAAGAGTTCAGTCTAGATCAGGGGTGTCAAACTTGCATCATCATAGTGTCATCACGTGACATATCATGACTTTTCCCCCTTCGCTAATCCGGGTTAGGGCGTGGCCAGTGCGTGACACATCCAGCCTGTAGGCCACGAGTTTGACACCCCTAGTCTAGATCATCTTCCTAATGACACTGCTACCTAGTCAATCCACTGTATTTCTTAACACATACTACCTAAAGGCACTTGAAAAAGCATATGGTGACAGTTCTGGCAGCTACTATGTGACAAATAGTCTCAGACTTTTAGTCTGATTTCACTAGATACCATCTAAATCTAATTAGAAAATTATCTACTATCTCATCATTTATGTAATTACAATTGATAGAGGAAAAAGTTAATAGACAAAATAATGCTGATAATTTAATGGTATAGCAATATGTTCAGATAACATTATCTAGAAAATGTTCTTGTAGTTTAGCAAATTCCAAAGGACAAGAACAAAGAATAATCCTAACCCAAGTAACTGATCTCTTTCAGATTCAATTAACAAATAATTGGGAAAATCTTGCACAAGTGAAATAAATGATCAGCCAAATTATTTTGGCAAAATTGTATCCTAAATCAGAATTAAATGTTACAAATATAATATCTTTTTTAATTTGGCAACACACTGAACAAATGTTTTCCAGAACTATCCCACCTTTTTTTTTGCGAAAGAGGGAAAGGGCAAGTAAAGTTGCCTTCCTGCACTTGAACACAATCTTTATTTTAAATGCTAACCATCAAGCAGTTGTTCACATTCCATCTTTTTTAAAGTGTAAAATAGAAAGATCTGCAGCTTTGAGGTGCCTAGTATAGGAAATGAGATTCAACAAGCTCAGGCCTGGTGTAAAGGAGGAGACCTTGTTTAATTTTGACTTATGTTGCATTCTGCCATTCTACTAGTGCTTTTTCTGGCTGTTCTTGGTATGTCCATTGCCTCCTCTACAAGTTAAAACTATAAAAAGATAACATATATCTCATGTAGTTTCTGAATTTTTTAAACACTATTTATGTTACTGTTTCTTTTAAAAAGACAGACAAAAAAAGATTTGTGTCTGGCTCAAGTCGTATGTTGCCCAACTTGTTCAGTTGAAATATCCAACTTAGTGTGCAACTAACAAAGGATAATGTGTTATACAAGTTCACAATAAAAATAAGTCTATTAGGCACATATTTCTAAAAAATTCGAAATCTTTGCACCATTTTGGTTTTTCGTATCTTTTTTGATTACTGAATTAAAAAATAAATTTTCTTACATCCCAATTGAGAAGCCAACTTCCAGAATATTTTTCTGTACCTCTAGAACCAAAGCTCTGTTGTGCCAGAAACTGAGAGACATGATTAAAAAATATATATTTTCAATTTAAATAGTTAACATGTCAAACAGCAGTATAATGAAAGTAAGGGTGCATACTTAATTAACTGCAAACCTAACAAACAACTCATATTTTGGTTTCCTTTCACTCACAAATTTAGATAGAAATCTAACAAATAAATCAGTTGCTACACCATCCTTTCAACAGGAAATACAGTTCATCCCTTTAAACAAGCATAAAAGTAAACCTCAGTTTGCATTTATGAAACTTCTATATTTGCATTTTATCCCAAAAGCTCAGTGATCTTAGGATACTTGTAATTATCTAAGTGCTCACTGTATTCTCTGTGAATGTGCACTGATGGATTGGTTATAGGGAATTATAGCAAGATATTAGAAGGAACCAATTATCTGATTTAACTGAATTGCAGATTAACAGAGTTGGAAGGGACCTTGTAGGTCATCTAGTCCATCCCCCCACCCAAGCAGAATTGATTTGGGGGGTGGGATGGAAAAATGTTTTATATATACTGGTAAATATATTACAATATATATTAATAAGAAACATTCAGAAATATTTTCTATATCCTACATCTATTCTTTGAAATTCTATGAACATATGATAAGCAAGGCAGTCCTGGGAGTTCATTTTTAAAACCCATTAATAATACTGCACTCAAAGAGCAGCAATCATATCCTGAATAAGCAGAAGGCAGAGGATCCAATCATCAGTTGCTTGAAACATAGCATTAAAAAATCAATTATGGATAAAAGCTTCTTCAAGACTAGCTTTCAGAAAATGCCAAAGGGATCTTTTTAAAAAGGCTAAAAAGAAATCTAGCATGATTTTTAGAAAATATTCCTTTAAAAAAAACAAACCCTGATGCTAAAAGATAAACCATTTCTTCTTCACCAACCCTTCTTTCTGTGAGCCTTTAAATATAGCTCAATGAGTCCCTAAGCCAACACATATTTACTTAGAGGAAAAAAGACAGTTTATAAAATAAAGCACTGGTTTTATTTTTAAAACTACAAGCTTCATGGTAAGTTGAGCTTGTAAGTTAAAGTATTTGTCTAGACGCAATCTAAAAGTTCAGTTTTTACATATATTATGAGATTTGAAGTTTTAAGTAGGATTATGAATTTCCAGAAGAGCTCGAAAAGAGGCATTTGCCAAATTACAAATCTATTTCTAAGAGCTCAACACAGATATATATTCACACTAATTGGCTTTTTCATGAGTTTAATAACCATATTTGTGAAGTGTTTCGATCCACATTTTTGCCATAGGGCAGTGATGGCAAACCTTTTAGAAGTGCCCACACTGAAAGGTGTGTGTGCGTGCGCATATGCAGACACGCACAAACATATGCATGCATGTGCAGCAGAGACCTGAAGACCAGCTGGTTGGCGGGAGGCGGGACATCCCAACACTAGCAGCACAGTCATTTGCATGGAAACAGAAGCTCATGAAAGAAACACCACAGAGATCTGACCTGGGGCAACAGCATGCGTGTCACCTCTGGCACACGTGCCATAGGTTCGTCCACATGGCCATAGGTGACCAGAAGCCAGAAAAATTCCAGGAACAGAAGAAATAGTGTTCCCTTAGTACTTCTAAGAAAAAAAGGGTCTTCTCTAACTACTACAAAATTTGAAATCGTCAAATTAGAATAGCAATTTGGCATAACATTTACACAATCTTTTGAATGAAGAGTTTGAATGCTCAGTTTTAATAAATCAGTGCAAGGTCATTTAAGACTATGAAATCTTTGCTGTATCTTAAAATGAGCTTAATGCAATAAAAGATATATTTTATATATATATATATAGGGTGCCTCCAATATGAAATGCCAGAAAATATTACTTGCAGAATGTTAATAGACATGGTACAAACTTTATTTACTAACATTTGTATGCTACCTATTCTTAAAATATGCCCACTTGTTAACATTTTGGGGGCTCAAATGCAACAGGACATGGAAGTGGAAATAAGGAAAATGGCAAAACAAAGACCATTTGATATTCTTTATCACTTTGATCATATATCCTTTGATCTTTTGAATCTCAAGTATACTTGGAATATTATATTATGTAGTCAGTTCAGGACGTCACACTTTAAAAGGAATAAGGAAAAGCTGAAACAGATTCAATGTAGAGCTACCAAGATATTAAGAGCTCTGAAAGGCTAACAAGAATTCATTAAAACAATTGGGACTATATCATAGTGAATATAGTGCCTAAAAGACTAACACATTCAAAGGCTATTCTCAGTTGAAAATAAGGACAAAAAGATAACAGGGTGAAATTAAAAGTGAGGCTCAGACTGAATATTAGGAGGAATTTCCTAATAACACAGATAAATCTGCCAGGAACATTATAGTCTTTCCCATTTCAGATAAGTGTTATATAGTTACCTCTCAGGAATCTGGGGTAGATGATTGGATTAAATGGTCTATAAAATTACTTCCAATCCTATGATAATAATTCTAGACAAGAGAAAGGGTTGCTACTCCGATCTAAGTAGTTCAAAGTATAACTGTTGCAAGAATGTTATCTATATAAATGTGCTTATGTAACTCCCTGCAATTTTATTTCATGTAAATTCTGATTCTTATCCCTATGTAGGTTCACAGAATATATTTTAAAGCAGTAGTGAAAAGGAAACAACTCAGTCCTGGCTGGAAATCAGAATTTACTTGTACCTCAAAGATAAAGAATTTTAAGACGTAGACATCCTTTACAGTCAACAAATAAAAATCTATTTATGGATTACAATTTTATCCAAAGAAGAACAGGTTTTCTCTATGTCTCTTTTTCTAATTCAAGCACCACTGGAAATCTGGATTTAATTAATCTAACCTTAATGCTTCATAGTAAAGATCACTGCACCTTCCTTGAGGCGAGTCCATCAGTATGTCCATGTCCATACGTCAGTATGTCCTTTTTCTTTTCCTGGCATTTTTTCCAGATTTCCCAATCTAGTATGTAGTCTCAGGATTCTCATCCTAACAGATACTTCACCCAACCTTACTTAGTTTCTAATCCAGGTGTTTAGTCAACCAACCCTGCTTAGTTTCTAATCCAAGTGATTAGCCAGATGCTTACACCAATTGAAGCTTCTTAAAATCTAGAAATGAGTAAACAAACAAAAAATGTATTTAAGGATGTACCTTGCCAGAAAAAAGAGAAAGATATGCAACCAATATTCACTGTTCATTGTAAGAAACAAAGAGAATATGCCTATTTTAAACAAATAATTCCACAAATAAAATTTTAAATAGGACAACAGTAGTATTTTTACTACTTTCTTCAATCTTCTGTGATCACTCAAAACTGAGATTTCTGAAAAATGTCTTTGTAAATTATCTATAAAGGGGAATATTTGTAGCTCTGGGTTGAAATGAGGGATTCTTGGTGCTGAGGTTGATTGTTTTCTTACTAGAATATGTCTTCTAGAATATCCTCTAGGAGATATTTCTATATGTTTACCAGAATATCTCCTTTATGAACAAAAGCTTTAGTTCACTGATTAGAATTAAAAGATATTTCCATGTAACATTGATGTCAAGATTCCAGGTTTTTTTTCACTCTAAACTGCTGCATTTTAAAATGTCAGTTACATTCTGTAATTGAATTATATCTGGTAACTAAATTCTAAATAACATGGATTTTAATTCCATCATCATACCTAATCATATAAAAAATTAAAGCTTTTACATTTTCTAATTACTGAACTGAACCCCATAAAACCTTCACTAATCATAAAATAAAGTTCAAACCCTTGCACAAAGAATTCAAGCTGTTCTTGCTCTTTCTATCATCACAATAAGCCAAATGAGAATAGCTCTGTTGATATTGCCTAAACAGCAGTAGCCATCATCTTTGAATTAAAATTCCTGCTTAGGAATGGAGAACCTTCTCTTGGCCCAGTTTCAAGAGGCAATTCATTTTCCAATCAGCTTCTGGACACCTCCAGTCAGGCCCTAGAAAAGCTGAGCTGTAGAACCCAATAAATAGGAAAGAAAATATTTAAGAAAAACGAAACCCAGTAAGTCAGAAAGAATTTACATCACTTTAAGAGGCAGTTGGCTCCCAGCCAAAGACAGGTGTTGACTGAGATTCCCTCTTCCTCTCCAAAGGAGGAGGATTTCCCTGCCTTTCTGGATGCAATTATCAACATGTGCTCTTTTTTACACGGCAGTTCCCTCTCAGAAATTATTTGTTGTGCCCCACAGCCCCAAACTGATGTATCCACTTTACGGGTCGGGTTTATTCTCCCCGCATCTCAGGAAGCCAAACGCGACCCGTGAAAACTTAACTGCTCGACCCGCGAGACCTTTTCGGTAGGCAAGCGGGGTGGGGGAGATACGTCCTTCTTCCCCCAAACTTTCCACCGGCGACTCCCAGGCTGGCACCGTATAGCAGCAACCTTACCCTTCAAGGCTTTCTTGAAGGGGATGGATGGCGTTTGCACGGGGCGGGCGGGGCGGCCACCTTCGCCCCAGCACACCTGGGGGCGCGGGAGGAGGGAGGAAGACTCCTCGAAGCCGGCTGCTTAAAAGCGTGCGGCCTTGAGATTTCAGGAACTTTGACGCCGGGCCTTGGCCTCTCTTAAACGGCCGCCTTAGGGCCAGGGGGTTCCGCTGTAACTAGAGGTCCTCCAGCAGCAGCCCGAAGGAGTCAGGTTACCGCTGGCGCGCGGGAAGGCCAGAAAAGGGACTGCTTTTACTCACCGCTACTGGGGAAGGACTCCATTTTCCTCCTCCTGCGAGGCCAGCCAAAACACGAAAAGGGCGGAAAAAAGAAAAGAAAAAAAAAACACGCCCGAAACCAAAACAAACCAAAAGCAGAAGCCGCCGCGGCTCCTCCTCACACCTTGGCCTGCTCCTCCTCTTCCTCCTCCTCTTCTCTCAGCTGCATGTTACCGAGGCGGACGCGGCTGCCGGCCCTTTGCGGTCCTATAGGGAGACTTCGTGCAGCCTCCGTCGCCGCTGCCTACAGAATAACAAGCCCTATGACGGGAGCAGGAGGACGGTCTCGGGAGGGAGCGCTGGTCTGCTGCCCACTCGGCTCGCTTCCCCTCCCAGCCAAACGGCTTTGGCGGCTCGGTGTCGAGGGCAGGGACAGCCCTCGACCATTTTCTGCTTCCTAGATTCTCCGACCCCTCCCCTGCTTAGGGATGGGCTGTTTAGCGGCCTTCCGAGGCCACCTCCTCTCAGCGCTTCGGGACCCGCTTGAGAAGGCCTACGCAAGTGGCTAAATTCAGGGGCGGCTGCGCCTGATCCAGAGAGCCTTGGCCCTTGGGGCGTTCTTTTTTCCGCCGGATAACAGGGCCCTCCCTCCCCACCGTTTGGAGCCTCTGCTGTAAAAATAATATGATTGGAATCAAGTCGAGCTGAGATCCGAAGTTTCACTTAGAAAGGCTTAATTTAATTTCGGGGTCAGGCCCCGAAGAGTTTAACATAAACGTGTTTTTCCAGTTTCTTTTTTTTTCCCCTTCCGTGTTTTAGGGTGTTTGCCGCCCCTCCCCTCTTTTTACCCCTTGAATTTAAAGCCATAAATTCTCAGCAAGTTGCAACATCTCAGACCAAACAAGAGATGGTAGTAAATCATATACAGACAGACAGTAAAAGGATTGCTGCTTGTTGGGTTTTGGCAGTGCTGTGCTGTCTCAAAGCTGTGTAAGGAGTAATATAGACCAAGCAAGGTTTTTTTCCCCCCTGAAATATGCATAAATAAACTGTCATCCTGCTTTTTTTTATAGTTGCTGAGACACACGGAATTCTGCCAGGAGAAGGAATCCTTTTTTAAAATAATTCCCAGGCTTGCTCTTTGTTTACAGATAAATCTGTTCCTGAAATTATTCTTTTTACAATTGTAATTTGTTATTCAATTGTAACCTGATGGCACCCAAAATGCTTCAGAATTAGTAATATGAATTTACTTAAACTAGCTGTCTAAATTCTCAATTATAGTTCTTAGTTACAATTATCCTTAGTTACAATATATCCTTAGATATAAAGGATTTAATAGACATTCACCTTCATCTATTCTTGTAATTTAAAACATATTCCTCTTGGAGTTCTAGGAAGCTCACCCCACCAATCGAAATGAGGAAATACAATCCAACCACTATAGCAGCAAAAAGTAATTCAATCTCTGGATGCTTCCTCCCAAAAGGAAGGTCTTTACCAATGCAACAGTGGGACAAGATTCCCTGAAGCAAATTCCAGAATAAAGTCATAACCATCAAATAGCCTCTATGAATCCTGCCAGATGAATTTTGATGACTACATCTAAATTCCACTGATGTTGCCAGGATAGATCCAGTATCAATCTGACTCTTCTACTGATGTATATGTTTTTGGAAGAGATAACGAGAACCCCAGTTATCCAGTTATTTGACTACAGTATGTATTTTTTTTCCTTTTGGCAAGCTATATTTCTTACAGGCAATATATACTACCTATATTTGTTACTTGTCACCTGTGCGCATCCTGGGGGTGCGCACAGGTGACAAGCCCCCAGGGGATGGGGCTGAGGCAGCAGGGTCTTTCCTCGCCAGCTCTAGGGTGCCCCGCAGATCTAACGCTGACCGTATTCTGACCCGGATGGCAGCCATCAAGTTATAGATTAGCACCTAGCCAGTGTGGGCCAGGGGCCAGTCTTCCACTGTCTAAAGGACAGCCTTGTGGGCCATATCTAACCACATTGAGGGCCAGATTCAGCCAGTGAGCCTTGAGTTTTGACACCCCTGCTCTAGATCTTCCTGGTTTGCATTTTATAAGCAAGTTAAATTCATTCTAATGAAATGGCTGCCATTTCATTTATGTGTGGAAAATCACAAAATACATAATTACTAAAAAAAACAAATTAACAGTTACCATTCTCTGGCAACACAAAATGTTCAGTTATTTGCTCCTGCTGATGCTGCCACTGCTCCTTTTTCTATTTTTCTTATCTAGACAGACATGGAGCTGCAGCCACCACTTTAAAAAAAATTCTAAACCAACATATTATTCAAAAGAAATTATGCAATGTGGGGCTGGACACAATCAGTAGGGATATTTCAAAAAACAGAACAAAATATAACCAAATTTGGTGTTGAGAGAGAAACTGGCAAAAGAGAGATTTTGTTAAAAATGTGCCACACCTGACCAGGGCCTGTCCTATGAAGAAAAAAAAAATAGAAAAAGTTTCCCCCAGTCTTTCCAATAGGAGATGCAATTAGATTTTCAACAGAAATTTCTAAACATTCTAAATCCTTTCTTTTAGTCATGTGACCAAGAGCAACCAGTATGCAGCCTTCTGAGTAACTACATATATACATACTAGCAGATGCAGTATGCAAGCACTCACCCTGATTAGATATCTTTGCCTATAAATGTACGTCTCTCATACACACAGCATATGCACCATGATGAACCCTCCCAAACAGACGAATTTATTTATTTATAGTTATAAGGCTGTTCTAATTAACTTTGGGAAGCATATAGATTAAAAACAGATACAATATTTAAAATTAGACAATAGCAAACATAACAGAGGAAAATATACATACCAGCAGTGAAATCCGGCCGGATCTATCCGGCTCACACAATCTGGTAAGGCCCGAGATGGGTGGGCGGAGCCTCTAGGACATCATCACGTCCCTTTTTTTACCCTCTGCGCATGCGCAGAAGCGGGGCTTACATTTCCAATCCAGTAGTGAAGGTAAGTGCATTATATCCCTGATACACACCTAACAGAAGGAGATATTTCATTCCAGATGAGCCCACCGTGACCTATCCTAGAAATTCAGGAATAACCAGGTTCTCAAACATCATTTAAAACTGTTATGAGTTGGGCCAGTTTGAACATCTGATGAAATATTCCAAATGACAGTCACTCTGACAAAGAAGGCATGTTTCCCCAGTCCTCTCAGACTGCTTAATTTATGTATTGCTTAATGAACCATACTCTTAAATCGTAAGAGGTGGGCAGAAATGGGAGAAAGATCATCCCTCAGCCAGGATCTATACCATGATTATTCCTGACATCATGAATTGCACTGAAAAGCTCACTGTAACCAGTGCAATTCATACAGCAGAAGTTTATTTGGACATACTAGGTTGTGCTCGTAAGTGTTCATGCCATTGTATTCTGGATCAGCTGTAGCTTCCATATGGTCTTCAAGGACAGCCATGTATAGAGCATATTGCAGTGCCACATCATTACGAGTTATGTTAAAAATTCATATGTTGGACTTCCGGTTGACGTCATGGAGAGAACGACTGGAAAATAGCAGAGCTCCTCCGTGAAATGCAGCTGGCAAGTGCTTGCTGGGAGACCTTATGGGGGTAAGCCTCCCTGGAGAGGAGGTAAAGAAAGGAGAGGCACTTGGTCGATTGCGAGGAAAATGCAATTTTCTTGCTGATCTGAAGAAAGCTCTCCTGAACAGCAGTCGGGACGACGGCCATTTTTGGTCAGTCACAAGCTAGGACAACCAGGAAACTAAGATCTTGGGCTGGAGTGGTGTGTGGACAGAGCAGTGAAACTGGGTGAGAAAATTTCCAACTGTTATTTTAGAGACTTAACTTAAACTTAAAAGTTCCAACAATGATCTCCAAACACTAAAAAAGTGGCAATTGGATTTATGGAGAAAAATTAAAGACTAAAAACTAGAGAGGAAGATTAAAGATTTAGAACTTTAAAAAACCCCTAGAGGATGATTTAAAACATAGAAAGCCTGGAAAAGCCAAACATTGTGAAAAGTGACTATTGGGAGAAATTATTTTTCTAAACTTTATCTCTAACTCCCCTGACTGGATGACAATCAGTTGTTTCTGTTTTTCTGTGGAACTCTGGAATTGGGAGCAGGGGAGCCATCTACTGGAGGAAGAAGATTACGGAATTGTACAAAATCCAAAAGGAAATGAAGAGAAAGTAAATAACATCTGGAAAATTATCTGACCTTGACTTTATCTTAGTAGGCAATTGGAATGCTGGGAAATATTTACTGAGCTTCTTGAAGATTAGAAGGCAAATTAAACACTTAAACTCTACTGGAACAATACACTGAAAAGCGGATTTGAAAGATTGGAAGAAACTTGGTGGGCTAAATTGGATTTGGGTTATAAAACATTATGTGATAGATCATCTTATGAAGCAAAAGAAGAAAAGTGACAGAAGGGTGAAGGAAAAAAGAAGAAAAGATAAATAACATTTTAAACTGGATAATTGGGAAGGCGTAAATTGGAAATTATAAAGACTGAAAAGCACAAATTTATAGACATTTTGGGGATTTGGAGAAATAACTTCGGGATTGATCAAATCTTGCTAATAATTGATTTTGGGGAGTTAGATGTTGAGATATTGGGATTTTAGAGGAATATTAATTTGTTACAAAATGACCCATCAGGAGACAATAAAGTTTTATGGAAAAATGTTAGAAATAGTGACAAAGAACTATAAAAAGCTGATGGAAATATTTAAAGATAAAGATGTGAAAGTAGAGGGCACTCAACAAATGGAAAAGATGAATATGATGCACAGAAGGCAGCTGAGAAATTAGGAGTGGTGGAGGGAACAATGCAAAATAAACTACAAAAAGATAAAAAATAAGTTAAAATCAGAGAAAAATACAGAAAATACTAAAAATCAAATAGACAATTTCTTAAGAGCTTATAATAGAATAGAGGGGGGGAAAGAAGGAGCTCACAAAAACAAAAAAAGAGTTATGGATGGATATTCAAAATCAATAAAATGAAAGGCTGAGAGATGATGGATAGAGAAACAATATTTTGTAAGGTAGTAACAATATTGAAAAACAGTAAGTAGAAAGTATAATTGAGGAAATAGTAGCACACGTACACATATATATAATAGAATTTATGAATACAGATATATTAAGATTAGGAAATGGGAGACTAGGACTATGTATATTTAAAAGTATTATTATGATTAACAGGATAGAAATATATATATTGGAAAATATAGCCTATAAAGATTATAAATCCAGGGACTTAGAGATATAAGCTTGGGACTGATTAGATGTTACTGAAAATTGATTTTAATGGTGTTTATAGAAAGTTGAGATATTGAAAATGTGGTGGAACACTGACATCTATAATATCTAAATGTTAGGAGTTAATAAGTACATAAAATAATATATTACAATTATAATGAGCACATTAAGGTTAGAAGTTGGAAGATAAAAATTTTGTATATGTAATTGTATTATTACTGTGAACACTGTGAAAAATATGTTAGCCTAGTCATTACACTGTCCACAAAAAATGTTGGTTGTTAAAGAAAAACTGCAAATAAAACTTATACCAAAAAAATAATAATCATATGTTAAAAAGGTATGCCCAATTCACAGATTAATCTGTGAAAAGGCCTTTCTGGCTAGCTGCCATCTGCTCTTCAGAAAGGAGAAACCCCCCCCCCTCCAAATTGTGCACAAAATATGTATTGCCACCCCATCCTGAATTAATTATGGAGATTCTCCAACACAGGAAGAATCACGCACCCAAAGGCACATAAGTCATGTTATGGCTTAATTTAAACCTGTTCCTCCCCATTCAACCCCAAATAGTCTCCAGGCACTAAGACAAGACCTCGACAGCATAACTTGATTGGTGAGCTGATGGACTGATCATTCATAGCTAGTAGTGTTTAAGTATCAATCAGTTATTTGGATGAATTGATGCAGAGGTCCCTGCCAATGATACAATCCATTGATACGAAGCTTCTGCTTCTTGTTGTAAAATGGTTTATTATAAATTCTGAAAACTATTCTTTAATTGCATGAAGCTATTTCCACTTCATGTGTACTCTAAGAGACAAGATACTGTATGCAAATTGTGTTGAATCATTGAATAAGCACATAAGCACAATAAATATGTTTTCTGTCTCTAGCAATGTAACAGTTTTGCTTTTTGACATTTTTTGGTGTGTAAATGAAAAAAGAAACAGTAATATTTCAGTTAACTCAGTGCTATTTCCTGACTCTTGTTCCTCTGAAAGAAAATGTTGAGCTACTGTGACTGAATTAAATTCCATAACTATTTTAGAATTAGATTTAGAAATAAAGTACCTTGTTTCCCCAAAATAAGACATCTCCTGATAATAATCGGGCTTTTGAGCGCATGGCAATAAGGACAAGCGCTTATTTCAGGGTTCAAAAAAATATAAGACAGAGTCTTATTTTCAGGGAAACACGGTACTAAATATTAGAACTTTTAAAGTTGCTAATGTGACTTTTAAGCAGGATAGTGCATTCGCTTGACATTTCCATTAAAATTAATCTATTGATAATCATTGTTTAAAAACTAATAAGGCAAGCAAGCCTATCTAGGTTCATTTACCAGTAAAGAGCATTCATTTTAACCAGACTTACTTTTAGATAACAATTGTGCAAGATTGTAATAATAGTTATTCTTATATTTATATTCTTTCATTTATTAATTTTTATGGAAACATTGAGGAAAACCACTAGATAGTGATTGCATGCTGATATAATGCTAAACACTTTGTCTAATACTGAACTGTCTGGTACCTAAGAAATATAATCAGGCAAGGTAGAAAGAAAGTATTGTGCCTTTTACATATTTCAAAATGTATAACAGAATTCATCTGAAGGCCAGATGTGGTATCCTCTTCCAATATCAAATAGTCCTATGTAATGTATATGACTGAGTAGTTCATCCATATATTTATCTTAAAATCTGAAGGTGGGCAATGCATTTAGATGGTATTTGACAGAGATATATTTGTACCATAAAAGACAGTACTATTAATAAATTGATTTTGTCCTGTTAATTATTCAATGCCCATCTCTAGGTAAGACTAGGAAGTGTTATTTGGATTTGATTGATCTTCCTGGTATACTCTAGATATTGGATAATAACTATAGTTTGCAATATTGGTGAATATCTGTACTATAGTTCCTATCTATTCCATTCTCCTGCAAATAAATCTATTCAGTAAAATAACACTCATGATTCAAAAACAAAATCCACAATATTATAATTTAGAATATAATAATAGCCTGTGACCCATTGAGACTGGGTCATCATTTCAGAAATATTTTCTTATGTAAACAGAAAAACACAATAACAAAGGGCAACATAGCAGTGGAAGCAGGGACAATATCCAATATCCTGACAGCCTGACCGCAGCTGATCACCCTCTGGCAGCCAATGGTGGGAGCATTCTACCCTGCCTCTGGAGGGCTAGGATCAGACTGGTCTACTCTACCTGCAGGCAGAGGCATAGCAGTGCAACAACGTTGAAGGAACCATAATTTTGCCAAATTTCAATCTCATAGCAGTAGTGAGGTCCAGTTGGATGCATTCTGTAAATTAGTACATTTGAGGTACCTTGGTTCAAAAATTGTTACCCTATGTTGCATTGTTTTATTCAGTTAAAGGTTACAGACAGACAAATTTTAGAAGTATATTGTATTATAAACGTATCAGTAAAATGGCTACAGTGGAGGGGATGGCAGGGAACAAAATATGCATGTATCGGAAAACAAATGGTTGAGGTTGCATTCTTCCTTCTTGTTTCCCTGGATGCTTTCAACCACCTGAAGTCCTGCCTTTTGGTCTCATCTTTCCATAAAAAACAGCAGTACAGTGCACCCCCTTTTCATTTTTATTTTCTTAGAATGCTGCAGCATATAAGGCACATGCATTTCTGGACTATTCTTACAAATAATGAGTATACTTGAAGCTGGAGTGTTTTCATTATAGCATTTGATCTCCCTCCATCCTCCTTTCTCCTTTCTCTCTCTGTTTCTCCCTCTCTTCTTTCCTCCCTCTCACTACCTATCTACCTTTATAAAATCATGTGGAAATTGAAGCCGGTAAATATCAAGTATCCACAAGTGATTGTGGCTTATTTCACAAACCATGATTTTAAAACAAGTGATTATCCTGAGATGTAAATTAAACCTTAAAGTATAAAACCAGCCGATCATACCATTGTGCATCAGGCACATTTAACACAATTTCCTTCTCTTATGCCAAAAGCTGGCTAACAATCCTGGAAATTGATGTTTAATACATTTACAGCCCCTAGCTTGAAAAAAGTTGCACTAGTTTATGGCTAGTGCAAATAACAATTTACACTTGCCACAGTGTAAATTGTGTGCAGTGTAAATAACAATTTACACTGCACACAAAAAGGCTCCTATGATTCTGCGATATTGCAGTATGCAGTACAATATCTGGAATAATACGGTAAGCTTATCTCAGACAATGCCATTCCTGAGTAAGTGAAAAATAAGTATACTGCAACCATATGCCCTATCTTTGAGTTGTAGGAAGCACTACTTTATGCCTGTGTTATGTGTTCAGTCACATCATTTCTGTCATCATATTTCATCTAATAACACTCCATGTAATAGTACCTCCATTAAGAAGTAGCAAATGGATTACATAAAGGCCAAGAGGGATTTTAAATGATAGAAGAACAGAGAAATGTTTGACATCAAATATTTTAGAAATGTATAACATAGTGAAATAGGAGTATATAAAGCTTACCTCTTACTGAGTGTAAATCACTCTTTAAAAATCAGCTGTTACCAAAAGACAATAAACTGTATTTAATGGTAAGAGATACCAACCTTATTGCTCTGAGACTAGAATTCTGACTCTGTGTATTCTTACCAGTAAAACTACTGAAATCAGAATGTTTAACTTACTATGTTACAGATTAAGACAGGCTGATTTAAAATTGCCTGCAACTGCCTGTAGCCATTGCTGCATACCTATTCGTGAGGTTGACGGGTAAGCATAGATTGTAGATGGCTGCAGATAGGCCGACGCACAGGTGCACGTCCTGCTTGCTGATTGGTTGATTCGAATTCCTGTTCTGTGCTTTGCTATTTAAGTGCCCTCTAGCCAGAACAAACATTTGTAGAAATATAAATGGAACACCTATGCAACCGTCTCTGAACAACAGATGCATACATTCCGTAATATGCAATGCTGGAGAAATCTGCTCATAAGACATGGAATATGTAACAAGTTTTGTCATCATCTTGTTTGTCATAAAACTCAAGTTCAGAGTTGATGCATTTAGCCTATTTGGATCTAATGTATCCATTCCTACAATTATCATAATGTAACCCCCGTTTTCAAAATAATAATATATAAATAAAACATCCCATAATTAATAGGATTTGTCTTTCAATCCTGTCCACTCAACAATCCCACCATAACTCAAAAATAAAATGCAGCCCAAGCCAAATAAAGCTGCTTTCCCCTGCCCCAAAGCTGTCATTCTACTCTTTTTTTTAATATTATTATCTCATGTTGAATAATTATCTGACAAGCACCTGCCATGTCAACAAACACTGTTGATAAGAAAGACAAAAAAGTTTGTATAAGATTTGTAGAAATGGGGGGGGGGGGAGAACTTGAGAAAATATCACAAAATATAAAGATTGCAAATAGAAGTAGAACTGTGGAAAAAGAAAGTAAAGATGGTACCGATAGCAATAGGCATCTTGGGTGCAATCCCAAAACATCTGAAGCACCATTTGAACATCATCAGCATCAACAAAATCACTATTAGCCAATAGCAAAAGGCAGTTTTACATGGAATAGCATACATCCTGTGATGATACCTTTAACATTAATAAGCAACAATAGCTGCCTACCCAGATCCTTCAGAAATACTTGAACAAAAGGAACAAAAATGCCAAATCCAATCTAAACATCTGGCTGACTGTATGACCAACTATAATAATAATAATATGTCTGCACTGCCACATTTGGGGAAGTTTGATCATTCTTTCTACCTTTGTTTCACTTCTATATGAAATCATAAAGGGACTGAACAATAAAATAGACATGGAGTGTATAATGGTGTCCTATTTTTGCAAAGAGTTCTTATCTTTGTATTCTGGCCCTCTGAACTCTGTTATGCCTATTTGCATGACAGTGTTGGTCAGGGAAAATAAATTTATTCCTCAATTAAACCATAAGAGCTGGATGGGTTTAGCTGCCTCCTTGACAATATAATTCTCTGTAATCTAATTAAGCAAAGACAGTTAAGTTTCCAGATATAGGAACTCTTGTCTCGTGCAGTTTCTTTTTATGGCTTAAATGAAGCAGAAACTACCAGACATTTGATGCATTTTTTTGTGTATGTCTTCTAGTCAATCCTGAATCCTGGCAACTGTCTATATAAGTCTCTGCAGTTTTCCTGGCAAGATTTGAGAAATGGTTTGTCATTGCCTCCTTCCTAAGACTGAAAGAGAATGACTGGCCCAGATGGCTTTGGTTCTAAGGCAGAATTAGAATTCATGGTCTCTGGTTTCCAACTAGATGCCTTAACAACTGCATCAAACTGGTTCTTGCTAGATAAATGCAGTACTTTGACTGCATATAAAAATGAAAGCATTTAACTCAATTGATTGTCCTTTGTAAACATTAAGATATTCCTTCTTATAGACATTGCAATTTAAATCTGGTACTTTTTCCTGCCTTTTCCACAGTCCACTTTTTTCCAATTCTCCTATTAATGGCAATTGGTTATTTAGATAATTAGTATTCCTCCTTGTAAAACCCCACTTTATTTGTCCTTTCATCATGTTCAATCTCTTTTATCTTTCTCCTTCCAATTGTCTAGAAAGGCCAAAAATCAGTCCTCTTCCCTCTTCATTCAGAGAAACAGGAAAGGGATAGGATATGTTCCATCCCTCTATCACTGTAGCTAAACACTTCTTTCAGATTTAAAGTGGCAGGGATAGGTGAAGGTTCTCTTTATTGTCTATCTGTCTCCAAAAGCCCTCTCTTCTTTGTCCAAAGCCAACAAGACCACAGGGATTGCAAAACTCTCCTGCTCTTCTTCCAGCAATGAAGCGTCTTCCAATGCAGAAATGTTAGGGGCAATGGGACAGCCTATTCTTGTATCTCCCCTCATCAGTTACACCCTTCCAGCCTCTCTCTTCAGCCTGCCTTTGTATAGTCTAGTTCAGGGCTGTCAAACTCACGGTCCTCAGGCAGGATGCATCATGCAATGGCCACGTCTACATCCAGTTTAGCGAAGGGTGGGAAAGTCATGATATGTCACATGACGACATTATTATGACGCCTGGTCTAGTTGTTCTTGAAGGTTGAGCTTCCTGAATCTCTGGAATGAAACAAAAGATTTCTAAAACAAATAAAATCCAGGGGGCAAAGTGACTGATTATGATTATGATCAAAGTGTCAAATCTTAGCAACCACATAAATAGATTTTGTCCATGGAAGCCTGGGTTGCTTCAAAGGATGATGACTGAGTTAAAAGCATAAACATAATTGTAAGTAAACTCTATTATGAGTAAAAGATCTGTCGAATGAAGAATGCTCTCTCTTGTAATTTCACAAATGTCATCTGGGGATGTTCCACGATATGGGAAAGTGGGGGGGATGCAGTCAGTGTGATGTCAATTGTCCATCCTTTTTCTAGGAAAACAAACAAAACAGCAGACTTGATCTTTACAGAAAAATGCTAGGAGGAAATGAACAAGGAATCCCATAGTAAGAATAAATCTTTTTGAAGGGGATCTAAAAGCCCCTATGCTTAAAAGGAAAACTATTTTATCTGTGAGGGGAAATATTGCATAGTAACCATGAGCATAAAAAGAGCTTGCAGATATCCTTCATAATACTCTTACTGCTACTTCCCCATTATGTTCTAAATGTGCCACATGCACAGGAGTTTATTTTTAAATGTTCATATGAAATGTGAAACTCACATCCCCACTTACATGTGTGCACCTGGACCTAGTTAACTTACTGGGTCTCTTTGTTGCTGTTAAAATGGTTTTTAAGAGGTTTATGTGATATTATTTTTAAAGTTCTCATCTCTTTGTTGCCTCAGTCATGGTTAAAAATGCCTTAATTTGTGTGTTTGATAAATATTAGATTTTGGAATGGGATCATATTTGCAGTACTGAAAGGGCAGTCTTTTTGTTGGCAGCTTTGACCATCTGTTTGGAAGTGTTACACAGAGTAAATGCAGAACCCATGCTTCCCTCCACTTTCCTAATAGCTAAGTGACTCTATCAGATATGTCAGCACAAACCATCTGTCAGGCATCTGTGCACGTGCTGTTTCTTATGTACAAGATGCTCTTGCACATAGGAATCCCTGTGTTGTTTCCAGGATTCAAATATATTCAGATATATATTTGTATGGATGGATATATGGATATATAACCAAGTCCCATTAAATTCAATAGAATTTATTTTCTGGTTTGTATAGCCACCTTTTCCCATCTGGTGTCCTCTAGAGGGGTTGGGATTGTAGCTATTAGACTGTCTAAATATGAAGGGAAATATGGGAATGATTATTCCAATATATCTTCAGGTTACCAACTAAGGGAAAGGATATTTCAGAAAGCAGCCTTCCAATGAAATCTTATACATTCTGACTCAGAAGTTAGTCTCATTGTTTACAGTATAGTAGAACCTATTGCCATGTAAAGTACTATATGTAACACTGTATTAGTTACTTGAAATAAGCCATCAGCACACTGAAAGTAGTTTAAAATTTCAAAATAAAAACATCTGAGTTTTCTATAATGTAATTATCTCAGTGGTAATTCCATTTTCCCAAAGTCACAGACTTGTTCTATTGAAGCTGAAACAAATCTGTAGGAATACAGAAATTTTATTTATATTTTTAAAACGTTTAATGAAGATAAAAATAAAAAGATGTAACAAGAAATGGTACATACATAGGACAGAAATTACAATAACATTTATAGGAATGGTACTGCTTCACCATAAACATCAAAATTGCACTATCTTTGTTCAGCAAATATTATAATTTAATTATCTGAGTATATATTTTATCATTTCCTTCTTTTCCTTAAGGATGCTCAAATATGTTTTTATTAAGGTTGGGGTCAAATTAGTGGTAACTTGTATGTACAGCCAGAAAATTTCACATCAGAGGAAGCTCCAAATCAGTATTTTTGCTGGAAAAAAGGTACTTAATGGATTGTGGTTTTTTTAAAATTTGATTTATATGCCGCCCTTCTCCGAAGACTCAGGGCGGCTTACAATGTGTTAAGCAATAGCCTTCATACTTTTGTATATTTATACAAAGTTAGCTTATTGCCCCCACAAACTGGGTCCTCAATTTACCCACCTTAGAAAGGACGGAAGGCTCAGTCAACCTTGAGCCTGGTGAGATTCGAACATAGTTAGTTTTCATGCATCATTTCACCATGTAAATATACGACGCATCAGTCACTTTTTCAAATGGTAAGTTCTATACAATTTTGAAAATTTCATGAACACAACAAAAATAATTTAAACATAAAATAAAAATGGATAAAATCTCATTAGAAATATTAGATTTTTATTGTTTTTAATCTTTTTTAAAAAATCAATAATCTTGTAAATATTATAAAATTCTCAACATTCATAGGAATAACTGTAGATCAAGATTACTACAGAAAAGATGTCTTAAGAAATTAATCATAAAATGAACATAAATGTTAAATGCAAAATAACAGTCTACACTAGGATAGCTTCTTTGTGGTATACAGTGTTCTTAGTTAGAATAAAAGGGATGTTTTGTTTCCCCAAAAATAAGACATCCCTTGATAATAAGCCCAATTGTGCTTTTGAGCGCATGTGCTAAAATAAGCCTTCCCCGAAAATATTTAAACACAGAGCTGGAAATCAGGTAAGACGGCAAGAGGAGCCCCATCTTGATCCTCATGCCCCAAAATAATAAGACCTCCCTGAAAATAAAGCCAAGCGCTTATTTTGGAGTTCAAAAAAATGTAAGACAGGGTCTTGTTTTCGGGGAAACACGGTACATGCAGTAGCTATGTTGCAAATTCCCAAAATAAACTCAGGGATGGTAAAATGGGGGAATATCTGGTTCATAGACCTACTTCAATCTAAACTTTTAGAATTCAACCGCAGTGTTTCTTCAGTTATGTGTCAAAGAAATGTGTGGTGATCTCTCAGAGTATCTTACCAAAATGGAGAATTACTTAGGAATATATAAAATGTCATTCCTTTCAATAGCAGTCCATAAAAAGGATTATCTATTTGAATCAAAACCACAGATGAATCATGGACACAGGAACAGTATATTTATTCATGCAGAAATGTGTAAAATCATTCATTTTTATTAGTTCCATAAGTTAATCACATTTCACTCCCAAGAAGGCATTTCTGAACCTTCCAAATAGCCAGAGGTGAAAGTATTTATCAGTACTAAAGTCCAAATGGTTCTATTGTTTTTAAGTTCAGAGTGTACTGAATCTCTTCATTCCTTGGGAAAAATCATAATTACTTTCAAGCAGTGACAGACAACTCCCAGATGAACAGTTTTTATGAACTCTGAACTGACTTTGCATTCTTCCTGGAAAAGATTATTGTCAGGTAATTGACAAGACCACAGCATAAAACCATTTCAGAATAATAATATTTAATGATGCCTTAGTGTTTGAATGATCCCTTTTGAAATTCATGAATGTTGTGACCTTCTCACTTCAGGAAATAGTTCTGTGGAAAGGAAACTTTCATCTCTGTACTTCACTGTACATATCCTAAATGAAAACCAGCCATACATAGAACAGGACAATATTCATAAACTTTCTATTGAACTCTGATCTTGATGTCTCAGAGATATATACTCTGTATAAGTGAAGAAAATGAAATTTTTCTTGAAATGCCAGGAAATGTTTTTTATCCTCCTCTAATTGTCATATGACAATTTGTCCTGTTTTAGGAATCCTCATGCAAGAAAATATGGAGTGTGAATATATTCACATGCAAATTGTATTTTATTCATGATAGTAATGCCAAGCCACTGCACATGTCTTAGCTGTAGATGCAATTTCATCACCCTATTCTTCCTTTTAATATGTACTACTCTTGATGAAGACTATTGGCAATCTTTTATAATGCACATTTTATGATTAAGTTGAATTAAAACGGCTTCTGAAATAAATGGGACTTAGAAACTTTTACAGCACATTCCTTATAATCAAACCTATTGAAATCTGTTGCCAGAGTAAAAGATATTGCAGGAAGAGTAGCCACAGGATTTTCAATAGCAGATGAACACAAAATGAGGGGGAATAAATGTTCAGATTAACTTCTGTGGCATAATTTTATTTGCACAAAGCAGCTCTTTAATTCTGGGTTGGTAAAGAGAATGCACTGTTGGTAAAGAGAATGCACTGGGTTGGTAAAGAGAATGCACTGTTTCCCAGACTAATAGTAAATATTAAGTTTTGATAACAACTAGATTTTTTGTGAAATATATAATTTGAATTACATGCGGCCATGAGTAGTAGTGTTGTTATGGGTACCTGTTAGTATTTTTCAATTGATGGTATTGTTTAACTTTTAAAAAGCAATAACCCCAAATGTTTAACTTGTGAAATACACTCTTCCAAATCAAATTAAACATTGAATATAAAACCATCATTGTTTTCTGCTTCTATTTTATTTTACCGAAATATTTTCTTTTTATTAACTTCAGTGCTTGACTAAACCAAAGAAGCAAAACAGCTACACCTTGTGACAGTAAGCATGAAGTAACTGTGCAATTGTTTTTTTTAAAAAAATACGTTTTTTATAAAGAAAATATTGCAAATAAACACAAAAAATACACTATTTAGGTATTTTAATATCTGCAAAAATAGATAAACAAGTGGGGGTTGTATATATATATATATGAGTTTCTAACAGAATGAGTTCAAAATTCAACTATTGATTAAAGCTCCTATAATTCTTTGCTGATATTTAGTGATCTTCTGGAATAATTGCTCCACCAGAGATAGGAGAGTTAAGAAAGAAAGAAAGAAAGAAAGAAAGAAAGGAAGGAAGGAAGGAAGGAAGGAAGGAAGGAAGGAAGGAAGGAAGGAAGGAAGGCATTATGCCTAGCACAACTTTTGATTCCCCTCCCCAACCACTTAATCATATCTTTGTTTTGGGTCAGTGAATGGAAGGAAAGAGACTTAGGCTGGAAGCAACCCTTCAACTTGCCACCCTATTGCCTTTTTCAAATAGAGAAATTATACCATTTTTTTAAAAAATGTCTTTATTCATTTTCCTCTTAGCTTTGGTCTTGTTCTGCTGGATATCCAGCCTGTTTCATAAGCCAATCATTCTTTTGCTGGCTTTTTCTCCATACCAAGTACAAACACATCCAGTTCTATTTTCTGCTAGTTTTCCTGCCCAGAGAGGATGGAGTAGAATTCTGTGCTTCTTTACACAATTTCTTTTTCCAACATTCTGGTGGAGTGAACAAATAAAAAGTGTTTAATTCAATGAATGTCATGCAGGCGATGCTCAAGAACTGATTAAGGTGTCTGAAAAGCAGGGCCTGTTTAATGAGTGTTTCTCAATCATGCCCACTTGAAAATGCGAGGAGATGCTTGCTGAGGAATCCTGAGATTTGAAGTCCCCACATCTTCAAGGGGCCAAGGTAGAGAAACATTAATCTAATAAATGAAACTGGTGCTCCTAAACAGCAAACATGGTAACAAACAGTAAGAAGATTCAATGGTAATGTTTTGTTGCTCTTCATTTTAGAGCAGGGGTCTCCAACCTTAGCAACTTTAAGACTGGCAGACTTCATTACCTCATCTCCCAAAATTCCCCAGCCAGCAATGCTGAGAATGAAGAAGCTTCTTCAGCTCTGACAGGATAGTGGAGAATGGAAGGATTTATATTCCTTGCAGACAGCTGGTCATTTGCATCCATTTAGAGGGTCGCTGAAGCACTTGGAGGTTTATCTGTGTCCTCAGGATCACCTGAGTAGCGCTCCTGGTTCCTGTACTCTGCAATTCTTTCCTCTGAAAATCCGTTCCTACTCCTACACCATTCAAAGGGTTTTCATCCTAAATTGGATAGCTAAAAGTCTATAGAGATTCTCAGTCATCCAAGTCACGGTTGTCCCAAAGATGCTTTTTCAGGGGGCAACTGGACTTTCTTGTTGTTGTTTTTTCTTTGAAGGCATTTCGCTTCTCATTCAAGAAGCTTCTTCAGACCCCTGCTTTAGAGGCCGCTCGCGTAGGGCGCCTCAAGGGGCTGAGCGGGTCAAGCACTTTCCGCGCCGTTTCGCTTTCACTTTTCCTTGCCAAGCCAAGCGCGGTGGCAAAGGAGCGGCAGCAGCGGCGGTGGTAGTGGTGGCGGCGGCTATCTTGGTTCGAGCAGGTAAAAAAAAAGCGAGTCCCTATTAAAGGCTTGTCCTAAAGCAGGAGGAACGTAGGCAGGAAAGAGAAATAACAGTCTTGGAAGGGAAAGGAGAAAGGACGTCAGCTGGAAGCCGAGGCCTAATTCCCCTACCTCGAACTATCATGTTTCAGTATCGAAAGTGACGACTCCATTACGCATGCTCGCTTTTGGAGCCTTTGAAAGCTCTCCAAAATTGCTCTCGAGGCGGAGGTTTTTCCGCTCCCTTTTGCTGTGCTGAACTGACCCCTGAGTCTGAGGGCTTAGGTCAGATAGTCCCCAATTTGCGAGGCTTGCCCCTGTCGCTGTGGGTCGTCTTTAACCGATACGATTCCGGTAACAGGAACCGATCAAAAACCAGTGGCTTCTGGTTATTCTACGGTGACTTTTGCTACTGCGCTTCCCTTCACACACACCCTCCCCCACCCGCGATTGTGTTTTCGCAGCACACTGAACTACCAACTAACCGCACTTTAGCGTGCAAGTATCGTAGGGTGTGAATCCGAGCGGCGTAATTCATTCTTTGCGAGAAGCTGGAAAATTGGATCTGGGCATATATCATGCGCAGATTAAGGGGCGTTCATAAATTCATAAGTATTAAGGAGCGTGCATAAGTGCACCAGCGTGCCTACCGTCCCTGTCCTAATATTCCTTTTTACTTTTTTCGTGTATTCAAATTACGTTTATACTTTTACCTGTTATTTTATATATGCTTGACAAATAAACTTAGGATTTATGATTTAAACGGAGTCCATTTGGGTCTGGAGAGGCCCTACCGAAGATCTCCTTTGGCTCATGGATAAATTTGCAAGACGATATGAAGGCAACGAATGAACAGCTTTACCTACGATCATGTTTAAAGTTCAGTTGGAAATCAGGAGGATGAAATCAGATTATTGACTTAAAAATAGCAACAGGTAGTTTTAGGGAATTCACTGGTTTCTTTCATGCTACTGCTGATGTTATTTTGAAGGAAAGTTGATTAAACAGATTAAAAAGAAATGGGTACTTTTTGCACTGGGAAGGTCTCTTGAGCCAGGACGTTTTGGATCCTTTTTAGTACTATCTGCTGTTACTAAATAGAGTATAGCCTCTTTCTTCATAAATTGAAACAATGGGAGATGAATGGTCCTAAAAGCCAGATGGATTTGGTTGAATTGTAGCCACTATATGATCACTCATGGATTTATATCCACATGGAGAGGCATGCAGTGGGGTATCAGTGGGCCCAGTACCCTTCAGATTCTGTATAAACAACACTGTAACACTGTAAAATCCTGCCTCTAGCAGAGTATTTTGGGCCCCATATGGTGAGTTCCATTTGACAGGATCTAGAAGATGTCACTTTCTCTATAACCCTTATAGCCTTCCAAAGAGCCCTCAAATGGTGGCTTTTTTAAAAAAACATTAAAGCTAGGGTTCATCCTGGCAGCAGGAAGCTCATGCATTGGCCACACAACATTCTAATTTTAATCCTCTTAGCCTCCAGTTTTTATGGATTATTAAAACCATTATTTAATTGTTTTAAATGATTTTTATAACTGTCGATTGTATTGTATGTGAACCAGAATCACCTTGTGTAAGATCAGTGGCCACTTAAATTTGATAAATAAATGACTTGTCATTTACACGTTAACAAAAGTGAATAAGTATAGTTTGCCTTAAAATTAATTATCCTTATTTTAATATTAAGGTGTCATTCTGGCAATCTATAGTTCACCAAATTATGTACTCTTTAAGACAGCCTACTTGATAGAAAAGAATATATAGTATAATGCCTTTGAAACTATACCATATAAATGATAGTCAACATTTCATAAACGTGTTTATATTGTCTCAATTTATTTTCTTTATTAGATTTCTAATTCTGGATTCCGTAGAAACCTGAGATCATATTGCTGCTTCCTGATCAGATTTCTATATCGAAGAAGAGTAAAATGTTCTTATTGCTAAGTATTCTAAGTTTTCTATGTGAGACATCATATTCATTTGCTAGAGATGAAAGCAATCCTTTTCCTTGGGATAATATTAGACTTCCAAAGCATGTTGTTCCAATTCATTATGATCTTCTTATTCATCCAAATCTCACAACTCTATCTTTTACTGGATTGTCCAAGATAGAGATTTTAATAACCGAGCAAACTAGTTCAGTCATCCTTCACAGCAAATATCTTCAGATAACCAAAACTACTATCCACAACACCAAGGACAGCGCTGATACAGCTAAAGGAATGATGGTTTTAGAATATCCACCATTTGAGCAGATAGCACTTATGTCTCCTGAACCTCTACAAGTTGACCAGAGCTACATTATTAGCATTGAGTACTCTGCCAATTTATCTGATAGTTTTCATGGTTTCTATAAAAGCACATATAGAACTCTGGCAGGGGAAATAAGGTAAGCCCTCTACTACTGTATTTATTATTTGAATATATAATTTTTATTTAGAATCATGGAGTTTTTTTTTCTTATATTTACAAATAGTCCTTGACTACGATAATTCGTTCAGCAACTATTTGAAGTTATGATGGTAGTGAATGAATGGTGGTTACAACTCCTTGTCCCAGCACCCTGCAATCATGTGATTGTGATCTGGGTACTTGACAATCAGTTCACATTTATGGTACAGTCATGCAATCACTATTTACAACCTTCACTGCTGGTTTCTCCAGAAAGTCAGTGGGGAAGCCAGCAGAGAAGGTCACAAATTACTGGTAAGTCTTCCTCAACCTTGGAATTAGTTAGCACCTTAAAGGCCTTCCCACTGCCTTTTTAACTTTATTAATTTTAATTGCCTCCTAGTGAAATATAATATTTATATGGTTTTTATGTATTCATTGTATACCATCAAGAGCTGTTCTGTGAGTGAGATGGATGGGTATATATATTTTCTTGAAATCAAGAAAAATTAATAGGGTCATCAAAATAATAGCATCAGACTCTGACCTGAATCTGGATTGAAACTGATGTTATTGATTTAATCCAACCTGCCTAAAATTCAGACAGCATATATTCTTAATTTTTTTGCTCCAGAGGAAAATATTTGTAGGTGGGTTGTTACAGTTTGCCAGCTTCAATTAGGATTTTTTAAGAAGAGATCTCACAGTACTTCTTTTAATGCTTTAAACAAAGCCCGTGTAACTTCCTAAACCCATCTAATCTAATTTAATATGAAACCCAGATGGTCAGAGGCTAAGAGTAATAGTGGCTGTGTAATATCTCAACCATTTTCATTATCCTTAAGTTAAAACAACTGTAAACTAATTCCCCAAATAGGACTAGATAATGTTTTAGATATGTTTTGAAAAATCCTAGGGAATTTTCCTGTCTAGTACTCAAGCTCCAGAAGGTTCTGATAAATATTTTCCAAGGTCTAAATACAATACTTCCTATATTATAACAGGGCAATACAATATATTTAATTTAATGTTTCAGTTATAACGGTGGTAACTGATGGTAAACTTATTCTGGTAGAGAGTTCATTCTTCATCCTTCTTCTTAATGCTAGTTTATAAAGTGGTGTATGTCGTATTCTAGAATTGGTTATTTATTTTCATGCATTTCTTTTCGTTCCTAAAATGAATCTTTGGGATATCTTTCACGATGGAATCCATTAAAAAAACAAATCCATAATTAAACAGGCAATCTGAGAGTACCTATCAAGTTGTAAATTCTAGAAAAGCAATTGTGATACAGACTAATCTTCTCTACAGGTAGTCCTCGACTTAACAATAGTTCATTTAGTGATAGTTCAAAGTTACAATGGCACTGGAAAAAGTGATTTACAAACGTTTTTCACACTTATTACTGTTGCAACATCCCCATGGTCATGTGATCAAAATTCAGATGCTTGGCAACTGGTTCATACTTATGACCATTGCTGTATCTCAAGGTCATGTGATCATTTTGCAGCCTTCTGACAAGCAAAGTCAATGGGGAAGCCAGATTCACTTAACAACCATGTCACTAACTTAACAGCTGCAGTCATTCACTTAACCATTGGGACAAGAAACATCATACAATGGGGCAAAACTCACCTAACAAATATCTCACTTAACAACAGAAATTTTGGGCTCAGTTGTGGTTGTAAATCAAGATCTACCTGTACACATATCTCAGAATACAGCCAATAAGCAGAAGTACCTATTTCCAAAAACATGTAGGCATAGTCATTTTAATGTCATTTTAATGACTATGCTTCTTTTTTTCCTGATGTATAAATATAAGGTAAATTATATTGTTGAAGTGAAATGTGGACTAGTAAACATTTTACCATGTATTCTATCTGCATGGTCAGTTTTAAATGTACTTGTTTTTGTCTTAATTCCAGGGTGCTTGCATCAACCCAGTTTGAGCCAACAGCTGCACGTATGGCTTTTCCGTGCTTTGATGAACCTGCACTAAAAGCAACATTTTCTATTAAGATCAGAAGAAGCCCAAAGCACCTAGCACTATCTAATATGCCTTTGGTATATGCATACTTTGAATATTTTAGAAGGCAGATAAAAGAAAAATATTTTTTAACAGAAGACTAAACATGTTGCATATATTTTATGCGCAGAATGTTCACATCAAATCAAAGTAGAAAATTCATTGTTAATATACTGAAACTTGAAATCAAAATTCCTCATATCCTCAAAAGTGGCATCCTTTCCTATTTTGAACTGCAACACTTTAATTTTTTTCTTGAAAGATGTTCAGTTAAACTGAATGATGTTTTCTTCTGGATAGATGTGGATTAAACTGCTCTGTAGAACACGCTAATGCGTAACTATTAATGAGTTGCATAGACATACATGTATAACTTACATTTTAGTGGCCCTTCAAAAGGGCAAGTATAACCTTTGCTGCAAAGGAATGTTTTGTAAAATTAGCATAATGTTTTTATAATCTTTTTGCAGTGAGAGAATTTAAACAGAATTACAAAAGACTTAATTCCGAGCAATCTTGGAGTTTTCAACTAGAAGCAAAAAGTAATTGTGTTTTTAAATTTTAGGTGAAATCAATAAACATTAATGAATGGCTTATTGAGGACCAGTTTGACATCAGTGTAAAGATGAGCACTTACTTAGTAGCCTTCATTATTTCGGACTTTGAATCAGTTACCAAGAAGACCTTACGTGGAATTAAGGTAATCATTTAGCATCAGTTGATTTTATCTGTATAAACATTTATATAGATTCAAGCACAAGCTAGCAATTATAAAATGATTTCTGAAAATGAGTACAGTCTGATTTTAACTAATTTTTCAGAAATTCCAAAGTCTATTGATGGAATATAATAATCAAATGCTTAGATTTGCACTATTGCTTTCAAGCTGTTGAACAAGGGATTACATAGATTTTTTTTAAAAAAAATGTTGATATCTATTTATAAAGTAGCACAGTAATGATTTATATTCAGAACTGTTCTCAGTTGTTACACCAGGCTTACGGTAACAAGAGTAACTGAACAAAACTTCTATTAATTAGCATGACATGAAACCTAGAAGCTTTGGCTTGTTCCCATCCTAAACAGAATTGGAAGCAAATCCAACAAAACTATCTCTTTTGCTCTGCCCAGTGCAATTCTGGGTGTTGATTTTAGTTGGGATTTTGTTCTGGGAAACCTATCTTGATGCAATTTAACAGTATGTTCAAAATCCATTCCTGCTTGTGTCTTTTAGGTTTCAGTATATGCTGTGCCACACAAAATCAAACAAGCAGAGTATGCTTTGGATGCAGCAGTGAAACTTTTAGACTTCTTTGAAGGATATTTTGGCATTGCATATCCTTTGCCAAAACAAGGTATATATATTATTCTGAGATACTGTCAAACATCT
This sequence comes from Masticophis lateralis, assembly GCA_030761175.1. Lineage (NCBI taxonomy): Eukaryota > Metazoa > Chordata > Lepidosauria > Squamata > Colubridae > Masticophis > Masticophis lateralis. Next base: position 240,561,510 of record JAUDYJ010000002.1, read on the forward strand.
GAAAAGTATATTAAGCAGCCAGATTAATTCTCTAATTTAAAGTCATTTTTAAAAGTTTTAAAAAATCCTTTAGAGTTAGATTTTTTAAAAATATGTGTTTTATGTAAACAAATTCTTACTCAATTCAAAGTTCCTTCCAATTAGTGTTAGACTTTTTATTGCTGATAATGTTGCTAAGATATGAACCAACTCAATGCAAAATGGAATTTCAGATTGCAGTCCTATACATTTTGAAGCGTTATTGAGTTTAATATGATAAAGTTAAGTCAGAAAAATCACCTGTGTAAAGAGTTCTAGATTTTTTTCTTACGCATAAACAGTCTTGTGGGAACATTTCATATGCCGTCCCAAAGACTGCTACTTCTATCTAGATATTGCTATCATCTTTTTTCACTGCTATTTTTAATTATACGTTCTTTTTCAGTCTACATTGCATAGAGTAATAAAATTGTTGTTTTTTTAAAAAAAAATTCTGAAGAATGATTTTAAAGGGCCAAAAAGATTTACGATTAAAAATTTCCATATCATTAAATATTTGAACTTATATTAGTATATTTGTATGTAAGTGCATGTCCTTTTTTCCCAGGTGTACTATATGGTGTAAACAGATTTTAAGAAAATAACATTTCATTACAGATCTAGCAGCTATTCCAGATTTTCAGTCTGGTGCAATGGAGAATTGGGGATTGACCACATACAGGGAATCTGTTTTGTTATATGATTCTGAAAAATCCTCAATATCAAGGAAACTTGGAATTACTATGACAGTAGCCCATGAACTTGCTCATCAGGTAATTTATAGTTTGCTTTTCATATATGAAATTGAAGGTTATATTTTAATTATCTGGCAACAACTTCTTCTGAAATCAGAGGAGTAACATCAGTTGACAGTTACATTGTGCCATTTATATAAATGACTCAAGCCAGCATGTATGATCTTTTTTTTTAAATAAAGTTAACAGAATCTACAGTATGTTTTCTGTATATAGTATAGAAAGGACATCTAGTCCCTAGTTTCTTCATTGAAGCTTTACAGAGACTGTGGGTACATACTTTGCATTCATCAGTGAATGTACTACATATAGTTTTAGCGATACCACATAAGCTTTGAGGTACACCACCCAAAGTCACTTGTTTTATGACACAAGTGTTGATATAAATAACTTTTTAGGGATTTCAACAGAAGTAAAAAATATGCATCTGCTTATATTCCAGTTATTTTTGACTGGAGTTGAACTGTCCATCCTAATAGAAATTCAGTAAGAGTGTTGGTTCTTCTAAGTACATTCCTGCAGACATTCCGTTTGTCTTAAAAACTACTACCCAGTAAAATGCCAAATAATCGGTCTAAAGGCTCATAGTGCTAGATTAGCTGCTGATGTTTATATTGGAGTTGTTATGCGTGTACAGTTTTCATAAACAACAAATATGACATGGTCTTCTCATGAAAGGCACTAGCTGTCGCCACACAAAACAATTCTTTTCTGTTCATAAATGAGACAATTGAGTAGGTACAGAACAGTGTCAAGCTATACCTTTACTTTGTTCCCTATTTATAAAATGGGCACTTTCAATTTGATTTGCATCTTATGAATTGTGTTAATCTTACTATGTATTCTTTTTTATAGTGGTTTGGAAATTTGGTTACCATGGAATGGTGGAATGATCTTTGGCTTAATGAAGGTTTTGCAAAATTTATGGAATTTGTGTCAGTAAGCAAGACCCATCCAGAACTGAAAGTTGTAAGTATTCTCCTAATTTAATAATAAGTCAAGAAAATCCAAGGACTGAAAATAGACACCTTCTCCCCTTTATAGATTTGCACTAGGCAGACTCAGCAAAGTTTTTAGACTGTAGACATGATTGTGTAGCACTGCATGAAATTTTATAATTAATGAAAATAATTATACAGTGAATTATGTGAGTGGCATGATGGCGTAGAGGTGGAGCTCTTGCCTCACTATTTGGTAGCTGTGAGTTCGATCCTAGGTAGCAGAAGATATTTCGCTCTCTGGGCATGATGAATAATAATCTGCTGTGAACATTGCATAGGTGTCAGGAAGGGCATCCAGCCAGTAAATGCTCGAGCTCCAATCTGTCATCCTGACTCCACCCCGATGAAGGGATTACGGGGTTATTAAAAGGTAGAAAAATTACATATCGAATTGTACCCATTTTCCGATAATACTAAAACTAATATTTTCTAAGTCCTCTTAGGGCTTAAGAGAGTTATTTCCTACTATTTCCTGTTCTCCCTTTTTTTCTTTTGGGAAGTGGAATATTTGAATGGAGTCTGCAACATTCCTTTTGTTCTCAGCCCATAAAGAAAAAAAAATCTTCTTTCTACTGAGATCAATATTTTCAGATAAATAATACAAAACACCTTAAAGACTAATTTATTATGGTTTAAGATTTTTTTTTGGCCTAGAATTTGCTTCATCAATTGGATGAAATATTACCCTATCAATGTTTAATTCAATGCTGGAATTGGAATAATGAGATTTTGTTCCTATAATATTAAAGATAATCATGTTACCAGCAAGAGTATTTTTAAATAGATTATCGTAATTATTTTACATTAATTTTAGTGAAATTAGCACAATTTGGATTTGGAGGTCAGATGGGGGGGATTAAAGTTTAATTTTGCTTTCACCACCTTGTGATCATGATAGGAGTACATATGCTAATTCTCCACTCTTACCAAAAGTAATGGTACTCAAAATATGTATAAAGCAGTTTGAAGTCATAAATGAAGTAATAAAGTTTTAATTCTGTATAAATAATTAAATGTAAATTTATCTCAATGTCTCATTTTAAAATGAGTTCAAAATCTCAGAAGACTACTCTGGGCTTCTTTTTCTTTTGTTTAGGAAGATCATTTTTTAAACAAGTATTTTAGTTCCATGGAAGTAGATGCTTTAAATTCTTCACATCCTATATCGACTCCTGTTGAAAATCCAGCTCAGATTCTAGAAATGTTTGATGATGTTTCCTATGACAAGGTAAAATAAGAAATTTTGGCCAAGTTTAATAATTCTGGGTACTATGTTTATTTCTGAAAGTGATTTTCATTTTCATTGTTAAGATTGTCAGACTATATGATATTCTATTTTTAATGATTTTTTATTAAAGTTATAAAAACACAAACACTAATGCAAACTAATAAAGTGCAAAAGCAGGAAAGGGGAAAAAAAGAAAAAAGAAGGTTCAGATTTCTTCTGCAGCATAAATATAAGTACATTTACAAAATTTTCTCTTTCTTTGTGATGACAAAAAATCCCATACCCTCCCTTGTCCATTTTTTCCTAATCATCAAAACCATAAATCATAATGTTTATCAGAAACATTTTAGGGTCATTAATTTCAAACTGCAGAGACAAAAAATAGGATTTAGTACCATGATCAGTGACTATATGGACATGATATTAGTCCAAATCCCTAAACGTGAAAAAAAAAACCAGATGTATTTTGTATTATTTCGTTCTATTTACAGGGAGCTTGTATTCTCAATATGCTACAGGACTATCTCAGCCCAGAAATTTTTCAAGCTGGTCTCGTGAAATATTTGTTGCGATTCAGTTATCAGAACACAAAAAACAAAGATCTGTGGGACAGCTTATCAGATGCAAGTATTTGAGAAGTATTTCTTCTCCCAAAATATTTAATTTTAAAATGTTCTTGAGCAGCACTGATGTTTATCTTGTAATATCTTTAATAATTATTTATTGGTTAGGTTTGTCCAGATGCTGATGGAAGTCAAAATGGAGTTTGTATCAGAAACAAGGAGAGAGTCTTAAACTCAGTGAGATAATTTTTCTTTCTTTTTTCTTTTTCTTTCTTTCTTTCTTTCTCCTCCCTCCCTCCCTTCTTCCCTTCCTCCCTCCCTTCTGCCTCTCTCTTTTCTTTTTTCCTATTTAATATGTATACTGCCTGTCTCATTGTCCAGCAACTCTAGGCAGCTATCCATATTATGTCACTGAAGTTGTGATGCATTCTTTTCATTTGTAAGGCATGGAGTTGGAATATAATATTTTAAGTCTTATCTACTGAACCCTTTGAGTACTGTTCCAACTATTCTGAAAAAGACTGAACTCAAAGTGACTCTATTTTGAGGTCAAAACAGCTGTTTCCAACTTGGAACAGAATCTTTCAAGTTCAAACATGGATTTGAATTGCTTTGCATAACACTAAAGGTACATTTTACAGCAACTTGATATTTGGAGACCAAAGTTTTCAATCAGTAAAACTGATTGCTAGTGTGCAGTCATTTTGACAAAAGCTAATGCCTAAATGAAAAACCACCAATCTATGAATTAAGATATTCTAGATGGAATGTTCTGAAATATTTAAAAGAATCACAGACATTTGTTTTGGATTGTATTGTATTAGTAGCAAACATTTCTTTCAAAAAGCTTGTAGTTTTATCAGGTTGTTTTCACAAATAATTTTTAGCATGTAGGCAAAACATAACAAATGCCACATATGTTGTTGCTGTATTTTTTTAAAAAAGAATGTACTAGTTTTGTTCCTAAAACATAATTTAAATAAAACATTGTTTAAATTGAATTTTTAAAAGTTCATCAACTTATTTGGAAAATTACAGCTGATTAAAATATAATAAATTACTAAGCTTCATTACTTTGCTGATGTGGAAGGGGAAGAAAAGGCAGAAGTACACAAGTTTAACTTGTTCTCCATGTAGCAAATAATTTCTTATATTAACTGAGTTGGGACATTGTTTAGAACTGTATAGCTACAGAAAATAATTCAAAGAGAAGTCTTGTTCCTTTGGTACATAGATCATTGAAAATAAAAATGAAGACTCTGGAATTTCTTAGGGATATTACTTGATTTTTACAAGAATAAGAAATTATCATTAAAACATTGCTTCCTTATGCTGAAAAGAATATCACAGTTGAGGACATTACACTGATGACTTTGCAAATGATTAAAATATGACAAACTTGTATTTTTTAATTTCTATAACTACTACTTTTTTAATCAATATACATACCTATATTTTTGTTCATATTTTTGTAACTTATATGTAGCACTGGACCAAAGCTGTGCTCCATGATGTGCAGGCAGTGATGAATACATGGACACTCCAGAAAGGATTTCCTCTAGTGACAGTTACTATTAAAGGGAAAAATGTCCATCTACAACAAGAACATTATTCAAAAAAACCTACTTTTTCCTCATCAGCAGGGTAATAATGAACAAATGAGACTTTTTTCTGATTATATTTTATACTGATTCTACTTCATGATACAGATATATCTTGATTTAGGGCCACAGTTGGCACTGGAATCTGGGTTGTTGAGCGAAGCAGTCATTAAGTGAGACACCATTTGACTGCTTCGCTCAATGACTGCAATTCTGACTCTCCCACTTGCAGTTGTTAAGCGATCTCATGTGTTGTTAAGTAGACGAAATTGAGGATAAGGCATGTTCAGTAAAGTGATGCAAGCCCTGTAAAGCGTCACTCTGACACTGAAAATCCTCCCTGCGATAGGATTTTCAATCCCAGTGTGGAGAGATACCTGTACATGGCCCACACTTGGCTTTCTCATTTGCAAGAGCCAGCCCATTCTGCTTACATTAATTCTGCCTCTCTGCTCTGGCCCCTGTTAAGCAACCCAAGCCTGCAATTGCTTAGGAATGATAGGAATTGATGAAACAATTTTGCAAAAGAGCCTTATCTCTCAGCAAAAAAACAACAGCAAACAGTTGGAAGGGTTACTTTTTGTAAAAGTTTGGCAGCTGCTCTGAAGTGTAAAATTCTCCCTGCTTCTCTCTAGAAATCTACTTGATGAATCTGCTTCCTCTCTAGGAATCCATATGATGTTTTTAGCTCTTAGGAAGCTAAGTAGACAAATGCATGCATATATAGCTTTCTTACAGAAAATTATTCATTCAATTTACTCCAGAGTAAACATTAGACAGCTGTTTAAACAGTAATAATCGTCATTAACATGGGAGGAAGGTTGAATCAACCATTTAAATACATTTTAGGAACATAACCTTATTTTCACCTTCCTAAAAGTGTCCTTATTACTACACACTGTTCCCCAGGTTAATATTTACAACCTCTATCCCTCAAAGTGATGCAACTCAGTGTTTTTTTAATGCATTCATTTTATCTGTTTAAAAATCATTCAGTCTGTTTCAAAAATCATAGTGTTGATTTTGTTTTTAGGAGTCTGTGGCACATTCCATTGACATATCTTACCAATAAATGTAATGACGTTCAGAGGTTCTTGCTTACAACCAAAACAAGTAAGTTTAACTCAAGTCGTGGAGACCTACATAAGATTTCAAACATTAAACAACAGAGGATTAATGTTTGTGAGGTTGCTTTATTTATTTTTTTGTTCACAAAGCATTTTGCATAATTCTTTTAAATATATATTTCAATCAGTTATTGATACATTAATACATTTTTGGAAGAATTCAAAACTTAGGGAATATTGAATTTTAGGATTGTGATACTTTTTCCGTCATTAAAAATCAGGTGCATATCCACATATTGAAGGTATGCTTTCGAAAAAGAATGTGGCAAAAATTCTTATTTATAATGATGTGAAGAATGTAAATAAATCAGGTGTTACTGTGAATTGTGACATATTTTGATTTTAGATGCCATAGTCCTCCCAGAAGAAGTGGATTGGATAAAATTTAATGTAGGAATGAATGGTTATTATATTGTGCATTATGGAGATCATGGCTGGGATTCTCTAATTTGCCTGTTAAAAGTCAATCATGAAAAAATAAGCAGCAATGATCGAGCAAGCCTCATTAACAATGCATTCCAGCTGGTGAGGTAAGAGTTAAAAGATTTGTACATGCCTAATATTTGAGGACTGGGGCAATGAAGGAATTAAATAAGCAAGCAAGCAAGCATGGATGTCTGCTGTAAGAAGCTCCTCATTTAATTTCTTTAAAAGAAAGATGGGAGAAACAAGCATATTCCACATTTGTGCAGGAGGCACTGGTTGAAGTAATACAGGATATCTGAATGTATCCAAAGGTAGGGCACATCATGAGCTAAGAAAGGAAATAGCTGTTGTATATTGAGAAATAGAGTTAGAATGTCAGACATGTTATGCACCTTTGTACTGTTCTGATTTTCCTAGTTGAGAATTGTGCCAAAGGATTTAAAAGATAATCCAAGGCCATATAAAACATTGTATTAAAAGCCTGTGACAGTAGATGAAAACTGAGCTGAAAGTGTATTGAAGGCCACAGAGCTATACAGGTAGCCCTTGGCCTACAACCACAATTGAGCCCAAAATTTCCGGAATGGGACTTTTCAGCTCGGTCTCTTCGCCTTGCCCGTTTTGCCTTGAGGTTTTCGCCACAAATTTTTCTCCTTGGCTGGCCCTCTGCCAGTCTTTCGCCCCAGCACAATGGCCACAGCCACTCCCTCCCAGGTGCTTTGCCGCAGCCCATACACAGAAGGAGGTTTCGTCCTAGGCTTCTCGACACCTGGGACACTTAGGGCCCAACAGATCAGCTAGAGGGGGAAGGAAGGAACAGCCTTAGCGAAATGGGAGGGAGAAAGAGGGAGGGGACTTCCATCTCTGGCTTTTTTTTCGAGAGAGAGAAAAAACCTTTTCAGGCCAGATATCCAAATTGATAACTATTTTTTTTATTTTTTGCAAGAGGAAGAGTTAGTTGCAATGAGCCTTGGTGGGGTAGCAGAGTAAATGTTGTTAATTAGCACCAGCTGCCTGCAATTACTGCAAGTTCGAATCTTACCAGGCTCAAGGTTGACTCAGCCTTCCATCCTTTCGAGGTAGGTAAAATGAGGACCTGGACTGTGGGGACAATAAGCTAACTTTGTATAAAAAAGAACACCGCTTGCGGGGGGGGGGGGCTGAAAGCCCTACTAAACAGGTATATACAAAAGTATGAAGGCTATTGCTTAATGCATTGGAAGCCGCCCTGAGTCTCCGGAGAAGGGCGATATATAAATTGAACCAATAAAAAAAAAACAATAAATTAATTTCTTAACCAAAAGCAACAGATAGTAGTGCTTCAGTTTGTTTGTTCGTTCTTTTCCTCCTGAGATGTTTGTGCAGATTTCAGGAGGGGATGGGGATGTTGTGTGTGTGTTAAACTTGGCATACCAGCAATCCATACACCTTTTGTACTGTAAATAGGGGACCAAATAGGTGGCCTATTAGGAAGACAAAAGGAGGGAAAATATAACAAAAGATAAACACTGCCAAAAATGTTGCAGGAAGATGTAAAATCTAAGTTAGGGTATCTGCTCAGGAGTGCACACGCACACAGAGACACACACCCCCGCCCGCCCACCCACGCACGCACATACACACACTATTTGCTATAACCAAATCTTTGTTTTTTCCTACATGAATGAAAGATTTTACTTCTATCCCAATTGAAATTCATTCTGCTTTTATTTCTGCCCGTTTCTCCAATTTTTCAAGATGCTCTTGAATCTTGATATTGCCCTCTATGGCATTTGCTATCTCTCATATATTTATTATCTACAAATATGATAATTATTTTTTTCTAACCTCTCATTCTATTTATAAATATTTTGAGGCTCTAACCTTGGTGATATGCCTTGACACTTTCCCTCAACACAACACACAGCCATCCTTTGTGTCTATCAGATCTTTGATAGCTGCCTTATCTGAAAGGGATTTTTTCTAAACATGAATCTCTCCAAGTTCTCTTTAGGAAGCGCTCTTTAGGAAGCGCTACTGCTTTTGGTTAAGAAATTAATTGCAACTAACTCTTCCCCTTGCAAAAAATAAAAAACCTGGGAGTGCTTCCCTTTGAACTGGGGGAATGGGCAGGGGCAGGAACGGAGCGCTTTTACAATTTCCTTTTCTTCCTTTCTAAATCTTGAATGTTTGCCAACATCTCCCCCCTTTTTTTGGGATGAGAATCAATGTCGTAAATTATTCATTGTCATTAATTATCGATTTGGCTATCTGGTCTGATAAGGGTTCTTCCTTCTCTCAGAAAAAAAAGCCAGAGGTGGAAGTCCTTTCTCCCTCCTCTCTCCCATTTCACTAAGGCTGTTCCTTCCTTCCGTCCCCCTCTAGCTAATTTGTTGGGCTCTAACTGTCCCAGGTGTTGAAAAACCTAGAACGAAACTTCCTTCTGTGTAGCGAAGCACCTGGGAGGGAGTGGCCGTGGCCATTGTGTCGGGGCGAAAGACTGGCGGAGGGCCAGCTGAGGAGAAAAGTTTATGGCTAATAACTCAGAGGCGAAAACCTCAAGGCAAAACAGGCAAGGCGAAGAGACCGAACCAAAAAGTTCTAGACCCAAAATTTCTGTGGTAAAATGAGACATTTGTGAGTTTTAACCCCTTTTATGACCCCTTTCTTGCTTCAGTTTTTAAGTGAATCACAGCAGTGGATGAGTTAGTAACCCGGTTGTTAAGTGAATCTGGCTTCCTTGTTGATTTTGCTTGTCAGAATGTCCTAAAAGCAGATCACATGATCCCAGGACACTGCAATTGTCATAAATGTGAACCAGTTGCCAAACATCCAGATTTTGATCATGTGCCCAAGGAGATGCTACAACAGTTGGAAGTGTGAAAAATGGTCACGGGTACTTTTTTCAGTGATATTGTAGCTTTGAACAGTCACTAAACTAACAGTTGTAAATCGAGGACTATCTGTACCAGTGAAGCTATTGTTCAAGAATTTAGAGCTCTTTCATGGGAGAAGCTGTAATGTATCAGCTGTCATCACTAGCATAGTGCTACAGTATGCTTCAGTGCATTTACTATCTAGAACACAACATTAGTTTGCTTTTTTAGACAAATACATCATTACAAAAAGGTACCTATTGTTTTAACCTGATTACAAATTGATGTTCAACCACGGTAAAAAGAAAAAACTAAAATGTATTTGGTTAATATACATTGTTAATTAGAAATTTTATAGGAAAAATGATTCAGACCCTACAAAAATATTATTTTTTAAAACGTATTTTCTATTTCCTCAGTGCTGGAAAACTGTCAATTGAAAAAGCTCTTGATTTAACATTATACTTAAAACATGAATCTGAAATTACTCCTGTATATCAAGGACTGAATGAGCTAATTCCTTTGTATAAACTGCTGGAGAAGACAAACATAAGTGACACAGAACAACAATTAAAGGTAAAATAAGAAAGAGTTAAGGCAGAATAAAACTGAAAACTTAACGTAGATTTTTAAATAATCAGTGGATATGTTCTATGCTAAATGAAATGAATTTTATTTTGTTTCTTTTTAAATTTAAAAATTCCAAGATGGAGCATTCTTTATAGAATGCTGGTAGTTCTCTACTACCACAGTAATGGTGCTTCCTCATCGTGATAGTAAATCATAAATACGTACACACAGACTAACATATTGGCAAAATATTCAAAGATCAGGCTTGATCATCAGCATTCTTCATCAGAATTGATTGATTGGACAGATGTCTAAATTTTGAATCTGATTACCTATGAAACTCCATTTTATCCCTACAATAATAAATAAACACATTCCAGCTAACGGTATTCCTAGACAAGCTCTCTATTGGAATATGTTCTTAGTTAAATTACTTTAACTAGAGCTCCTCCTAGATATAAAATCAGCTGATAAACCTTCAGTTATTTCTTCTCTTTAGAAAATGTATGAAAATAGGAAATTGGTTAAGAATACTCTTCAAAATAAAGTTACAGTTGGTTAATCTGTAATGCACTAAATTAATTACATATTATGTAATATTAAATATTCTTAAATGCTATATTTATTTTGGTAAGGATTGTGAACTGTTAAGCAATGGAACAGCCTGCCCCTTGAAGTCATGAGAGCTCCAACACTTGAGGTTTTCAAGTAAAGCCTGGACAATCATTGGTGTGGCATAACAATGTTCCTACCCTGGGCAGATGGCTGGGGTAGAAGACCTGAATGGTCTTTTTGATCCTATAATTCTGTGTCTTTAAATCAGGGGTTCCCAACCTGTGGGCCACAGCTGTGGCTTATTCGCAACCAGGCCACATGAGCACAACCAACTAATGCGAGCCCCACTCTTGCAAGCGGAGGGCACCAGGGTTCACAGCCTACTCACATGCCCGCTGCTCACACAAATGAAGCTGCATGTGCACACAACTGTCCTCACCATCCCCTCTTCCCCTCCCTCCCCCTGGCCAACCTGGAAAGGTTTGGACACTGCTCTAAAGGATTGTCTGCTTCTCACTTTCAAGAAATCAAATTACTTGTGAGTTTTAAAAAAAAACATGCACACCTATGTTCATTCTTGAACAGTTTCCTGGGCCTAGACAGAGTCTCTTCCATTCCTTTATAGTTTGGCAAATAAAAGTAGTAAATATAAGGCAAAGCTGCAAGGCATGCATTTTTAGTTACATCTTTTTTTTTAACAATCCCTTCCTTTAATGTTTTAGTGATTCCTAAAGCACTGATAATGTTACCTATCCCTTTCCTTAATCCCTTCTTTTTAATGTCTTTTAATGATCCCCAAAGCGTTGATGAAGTTACTTAGTTGGGTAATGAAACATCTCCAAGCAAACAACAAACTCAGACAGCGCCACGGACTCCACAGTTCAACTCTGAGCTACAGATGTTCTCTTTTGTTGGAATCTCTTCTCTTTGTACAGACTATAGTGATGTTATGACTATTCTAAGAACAATGCATAGGCATGCATATGCACTGTATGATTACAATTTTATAAACAATATCACATATATGAAATAATTTCTATATTTTTTGTTATCAAAGGAAATTATTCCTTAAACTATAGGGAGTATGCATCCTATCCAGCTTTCTGTTTATGATTTATGAAAGATACAAGCAATGTGACTTTTGATTGTATAACAAGATTGTTAGTTGCTGCTTTAAATAATTGATGTACATTTATTACAACCTTATTTTATTATTTCACAAATCACTCTAGGCATACATAGTAAATCTATTTAAAAATATGATTGACAAACAATCTTGGGATGATGAAGGTACTGTGTCTGAGCAACTACTTCGAAACTCCCTACTTATGTTTGCATGTGTACGTAAATACAAACCATGTGTAGACAAGGCACAAGAGTACTTCATGAAATGGAAGGACTCAGATGGAACTCTGAAGTACGTATTTTACTTTTTAAGGGTGCTTAAACAATATCCTGTCTTCAGGAAGAAGATATTCAGGGGTCTTGTAATCCTGCTTGGTGGGAGATATACTTTGCAAACTGAATCAAATAAATAGCAGTAATTTAATATTTCTTTGTCAGAAAATAATATGAGCACAATTTGTTACAGATTACCGAATAACATTAAGATGGCAGTATATACTGTTGGAATACAAACAGATGAAAACTGGGATTTCCTTTTCAGCAAGTATAACTTACCTGAATTCGATACTGAAAAGAATCAGATTGAAGTTGTACTGTGTCTGAGCCAAAACAAAGAAAAGCTTCAGTGGTAAGCATTCCTCAAGTAACATGGGTGATTTTAAATTCAAAGGAACTAGTTCATATATTAACATTATAGTTCTCTCAATACGCATTTCTTACCTTTTCCTGATCACTTAATAGTTATACAATAACTGTTTCTGGGGGACAACAATTATAATCAAATTATAATTGTTTAATTATACATTAATTGCACATGTTAAATGCAGAGAAATGCAGTTTGATATTACTATTACTTTGGGGTCAGTAGGCAACTCAAGCTTGGGTGGAACAAGGAAGAATTGACAATTTTTTAAATACCAAGTAGGAAAAAGCTGAACAAGAGCTTTTAATCTGTATTTTCTTCATCTTTATCTTTTGCCCTGTTTAATATTGATTTATATTTTGTCAATAGAATTTTATTTCATTAAAAAGCCATTCCACAATTACAATTAGCTTTTTTATAAAATAATTTTTATTAAAAGGTTTTACAAAGATTTTAAAAACTATGGAAACATAGAACAGAAAAATATTATAAAAGGGTAGAAAAATGAATAAATAAAAAAGCAAGATGTTTAAAATGACTAAAATCTTCCTTGCAGAGGTTATAAACATAGCAATTACCATCTTTACCCTCCCATATTGCATATCATACTTCCTTTCTTCCTGCAAACAAAGATCAACCGTTCAGTTTTATTCATTGTCAGCAAAAAGTCTATACAGGGTTTCCAGTCTTTTAAAAAAGTAGTTGTAGTTCCCTCCTTAATCATGCAAGTCAATTTAGCCATTTCTGTAAACTCAACCATCTTTATAATACAGTCATCCATTACTGCTGTTTCTGAATGGATAGTCTTCCACTTATGACCACAATTGAGCCCAAAATTTCTGTTGCTAAGCAAATCAGTTGTTGAGTTTTGCCCCATCTTATATCCTTTCTTATCACAGTTATTAAGTTAATCGCTGCAGTTGTTATTAGTAACACAAGTTGTTAAGTGAAGTTGGTTTCCCCATTGGCTTTGCTTGTCAGAAGGTCACAAAAGGTGATCACATGACTTCAGGACACTGCAACCATCACAAATACAAACCAGTTGTCAAGCATCTGAATTTTGATCATGTAAACATAGGGATGTGGCAACACTCATAAGTGTGAAAAATGGTCTTAAGTCACTTTGTTCAGTGTTGTTTTAACTTCAAATGAACCAAATGGTTGTAAATTTCCTGTAGTCTTCCATCCTTGTGTATATAATAGCCTCAAAGTTACTCTATATAAGACCAATCATCTATAAGCCTTTTCTAATTGATAGTTCATAAAACCTAGTAAGAAAGTTCCAGTTTTATCTGAATATTAGTTTTTCAAACGCTCTGGATCACCACGTGTATTGTTTATGCATTTGTGTCCAGTATGTTTTTGCTCTTTGACATCATGCATGAGAAAATGTCTTTTCACGTTTTTCACATTTCCAACAGAGATTAGAAGTATCTTTACACATCTTAAAACAAATTTTCTGGGGTCATGCAACAATAGTAGATCATTTTTAAAATGTTTGCACTGAACTTTCAGGGACTTTCAGATCCTTTAACTTGCTTTTCCTCCATTTTGAATCTCAACAAAAAATTACATATTTTGTCTCATTCTATTCCTGATCCTTTCAAAATCTATACTAAACGTTTTAATGGCACATATTAAAACTATGGAAAACTATTCCTCTGCTGTCAGTTATTTTCCCTATTTTCCTGTACTAGCAAGTCTTTATATGTTAATCCATATTCACAATCAGCTTTTTCAAAATATCAACTTCCTTTATGTTGTGCATATATTCTATTTTACATATATTAAAAGACAAAAGAAGCTTCCAAATAAACGACTGTTTTTAACTGATATATTTGCATGTAGGCCACTTAGAAACATGGGATAAATCAATTATTGTTTTGTGAAACAATATTGCCAAGATGGGGCTAGATAAGAAAATCAGAACATCATTACTTTTGGGGAGTACTAGCCATGGACTCATTGAGTGAATCAATGAGAGAACAAATTAAAAAGCTGCATTATTTGTTGTACTCCTTGCTCGCTTCAACAAGGGATATAATTTTCTGCACATATTTCATGTATCCATGCTTAATTGAAAAACTGGTTTGATTGTGTTCTTTTTAGGCTAATGGATCAAGCATTGCAAGGTGACATAATAAAGACTCAGGAACTTCCTTCTATAGTTATTAGTGTTGGAAGGAATCCTTATGGATATCAATTAGCTTGGAAGTTTTTAAAACAAAACTGGCAGAAACTTGTAAAAAAGTATGTATGACCTTCATGTTCTTGCACTTTATTTTGTTTTGAGGAAGCCTGCAAAACTGTTTACTCTGTTGATGTTTGCTGTTGGTTTTGTTTGTTTTTCTTGTAGATTTGACCTTGGCTCACACTCACTTGCACACATGATTACTGGCATAACAAATCAGTATTCCACAAAGGAACAGCTTGCTGAGGTAAATATATCTTTGACAGTCTATATAAATAAATGTGACACAATATTTTTTATCTTAAATCAATGCAAACCATTTTTATGTTGAGAGAATCAAATTGGTAAGAATATATAATAATGTTTAGTTTTGTGTTTGTGTATATATAAAGATACATATGTTTGTGCTTTCAAACTAGTTTTGACTTATAGCAATTGTATAGACAAGTTCATGCATTCTTCTGCAACATTTTTGAATGGATTTGCCATTGTCTTCTCCTAGGGCTAAAAGAGTAACTGGCTGAAGGTCACCCAGCTGGCTGCTCTAAATTTATTCTAATCAACACACACACACACATACACACACACACACGTGCTTACAACAAAACACAATATCATTATAACATCAGCAGATCAAAATCACTTCAAGAAATAAAGCACAATACTATTCAATTAATTAATACAGTAACAAAATCCAGTTTTAGACTTCCAAAGGCCCTCTGGAAGAGTAGTGTTTCATTACCTTCTAGGAGTTCATAACTAAGCATGTGGGAGTTGATGGAAAAACAGCATTTTCCAGTTTCCCAAGTCACCTCCCCTCATGAAAATTGGGGCCAAAAGCAATTTCTCAGGGTAGAAGGTTAATTGTAGTTGGAAAAGGCAGCCTTGAGGTTCACCAGCTGCTAAGCCATGTGGGGCTTTATAAGTAAAACTAGAACCTTTAATTGTAAACAAATTAATAACCAATTTAGGTGTAGGAGAAGGACTGGCAGAACTAGGGGAGGGAAAAAAGGGGTCAGCCTAAATAGCCATAAACAAACCAAGTCCAAACCCTCCCCTAACCTGGCTGACCTTGACCTTTATCTACCTGTAATCGGACATTGACCGTTAGTTGAGAAGATTCCTGTGTGTAGGCTTTTAACAATAACAATTAAATTGAACCTTCACATGTGGACCTGGTTTTAGTGCCTGACAGTAGGCCTTGCAAAATTTGCCTGGCATGACATCTGGCACTGCAAATATAACTTTTAAAACTCAATGAACTAGTCTTTATTTCTCTATATTGTAAAAATATCCTGATTGTGTTCCAAATGACTGATTTGAATAAGAAAAGAAGCATCCTTGAAATGAGCACACAAGCACATTCTCAATGTGAACATGGTCTTTGCAGAGCATCGTACTTGCAGTCTGAGATTGCTTGAATGCAGATGGAGGATGCCTGTGTTCAGCACCGTGTTCCCTCCCCTCATTGACTTTTTAAATTTGTGTTATGCTTAGTTATTGCAGAAATAGTTTATAGTTTGACAGCATGCATTAAGTATACAAGTCTAGTTTTGAAATGGTATATTGTCAATACCTAGGACAGTGATGGCTAACCTTTTTGCCATCGCGTGCCAAAAGCAGGGGGAGTGCGGGTGGGGGTCGCACACGCATGTGTCCACACTCATAATTCTATGTGCCCTGCTCCTGCGCATGTGTGTGCGACCCCCCCCCCCCGTGCTTCTCCTGTGTTTGGCACATGATGGCACAGTGGGCCCATTTTTTTGCCCTCCCCAGGCTCCAGACCCTTTCTAGGAGCTTGGGGAGGGTGAAAATGGCCTTCCATACCATCCCGGAGGCCCTTCTGGAGGCTGGAAATGGCCTGTTTGCTGACTTTCAGTGGGCCCAGAAGGCCTGAAAATCATCTGGCCGGCATGTGCATGTGCACTGGAGCTGAGCTTGCGTGCCCACCAATATGGCTCCATGTGCCACCTGTGGCACTCGTGCCATAGGTTCGCCATCACAGACCTAGGGTAATACACCCAATTTATTACATTTTGTTTGTATGTCTTCCTACATTTTTCATTTGGAAATGAGTGGGGCTTGAGAATGAGTACTTCTGAGATAGCTGCTGCCTCTGTGAGAAAGGAGGAGAAAACTGCAATTATTCATGACCATCCAGAGAATAGAGGCATGTGGGAATGATCCATATCTCTAAAGAGAGTGTCTCATCATTAATCAGGCTCCTCCTTCTCTTGTCAATTGGAATATATATTTTATTTTCAACTCCTTTCTGGTTGAAGGCATAGTGAGAAAGGAGAGATAAGCATGACGGAATAGTTTTGAATGCCATCCCATGGCATTTGGTATTCAGTAATAAGTCTATTTGAGAAAACTAGTTTTCTGTTGCTACCTTGGTAGGAACCCTGAAAGAATCAGTTGTATTTCTCTATGTATTTCCTCAATAGGTAAAAAACTATTTCAGCTCAATGGACAAAAAAACTTCAGAGCTTCGTGCTGTTCAACAAGCAATAGAAACAATTGAGGAAAATATCCAGTGGATGGATAAGAACCTTGAAAAAATCAAGACATGGTTACAGATTAATAGCAAAGTGTGAAATTGTATGTGAACTATTGATTCAGAATTGACAGAAGTAAGTTCTCAAAACTATACATACTGTCTATAAATGGATAGAAATCTCTGCAACAGGATTGTTCCTTAATATATTTAAAATTATTCCACTTGGGCTACGTTGGGGCTTGTGGAAAACAAATTAAAGGCAAGAAAACAGTACAGTTTTTGCCACTATAATAATTCCCGATTTCTGGCAGTAAAGTTGAGAAGTGTATTTTTGGCTTGGAATGTATCATTTCCAAAGACCTCTCTGCATTGTTAAAATATGCTGAAATATTAGTATTCTCTGTGAAACAAAATGGCAGAGTATTACCCTCCAAAATAAGTTGCGCTGTTTTAAATTTGATCATTTATAGTTGAGTAGCAACGAATTTCAATAATTAAGATACATTTCCTAGTAGCAAAGTACCGTATTTTCCGGCGTATAAGACGACTGGGCGTATAAGACGACCCCTGACTTTTCCTGTAAAAATATAGGGTTTGGGCTATACTTGCTGTATAAGACGACCCCTCTTCCAACGCACACCAAATAAAAATTAAAAAACATCAACTGGCTCACCCACAATGTAAAAGCAGCTGTGCTAGACCCAAAATGGCCCCTGCAACAAACAGGAACCTCACACAGCCACAAAAAGCCCAAAAAACCAACTTTCACACTTTACACACACAAAATTCCACATACAGCTTTGTGAGATTTTGTGCGTTTGTGTAGTTAGAGTGAAACTCTACAGAAACACACTAAATCTCAGAAAGCTGCACAAATTTTATTTTTTTATTTTATTTTATTTTATTTTATTTTATTTTATTTTATTTTATTTATTTTATTATTTTATTATTTTATTATTTTATTATTTTATTTTATTTTATTTTATTTTATTTTATTTTATTTTATTATTTTATTTTAATTTTATTTTATTTTTATATGAAAGTTAAATTTAAAACTTCCTACCCTAAAACTTAGACCTAGCCTTTAAATGGCTAGGTCTAAAAAAGAACAACTAAAAAACCCCCCAATTAACTATTTTTTTTAAAGCTCCCAAAGGGGAAAAAAACCTTACTCAATAGAATAAGGGTCTCCAACCTTGGCAACTTTAAGACTTGTAGACTTCAACTCCCAGAATTCCTCAGCCAGCTTTGCTTTGCTGGCTGAGGAATTCTGGGAGTTGAAGTCCACAACTCGCTGCCTGCTTGATTGCAGGCAGGGAGATTTAGTTGCTTACTGATGCAATGGATTGCAAGCAAGGCAAGGCAAGCCTTGCGGCTAGCAGCTAAGGTAAGCAAGCTGGAGGGAGGGGGGATTTTTGCTACGTATCAATTAGCAGGCAAAAATTAGCAGCTGGGGTGGCCAGCGTTGTATAAAAGGAAAGTTTTTCCCTTTTAAACGGGGCTTGGCCATCCAAGCTCTGGTGATCAGGCAACTCAGCTGGGATGGCCAGCCTTGTGTAAAAGCAAAGTTTTTCCCTTTTACAGGGGGCTTGCGTGTAACTCAGCTGATTAGCAGCAACTCAGCAGGCAATTCAGCTTGGCTCTTTAGAGCCATTTAAGGCTCGTTAAAGCCTTTTGGACTGGTCTGCCTGGTTACAGGAGACTGACACCCGGCGTATAAGACGACCCCCGACTTTTGAGAAGATTTTTGTGTGTTAGAAAGTCGTCTTAAACGCCGGAAAATACGGTATGTGAAAAGTCCACAATCCATAACAGTACATAAAAGCAAGGTTGGACTGGTCTGTGAAATGTGTATGCTTAAGGCTTAGGTAATAGGAATTGAGAAGATATAACAGCATATTTAAGGTATTTTCGATAGAATTCAGGTTGCAACAGAATGCAAAATAACAAATATAAAGTAATACATAAAATGTTTATTAGTGTGCCACAGTCAAGAACAGTTCAGTATTGACATTACATGTAATTAAGGACAGTCTCATTGTCTTCAGTATGAAAGATGTAATCCACAAGGAAATCTTTTATTGAATCCATTTGAAAAAAGTAAATATCGTGATAGAAAACACCATGCTCTTTCTTTTAATCCCCATGCAGCTGAAAAGAATCACACAGCTAAGATTCCTGGAGCAACTAATGTTGGTTTAGTTTATAGAGTCAGCTGCCTAAGAACAAGTGTGATAATTTTAACATGCAAGTGGGTAGAGAGATTTCAAAGCACCTCTGAATCTCGAACTATATCCATCTCTCACATAACCTGCATAGAACACTTAAAGAAAGGGAAGCACTGAAATCTGATTAAGAACTATTCTGAAATCAGCTGTGCTCTATATCTATACACTAGGACAGTGTTTCTTGAACTTGACAACTTTAAGATGTGTTGACTTCAAATCCCAGAATAGCTGGCTGGGGAATTAAAGGAATTGAAAGGCACACATCTCAAAAGTTCCTAAATTTGAAAAACACTGCACTATGATAAGGATTCTTTTGCATGTTCTCAATTCCATAGATGGGTACTATGCCATCCTTTGTATTCAGCTCTTGTGTTACATATTGCTCAGAGTAAAGCAGATAGCATAGAACACTTTTGGGAGAAAGGGTTGGTGGGAAAAGTACCAATTACTTTTCTCTATAAGTTTGGATGTAGTACTGTATCCTTCTCAGGAAACCAATGACAGATGTAGCACAAATGCTTTGTATACAATGCAAGTTTTAGAGGATGGCATTGTTCATTATTTGATAAGCCAAGACTGCAATGTAGAAGCTTCTACTCTGCTCCCATTTTGAAAACTTTGCAACTATTTAGTCATTTTTCCCTAAGAATTCTCCAGCAAAAGTACTCATAGGCAATTGGCCTAAGTAAGAAGGCAACTAAATTCATGATTAAAGCATTCCTTTTTATAACAAACTAGCATAGATTCACTGAGATTTACAGGCACTGTGGGTAGATTATGTGCAAAATTTTGCATATTTCACTCCTATTAAATCCATAAGAAATATCTTTCTTACAAATATAAAGCATTCTTTTCTTCTCAAAACTTAAGAAAATGACAATAATACAGACAATAAAGTAAGTGTCTAGAAAATGTGAGTTCATCCTTGAAAATAGCAAAATAAATGCTTTGCATGTCAACATAACCCAATACCATAAAATGTCCAAGATGCTATCTTTTTGCAAAACTGCTTTTGTTCAAATACAGCTGTCCATCAAAATATAGAATTTTCACACTGGTGATAAACATTCTGAAAAGATAAAAAATATTCTATTCTTAAAAGGAAGTGTGTCGTAACATTCAACAGCTGAGGCAAGAATTTTAAAACAAAAAACTAAAATATCCAGATTAGCAGGATAAACAGAATTGACTTAAACTTAGACTAACCAATAATGTAGAATGTATAGAGCTGTTCATCTCAACTTTGTGACTCGATACAAAAACAAAAAACCAGGATATGAGAACATAACATTGCATCTATGATGTTTCATATAAATAGCAATATCTTACTGAACATAATTTCCTTGTTTAATCAAATTTGCTTTGCTCCCAAAAGTAAAAACTAGTGCTTCATTAAAAAGGCTAGCAGACTTAAAAAAAAAAAAAGGAGGGGGGTTTATCGGGGAGCCAGATGGGGCTTAAGCAAAGGCTGGATGGTGACAGTGGGCACATCATTCTCTCATTCTTCCCAAGTGGCTGGGAAAGAGGACTTACTGTAGTTCTGAACTTATCTTTTGCAGTGTGTTTCAAAATTAACCAAAGGTCTGTAGAAAAAATTAGCTCAGGTACAGCCAACAATAGTCATAAGGAGAATATGTTTTTTAAAACGATTTATTCCAACTTTAAGGATTATGGCAGTGATCTATTAGCACCAGAGAGAGCAAGCTTATTTCTTTTGTGAATGATCTGATTTTACTTGTTATTTGTAAGAAACAAGGAGAAAATGCGCCTCTGTATTTTGGTGCTGATATTTTCAGGAGTGGCCTCCAGGGACTGCAAAAAGGGGCTGATGCATCATGTAGGTTATCCATCTGTTACTTCAAGTGTACAGCAATGGATCCCTAATGGGAAAGATGTAAGAGGACATCTTACAAAGAAGGCTCCATGTTGGGAAAGACTTTTTAGGACATGAGAATGTGTTCTATGAATCAAACTAATCTCTGAAATAGTGAAAAACCTATCCTGACGTCAGGGTTTATAACTACAGATTTTCTAAACGTTAATTCATTCTGAATCACATGCATATTATATATGATAAGACTGCCTTACCTGATGACATTTAACTTTTTTTTTGTTTTTCAGATTTTGCAGTGGAAGATTGCTCCTTTGCCTTAAAAGAGAGAAAAAAAGAATCATGACATTAGTTATTGCATCCATGTAGTAAACACTGAATTCACATATTCTGTTATGAATTATGTCTTGGACTGGTTTTGGCTTAGCATGTTCAGTGAAGTTCTGTCAATAGGACAAGGTTAATCAAACCATAGTAACGTATGATGTGTTAGCCAGGTCATTAAAAAAAACGTAAATAAAGATTTGGGGTGGGGGGTGAGTTTGAAATACACAAAATTATGAAAAGCCAGAGACTGGGGTAAAAAGCTTTTCACACCCTAAAACCATCTCTCTTGAAATTAATTGGTACTTTCATGTATCTAGAAATTCAACAGTTGATCAGATGTTGTAGAGAGGTACCATTGGCACCCAATGGTAAATGTTTTTTGTTTGTTTGTTTTTTTGCCACATAGCTTATTCTTGACTTGATCACCATTGGGATGAAATTTCTATTGCTAAGTTATATGGTCATAAAGCATGACGCATGACCACGTCAGTTAGTGACTAGCAATTCCAATGGTTGTTCGCTAAGGCGACACTTCAATCTAAGTCACTCCAGATTTGATCCCTCCCAGCTCCCAATACAAGCATCTAAAACAGCAAAAAGGTTATCATTTACACATTTAAGAAACTAAGGTAGAAGCTACTATGAAATATGCCTATGAATTTAGGCAAATAATGTACACAGGTTCAATAAAATTTCCAGAAGATCATTAGCTTCTGCATGAAATTTAGAACTAATGTTCTTATAAGTTCATTTCAGACCAGGGTATAGTTTCAATTGATTATAGTCACTCTTCTTTGTATCCCCAGAGTTTCACAATGCTCAATCTGAGTATAGCAACAGGTTCATAATTTCTATTCTAGTAATAGGTGATAGTAATGAAATGAACTTTTTAAAAATCAGGCTTCCTCACTAACAATAGAGGATAAGAGAAATAAGCTTAAAAATTGCACATAAGATGATTCAGAAATTCTCCAGCTCATACAAGAGACAAAAGTGGAACAAATCACACTAGGTAGAATTGTTATGATAAACAATCTCTTACTTTCTTGGGTGTTCTGGATTTCTTTTCCTCCTTCCTAGATTTAGATGAGGCAGCACCTTTTGATTTCTCCTCCTATGCCCAACAGAGAAAAATGTTTGTTCATTTTTAAGAAATAACATCTTTTCAAAGTGTAATTGCATGAGATATATACAGGTGGTCCTTGACTTATGACCACAATTGGGCCAGAAATGGTCCTGAAGCAAATCACATTTATGTGAATCTAGCTTCCTTCAATTAACATTTCTTGTTAAAAGCCAGTTGGGAAGGTCACTAATCATGATTAGCTAACCACAGCATGCTGCTACTGGTCATAAATGTAATCTGATTTGGCAAATGCCTGAATTTTAATCACATGACTATGGTGACAATGCAGTGGTCCTAACTTTGAAGACAGGTCAGCAATTACTCTTCCCTATTTCAACCATCATTAAATGGATCATCATTAAGTCAAGCATTACCTATACAGAAAAACTGAAATTCGTATGATAGAGATCTGACCCAAGGGTTCAGAATAACTGAAAGGAGAAGCTAAAACTAGTTGTTATAGAACACTGTATAGTTCCATAATATAAGTTTAAGAGGCATTATGTTTTTATATAATAGAGCTGCTGAGAACACTTGACTGTGGGGAATTAGATTTCCTGCCAAGCATCTCCTTTTCTGGTTCTTTCTCTCTTCTATGGAAGATATAGGTTTTCTAAAGCGTAATGTTTAAAACTACAGGGTTTTTTATTTATGGTGTAAGAATAAAGTCTTGCATTTTATTGAGGGCATATAAACATGCACGTGGGAAAACTGTACCCTATTGTATTTGTCTTAGAGAGGCAAACAAACAAAAAGAAGCCTATACTTAGCACAACTTTATTGTGAGAAAAGCTTTATTAGCTTTTATTTATTAGAGACATTCAAAACAACTTGTATTTTTGACAAGTGAAGACTTTCTTTGAATAATTTAGGCAGCATTTGCATTGGAGACATTCTTGAGAATGAATAAAACTCAGATTTACAACTAAGAACTAAAAGCAAGCCCAGGTATTTAATACTTATTCCCTCATTCCATTTGATTCTTAAGAAACCTGAATTAGCATTTAAAACAACCAACTCTTTGCTCCATTATTAGAGTTAATTTATGCATGTTCCTGAAAAAACTAGAAGTAAAATGCCACTCTTAAACAGTATTTGTTTAACAGGTCTATTCTTAGCTTTAAAAGTCAATGAGGGATTAACCTCAGCTATATTCTTATATTTGGTAGAACTTTTAATAACCTAAAAATCAGGTTACCTAAAAATTAAACCAAATCTACCAAAAGAAGGAGTTTTGATAAAGCTATATGCAAATAATTGTGAGTAGGTAAACCATGAATTCTGTATTTTTAAAGAATATTTAAATGAATCCAGTCCTCAAATTCTCATGGAAATAGGAGAGGAAATAAAATTATGCAAGCAAAATTAAAAACATGAAAAAATGCATATTCTAAAAACAGGCAGATGGCGCTCTAGTATAAAGCATAGTATAAATGGGTAAGTTTTACTTATTAGAGGAGTAGCATTAAACTGAGAAAACATCTATTTATAAACTATTTTTCTATTAAATGTTCCTTGGATAACCGCAAGAGACACAGAAAACATGAATAAATAAATGAATAAAATGAATAAATAAATTCATTTCACACAGTATCCATGATAAAAAGCCAGACTTAACCATGTTTATTACAATCAACCAAATGACACAGAAGAGAATAAGCTTTCAAGTTTCAAAAACTCTTACAGTGTGTTTTGCTATATGATTAACAACACAGATAGTTTTCAAATTATTTTTTAATGTATTTTTCTCCTTTTTTCTGGTCTACTCCCTTACTGAAGAATTCTTGAAACTCAAACTTGGACATAATGATGGTCTAATAAAGATTGTTGAACCAAAGATATTGAATTTCTTCTGACACATCAGTATGGATTGTCATGCATAATAGAAAAAGATCCATTATACACATTTAGGCAATATGGTGTACTGCTGAATGTGCATGCCTAGAAACCAGGAGACAGAGTTCTAGGCCTTCCTTAGGCATGAAAGCTGGTTGGGTAACTTTGGGCCAATCCCTGTTTTCCAGCCCAACCAAACTCAAGGTGGTGTTGGAGAGAAAATAAGAGGCAGAAGTACTATGTTTGCTTGTTGCCTTAAGGGCAAGGTAAAATAGTAGGTAGTATAACTGATTTGGGTCATCTTGTGCAGAGCCTGTGTAGCGTAGAGGGCTAATGCCTCCTACTAAAGACAGCAATTAACACCAGCTGCCTGTAATTTCTCTGAGTTCAGTCCTAGCCAGGCTCAAGGTCGACTCAGCCTTCCATCCTTTCTAAGGTGGGTAAATTGAGGACCCAGTTTGTGGGGGCAATAAGCTGACTTTGTATAAATATACAAAAGTATGAAGGCTATTGCTTAACACATTGTAAGCCGCCCTGAGTCTCCGGAGAAGGGCGCCATATAAATCAAATTAAAAATAAAAAAAATAAATAAATCTTGCACTCTTCAAATGGGATTCTTTCTTAAATACAGCTTACATTCAACAAGTAGAATACAAATATTGTATAATATACTTTTTAAAAAATATATTCATTCAGAACCACATAAGACATCAAATCTTGCTCAACAGCAGATTTTATTTGCTGTTTATTAAACAGAAGCAAGACCATTTTGCAAATTACCTTTTGTTACTTTTGCTCCCTTAATGTGGCAGGATGTTAAGACTGATTTAAAGGACACCTGATCTCCTTGCCAAAAAAGACGCCTACCTTTGTTGAAGGTGGCTGTGAAACAGCAGGTTTACCACAATGGTCAAAATCCCCAGAGAGAGCATCAATGGCTGCTGAGTCACTGTCTGGCTTCTGAAATAAGAATAATTACCATTTTAGAGAACAGCAAAAATAAGTACTTTTCCAAGACCATCTTAGAAGACAAGCTCTAAACCAAAATCAGAAATTTAGTTATCAAGCATCCATTCGTGAGTTTCAAATGTTTGGTACAAAAGATAACAGAGCAAATGAAACAAGAACTTTCAAAATGCAGAAATATTTTTAAGTGCCGCAGGTCTTTGTTATTAAAATTAAAACCATCCTCTAATGCTCACCACTGGGTCCTACTCCCTGAAGTTCTTCCGTGGTACATGGGGTTATTGATATGAATGGTTGACAATTGCTGGGGACAAAGCCCACCAAGTTGTAGCAGCAGAAATAATAAAAGTACTCCATTATCACTACCAGAGCTCAGCTCTATTTGGTTTCTAATTCATTATGTGTCATAAAAATCCTGCATTTTTTAAAGAATTCAATCAGTTTCTTGACCTAAATTTTCTTGAGCTAAACCACCCAGGATCACCTAGGTGAGATGGGATAGTGTAGAAATTTAAATAAATACAAGAATACAAGAATTGTTCTTTACAGTATTATCACAGATAGAAGCTACCTTATTTCTCACTGGTTTTATACAAACTAATCAACCTTTTCATCTGAACAGTATTAAAGTTCATGCTACATTAAAGGATTCATATCTATCATTTTGGTCCTGGAAGTAGATTCATATTTCAATAAACTAAGCCAACCTACTGACAATCAAGCACAGCATATAATTGAAAGTAATTCTTCCTTACCGTTTGTTCTTTGGGTTTCTCACCATCTTTATCTTTTGGCTTTATAGGCTTACCCTTTGACAAAGGTAAACATAATTAAGTATCAGTTTCATTCACCAACCTAATCAAGTCTAGTCTAGTCATCTATTTTAAATAATACAGAATTGCTTGTTAGATTGTTCAACTTTTCCTAATTCTGTTGTTCAAGACTACCTTCCTGTCCTTCAAAAGGAGCATTCTGCATGCTGAAACTTTAAATGTTTTATTGTATTTATGGAAAACAGTACCTCCAGCACAAAACGGAGCGATGGGTGTTCCATCACTGGAGATTTTCAAGAAAAGATTGGACAATCATTTGTCTGGAATGGTATAAGGATTCCTGCCTTGGGCAGAGGGCTGGACTAGAAGACCTCCAAGGTTTTTTCCAGTCCTATGTTTGCATTTATGTAAAACACAGTTTCAAAAAATATAAAGGGACCACGATACTTTCATTTTCAATGTCAAGCAATCTGCTGTAGTTGCCCTAAAGCATCCTTCCCTAACTTTGATTCTTTTAGACAACAACTCCCATAATTCTTGATTAACAGAACCCATCCTGACTAATGCTAAAGGATGTTCAACTTCAACAGATTTAGAAGACTCTAGGCTGGGCAATACTGTTATTTATGAGGTAACGTACATTTATATACTAGGGCCGTGATGGCAAACCTATGGTACACGTGCCACAGGTGGCACGCGGAGCCATATTGGTGGACACGCGAGCATTGCCCTAGCTCAGCTCCAGCATGCATGTGCTGGCCAGCTGATTTTTGGGCCTTCTGGACCCACCAGAAGTCGGCAAATGGGCTGTTTCCAGTCTCCAGGGGGGTGGGGAATGCTGTTTTCACCCTCCTCAGACTCTTAGCAAGCCTCTGGAGCCTGGGAGGGTGAAAAATGGGCCTACCAGGTCCACCGTGCCAACACATGCCAAAAGCGGGAGGAGCATGGGGGGCCGTGCACACATGCGTGGGGTGCAGGGCACATAGAATTATGGGTATGGGCACACACACGCGTGACCACCCCGTACTCCCCCCACTTTTGGCACGCAATGGCAAAAAGGTTAGCCATCACTGTACTAGGGGCAGCCTGCATTTGTTCTTTACCAATGTTACTTGACAGTCTAGTCCTGCTTCAGTACATTTATTTCTTTAAAAAAAATGAAGTTGTAAGTTTGACTTTAAAATTATCTTTTTACCTTTTCATCTGAGTCCAGAAGATGTCTATATTCAGGAGGGATTGTATCATCTCTTTCTCCAAGTTTGTCTAAATGTTCTGCTTTGGCTTTTTCCTGTAAAAAGCAGGTTTTTTTAAAATATACTTATTTTTTAGAGGAGTCTAATGAATCCCAACCATGATTTACAGATGACAATCTCGCCTATATCTCAGCAGTACACTTGGTAATCTTTTCAGAAGAATGAAAATGTTTAAAAACTAATGTCACATAAACATTACAAAAAATGCCACAAAACATTACAGATTCAAGTATATGACATGTTTTACAAGGCCATCTAAATGCAAAGCAACATTTTTATTTATTTATTTATTTATTTTTGTAAATTAGTTTACAAAAGAAGAAATACTAGAACATTTTAAGACATTTAAAAATATTGTTAAGTCAGGTCTCTGTGAATTTTCTGTTCTTTAGTGTTTTGTAAAAATTAACAGATATATATAAACAAATTTATGGTTTTTAAATAACATTTTTCTTGCACAGGTATAATAGAATTCTTTTAGAATAGAATAGAATTCTTTTATTTTTTATTGGCCAAGTGTGATTGGACACACAAGGAATTTGTCTTTGGTGTACATGCTCTCAGTGTACATAAGGAGAATAAAATACATTCATCAAGAATAAAAAGATACAACACTTAGTGATAGTCAAGGTTACTAATAAGCTATCAAATCGTACTGGGAAACAAGTAAAAACAATATAAATTGAAAGATACAAGTACATGGTTATAGTAATAAATGGGAAGTGATAGATATTAGTAAGAAAGAAAATAATAATAATAATAATAGTCTTAAGAAATATTTGACAATATTGTGGGAATTAGTTGTTAAGCAGAATGATGGCATTTCGGAAAAAGCTGTTCTTGTGTCTAGTTGGCCTGGTGTAGAGTGCTCTATAGTGTTGTTTCGAGGGTAGAAGTTGAAACAATTTGTGAGCATGTGAGGGGTCTGTTTATATTTCATATAAACAAAGATTACAGAGATAAACTTAAATGTTGATTTTGATTTTCAGTATTTAAAAAGGCAAACTAAGGGAGCAAAAGCAGGAATAAGCAATAAAATGGGCAGTGAAATAAACAATGAGAGAGCTCTTTAGAGAGCTGACACAGAAAACTTCTCTTTTTTCAGCAAACTTCCTTGGCTCAGTCCATCCGTACTTCTGCCAACTCTTAGTTCAGGACAGCTAGTTTTCTTTGCAACTCTGGAAAACAAGTACAGTACTAATTCACAGTTCAGGGAGAAGCGTCTGTTCTTTTCTCACCTTTACTTTATCCAAAACTGGCTTGTTTTCATCTGGGTCAGGCTCTCTTTGTCCCAGTGTGTCTGCAAGAAGGTCTGCAGCGTCATCAAGTTCTTTCCTACCCTGACAGATTTAAGAAAAACAAAAAACCACACATATTTACAGACAATCACAAACTTCCAAGGTGGTAGAGATTATGCAGAGCCCAGTGAAAGAGCTTTGAAAGGCTGCAGGGAAGTTTACAGTCATCATTTTATTTCTGCACCTCTGACTACAAGCAAGGGAATTCAGCTTCCTATATTTCTAAAACTTTTTTTAAAAAAATAGTTGTAAATCAAATTTAACTCAAACAATGCTTCCAATGGAACTCAAGAACACTACTTGATTTTCCAACAAATAACAATCTGTATAAAAAAAGCAAATGACTACGTGCATATATTTTAAATCATTTTACAATCATCAACATTCCTAAAACATCAAATGGACTTATGAAACTGAATTGCAGTGTCAATATATCAGAATATTGATATGTTGTTGAAAGTTGCTAATGTTTGACATTTGGCCATAAGTACAGGTATCAGGCAGTATTGCTCTGCTTACTGGGATGACTGCTTCTTTCGGAACAGATGACTGCACAGCAGGAGCAGC
The DNA here is from genome assembly GCA_030761175.1 of Masticophis lateralis. Taxonomy (NCBI): domain Eukaryota; kingdom Metazoa; phylum Chordata; class Lepidosauria; order Squamata; family Colubridae; genus Masticophis; species Masticophis lateralis. The sequence continues at coordinate 240,590,873 of JAUDYJ010000002.1, forward strand.
AGCAGAAGAAATCACCTCTTCCGTAGGAACAGCAGGCTTGCTAGGACCTGTAGATTTCTATAAGGAAAGGAAAGGATTCATCAATATATGTAAAAGTGAGACAAAAAGAAGTTAACACAGAAAACTGTTTCTGACCTGTCCCTTAATGCCTCCTAAATGCTTTTCTAAAACTAAAGAATTTACAGAAAATGCAACAAGTTCTTCCTCTGGTAATTACTGCTGAAAGGGGAGGAAGAGATTGTATTTAAAGAAAGCATGCACTGTTGAAAGGGAGAGCCACACTCTTAGCTTCAGCTAATCAAGAACTCTACAGTACATGCATGAAGAGGAAGAAGCAATGCAAAGAAGTATGGCATCTCCCATCTTCTATAATGCAAAAAGCTAAAATTTATTAGGAAAACAATAAGAGAATTTGCTCTACACTTCTCAAATGGCTGAAACACAAATACGTTTGAAAATTAAATCACCACCTAAAGAACTTGGGATGGACTAAGTTCCTGCTTGCTGCTCAATTGTGATTTTTAAACCCTTTTTTATAAAGCTTCAATAGGGATTCTCTCATTTAGTTTGCTTCCTCCTCTCCACTCATATTGTTCCTCTCTTGTTTTCTCTTCCCAGTGCAGCTGCTCTCTTTGTTCATCTCAGCTCCCTTTTTTCCATTGCTGCTTTAAGTTGGAAGAGGAAGATGGACAAGTGACTCTGTTTTGAAAGATGTTTTGTGTGTCTACGTAATAGGAGGTTCATTTGTCTTACAAAGGCAAGAAATTCCAATCAGAAATTGCTATAATGTCCATTGATATATTTTTGCCCTTTTCTAAGCAAGATTTCTGGGCAGTGTACATATTCATAAATGCAAATATACTTATAAAAGTATCACATGAACAGATTAATGAATATGAAATCCTCACATCTGGATTCAGGTGTAACTGCCAACCTTAGGTTGAAAGACAGGAAAACTAGGCATTACATAGCATTTACCTAGAGTCTATAATTTTTCCATCATCTTTTCTTTTCTAGAATCATCATTTTGAGTTCTCAAATAACTTTCAGTTAAATAAATAGCATTTTTAAACTGATCCCTGAAAATCATATGTGTTCTGTCCCAGCTATGGACCCCAAAGAACACAGCACACACAAAGTCTGTACCAAACTTAAATTTACTAAAATAACTCAGTCTCTTCCAAGCAAAGGCTGTTAATAAACTTTCTTAACAGCCTACAAGAAACCAAAGATAAAGTAATCACAATCTTACTAAGGTTGGCAGAAATCCCAGTAGCAATTTTGCAGAGAATCCAGACGCGAAGGAGAACGAACTAAAGTTGTTCCCTACAAATTGCTTCTGTTGGCGTTCCTCTTTTAATAGGCTAAGGGAGTGGCCAATTAGCCCCAAACCTTACTCTCGAGGAAACCTCCTCCTGAGGAGCCACTCCTGTCTTTTGGCAGCTCTGTGTGCCCGTGCATCGAGAATAGGCTCCTCCTCTTCATCCTCTTCACTTAAAGGAGCTTTTGGAGGTCTGAAGGTCCTGACTGAATCTCTGTCTCTGGCACCACCTCTTCTTCAGCCTCCTCATTGTCTGATTCAAGTGCCAGCTGCACCAGCCTCCTTGCTGTCAAAATCAGCTACAATCTGCACAGGCCACTGACGGGCCACAACAATGTGTGCCTTTTTCTTTCAAATCAGATTTTGGAAGAGACACCTGCCATCAGACAAAATTCAATCTTTCCTAGCCTGCTAATAAAAAGAAAATTCTCGATGTTGACTCCCTTCTATAAAAGTTCCTTGTGTTAAAAAAAATTCTGGCTTATCCAGAAATTTTCTGAAAATGTCAGTTAAAAGATGAACTTGGAATGTATCAACTACGAAAAAAAAAATGCAAAATGTGTGTCCAAATTTATTAAAGGGATGTAAAAATGACCCTGTAAATATGTTATTGTACAGATCTAGATGCTTCTATACTTGAAATAATATTGAATGCCATTCAACAGTATAAAGTATACAATTCTACTACAGTTTATATATTTTTTTAATATATATCTAGAGCAGGGGTCTCCAATCTTGGCAACTTTAAGACTTGTGGACTTTAACTCCCACATTTCTTCAGCCAGCTTTGCTGGGAATTGAAGTCCACAAGCCTTAAAGTTGCCAAGATTGGAGACCCCTAATCTAGAGTATGTACGTAATTTCATCTGAGTGTCAAAAGTCTCTCTCTCTCTCTCTCTCTCTCTCTCTCTCAGAGTCAACCAATCCTTACCACAGGTGTTTCTGTTGTTGATGCTGGTGCAGAACAAGAAAACCCTTCGGACAAAGCATCAAGAAGTTCACTTTCACTCAGGGGCTAGAAATCAGAACAAATTATTAAAAATGTTTTAATACATGTCAAAATGCCCCTTTTTTCCTTCATAGGGTGACTGAATACAGAACTTTCTGTTTAGAACTTTTAATTATGAAAGAATTAATAGTCACCTAAATAAGTGTCCAATTGGAATACATTAAGTCATAACAAAAGCTTTCAATGTATTTATTTCTAACTAGGAAAATATATATGTATAAAGATCCTGACCAATCTGTGCACCCACCTGAGGCTTTTCTTCAGGTTTTGGCAAAAGTGGCTTCCCATCTTTATCCTGTGGAAGGAAAAAAGGGAATCTAGCAATTACTGCACTATGGCGGTTAGTCAAATATTACATATAATTCTGTCCTAAATTTAAGACATAAACCATCTTATAGAATTAAGTATAAATGTTTCCAGAGTGACCCTAACAAATGCCTGCAGCTGCTTTTATTAACTGCATCTTTTAATTAGCTTCTGCTCCTTCCTCAAATATGTTTGTGAAAACATATGCTGAAAGATAGCTGGAAGATTTAGCGATCGCAAGATATATCTGCCCACCGACTTTCAAATTTTGAGAAGAGTCAACGTGCAATCAAGTTACATCAATCATACTAATTCGGGATATTGATATATTGTACAAGGCATTCATAGTCAAGGATCCACATGCAATTTAAAGATTAAGGTGAACAACATAGCTTCCAGCACTCCCCAAACCAAAATTCAACATAAAAAGCAGGAATAATTGCAGAAGGAACATTCTTAACTGCATTTTGCTGTTACAAGTTCCAATGAGTGAATTTTTTGTCAGTGAATTTTGCTTTTGGAACTTTAGAAATACTTTATTTAGTTTTAATGTTTATTAATTTATTATGACATAAAAAGGGCCCTGTGAGCTGCCTTTTTAAATTGAAAAGACAAGACAAGCTAGTTTTTTCTATTTACTCTTGCAATGTAACAAACTTTCTGCTCTAGCCCCAATTAGTTAATTATTATTTTTTTTGTCATAGTAGGCACCCAATACCTTCTAGACCCATAATCCAGATCCATAATTTTCATTAATATCTACCCTCCCATTGCCAATGCCTAAACTAAGCAACTTCAGGGATTGGGGGGGGGGAGGGGAGGGGGAGAAGGTTGAAGGGCCATTAAACAAACACTGGCGATACCCACTTCTGGGATAGATCTCAAGTTAATGCATTCCTACATTTATGCATTCCTTCATTACATTTGCAAGCCAATTTCTGAAGCCACATCATTTGTGAGGTAAAACTGGAAGCTTTTAGGAATTTAATCTGTGATTTTTGTAATACAAGGTGTATAGTAATATCTCAGGGCTGTAATACTTACAATATTATGTGTGCAGTGCAGAAATATTGGAAATAAGATCCCCAAAAGGCATCAGGCAGGGTTATTGGGATGCCCAAAAAACTCAAAGAGAACAACCACAATCACTAAATTGAATCCTTACAATATACACTAAAAATTGTAGCACTGCTCTCATATTGTCATGTTTACTATTTTCTCTTTTTTTTGACCCCCACTCCTGCAAAATTCTCCAATTTCAGGACACATATTTGGTCTGGTTATTAATGAACAGAATTAACAAATTAACCAAAATAGTTTGGGATCTTGCCATCACAGACCTAGCAAATATATTGCCATATGAGAAGGAAAACATGAAGAAAATGGTTCAGAGTAATTTGTATATTTAACAACTCTTTACACAACCATCAATATATTCTATATATTGGGTCTACAGTAAGCAAATACATAAACCCAAAATTCATGATTTGACATACTGAACTGAACTTTATGTCACAATTCTGAAGGAAGCTTATTAAAACATAAAAACTTCATTTTTAACAACAAAAAAAGTGAAACATACAAGAAAAATAAGCTCTATTACCTTTACTTCAGTTAATCTGTAATCAGGAGGGATGGTTTCTTCCTTTTCCCCAAGTTTCTCATGTTTCTCTTTTTTTGATTTTTCCTGAACAAGAATACAACAAATAGAAACTTTCAACAACAAGACAGTTTCAGTGTAATTCATTAGGATAGTCCATTGCTTTGTATTATACTTATAAAACAATAATTAAATCTATTGTTGATTATCCTATCACAGAAATTCTTCCACATGCCAATTCCCTACCACATGAAGAGCATGAGGAGAAGAATTCAATGAGTAGCCATTTTGATATATATTTCTTAAATCCACAGCAATACCCATGCACTTTCAAAATACTATTTTAGAATATCTCTGCTTGTGACTACAATGATGCTTGGTAAGGTTTGAATTGCTTAATCATAGTTTGTGGAACTATGTATGAATACAGTTCCACAATAATAATTGACTTGATTTCATACATCAGGCTCAGCCACAAATCAGAATGGTTGGCTTCACACAATACATGAAGCCACAAACATATATAATTATGAATATATAATGTTCAGTGTTGAAATCCATCCACTGTCATGGCACTGCTCCATCGTTGGAGAAATACTTTCAAAAAATTGAGAATTAAATGCTAGCAATTATAGAAAAATTACACTTCATAACAAACTATTTTGGTTCTTTTGGAAAATTAAAAAGGCCCCTTCCATTATAACCAGCAAATTAGATATTTTATTACTTTCACTTTATCCACAGCAGGTTTTTTTTCCTCTGGGGCAGGCTCATTTTTTCCTAGGCTTCCAGATAAGGCTTCTAGTGCTTCATTAGTTGCTTGTGTGCTCTATAAATAACAAGAAAAATCAATTAAGAGGTATTTTTAAAAACTGATTGAAAAATGAGAAATATAATACTACTGATCTCAAATTTAACATAAAATAACAGCCAAGGAAACTTGTTACTATTATGATAGTACTGTAATGTAGAACTGGTTAGACTAAGTTTAAAAAAAAGTAGTAGATATAGACAAAATTTATATGGAATTTTCCCCTAGATTAAAGGTAAAGGTTCCCCTCACACATATGTGCTAGTGGTTTCCGACTCTAGGGGACAGTGCTCATCTCCGTTTCAAAGCCGAACAGCCAGTGCTGTCCGAAGATGTCTCCGTGGTCATGTGGCTGGTATGACTAAACACCAAAGGCACACGGAACACTGTTACCTTCCCACCAAAAGTGGTCCCTATTTTTCTACTTGCATTTTTTACCTGCTTTCAAACTGCTAGGTTGGCAGAAGCTAAGACAAGTAATGGGAGCCTACCCTGTTACATGGCACTAGGGATTCAAACCGCTGAACTGCCAACCTTTCGATCGACAAGGTCAGCGTCTTAGCCACTGATACATTTAAAGACTAGTTTGCCAAAAGCCTAAGTTAAATTGGACTTAGTCCCTAAATCAGCCCCTAAATCAGGGAAAAAGCTTCAATCTAACAATCCCAAATATTAAAAAAAGAGAGAAAAAATCCAGATTATCTCAGCTCCCAAATTATTTATATCAGCATTTCTGAACTTTCGTAACTTTAAGATGTGTGAATTGTTATTTCTGGGTGGTCTATACAGAAAGTTTATGCTATAAAAGAGGTTTTATGAAGATGCTAAGGATAGCAATAGCAGTAACAATAGCACTTAGACTTATATACCGCTCCATACTGCTTTAAAGCAGGGGTCCCCAACCTTTCTGGTGCTGGTAGTGCAACAGGGAGGGGAGAGGGAATAGTTTTGCACGTGTGTGCCACTTGTACAAATGCAGCTTTGCACACTCGCACTCTACTTGGTACTGGACCATGTACTGGGGATTGAGAACCCCTGCTTTACGGCACTCTCTGAGCAGGAGAGTGTTAGGGGAGCAATGTTAGCATATTGCCCCCAACAATCTGGATCCTCATTTTACCAACCTTGGAAGGATGGAAGGCTGAGTCAACCTTGAGTTGGTCAGGATCGAACTCCTGGCAGTGGTCAGAGTCTAACCACTGGGCCACCATGGCTTTGCCATAAAATCAATTATTGGACTTAATCAAGTGCACCTTGGGATTTTTTGTATTAATTTTATATTAATTTGTATAACCGGTTACTCACTGGAGAAGTGACTGTAGGAGCTGAAGATTTCACAGAAGGCACAGTTGAAACTGAGACAGCTTCTTCTGCAGATGTGTTCTGGGGCTTAGTTAACTCGGGCTTCTAAAGCAAGATGACACAAACAGATATTGATTACACAATTTACCTTTGCATGCACAGATCAGGCAGCTTTATGTGTTTAACAGGCAGATATAATGAGATTCCAGTCAATCTTAGCACAATTAAAGTATTTGATTTAGAAAACATCTGAATATTTCATCTTTATATTCAAGGAATAAATCCTCTTCTGTCACATGATATTAGAAGCAAATAAAACTTTTCAGTTTTTAGATTATACATATCCACACATACAAACACTCCCTCCCTCCTTCTCGCACATGTGCATACATACACACACACACTGTTGTGGCTCCGTTGCCTGAGCCTGGGCTATCGACAGATGCAGACTCTGAGAGTGAGGGAAAGGAGTTGGCAAGGCCTCCCTCTCCAGGACCCTCCTCTCTGGCAATGCCTCCGGAGGACACCGAAGGCCAAGAGATAGGCCCATAGCCAAGCACGTCCCCGCAGCCATAGGTGGGCAGCGATGAAGGAGATAAGTGCCGGCTGGATCCTCGACAGCAGCACAGGGAGAAGTGTGCGCAGCAGAGGAAGAGATGTGCCAGAGATTAGCTGAGTCACTGGACCACACCCCACAGGGTATAAATGTGGGTGTTGTGTCCGGCTCAGTTTGTGACGAGCAAAAAACTAGAAACAACCCATAGTCTCTGTGTTACTGGAACTCTGCCTGCCTTATTAGACTGCATTCGGAATAATCCTTGTATTGCTGGGACCTTGCCTGCCTTATCGGAATGCTTTCAGTCTAATCTTTGTTTTGTGTGAGTAAAGTCTGAATTGGCAGCCAGCCACTCGGTTGTGCCAGCTTTATCTTCAAAGACTTTGTCATGTGGCTTATTAACTCCGGCCCGTCTGTGAGTGTGGGTGTGTGAGACGGGGACAGAACACACAACACACACACACACACACACACACACACACACACACACACACAGCTACTGCCCTCTCAAATGTGACTTCATTTTTGTGGTCTCTAAGAAGATACTTACTGGTGAAACTTCTGGTGAAGTCAGAGGTTGCATAGGAAGAGCTACAGGAGATGCAGCTACTTTTTCTTTGGGAATTTTGGGAGGCTCATCTACCACAGGTTTCTTGGGGAGGAAAATGATAAATGAATTTTAATTATTAAAAGGTGATTGTTTGAGCACCATTAAAAGGAGTTGTGCCTAAATATCTATTTTTCAGCATGCCACCTAAACCTTAACAAATGATGAGTTATATAAGAGCAGAATATAAAGTGAAGTTATACCATGGATGAATTTGCACAATTTTTCATCTGCTTCTATCCCATGCAGGCTTTCTCAATCTGAAATTCTACTGACGCATTGAGAAATACTACTCTCAGATTTCTCAAAAGAGCTTTCCAGCTGAGGACTTTGTTTGCTGGATTTATATCGCTGCTTATCTTACTTTTACATGACACTAAGCAGCTTACAACAAAACAAATAAAATACGTAACATAGACAATATTTTTTAAAAATAAAAATAATAAAACATGGCATCCAGGCATAATTTAACCAATCAGCCACATCACCAGGAGACAGTGTTTAATCTATGAACAGGCACATAATCATATTCACAAAAGGCAGCAGGGACAGCCAAACAAAGGGGGGCGGGGTGATGTTCCAAAAATCTCTCCTCCTAGGCTCCACCAGGCAACACATCTTAGCTGACAGGAATGGAATATGCCCTTGTCACCATACTGGGGTAGAATCAGTAGAAAAAGCAATCCAATTCAATACAGTATTTTGGGTTTACCTGTACCGTTTTGGGAAAAGAAACATACCTTAGATGTATCAGCAAATTCAGTTGGTTTTGATTTTTCTGTGGAGGAAGCAGGACAGACAAAGTCTTTTGAAAATTCATCAATGAGTTCAGTATCACTAATTGGCTGTAAAACAAAAAGGGAAAATAGATACATAATAATCAATTTAAAAACAGACAAAAATGACAGTGACAATAGCAACAGCACTTAGACTTATACACCACTTCATAATGCTTAACAACACTCTCTAAGCAGTTTGCAGAGTCAGCACACAGCCCTCAACAATCTGGGTCCTCATTTTATCAACCTCAGAAGGATGGAAGGCCGAGTCAACCTTGAGCTGGTCAGGACCAAACTCCTGGCAGTGGGCAGAATTAGCCTGCGATACTGCTTTCTAACCACTATGCCACCACAACTCTTATAGTGCAAACATTTATCAAGTTACCATTTATGAGGTTACCATTCTTCAGCAAAGGTAAGTACATGATTACTGTGGTGTGGGTATTTGGTTGGAAATATATTTACATTTCTGTTCAAAAGATAGGAATCTAAACTCCCCTTCCCCGGAGGACAAGAGTATTAATAGTATGTTTGCAAAAAAGAGAATCTTTCACTTTCCCTTTCTTCTGTGGATCCAGTTAGCCTGCTTTAATGCAAACTGATGCCATACCAATAGCATATTATACACCTAACAATAAGTAAGATTGTTAGTAAAATAAAACAATATTTATATATTCCAAGATATTGATTCAGCTCTTATGAGAATTTATTCATAATGCAAAACATGCCTCTGTTATAGTATACTGTAAATCAACAATAAGATCTGAAACTTTTAGAGTAATAGGCAATAGTAAATATTGTTTTACTTGCATTGTAAGAAACAGAAAATTAAGATAAGAACTGCAGAAGGAAGATATATTTTGAGTTTTTTAAAGGAAGAATGTGAACCACTGGTGGGGGGGGGGGATAATAGAGGCTTATAAAATCATTCATATAAGGAAAAATTCAGTATTAAAAAGTTTTTCTCATCCCTCCACAGTATTAAATCTGGTCTTATCTGTTGAAGTAAGATATGAGGAGATTTATGAATGCTAAAAGGAAGTAATTTCTTCTACTACATATAAATCATTGCTATCAAATGTGCTTATAGCAACCAATGTATGAAGACAAATTAATATAAGAATAAGGCTATTCATTTGGATTTCTTGTATATTACTATCAGAAAAAAACCCCACACCTAAAGTGTCAGTTGCTGGGGATCAACAATGAAAGAACGCTTTTGATTTCTTGTCTTATTTCTGAATTTCCTGCATGTACAGAATTGGAACTTGTGACTTAAAGCTCTGGACCAAACAGTCCTTTGTTTTGATCTAACATGACATTGTATTTGCTATTGCAAAAATAGAAAGAAAAAGAATAATAAAAAGAAAAGAAAAATCTTTATTAAGAACTTCCCTTTGTAATATACTAGACTTCCTCCAAAGTAAATAGTGAATGTATTCTCAATATGTTTTGAAAAAAGAACTGATAAAATTTTCACTCAACTTGTTCTTTTTCAACAGAAGCAAGAGAAAATAAAGATTTTAAAAATAAAGATTTTAAAAATTTAGAAACCTTTGGTTTTTCTTCAGCTGTTGGCAACAGTGGTTTCCCATCTTTGTCCTAATATTAAAAAAAAAAAGAACTATTGTTAAGAATGCAATTTGTATTCAATCAAAATAAAAATAGTGAAGATACAAAAGAAGTCCAGACTGGAACAGAAATATTTTCTCAATTTCCCACAACTTTAATAGTTCTATATCATAACAATAATTCTGATGCACAGTTGATTACTGAGAAGAAATGAATCAAGCCTCAGTCTAGTGTAAGCCTAATGTAGTAAGCCTAGTGTCATTACTAGGCTTTGGCCATGCTGTCTAGTTGTCAAATTCCATATACTGGATATGTAATTCAAGAAAATATTATACTCTGAAAATTTTAGGTTTTGTTGCATGTCCAATTTATATAGCTCATTAAATGAATGGTCAAAGGTCAAGGACAATCTGTAAATTCTGTCACAATCTTTTTCTACACAGACTTAATGGAGTTCATAACATTCTAAGTTATTTTTTGTTGTATAAAAGATTAAACTAGTTGATCTAATTTCTCAGGTGTCTCAAATGTTGAATATACCACTGGTACAATGTTATTAACAAATGTTTTACCAATAAATATTGCCACTGACTAGTATCTGATAGATAACATTTGTTCTTAGGAGAGAGTATGTTAAAAATTCATCCTCATCATCTATTACTTGGGTCAAAGACAATATCATCACTTTCATCTAATTTTTCCAAATCAGCACTTTTTTTCCAATTAATGTTGGATTAAAGACAATTTAGCAGGGAAAAAAGCATCGGATCCTTCTTTTTAGACATTATATACCATTGCTTCCTCCTGTAACTAGAACAATTGTTTCTAAAGATACTAGTTCTATTATATTTAGATGTTAATACTATCCATTTAGCCAAAGGTGCTGTATCTGTATATTCCTAAAAAAATTAACACCAATTGTTTGCTTCCAGTATTTAATATTTGACAATTGGTAAGCTTGATGACATAGCTGCAGATTCCAAAAACCAGCCATCAACAGATACATAGAGATAAACAACTTCTACATACTATTCAAGAGATAACCAAACAGCTAAAAAAAAACACATAACTCCCTTGCCATCCATTACTACCCACACCATTGTTATAGTGTGTCCTTTTCATCAGATGATTGCAAAGGGATCAAACAAGCATTTCCCTATTCTTGCCTTTCATGGCACATCAAAGCAGTGAAAGATGAAAGAGCAACCAGCTCAAGAATCCAGTGCTCAAACTGCAATTATCCCTCTTATCTTGAACACAATATAGGAAAATTTAGAAAAAGTGACCTTAAACCAGTAAGACATCAACTAAATAACTGAATAATTTAATATCTCAGTGCAATTTCTAAACTAACAAAAATAATATATATTGCATGTCACTGGAAGCTGGAGATTATTAGTTACCAAGGTTGGTTTTAATCTGTATTCAGGAGGAATTGTATCATCACGTTCACCAGGTTTCTTTTCTTTCCTTTCTATGGCCTTTGGCTAAAGAGGGGAGAAAAACAATTTATTGATATAAAACATGATTCTTTGGAAATCTAAATGCATAATCTAAAATCATTGGGATTTAAAAATGCCTAAACCTAAATCAATCATATCAATGAATGATGAACCATATACACCTAAGTATTTTATGACTATTAAACATATAGTATTTAATTAAATAACACTTTATTCTCCCAAAGTTGCAACCTAATCTTATTATTTTTTTATTTACAAATACCTCTTGATGTATTTAATTGGGCTTACTCTAAATTTAGGAGTACAACTTTTTTACCAACAAGCAAATATTGTCCTGGTTGATTATTTGTATATTTGTTGATTGATCAGATTTTTTTTAACAAAAATCTTGCCTTTATTACTTTATAAATAACCCAAGGCAGTGGTACCTAATATTTCTTCTTCCTCCCATTTTTCCCACAGCAACAGACCTATGAGGTGAGTTATGCTGAGAGTGAGTGCCTGGCCCAATATCACCTAGTTGATTTTCTTGACTAAGGTAATCCAGAACTCTCAGTCTTCTGGTTTCTACCCTGGTGTCTTAATCACTAGACCAAAGTGACTCTATTTTGGGGTCATTTCCCAAAATGTTTGTAGCATAGATATACCTCTTCAACTTCAACAATGGAACTAGTATCTTCTTCAGGTTCAGGTTCTGGCATACCAAGTGTATCCACAAGAGCATCCAGGGCACTATCACTAATTGTCACCTAAATTGTAAAACCAAAGTGTAATTATTAAAAAAAAAAAAAAACCAATACAGGCAATTCCTTATACCTGCACATGTGCTGGAATTATGGGACATAATGCTGTATTGACAATTCAGATTTTTCAGCAATTGTTTTATAGTATAATCTAGACCTGATTGGTAAAACATTTGAATGTAGGATGGTAAAGTATGCACTTTTCCATTACAGGGCAATTGTCTGTCTTTTTATATTTAATACTGAATTTCAAGTAATCGATAATAATGCAGGTTCATCAACCATAATAGTAATAAATCCACAATCAATCTTGAAACATGGTTGAAGACCTAGTTGTGGTATAACAATTGTGAGCTCAGGAGTGATCTATACAAGAAACAATTATGAGAAGTCTCAGGAAAATTAATCCCAGTTTAGTTCAATAAAAAAAGGCGGGGATTCCTAAATTGCGTAATTTTCCAGATAAAGTGCCAAACGTATTCTTTCCAGCATCGGTGCTACTCTTATTATTATTATTCAATATTAGACAGTAGATTAATGTCATCCTACTGCGTTTTTAGAAATTGTTTGTGATCCTGTACATCAGTAAATATTTGGAATGATTATAACATAACATGTAACACAGATAGAAAGGAAATAAAGAAGTCATGCCCAATAGCCACAGTAACAACTGATCATTTTGGCAGACAATGAAATCACATCCTGATTTCACATCTGAAATTCAAACACAGATGTGTTTGAAATTTTGCAGCAACTAAAGGATATATATTTTATATGTGCATTATCTGTATTTTCAAATAAAAACTCAATCCCTTTAAATATCAACTACAGATTAGGGCTATATGCTTCAAACTGTTTGAAGGTTCATAATATGCTGTCGATTACTGGCATTTTCTCATCTAAAGCCCCCCCCCCCCCTAAGATGAAACATAGTAAGGTCGTCATTTTAAAAGCATTTTGGAAAATGCTAAGTGAAAAAAGCAGCAAAGGTAAAAATATTTTCTTCAGTTGGAAAGACTCATCCAATGAATGAAGTTTAAATCCAGTTCAATTAATATGATTCAATACAAATTCTCACGATACAGTTTGAACATGTATAATAAGGACTGAAAAAGCTCAAAGAGTTTTTGTTGCCTAACTTTTGTAGCAGCTTTCCAAAATCCTAATCACAATAATTTTGTACATCTATTTTTGAGTATCAGAACATTTAATATAGTACCATATCTATCTACCTCTTCCAATTTTGGTTTCTTCTCTTTGGGAGGAGCCGAACTGCTGACCGATGTTGTAGAATGGGCTTGTAAAAGCTCATCTTTTGCTGCAGGCTTATAGCACAAAAATATAAATGTATAATAAATAAATATAAACACAAAATTTATTGGCATAAATTATCAAAGCAATACATTAAATCAACATTAATGTATTTATTTATTTATTTATTTTATTTATTATTTCAACTTATATACCGCCCTTCTCCCGGAGGGGACTCAGGGCGGTGAACAGCCAAACTTAAAACACATATAGTACAAAAGTTAAGAAAAACTAAAATAAATTAAATCATCGGCATTACCAATTTAAAATCCCAAATTGAAAAATCGAAAAATACCCAATTTAAAACTCAAAATCAATAAAATCAAGAATTTAAAAACCCCATTAAAACCAATTAAACTAGGCCGGCTTGTTGAAATAAGTGAGTCTTCAGGGCCTTTCGGAAAGTGCAGAGGTCTGGGATCAATCGTATTCCAGGAGGTAGCTCATTCCACAGGGCAGGTGCTCCTACAGAGAAGGCTCTCCCCCTGGGGGCCACCAGCTGACATTGCTTGGCTGATGGCACCCTGAGGAGGCCCTCTCTCTGCGAGCGTATTGGCCGGTGGGAGGTTATCGGTAGCAGCAGATGGTCTCGCATGTACCCCGGCCCTATGCCATGGAGCGCTTTAAAGTGAGAACCAACACCTTGAAGTGTATCAATGAGTGTATTAAAGTATTAAAAGCAATGTATTAAATTAAATGTACTGCTATTGCTAAAGCAATGTATTAAAACTTTCTTTCTAAAGGGATACTTCAAGCTTGGCAATATTCTTTTAAAAGACGGTAAAACCAGTACCTCTTTTGGCCTGACTTCCTTTTCTCCAGCAGATGGAATAGTAGTGCAACTGAAATCAGACGACAGAGCATCTGCAAGGTCATCATCTGTCATTGTTGGCTAAATGAAAACAGAAACTGGGTTAGACTTATACTAATTGCCCAATAGCTCTTTGCAGGTTATGGGCACCATATAGTTTAAATATGTGATTAAGTATTAAATTTCAGATGTTTTGGAGCAGGTAAGAACTTAAATACAGCACCTGACTGCAACATCCTAAAACCGAAGCATCTTTTCTCAGGATCATCCAAAAATTTTTAAGATTTTGCGATTACTGTGTGCTCCCAATCACCAATTAGAGATTGTTTGTTTGTTTGTTTGTTTAGTCAAACATGTAGAAGATAGAAGGTAAAGGTATAAACATAAAAATAAACAAAGGAAGTAACTACAGATAAATGGGGACAGTAAGACAGGGACGGTAGGCACACTGGTACGCTTATGCATGCCCCCTTTATGGACCTCTTAGGAATGGAGTGAGGTCCACGGTAGACAGTTTGCGGTTGAAGCTGTGAGGGTTTGAGGCTGTAACAATGGAGTTGGGTAGAGTATTCCAGGTGCTGACCACTCTGTTGCTGAAGTCGTATTTTCTGCAATTGAGTTTGGAGTGGTTTACCTTGAGTTTGTATCAATTGTTCATCCATGTATTAAATCCAAACCACTGCACAGTCTTATTATATGTGCCTAAACATATTTATTTGATTTGTGTTTGAAACAAGCATGGATAACTTTTTATGTAAAGATCAGTAATAATTTTCTATATTCACATTTTGTGCTGAACAAATTAACCATACCTGTGATTCTCCCACTGCAACTGATGGAGAAGCAATTTTATCATCACCTTTACTCTGAAAAAGAAAAGTATGTTTGTGATAATATTTTAAGCAGTCTGCCTTATAAGAAATAGTTGGAACATAATTCTGAGTAGTTTATACCTCCAATAATTTCCTGTATTCTGGAGGAATTGTGCTCTCCCATTTGCCCAATTCTTCTATATTTAAGGACAACATTGGGTCCTACATCAAAGAAAAAGTTACATTTTATTCTTGAGCTCAACCATTAATTCATAGATCCATAAAAGATATTTCCATAAGATTCCAATTTATTAAGAAAAATATAATTTCAAGTTCATTTTAATATAGTTAATTATCCATATCCGACACATATGGGTGACATATAACAGAATTAGAACGACTCATGGGGTGTGTGCCGACTCCTTGTATAAATGGGGAAAGACACCTTCAGTACAATGTGATTGCGGGGGCCCCCAACAGACTATTCAACATATTGTGAGGGAATGCTCTAACAGAAGGTATCCAGGAGATTTTAGGGACTTCCTCTGCATAACGACAGCTACTGACTAGATCTCCAAACTTGACATTAAACTCTGAAATGTTATTTCTGCTTTCCTCTTAGGTTTTCTTACTGCTTTTTTTATTGTTTTAAATGTTTTAACCTGTAAAAATGAAATGTTTTAATACTGTGGGTGACCAGCCATACGCTAAATAAATAAATAAATCCATTCAAAACAGTAATTCCTAATATTTTATAAAAATGACTTCCTATTGTAGGAAAAATCAATACAAAGTGATATATACATCTGCAAATGTCTTTTCTATTCTCTTATTCTATCATTATTGTACAGAACAAATTTCATTTTATCTCAATTATCTAACAATTGAGAACTGCAGTTCATGTTAATAAGACAAATAAAATAATATTTTACCTTACTTAAAACATGCTGGGTTTTAAAATAACATACTATCTGGCAGGTGGTGATAAAAAATTTAATGATTAGGATTAATTATTGGAAATGGAAATAAACTCACTATAGTTTGAAGAAAAAAATGCCTTGCTTACAGTGGAGAAAATGATTATTCTTCCTCTATACTTTGAGATCCAACTATTAGCTTCTTCTTATCTGACTATGTGAATAATAAAAAACATTAACCTTCTCAGTTATATATTAATGATGGTTATATTAATTTATAGTAGAGTTTGTAAATACCCAAACCTTCTTTCTCCGCATTTTGATTACAAAGAAAGGGAGGAAAGTCCATAGGTACAGACATATTTTCAAACATTATTGTCTGAAGTAGTTCTCTCTTTTTGTTGTTCTATAACTTTATTCCTCCCAGAAACTTAGCAAGAAGCCTAGACTATCATTCAACATCCCAGTTTTCTAATATGTAAAGAGAATATGATCTTTTCAAAACAGTGAAAAGTGTAACTATCTCTAATCCAGACCAGATTACCATTCTATGGTAGACATAAAATGAAAACATGAGTAATGGGAATATTTAAGAAAGGAAAAAGACTGGATGCAAACTGTTTCTAATGTTTTAGAACATGTTGAAATACAGAGATTCTCAAATGCAATGGGCTGCCTTTTGAAATTCTGTGCATAGCTTCATCATTGTACTATATACCATATTTTCTGGACTATAAAACACACTGGAGTATAAGATGCACCAAGATTTTGAAAAAGAAAAATATTTTGGGGGTTTTTCCCAAACCCTCCACACTTCCAGTTTTTGCCCTCCCTGGCCCCCAGGAGTACTCCCAAACTCTCTGCGCATCCCATTTTTGCAAAAAACAGGCCCATTTTTGGCCTCCCAAACCCCCCATATGTCATGTTTTTGCCCTCCTCAGCCCCCAGGAGCTGCCTGCAGGCCTCCCAAACCCCCTGTACATCCCGTTTTCACAAAAAAATGGCCTGTTTTTGGCAAAAACAGGATGTGTGGGGCAGCGTTTCGGGAGACCAAAAATGGCTGTATTTGGTGTATAAGACACACCAACATTTTCACCCTCTTTTAGGGGGGAAAAAATGTGTCTTATACTCTGAAAATAATGGTATACGCCTACCATATTAAGTAAATGTGTTTATGAGGAACAATTCTACATAAAAATTTAGGTCAGTCACTTCACCTAGACCTATTCACACGGAAGCAAGCTCTCCTAAATTTATTTGGACTTGACATCTGAATTGAAACAAAATAATTGCAGTATGCCGATAAGCAATACAAAACTAAAAAAGAAGGGGGAAATCACTCCCATAATTGAAATAGGAAAAAACATACCAGATTACAACTAATCCAGATTTCTACGTGTTTAAAAACTTGAAAATGTATAATAGAGGCACATACACCAATGTTCAAGGATGTCACATGAGGAACCAAACTTGGAAACACTTATTATTTTATTTGCATCCACATTTACAAAATGTAATTATAAAAATGCAGATCTCATTCATTAGGTTCTTATAGAAAAAATTTCATACCGAAACTTCCGGTCCAGTATATGTAGGAGCAGGTGGTTCATTTTCTTCAGGACTTCCAAGTGTATCTATTAAATCGTCTAAGGCAGTATCTAAATCAGACTAGGGAAACATTTTTAAATATAGCACTGGCATGGAGTCAGTAAATTTGGTAAATATTTAATTAAAATATTATAATCAAATATTTAAAAATCAATACAGTAAAATCTAGCAATTTATTATTTAAATTGTAAAAAGTTTCAGTGACATATTAGTGACAAATTTGGTCAATACTGTATGGTAGAGAATTGCTAGTAGAAGAAAGAAATAACTTGGCTGCTAAAAATCAAGATATCTAGGTTTTGTAATTAGCAGAATGTAGGAAATAGGACTTGAAAATGCAGATAAATACATGACTTCATGACTTGGAAAATAAGGCAGTTGGATTACAGGATGAGATAAGAAGCTTTTTAGTATACATAAAATGTAAACGTTTAAGAAAATTGGAATGAAAGGAAGGGGAAAGATTACTCAGAAGAGGTAAGAGGAAGAAACAAATGTTGAATTTGAAAAAGATAAAAAAGGTGTGGTGTTATGAGTACAAGGAGACAGATGTCTATAGAGAACGATAATACAGGCTTAGTGATTCTTCTTGACATCACTAAGCTTGACTCAGAGAGACCACACCTAGAAGAAATGACTAGGAAAAAGAAAAGGAAGTGGATAATTTAGTAAAGCACCTGAGAAGTAAAAAGGACTTAAGAAGAGATTGATAGACCAACAGAAAAAATACTCAAATGCAATCAAGCAAAAAGGCAAAAATTTAAAGTGAGGATAAAGTTATTCATAAATCAGGCAGCTTAAAAAGACAAAAGGAGGAACAAAGGCTTCCAGTCAGAGCGGTAAGAGAAAGATTATATGTGCCACATATCCACTTGATTATTCAAGTGTTGCATGTAGCACATCTACAAGTGTACATTTGTACAGCTAGTACAATATATCTCTATATTTTATTTTCTCAGGAGTTAGCCTAGTAATGATGGGGAAAGTACAGTTTGAAATAAAGCTGATTGTGCGTATTTAAAAAAGAATATCAAGATTATCCATGCTGGCTAGCTACTTTTAAAATGGTGCTCGACAAAAAGAATAATGCGGCAGTAGAATACACTGGTAAGTAAACTCTTGTTTACCTTTTCTGCTGGTTTACTGTCCGCAGTAACTGGGGCAGGAGATGCCACTTTATGTTCTTTAGTCTGAAAATAAGAATGTATTTCTGAGAGCTAGTACATAATTTCACATACACATACTACTAACCACCACTAAACTCACCTCTGCAATGGCAGCAACCAAACCAGCAGATGTAACTGTTCCAGCTGTGCCAACAGCTACCTTGGAAGCCAATGGTTTCTTGTCAGTTTTAGCCTAAGGTGGAAAATGATAAGATCAGCCAACACCAAGTATGACTAATATTTAAAGCAGCCCAAATTCTAAGCAGAAATTGTCATTCAAGCATGATTTTACACTAGTCTTAACATAACATGAAATCATTTACTACAAGCACAATTCAGAATTACTGTAAAAATGTATCTTGCATATACAGATAGTCCTCTATTTACAACAGTTCATTTAGGTACTGTTCAAAGTTACAACGGCATTGAAAAAAAAGATGTAAGACTGTTTTTCACCCTTACAACCGTCCCTGAGATCATGTGATCAAAATTCAGACATTTGGCAACTGATTCACATTATTGTGTCCTGACATCATGTGATCACCTTTTGCAACCTTCTGACAAGCAAAGTCAAAGGAGAAGCCAGATTTACTTAACAGTTGTGTCACTAACTTAACAACTGCAGTGATGCACTTAACAATTCACTTAACAATTAACAATGGGGCAAGAAAGGACATGAAATAGGGCAAAATTCACTTAACAAATGTTAAGTGTTAAGCACTGTTCATTAACAACAGAAATTTTGGGGTCAGTTATGGTTATATTTTCATTTCTAATTAGTATTTTCCTGGCAAATAGATGGGGAAGAAATGGAGGTAGTGACAGATTTTATTTTCCTGGACTCCAAGATCACTGCAGATGGGGACTGCAGCCAAGAAATTAAAAGACACTTGCTCCTGGGGAGCAAAGTTATAGCAAATCTAGACAGCATAATAAAAAGCAGAGAAATCACTCTGCCAACAAAAGTGCGTATAATCAAGGCTATGGTTTTCCCAGTTGCAATGTATGGTTGTGAAAGTTAGACTATAAGGAAGGCTGAGCGCCAAAGAATTGAGGCCTTTGAACTATGGTGCTGGAGAAGACTCCTGTGAGTCCCTTGGACTGAAAGATGATCAAACCAGTCAGTCCTAGAGGAGATCAACCCTGACTGCTCTTTACAAGGCAAGTTCCTGAAGATGAAACTTAAATACTTTGGCCACCTAATGAGAAGGAAGGACTTGCTGAAGAAAAGCCTAATGCTGGGAAAGATTGAGGGGAAAAGAAGACTGGAACGACAGAGAATGAGGTGGCTGGATGGAGTCACTGAAACAGTAGCTGTGAGTTTAAATGGACTCCAGAGGAGGGTAGACAGGAAGGCCCGGAGGAAAGTTGTCCGTGGGGTCACGATGGGTTGGATACAACTTCACAACTAACAGCAAGAATTAGTATTTTATTGTTGATGAGATATAGTAAAATTAGCACACTGCCTAACAAAAGGATCAACAAGGTAATTTGAGCCATGGAAATAAAAATATGAGAGAAAAAAATATCTTATTGGCCATGTGCAATGCTATTCTATACAGCGGTGCATTAAATCTGAGGTGTTTAAGAAAATAACATTTCCTAAATAATTCAATAAGCTCATAGTACGAATATGATCTAACCCAATTTAATACACTAACTACTGCCTTACAAAATGCTTACTAAATGGAAACTCTGTTCTGAACTTACACTAAAGCTTTTTAAGTACATTTTTAAACAACCAGACTGAGTTACTGCAAAGTGAATGCCCTCAGCTATTATGCAGGATCAAAGAGTGGCTTGTATGTCCTGCTAGTAAGCTTTGGCCAGTTTTGTGATATAATAAAGTGACTAACTATAAGGTTTCACCTAAATAAGTCTAAATTACCCAAGTACATGAAATTGCCTTTTTGCTCTGCAGACAAGAAGAACAAAGAGAACAAGTACAAGTACAACTAGAACAAGTACAAGAACAAAGAGAAATCCCACAACCATAATTTCTTTTTTATATATAACAGGTCGTAATTACACATCTGGAATATATTCTTATCTGTTTTAAGAATGCAGAAGAAGTGTAAGTTATTTACCAAAGTGATTTATGTAGAAATCCCCTCATTTGTCCTCCTTAGTCTTTGGGATTCCTTCTCTACCAGTTGCTCTCCGGATTAACAAAATTCAGTTTCCAGAATTCTAACCTAGCATGGCCTATGGTTAGGAATCCCAGTAATTTATGGGCATCTGACGGCTGTGGCCGGGAGGACTTTTTATCATGTCCGCCTGATTCGCCAGTTGCGTCCCTTTCTGGATTGGGACTCGTTACGTACGGTCACTCATGCCCTCATTACCTCACGCCTGGACTACTGTAATGCTCTCTACATGGGGCTCCCCTTGAGGAGCACCCGGAGGCTCCAGCTGGTCCAGAATGCAGCCATGCGAGTGGTTATGGGAGCAATGTGGCGCTCCCATGTGACCCCCCCTCCTGCGCGAGCTGCACTGGCTCCCAATGGTCTTCCAGGTGCGCTTCAAGGTTTTGGTTACCATCTTTAGAGCGCTCCAGGGCTTAGGGCCAGGTACTTACGAGACCGCCTTCTGCCGCCAGTAGCTTCTCACTGACCAGTACGCTCCCACAGAGAGGGGCTCCTCAGGGTGCCATCGGCCAGTGTCAACTGGTGGCCCCCAAGGGGAGAGCCTTCTCTGTGGGAGCACCTGCCATCTGGAATGAGCTCCCCCTAAAGATACAGAGGATCCCAGATTTGCGCACTTTCCGCCCCACCCTCAAAACATTTTTATTCCAGCAGGCTGGTCTGGCCTGTCTCTCCCTTTTAAATGTGTTTTTAGGTTTTATGTAATTGGATGTTTTTAAATTCGTTCTTGGGCCAAATTATTTAATATATTTTAATGGGTTTTTAACTTTTGTAAATTATATTTTTATCTTTGGCTGTTCACCGCCCTGAGTCCTTTGGGAATAGGGCGGTATATAAATTTAATAATAAATAAATAAATAAAAGTGTGTCATTTCAAGGAAGGTTATCATAAACTTAACATAAGAAATGCTACTTGAATATTTTCATTAGAAAAATCACCTTACCATTGCTTCTTTAGTTGTTGCCAACTGCGTTGACTTGGCATTTTGACCAGAGGTTTCTTTTTCCAAACTTGGTTGCTTAGGCTCCTTCCCTAAAGAATCTTTGCTTGAACTTTTTGCCTGCACAAATATATTTTTAAATCTTTATGCATGTGTTTATATTAATTTGCATCTAAAATAATTTTATCATAATATGTAAATCGATTACCCCTCCAGGATCTTTCTGCTTCCCTTCAACTGGACAGACAGGTTGCGATTCATCTGCCTGCAGCACACACAGTAATGTGAAAACTTAATCAACCTCTTTTATATCTATTTTTATTCTAGAAAAGAATGCTCTGCATGATAAACAAAATAATCAAGTAATATTTCTTTCTCTACACAGTACAAATTTCAACACTATGCAGACATAAATCTTCTAATGTAATCACATTATAATTGTTATATATTCAAATTAGTCATGTACCGCTGTCTGATTATTAAAATATAAATCCCATCACTAAGATGGACACAGTTCTTCAAGGGGAGTGTAATAGTTTATATTCTAACTTTCCACTAGTATCAGATTTCTCTAAAGATAACAAGTACTTAGCTGAATCAACAAATGCATTAAATTAACATAAGCCCATTCATTTCTATATAGTTTAATGTAGTTTAAAATAATGTTCATACAACAATACAAAACTGCAATAATTTATTCTGCTATTCAATTCTTTGGTAAGAGCTTAGCTCTCTGCATGGCCTAAATATAAATTCTTTAAAATCTTATAGGATAACTATATTTATGCAGCAAAAATCCATGTGATTGATAAACAAAGACATTTCAATCACTTGCTATGTGTTAGAGCAGGGGTGTCAAATTCAAGGCCCGCGGGCTGGATCCGACCTGCGGGGTGCTTAGATCTGGCCCACAGGGCCATCCTGGAACCAGAGAAGGACCGGCCCGCAGTGCCCCTGCCAGTGAAAATGGAGCTGGGAAGGGCTGCACTGTTTTTGCTGGCAGAGGATTTCAGGAAGCTGTCAGAGCTGAAAATGGAGCTTGTGAGGGCTGTGCACTGCCCTCCAGAGCTCTATTTTCACTGGCAGAGGCTTG
Source organism: Masticophis lateralis (assembly GCA_030761175.1). Classification (NCBI taxonomy): domain Eukaryota; kingdom Metazoa; phylum Chordata; class Lepidosauria; order Squamata; family Colubridae; genus Masticophis; species Masticophis lateralis. The sequence continues at coordinate 240,613,745 of JAUDYJ010000002.1, forward strand.
TAGGAGACCGTCGCAGCCACAAACGGAGCTCAGGAGCTCATTTTTGCTGGCTGAGCACTCAGGTCACCACAGGCAACCCCGACATGAATGACATTGAGATAGCCATGCCCACCCTGGCCACTCCCACCCCAACCCCCTGAGGTCAAACACAACCCTGATGTGGCCCTCAATGAAATCAAGTTTGATACCCCTGCATTAGAGTAAAGAGCTATCTGGCGACTGTTTTTTTTTTTTCTTTTATTCTAGAGTACACACAGATTGGACCATCGTATATGGAATCAGTGAGTTTTCACCATTCACTGCAAGCTGAACAAAATTGTTTTACTGCTCTATAAACTGTTCAAGACTTCCAGAGCCTAAACTAGATTAAGATTACATCTGAAGACAATCAGGTAAAACTCTACTTTATACTATACTATATTATAATTATATTAAGAGTTTTAATTCTGACTGAGTTTCTTAATAAGTGTGGCTGTATACACATTCTGGTATATTTTAATACCATTTCGTCCCCTTTCTGCTGATTTCAGAGCAGTGAACTTTAAAATTACTTGTTTGAACACTATGGTGAAATACAGATATGTACACCTGGAGAGAACAATCAAGTCTGCAAATACAATTAAAACTCTCCTGAAAAGAGCTTCTTAAAATTACTGTGACTTATAACTGGCATATTTTCAAGTAATTTTAAAAAAATAAAGTTTTTTTTATCCCACCTTTATTATTTTTATAACTAACTCAAGGTAGCAAACATTTTTTCCTCTTTCTATTTTCCCCACATCAATAACCTTATCAGGTGGGTTGTGCTGAGAAAAAAATCATCCAGTTGGTTTTCATGACTAAGGCTGGACTAGAACTCAGTCTCCTGACTTCTAGCCTGATGCCTTAACTACTACATCAAATTGGCTCTCTGTTTCAAAAAACAAATTTAAAACACTCTGCTTATCAATAAAATTAAAGTTAAGGTTGTTGAAAACCAGAACTGCAGCTGTTCCAATCAAAAAAGGAGAAAAAGGAACGTAGGCTGGTATCTGAATTTTCTGGGTTCGTATAGAAGCTGTGCACAAATCCCAATATGTATTTGACTCGGTGGGACATCTTTGCTACCTCTTACATTCAAAAAGTATTTTTATGAGCCCCACAGGGCTACCATGCAAGCTTAGAAAAAGGCACAGCTTCTTTGAGGAGCAGAAAACAGTGACTACGAGGATGCTCCCAATTTTAATCTGGTTCAGAAACTAGCTGTTGAGAAAAATATTTTTAATATGAATAAGAGAAAGTTAAAAGAATAAAATAAAATCAGGTAAACACATGGGAACAAACCAGTCAATTGTTTTAAAGAAAAAAAATATATTGTATGTATTTAATGCACACTCAAAATAAAGGCTTTTCATCCTACCTTTTTGTCCTGTAGTGCTTTTTCAGGTTCTGCCTTTTGTTTTTGTGTTGCCTGTAATATGAATAATAAAAAAATAAAAATAATAATTACTTAATTTACATTGTTCAATGGCTACTACAAGATCATCTTCTGCAAGCTTTGTGTAACTTAAAGTCTCTGGAGCTTTTGTGAAAAAGTTATAACTAAGAAGCCACAAAGCTATTTCTATGGCTTTGGGCACTGTTTAAAATAACAGTCTTATAACATCTGTGTTTATTTTTATTTATTTATTCATTTTAAATATTTGTATAGCCAGTCATTTTAACCAAATTCTGGATGGCTAATAACCAAGAATAAAAAAATATACACATAACATATGTACATATACATTATAAATATACATAACATACATATAATAAAAGCCAAAAACAATAACACTCTGCATGGTACAAAAACAACTTAACTTTACATAGGCAAAATTACATGGTGCATAGGCAAAATTGTTTACTGTCTGTGACAAGAGCAGAATGAAGAAAATGAAATCTAAATGTATTAGTTAACAAACAATAAGATGTTAGTGTGGTATTTATGAGAATAATTTAAATCATGGATTAGAGGAAAAAATGGAAAATTCAAATCAGAAAGTGGGATTTAGAGCTAATCTGAATTTATGATTATTTTTACATCATCTTAAATATATTCGCAACATATAAATTGCCCACTTCAAACTCTACATAATTATTATACTTTCAATTAACTAACCTCTTTATAATTTGAATAAAATCTTTTCTCCAATGCATCCACACATTTTAATACTGTACAACTGTTATCAAACACAAGCAGAAAAGCAAAAACCTCTAGCTTTCTTGTTTTTTAGACAAGAAGTTTGCCAAAAGCAATGCTATATTATTCTCTAGGACATAAGTATTAATCGCAATAGACTAAATGGTAAGAAATACTATTAGACTACTTTTATACGATACTTTTTCAAAGTGTGCTGTGCCATCAGAAGAGATTGCAATGTGATCATACAAAAAGAAGGCAGAAGTAAACTAGAATGCATTAGTTTAGGACTAATGAATGAGCACATGTACTGCACATGCTAGCAATGTGGCTACTGTTATTATCAAGCATAAACACACACAACCCAGGATCTGAATCACCTTCTTCCTGTTTCTTTTCCTTTTCTGGGAGTCCACTCCACGTGTCTGCTGTTGGCTTGAGGAAGCCTAGTATTGGGAGTACAAACTCAGGATCTTGGAAAGAAATTGCTCAAGATATAATAAGGAAACTTCTTACTAATCTCAACTTTCTGTCCTCAAGAAATGGTGAACAAAATATCTCTGTCGACTGTACAAAAATAACAAGGATTCTTATTTATTTTTATTTTTATTTTACTGGAGTATGTAGTGAAGTTTTTAAATATATATATATATATATATTCCAGAGGTAGAATTCTACGTTTTTTACTACCGGTTCTGTGGGCATGGCGGGGCTTGGTGGGTGGGGCTTGGTGGGCATGGCAGGGGAAGGATACTACAAAATCCCCATTTCCTCCCCATTCCTGGGGAAGGATATTGCAAAATCTCCATTCCCACCCCACTCTGTAGCTAGCCAGAGGTGGTATTTGAACTACTCAAAATGTCTGCTACCGATTCTCCAGAACCTGTCAGAATGTGCTGAATATCACCCCTGGTATATTCTTATTCCTAGGTGTCATTTAGCCAAACATTATGATTCTTGCCAAGCTGGTCAAAGATCGTATTATGTATTCCAGTTATTGACTAGGGCCATGAAGCACTTTGAAAGTGAAAGAATAAAGATATTTTAAAACAGATGTGATGGCATCTGTACCATTTGTTGCAACTCCTTAATCTAAAAATATTGTTTCCATAAAAAAAATTAATTGTTTAAGAAATTTGACCAATGGTATATGAGGGCTACTGATGCTCTGAAGCACATTTTCCCTTTCAAATCTACAGCACTGCAGAGTCAATCTATAGACTTGTTGCCTTGACTAACGTGGATGCTAATATAATTTTGATTTATCAACTTGTTCCAACTACTGAGTTTCCTCAATTTCTGTACTCCAAGTTAAACCTTATTATGTATTATTTCTAATGGTACAATCTGTCCTTTTCAAATATATATGAATATCAAGTTTGTCCTTTAAAAAGTTTTAAGTTCTCTTTTCTGGATAATTAGAAATTCTAAAAAAAATAGTGGACGGAAAAGGGATGGCAAAGGATAATTGTTTTCATTCTGTTCCTAATTTCATTGCAGAAATATATAACTCTGTGTCGTATCTGCTCACTCTATAACTTGGAATAAATCAGACTTGATCCCCTTGAGTTTTGAAAATAACGTATGTATGGACGCAGTGGTGGGTTTCAAATTTTTTTACTACCGGTTCTGTGGGTGTGGCTTGGTGGGCGTGGCATGGCTTGATAGGTGTGGCAGGGGAAGGATACTGTAAAATCTCCATTCCCACCCTACTCCAGGGGAAGGATACTGTAAAATCCCCATTCCCTCCCCAATCCAGGGGAAAGTTACTGCAAAATCCCCATTTTCTCCCGATCAGCTGGGACTTGGGGACAGGGCCAGTCAGAATTTTTACTACCGGTTCTCCGAACTACTCAAAATTTCTGCTACCGGTTCTCCAGAACTGGTCAGAACCTGCTGAAACTCACCTCTGTATGCACTTCAGATTAAGTAAATGAGGTGATTTTTCTGTTTTCTGAGTACAAAGATTCCTAGAAAGTCCTTTCAACTGAAAAAAAAGTATTCATTCCCTAGATTGATATATAAAAGATCTAGATAATGTAGTATTCTACTGATACATGAGTATAAAGTAAACATAATTAATACACTTAAATCATTTTAATCTATGAAATGTAGCATCTTCCCTGGGTTAATGAATGGAAACTTTTGCCAACTTGCCACTTAATATCTTGGCCCATTTTGGAAGTGGATATTTGCCAACTCTGACATAAAAAAGAGTGTAGGGCTATTGCCGAAAATGCAGAATGGGAATATCTTCAATTAAAGAGACAGGGATCATCAGTGAAATAGCTGAGTATGCACAGCACCATTGATTATGCATGTTCATACGGACAGTACGCCCAGCGTTGAAACAGGTGCATGACCTTGCATTATAGCACACTGGCTAAAATTAATGTTCCTTTCCACAGGTTTGAGGCTCTCTTTATGGAGGATAAATTATAAAACAACATGGGTTAGAACTATTTCACAAAAACTCCAACATCTTGGCCTCTTGAAGAAGGAGCTCCCTTATGGCCTATGAGTGTACACTTAGTGCATTTAAACATCAGGAAATCCAACAGTACCTGTTTTTACCCAAGAACATTTTCTTAAACAATCAGATTTCCTTTCATTAACCAGTGAGATAGTTATATCATATAAGGTAAAGGTAAAGGTTCCCCTCGCACATATGTGCTAGTCGTTTCTGACTCTAGGGGGAAGTGCTCATCTCCATTTCAAAGCCGAAGAGCCAGTGCTGTCCGAAGACATCTCCGTGGTCATGTGGCCGGCATGACTAAACGTCAAAGGCGCATGGAACGCTATTACCTTCCCACCAAAGGTGGTCCCTATTTTTCTACTTGCATTTTTTATGTGCTTTCGAACTGCTAGGTTGGCAAAAGCTGGGTCTAGTAACGGGAGCTCACTTAGTTATCCAGCACTAGGGGTTCGAACCGCTGACCTTTCGACCTTTCGATCGACAAGCTCAGTGTCTTAGCTCCTAAGGCACCAGGTCCCTATTATATAAGGTCTTACAGGCTCATTTTATAATTCCTTACCTTACAAAGGAAAATCTGATGTCTTTTATGTACAGTTTTTACTATCAGATCAGTAGAATACAGTTTCTTTGTAGCTAAATTCGGCTATATTGTCTGTAAAATTAGGAAGATTCTGGAGATCCATTCATGATCCCACCATTAATTGTAATACACTCATGCTGTTTTATTTTATTTTGTTTTAATGTTTTAATTTTTATTCTGTAGCCATAATAAAATATTGAATTGACAATATGGCAAAAGGTTGGTTTTTTAAAACTTTTTACCGCATGTGTCTATGATAATAGAAAAATATAAGACAGTACAATATTCAACACGCAGACTGATAATAAATGTACCAAAGTATAAGAGAGTAGGAATAGAGGTAGTAACATCTTGATTTTAAAAAATGAAAGGCTAAAATATATATATTTTTAATGGAACATTATTTGGGTACACATGTCATTTTATTGCCACCCTCAAATAAAGCCAGAATCTCAGCCTTCTAATCATATTAAACTACTTCTGTATGGCTTTTATATGATCTCATTGTGTCCTCACCATTCAAAACAAAGGATGAAATAAATTGCTGAATCATATCCCAAACACTGCATAGCTTAGCATTATAAATGTTGCTTATAAGCATGCTGGCTTCCCAAAAAAGCTAAAAGAACTTGTTACCAAGCTACTGAGGGTCATTGAATAGTTCAATTTTCTCATGGTTCTGTTGGTTTAATTCTGGGAGATGTTTATTTTCTTCGGTTTCTATCTTGGTTATTTCCCTTGAATTTAGACTGTGGTTCAATGAACATTTACTAGAGAAAATGCAGTCAGTTCAGATGAACTCACTTATAAATTACTATGCAGAGAACTGCATTAACAGGTCACATTCAATGTGCTTGCTTTATTTAATATTTAGCATTGCATAATTTGAGCTGTGGAAAGTTTGTTGATAGCTCGTTCTTTCACTAGCAGGATTTTTCACTAGCAGGATTTTTTTCCCCATACTTATTTGACCATTTCTGAGCTCAACTGGAAGAATCACTTTAATTTTTAATAAAACTCTACCTTTATCATGCAAACATGAAAACTATCTTATCCTAGATCTGGCTGATTACAATTCCCAAAAGCCCCAGCCATAATGACAATAGTGACGGATGATAGAAACAGTAGTTCAGCAACATCTGAAAGTTCTTTCGCAGCTTAATATCAAATCTATGTACTATAAGACCTTGTCTTATATTTTTCTGAACCCTGAAATAAGTGCTTGGCCTTATTACCATGCGCTCAAAAGCCCAATTGGGGTTATTATCAGGGGATGTCTTATTTTGGGGAAACAGGGTAACAGCAGAGAAAATAAATCCAAACCAATCCAAAACACTGTATTTAACATCCAAGTGTCATGGGTATAATAATTGTATTTATTTGAGACGGATGATAACTTTTTGTTCTCTTTGCTATGGTTGGAGATAAGTAAACTTAAATAACCTATTCATTTCTTGCCCTTAATACAAGTAATCCAATAGTATCAATGCCGTTCTAGATTCAAGCAATCCTAAAATTTAGGAGTACACAGAACAAAGAAAAGTTCATTGTAGCAGATTGGGTGACAGAATAATTTAGGTTAATTTGGATGGGAGTTCAAGTTTGAAAATAGTCAGTCATAAAACAATTATTTGCAATGCCGTTTAAGGGTGATGGAAGCTGAATTCCACAATATCCCTAGGAACAAGATTGCTACATACATGTAATAGCATGAGTGTATCTTGCAGGACTATTCTTTGAGAAATGCCACATTACAGAGGTATTTTCTTTTTGTTGGTGCCACCTCTTTCTAGAATTTTGCAGCCATTATACTATCTTAGTCCAGATTATTTTCTTGGGAAATAATATAGTGCGATAATTTTCCAGGCTCTTATATTGACACATAATTATATTTCATCCCAAACCATTCAACATCCCACTATTGTGCAGCTCTTCCAGATTGCTTAACGCATTGTAAGCCGCCCTGAGTCTCCAGAGAAGGGCGGCATATAAATCAAATTAATTAAATAAATAAATAAATTACACATTCCAGGTATAGCTACTTGTTTACTAGAAAGTCACATGACTGTCCTTAGATACAGATCTATTAAGATGATGTAATTTGTTAAATTGTAGTGCTTACTTGGAATTTTGCAGGTGCCAGCTACAGCATCCTTATTTTTCTATGATTATATGGCATAATTAACTGTGGTTTGGGAAACAGAAACTCAGAATGCCATTGGGCACAGAAAATAACCATACACAATTGTGGGTAAGGCCAAATGCAAATAAGCTAACTTTCAAAAATTTGAGTCAAACGTGAAAAATGGGTCACCTGTAGATTAGCTGACCTTTGAATTTTTTAAGAACAATGACTGATGGGAAATGGTAAACTGATCATCATTTATAAAACAACATAAATTTAAGTCTCTGAGCTTTGGTTTGTACATAAGCCATTCGGCAGTTCTATTCTTACTGGCTCACGGTTGAGTCAGTATTCCATCCTTCCGAGGTCGGTAAAATAAAGACCCAGATTGTTGGGGGCAATATCCTGAGTCTATAAACCGCTTAGAGAGGGCTGCAAGACATTGTGAAGCGGTGTATAACTCTAAGTACTATTGCTATTGCTAAGTGGAACCCAATTTTGGGATGTACGTTAGTACCTAAAACTCTAAACATATTGACAAACATTTACAGATAGACTTTAATTTACAACCATTCATTTAATGACCGTTTAAAGTTATGACACTGTCACAAAAGTGACTTATGACCTTTCCTCACACTTGCAAGTGTCACGGTGTCCTCACAGCTATGTGATCAATATTCAGATGCTTGGCAGCATGTATTTGCAACAGTTACAGCACCCTGGGTCACGTGATCCCCATCTGCAACCTTCCCATGGGGCTCCCAGCAATCGAAGACAATGGGAGAATTCATATTTCCTTAAAATATGAATAAAGCAAAAAAGGTAGTAAAATTGGGTGCCATTCATTTAATGGCTTCATCACTTAGCATGAAAGTTCCAATCCCGATTGTGGCTATAAGTCTAGACCTATCTGCACAAAATTATACTTTTGTTTGAATAATTTGCATTCAATACACATAGGATAGAATTAATGATATAAGTATCTAGAAGATTAACCTTAGTGACTCTGTTTTGGAGAAACAGTGGTAACATCTTCTTGTAAAATTTCTTCATGCTATTTAAGGAACTTGCAATATCAGTGCCTACTATATAAAAATGTGACCGGTTTCTAAAGAAGTATAGGAAAAAATATCATTGAGGAAATTATAGTAACATTTTGTCCCAAAGGTGCTTTTTTCCCCAAGAAGCAACTAGACTTTCTATGTTTTTTTCTTTGAAGACGTTTTGCTTCTCATCCAAGAAGCTTCTTCAGCTCTGACTGGATGGTGGGAAATGGAAGGATTTATACTCCTTGCAGACTGTGTCCTTTCAACAGGTCGACAATTCCAAGACGACTCCATACCAATTTGCACCACTCAGATGACCCTGATGACACAGATAAACCTCCAGGTGACCTTAACAACCTGCTAAAAGAATGCAAATGACCAGCTGTCTTCAGTCAGAGCTGAAAAAGCTTCTTGGATGAAAAGCAAAGAAAAAACCAGAAAGTCCAGTTGCCTCTTAAAAAAAAAAAGCACCTTTGGGAGATATCATGACCTAGATGACTGAAAATCTCCATAGACATATATTAAACTTTTGTTTCTTAAAAATAGGATAGCTGCAGTAATTACAGTAATGGAGGAAAAGGATAATTATTTCCCCAACGAAGTCCATAATGTTGCCCTTTTATAAGAAAGCTCCTGATAAACCAAGCATTATGAAGCCTAGGATTAACATACAACTTCCCCTCATTTTATTTCGCCAAGCATTAGAAGAACACAAAGCAGAACTTCTTTAGAAGCAAGCAAAAATTGCTTCGTACAACAAGATATCCAACTCTAATTTCATGACAACAGATTCAACTACAAGTTTTATGAAGAATAATCACTAGGCCTTCTGAAAATTGGCTTGAACAGCTTGACAATCCCTTGTATTTCTCAGTGACTCCTTTTGCTCCTATGTCAAAAACATTTCACAAAGAGTCAATTAAAACACTAAATCTATTCCTATGAATGAAAGAATGTATCTGCAGGTCCAAGTTTTAACAATTTAGCAATCCTACAATTTAGATGACTCTGCCAATCTTTTTAAATCTATGTGGTTATCACCTTATGCTATAAATAGAGCAATCACTTCGTCTATTTATATGATGACCACTTGAGCACCAATCTCAAAGATCAACAAATGTTAAAAGCAGAGAAATAGTTATCTTAGATTCTGGCTCATAATTAAATTGAGGAATCACCAAGTAACAAATATGTATATACATAAGCCTTTTGAACATCCTGTCTTGCTGTAATATCATTTTTGACAATATTTCTTTGGTCACATTATTTTCAAAATCAGTTAAAACAAAGTAATTGAAGATTTCAAAAACTGCTATTATAAATAGATTTTTTTTAAAAAAAATTTAAAAATCATTTTTCTCCAGATAAACTCCCAACTGGTAACAAAGGCTCTGATAAATTGATAAGTTTGTATCACATGTCACTATATGGAATTATTCTTTCTTTAATTTGAGATTGGGGTCAGGAAGGGAGAGCCAGAGAGAAATTAGTAATTCCCCTATGCCAGTGGTAGATAATAGCAAAAATGCTGTCTAATAAATCAGAACAGTTCTTAAATAATGCTAATAGCAGTATCCTCTCATATGAACCTTCCTAAAAGGAATTAATATGATAGTGCATCCAAAACAATAATACAGTTGAAAACTTACACCAAACTGATCCATGAGTTAAACACAGAAAATTTGCACAGTAAATTATGACAAAGTTCATACCAACAATATGCAGAAGTACAGTTTACTTTAATCTATGCAAAATATAATAGCAATAGACTAGTTTCATATTTGTTCCCAACAGCAGTCAGCAACTTCTCTCTTTATTAAAAACTACAGTAGGAAAAATTACTGAGAGCTGCAATCATCACTGTAAGAGTTGATTTTTTAAAAAATCGCACTTGGATAGATGACACTGAAAGAACGACTTGTTCTTCTTTTTTTAGATGACATACCTTTGTTTCAGCAGGTTTCATAGTTGATGCCTTTGATGCAACAGCAGTCTGGGCCTGCATTAAGGTACAAAAAAGTGTGAATTAATTGTCTTTCATACACCTTTTTTCAAAAGTAAAATGATGAACATTCCATCCCAATATAATACACTATTTCAAACTATACTGGATCCCATGACAGATAGGAATGCAATGACAGATTTATGCAATGACAGATAGGAATGCAAAGTTCAATTAGATCCAACAAGTTGCATAACAGAAAACCATAGACAAACATTATACCAATGGTACTCAGATAGGAATGGAGTCATTGCAACATAGTGCCTCTAATCCTCAATTGTCACAAGCCGTCCAGAACAGTATTATGACATGAGAGACCGCTGAGAGTTCCATAAGGACCAGAAGGGTTGCCCTCCTCCCTACATTCTGACAAAGTTAATCAAGAAAAGAAAACAGTGTCCTCTCCATTGGCCTGAATCCTGCTTCAAAATAGTCCAGATGAGGTATTTCCCCTACAATGTTCAATAGTTGTTCACCAATTACTGTCTCAATAACAGTCCAAAAGGAAAGACTAGAAACCTGATAATCATCCCTTTTGTTAGAAGGGATGCATCACAAACCTCATTCTATTCTAGTCACATTCATTGCTCCTGTGCAACAGACATTGATCTATTGAGGTATGAACGAAACAGAAACCATATTTTTGTGCTCAGCTCAGGAAAAAAAAAAGCCTAACTTGAAAAATTCCATCAGAACATTTCCAATTGGCTGGATTCCAAAACAATAAAATTCAAAAATTGCATTTGTAAAGAGAAGATTAGAAATTCTTGCTAGAATGTAAAATCCACTATAGATTACTTTGCAAAACAAAATAGCATGATCTGCCAAAAAAGAATCCATCCTCATGCAATACATGTGCAATTCAACTCTGCTAATGTTTATTCCGCTGCCCATTTCTAAAGGAAAGTTGAAGTACACATAACAGGACTTATTATTTTAATAAGCAATTTAAATACTTCCATAAAATTTGGAGAACAGGTTTTCATTTGAGTACATGACAAACTGAAAGCAAACTAAATTTGGGAAATTCTGTACATCACTAGTATAATCCCAGATAGATTGAATTATTATTCCATTAAATAAATCTATTTAATGGAATAAGTTAAATTCATGCACTGCACCAAACCACTTATTTAACCACTTAATGTTAATGTTAAACCTAATCATTATTTGGAAGGATAAGGTAAACACTGAACACCTAAAAATTTTAAAGCAGGTCATGCTAACTATATATTAAATATAACTCTAGAGGAGTGTTCCCCAACCCTTTCAGGCTGGGGCCTAGCACGTGTGTGTGTGAGAGAGAGGGGGGTGGTGGTTTTGTGCAAAAGGCAGGTGCGTAGATGTGTACGGGTATAGTTTCATGAATGGAGCAGCATGCACCAGCACCCACCACTTGTGCAAGTAAGGCTCCATGCACTGGTGCCCACTGCTCACGTGAGTTGGGCTGAACATGCACTCCCATCACTCATGCAGCCTGGTTGTGGGCTACAGCCCACATGTTAGGGCTGCTGTACCCCTGCAGCCCTACCCCTGCTGTAGAGGAAAAGGATTATCTGGACACTTTTCAATAAGAATTCAGGCCAGAATATAGAACTAAGATACCCTTGGTGGTGCTTATTGATGACTTCTGGCAAAACTAAGATGTGGATGGTGCAGATATCCTGAGCATCACTGTTCCCGCTGAAACCATCAGCCATAGAGTCTTCTGGACTGGCTGAAGGGAGTAACAAAGGATAATACTTTTAATTGTTTAATGGGTTTTAGTCGGGATGTTTTAAATTTTAGGGCCAATCGTTTAATTCTTTTAAAAAATTTTAAATTTTGTATTGAATGTTTTTTATTCTTGGCTGTGCACCGCCCTGAGTCCACCAGGAGAAGGGCGGTAAACAAATTTAATAAAATAAATAAATAAAATAAATAAATAAATAAATAATACAGCATTTTAGCAATTCTCCATTCTGTTAGCTAATTCCAGTCAGAATGGTGAAGGGGAGAGGTTGAGTCTGAAACTCCTGCCTTGGGGTGAGTGGTGTCAGAGGATCCAATACTCTTACTCACTGCTTAATATCTACATTTGGCTATTGGAACAAATCCTTCATCAGTTTAGAACCAAGTATCCTTAGTGCATGAATGACCTTCAATATTCTGCTGACCTTTTATAAGGCCCTAAAAGCCTGTCTCTGTCTCTGGGCCAGTTGCTACAGATGTATGCAAGGATTCATTTTTTGTTTGTATTAGTGATTATGGATTTATTTTCTCAGCTGCTGTGTATTTAAATTTTTGTGCTACTGCAATTGTTTTTACTTTAATATTGTTCATCACACAAAATTTATTGTTGAGCACAAAGCTATACAAATTATATAAATAAATCTGGCTAACCAAAGTAATGCATACAGAGTCTGTATGGGGAGGAACAGACTTGCATTCAATCAAATAGTATTGAGGGACTGTGGATTTTTGGATCTTCTAGTTCTGAGGACTTTCCATCCTTAGCTCTAAATGCAATAGCATTCCCCCATTCTGAACTAGTGCATAATCGGGTAATCTTCCTGGAAAACTCAGGTCCTACATGAGCAGCAGATGGCTAGTGCTCCTTATTCCCATGCAATATTTGCTTCATCAGCTTCATTGGTTACCAGGAAACTTCTCGGTATATGATAGTTCATAATGGTTTTATTTCTATAAAGCCCAGTATGTCATATGACTAGCCATCTTCCATGGTTTCTAACTATACTGTACAATATGAAAGTGCTTCAGGTCCTATTGATTAAGAAATATAATCTAGCAGGACCCAGAAAATAGCCTTTCCGTATTGCTGTGCCTGCCCTCTATAACAGCATCCTCCCTTGAGATTCACTTCAACAGAACTCCTCAAAACATGTCTCTGGCCTCATGTGGTGGGCTCCTTTGTGGGATCTTCTGTGGTAATGTGAAGATTTTGTTTAATTATTCCTTCAGGATATTTTTTGGTGGTTTTTTAATATACATTTCTTCTGTTTTTAATTTTCTGAAACTGCCCAGAGTCATTTTTTGAGTTGAGCAGTTTCAAAACTGGATAAATTACTAACATTACAAGAGAGGCTGAAGAGAGAAAGACCGTATTCTGTCAGCGCAAGGGAAACATTCAGCCGTATAATAATTGATCCTGTTCCTTAACTTTAAGTAGGAAGGTAATCTAAAATCAGCAAAGGATGCATTTAGTTCACATTGTAAGCTTTATTGAATGGAAGAGTTAACTTTTAAAATGTTTGAACAGAAGCACATAAATCACTAAAAATGTTTACTGATTTATTGTTTCTTCACAATACTCACCACACAGGTGGGTTGGGAGGAGATGGGAGTGGAAGGCTTGCTTAACTATTGGTGTTCTTTAGCTGCTTATTTAGTATTTAATAATATTATGAATTGCTTTATATATCTGAAAAGGAAACTAGCAATTCATTTTATTTTGTTAATACAGCAAGGAAAAGAAAGGACAGGAAGGTTTGTTAAATCAATTCCTATGAACTCATGAAGCCTCTGTCACACTCCCAATCAACTCCAGGCTATGAGTCCAGCAAGTAGAAAGATCAAAATGAAATAAACAACTGCAAGCTGGAATTATGTGACTAGATATATCTTCTTCTTCTTCCCCACAATTACATGATCAAATTTTAAGAAAGAATTTCAGAAGAAATTACTTTCTAATTCTAAAATTGTAATCATACAATCCTGCATGAATCACTACAGCTGCCAAAGCTACAAAACAGAACAGCTGGTGCACTGAAATCACAAAAAAAACCCACATTGTCACAAATCCCCTAAACTCGAAGTTTTACAGATCTCAAAGGATTTGTCAGGAAAAAAAATGTAATCTCAAGACATTTAGAAGAAAGGAAGTATCATCTTGAACAACCTGATAAAAATGTAAAGATTAAATTATATACAGTCACTGAGTTTGTACACAAATATAAAAAATATTAGACTTAAGCACATTCAAATCAAAGACATTAAAATGTAGTTTCTCCCCAAAATACTTATCTACATCATAGAAATAAGGATCTGGAGTAGAATGTCCTCTATTTCTGAATTCTGATGTAAAGACATCTACTTCTTTTTCCTGGACCTGTCCTGGTTTCTTATATTTCCAGTTGTTTATCAAGACAACTTGGGAGATGGTATAAACATCCTCTTTCTTGTCACCACAGTTCTGCCCCTGATTTTATTTCTAAATAATTGTTATCAGAGAGATATTTTTATACAATAAAAACTAAAGAAATATAAATACTGATTTTAAAAGAACAAAAGTTTTTTCCTGAGAGTTGAAGGGCTTTTCATGACAGACATTATACTTGTCCCAATATTTACTCTCCTTGAGATGAAGAAATGAGTATGAATGAGTAGTCTAAGAAACTGGCTATCATTTTTATGAATGCAAGATGTCATTATAAGCATTATGTACAAGAAATCATCCAGCCTAATTTAAACATATTATTATACACCAGCCACTAGAAATAATGTTGGCTGTAGCATATTTTCACTACATCGATGGAAAGCCCCATTCACAAAAACATTTCAAGACTGTAAATCTGGGATCAAACCATCTTTCCAATCTAGAAGAACTACCTTTTTTGCTTCCCACCAAATATACATTTCTTCATATAAGATCCAAGTTTTTAAAATATAATTCAAAAATAAATCTATTAAAAGATTGACTTTATGATAGCAAGATTGCAAAAAAGATTACCAAAATATTTTACAGTATTAATATTTGGGGCTTCTGCATGTTCTGTAAACCGCTGTTTCTGAGGTGATGGGCAGGAGAATCTCACTATGCAAGTTAGCAGTTCTTGATATTCCAGCTTTATAGAATACCAAAACAATGAAAAACTAATGTGACTGAAGTCCAGTTACATAAAATTTCAAAGTGAAACAAGTCATCTAGCAGCAAACTTAATGTTGTCCACTTTGATTATACTCTTTTTTTAAAAATTATTATTGGTTGGCCATAAAAAAGCAGAAGAAAGCACAGCTCTTACTCTTGAGGATCACATACTGAAACTAAAAAGCAAATATAAACGTATTGCTTGGTAACCAACAATAGCTGAATGATTCATAGCTAAATAGAATTTGGAAAGACTCTGGCATGTTTTGAGGAAGGCACACCCAGATATAACAGAAGAAAAAAAAGAAAACTTCCTGACTGCACTGAAAAAAAGAGAGGGATTTCATGTATACTGTAGGAACCAGCACTTTATGAAAAGCAGGAGTGCCCGGTGGTTAAAAACTACATACTAATACAATCTACCCATTTTTGCATTAACTCATAGGCCAGCTGATGGATTCATTAGAAATCAGGAGGCTATGAGAGTTCTAAGTCCTCCCTGCAGCAATGAAAGCCAGCTGCATGACTTGGGCCAGTCATTCTCTCAGTTCAACCCATAACATAAGATTTTTGTTGTGGAAAAAATAGGAGGCAGGAGAGTTAGATACACTCCCTGCATTGTAAAAAAAAAAAAAAAAAAAAAAAAGTGCCTCAAAATAAACAAATAAAAATGCCTCTCCCCAAACCTCATTAGCTTCTGCCTATATCACTATCAGGATATATGAAAGAAAAAAAGTTTTACATTAAGCCCAGTTCAACAGCCTTCCTTGGATTGTTCATCAAAACACATCAAGTAAATTATGTTCCAACTGGCTAAAATTGAAAATTGTAACAAGTATTCTAACAGTTTTGTTCTACATTTAGAGCAACATTTTTAAAATAAGTGTTTTGTCCTGAAATTAAAATATTTGAATAGGTGCCCTAAAATACAAAAGTTGTCACTTTGGAATGTTTTACATAATTCTGTATGTGTCCCTTCTGAGATACTTAAGGAAACTGAACTCCCAAAGTGGTTGGCTAGGCCTTTTAAGGATCTGCCCTAAAGAAACCTTAATGACAAAGGAAATGACTGTAACTGTGCTCAGAAGAATGTGCACCTTCCTGCATGTAAGACAACACGATCCAAACCAACTCTTTCCTCATGAACTGGAAGCACTCCTAAAATTACCCCTCCTAAAGCTGACTGAGAATTCTGGGTTGATATTTCATTTTTCCATTTTTGTTCAAATTGAAACATCTTTCTTTGCTTTGAGAAATGTCAATCTAAACAATTAACTTGAGAAATATACTATTTCTTTGATTCAAGCTAATACAACAGGAAAAAATTCCTTTGGCATTTTAACTCTTAGCATAGAAATAGAATTTGTGGCCTACTATCACATGCAAAGGATATCTTAAGGGCAAAACCTGGGGAAAGCAAAGAATTTGCAGTTTCCATAAAGAAAATTACAGGAATACCTTTGAACCTACACTGATGGCAGCAAGAATACTGGAAGTTTTTCAATTATTTCTGAGAAAAGTAGAGTGGGGAAGTATTAAAATTACTACCAGATGAGATTTGGCAAGTCCTTGTATGATATAGTCACTGTGATTTACGGTGAGGAGTAAATATAAATTATATAAATTCCTCTTCCCCGCCTTAAGAAAAGGTTTCCAGAGTTTACAGTGTCTCTTTTTCAATTCTACTACACATTTTGTCATGAGCAGTTGCTGTTTCCTGCAGTGTCACAGAGTTGCAAGCTCTATTCACTATGCTACATCAAACCCTCAGTGCCCAGAGAAAGAGAAATTTAATATTCTGCATTTTTAAAATTTACCAATTAATCTTCCTTGCATGGAATATGTTCTCTACAAGGAAATTTGAAATCACAGGAATCAATTTCCTAGCTTTCTCCAGTTCATGTCCTACATATCAACTAAATATCTCATTTATTTTTCTAATAGCATATACAGTTGACTTATTTAAAATAAAGATCTCTTACTGATGTCTTATTCCATATTTTAAGAATATACAGAATCCTACATATGTATCCAGACACGCTCGGATTATAATCCAACCTTGCTGGGAATTCTGAAACTTGTAGTCTCAAAAAACCTGGAAAACATGAGATTAAAAAAAAACCTAATAAAAAATTGTACATACAGCACCTTTTTCCATACCATACTAGAGTTCCATAACCCTCAAAAGAAAGTCTGAAAAGAAAAAGGGAGAGTAGTAAAACTGTCATCTATAGCAGAGGTTCCCAACACCTGGTTCATGGACTCACACCTGTCTCCAGCATGCCAGAAACAAGGCTGCACAAACCAAGTGATGCAGGCAGCGCGTGAAACCAGACCCTCTCTGGTCCACAGAAAAACCTCTTTCTACTAAACCAGTCCCTGGTGCCCAAAAGGTTGACCTAATTCAACTACTGTACAGAGAGAATGATAGTCTGATTCTGATGAATCAGTGGAACAATTTAATGGTGCCTCAATCTTGCAACATAACTGTGTTGTGTTCAAACAGGTTTCATTGTTGCATTTAACATAGATTTACAACTTCAATGTAACTGGATCGAATTCTTTTTATTAGTTCATGATTAAAATAATTAGAGAAGCAATATTATTGAACTATCAATTGCCATAGGATCTGGGAAAATAATGCTAGTTAAATAAGGCTTTGGCTTAAACTAATTTAAAACAAAACAGTACAACTCAAGTTACCACTGACACATACAGTCAGGAAAAGAAAATGAGGACCTGGATTGTGGGGGCAATAAGCTGACTTTGTATAAAAAAGAACACCGCTTGGGGGGGCCCAAAAGCCTTACTAAGCAAGTATGTACAAAAGTATGAAGGCTATTGCTTAACGCATTGTAAGCCGCCCTGAGTCTCCGGAGAAGCGTGGCATATAAATTGAACCAATAAATAAATAAAATAAATGATGCTTTCTGAATCTTGAAAGTGGGATCCCAATGAAAAGTCAAGTTGTGCATCATTGAGTTGTTCAGGACATTATTTTGGCCTTCAAACTTGGCCTTGATTAAAGTTAGTATTCTCTCAATGGAGCAAGAATTCATCATTAGTCATAGTACCTACCTAGAGTTGTATAGTGGTTCAGGAACAACTCAAGGGCTATAGGTTCCCAATGGTTAAATATAACATTTTAGAATAAAATAATTTTAATTCTTAATCTGAAGAATGACACAAATCTACCTCTGATGAAATTTTGCTTTCAACTTCATTCACGTTCATTTCTACAGAATTTTCATTGGAATAATTCTATAAAATTGCCTGCAATTGATAAACAAAACAACTCCCCCTTAAAAATTATTTTTAAAGCATTTTCTTGTTTAGCATAAATGTATGTTATGAATAACAAAAAGATCTTATTTCAATAAAAACCATTCACTTGGCAACCCTGGGTTCAAATTTCTAAAATTACAATTTTCAATTCAATGAACTGAGGAAAATATAGCAGTAAAACCCTTATCACAGTTTAATGTGTCTCTAAGTAGTACTATATGCCACTGTATTAAATAGATTGATTTCCACATAAGTATTCTCAGGACTAAATTCCAGTTCAGGTCAACTAACTCCAAACCTCATAATCAAACAAAATCATTTCCTAATATATGAAATGACAAACATTTATTAAATTAAGGGGGATAGAGAACATGATATAGATATCTTAGCAACAACTTGTTTTATTAAGGAACAACAGCAAATAGCATTGCAATAAATGCTACCTATGGGTTGTAAGGACAATAGTTACTTAGGCATGTTTCAACAAACATATCCTGACACTCAGATGACCACACCCTGAAAAATGCAGTCTAAATATTGAGAACCAGAAATGAATTTTTAAGTCAATTCTGTGGAAGTCTTATAAATCTATTAGTAATAATATTTAGATCTGTAGAGCTCTTGTTCTGCTTTAAAGAACTTTCAAGCCATTGTTTTCATAATATCCTTCCTGGGGGGCTCAGGAAAAAACTTTTCAAGCGACTCTTGAAAAGGTTTTACTCTGTGAGTAAAAGGAGAGATCCAACAGTTTAACAATCTGTTACAAATCCTGGAAAAAGCACTCATTTACTAAATTAGTCTCAAACCTACAAATTGAAAGATCATGTTTCTATAATATAGAAAAGTGCAGTCTCAGAGAAGGAAGGAGGAAGTATGGTAGAACTAGCCCAGAAAACTGACAATCACACAAACATTCCGGAAAAAGAGTACTCACACTATACAGCTCATCAATTCTGCTCCAAGTTTTTGATGTAGCCTCTCAGATCCTTAGCACAATTTTGTTTTTCTTACAATGCTTATCAGGTCTGCCTATGACTGCAGTTTTAACATAGTCTGTGGCATTTCAGAACAGTACAGCGAAGCCAAAAGAACTGTTTCCAAACTCTCACTGCCTACAGCCGTTCTGCTCCACCCCCCTTATGAATATGCTAAGAAGCTGCGTGGTTGACAGCAGCCACTGAGTCAGGACAAAAATAAACCCAACAATAATGCAGTCAAATAGAAAACATTTCCTAAGTCAAATATGCTTACTCCACATCAGTAATTTTAGTGCAAAAAGACTGCAGTTATCCCTAGATATTGGTATTGCTTAGCTTCTATAGAAGCCATTGTAATTTTCAGACATAGCAGAATTATCAAATGTACCAGGAATGGTAGAAGTGGGACCATTAATAAATTATTTCCAACTTGTTTGTTTTTCTAATAGCAAGAGAAACACTATATATATACACACCTCAATTCTGCCCCTCCCTACCCCAATAGCAGTTATTAAGGCACAAAACAGTACTCAGCAATTTTTATTCACTGGAAGAAGCAATAATCTCAAAAATATTGCAGTTTTTTCCACTATGATTCTTCCTTGCTTCATATTTAAAGTAAGATGTTCTTAATAGTGTGGATAGAATACACCATTATTAAGTGCCTTTTAAAACAAATATTATAGATATTTAAACAAAAACATCTGGATATTTTAAATTTGATCAGACATTTATGCTAATCCAGAGCACATAAAATCATTTCATTTTAGAAAAACAATAAAACTAAATACATATTAAACAGTAAGTCGTATATAACATGTTTTTGTAGCACTCTTTCTGGCCCAACAAATTCATAGGCTTGGACAATGCACTGATGATTTTTGACATAAAACTAAATTATTAAAAACAATTCTAAACTACCTTCACACATTGCATTAAGCCAAAACACAAAGAATCATGTTCTGTGAGATGGGGAACTCTATAAATTTTATAATAAATAGATATAGGTAGGTAGGTAGGTAGGCAGGTAGGCAAGCAGGCAGGCCTTTTTGGTCATTATTTTGGTTTGGTATGCCATATGAATCTAGCTACTATATAGTTAATTCAGTTTAGATAAGCTACAAGAATAAATTAGAATTTTTTCTTTCTTTACAATAGCTTGACATACTAACCATACAGAATCTATGGTCAATATGAATCATGATTTGTCTGTAGACTGTCTCAAAATACTGAAGCCAAGCAGCAAATGTTAATCTTCTCTCTGCAGACATTCAAGCTTCACAGCACTATCAGAGCCAGCCAAATTATTTTGGCATCTGAGCCAGAACTTCTACAAGCAACTTTTAACCTTCCTAGCAGTAAAGTATAATAACAAACAATAGCCTGCTACGAATTCTCTACAAAACTGAACCAGTTTCATAATCTAAACATCCAACTATTGTTTAAATATAAATAGTATTAACCATTATTTAGGACTTCAATAGCAATATAGCAAATAGCAAATTGTGAATAGTGGCAATTGACAGCACACGATCTCTGTAATACAAGAGCAAACTCAAGAGTTCAACTTTGGCTCATTTTCACTGAGAAATCATGGTTTGGTAACATGCAATTTTGGAACTGACTATACCTAAGTCTCAGAATACAAAAGTTCCCAAGCATCTCTGGTTAAAGTAAATATAAGTATTATGTATTCATTGAATTTACAGTATTTCCTGCTGTTCTATCAAAAATGAAATCATGTCACACAAAACCCCAGAGTTCTGCTTTTTGTAACTGTACAGGCAGAAAAGATCAAAGATGATATATCCAAGTACCCATCTTTCTTGCTTTCTATAAAGCAATTGATACAAAATAGGTAAACACAAATGATTATATTAAACTATGAGTTACATCTACTTAGCTACAGTTCTTAATATCCTATACATTAATTTTAAAAAGCAGAAAAGCAGAACATTAAACCTTAGAATATTTACAGACTGAAATTAGACCAAAATAATTTAAATTTTAAGAAGCACTCCAAAATAACTTGTGGAAAAAGACAAGAGGATTACAACATTAAAATATTTGAAGATGTATTTAAGATGAGGTAAAACACTGAGAAAATATGATCAACACAAAGCCTCATTTACAAATTACAAATTATTGCCGAACATCAATATTAAAGCCTTGCATTTAGAATCTGTCAATATTAATCCTACTAACTAGTTTAATTTAGAGATTTCAATAAATGATTTTGCACTTTTCTTAATTTTCATAAACTTTGAAGTTCTCTATCTCTTTGCAAAAGCAGCGATCTTGTTACAGTAGCAGCATCATAAGCATTTAAAATGATAGGTAGATATTTTGCTTTTGGGAAGATTAATAGAGCTACAAACAGGTAAATTACCTTATTGACTGAAGAAACTCTGCTGGTCTGGCTTTTGGGAGATTCAATATTGCTAGTATTTACAGTTCTCTTCTGTAAAGAAAAAAAACAAACAATTAAACATTAGCATTTTAACATAATGGGAGAAATGCTTCAATAGAGACACTGAATTCTATTTCCAAACTTTATTTCCCTAGTATATTATAAAAATGCCCTTCTCTAAGCAATATCTTTATGCAATTAAATTAGTGTCCAAAAAGTGCTTGGAACATTCATTTGGAATCATGAATAGAAATTTTTCAGACAATGCTATTTTAGGGATGCAAAAATGTATGAACATATTATGATATTCTATCATATTCCTGTCATGGATGAATCACAGATTTATTTTGAGATTATGAAATAACTGTAGGTATTTGTCTTCTATCACCTCATCAGAACAGAATGTAGTGAAGACAAAGTTAAATATTTTTCTAACTTACATCTTTAAATTGTTATAAAATTGTGTGTGTGTGTGTGTGTGTGTGTGTGTGTGTAACAATATTATATAGTTATTTTAACTTAACATAGCTTAATTCTAAAACTTGCCACACCAAGGCCAAGAATATTAACAAACATATTACTAAAACTTGATAACTGGTGTTTTAGAAATACCATACCAAAATAAAAGATGTGGGGTTTTTTATTTAAAAAAAGTAGAAGACTAAGTTGCATTATAAAATTACAAAGTTTCTTTTTTTTTTAAAAAAAGACCCAACTTCTTTAAAAACAATAATGCTAATGATAACCCTTTTTATTTTTAGAAATGGTCCCCAAAATGACCTAATTTAAATTGATGCCTTTGCTCATACCATAAAGTGTTTACTTTCCAAATCAAGGAACAAGAGTTGACACAAAATAGGAAAAACAAGTTGAAAAGTTTAAAAATGCCCAAAATATTCAAACTTTATTTTAAAGTTATGTGTATATATTTTGGTCATTGTACAACTGATTCTAAAAATGTAACAAGGAATGAAAAACGAAAGTTGTGAAAACTGTCTGAAAGTGGAACAGGAAAGAGAGTAGTATCTACTTTTATTATAAATGTATCATTCTATTCAATTTTGCTGATAACTCAGCACTGTAAATTGACACTCATTCATGCATTCTGTTCTCCGAATGTTTGAGGACCTGCAGGTGAACACAATACCTTCCATTATGCCAGTAGGCTAGGAAAAAAAAGAACTTTAGGCAATGAGCTGACAAAGTCAGAAAGGATAAATTACAGCATCATTTATTCTTCAGGAAATGTGATACATTTTTATTTATCTAATAAAAAAGCAGAACAGATAATGTTGCAAGTAAATTGCCAAATCCAGGACAATTCGAAAGTCAACCAAGTTTTAGAACAAATGTCAGCTAGTTTGACTGAAAGGTCAGATTCCTGTTCTTTTGAATTCAGAATACAATTCTCTGTATCATGAAATGAAGCTGAATTTCACTTCATCATTCAGCACTCCTGTCTTTGTATTTCTTTCCCACTTTTTGCTGCCTTCCAACGAGACAGCCATTTAGATTATGCTTCTTGGGATAGGCACAGACATACCCTTAAGACTGCTGCAAAGATAGTTGGATCCACACATCATTCCTACTATAATTTGGTTTGGATTTGGCCTTGTGTAAAGGCAATCATTGTGATTTGTTCAACTACAGTTTGGTGTGAGACTCGACCTAGTAAAAGGCACATAATCATACTAACATTTATAAAAGAATGATGATGGAAACCTGGACGTGGCCACATTTCACCAATCTTAATCAAAGGTAACCTGAGCAGTATGTGGAATGAAATTATTAAAGTGCTATACAAGAAGACCTCAACTTACGACCTCAACTGAGCCCAAAATTTCTGTTTTATGACCTTTCTTGCCACAGTTGTTAAGTGAGTCACTGCAGTTGATAAATCAGTAACCTGGTTGTTAAGTGAATCTGGCTTCCCCATTGACTTTGCTTGTCACTAGGTCTCAAAAGGTGATCTCATGACCTTGGGACACAGCAAAAGTCATAAATGAGCCAGTTGCTAAGCATCTGAATTTTGATCACCTGATCACTGGGATGCTGCAAAGGTCATAACTGTGAAAAATGGTCATAAATCATATTTTTCAGTTTCATTGTAATTTTGAACAGTCACTAAACGAACTGTTGTAAATTGAGGATTACCTGTACTTACAAACATCTTAGCCTATATTCCTTAAAATATAATCTTAGGCATGAGTAAATCTCATTAAATGTAATATAGAACATACGTACTAGTAAATCTGCTTAGAATTAATGGCAACAGAGCAGCAGCTTCTCTGATTTAGCTTCTTATATTTTATTTGTTTTATCCATTTTTATAAATAGCTTAGCTACATATTCTATTATTTACTTTTATTTAATAATTCTCTGCAAGAGTTATTCTAAATCTCAGCACCAAGTCCCTAAAACATTGTAAAGGCTTTTGATATGGTACAGTGACACCAAAGCAATGAGGAAAAACAAGAAACACAAGACTCTACTTAAACCAACAAAGTAGCCAATCATGGGTGACTACATGATGACAAGAAAACTAAGTTAATAATAATAATAATATAAACCTTCTTCATTCCATTCCTACCTCCCAAAGCTATAGTCAACTGGGATTTGGAAACAGAAATTGAAAAACAACAACTATTACAACTCTTCTATACTTGGCATGAGGAATCAAACTTTCTGACTGCCATTTTAATCTCCTTGTCATTAATATATTCTGAAGGGGGAAAAGCAAGTCAAGTAATTAGCAAAGGAATTCACAATAGGCTTTGCTGCTAGGCAATATCTATCAACTGCAAAAACTGTAATTTCAATTTCAGAGACCGTGATTACCTCTACAAGCCATGATTTTTTTTTAAAAAATCATCTAAGTACTTCTAGCATCCTTGACAAGACAATGCCACAAAGAAGAGGAAGTCAAGCTATTCTCCAAAGCACCTGAGAGTAGGACAAGAAGCAATGGGTAGAAACTAATCAAGGAGAGAAGCAACTTAGAACTAAGGAGAAATTTCCTTTATTCTATTCTATTCTACTCTGTTCTATTCTAATTCTAATTCTACTCATATTGAGATTTTACAAGAAAAAAATGGCACTAGTGAAACTTTAGAAACAGGATTAACTCCTTTGAAGCTTTATCAACAAGAAGAAATACTGAGACAATCTGATGAATTTAAATAAACACACCTGGTTAGTGTAAACAGCCACCAAACCTTTAATTGATCTGACATCCTAGGACTTCTTATCTAACAACAACTCCACAGAAAGGTCGACTCAGCCTTCCATCCTTTGTAAGGTGGGTAAATTGAGGACCCAGTTGTGGGGGCAATAAGCTGACTTTGTATAAATATACAAAAGTATGAAGGCTATTGCTTAACGCATTGTAAGCCACCCTGAGTCTCTGGAGAAGGGCAGCATATAAATCAAATTTTTAAAAAAATCATTATAAACCTTCTGAATACTGAAATCAAAGAAAATAACCCATAGCTCAGCAAACCAAAATGTCCTTCTAGCCTGAAACCCCCCAAATTGATTCTAACTTGTTCAGTTTGTGATAATGACTCTTCTATATGAGGGTCTAGATCAGAAAAGAGGACAAAAGAAAATTGCTATATCAAGAGTGCATTCTGATATTCAGCTTGCAAATCCAGTCAGGTCCAGAGATAGCAAATTAATTGATTTTAGCCCGAAGTTGCTGCCTAGTAATGATTCCTATTCTGATGACAATATCAATATAACATCAGTATGTTTTCCTAAACCCAAGCAAGAACATAACACTGAATATCACCAATTGACTCACTACTAAGGCTTATGGAGGTTACATAAAACCCATCTCTTGAAATATGGTTGGGTGGCATAATAAATTGGAGACTACCCATTTTGAACAACACCTGTCATTGTTCATTATGTTACAGGGATTAGTCAGACAGTGATTACAGGCAGTTCTTGTTGAGCAATTACAACTCAGTTGTTAAGCGAAACAGTTGCTAAGTAACAGTGCAACTATGCTTATAATCTTACTTCAGCTTTCCTTTGCTTTACAGATCTGTGAAGGTTGCAAATGTGAAGATTGGTAATAAAGTTACTTTTTCATCACTATTATGAATGGTGAATGGTTGCTAAATGAGATAATAGCTAAGCAAGGACTATCTGTCTATCCAAATTGTCCAGGTAGATATCTTAGGAATGCTACCTTAAATGCATAACTTTATTCAGGCTGACTCGATAAGGAAGTCCTGTTTTGATAAACCATTATAAATAGGATTGGAGCTTGACTACCCAACCTACAATATAAATTAACTCTGGCAATACTGAATGGCTTTGGGTATTGGGAGCAGCTGGTTCTAGCCATCTTTGATGCTGGATGAGATTGTAGCACTCCAAACAGACCCCATACACAACCTTGGGAGTCTCCTAAACTCACTACTCCTGCTTGAAGAAGAGGGGCAATCATGGGTAGAGGGCCTTTGCAAAAAAAATTTATTATGTGCTGGTTGCACCCATTCTTAAATTGAAGGGCTGTACTCATGCCCACTCAAACCCTAGAAACCTCCCAGTTGGACCATTGTAATGTGCTCTACATGGAACTTCCCTTGAAGTGCATCTGAAGGCTTCAGCTGTTGCAAACTGCAACAATGTAAGAAGTAATGTATGCTTCCAGAACAACATTATACCTCTGGTCCACAATTTGCATTTGTCCAGTTCAAGTTGCTGGCTTTGACTTTTGAAACCACACATAGCGTGGGACTTGATTATCTGAGGGACTGACACTCTCCAATTACATTTGCCTGTCCCACCAGAACCAACAGGAAAAGCATGCTATGGGACTTGTTAACTATGGAACTATATCTGGAAAGTCCTAAGCAGCAGGTTGTTTGTTTGTTTTTTTGCCAAGGTGCCACTTTATGAAGCATCTTTCCCACTGTAGTGAGGCTCCATCCCTATTGACCTTCCAGAAGTCCCATAACTTGGTTGTGCCATCAGGTGAAATACTGAGGCAGCTCCATTATTATTAATATCTACTCTTCACCTAATATTTGCTTTATTTTAGCCTTGGGTTTTGTAGTTTTTAAAGTTTTTAAAGTTAATAGTATGACTCAAGACTCAATAATTGTCAATTAAAAAGACACTGCAGTACTTGAAGATAACAGAAGAGAAGACAAAAATTTCTTAATAACTTGCCATCCCATTTTGTGGCATGTGGAATGATGCAAATACACCAGACAGCTGAAGAAGAAAAACAGGCAGTGGAAGAATATCTGAAGGACAGTGAAGAAGATGCACTGAAGCCAGTATACCAGAAGCCTTACTGATTATTAAAGAGACCAAACTGGCCTACAAGACCAAATAAAAAATAGAAAAATATTACATGGCCAGTACATGCGCGCGCACACACCCACACCCACACCTCCAGTGGTGGGTTTCACATTATGTTATTACCAGTTCGCCCCACATGTGCATGCTCGCTTTGCACATGCACCCGGTCTTAAAAACGTGCCTAAAGAGGATGGCATTGAGCCAGGGCGGGTGGTAGGGCCAACCTGCGATTTCCACTTTGGTCAGAACCGGCCAAACCGGTCCCAACCAGCTGAATACAGTGGTGGGTTGCCCCTGGTTTGCACCGGTTCTATAGAACCAGTAGTAAAACCGGTGGGAGGCTCCGCCCACTGCCCCTGATGTCATCAAAATGCTTCTGCGCATGTGCAGAAGCTTCTACGCTTGTGCAGAAGAGTGTGCACGAGTGAAGCAAGTGTGCGCACATGGCCCTGTTGGAAACCGGTAGTAAAGGTAAGTAGAACCCACCCCTGCCTGAATATCACCTCTGCATACCTCTAACAGGCAAAGCAGATAACGATAAGACCTGGCAATGACTAAGAACAGGAAAGTTGAAGAAAGAGACAGAGGGACTAATTCTGGCTACACAAGACCAAGCCTAAAGAACAAAAGTATATAAAACTGGAATAGAAAATAGAGCAAGAAACAGCAAATGCCCCTCTGCAAACAAAGAGAAGAAACAGTGGGCCATCTAGTAAATTCCTGCAAGATCATACAGATTTGACAATAAACAATGGCATGACAAAGTAGCAACAATGGAGTATCTGCAAGAAATACCATTTTCATACAAACAAGAACTGGAGGGATCACAAAATGAAGAATTATTGTGCTCTGTGACTTTAGAATTCAAACAGTCAAGCACCTGACACATGAAACCCCAGATTTAGTAACTGTTGATAGGAAAGACAAAAAATGTGAATAGTGAATGTTGCAGTATCTAAAGCCAGCAGAATAGAAGAGAAAGAACTTGAGGAAAAAAATATTAAACAACAACATCTACCAATACCAAGTCAATGGAAGGACTGAAGTATCAAGGACCATGTTTACTGATTTAAATAAAAATGCCAAATCTATTCTAAACATCTGGCTGACTGTGTGGACCAGCCATAATAGCAATTGGTCTGTATAACAATTTTTTAGTCTTGTTTTATGCCACACAGAGTCACTTGTTTGTGATGCAGGCAGCCATACATACTTGACAAATGAAGAAACAATGAAATGACATTGAGAACCAAGATGATCATTATCAGGTATATTTTTAAAACGTGCTTAGTTTATACCTGTTACCTCAAGTGAGTACAGCAACCTGTATTTCTCAAAGTGTTAAGACCAATTCTCAACACTTGATCTTTAGCCATGCTAGCTCAAATTCCTCACATCCATCACAAAAGGCTCAACATTACAGTTCAAATGAAATCCAGCTTTCTCTATTATATTGAAGAATAGACCGATTGTATGCCATCCACTTGGTATCAACTTAGTAACCACATAGAAAGAACTTCTCCAGGAAAATCAAGGGCAAATATGAGGCCTTATTTGAACCCTATTAATCTTCCATGTGAGAGTACCTGTGCATGCAGAAGCCTCTGCATTTACACCTGTATTCATGAATTCACCTCTTGTACCTATTTGTACAGACATCCAGCAAAGCCAGCTTCCAGACCTTAAAAGTTCATGGATCTGGATCATATGGTGCACCTCAAATAGATTATACCTTTTTGGTGAACCTTTTTGGCACCAAGCGTGCAGGGGACCCCTGGAAACCAGAAAATCAGCTCCCCGGTGCGCATGTGCGGAAGTGCCAGAAACAGGAATAGTAGTTCCCCGGCGCACACATGCTGAACTGAGCTTCCGGTTTCCAGCGTGCATATGTATACCGGTCACCTGGTCTTCCGGTTTCTGGTATACATGAAACCAGAAGTTCAGCTTCTCAGTGCTTGCGTGTATGCCAGGGAGCTGCTATTCCAGTTTTCAGCACTCCCACGCACATGAAGTCCAGCTGGCCATCGCGCATTTGGGCACTGGAACCCAGAAGAACAACGGATATCAGCTGCCCACTTCCAGCATGCATGCCATAGGTTCACCATCACTGGACTATACATTACATTATGTACAACACAGAAAAGTGCAACCTCCTAAATTTCCTAAAAATAGGCAAAAATTACATTTAATTGAATTAATGTGTAGTTAACACAATGTAGTATATTGCCCATGTGTTTGATAACTTCTGTCTTGTTAAAAACAGAAAGATGTCAGCAATATTTAGACAGATTCTGGATTATAGGAAACTACAACCACAGTCTGCAGCCTGAGGTTGTAGACTCCTGATAAAAAGCTTAAACAGGACACTAAATTCAGTTAAATTCAGAAATGATAATAATGACAGTAATGTACTATGGCTTAACCACTCCTACCCAATACTGCTTGATAGGGATTCATGCAATTTGAAAATAATTCAGATTAAGTGTTTCAGAGTTTATATGAGCCCAACATGTCTTTGTATTCATTAAAGCAGCCCTGTTTATGGCTGATAGCTAATAATTATAATAACCAAATCACAACAATTAATGAAATGTGTTAACTATCTAGAGCAGGGGTGTCAAACTCAAGATCCAGGGGCCAGATCCAGCCTGCAGGGTGCTTAGATCTGGCCTGCGGGGCCACCCTGGAAACAGCAAAGGACTGGTCTGTGTGCCGCGGGCAGCCCTCCTGAGCTCAGTTTTCGCTGGCAGAGGGTTGCAGGAGGCTGTCACAACCAAAAATGGAGCTAAGGAGCCTGTTTTCACTGGCAGAGTGCTTGGGCCATCACAGGCACCCCTGAAATGAATGACATCGACCTGCCCTGGCTCCGAGGTCAAATCAGGAGTGAAAAGCTCCCGGTTCGGACCGGATCACCCGATTTGGTAGCGATGGAGGCGAATGGTTCAGAGAACCGGTAGCAAAAATCCCTGCCGACCCCTCCCCCCCGTTGTCCAGCTGAGCTGCGCAATCATCAGAGGCTTTTTTTTTTAATTTTTAAAAGCATTTTTTCTACAACCTCTTTGGCCGTTTATTTTTAATGTTTTTAAAGGGAAAAAAAGTGTCTGCCGATCAGGCAAGTGATCTGGGATCGTCAGAGGCTTTTTTTAAAAAAAAATAGTCAGCCTCTGTTGATCAGGCAAATCAGCTGGGATCGTCAGATGCTTTAAAAGCATTTTTTTACAACCTCTTCAGAGGTTGTAGAAAAAATGGTTTTAAAATTAAAAAAAATTAGCCACGCCCACTCAGTCATATTACCCCACCACCACCACCCACAGAACAGGTAGTAACAAATTTTACATTTCACCACTGGGTCAAATGCAACCCTTTTGCGGCCCTCAATGAAATCAAGTTTGATACCCCTGATCTAGAATTTCTTTATACATAAATGATAACAGATGCCCAAAAGTTAAATAATGACTCATTTTGTTATCTTATTATAATTTATAGCCATAATTTACCTCAGTTGCTTCTGCTCCTTTCTTCTCTTTTGATGCTCCACTTGCGTTTTTACTTCCATGCTGCAAAAAAATTTTAAAATGTCAAACTAGCATTTGAAAACAACATAAAATATTTTCCACACAAGGAATAGGAAACAGGTTTCTCAAAAGCAACATGCCCACAAATCACTCCCTTCGCACCCACAAGACATTTTCCCCCATTCTAAAAAGAAAAACAAGAAGTTAGTAGTCTGCAAAGGATACCAATGACTTCTGGTATTGTCTTTATAAAAATTCCAACAGTTCCTCCAATAAATTTCACAGATCTATTTAGAAAATAAAAAGGATGGAGGAGTCACAATGAAGGAAGTAATGTACTAGAACTAAGGAAAACACCATGTCCAATTTCTTTCTTTTATCAACTGGAATTTTATATCCAAGCAATCATTTTGTAGAGGGAAAAGCTCCCTTCTAAATTGAGAGCTTACATGATTTAATTACAAAAATCGCAATTGTTCTCATTGGCTTCAAAATATTGCCTATACTTTAAATTTAAATGAAATTAAATATAATATAGATTTTTATTTTTCTATATTTATTCATTTCTGGAGCGTAATCCCTCACAGGCATCAAATGTTTTCTGGAATATAATAGTTCATATTGGGTCATCTCTTGCTGCACCAGGGATTTTACTCCCAAACTAGGAGATGTGATTGAAACAAAGCCCAAATTGTATTTCTTCTTATTTAAATTTAAATGTAATTAAACCAAAATATAACAAATACAATTACTTCTATTACACTGAATCATATTCCTCTTTTGTCACATTAAAATTTACAATAGCCTATAGACAATTTTAGGCCTATAGAATTTTAGTGGCCACATATACTTGCATTTCTTATTATGATAAATGTTCTACATACATCAACATATAAAGTATAAAAACAAATGCATGCTCATCAAGGATATATTATTTCATTACATATTTTGATTGCTGTCATAATAAACTTTGTATACCCATCTCAGGTGGGCCGGGATGAGTTCTTAAAGCCTTGGAATCAAGATTTTACTATGATATAAGATCTTACTAACTACCAAATTATACTCCATATCCTTCATCCACTGCAGAAGCCACATATGGTCTGAGAAATCAGGATAAGTTACTCTCCTGTATATTCAGTAGAACTTTGGATTTGTGTTTCTTGACTTCCCATCTATCACTACATAGCAGACATCCAAACATCCACCTATTAGGATGGCCAGAAACTTGCTGGATAACTACTTCAATTTGCTTTAGGCCTGGACATAAGAATGGTCTTCCATTGCTCATCCAGAGTGTCACAACATTCCCTGCTTTGTATCTGAATCAAAAGGATTCAGTCTACCCAGTAATACCTGGTCAATCCTCACTAGGATTGGAACCAGTGGTGGGTTGCTACCGGTTCTCCTCAGTTCTTGCGAACTGGTAGTGGAAACTTTGAGTAGTTCGGAGAACTGGTAAATACCACCTCTGCATGGCCCTGCCTCCAATCTATTCACTGCCTCCCGAGTCCCAACTGATCGGCTAGAAGGAAAAAATCAGGGCTGACTTGACAAAGAAGAGGAAAAAACAAGACACCTTAGCTTTAAATTGAGAAGCCAAGAAGCCTCCCAATTGATTGGCTAGAACCGATCCACTCCTTGTAAACTGCTCGGTGGTGATAGATTGGCAGTTGAGGCCAAGCTGCCTGAAAGCGGTTTCTGATGCTCTCGGTGGTGGCAGAGCAGCAAAAAACTGTTTAAAGTCTTGCTGCGGTGCTTCAAAGGGCTGCCCTACAGCTAATCAGCAGTATAAGGCAGTGTGGTGGTAGACCAGTGTGCTCCAAAAACAAATAGGTAGACCGGTACAGCTCTGCAAGCAGTTAAAAGCCTGGTAGACCAGTACTTCTGCTAAATACTAAAGAATTGTTTATCACATGACCATCAAACCACGCCCACAGAACTGGTAGTAAAAAATTTTAGAACCCACCCGACTGGGACTCAACATGACAGGTGTGCTAGTCACCTTTATAAATGGGGAAAGATCTCCTGTTTGGAATGAAGTTGGGGTGCTCTAAAGCAGACATATTGTGCAACAATACTCTTTTGAGTGCTTATCAGGGAACCCTAGAGATTTTCTATGTGTCACTCCATCATGTATTGGCTATATAAATAGTCTGCCTTTGAATTTGTAAATAGTTTCATAAGTATGCATTGAGAATATAATTGTGATGTGCTTTTTAACATTTTTGCCATGTGCTAAATAAATAACTACACAGCTTACAGGAAATCCTTGACTTATATCCATTTAGGTTGCAACCAAAGTTACAACAGCACTAAAAAGTGACTTACGACTGATCCTCATACTTATAACTGTCATGTCATCCCCACAGTCACATGATCAAAATTTAGGCGCTTGGCAACTGGCACGTATTTACAATAGCTGCAGTACCCCCAAAGTCATGTGATTACCACTTGAAACCTTCCCAGCCAGCTTCCAAGAGTAAAATCAACGGTGGAGACCGGATTCATTAACAACCGCATGATTCACTCAACAATTGTAGTGATTTGCTTAAATACTGTGGCCAAAAAAAGTTGCAAAATCAAGATTCACTCAACAACTGCCATACTTAGCAACAGAAATTCTGGTCCCAACTATAGTTGCAAGTCCATGACTTACTGCCTTTATTTCCAAAAATGTATGATTCATTACTATGATAAAATCTTCAAGAACCCCTGATGAGAGCAGCTAGAGTTGTTTTTGTACTATTATAGTGAAACTCTCTTCCCCAATCGATTGTGTGACAGAATGCAGCAACTGAGTACAATGCTGTCTGCCATCCTGTCATATGATCACCTAGACATAGTTCTAGCACTCTGACAAATCAGTTGGGAAAGAGGCAAATGGCTGATGAATCAGATTGAATAGGCAGCTTTGGAATGGCTGAAAGGTATTTTGTCCCAGGATGACCTGGAAGAAGACCTCCGTGTCCCAAAGACCAGAGTGAGACAGAAGAAATTTCATCAACATCTAGGAAGCTTCTTCTAGAAGAAGATAAATGAAAACAACATCCAGCCAGCCTGATAAATCTCCAGCCAGGTTTGATTCATGCACTTATTTTGCTCCTAGAAAAAGGTGGGATGTATAAGTAGCAATATATAGAGAACAGATTTAACTGTGCCAGGATAAGTTTTATAATGCCTATAAAGAAATTAATTTTGAAATGTTGAACAGGCACATATAAATTACCTGCTTATCAAAAAAGCTGTAGTAAGGTAGGAGAAAGGGGAAGAAACCAACAGGCATTGTTTGACTGCTTTATCTGACTATTGCTCAACTTAATCATCCTTGCACAAATAAAGAGTATTTTTTTTCTTTATGTGAAGCTATGGCACTGAAGGAAAAAATTATATTATTATCTTTTTGATACTTTCTTTCAATACTGTATCTTCCACAAGAACCTAAAACAGTGTTATGGATGTTTTTCTTTCACAACTATCAGAATTTTCACTGATCAACAAAAGTTAAAATATGTATTAAAAACTCCAGTATATTAAAAAATAAGTAAATTACTTGATGTATAACAATAATTTTAAGTCACTGCATTAATTTGGATTCTTTTATTCTGCCTTTACTATTCATAAGTAGGAGTGCAGTGACTCATATGGTTAGAATCTTGGTTGGCAATCTGCAAGCCCACATTCAAAAGCTGAGTACTGCTATGTGATGGGGCGAGCTCCGATCACTGCTAGGTGAGCTCCTGCTCACCTAGCAGTCTGAAAGTGTGTAAAGTGCAATTTTAAACTGCCAACCTAGCAGTTTGAAAGCATGTAAAAAATGCAAGTAGAAAAATAGGGACCACCTTTGGTGGCAAGGTAACAGCGTTCCATGCACCTTTGGCATTTAGTCATGCGGGCCACATGACCATGGAGATGTCTTTGGATAGTGCTGGCTCTTTGGCTTTGAAACAGAGATAAGCACCACTCTCTAGAGTCAAGAATCACTAGCACATATGTGCGAGTGGAACTTTTACCTTTTTAAAGTGCAATTTAACGCGAGTAGATAAATAGGTATCACTTCAATGGGCACATTAAGGGGTCTCCAACTGGACATCCCCTGGGCAATGGATGGTTAACCCTTTCACCTCAGAAGCTCCTTGGCACTTTTGACACGAAAAAAGCAGCAGCAACTTCATAAGTAATTGAAGGTAGTGAACATACATAAGGCTCTTTCTTTCTCCCCCTTTACTTACAAGTCCTCTAGATTGGGCAGAGAAAGAATGACTGACCATAGACATCCAGCTGGCTTTCACATCTAAGGCAGGACTAAGGAATGCCCAAGACAAGACTAAAACTCAGTTTCCTAGTTTCTAGGCCAGCAGCTTTATCACACCTGTCATGGCCCCGTAGGAGCCTGAGTCCATGAAGAAGGATGAGTGGAGCTGGGCCAATGGAGGTTGAGGAGGCAGCCCCAAGTTCCTTGGGTTTGGGACACTTGCCAGCAAGGAGGAATGGGGGCAGGATGACTGAGAGAGTGCGGGGAAGAGAGGGGAAGGCAGTAGAGATGAGGAGCAATGGAGCTCAGGCAGTGAGCAAGGACTGTCCCCTCCTACTTGAGCACAGAAAGTGGAGAGGAGGCGGGAACAGTGTAGGCCAACCTGACAACTCAGGAACAGTGTGCCTCACCGTTCTTCACAAAGGACTAAGATTTAAGGAAACACTATGGGTAGGGAAGCTTTTTGGGAACAAGCGCTGAATCCGTGGATTTTTGTGTGCTGTTGCCAATGTCTGGAGTTTGCTGGACTTTGTGTCTAGTTCCTTTGCTTCGTGGATTTATTGCCTAATTCCTTTGCTTCATGGAACTCATTGCCTTGGTCCCTTGCCTCACTGGATTTCTTGCCTTGAAGCCATTGTGCTAACTGCGTTTTGCTGGACTACTCACAGCCAAAGGCTGTAGAGGTGTGTGTGTGTGTGTGTGTGTGTGTGTGTGTGTGTGTGTGTGTGTGAGAGAGAGAGAGAGAGAGAGAGAGAGAGAGAGAGAGAGAGAGAGAGAGAGAGAGAGAGAGAGAGAGAGCGAGCATTTTGCTCCGGGACTTGCCATAGACGTGAGAGTGTTTGGGGAAAAGTTGGAGCAATAAAGGGGAATTTGAACTATCAGCTGTGTTGCCTCCATGCCTTGCCCTGGGTCATCACAACACCAAACAGGAAGATGCCTTCCAGAACAAAATGCCTTAATGTGATAGCAAAACATAAACTGGGCAATATATTAATTTCTGGACATAATTGAAACAATCAGTGATAAATCATAGCAGAACTTCTGAAACATTATCTTCAGTATGAACCTATCAAGTCATTTTGTAGAGAAACTTGACATATTCAAGATCTCATGGCAATGTGAAAACTTTTTTTCCTTTAGAAAGGACTTTTCTCATAAAATAATTTATTAATTTCTAATTTGTTTTGAAAGGCCTTGCCGGGAAACTATTTTTCTCCAATTAATTTATTCATTATAAATTAAATAAAGGGTCTCCCCCATAAATAAATAACATGGGGCTCCCCTTGAGGAGCACCCGGAGGCTCCAACTGGCGCAGAGTATGGCTGCGCGGGTGGTGATGGGAGCGACATGGCGTTCCCATGTGACACCTCTCCTGCGCGAGCTGCACTGGCTCCCAGTGGTCTTCTGGGTGCGCTTCAAGGTTTTGGTTACCACCTTCAAAGCGCTCCATGGCTTAGGACCTGGGTACTTGCAGAACCGCCTACTACCACCAATAGCCTCCCACCGGCCGGTGCGCTCTCATAGAGAGGGGCTCCTCCGGGTGCTGTCAGCCAAACAGTGTCGGCTGGCGACCCCCAGGGGGAGAGCTTTCTCTGTAGGGGCACCTACTGTCTGGAACGAGCTCCCCCCGGAGATACAGAGGATCCCGGATCTGCACACCTTCCGCCGCGCTCTTAAGACTTTTTTATTTCACCAGGCGGGCCTGGCCTAACCTCTCTTCTTTTAGCATTTTAATCTGTTTTAAATTGTGTGGGGTGTTTTAATTCTGTCTGGGCCAAATTTATTTAATTTGATTTTATTTGGGTTTTTAAATTTTGTATATATGTATTTTTATTGTTGGCTGTTCACCGCCCTGAGTCTTTCGGGAGTAGGGCAGTATATAAATCTAATAAATCCTAAATCCTAAATAAACTTCACTGAAAGCTGCCTGGGTATTTATGGCTGTGATTCTTAATTGCTGCTTAGTTATTTGATATTGAGGGAATTGATTGATTATTGCCATCATCAGTGTTGATTCTTAGCAACCATGTAAATAGATCTCCAGGATGTTCTGTTCCCAGCTTTTGCAACAGTGTATTCATCACCACTGTGATCAAGTATATCCACCCTGCACAGTTAAAATGCTCAAAAGGATGTCACACAGAAGAAAATCAAGAACTTATTCTTCATTGTTCCAGAATGCAAGACAAGGAATGACAGATTTAAATCACATGAAAGCAGTTTTCAGCTGAAAAACATCTTTCACAGAAACACTGGTTCAATATGGGAAAAGTTACCCAGTAAAATAGCAGATCCCTGATAGTCTTGCAAGGTAGTTCCAACTGGATATACACAGCCAGGCATACCAGCTCTATTTTTATTGTAAGGTTAGATTAATCTTGCAAGTCTGAAAGGACCTTTCCCATACCTCACTTTTATTTCTCCCAAAAACCAGAGAGGATCCTTTCTGAGACACTTTTGCCACTCTTCCTGATTCAAATTTCATTTATGAGGCCTTGCATAGGCTGTGTCTCTTCTTACTGTCTCCCAAAGACATTTCCACATGCAAATCCCCTTTCCAAATTTCCTTTTGCTAGACATGTTCAAGCACAGAAAGCTAGAAATCATTGTAGAAGCTTTAAATTGGATTCCAAAATCAAACAATGATTAATGCTCCCTTCCAATTAGTAACATAGGGGTTCTGGCAGGATGTAAGTTACCTTGAGGTAAGATGATTGGCCTATGAAATAAAAAGCATGTATGTACGTAGTAAATATATATAAATATTTATAAATAAATGTAGGGGGGAGTAGAAGTACGTATAGATAAAATCTATACTAAGTTCTCCTTGGGCATGAAAACATTCAGAATAATAACACAAATCCAAGTTCAGCATTTATACAATACTTGTTATGATTACTTCTGTCTGGAGTAAGATTTTATGCAATGTTGTACCTGAGTCATTTCTGTGAAGCTGTCAAAATAAACACAGCTATAAATAGACAACTATAAATATTAGTATGAGGACAGGAATTATGTTATTCTGTAAAATCACAGAAATATTAACCTACACATATCAAAATTAGCTATTCAACATGAAATAGAACAGATTATTCACTGTTTAATGAAATTCAGTAAAGTGCCATAAAAGCATAATTAGGGACCACATGCTTCAATTTTGGGATTTTGCTCTTCAAGACAACCCCACAAAACAAAAGGGATTATGTTGCAAATAATCATTACCAGTAGCAAAAAAAGATTGCATGAGCTACACTGAAGTTAACTGAAAAAAACTTGGAATCTGATTCACGTAATTTTTGATACAGCATAGTTTGGTGTCCATGGTTCATAGGACACACCTTTTTCAGATCTGGGCCTTTGAGAAATATTATGATCCAGGCTCCAATAAGCAGAGACAAGATAGAAACTAAATATGGTGTAATATTGAATTGAAACAAACATGTTAACTTCCCATGTGTTTTAAAGTATCTTAAATTTCAAACTTTGTATCTGAGATGGCTGGAATTCAAAAAAACAAATTCCCCCTCATTAATTGTTACTGCCATTTGCTGTAAAGATATTTGTGGAATCAAAGAACCCCGTTGAAAATTTCTAAACAAAAGTTTATTTTCTGAAAATACTTTCTGGATATTTGAATAAGAATTGGTCAAGAAATAATATTCATTTTGAAAACATTCACCTTTCCCTAAAGGATGTGGCATAGTGACTGCCATCTATTCATATGTGAAGAAACATTTTTATATATTTTATTTATATTACATGTTGCTGGACTATATCTTTCAGTATACATATACCCAAATATTTAATGGATTTGGTACCAATAAGGAACTGATATTCTTTAATGGATTGGTGACCAGATTGTTTATGTATTGACATCAACTCTGATTTGGACAAGTTGATAGAATGTCATGCTATTTGACTAAAGGCATCAATCATCTACATCAACATAGGAATTACAGTGTGAAATTTAGAAATAAACAGAAAAATGTCATTTCCAAATAAGACAAATTTATATTCAACTAAATTATGTCCTATTCCATAAATCTTTGTCTTGGGCTAATAAGCACAAGCCAAAGGTTCCAAGCAATACCAAAAAGCAAGAGTGAAAGTGGACATCTTTGTCTAATTCCTCTAAACAATGGGAAAGTAGCAGAATATGATAGATGATATGGATGAACTTTTAACATACACTCTGCTTAGAGAGAAATATCTATCAAATGTAATTTAGTGGCAATATTTACAGCTATAGTATTTGTCAACAACATTCTTTGAATCAGCAGCGTTTTCAGGTCTGGAGACACCCATATTACTAGAACATCTGGTTACATCTTTTAAAATGAAAAACCTACTATTATTTTTTATAGATATTTGTTATCAATAAATTAATTTGATATACAAAAAGACATAAGTGGAATAAAGAATTAGAGGTTCCTATCTTGCCTAGGCAATGACAGAATGCTTTAACCTTTATAGCATGAATGTCACTGGACTTTAAACTAAGACCTATACAGCAAAAAATAAAATGCAGAATTTATTGGACTCCATTATGTCTTTATACAAAAGGATCTTTCTCAACATATTGGCTGAGATCAAGTGTAGTATCTATTCTTATTAGTTTAATGTCTGATACATTTTGATTGGGCACTACTCAGAGTTTCATGCTGTATAAGATGGACAGCTGTATAAATCTTATAAAAAAATAAATAGAAGATAGACAGACAGACAGACAGAGTCAGTCAATCCATGAATGGATTTTGTTGGAGATGTAAGAAGGACAATGCTTCTTTAAAGCATAGTTAAGTGTTTTTAGTTAAGCTTTGGGAGAAAGAAGTGTCGTATGTGTTACTGTACAACATCAAATTTTTCAGAGGTTAATATTGTACAACATCAAATTTTTCAGAGGTTAATATTCAATAATAATTCAATATTCTTGAATTATATACCTAGTACACAGAACTTGGCAACTGGACAATGTAAATAGATTGATATAGTGGCCTTACTGTAGCTGAAGACTGATACTGTAACATTGGGAAGATAAATTTACCAGGTATGACTTTGTATGAATAAATATAATGAAATACAGGACACGGACACACACACAGATATAAAAGAGTAGGTTAAAAAAAGTAAGAGTAAGAGTAGCTGCCTAGAGTCGCTTGGCAATGAGGAGGGCAGGATATAAATTTAGTAAACTGAATGAATAAATAGTATTAAAAGTATATGTGTGTATACAATCATGTATAACACACACAGTTGTATAATGTTTGCATTATATATACTATAATAAATTAACATTTAATATAGAATTGTAGTTCTTCGCCATTTACTTTAATGACATATTATACTTTATATTTTGTGTTTTTTTCTGTTGTACTCTTGATTTATTTTTTGTAAGCACTTGTTACATATTTTTATTATATATGCATTTTTGGTATTTCTTGTTTGGTATTTCTTTTTTTCTGGTACCTTTTTTTCCCCTGATGCTATTTTAAAAACAATATTTTTTAAGTAGGGTTTTATCTATGTACTCAACCCAATTACAACCTATATGATCTACACCAAATTTACTAGTCACATGTGACAACGGAAACCACACAGATTTGCATGAACACCATTTAATACCACCTTACGATACAAAATTTTTTAAAAGATATTGTAGAAGAAAGAAAAAAAATCTTAAAATGCAATAAATCACAGTATATCCTAAAAAAGAGGGAAAACACACCTGATGTTCACAGAGATGCCTTTTGCAAACCTATGGTAAAAGGAAACTAGTATAAGGGGGAAAGTATTCCAGAGCAGTGGTGAAATCCAAATATTTTTACTACCGGTTCTGTGGGCATGGCTTGGTGGACATGGTGTGGCTTTGTGGGTGTGGCTTTGTGGACGTGGCAGGGGAAGGGTACTGCAAAATCCCTATTCCTTCCCCACTCCTGGGGGAAGGATATTGCAAAATCTCGATTCCTACCCCACTCTGGGGCCAGCCAGAAATGGTATTTGCTGGCTCTCCGAACTACTCAAAATTTCCGCTACTAGTTCTCCAGAACCTGTCAGAACCTGCTGGATTTCACCCCTGTTCCAGAGGATAGGCTGTGTGTGCATAGAGAAGGCCTAGTTTTTAGTACACTAACCATAACATAGCAGTCTCTGAATCACAGCACAAGCCCTTCCAGAACTTTTCCAGTGTTAGTGATCAAGCAAGTCTGCAATGAGGAAAATGATCTGTATCTTGGTCTCTCGCTTTTTAGGGGCTTATATGCTAAACATAAATTAATGACATAAATTAATGGCTAATAATTAGTAATTATCAATTGCTTTAATACTGGTATACTCAATATGTTTTCAAGTACGTCCCTCAGCAACCTGCCCACTACATTATGTAGTAAAACATACCTGACCCATCTCTTTTGCAAGTTTAAAATCACTTCCTAAAGTTAGCAAAATCAGCAAATAGAATGAACTACTTCTGCAATGATAACTACCAAACTTCAAAAGATGTGTATCGTAATTTATTTTAGAAAGCCTTTCATAAGCCAGAAATGCCCTGTACTAAGGACATTAAAAGCAAAAATATAGTTCAGAGGGGTTTTTTTGGGGGGGGGAGAGATTCTATAGCTTTTACTTTATCTCATGATCGTTTGCTTCCTCCCCAATGACAAATTGGAGAGGAGGAAAGCTTATAATACCTTTTGAAAAGCCATTTAACTTTGCAGTAATCATATACAATAGCGTTACCATAAATATCAGCAGGAGAGTTAATATTAATTTTTATTAGGTAAGACCTGCAGCTCCACCGTCCATAAATATGGAAGCCACCCAATCTGCACTGAAAATTATGGACATTTTTTTAAAAAATGAAAAACCTTTGCATGCCATCTTCCTAAATCATCAATTAAATTGCCCCAAATGTTTCAAGAACGTTAATCAGAATAACTACTTTTATTATCCCCAAATCTGGCTTACTGCCTACATTCCAAGATGAATCGGTGATTTAAAAAGGTCTCTTTCAATCCGATTTATTCAACGAAGAGTGTAAACCCTACCCTACCCTTCAGAACCGTGTCCACTTTCCTTTTCTAATCAATCAAACCTCCATGTCAGAAAGTTAAAGGCAGAAGAAAGAAAGAAAGAAAGAAAGAAAGAAAGAAAGAAAGAAAGAAAGAAAGAAAGAAAGAAAGAAAGAAAGAAAGAAAGGGCCAGCTATTCCGTGCATACCACAAGGGCGTAAACTTTCGGGTTCTCCACCTTGGCCAATTCATCCCATGGTGTAAAAACCCACAGGTACGCCCTCAGCAAGACAAGGAAGGCTTTCCATCCGAGAAGATTAACGACCGACACTCCCTCAAGAACTGCATCAAACACCGGATCTCCAAAACCCGCAGCGATCATAACTCCACGTGTATTTACCGTCGCATACCACCAACTCGCGAACGCCATCGCGGGGACCGACCGCTCCCAGCTCTCCTTCCAAGTTCTGTTTCAGCTTCCCCGAGAGAGAGCGCACGAAACTCCAAGCTACGCGCGGCTGGCTGCGACTATCCGACCCGAGGGCTTGGGAATATGTGCGGGTAAAGAGAGGGCGTGAAGAAACTGCTGCGTCCTTCAGTCGGTCCGCCCCCAAACAGACAGCAGGGTAGGAAAGTTTGAAGAGGAAGGTCCGTGTCTATGTGGGTGTCTGCTCGCTGGAGCCCCGATTTTCCCGCTTTGAAGTTAATACAATAGGGGGCTTTGCCTAGAAGTAACCGTCTTTTGGGACAAACTACGCGCGAATCCAATCAATGAAAACGGTCCCACCCCTCCTCTCCGGGATAGCTGGAGGTAAGGAGGAGAATGATGTCTCGAACCAGTTGCCCTTGGTGCCAGCTGCACCTCCCAAAACCACCCAAGTATGATTTCATTGTTTTGACCCAGTTCCTGGAAGAAGGGAAGGCGTGTCTCCACTCATTGTCTTTCTTTCTAAACTCCTAGCATTTCCTGGATAAAATTCTTTTTTTTTTTTTAAAGGCTGCGCAAGAAGTCATATTTTACCCCAGGGCCTGCATTCATAGATAAAAGAAATGCACTTTGCTCCAGACAAAAATGAAGTGCCCATAAACTCTCTTATGTTCCCACAGGTGCTAACCTGGAGCCAGCTAAATTATGACTTACTAATTACCAGGACAATGGACCATAAACTAACCACACTAGTTTGGTTTTCACAAGATATCGAAACACTTTGTCGCCAATGGCTTGAAAGCCCAAAAGAATATTCAAAGTCATCTACTATAAATTCTGAGAAAGATATTGATTGATTGATTGATTGATTGGATTTATATGTCGCCCTTCTCCGGAGACTCAGGGCGGCTTACAATGCGTTAAGCAATAGCCTTCATACTTTTGTATACACCTGCTTAGTGGGGCTTTTGCCCCCCCCCAAGCGGTGTTCTTTTTTATACAAAATCAGTATTTTTTATATAAAGTCAGTATTTCAAATACTCCTTATTCTTCTTGGGGTACCTAGGTCACTATCTGTCAAAGAACACAGAGAATTTTATCTTCAGCGCAAGGCCTTTCCCCAGTATCTTGACTTCCCCACAGTTTGCAAACAGCACTGAAAAAGAAGCAGTACTGGGGGAAAGGTGCAACTATGAATAATTTGCTCCACAATTTTGTGACCGTGTTGCAAGGAATCTCCACCTGCTATGCTATCCCAAAAACAGGACGGCCACTCTACAACCTACTTTTCCAGGCACTATGAAGTAACTTAAGGGTAGAAGTCAAAACTGTGAAATTTCACTATAGTATCTATCATTTCATAGCAGTAATAACTGCAAGATAAACACCCACCTGTAGTAGAAATAAGATAGAGGTCTTTATAAATGACATCGTACCCACCTTTCATCTCTTCTCTAGGGCAAGAAGCCTAAATTGTAAGAACCTCTCTCCATTAAAGAGGGAACATGCCCCAAAATCCTGAAGGTAATCTGTTAACTAAATACCCTGATTTCTATTGGATACTAACTAGATTTCATTTAAACCAGAGAATGACATGAAGCCTAATGATGATGGTGTAGATCAGTGTTTCTCAACCTTGGTAGCTTGAAGATGGGTGGACTTCAACTCCCAGAATCCCCCAGCCAGCGCTGCTGGCTGGGGGATTCTGGGAGTTGAAGTCCACCCATCTTCAAGCTACCAAGCTACCAAGGTTGAGAAACACTGGTATAGATGATGAAAGCCATTGAACATACAGTGGCTTAGAGCCTGGATCAGAGGCACAGCACACTGAGTTATAAACAAGCCATAACGAATGTGTTCAGTAAGCTCATTGTTTTAAAGGGCCTGGTACCAATTGACATGATAGTTAATCCATATTTCCGAGTTCACACAGATACACACCGTTTTATAACCATCTGTTTTCAAAGCACGTTAAATGTGCTTGCTGATTTGTTACTCGGTGAATCGTCCCGACGGCGTCCAGCGTGACTTGGGTGCTGCGCTTTATAAATC
This sequence comes from Masticophis lateralis, assembly GCA_030761175.1. Classification (NCBI taxonomy): domain Eukaryota; kingdom Metazoa; phylum Chordata; class Lepidosauria; order Squamata; family Colubridae; genus Masticophis; species Masticophis lateralis. Next base: position 240,658,250 of record JAUDYJ010000002.1, read on the forward strand.
ACGGTTTTAAAATTTGCCGCCTTGCGCATACACATTTGCAAGCCAAAGATAGCTTTGAATCCTCACCCTTTAGAAACCGCCCCGAGACAAAGTTCGGGACGCGCAGAGTCACTTCCCCCCCCCCGCCCACCCCCAGAAGCTTTCAAGGATCCCACCTCCGGCTTTAAAGTAGCCCAAATATGCCTGCAGTGCATATTTGGCAATAATATCAAATAATCACCGTTTTTCACACGGCCGCAGGGAGGGGCTCAGGGTCTTTGAAGTGCCCTCGCCAGCCTTCCTCCAGCGGGCGCCCTGGAAATGACAGCCTACGGCGTTTATCGCCTATCAGCTGACAGGGGAAATTGCAGGGCAGCGAGCCGGGTGCATCTGGGAGAAGAGAGCGAGAAGCTTAAAAAAAAAAAAAGGCGGCGTCCCGACGGGAGGCGGCCTTGCGCGTACGCAAACGAGGGCGCGCGCGCGCGCACCCCAAAATTCTCTCGTTCGAGCAGCTGCTCCGCCCCACCCAAAGGCTTCCCCCACCCCCGCGCTCCCTGTTCTGCTCCTCGGCTCTCCCGCGCGCCGCCGTTCTTGGCTCCTCGCCGCTGTGGGCGCTGGCGAATTTCTGCGGCGCTTTCTCCACATTAAGCCGCGGCCCCGGCCGCACGCAAACGTTTCTCTCGCCCCTCTTATTCGAAAGGGGGAAATAAGAACGAGCCGTCTTAAGAGGCAGCTGTTTAGCTTAGCTTCGTGCCCGCCCGCCTGCCTTCGACTTGCCTCCTTGGAGCCCGCGGCGGGTTGTTTCTTGCCTTTCGTTGGCTGCGACATGACGGCTGAGGAGGCGCTTTGACTCCTCTCAGGCCGTTTTGCCCTTGCGGCGTGTTGACGGGACTCTGCGGTAACCCCCAAGAACGAGGAAAAGAGGCGAGCAGCGGAGGAGGATCCGGCGGGGAGCTACGAAACTTTTTCCGAAGGACCCCGTGCCAAAAATCAGGCGGCTGTGGCGCCTCCTCTTCCTGCGGCCGCCGCTTCAGACTCGGAGAATTTCTCCGGGAGGAGGTTCACTGCGAAAGGGTTGGATGGCACATTGTTGTGTTTACCCGAACCGGCTGTGCCTTGCAGATTTATAGGCTGCTAACCCAGCCTCTGAGCGCCGTTTCATTCTAGCTTGTTTCAAAGGAGCCTCCTTTTAAAATCTTGCAGGGGTTACAACGCACTCAGAAACACACACAGACACACACACCATCTATTGATCCAGTTTCTTACTGGTTTGGCCTGGTGTGCGTGAGACCTCTCCTTCATTTCTAAAAAATTAAGCATTTTAGTAGGTAATCTGCACAGGACAATATTACTTTCCTCTCCTCTTAAAAACCAGATGTGAAGCCACAAGGTCCAGGTTTGACTCTGGTTAGTGTTTGGATGAGATAAACAATTATTTGACAATTCCAGATAAACCATCTAGATGAAAGAAAGAAAATCCAGGCAGGCCTTTACATAGACATCTGGAAGCCTCTCCCGCTGAACTTGGTGTAATTTATTTGAAAGCTTATATAGACATTCCTGAGTTCAATTAATGTCAGGAACAACAAAAGCAAAAAAAAAAAAAGTTGCTTAAAACTTAATTGATTTCACTCAAAAGAAATACCAGGGCAATTACAAACAGGCATGCTATAATTACACTAAATGCAAGTTAAAAAGAACATTCCAAGTGAAAAAGAACTCTTTAAAAAAAGTGGCATAAAAATGAAAAGAATGTTGATGCCAAACAAGTCTCCTTAGGAATGATTGTCTAATCACTATATCTGTGCAAAAAGTAGTCACCTCAATTTTGAAAAGAGTAGCTCATAAAGTAGGGCTTGGAAAAGCAGAAAAATTGTTATGAGAACATACATTTTAATAGACCCTTGAGAATTAGGACTCAGTCCTAGGTACCTACACAGTTTGGCTTTGTGGACATTTCTGAAATAAACTCCCAATATTCTGGCTCACCATTATCTATACTGGTTGCATACAAAACGTATGTAACAGTGCTTCTCAACCATGAGCAACTTTAAGACATACGGATTTCAGTTCCCAGAATTCCCCAGCCAGTGATACTAGCTGGAAAATTCTGGGAGTTGAAGTTCAACATCTTAAAGTTGCCAAGATTGAGAAACACTGGTTTACATAGATAGGTTTCGGACCCTCTTGTAAGCTGTTATCTACAATTAAGAGCTTTTCTACATGACCTGCTAACTGAGCACAGGCATTGTTTCCATGATCACATTGAAATGACTTGTATGAATGACATCAGTCTTAGTTCACCTTCCTCATTAAGGCAACATGCAATCCTGTTTTCCTGTTCTGCTATAAAAATGGTACTTTTAGATTTCTATCAGCACAAGACTGGATGTGTGGTTTCTCTCTTCAGTCTAACAATGGCCTCCTATTGCTTGCTGTTAAGAGATGCCACAACAGAGCAAATTTATTAATTTGTTTGTTTTGTTTATGTATTTCATCAAGCATGTATTTGATAACAGATACAAGTGTAAACATAATTATGAATACATGAAATGGATACGAATAAAATAAAACATTAGGACAGGGACAGTAGGCATGCTGGTCTGGTTACTGTTCCCCTCTGGTTACTGGTTGTGCCCTTCATGGTCATTTTAGACTATCTGTGCTGAAGGACAGGAATGTGTCCACATCAAACCTAGACGTCATCTCTTGCTTTCCAGCATGGGTGGGAATAGTAAATAAATTAAACTAAAGTAAACATAAAAGCAATTAATGATCTTGAAATAAGTTTTTATCTTCAAAGAGGATTATATTTTTTTGGCAGCTTCCTCTCATAGTGAAAAATTACAATATTTCTTCCTTAACCACAGAATTACTGCATGATAATGATATAAGCTTGTGCTGAGCTGAGAGGTCTGGACATATTTTCATGATTAATATAAAAGAAATATTAAACCCAAATAATTCCTGCTCCACTTTGGATGCAATGTTAAGCGTTTCATCAAATATGTCACATGCTTATGCTGTATAAGATATTAAACTGACACTAATCCCATTTAGTTCCCATATCCATTTGCAGAATACAAAAATTGGCAGACTGGGGAAAGAAAAAGAAAAGGTAAATATTACTTTGTAATGTACTTCATATTATTGTTGGACTTGTATACCCATTTGTATGAATGAATGTGATTTTTTTAAATCTAAGATTTGAGAATGAGATTTTCAGATTTTCCTAGTTCATATTCTTAACTACTAGCCTATTATATATTTAGAATACAGAGGAACCAAGTAAATGAAAGAGAGGATTATTCTTAAAACACAAATTAGATTTTCTTTACTTGTGACGTTTAATTTTAAACAATACTTGAACCTCATCACATAACAGGTTTGACAGACTGTGCTGCATTCCTGAGGGTTCATCACCAAGCACTAGTCTTTGCTACGAGGTTGATAAGCAAAACAGAATGGAATCCTGAAAGGATCAAGATATTAGAACATACACATTTTTTAAAATTAGGGGTAAGACACCAACTCGGCCCAAAAATGTATATTCTTACAATTCATCTCATTTGGGTACCTTGTAGTGTTACTGATTTTGAACATTTTGAGGAAGGTGACATGTTAAACTATTGCAGCAGAAGAAAGGGGGAGGGGAGCATATTCTAGTACCGTATCTAGAACTTAGATTTAAACAATCTTATATCTTTACCGCCTATGGTAGAAGGTTGTGTATTGTGCTCTACGTCATGATTTACTTACCCATAATAATCCAACTGACACTGCAATATGAATCCATTGATCTAATGACAAAAATATGTGCAATTTATTTCTGCAATAGAGATCACTATGGCATTAGTCATATTAAACATGCAGATTATTGCTCCATAAAAAAGCAAGAAGACTTCCTGAGAAGATAATGAATGGATGGATGGATCGATAGATAGATAGATATTCCTCTCTCTGTACATATATATATACAGAAGGAGAGAGAAAGCTGAGGAGACAGAAATAGGCCACAACTGTAAACTTGTGTGCTATACAGATATTATCTTTTACAACTTTTCCTGTTGTGGAAGGCCATCCCAGATAGGGGTAAGTAGAGCCTCAGAGCCCATAACTTGGTTCTATATGTGCCTTTATCTAACCATAGGAACACATAAATGATAATATGTATATCATGATACAAGCTCTGACCCTTGGTATTTGCATCATGACATTTTGTGCAACTTTGTATTGTAAGCAGTGAAAATGCATTGTGTTTTTGCAGTGTATGTTTTATTCCTCTTTGTTTACTTCCACTAAGGCCTATGCATGGTTCCAGTTTTTGATTCAGGTAAATGTAAAGTACTTAGAAAACATTGCTATCTATCCGAAATTTTTCATGGCTAAGGCAAAGATACAATTGTATATAACAATTGCATATATAATTATATAATTGCTACAGCTTGTATATTTCTTGCATGCAGCTTTAAATCAAGAGCCACATTTCATAACATTTAGAAACAGAGGAGCTGAAATTCTGAAAATCTTACTCAGATAGCCATCAACGGAGAGCTAATGACAAAGTTAAATATATCTTCCTATTGTTTTTCCTTTTTAAACTGCCTCTGCCTATTAATTTTTTCTGTTTTATGGGCAAAATTAGAATAGTTCCAGAATATAGAATATTTGAAGATTTAGATTACTGACCCATGTGCTGGCATAAAATTACTGGCATGAAGAAAGGTCATGCAGGTCGTGACTGGGAAGCCCTGTATAGTGTTGGCACAGGAGAACTTGCCATCCCTTCATAGGAGACACCCACTTTGTGGACAATTAGCAGTATGCAGGGTATACAGGCAGCTCCTAGTTCAAGAACACTCACCTTACAGAAAACTTGTGCTTATGAATGGGCTGTCTATTACTACAAATGATGCACGATGTTTTCCTACCTCAAGCCAATAAACTGCTGAAGCTGCACAATGTTTTAATGAATCGCTGAAGTTGCACATTTTTAATATGCAGCTGTTTTCAGCGGTTCATGACAACATTATACAGTTTCAACAGTCAATCAAACTACCGAATGAAAATGCTGCCTGCCTTTTTTTAGTAATAGGCAGCCCATGCATAAGTAAAAGTTCCAGCTTTCATGCATATTTGAGTTAAAGGCAAACTTAGGAACAGAATTCATTTTTAACCTGGGGACAGCCTGAAACATTGTAAGCAGACTTGCAATTCAATTCCAAAGAAACAATTAGCGCTCCTATATTATTGTTGAATTAATAAAATTGTTAATTACAATACTTTTGTATTAACTAACTTCTCATGACTTAGACTAGTTTACTCTCCTGCTAAGCCACTCCCCCACCCCCAAAATATTTTCTAAATAGCCATTTTCTAGGCTGTGGTTTCTGAAAGCTTTTATAGTATGCTGCACTAACCTCAATTACTTTTATCAACGACAGCAGAACTGGGCAAGCTCTAGTAGCTGGAAGTCACATTTTAATGTTTATTTGCAAGCCTGAATACTGTGAGTAGAAGGATCTCCTATAGCTGGGCAAAGTAGGTTATGGGTATTTTTCCCCAAGCTTTCTTTGTAGGGAGAGTAACAGTGTTTATTTTCTGTTTCAGGTTTATTTTAGGACCAATGTTCATGTACTTCCTGCCTCAAGGATGGTAATTTTGCTGCCAGTTTTCAGCAATTTCATTGCAGAAATTTAGTGGCACCATTGAAAGGGCTGCAATATAAAAAAGAAGCATTTAAGATCCACACCAACTCTGGGGTGCAGTTGTTAACCATGGTGCTATAAGACACTCTTTCATAGGGTATACTTTTCCCAATCATTTTTTATGGACTGTTCTAGTGCTTTGTATCTTGCTGCTTAGAAATACTATCACTCAATTGTCTAACAGTAGCAAGGAAAAAATGAAACCTTGTTGCCTAATGACATTGCCAAAATGTGTTGCACAAATTGTAAGTATATTGGTGGGACATAATCCACAACATATCTGATAAGAATGCAGATAAGTTGAAATGGTTTTGGTGATAGCCATTGTGAGCCTTGAAAACCAGTGGGCATTTCTTGATTTTTCAGTAATGGGTGAATAATAGCAATAAATATTTCATTTGACTTTAGATGACATCAGAAATCAGACAAGCATAAACATATACATAAATGCATGGTATGGTTGACTTTCCTTTTTAGTCTTGCCTCTGGCAGTCACTTTGGAAGCTTAGAATATCTTAACTTCTCTGTATAAGACAAATAGGATTTCCAATTATTTTTCTCATGGCAGGACTCAATTAGGCCGCTGACATAAAAATAGGTGTGGTTGGAAAAGAACAAGATGAAAGCAATTGGCTTCATAGTCCAGGCTTTTCTATAGTATGTGAACACTCATTTGCTGGTATCAGCTATTTCGAAATAGTGAATGTTAGATCAGCCTTCTCTAAGCAAGTTTATCCAGATATGTTGGAATTACCGCTCTCATAATTTCAACTATTTTTAAAAATGATGAGACCACCTGGACCAATCACTGTGCTTTCCAGCTAATTAAAAGAACAATTCAACTAGCGTCTTGCCCTAAGCCATCTTTGGTCTTGAAGCAATAAACATTATTTCACTGAATCCACACAAACAGAAAATAGTATGAATTGCTAGCAGGTCCCCCACCATTTCTTTACACATGTGCATGTATTTGAGTGTAAATAAAAGAACATAACAGTCGCAGGGACTATAAAGGGAGCTGCTTGGACACACAGTCGTCTCTCCTTCTGCACTAAAATCCTACTGGAAGCTGATGGTAATAAGCAAGTCAAGAATTTTCTAAATAACTAATTTCCCCAAAGCCTGTAACTATAGTTCCATATTGACATTGGCGGATGGACTGGGAGAAAGCTGTATTCTGAAAATGTCTACAGACAGCCATCAGAATCAAAGTGCTGAGGCTCTGGCAGTGGTGGAATTCATTTTTTTTTTACTTCTGGTTCTGTCGGTGTGGTGTGGCTTGGTGGGCGTGGTAGGGGAAGGATACTGCAAAATCCCCATTCCCACCCTACTCTGGGACCAGCCAGAGGTGGTATTTGCCAGTTGTCCGAACTACTCAAAATTTCCACTACCGGTTCTCCAGAACCTGTCAGAACATTCTGAATTTCACCCCTACTCTGTGAGATAATGTGCTGTTGGTACAGTGTCTTCATGTTAATAAAAGTCTGTCCATAAACTCATTTTTTTAGAAAACAAAAATAAATCGGCTCAGATCTGAATACCAGTAAACATTGCACCACATTCCACAAGTCTGGAAGTATATCTGAGCTGGTACTACAATAGCACAATATTTGAAAGAAATATTTGAGGAAAAATAAAACATAGTATAATAGAATAAAAAAGATCATACCAGATTTGCATATCATGTATTTTGGGTTTTCTTGACTATGATTTATTAAATCAATCACAACTGGCTAAACCACAAACTGAAAATAAATAAATAAATAAAGCATGGGTTTCAAAAAAACAATGACTAACTTCACACAATAAAATAAATTAAATTAAATTAATTAAATTAAATTAAAACTGAATCAATCACATTGTGTTAATCAAATGAAAATATGAAGCAAAAGATCTAAATCAAATATATTGAATAATTGCCTTGGTCTATCCTATTCTAGAAACAACCAGGAAAGCACATAACCATCAAGAGCGGAGGCGGGGCGAAAGTGATGTCGTGTACATCATTACATTATCGTGAAATTGATATGAATTATATAATTTACATTAGTCATGGCATGCCACTAAAGTCACATGATGTAGGTGATTTCATTGTAGTTTCTAATAAATGTCTATTGCAACGCAGTGTGATGAAAAGGTTTCTGCAACCATTTGCAAAAAACACCAGTAAATTTCTACATATCCCAAATTTCAGTTCATCTTCAGTTCTTGCACATGAGTGTGCTTCCATCCATTCCGTAAAGTACAGTGGAGCATAATGTTTTTGAGCATGTACTCAGCTATTAATCTGATGTTTCAAATTCATAATCAAGGTGGGCATTATTTCTAATGTCATGTCTTTTAGAAATTAGACCAAAAAATATAATGATACAAACATTTTAAAGATAAAACATACACCTGAAACTAGAACATTTTTGATGGGCTTAATGGATAGTCAATTAGAAAAAGGAATTGAAATGTTATTTTTATATGCTTTTACTGCAGTGAAACAAAATTTTGTGTATGGACAAAATTGTTCCCAATAGTTGTAACCATAGTTCTGTATTGTCATTTGGTGCATGGACTGGAAGAGAGAAGAAATATTTTACTGGGGGGGGGGGGAAAGAAAAAAAATTAATATGATTTATGGGTTTGAAAGTTAGAAAGGACAGCTTGAAGAAAGAAATGAAGATGTAACAGAGTGTGTGATTAAAATATAAATATATCTATAACTGTTGTAAAGGAGATTGGAAGCTGCTTTTTTATACTGATTCTATTTTTTTTCCTTTTTTCTCTTCTATTTCTTATATGTCTTTTTCACTTCATTAATTTACTTTGTTTCACTTTCTTTTTATTTTTATTTTCAATTTCTTTTTCACTTTCTTACTGCTTTTCTTTATTATTTAATTCAAAATTTGTGCTGTTTTTTAATTCTGTGGAAAAACATCTTCAATACCCATTACAGTACTTCAATGTTTTAATTTGAATGAATTAAGGCCTGTTTATTTTCTGTGCTATTGTTTTTCATTCCTTTCCATATTCATTCCTAGTTTGCTTGGTGCAATATTGTTAGTAGTCATAGCAATGGCATTTTTTTAATACCTGTTTGATCACGTTTTCCACTGATGTTATTCCTTTTACCAAAATATTCTGCAGTCTATACACAAGCAGACATAATGAGAAGAAGCACTGAGTAATATGTGAGACAGGTAAAAATTATAACCAACAGGAAGACTTCACTTTGAAATTCAGAAGGGAATTATACTGCATTTGACAAGTTAGCTGGGTGTTGCCCGTCTGAATTCCAAGGATTGTATAAGAAGGGAGTATCTTCACCACCATGAAAGGAAACAGTTTTTTATTTACTAAAAGCTCATTGGCTGGAGATAAATTGCATTTGTTTTAGCTAGAAACAAACACCTTCAGTTGTCTACCCCTTTTGAAAAAGTGGGACCTCAGTAGGATACTGAAATAAAAATATAATAAAAAATTATTTGGGGTTTGATTATAAAGGAAACCATATGGTTAGGTCTTTTTCTACTTGCTTTGTTTTGTTTGATAGTATTGTATTACGTCTCTCTCTTTTTTTCTGTTTTCTGATCCTCATTTGGCAATAGAAGACTACTTAGACTGATTTGATTTGTATCATCTCTGATGACTGTGATATGCAATATTGATTGATAGGTATTATTGTTATAGTGGCTTCCTTGAAATAGAAACAGACTATAAGGTTAATAAGTTTTGTTTATGTGTCCTGTAAACATAAACATGGGGATGAAATAATATCCTGGAAATAAGGAATGATATAAGCTGGCTTGTGAAAGCTTCCCAGGAGGTGACAGGTGGGTGGACTCTGGTGGTGGTTAATGCTTCCTTACAGGAGGGGGAGGTGCCCAGCACTTCAAGGAGGCTGTGGTCCGCCCTCTTCTTAAGAAGCCATTGCTGGGCTCCACCCCGTTGAATAATTTCCAACCTGTCTCCAATCTTCCCTTTTTGGGGAAGGTTGTTGAGAAAATGGTCGCTCCAGAGGATTCTGGATGAAACAGATTATCTCAACCACTACCAATCAGATTCAGGCCTGGATTTGGCACAGAAATGGCATTGGTTGTACTTTTGGATGATCTCTGGCAGGAGCAGGATGGGGGTAATGCATCCATCCTTGCTCTACTTGACCTCTCAGCAGATTTTGATACCATCGACCATGGTATTCTCCTAGGGTGGCTTTGAGGGATGGGAGGGGGAGACCTTGTGCTACCCTGGTTCACTTCTTTTCTCTGCGGCCATTGTCAGTCAGTGTTGATAGGAGAGGGAGGTCCAGTCCTTGCCCTGCTTTATGGGGTTCCACAGGGCTCGGTACTCTCTCCGCTCCTGTTCAACATTTATATAAAGCTGCTGGGTAAGATCATCCATCACTATGGACTGAGGTATCACCAATGTGCTGATGATACTCAGCTGTATGTCTCGACCTGTGGTGAGTTAAGCGATGCTGTGTCCTTTCTCTTGCAGTGCCTGGAGGCTGTTAGAGGCTGGATGGGGAGCAACGGGTTGAAACTAAACCCTTGCAGGACAGAGTGGCTCTGGGTTTGGGGTTCGTTGGCTCATTGCCACTTTTGGTCTTGGTGTGGCACTACCCCAAACATACTCTGTGCGTAATCTAGAAGTTGTCCTGGACTCACAATTCCTGCTCGAAGAGCAGGTGGCAGTCGTGGCCAGGAAGGCCTTTGCGCAACTGCGGGTTGTGCGCCAGTTACACCCTTTCCTGGACCAACAGTCCCTACTCACAGTCACTCATGCCCTAGTCACTTCTCATCTTAACTATTGCAACATGCTCTACATGGGGCTGCCCTTGAAGAGCATCTAGAAGCTCCAGTTGGTGCAAAATGCAGTGGCCCGCACGGTTTTGTGCAGACCCCAGTGTGCACATGTATCATCTTTCCTGCGGGAGCTGCATTGATTGCCGATTTGATTCTGGGTGCAATTTAAGGTGCTGGTTGTCACCTTTAAAGCCCTTCATGACTTGGGATCAGGTTATCTGAGGGACCATCTCTTGCCAGTCATATCTACCCAATTCATCAGAGCAGGAAGGCAGGGAATGTTCTGGATCCCATCCCTGAGGGAGATACACCTGGTGGGACCCAGAAGAAGGGCCTTCTCTGTGGTGGGTCCCTCTCTCTGGAACATTATTCCCCCAGAGATTAGAATGACCCCACTCTAATATTCTTCCAGAAGGCACTGAAGACCTGGTTCTGCCAACAGGCCTGGGGAACCCAGAGAGGGATGAAGCCTGTTAAATGGCTCATATGGTCTGCTGTCACCGGGGCTTGGGGTGGGAGGTGGGTGGTGATTTTGTACAACTTAGAGTGGGATTCAGAGAAGTGGTTCTTATCTGCATGACTCATTAGAAGTAAGCTATGAAGATCTGCCCAGATCTAATAATACCCTATATTGTACTACAGAAGGAAGCAACTGTTTGCCTACTGGCCTTACAGAAAAATCCAAAACAATATTATATAGCAAGTACGGTATTATGTTTAGCATATTTGTTAGATTGGCGCTGGAAAGAAACGCGACTCAGCTGTTGTCCATTCAGAACCTTTATTAGAGTGCAAACTGAACTGCCGGCTGTGGCTGCCGAGCCTCCTTATATCCTGCTCGGGCATGCCCGCCAGCCAATGACATTGATTTAAACTTCCCGCTGGTGGAATCAATCAATCCCCCGGCGGATGTCCTTATAAGGACATAACACCTCTCCCCTCCTAGTTCTTAGTTCATCAATCAGTTTTATGTGGTCATGTAATTGCGCAGGTAGGCGGGACGCCTAACAGTTCTACCTGACCTGCACGGTTCAGTCTGTCTTGTGATGTTGCTTCAGATGGGTCTGGCTCCTGCTTGTTCTGGCCCTGTCGCCCGGGGTTCTCTGGACTCCACCGTCGAGTGCACCGGGCCTGGCCTAGCACCTCCGGCTGGGGTCGAAGATTCACCCAGCCGCTGGTCCAGTGTCCCATCGCGGTCGGAAAGATGGTTGTTTGGGCCCCTCTGGTTGCCGCTGCCTCGAGACGGTCGTCTGAACCTCGGTAAGGTCCTCGAGTCCTCACTTACTGTCCAGGGCTCCCCCCGGTTGGGGGAGGTGGTCTGCTCCCACGGTTGGGTACCCCCGGGTGGTGGTGGTTGTTGCTTCCCCAACCTGGCCTGGCCTGGTTTGTTTGTTCTGTCGGGGTCGGGTAGGACTCCTCCGCTGGGGTGTTGTAGTCCTACCCTGCCGGGTTAGCATGTGCTCCCCTGGTCGCGGATGGTTTGGTCAACCTCATCGGGGTGTGGTCGACCTTGTCAGGGTGGTTTTGGGGTACTGGACTAGGATGACTCTCGGCTTCCTCCCTGTTGTGGCATCGGTATCCCTCCCCAGGGTGTTGGAGGACGCCCTAGCCGGGCTGGTGTGCCATGGCCTTCTGGGACGGTCCCCAGTCTACCATCTTGGTGCATTGTCGGTCCTGTGGGTTATGTTGCCTGGTGCGATCAGTATTGGCGGGCTGGTAGTCCATCCGATGGGGCAGGTCCCGGTCTACCGTGCCCTTCTTATTGCGGCTTTGGCAGTCCATCTTCCCTGGCTGGGGTGGTCCTGCCTCACCAGGTTGAGGGAGTCCTTCCTTCGACAGGATGGGGTAGGCCTACCTCTTTGGGGTAGGGTAGGCCTCCTCAACGGGGTGTGGCAGGCCTACCTCGTCGGGGTGTGGCAGGCCTACCTCATCAGGGTGTTGTAGGCCTATCTCTTCGGGTTGTGGTAGGTCTACCCCATCTGGGTGAGGCAAGCCTACCTTATCGGGGTGGTTCACCTCAACTCCCCTCCACCTTTTCCGGAGCTGGTCAATGTGTCGCCGGCAGGAACGGCCGTCAGCTAGTTCCACTTCATATGACCTCGGACCGGTCACCCTCACAATTTGACCCTTCAGCCACTTCGGATCTCCCTGAAAGTTGAGCACGAAAACCAAATTGCCGCATGTGAAGCTTCTTGGCGGCGGTGGTTTGTTCGGCTTGTCTTTCGGGTTATACATTGGATGTAGGCTGTCTAGCTGCGAGTGTAGCCTTCTCCCCATCAGTAGCTCTGCTGGGCTTTTCTTGTGGTTGTGTGGGGGATGATATGCTGGGCTAACATGAACTTGTCGATTTGTTCCTGCCAGTCTCCGTTGCCCATCCTGGTGAGGGTTTCTTTAGTTAATCTCACCATTTTTTCTGCCTGTCCATTCCCGGCTGGTCTATACAGGGCGATGAGTGTGTGCCGATTCCTTGACCGGCCAGGAATTCTTCCATGGCTTTTGCGGTGAGCTGTGGGCCATTGTCAGAGACTAAGATGTCTGGCAGGCCATGAGTGGCGAAAAGCTGCCGGAGTGCTCTGATGGTGGCATCCGTCATTGTGATCACTTCGAGCCATTTTGAGAATGTGTCGACTACGATCAGAAGAAACTTCCCGTTCATGGGGAACTAAATTGAATGAGATGGGTTTCCCCAGGAATTTACCTAAACTCCCGTCGAAGACGTCCTTGAAGTCCTCCAGCAGTTGGTCGAGTTCACTATTCCTAATTTGATTGATGCTGCCAATTGTGAGCCTTAGGGGCTTGAACCACTCCACGCCAGTAGGGTTGGATGGGTTTCCTTTATGACAGCGATAGGGAGGTCTCCGTTGAAGACCTTGAATTGCACCGTGATGTTGGTGCATCCCAGGATGCCAATGGGGTGCATCAACCAGCCTGGATTGGTTTTAACTGACTTTTGATAGCTTCGGTTGTAGTTTCTTTAGCTGATTCCAGGCGATAATGGAGAAGGGTGAGCCAGAGTTTATTTCCATGGGGCATGGTGCCCCTTCCACGTAGACGGTCATGTGGAATTTATCTGAACCTTTGGCCGCAGCATATGCGATTGTCATCTGGTTGATCCATCTTCTTGTTGGGTGCCTGTCGTCCTCTTGCCGTGGTTGTTGGGACCGTCTAGATGATCTTTGGTATTCGTGGTCTGATGTTCTTGAAGACTCGAAACTTGGCCCTGCCGCTCTGCAGGCCTCTGCAATGTGGCCTTTTCATCCGCAGTGGCAGCAGGTCGCATCCCGCCAGCGACATCTGGCGTGAGGATGATCCCCTTTGCAGCTGGTGCATCGTTCCTCCCGGCTGCCATTTTGGGGCTTTTCCTGCCATTGGGGCCTCGTGACCTTATGGACGGCCATTTTACATTCCGATTCTGACCCCGTGGAGGTTTCTTCCGATGACTGCTGTGGATCCCTGTGGATCTTGTGGATCCCTTTGGACTTCTGCATTGCTGCTGCTGCTCTGTCGGATGATTCGGTGGCGGTTGCTTCCTCAATGACGTCCTTTAGGGAGACTTTCTTCTGGCTGAGGAACTTCTTTTGGACTGTGCAGTCCCTCATGTCGAAGACGATGCGGTCCATAAGCTGGACATCTATGTTTTCAAATTCGCAGCTGGCTGCAATCTTCCGGAGCGCCGAGATGAACTCCTTGAACGACTCCCCTTCTAGTTGATTTCTCTGGTGGAAATCAAAGTGGTTGGCTAGAGGAATGCTCGAAGGCGCGTAGTGCTCTTGGAGGACATCTTGCAGTTCGGACTATGGCATCTGCTTGATGTCCCGTGGTGCCATGAGGTCAATTGCCATCTCCAAAACTTCCGAGCCGCAATGTGCCAGGAAGAGAGCCCTCTTCCTGCTGTCGTCCAGTTCGGTGAAACCAGGAACTGCCTGAAGCGAACCATGAAGGACTTCCATTTCTCCTGGTTAGGATTGAATGGAGCCAGTGAGATTTGGGGTCCGGACATGGTTCCAGTGACTGCTCAAGTGACTCAGCTCAGTGACTTGCTCTTGGGAGTGAGGTGGCGATCGTGCCTGCTGGTCTTTGTCAGTTCTTCTCTAGTCCTTCGTCGCCAGTGTTAGATCTGCGCTGGAAAGAAACGCGACTCAACTGCTGTCCATTCAGAACCTTTATTAGAGTGCAAACTGAACTGCCGTCTGTGGCTGCCGAGCCTCCTTATATCCTGCTCGGGCATGCCCGCCGGCCAATGACATTGATTTAAACTTCCCGCCGGTGGAATCAACCAATCCCCCGGCGGATGTCCTTATAAGGACATAACAATATTGTAATTAGTTTATATTCTTAGCAAGACATACTTGTAAAGTATTGCATACTTTAGGTCATCTCTTAGAATTCCACAAACATTCTGCTTCAAAAATAATTCTAGGAGCTAGGAATAGTTTGAGTAGTCTTCTGATTATAAATTTATTATGGCATAGAATTTGTTTGTTTTTGGGCTATATGCTATATCATTACAAATATATCTAAACCTATGATTGGCAGAATCAGACTAAAACAAACATAATAAATTAAACCAACTCAGGATTAATGACATATACTAAAACTGTCTGCCTGGATTTAATGGGGTGGCTTTGGTTTGGTTTGAATACAGTGAGTGAATGTGACAGTTTTCAAATATAAGCCCTGACTGATAGTTCACTGTTATAATGAAAATCATTATGATGTAGTTTATAAGTTGTGTATAAAAAAAACCCAACCACTCTCTGTAGAAATTGTAGGTGCATGTGCAGATGGATTTGGAGCCATCATAAAGCAAAATGGTTATCTCCTAGTGTATCTAAATCATGTTTTAACAGAGAAACAAATAGAAAGATAAATGCTAAAAATTGTACAAAGATGTGTAGTTTCTATGAACAGGAACAAGTGACATATGATTAAACAACTAATGTTATTATCAATTATCAATCAACAGTAGTCATAATTAATCACCACACTATTTTGACATATTTCTAAACTGCATCACTCATTACTGATATTCAAGGTGATATCCAGAATGTATTATGTATCCAGATGTATTATTCTCAGGAATTCAGATTCAGAACCACTAAGGAAAACAGAGAAAAATTGATAATATTCCCAATAGTACCTTTTATTGTACAATCTAGGAAAAACAATGTAATCAGCTACTGGCTTCACTAGCCAAATCACAAAAGGTTAAGGCAATAAACCGTAACATGTACACCTAAAACAAGTGTCAGCTTCCTTAGTTCTCATGCCACACCCATATGTAACTTGAAAGAGACAAATACAAAACTGTAAAGAATGTTGATTTATAGAAAACCATGGACTTTACATAATGGTGTAAGTTACCCTGAATCAGACCAAAGACCTGTGTGCAGCATTCTATTTTCGTGCTATCATCAGAGGCATATGAGAAGTTAACAATTGAGCAGAAACAATAATTTTCTCCTGCTTAGCCTCTCAGATTGTGATTCCACACTCTGTTAAATCATAATGCAGTTTGTTTTATTTTGGCTCAGTGCAATGTGTAGCTTTAGGCACTTTAATTTAAATTTATGTAAATCATAATTTATGAGTTAATGCAATAAAAGAGCTCAGTCATTCTATATTCATCCCAAACAATAACAGTGATAACCTTATCCTCCCTAAATGTGTCTAATCACCTTTGAAAGGCATTCACGTTGTGGGTTCTCACTATTATATCTTGTCCTAAGAAAATCTATATTAGAATACTTTCTAATATAAAAAGAGTTCTGAATATCAGCATTTCTAAAAATGGAGCTGCATATAAATGGAATGAATAAATAAATGCATTAAACGTATTTTGCACTCCGTGAAGTTGGTCAATTAAATGCCAGTGAATTGGAATTGATGCACTTCTTTTATTTGGTCTGAACCTCCCAGCCTTCAGCATCTGGATCTAGATTTCTGGATCTAGATTTCTGTCTAATGATGATCCCTTTTTCCGCATGTTATAGAATTTTACAAATCCCATTTCTGTCACCATTTTCTTTTTCTGGGCTGACTGGATAATGTCCTGGAAGCATGTAGAATGACATGCTGAAACTGACCTTTGTTTCAGGCAGAATCAAGTTATCATAGTACAGTATTTCCCAAAAGACAGATGGCTTCAAATGGTTAAGATCTGTGAGATCTTAACCATTTAAGATCTTGCCTCTGTGATATCTTAACCATTTGACCTAATGAGCAGTTACGTTGGAATGGCTGGCCATGCATTGTAACTTCCAATTGGGAATATTTACTGTGGCCATTTCATATGTTCCAATTACTCAGATGCATGAGTGAGACTCAAGAGAGTTTCACAAAACCAATATTCAAAATCCCTGCTCTGTCTTAACTATTTATTCCACCATTGTACTGGCTCCTTAGTTAATGTAAAGAACAATGAACATTTTTAGTTGGAATAAAAGTAAATTCAGCAAATATTCAGGGGTGTCAAACTCCTTGTCCCGGCGGTGTCACATGACGTATCAGGACGTTTCCCCCCTTCGCTAAACCAGCTGTGGACGTGGCCACGGTGTGATGCATCTGGCCGGTGGGCTGGGAGTTTGACAGCCCTGGTATAACTGATCAATTGCAGGCTCTTTGTGCATATGGCATCAGAAAGGGGTAATAAATAGAAAACATTAATGAAAGGCCTGCTTTTCAAATTGGGAGAAACACTTGAGCCTGCGTCTTTGTAGGGGGGGAAATCTCTATTTATATATTCAGTAAATAGGTGTGTGGTTTTGCAATTTCACAGCTATCTTTGGCTAGATTCAAAAAGCTAAATAGTTGGATTTTGTTAGTACTTGGATGAGTTGGGGAAAAAAATCCCCTAAAAGCTGCAGTGGCAGCCACTTTGGTCCTGTTGGCAAGAAAACTGCATGAAGAATGTGTTGGTGTGCTCACCAAGAGTTGAGTTCAGCTTGAAGGCTTTCTTACCACTTCGGACATTTTTGACACTCTGTTTAAATAAACAAGGTTTTAGTGATTTGGATTAAATTTGGATGAGAAGAAAGTCCATGGAATTCAATGGAACTCTTTGAAAGCAGAAAAAAATCTGAATCTCACAAAGCTTTGTGGTTGATTTAGAGCTGAGTCAGGAGTCCATACATAGTTCCTGAACTATCTCAATAACCTCAGAAAGTTATTTAGTATAATTTTCAATGTAAAAAATGCATGACTAGAGAGATGATCAGATTAATTTTATTTACATGTGTGTGTTTATGGGCATGCATGTGCATACACCTTTAGGTCAGTCTTGACTCCTGGTGACTGCCTGGACAATTCCTTGCAGTTTTCTTGGCAAAATGTTAGAAGTGGTTTGCCCTTCCTCCTTCCTAGGGCTGAGAGACTGACCTAAAGTCACCCTGCTGGCTTTATGCCTAAAATGGGACTAGAACTCAAAGTCTCCTGGTTTCTAGCCTGGTGTTTTAACCACTCTATCAAACTGTTTAATCTATATTAAACTTTATATTTAATCTTAATTAAATATAAATTAGATTAAATTAAATCCAATTTTTGTTTCCTCTCACCTTCTCTTTTCTGTAGTAGAGCTTCCATAATTCCACTCAAAGGCCACGTAAAACTTAATACATGTATTATCCCTTCTATGTAGGTTTACTTACAATGAAACCATTACATCTTATGTCTGAATATTACTATTTGTTTATGTGTTGTTAAACATTTAAAATAAATATAAATGATTAAAACACCTGAAATTAATTTTATACCCATTTCTATATAGTTAATAGTACTACAATTATAATATGTGGACTTTGTACCAAATGAGTAAGCATGACTACTAATCAAATTTAACTCTTTGGGGCAAACTATGCCCCAAGGATGCGGTGGCTCAATGGCTAAGACACTGAGCTTGTCGATCGAAAGGTCAGCAGTTCAGCGGTTCGAATCCCTAGTGCCGAATAACGGGGTGAGCTCCCGTTACTTGTCCCAGGTTCTGCCAGTCTAGCAGTTCAAAAACGCATAAAAACTGCAAGTAGAAAAATAGGGACCACCTTTGGTGGGAAGGTAACAACGTTTGGCCTTTAGTTATGCTGGCCACATGACCATGGAGACGTCTTTGGACAGCGCTGGATCTTCGGCTTTGAAACGGAGATGAGCACCATCCCCTAGAGTCAGGAATAACTAGCACATATGTGCATGGGGAACCTTTATCTTTACCTTTATGCCCCAGATATATGTTTTGTTTATGTAATCACATCATGTTAATATACCAGCAAAAGTCTAAATTACAATACAGTATATTTTTGTGGCAAATATAATTCATTAGTCATTTACAAGGGGCATTGCAATCTCTGCTTCCTATGTACCGTTTGCTCTTGCAATCTACCGCAAATGATGAGTCAGCAAGCATTATGCAAACAGGCAGGGGTTTTGACAGCCTTTCATTTAGTATTTGTTTTGCACTTTTTTTTACTTCAAGTTTAATGCAATAAAACATTTCGAATACTTAGCTTTTGTAGCATTTTACAATCCAACTGAAACCTCATGGTTTTTCTTATCCTTTAACCTTATTGGCAACATTAGCCACAAACAACAATGGGCCTTATTATTGTTTCTAAAAGATAAACGTAATGAATAGGGAGGGTGTAACAGGAGGAATCATCAGTTCTGAAGTCTGCCCTTTTGGGGGTCAGTTTTTAATCCAGGAATATGCCTGGCAAAATTGGTCAACCAGTATAATTTGGACCTTTAGTTGCAACTGACTTTAGTTCAGGTTTAAATACTGGTTGCTCCCCCTCCCTGAGACATTCAGCAGGCAGTGAGTCCAAAACCAATGAGTCACTCATAGCTCTGCTCTGAATCATCCTCCATAAACAGTCTGATTAAATGTGTTTGGTGCCTCTAGAAAGGGCCAAAAGCTTGTTGGGGGGAGGGGGGGAGGGAGGGAGCGTGGTTGTTAAAAAAGGAAAAACAAAAAGAACCAGAAATTAACATTTTATTTTCATATAGTATCTGGCATGTTTTACCACCTCCAAGCGAGAAAAATAAATATAGGTTATCAGAAGAGAAAGAATGCATTGAAAATACGTGATCATTATGAGAGGTGGAAAAATACAGTTCTGCTACCGGTTTTGACATTTTGGGGAAGGGGTTTCAGCTACTTGTTCTTCTTTCCTAAAGAAACAAGACATAGATGGCTGTCATTCAATTTAGGACACAGTATTAGGTTATGGTAAGCAAATAATTACATATGTCATTATAACAATGACATAATTTTCCCATGCTTTTATATTTTGTTATGATCTCTTTGATACACACTTATGAGAGAATGAGTCATGTCCCACCAAACAATGCAACTCAATGGATTGCTTGACATTTCCTGCCTGCCAGCGACCTGTCCCAGCTTGGAAGCAGGATAAGAGAACAAATCTAAAGTGGGTATCTTTGGGTTGACAACATGGCCTTGACAGTTCAAATGTGCAGATATTTCTCTTTCTCACCTCGGTACCAGTCTCTTATCTGTCAGATGGAATGAAATATCCTCTTTTAATTTGTTGTTGCTGCTGTTGCTTTTTTCTATATTGTTCTGTCACCAAACAGGAAAATCAGTGAAGGGAGAAATTGTCTTTTTTGTAGTCATCTTAAGATCTCTATCTTAGACCTTAAGTAGGTCTACTTAGTAGACGGGATATGGTAGATGCAATAGTGAAATCTTCTTGTCTTGGAAAGCCATGGCATCCAACTATCTTTCCTCTCTCCTTCCCTTTCTTGACATTCATACATTTTCATAGCAGAATCAAGGCATTGTATACCTAATAGGATAAAAGGATCTGGAGCTATGCTGGCTGGAGAATTCTGGGAGTTGAAGTCAACAAGTCTTACAGCTGCCAAGTTTGAAGACCTCTGGTTTGGAGGGATACAAGAGCACTCTATAAATAACTTATAGCAAATAAGACCACATAATTCTAAAGTGCAGGGTATGGAATAATTAATTTAATGACAATTTTTCAGTTACCGCTTTGCAGCATCCCCAGGGTCATGTGATCAAAATTCAGACTGGTTCATATGTATGACGTTTGCCATGTCCTGTGGTCATGTGATCACCTTTTCCGATCTCCTGACAAACAAAGTCAATGAGGGAAGCCAGATTCACTTAGCAACCAGGTTATTAACTTGACAACTTCAATGATTCACTTAACAATTGTGGCAAGAAATGTCATAAAATGGGGGGGGGAAACACATTTAACAAATGTCTCCACAAAACAGTACAACAGAAATTTTGAGCTCAATTGCGGTTGTAATTGTGGAGCGCATGTATCTGACCATTCTTCTATGCCACTACCCTTGTGAGAGGTCTGGCCAGTCAAGTGACACTTGCTTGTGTTGATGCAGCTTGAGTGTCATCCTAACCTTGGAGCAACTGCCAAGTTACACTAGTTAAAACTCCTTAGGAGAAAATGAGGGAAGGAGATTGTTTGCATGCCTGGGTCTTTTTCGGAGAGTAAAGTTCCTGGGAATCTTGCCACTTTAGTGTAACATGAGTGCCTTTCCTTCCCGTCTCTGCTGAGGCACAAACATACTGATATAAACTCCAGAGCCCTCTAATCCTCTTCTGTTCTAATACTACATTGGCATGAGAACCCTTATTTCCGACCATGATTTTGTGGTTTTTTTTTTAATTACAATTCCAGACTATATTTATTCAATGTAAGACATTAACAATCATGCTTTTTAGTAGCTTCTATAGGCATGTAGTTAGTAACAGATACGAACTATCACCTTCCCTTTAGCTTCGAATAGCCAAAGGAACTCTCCTATTGGATTACTGTCATCTTGAGACAAGTGACTGATGAGGACATTGGCAAGACCAATTATTCTTTCCTACACACTGGCTTGTTTGTATGATATGACTATATCATAAGAATTTAGGAAGTTGTATAAACAGCTTTATCCAGACAAATGAACCAAGAACTAATCCAAAGATAATTCTTTTACCCCGTGTTTGAAAAAAAACCCAACTGTGGTCAATTAGCAGCTAATCCACTATAGTTGAACAGTTTAGCAGTGGGAACTCTTTTCCTCTCTCTCAGACAAAGGTCTAGAGGCTCACTGAAAATGTGATTTTTCAAATAACTCTATCTTTGGTGTTATTTTGCCTTTCTTCTCAGGGGCCAAAGGATTGGGAAGGAGATGGTGGTAACAGATTGGGGAAGGAGATGTGGTAAAAATATGACTTCAGCAACAGAGTGGTCAATGCCTGGAATGCACTACCTGACTCTGTAGTTTCTTCCCCAAACCCCCAAAACTTTAACCTTAGACTGTCTACTGTCGACCTCACCCCATTCCTAAGAGGTCTTTAAGAGGTGTGCATAAGCACACCAACGTGCCTACCATTCCTGTCCTAATGTTCCCTTTTATTCATATTCATTTCATGTATTCATAATCTGTTATCTAATACATGCTTCATTTATTTATTTATTTATTTTATTGAATTTCTACACTGCCCTTCTCCCAAAGGACTCAGGGCGGTGCACAGCCACATTAAAATAACCAGGTATACAAAATTTAAAATCAATTAAAACTAATTAAATAATTTGGCTCCCTAAATTTAAAACCCAAGAGTTTAAAACACCCAGTCCAGATTCTGATCACACTAGTCCAGCTTGTTGGAAAAGTAGAGTCTTAAGGGCACAGCAGAATGAACGCAGTCAGGGATCATGCATATCCCCGGGGAGCGTATTGGTCGGTGGGAGGCCGTCATTGGCAGAAGGCAGTCTCGTAAATATCCGGGTCCTAAGCCATGGAGTGCTTTAAAGGTGGTGACCAACACCTTTATGAAACAAACAAAAAAACAAACAAAAACAGAGGACAGAAAAGATAGGTAGCAATCTTCTCCAATCTGATACGCAGCACTTATGAATTAGGTAAGTCAATTTTGTTTGATTATTTATTAAAATATACTACGTTAAAATTATCTCACATGGGAAATGAGGCAATATGACAAGTAAATAAATCAGCTTCACCCTTATGAGAAGACTAATGAACATATTTCAATTTCCTTGTCTTGTTAGTTGTAGCTTGGAACTCACAAAATTGTGTTCTTCTTTGCTCATCCAATTCCAGAAGGGGCACACAATGTTTGAGGGAGATTTGTTTGTTGTGGGGATCATCACTCAGTTTCACAGGAAGGTAACAGGAGGTTTTCAGAGGTGAAATAATTCTGCTACTTTATTACATTACATTATTACTACTGAAATAATCTTTAGAAGCAGGGGTACAGATTTGTGATTTACCTGCATTTCATTCAGAATCTGAACAATTTGGGATTTGGATGTAAAAATGAAGAAGTCATAATATGGGTATCTGGCTGTTAGAAATTTCTACACCCCTCTAGTTAAGTAAAAAAAAAAAAAGAGGAGGAACCTGAAATACTTTTAAACCTGAAATATTTTCCCAGATGACATATAAAAGTTCATTTTTTAAAAGTCTAATGTTGGTATTTATCTTCTGTAAAGGGAGAAAGCAATGCTTATTGCCATTTACCATTTTTCAAAGCTATTATTTGTCTGAAGAGGTGAACTGCTTCTATGCCCATTAGAAGAACATTTTGCTGCAGTTGAGATGAAAAGGTTACTTGCCCTACTATTTTACTTATTCCTGTATACTATATTTGTTATTAGCTGCATTTTTTTGTCTTAAAAAGCCCCCTCTTCCATCAATATTTGTTATACCACTTTTCTCTTTTCCTTTCCACCATCCACTCTATGCTCTCTCTCTTTTCCTGTCATTTTCTTCCCTTTGGTTTACACCAATTGCCAATGCAAAATCAAAGCTCTGTGGAAATGAGTATATGTATTATTCTTCTAATCCAAGTTAGGTTGCTATACATTTAAACCACACTCAGGCAGCTCTTTGCCCTGCTTCCCTCCCATCCCAGAACTGGCAAGAAATCAAGCTACCATAAATCTTGCTGTCTTCATAGCTGGCAATTCATAAATTAAAGATGGATGAAATTATATCTGTGAAATAGACAGAATGTCATAGGCTTGGCTGTCTGCTTAAGAGCTGTGGAGGAGTTCTTTAGTTTCTTCATTTGGAGAATGCTTCCACAATAATTTCCTGAGGACCATCTCCTCATGAAGAGCCATGTTAGCGCAACGGTTAGAGTGCAGTCTTGCACGCTACTTCTGCTGCCTGCTGGCTGCCTGCAATTTGGCAGTTCAAATATCACCAGGCTCAAGGTTGATTCAGCCTTCTATTCTTCTGAGATCAGTAAAATGAGGACCCAGATTGTTGGAGGCAATATGCTGACTCTGTAAACCACTTAGAGAGGGCTGTAAAGCACTGTGAAGTGATATATAAGTCTAAGTGCTATTGCTATCTCAGGATCTACCATAAAATCCACAAACGCTATAAAAATATTTGGAGTGTATGGCAAACTTTCTTTTTACATTGCGTGAAACAAAATTATGGAATCTAATTGCCCTTCATCTAAGAAGTGAGGACTTTAAACAGATTCCTACCACAACTCCCTAGTACAGCATCACAGAGAAACAGTGAAACTAGTAGATAACTGATTTTCAGGGAAGTGCATCCATTCACCATTCCTGATGAACGCATCCATAAACATGTGCAACTAGCTAAAATGATGAAACGTAATATTACGATGTAGCATCTATCCTTTTATGCTTTTATCACAATGTTGCATGCAAGAACTTTGTTGGAAAATTACTGTGGATAATTTACTTTGCATTGAGGACACTCCCACTCAGCTGGATCAGAGCATGTACTTACAGAGCTCCCACTCAGCTGGATCAGAGCATGTACTTACTCTAGGAAAATAGTATATAGCTTGAGGTGTATTCATTAAAAATAATCAAAGATCAAACACAGCTAACTGGTAAAAACAGGATAAAAGGCAGACAAAAACAGAGAAGAACATAAACATCAGGCAATAATTAAAAAAAGAACACAGTAATCATTTATTTAAGTTTCTATATGATTTTCAAAAGGCAGAAACTTTCCAGAGTCACCTGAAACAATATGGTGGGTAATTAATGTGGTTATTCTAGCCTCAGCCCTTTTAAGAATAGAGAATAGTAGCCCACATGATCCCTTTTTTATTCTGTGCCACAAAAATATAATTGGTAAACAAGGATAAGGTATCCAACATGAAGAATGTTTGTGTTATGGTATCATACCATATATGTTGCCCCTTACCTCCCCACTACCTCCAGTCACCTATGAAAATGTGGCACATCCAAGAAGGCAGCTGACTTTGTGATGAAGCGGTGCTGATGAGTAGCAGCTCTGCAAAGTCCTGCTGATTTCTTCTATTCCGGGGGCTCTACGGAGCCGAAAGTCACCCTGTAGGGGTGATGAAGATAGAGGGGATGTTCCGGTGGTTGTAAAGAGATTGCAGTTTCCTCGACTGACCTGAAGAAAACCCCTTGAACTGGCAGAAAAAAAGACAGCCATTATGGCCGAACTGAAGCAGCTGAAATGGAAGAGAAGAAAGGAAAGATCCTGTAACAGTTTGCTCGGTCTGGGTAAGAATTCTTATAATTTTTGCCATGGAATTTTCCCTAAAGCAGCCTCTTTGGAAAGTGGGACTCAACGGAGATAAATAGCGGTGACTAAAGACCTGGAGCTACTGTCAGATTTGGAAAAGAAAAGAAATTGTAGGCAGAAGTAACTTTAAAACTAAAGTACAGATTGGATTGGTCAGCTTTTTAAAAATTAGATTGCTTCAAAATTCTGGATTATACTATTACTACCATCTTGGCTTTGGGAAATAATTGGAAAATATATATTATTCGGAGATATTTTATTTGCAGCAAAAGCAGAGGGAAAAAAGTAACAGTGATACCTGCTGGCCGAGGATGGCAATATAGAGCTGGAAAAAGTGGATGAAGTGAAAGTTGGTATGATGAGTGTTGATTAGCTCGAATACACTAAACACCTGCAACTGATTATACTGGATGCTTGGAGACACTGTGAAAACTTTTAGAACCTTGAGGTAAATATGCTGGACAGTGTGAGAGTGTGAAACAGTTTGGAGTTTTGAAACAAAGCAGAGATTGTTAAGGGACTAATTAATAGAGTGACTGTATGAACTGCTCTAATATTGGCTATCTTGGTGTGGCATAACTGGGACATTGGGACTTGTACAGATTACTGAGTAAAATTCTAAACATTAAAATAAGACAAAATAGGACTGCAGGGGGAAGTAAATGTTTTACTAAAAGGAATTTTATTGACGCTTCAAGGTACACAGAAAATGATGATAGGGAACTATAGGGAAATAAAATAATTGATACATGACATAGTTGTGAGACCAGAAAAGGCATTGAACAACAAACATGAAATCCAGGAAACAGAAAATAAAATAGAAAGAACTGAGGAAAGGACAGGGGAGGGAAAATGACAAATGATACAAAAAGATAAAAAAGAAGAGACAAAGTTAAAATAGAAATGGTGATTTACACTTTAAGAGATCAAAAATTAGAAGGGGATACAGAAAGACACCCTGGAAGTGACGAAAAGATCATTGAAAGGTGTATTGAAGATTCAAAAGAATGGGGAAGCGGTGGAGATAGATGAAATACTTAGATCAAACACAAGCGAGATAAGAAGATACAAGATCCCAGGAGAGGAGGATGCGAGATGGGCCAAGAAGTCAACAAAAGTTGAGATATAAGGGATAAATGCAGAAGAGATGAGATGATGAGATGATGAGGGATAAATGCAGAATTCTGCTTAATGTAAGAGCTATACCATTAAGAATTAGTAGTAAGATAGAAATTAGAAATGGGGAAAAGATTACTTCTTTAATCTGGGAAGTATTCTATTAATGGGTAGGTAATAGTAGCAGAAGTTAGAAATCTGGATAGATAAACAAAGATGAAGTAAATTGTGTAACTGAATAATGAATATTAAATAATTAGGATAAATAAACCCTAAGATTATTCGGAGATAAATGGTTACAAATGTGATGTTTACTTGATGTTTATAACATTTGATATTATTATTAATGGATTATAGATAAAATCGAACAGAGGGCCTAATCAAATAATGCAAAATTCTCAACAAGGATCAGTGAAGATGAAGATGAATAGGTATTGAGAACAATAGTCATAACTATTGTGTGTATAAGATTCATTATCTGTATTCAACAGAGACTGTATAGATTGTACCCAGACAATATACTATTATTGTGAAAATAGAAATTTTATACATAAATCAAGAAAAATGTACAATAAAAAATAATAATAATTTTAAAAATGTGGGCATCCATGCAATTTTTTCAACAATGTTGCATAAGTGGTTCACCACTGCATCTGTCTGGCCCGCTCTTTACAAATTACAGTCTAACCAACAATCTCGTATTCCTTGGTGACCTGCCACCCAATATCAAATAACCCAGACCTTGCGTAGTTTCCACTTTTACATAGCTTTAGCCAATTGCTCATTTCTAAGACTCAGCACAATCAGAACCAAACAGACCTAATTTAGACTGGGCTATTATCTAAAAGAAAAGAAAAGAAAAGATGAAAACACTTCTCCTGTGCAAAAATGTGGAGAGCAGCTGTATGGGTGGTAGAAAAAGGTGCAAGAATTTGAACACTGATTTCATTTTAAACAGAGCTTGCATTTATCACACCATAGTCTTTAGACAACTTTTGATGCTTATGAACTTTTAAGTTTATGAACTTAAATAAAGTTCATAATAACTTTTACATGATTTTAAATGATATATCAGATATCAGAAACTCCTGTATCTTTACCTACTTATATTTCTAGTATGGTTTGCTGCCCACTAGTGGTCTTCTGTAGGTCAGCAGCACAGAAGTACTAGTTTTGTATTCAGATAAAATTTCAATCCTTTTTGCCGGGGAATTCTACTATTCCTTTTCATCTACTCTCTTCTGTATATTTGAAGCTATGGAATTTTAGAGAATATCCTTATTCAGTCACAACCCTGCCTTCACTCTATATTTCATTGTCCTCGGTATTAATTTACATTTTATTAGAAAATTATATCCAAAAACTTGCCCCTTTTTGTTTCCCAAAGTAAATACTTTGGTGTAAATATTATGCAGGTTTACTGTGCAATTATTGGAGAATATCCTTAGAATATTACTCTAAGGATAATAAGAATATTCTATGCTAGCAGAAATATTTAGAATGGGAACCGCTACTCCCTCCTCATTTCTAACATTTTAAAATATATATAATTCTTTCTGTCCTTTGAGTCATTTTCTTGCTGTTACATATTTCACTTGCCATTTCTCTTCCTTTTCTTCTCTGTCAGCACTTTTTCATAAGGCCTATCCTCTTTAGCAGGTCCAGTAAATAATTAATAAATGATTTGGCACTGTAATACAAAGAAAAATAGGCAGAAACAACAGAAAACATTTTTCTTGTGGAATTTGCTGGGAGTTGAATATATCAAGAAGAGGAAAAGGAGATAACCTAGAAGAGATAACCCAAAACTTGTTAAATAAAAGTGAAATGATAGTTTGTGATGCCCTCTGGTGGTTCCCTTTTGTTGTTTAAATTACTCATCAACAATTCAAAGGCGAGGGATGCAATTCTAAAGTATTTTGTGAAACTTCTAAATAGTGTAGAATAGTTCTCATAGTGTATTTCTTCAATTGGAAAATGCGTATTAGGCCACACCAACAAACTTATCCCAAACCTAGTGACTCCAGATTACTGCATAACTACCCCTAGCCTTTAAGATACAGATGGTGGGGGACAGAACGGGTGGAAGCAGGAAGAACAGAGCAGAGCAGAGCAGAGCAAAACAGAACAGAACAGAACAGAACAGAACAGAACAGAACAGAAAAATATCCTATCTGTGAGAAGAAGATGAGAGACAATTTAGAGATCTTACTCAAGAGGACAATAATGCTGGAGGAGTTGGAGAGGAGAAAAGCAGAATGAAGATCAGATCCTTGCAGGCAACAGCAAGCAAGTAGTTGCAGGGCAGTTGCTTGGTTCATTTAGTAGTTTAGTATTTTAAACTGTATTGGATCTATCTACGGTGTCTAAATAAATACTACACAAGAATCCAAAGTTAAAGGTGGCAGTTCTTTTTCTTACTCACTACCCCAGGGACCGATACCACCCCTTATTGTTCCTTATGTTGGTGGAATGTTTGGCAACTGGCTAGATGAAAATCAGTTCTGTAGGAGCTGGAAGAGATTCTGTTTGGAAAATCACATTTGAACTCAGGACCAGTTCTAGTATTAGAACTGACATTACCTTAATATAAGGCTCCTCCAGCTTGTCATCTAGTCTAGCTCCCATGAATTCCAAGCCAGTAAGGCAATTCTGTAAAGGTAGGTTTAGGGATTTTTTTGTATGCTTTTATTCTCCCTAGTTTTTTTAAGAGTTAAATATTAATTTCCAGAAATAGTAATATCAAACAGCTGGTATTGTGTAATTCCTTATTTGGTGAAGTATCTGGACAGTTCAGACATATTTTCTTACAGTTAATCCTGTCAGACCAGTATGAATCAGTTTCCTTGAATATGGCAACATTTTATTGCACTGGTTTTTTTTTTTAAAAAACCCTCAACATGCCTCCATCACTGCAATGACCTCGTTGCAATTTTATGGTTGTATTACATGTTACTTCAAACACAAACTGTTCATTTATTTTTATTAACTTGTAGAATTCTGGTTTCTAAAAAACAATGTTTGAGTCCAATGTATTAGGTCCAGAATATCTGCTAGAGTTGGGACTTTTATGACCTAATCCAATATAATTATGGTTTCCACATACAGGTCAGACAGGTTACACTGACATAGACATTTACAGTAGTAACACAGGAAAACTTCATTCCTCTTTCTAAGGAAGTTGTCACTGAGCTAAAGACATAATGTTGCTGTAACTAAATGACTAATTAAAAGACAAATCACCCAACCCTTTTGAACTTTAGTGACAGTTCCTCTAATTTTTGAACAGTGTTGTGTACACTTTATTATTGGTCAAGCAATGTTTTGACTAATTCTAATAGCTTTCAGAAGTTGTTTATCTTCACACTGCATGTGTTGAAAAGCTAAAAACTAATTCTTATTCTTTGTGTCATCTAGTGGTCATTTGGATGATGAAGCCCAAAATTGGTAGCCCCAGTTCACAAACCCTAGTTGCTAAAAAATATTCCACCTATTTTATTTAATTTGTTGTTTTGTTTCCAAATCTAATTCAAGATGTTGTTTTAGCATTTAAAATCTAAAGCAATGTGCTGCCCACTATATATAATCTCTACTATTTCTAACCAAAATGCCCAATGGCAAAAGATTGTGAGAACCAAATTACAAAACATTTTGAAGACATTCAGTTGTATATTCCTGCTCAAAAATGTCAGAAACTAAGTACCTTAAGGTTATATGAAACACTATGAGGCACAATATGTTACGTTTCATCCTTATTGGGACTCCTCAGATGTTATTCAATGGCTTTCAGCTTCAAACCCTCTACTGAAAACTGAACTTTGTACCTTAGATGACCAAATACAGAATGAGAGCTTTAATGTTTATCCAGGACTGGCGTTTGTCCCAGGAAGGAATATCTAGATCTCTAAATATCACAATAGTATATATAATCTGAAACTCAAAATGCTTTGGCCACCAAATGAGAAGAGAAGACTTGTTGGAAAAGGCTCTGATGTTGGGAAAAATTGAAGGCAAAAGGAGGAGGAGACAGCAGAGGATGAGCTGACTAGACAATATCATTAACACATTAGGTATGGGTTTGGATGGACTTTGGGAGACAGCGGAGGACAGATTGACTGGCATGCTGTGGTCCATGTAGTCATGAAGAGTTGGACATGACTTAGTGACTGAACAACAACAACAAATATACAGTATAATCTACTTTTCTTTAGCCTCTCAAAACAGAGAGATAGAGATGTTATATTATATCATGCCCCTATATATGGCTTTTAATGATAGCTACCCGTGTCTGCCTTGATTCCATATATTCCTGCCTACCTGCCATGCTCAAAAGCTGAGATCTTAGTCCATATTTGTTGGTTGTGTGAGTTCAACTGGCAGCTTCTAAATGAACATTCTTTTGTAAGCATATTTCTTCCTGTTGTTCCACCAGAGATCCATTAAACTAGCATGAGTTTTAGTCACTTGGCTTGAATGGCAGTTCAAGGAGATACAGTATTTGGCTGAATGTTCTCCTGCCTTCTTTTTAATACATCCACCTTTGGGACTTATGTAATAAAATACTATTTACAATTTGAATACTTTAATTGCTTGGGAACATACAGTTTAAATTTTCCCTAGCAATAATTCAATAAAAATGTGTTCCAATGTTGTTGTTTTTTAATGTAAAGGCATAACTCAGAATGTGAGTCCCTATCCACAGTGTGAAATAGTATCGCCCAAACACAGGTTTACTTCCCCAGCAGGAACTAGGCAGCAGCGAACATGATGATGCCAGTGGGCTGTTGTCATAGTTACTAGCTGAGTCACTTCTGAAAAGTGAAAAGGTGATCTATAGCTGGACTAACCTTTTGTGACATTCTTAATGTTTTAATTCAAATAATGGTAGATTTTTGTGGCTTTTGCTGAAAAGGAGTAGAATGGTAAGTTATTCAATCATGCTACATATTTGCCAGATTCTATGTCTTCCGGTTTTGAATTATGACAAGAAAATTAGTCTTAAATAACTTAGGGAGTTTGCTCTTTATACCTTTTTTGTTGTCATATTCATCCCAAATATTGAAAGTTAGCAAAAAACAGCGGTAAAATAGCAATAGGAACAGCAGTTAGACTTATATACCGTTTCCCAGTGTTTTACAGCCCTCTCTAAGTGGGTTATAGAGTCAGCATATTGCCCCCTTTTTAGCAACCTCAGAAGGATGGAAGGCTGAGTCAACCTTGAGCCTGGTGAGATTCGAACTGCCCAATTGCAGGCAGTCAGCAGTCAGCAGAAGTAGCCTGCAGTACTTCATTCTAACCACTGAGCCACCACCGCTCTAACAATGCTTTTAAAGTAAAGATTTGCAAAGTGCTGAGATCTGCAGCCTGGATGCAACCTACTTTGAATTTTCACTCAATGCTTAATTCAATGACATCTTGACTACTAGCCTGCTGTGTGTCAAGCATCAATACCTGCAAACCAGAGCTGTTGCAACAAACGATTCAACCAAGAAATGTAGGAGAAATGAAAAACAAAACAAAACAATAAGAACAATAGATCTATCATGTTTTTATCCTCCAAGGATCTCAAAATGGTAACTGTGATGCTAATCTTGCCATTCTGTGCAGTAAATTAAGCTGAAACACAATTAGCTAGGT
Source organism: Masticophis lateralis (assembly GCA_030761175.1). Taxonomy (NCBI): domain Eukaryota; kingdom Metazoa; phylum Chordata; class Lepidosauria; order Squamata; family Colubridae; genus Masticophis; species Masticophis lateralis. The sequence goes on from JAUDYJ010000002.1 coordinate 240,690,039, forward strand.
TCAGATTAACCCACTAAACTTTTTGATTAAATATTGTTTAGGCATAAAGCTTACTTACAGGGACAAACAGGATACAGAAGGATTGGTCAATAGATTTCTAGAAAATTCAGATTATAGAATTTCCTGCAAAGAGGAAAAACTCTCTGTTACTCTGCTGGTTCCAGCTCAGGTTTTTTGCTACATGCACACACACACACACACTAAAAACATCAAGAATCACAGAATCCCCTTGTTGATTCTTTTTCTGTTTTTAGTAAAGCAAGCTCAGCATAGACAAGATTCCATGACTCTTCATAGAGAAGAGGATTTGAATATTCATGTCCTATTGGTGACCAGTTCAGGCCCAAATACAAGCAATGCTATTGCCCTTCTTGAATGCTTGAAACAGGCCATCCATACTAAGGGCTATATTCCTAGAAATCTTTAGGTCTCTAATGTAGAATTACAATATAAATGATGGAAGATTGTGCAATGAGAAGAGAAGCCAGAGAAGGGACCTCTATGTAGCTTAAAGGCTGAATGAAGTCAAACATTAATTATATTAATATTCCCAAGGCTTCATGTCCACTTCTGCTATCTGATTATCCTTTGGAAATCTTGTTGTTATTGTTGTTTGTTGCACTCATCATGTCTTTATAATGCCATGTGTGTGAAGTAGAGAATTTTCAAAAGGATGAAAGAAAGAACTGCACATTTTCAGTGGTGCAATATCCACCCACTTCCACTGTGTTCTGTCCATTCTTTATTCTGCTTCTATGAATCATTAACTGAAGTCCTTGATTGACTTCCATGGATAAGAACTTATAAGAAGACTTTTCACCATTTTCTTACTTGGTATCAATGATCAAACTCAAACTGGCCAAATAACTTGTACTAATTACAGTTATTCCTTCTAAGGTTTTCCATATGACTTAGGCTGCAATTTTCACCAACTTCAGCCAACTTGATCAATAATAATATATCACTTCAAGGAATTATAGGTTACAAACTGAATTTATCTTGTTTTTAGATTTGAATTGAAGAAGACAATCATTCCAGGGAGAGGAAAAACAAGTTCCATTTCCTTTTTAAGTAAAATCGTACCATTAAAAGTTACACATGCCATGGAGTTTTCCCATTATTCAGCTCTACTTATGAATAGATTAAATATGTTTAATTCTTTATAAGATTCCTTACAGAGTTGATAAAGGTAGGTTTAATACCTAGACATGATTTTAGGACTAGTAATGTCAATACAATAATGACCCAAAAAAGCAATTGCTGGTATTATTCTGTGGTTGCCAAGAAAACGACATGAATATGTCCATGTGGTCACAAAAAATCAAAAGTATTTTTATTTTATCCTCAATCCCACATCAGTCCTCCTTCCTATATACTTCGTGACAAAAAGTTGTACTTTTGAAAATCATTATTGGAAGCTTCATTGGAAATATTCTGGGTGTTTTAGAAGCAAAAGTGCATTTGGGTACAAACTTCCTGTGATTCATCTCTTTTTTCTCACCTCCTCAGATCTATTGTTTCTGAGATAACATAGCCAGAAGCTCATGACATTATGACAAAACTGCACACAATCATAGTAAGGTAATTAGACAGCTGCCCTAGAGTCACAGAATATAGAAGTAAGTTGCAGGCTACTGAGCTGATTTCATGACTGTTTATTCCAAAATGAAGCAAATAGGTCTGCTGTGATCCAAGGATTTGTCCTGTGATCAGAGGACAAGAGTCAGCAGGCATTATTTACAAATTATGGCTGACTATAATAATGTGCCTGTCAATCACAAGGCGTAGCTTGTTTTCAAAAAATGTACAGGAAAGGGACTACGAAGAGGGACTGAACTTAAGCTGCAACTTGTAAATTCTGTTGAGTTCTGAGTTTAAAAAGTGGGCGTGGGAAAACCCTTTGATATTTCAAGATGGTATTCAAACAGGGATAAATGCAAGACAATAAGGATTTTTTGATGAGCAATGGATGTCCTCATTGAAAAAACTTCAGAGATTGGAAGGGCAAAAAAGGAAATAAGATATTTTATGACAAATTTCATTACTATTGAAAGTTTTCCTCATCAAAATATCTGTCTGAGGGAGAGGTAGTCTAATTAATAGTAAGAGGGAAATACAGATGATCCTGATTGTATACGTTTCCCTCATAGTTTCTGAATATAAAATATATTAGCAGTGCTAATATCTTTCAAGAGCTGGCAAATCAAAGAATGAGGTTGCTGTACAATGACTATGGAATGGGATGCAATTATGCAGGCTTTATTTTTGACACAATGCTATATTGCATTACATTATTTCATTTTCACCACTTTTGTAGCTAATACTATAGGGTGGTGGTGCCCTTGAGTTTGGAACTACTCTGTGCCATTCATTGATTCGCCTTTCCGTTCTGTTTACTGAAGTGAGCAGGATATCCAGTAAAGTTAATTTTGTTGACATTCTGATCCAAAAATAATATAATTAATGTTATATGCCTACATGACCATGGAAAATGTCTTCGGACGATGCTAACTCCCTTGGCCAAGAAAAGGAGATGAGTACTACTTCCTAGAGTGCTGGACAGGGAAAGCTATACCTAAATCATTTTTTTAAAAAAAACCGTTATTAGGCAAAAGCAACTCACCATCTGAGTCTGTTGATGAGAAAATGGCGTGTGATGAGAAAAGAGGCAATTGTGTTCGTCTCTGCTTCATTATATCTTGTCAACTGTCTGAAAACCAATCAGACCCTAAAGGTGACAGACCAGGGAGCAACAATTTGCTACATATTAATACATCTCTTGTCTTTTTTACTAGAGATATTAGGACCCAGTTAAGGGAAGATTCAATGCTGGAAAAATCTTCCCCCCCCCCACCCCTCCCAGTCTTATCCTCAGAGAATGTGTAGCATGATAGTTTTCTCCTCACTGTTACTCCATCTCCAGGGAAGAAGAGATTCTCACTGCAGGAGGCAGCCTTTTACAATTACCTGTTCTGTTTTTCAGCATTCACTGTCTGGGTTACTGCTCCTATTTTTCATGTTTATGCGTCTTTCATTTGTTGAAATAAGCTTTGAGCAAAATCATATTAGACTTCTTCCCACATGTGAACATCCCCCAAATTTAATAAATTTTCATTTTTGTTCCCTCTGTTTTTCTGATGCTCTTCTTCCCCGTGTTCCTCCAACAGGCCTGGAAACAGAAATGGTTTTCCTCCTGTGGCACTGCACTCCTCTGCTACAAAATCAGATGAGAAGTCCTGTATTTTCAAATAACATTTTTCCCTTTCATCTTTTGGGTTGCCCTCCCTCTCTTTCCAGAGTGAACTTAGCTCTCTGCCTCAGATCAAAATGTGAAGCTGATGCCTCTTATTTGTGGGGCAATTGTTTATTTGGTACCTCTTAACTAGTTTGAACTACTTGTACAAGGGGCTGGGAACAAGTACAATTCTGAAATGCCAATGAGTATGAAGGAGGAAGACGATGAATATAAATATATATTTAAAATTCAAAATGTTATAGTTTAAATGCCATACAGTTGAAAAGTAAGGATAGTTTTATTCCAACGTAGTAGAAGGGAAAGGGAAAAAGAATTCCTCTTAATAATTATGAGATGCAGAAATGGAGCTCAGATAGTATACCTTTAAACATTTATCACAGTGGCAAAGTAAGATAATATCCCTGAAAATCAGATATTATTGAGGAATTACTGACAGTGTAGAGTTTGGCATACATACTTTTTTCAAGTGAATATTCCAAAATCTATTTGGAAAAAAGTAATAGAATCATAGTGTTGAAACTGATCTTGGACGACATTTGCCAACTCTAAGCCTCTGCCCAATGCAGTAATCTTCATACCATCCTAAAGAAATAGCTATACCAAAGTCTGGGAATTCCTCTTTATTTTAAGTTTGGATCTGTCTCTGTTAACACTTCTATTTATTGGTTTTTGTGTTACCATCAGGTACCATTGATAATCCATCCATATTCTCTTCCTTGTGACTTTCCTACATGTATTGGAGGGCTTCTGCCATGTTTTTTTTAAAAATTTGATTTATACGCCGCCCTTCTCTGGAGACTCAGGGCGGCTTACAATGCGTTAAGCAATAGCCTTCAAAACTTATTGCCCCCACAAACTGGGTCCTCAATTTACTTACCTTAGAAAGGATGGAAGGCTGAGTCAACCTTGAGCCTGGTGAGATTCAAACTTACAGTAATTTCAGACAGCTGGAGTTAATTACAATGCATTAGTCTGCTGAGCTATCCAGGCTCCCATGTCTATCCTTAGTTGCCTCTTCTTCAACTACTAGACAAATGGCATAACGACTCCAAGGTCTCTTCCATCCTTATGACTCTATGATTCTATGAAACTAAACATACCAAGCTTCTTTAACCACTCTTTCAAAGATTTCCACTCCAACTCTGGGTGGTTAACAGTAGTTGAAAACAGATTTTAAAAAAGCGACAAACTGCAACACCACTAGGATTATGTATTCCAGGTATGGTCTGATTAGTGCATCATAGCAAGATGCAATACCTTCCTATGATCCTGATAACATACCTTGGTTGATGTTGCTCCAAGCTACATTGGCTGTTTTGGAACGCTGGTTTAATCTATGGTCTACCAAGATGCAAGATCCTTCTTGCAATTACCACTGCTAAGCCAGGTACCACCTAACTTTTACCTGGACATTTGACTTTTTTTCTCCCGAAGTATGGGACTTTACATTTCTCATGACTGAATAGCATTTTGTTGCATCAGGCTCACTGTTCAACTTCCTCAAGATCCTTTTGAATTTTGAGCCTTTCTAGCAATATGCTCAGGTTTATTTCATCTACAAATGGTCTGAGCATCCTTCCTATTCTCTCATCTACACCATGTAAGAAGATGTTGAGGAGCACTGAGCTCAGCACAGTACCCCACTGCGTATCTCTTTCTATGAGGACATGGACCCATTAAGTGCCATATGTTGGCTGCAGTTGTTCAGCTATTGGGTGTGATTCCAGGTTTGAACTTTGTTGTAAACAGAAAATTGTGTAGGAAGAAGTGATATTACCAGTATAGTGACCATTGGGTGGCGCCATTGTCTACTATATTACAAGGCTCTTACTAGACTGATTAGAAATGTATTAAAACTGTGTTTTTCACACTTAATTATTAAAATATAGCATTTAGCTGTCATACAAGAATGAATAAATGAAAATATGGGAAAGAGAGGACTCCCCCTTATTGTGTAAGCTGAATTTTATTAAAATGCTCAGTACAGTTAATAAAAGATTGTAACAACTATTAAGCCAGTTTGGTGCAGTGGTTAAAAGTGCGGGCCCAGAAACCAAGAGTTCTACTCCCATTTTAGGCATAAAAGCCAGCTGAGTGGCTTTGAGCTAGTCACTCTCTCATAATACAACCACCTCACATGGTTATTGTCAGTGGTGGGATTCAAATAATTTAACAACCAGTTCACCAAACTGCTGAGAAAGTTAACAACTGGTTCTTCTGAAGTGGTGCGAACTGGCTGAATCCCACTACTGGTTGTTATTGAGGGGAAAATAGGAGAAGGGAAGAATTACTTATAAAGTAATGATGGCAGGATAAAAATCTAATAAATAAATGAAATAATTTTAATATGTGTATAGGTTATAATACGTTACAAAAAACGTATTACAAAAATCTTGATGCACTCCAAAGTTTTAGACAACCATTACTTCATTGCAGCTCAGTATGGCCTTTGGCTCTTGAGTCGAAGATTCAGGTTGCATTCTGATGCATTTGGAATAGTTAAAAGCTACATTATCTATAAGTACATGCATCTTCTTTTTGGTGAAAGTACATTTTGCATTAAAAGAATAAAATTTACTGAAAAGGATCAGAAGACTCTTGATACTAAGGTGATATCAAGACATTACTGAATGTAATAAATAGTGGTGGGTTGTTACTGGTTCGCCTCAGATGGGCCAACCGGTAGCGGAGGTGGCTGGAGGATCCGGCCACCCCCAAAGACATCTCTGCGCATGTGCAGAAGCATCTGTGTATGCACAGAAGCTTCTGCGTATGTGCAGAAGCGGTGTGCAGAAGCATTGTGTGCGCTCGTGAGCAAACCACTGGCGACAAAATTGAAACCCATAACTGGTAATAGACATAACACCACAACTAAGGGACAGAACTTTGATTAGACAGGGTTGCCATCTTAACTTTTTTGCCTTTTCTTCAGACACCCTGATCATGAGATATTTATTGAAAAGAATTGGAATGCCCATCCTGCATTAGCTCATCTGATGGAGACAATCACTTGTCTCTAAGAGGAGCCATATTTATTGAAAAGCATTTGATGTTAAACCTCCCTGAGAAGGAATGATGCAATATTCTTTGTTCCTATTTTTACAAATTCTTGGAACAGAAGCTTCCATATTTTCCCACTCCTATTACTGTGAACCCTTATGGAAAGAGAGAGATCATCAGTTACTCTGACTCATGCCTCATTAAGAGCATGTTGAGACACAACTTGATTTTGCCAGAAGGCAAATTTACGTCAGCAAGAAAGAAGATAATCACTGTCATAAATCTTGGATCACGTCCCCAACTACTGACTGTGAAAGTAATATTTTACACTTAACCCAGTCTTCTCTGCCTAGTGCTGTGTATATGTCTGATATTAAAAGGTCTGTTTTCCCCAAGCATCCTAATTATAGCTGTATGGCTGGGAATGATAGAGTTTATAGCCTGATAAGGTTGGACAACTGCAAGTTGTTCATAATTCCAGTCTCATAATCTCAGTGATCAGTTTGAAGTCCTCATACAGAATACACTAAGGCTTCATTGTTATAATTCTCCATAATTGTCTGTTAAGACAATGTGAGCAACAAAAAGATATAGGGGTTTCTTAGATTCATTATTTATTTATTTGTTTGTTTATATTTATATACCGCCCTTCTCCCTAGGGACTCAGGGCGGTGAACAGCCACAATAAAACAATATACAAAATAGAAATTTAAAAAACATATTAAAATAATTAGATCATGGGCTAGATCATTAGATCATTAGATTAACACAAACCTGAGGAATATTTATTTATTTATCCAATTTTTATGCTCTTTCTTTCAGAAAATTAACAAAAGTTTTTTAAAAATGCATTTCATAATAAATTCAACCATACTGTTTCCTCATTTCCTTGGCCTCTTATTTGGGATGAAATCCTTTTATTTTTAGTGAGAAGGAAGAAGAGGAGGAGGACTTTAACCAGATTTCACATCAGGAAATTCTATATGCTGGATTATTGTTTCTTTAGGGGTCCCAAAACAAAGAATTATGGGCAATACCTAAATTGCTTTTATTTGTATGGATTATATTTATCTATATTCACTTATCTATAATCACTTAATAAAAAATTAAAATTGACATATTTTATGCCTCTACTGCTTCTCATTATGATTTGATGAAATTTTAATACAAGATGTCCTCAACTTGCGTTCATTTATTTAATGACAGTTTGAAATTATGGCATCTGTAGAAAAAATGGCTTACAACTTGTCCTCAAAGTTATGACCTCACAACCCCACCCCACCCCACCCCAATCACAGGACTGCAATTCAGATGCTTGAAACCGGCTCCCATTTCCAACTGGATCACATTTTCTGATCTTCCCACAGCTTTTGACAAGGGAAGTCAATTGGAAAGCCAGATTTGCTTAATGATATGAATCACTCAATGTCCATGATAAAGATTGTCATGAAGTCAGATTCAGTCATTTAATAACTCACTTTACAACCATATCAACTTAATGATGGAAATTATGGTCCCAGTTGTAGTTGTAAGTCAAAAACTACTTGTATTATTTCACAATCTAGGCAGGCAAACAATTTTTATTAGCAGAACAACTGTAAAAAGAAGTTCTAGAAAATGTTAGGGATCATAGCTCTCTCTGATTCAGCTAACTGGGTATTTATGCTTCTGTGAAATAGACAAAATGCAGGAGCTGGCCTAGGGGAAGGTAACTCACCAGAAACAAAGTCAACCAAGTGCTTGAGGCAACAGAACAAGGAAAACCATATTTTGTAAACAAAACTGGAAAACATCCAGAGTACATTTTCCCAGGGGTAAGTACAAAATGGTTTTTGTTTGTTTGTTTGTTTGCATAGTGATGCAGTGGCTCAGTGGCTAAGACGCTGAGCTTGTCGATTGAAAGGTCGGCAGTTCAGCAGTTCAAATCCTAGTGCCGCATAACAGGATGAGCTCCCATTATTTGTCCTGGCTTCTGCCAACCTAGCAGTTCGAAAGCACGTAAAAAATGCAAGTAGAAAAATAGGGACTACTTTGGTGGGAAGGTAACAGCGTTCCGTGCACCTTGGGCGTTTAATCATGCTGGCTACATGACCACAGAGATGTCTTTGGACAGCGCTAGCTCTTCGGCCTTGAAATGGAGATGAGCATCACCCCCTAGAGTCAGGAATGACTAGCACATATGTGCGAGGGGAACCTTTACCTTTACCTTTACCTTTACCTTGTTGCTTTGCAGTGGAGTTCATCTTCAATAGCAAATAATAATATTGGGAATAAACTGGGTGATTATTTTAAAAAAATATTCTTTAGTGCCAGGAAGTGTAGTAATTATTTTTGGCCTTAGGAGTTATATTATAATTAGAATCCATATTAGCCAATAATACAGAATGACTTTAGAAATAGGCTGAAAAAACTCCAATATTAATTGATGAGGCAAAAAAACAAAACAAAACATAAGGGAAAATAATCCAAAGCAGTCCAATGGCCTAAATTGAAAAGTCAGTTTCAATGATATTATAAACCAAAAGCTGGACAAAGATCAACCACCATGTACAGTTTTATCATTTCTAACTCAACTTTATTCATTCAAAAATTAACCACAAACTCTGATTTTGGAGTTAATCAAAACATAGATATAAATGTCTAAATATACAAATAGATATCTGTGTTTGTGTGAGTGCATAAAACACATATATCTTCTATCAACATTGGTTAAAATTTCTACCAACATTGTTTGAAGTTGGTTGAACTTGTAAAACTTGATACTTATCCTCCGTTACAATTAAATCATGTTTACCATTTGTCTTATTGGCTTCTTCCTTGTTTCATGATGTCCAATTTCAGCTTACATCAATGTACTAATCATCAGCAAAGATAGAGACCATTGTGACACAACCGGAGTACTCTATGTGTCAATCTTTTTACGTAATTTAATTCAACTACTCAGCTCTTTCTCATTAGCTAGACCATCATTTTTATCTTTGTAGTGTTAAGGAAAGCAGGATCTCAAATGCCACATCAGGGTCACACTGTTCCAATATTACCAGGCCTACAAATACTTTGTGAGTAAAGAATCCACAGAAAATAATTTGGTGCATATCAAACCTATACCTAATGGAATAGTTTCCTATAATTGTTATTAGTTACGAAGTCGTGTCTGACCCATCACAACCCCATAGACAACCCTCCAGGCCTCCAGAGGACAGTAGAGGACAGGAAGGCCTGGAGTTTCCTATAATATTTAGTGCCAAACACAGTGCTTGGTTTCAAGAACTCAAAGCATGTTAGTGTCAGGGTTCCAAGTGACACCCCCAATGAAAGAAGACTCCGAGGCTAGAAGTTTTATTATATATTTATTAGAGATGTCATGTTGGCACATCTGGGAAAACCCAAATTTGAAAGCTTCCAGGTTTTCCCCACCCAAAAGAAAGTCCAAGTCCCTGTCCCAGCACCCACATGTCCATCACATGGTCCAATCAATGCACCGTCCCAACTGGAGATGCCTCCCAGTCACACCACTCCAGGTGCAGGGCAAGATGTTCTTGATTCTCAAAGAAAAGAATGTTATGATGGGTAGATATCACTTCACGTCATACAATCCCCCCTCCCAGTTTCCCACAGAACTAAATGTGGCAGTCCTGAAGATCCAAAGTAAAGATGGCTTCCAGGACTGACAGTATCACTATACTAGAAATTATGGAGGGAAAACATGAGGCAAAGAAGTTCTATGGAGGCAGGCAACACAGAAATGGAGCATCAGCATGATAGAAAGTTTCTTTAAGGATGCCTACATATCTTTTCAAATCTGTATTATCCTTTTGGGGGGATGAGTGGTGTTGCTTCATTGCACTTTTAATTCTAATATTGCAGAATAATTCCACAGCTATTAAGAGCAGAAGTAGTGATGTCATGATTTTAGACAAATACCTTTTTTAAAATTTATAAATAAAATTTATACATTTCCAACCTCACTATCTAAGTGACGCTAGGCAGATTACAAATAACTATACTTAACTATCCAACTACTTAATTATAGGCTGATCCAAGGAACTATTTTGATTCTCATAAATCAGGGATGTCAAACTCAATTTCATTGAGGGCCGCATCAGGGATATGATTGACCTCGGGGGGGGGGGGAACTGGGGGGCATGGCCAACTGGATAGGCATGGCCAACTGAGTGGGCATGGCCAGCTTGATGCCATTCCCCAAACTGCCGGCATGTTTCTTCTTCGCATTGGGTAAACCAGGCCAAAGCTATGTTGGCCTGATCTTTCCTCTTCACACCGGGTAGACCGGGCTGAAGCCACGCTGGCCGAATCTTTCCTCTTTGCATTGGGTACACCAGGACAGCCCCATGGGCTGAATTCGGTCCACGGATCTTGAGTTTGACACCGTTGCTATATATCAAGTATAATTCAAGGAACTACGACTTATAAGTGCTACTGGTAGCACTCAAGATTGGAGATATCTAAATACGGTAGTAACTTCTGAACCTTAGTCTCAATGACTATTCTTTCAATGGGAAATGAGAATTTGGTGTGTCCACTGACTTTAAAGGCTATAAATAAAAGGGAATCCAAGAAATGGACAGATCTGGATAGCCAATTAATTTAAATAAATAAATAAACCTAGGTGATCCATGGCGTCAAAAAAAATCAAGATACCAGGTGTGACTGTGTCAACCCAGCCCTGCCCCTTTTAAAGTACACTGCATACATTTTAAAATGGGCAGAATTTCAGGAACACACAATATCTAGACTTGTTTGACACTCTCAGGATGCTCTTACAAAAATGTAATTATCTTATACAAAATCAAATTTATTTTTTGAAAAACAGAAGTCATCTATATTATATAAGCCACTAGTTTCCATTGGATGTCAAGTAATCAATGTCACAGATATTGAATGTAACTATATTTCTATTTAAATACTGACTTACTTTTGTACATTTAATAGAACATTTCATTCTCAATTAATTATGTCCCATCAAGTTCTTATCAATTCTTAGTGACCAAACAAGAAGATTTTCTCCATTTTATCTCTCCTTAACCTGGTCTTTAATATTTTGCAACAATACACTCATCAGCACTGTGACTGACTCCATGCTTGGCTGTTTTTCATCCTCTTTTCTCCTTTCCTTCTACCTTTCCCAGCATTTCTCTAGAGCATGGTTGTCAAACTCACTGCATCATGTTGCCATCTCATGATGTTTCATGACATTTTTTCCATTTGCGGAACTGTGGTGGGCGTGGCCTGTATAGGATGCATCAGCCCATGGGCCGCCAGTTTGATTCCCTTGTTCTAGAGACCTGTGTTTTTGTATCATGTGTCCAAAGTAGTATAATTTATGCTTGATAATTTATTTCCTGAATGAGAATTCTGCTTTGATTTGTTTTAAGATCCATTTGTTTATAATAAATGGATAAAACCATTAGGAAATCTCAAGACAGAAGCCGGACTGGAAGTTTGGAAAAGTATCCTAGGAGAAAGCAATCATAAACCAGTTTTGTAGTGGGGTCAAGAAAGTTCATGAAGATATCCATTAGAACATATCATCAGCACTCAAGCTCAATTTGAAAAAAACAAAAACAAACCACTTCTCTAGTATCAATAAAGTTTTCGGCTTTGCTGGTTTTAATTCCACTCTACTCCCATACAAAGAGGAGACTGCCAGAGAGTACAACATAGCTCTGATTCACGTTCTAAGTACTACTTCTTACTTATACCCACCAAAATATCTACTGGAAGACATTTAAATAGCACATCATCCATTGGGGCAGGGGTGAAATCCAGCAGGTTCTGACAGGTTCTGGAGAACCAGTAATGGAAATTTTGAGCAGATCGGAGAACCAGTAATGGAAATTTTGAGTAGTTCGGAGAACCGGCAAATACCACCTCTGGCTGGCTCCACAGTGGGATGAGGATTGAGATTTTGCATTATCCTTCCCCCAGGAGTGGTAAGGGAATGGGGATTTTGCAGTATCCTTCCCCTGGAGTGGGGTGGGAATGGAGATTTTGCAGTATCCTTCCCCTGCCACGCCCACCAAGCCAGCCGTCCAAGCCACGCCACGCCCACCAAGTCACGCCCACAGAACCAGTAGTAAAAAAAATTGGATTTCACCACTGCATTGGGGACACAAATTAGTAGAGAATTAATGCTGCACAATTGTGTAAGCATGAATACTTCTGCCTGTAGCCATCTGGAAAATAGAAATATTTGGCAATCTCATTATTTATTTATTTATTTATTTATTGAATTTCTATACCGCCCTTCTCCTTCTGGACTCAGGGCGGTGAACAGCCAATTTAAAACCAATACAAATACAAAAAGTTAAAACGTACTAAAATCAATATAAATTTAGGCTGAAATGTAAAACCAAATAAAACTCTAAAACTCTAAGAAGTTTAAAAATAGGAGGGGTCAGGCAAGTCCGGCAAGTTGGAAAAGATGAGTCTTCAAAGCCCGGCGAAAGGTCCGGAGGTCAGCGATAGTCCTCAAATCTGGAGGGAGATCGTTCCAGAGGGTGGGAGCTACCACAGAGAAGGCTCTCCCCCTGGGGGTCGCCAGCCGGCACTGTCTGGCTGACGGCACCCTGAGGAGGCCCTCTCTGTGGGAGCGAACCGGCCGGTGGGAGGCAATAGGTGGCAGAAGGCGGTCCCGTAAGTACCCTGGTCCTAAGCCATGGAGCGCTTTAAAGGTGATTACCAACACCTTGAAACGCACCCGGAAATCAACCGGCAACCAATGCAGCTCACACAGCAGAGGTGTCACGTGGGAGCACCCTGTCGCTCCCATAATCCCCCGCGCAGCCGCATTCTGTACCAGCTGAAGCCTCCGGGTGCATCCCAAGGGGAGCCCCATGTAGAGAGCATTACAGTAGTCCAAGCGAGACGTGACGAGCGCCTGAGTGACTGTGCGTATTAGATATCATAGAAGTACAAATGAGATCATAGCTATATTCTAATAAACTATGCAGAGTGATTTTATAACATTGCATCATGTGAGAGAAACCAATATGTGCCAATATAGCACAGAGTCCATTAGACTATAATGTGCATTAATAGCTATAATACAATAATAAGTGTAGAGAGATATGATTTCTTTGTATTGCAAATAAAGTCATGAGCAGAAGTGCCTATGTGGAACAAATGGCAGCAACTCTGTGTTTATTTCCACTAAAACAGACTGTCAGTAAAAGACAAGAGGGTTATTTTAAAATGGGATCAAAATCTTTGGATACCTTAGGGCACAGCTCCATTTTAAAAAACATTTTTTTTTTGCAAGGCAATGAAATTTAGCTAATGTGTAAGTTCTGGCTTTTCTTTAACTCAGTTTATCAATGAAGGGAACATATTTTCCAATTCAAATAAAAGGTTTTGATTATGTAATTACTTATATATAATGAACCTCATTTAAGGAGGTTGGGAAAAGGAGAGGAGGTTTTGAATGGTGGAATATGAAATTGGTAGAGGAAATGGAAGAGAAATGATAGCTGGAATGGTGTTGGGAATTGGAAGAAAGAAAAGAGGTTAAATGGCCTTTGCAATGAATTTTGCAAAGGCTACATAATTCATTCCAGATTGCAGTCTTTTATGAATTGGTGCTGTGTTGTTCACAATAAACCCTGTCCCTTGCTTAAATCATGATTAAAGAGGTTGAACATTTGCTACACCTACATGATGCTATCACTTCAGTCAATACAATATGTGTACTTTTTAAAATCCTATTTGAAGTTACATGTTTTCTAAGTGACTTTTGTTCAGAATTAATATTATGTAAATCCTTATATATGACAACAATTGGACGTGAATAGCAATAGCACTTAGACTTATATACTGCTTTACAGTGCTTTACAGCCCTTTCTAAGCTGTTTACAGAGTCAGCATATTTTCCCCAGCAATGTGTGTCCTCATTTTACCCACCTCAGAAGGATGGAAGGCTGAGTCAACCTTGAGCCTGGTGAGATTTGAACTCCCAAATTGCAGACAGCCGGCAGTGCACTCTAACCACTGCACCACCGCAGTGAATGGGTTAGGGTTACACAAAGAAGTTTTGTGAAGATCTGAAAACAAAAAGAACACACTTAACACTGGATTAACTGTACCCTATAATATTTAAGGAAGGAACTGATGGCTTGTTTAGACTGGTATTATCCTTGTGAAATTCTGGAGAATGGCCAGATGACTGGTATTTCCTATCATCAAAAAGAAAGATCCATGTAAGTACATCCTAGTCAGTCTCAGGAATAGTATTGAGGAGAACAGAAAAAGATCAATTTGAAAGTAACAATCAGCGAAGCCATTTAAACTACTTTTACATTCTTACGAAGGGAAAGTATATACGCAAGTCCCTGTAAATCATTACTATAAAGATGCCACACAGATCAAAATTTAATAATTAACTTTGTTCATCTTTGCCAATATCTTTAATGATAATTGGTGCCCATCCATTCAGTTCAGGATGGATTCTACTTATCTTTACTACCGGTTTGCAACAGGATCACGTGTGTGCATTCACACCCAAAGCACGCACATGCAGATCACTTCTCATGACGTCGGTTCAGTGGGTGAAGCCTCCTGTCGGTTTTACTACTGGTTTTATAAAACCGGTCCGAACTGGGGCAACTCACCACTGATTCAGTTGGAAAAGACTCCACATGAAGCTTTCACTTAAATCAAGACAAGCTAGATTTTTCTGAAGATGCAGGGCTTCTGTGTCTCTCAGGTGAACTATCTCTGCCCTGCTTTAATCATTTTGGCAATATTCGATAAGAAGGAAGCAATGTTTTATTACAAAGGTCCTCCATGCACTCTGAGAATAATAGTAGCCTTGTGTTTTCTTTAGAGTCTTTAATAACTGCAAAGATAAATTGAAAATATATAATATATATAATTTTAGTATTAAATTTATTGCTTTGAAGCTTTCTATCAAGCTGAAATATAGACATTTATATCTTAATCTGTCTATGCAGTATTTATTTATTTATTCGTTTATTTTATTTGGCTTATATGGCACCCTATCTCCCAATGGACTCAGGGTGGCTCACAATAATAAAATGCACAAGCCACAATCCAAAGTTAAAATCTAAAACCTAATAAAATTTAAAACCCTTAAAACCCCATCAGTCCAGGTAGGAGAACTTGAATAACCAAGTTTTTAATTTGCGGCGGAAGGTGCGAAGGTCAGGAGCCAACCGGAACTCCAAGGGGATTTGATTCCAGAGGGTGGGTGCACCCACAGAGAAGGATCTACCCCTGGGGGCCGCCAGTCGACACTGTCTAGCCAACAGCACCCTGAGCAGGCCCTCTTTATGGGCACAGACCGGGCAATGGGATGTCGTTGCTGGCTGCAGCTGGTCCGCCAAATATGATGGGGATGGGAGGATGAAGTTTCCAAAGCAGAAAACTGCTCCAAAAGCAGATTTACATCTGCTTTTGAATTTTGTATTGGCCTATCTGGGTATACTTGAAACATAAATCGAACTTACAGATGATGCTTGCCTGAAGCATTGGGAAGATATGAGAGACTCCTCTCTAGTTTAGGGAATTTACACATAGAGGGAAGATGCTATTTCTCTGCAATATAGAACTGACCATGTTGCCTGTGTCAAAAATATGGATTTCCATCCGTGTTTAAAATCAATAGACACAACTCTGTTCTCATAATTCTTCTTTTGAAGTTCAGGGCAAGACGAAAGTATCTTCTGTTGTCAAAGGTCACTGTTCATAATTCCCAACTCTACGCTGCCATTGCTCAATGTTTTCCTAAAAGCAAAAATGTATTGTATTGTGCAGGCTGTGCATACCATCATTGAATTATGCTTTATTATTCACATACCCGGCTCACATTGTCTGCTAAGATAATAATAGATTATATTGAACTATTCTATGAGTGTTCATGCATTGCAAACTCTTAATGTTACCAGTGTCCAAGGTCACTGATTTTTACATAAATATTTTCATATTTCCATGAATCTCAGTTATCAACTGCAGTTGTATAAAGCCTTATATATGACTAACAACTCTTTTCAACGTTTTCCTCTGGTAAGTCTATGTATTGGTGTATATGGACTTAGGAACAGAGTTGGAATAATTCTGGAGACTGAACAACTTTTAAAGCAGATGCAGATTAAGAAACTGGTTGTTGCTTTGACTCTATTGCCTGTTTTCATGTAGTTGTGCGGATCTGCCACAAGTACAATTTCAGCTTTTATGATGGCAGAAATACATCAAATTATTTGGCACAGTTTCCCAACCACCTATGTTGTGGTTGAAAAAAATATGTTTTATTTGTATTTTAATTGTAATGAAAATATTTTAGGGCTATTTTAGGGCTATTGAATTATAGAAGATATTAATATTTGTAGTATGATCCTTGGTGTGAAATGGTCTTCCTCCTTCCAGTCATGTTAAACTGTAGCATTTCCCCTTCTGTCCAAAATTTCTGTCCATATTTCTGTCCAAAATATGTAAAATATTCATTTATTATTTATTATTAATATAGGAAGGAAAACAGGCACTTGCAAATATGACTGAGACAGCGGGAGCTGAGCATCTTTTTCCAATTCTATTTGGTGGACAGTTATAGTATAGGAAGTCAGAGGTGGTATTCAGCAGGTTTTGACAGTTCTGGGGAACCGGTAGCAGAAATTTGGAATAGTTCAGAGAACTGGTAACCACCACCTCTGACTGGCCCCGTTCCCATCTATTCTCTGCCTCCTGAGTCTCAGCTGATCTGGAGGAAATGGGGATTTTGCAGTATCCTTCCCCTGGAATGGGGAGGACATGGAGATTTTACAGTATCCTTCCACTGCCATGCCCACCAAGCCACACCCACAGAACTGGTAGTAAAAAATGTTGAATCCCACCACTGATAGAGCTTGTTGTTGTTTTCATTTCTGCAAGTGAATAGAAGACCTCCCTCTCTTAAGGAGATGCATCCAGTAGGACCAAGAAGAAGGCCTTTCTCTGTGGTGGCTTCCTCCCTATGGAACAACATCCTACAAAAATAAGATTGGTCTCCACTTTGACAATCTTTTAAAAAGCCCTGAAGGCAGAGTTCTCCTAATGGGCCTGAAGAACTCAGGGTGATATGGAACCTATCAAGTGATTGGTCTGATTGCTATCACCAGGGGCCTGAGCATTTATTGGGTTTCGTATTGCGGATTATTTTTGTAAGCCCCCTGGAATTACCGTTAATGTGTTGGGCAGCCATATACTTTTCTTAATAAGTAATAATAAAAATAAAATAAATATTGGTACAGGTAAACGAAAGCAGAATGTTCTGTATATATTTGTTTTATCTCTTTCACCATATATATATTGTTCTTTATACCAGAGTTTGTGTGTAATGCTAATAAAAGCCCAGAGTAAACCTGTTAGATTTCTGGATCTTTCCATTTCTGTCCTGGAGAAACCCAGTTTACTACTATAGAAGGAAAGTGCATGAAACTGTATAAAAGTACATCTTAGACAGACTTTCAGTGAGATGCTTTCCGTATGAGTGATAAGTCACACGGACTTTGATTGTTTTTTATCCTGTCTACCTTACCCAATGTAAGAGGGAAGTCAATAAGCCTCTGAAAGGCTCAGCAAACTTAATAAAAATGTAAGAGAATAATACATAGATTCTATAGCATCCTCCATTAGATGGTGACATAAATGCTGCCTTGTTTTCTCTATAACAACAATCAATACATCTATCCTAGATTTCTATCTTAACAGCAGTCCTCTGTGGGTTTTTTCGCAGTGTTCCAATGTGCTTTGGGTATCAAAGTTTGCATGGATATATTTTTTTAAAAAAAGATTTTGAGAAAGGTCAGTCCTTCTACAGTGCTAATTATATTCAGAAAGAGATTAGACCATGGTAGCAACCAGGAAGAACAGCTTTTATATAAAGCTTCAATAAGTAGCAAACATTAAAGCACACTTTTTCCCCCACTGAGTCATTCAACAGACTGGGGGTTCAGTTCATTAATTTGCACAACATTGTTCACTAAATCTCTTCCGAAAATAATTAATTTTTATGAAGTGTTATTTGCTTACAACTTTAGAATTTGTTTCTGGTGAAACCAAAATCAGACTTCGGGAAGAATTATGTTAAATTTATCATTATGGTCATTATTACCATATTAAGACCATATGGTATTTCAGCTAAAGAGTATCTTCATGATTTTCTTCTGGCTTTCTTTTGCTTCTTTGGGGTTTCCCATTCTCAAAAATTACGGGGAATATTTTCCATGTATGAAGCAACATCGTAAGAGTGATAATTTTCCAAAATGCAATGTGTACTAAACACCACATGGCAAAGAATACCAACAAGGTATGCAATAACATCCACATAATATCAGCCGTACCAAGAATGCATTTCATAACTACAGGATAAACAGAGCATGCTAGACTGGGACTTATTTGGGTGAGAATATAGGCCCAAGGTTTGTGGGGACTCTGAGAGGCAGAAGATATAGTATGGTATGCCTGAGGAGTGGGGGAGACTTTGGGAGGTCTGAAAAAGGTGGGCCTAGGTCTGCACTAGGCTTCCCAGGGCCCCCCCCCTATGTTTTAGGCACCCTGTGCTCCACTTAACAACATGTGTGGTCAGAAGAGCAGGGGTAGGGGTCATTAAGCGAGGCAATCAAGTTATTATATTGCTTAATGACCATTCTGACTTTCAACTTTAATGGGCAGGTTTCTTTATGGTGATAAGTCAAGGACTATCTGTACTTGATTTTAGGCTCTCTGATGCATAATATGGCCAAGCAAAATAAAAATATTTATGCCCACTAGTAAGGCCATGAAACAATTGAAAAAGAAAATACAATTTTCTTTTTATACCCACTATAATTTAATCCCAACATATTTTATCCCATTCCTTCCTATTGTGGTTTTCACTTCAAGTCATGAAGCTGGGCATCTGTTGGCTGTTGACATTTACTAATGACCTATTGCTTAGCAACCATTCAAAATTATGATGGATCACAAAACTCCAATTTACAATCCAGATTCAAAATCTGACCCTACTATCTTTGGTCACATTATGTGGTCACATAATGACTGGCTGAACAACCATCATAACTTACGATCATAATTCTGGGTGTAATTGCGGTCATACATCGAGGACTATACATAACATATGCTGGGTCTCAGCTCCAACAGTCATAATCTGTCAATGAAATTTCCATAGGAATTTGTCTAGACATGGGAAAACAGAATGCTAGATTAGATGGGGTTTTAGACTAATTCATAATGGTATGTCTTATAAAACTAATCAACATTTGGATTTATATCAGTTATGCAAGACTGCAGTTGAAACATCTATTCTACTGACAACCCTATTCAAGTTTTCTGGGAGATTCCACCTACACAATATAAAACACAAACCTCGATGCAATCTGCATTAGAAAAGGTCAGGGACATCAGAACTTAGTTGCTGAGTTCCTATTCAAAATATACAGTACTTGACAGTAAAGCTACATTTATATTCCAGAAGCATTCTAAAGATTGTTCACAAACAGCTCTTCAAATCAGACAACAGTGGATATATTGATAAATTCAATGAAATTACCTGTTCAAGGACATT
The DNA here is from genome assembly GCA_030761175.1 of Masticophis lateralis. Lineage (NCBI taxonomy): Eukaryota > Metazoa > Chordata > Lepidosauria > Squamata > Colubridae > Masticophis > Masticophis lateralis. The sequence goes on from JAUDYJ010000002.1 coordinate 240,709,871, forward strand.
TTCTGCATGCTGTAAGCAATAGGCAATTGTTTTTAAAAATTATTATTTACAGTTTGACCTGCATGTAATACTATATCTGTATCACGTAAATTGTTCTGACTTTAGAATTAAAAGAAAACTCTTACCCTTTAGAATCTGAAATAAAATGAAAGGCCTGGCTATGCTGAAGTAGAATCAAACCATATCTCAGATTTTAGAGTTTCTCTCTATAGTTACGAGAGAAAGCTGGAGGGTACACATAGGAAGAGACATTTATAATGCCACGGTTTTGGTTTTAAGCTTAGTATTGTTATTATTATACAATTTATCAAGTGAAATGTATGCGGGGGTAAAATCCATCAGGTTCTGACAGGTTCTGACAGGTTCTGGAAACCAGTAGTGGAAATTTTGAGCAGGCCGGAGAACCAGTAGCGGAAATTTTGAGTACCACCTCTGGCTGGTCCCAGAGTGGGGTGGGAGTGGATATTTTGCAGTATCCTTCCCCTCGAGTAGGGTGAGAATGGAGATTTTGCAATATCCTTCCCCTGCCACACCCACCAAGCCACACCCACCAAGCTACACCACGCCTACCAAGCCAAGCCCTCAGAACCGGTAGTAAAAAAAATTGGATTTTACCACTGAATGTATGCCCCCCCCTCTCTTTATATATCTACACATATATGGTTTATTAAGCTTATAGTGAAAAGCTAAAGTAAAGTGATGAAGGTGAGGCAACAACTTGGCAATGTCCCTTTATTTTTCTTGTATCTTATGTTGCTGTGAAGAGTAATAGGATGAGAACTGTGAAAATGTTTGAGTGCTGAAATGTACTGTAGAAATTAACTATAACGAAGTAGCAAATTGATTTTCTCCTTTTCAAATGCACTTTCAAGAATTCAAAAATAAATGTCTCATGATGCTTACCAAATGCAACACTTTTTTTCTTTAAAGTGAGTTTGTTGAAACATCCCAAATAAGAGAGTGGGACTCTAGCAAGTTGTGAGTGGCTACTGGCTTACTTTGCTGCGCAATAACACTTGCTTCTAAGAAAGTGCCATTTTTCCTGAAAATAATGCCTTTCTTCATGAAGTAGGAACATAGTAGCCTGTAGGGTTAGGCAGCTTTATTCAGTTCCAAAAAATTGGAATAGAGCTTTTAATATTTAAAAATGTGGCAGAGGTCTGTAACCCTTTAAAGTAACTATGTCTTTTCCCAGAATTACAGGCCAGCTGCAGAGAGCAGCATCGCCCTCCTATGTCTAGGAGAAGACATAGCTACTTTAAAAAGTTTACATAAAGTATTATGGCCATGCCCTATGTGCTCAAAGCACTTTTTTAGAATCAAATCCAAAGCATTGTTCAGCAGTAGTAGTTAATCCAATAAAACCAGCTCCTCAGTAATATTTTTTGCATTTATGAAAAAGTTGGGATTATTTAAACAATTGTTCTTGGATTGCTCTCAGTTTATTCCTGTGTGAGCAATTGGGTACCAAGGGAGAGATAGTAATGGTAGCCCACCATAGGTGCAGGCAGCGGTGAAATCTGGCCGGATCTATCCGGCTCAGGTAAGCCGATAGGGTTGGCAGCGGGAGACTCCACCCACCTACCGGGACATCATTACGTCCTGGTTTTGACCCTCTGCGTGCGCTTACATTTCTGATCTGGTAGCAATCTTCTATGCTTTGCCTGCTTTTCTCATTGCTGCTTCCTCTCAGCTATGCCTTAGAAGCTGTTTTTTATCCCTAAGTACGGGATAAAAAACCAGCAAAATAATGTGCTGAAGCTGACCAGACTAAGGATGCTAGCCAGATGAATACTTGGTAGGCAGATTTTCCCCCCCTATTTTTCTCTCCAAAACCTAAGCTGAGTCTTATACTCTGAAAAGTACAGTATCTTGAATTTATAGTTCTTTTTCTATTTAAGAAGATAAAATAATATCTAACACCTGAAATGAAAGGCACGATGCTTTCACATTGGCTTTCTAAAATTACAGTAGGCTGATTTTTTTTTCCAAAGAAAGTTAAACGAATGTCATAATTTGAGTCATCTTCAAGGTGTATAATCAGGCTATTTGAACAGTAAACATTAGAACAGGATTGTTTCCTGGAGCAGGAATCAAGGCTCATCTGTAACGGAACTAAACAGAAGAGTACATTAAACAGAGTTCTTTGCAAAAGGCCAGGTAGCAAACAGTCTGAACAAAAGACCAAATAATTAATTGGTGGCAACCAGCCTAGAAAAACCTCATTGGCTAACAAAGTTATTTTCAAAGAAGAAAGGGGCAATTAAAAAATTGAAGGCAAATTAAATAAAAGGATTATGACCCTAGACTACCAATTATAAAGAACTCCCATATGTTTATTTTATAGTAATTTGTTTTATATTAGTTGGTTCCTACTGTTGGTTAGAAGTGTAGATTGTGAATTTTAAAGTGCAGCTGCTTTCTTGTGGTTTTGGAGAACCACCAGTTCTAGAAGTTTGTGCATTTATTTTATCAATTTATATCTTCATAAATTTATTTTATAAACAAATAAGTGTATAATGTATATTTTACATGTATAAGTTATGCAAGAATTATATGACCAAGTGACAACATACCGGTAATCCTATGACTCTTGGCTGAAGTAAATCCTACTGAATTCTGTGTGAGCCAAACTTTCTTCAGTGATTTAAATCAGAAATAACACCAAACGTTTTTTTCTTAATAGTTGTATCTTCATCTTTCTCCTCCTCACAGCCCTGTATATGAGAAGGGAACTCTGTGCAGCAGAGATTATATATAATAAATTATATATAATATACAAATTATATATGTAGTTTAATACTGATATTTTGAGAAGGGGTTTAAAAATAAAATAAAATTTTACGAAGACTTATGGTATTCAAACGTATGCCTCCATACATCAGGTGAACTTTTCAAATTTGATGGGTCAAGGGCTCCCAGTTTGGAACAGATTGCCTGATCCAGTAGCGATGGCAGTGGGTGGTTCGGAGAACTGGTAGCAAAAATCCCTCCCCTCCCCTCCCCTCCCATGCCCAGCTGAGCCGCGCGATCATCAGAGGCGTTGTTTTTTTTTACTTTTAAAAGCCGAAAAAATGCTTTTAAAAGTTTTTTTAAAAGCATCTGATGATCACACGGCTCAGCTGGGATCGTCAGAGCCGTTTAAAAGCATTTTTTCTACAATCTCTTCGGCCAAAGTGGTTGTAAAAAAATGCTTTTAAAAGCCTCTGACGACCAGGCAACTCTGCTGGATCGTCAGACCTTTTAAAAACATTTTTTAAACAATCACTTTGGCCAAAGAGGTTGTAGAAAAAATGCTTTTAAAAGTTAAAAAAAAAAGTTGGCCATGCCCACCCAGTCACATTACCACCACCTCCAAGCACCACGTCCACAGAACCAGTAGTAACAAATTTTACATTTCACTACTGGTTAAGGGACAAAATCACTATTTAAACATTTGTGAGACTCCCCCCTTCCATTTTTTAAAAAAGTTCAGCTCCTTCCACACTGATTTCATAATACAATTGACCATATTCTTTGTGACCTTCAGTTAGGACACAAAATAACAAAGAAGTGTAAAATAAGAAAAAGGAATTCAGGATATCCCCAATGGATTCAAATTAGACAAGATTGGGAACAGCATTCAAACTCTGCCCATTTTCTATGGGCCTCAGTGGCTCACACCCATCCAAAGGACAGGGCTTGGGTTGAAGTGCCTCCCCAGAGCGATGAGGGGAAGAAAAATGAAGGTATAGCTATTGAGAAAAAAATATTTTTACATATTGTTTTTGGCCATGTTGAGCCCACATGACAAACATATGGTGTGTCACACACCACTATATGAAACTACCCATTTTATTTCCCCTGTTAATATCTATGTTTGGATATGAATGAAATAGAAGTAGAATAAAAGAATAGTTAATATTTTTTTAATATGGAATATATCTACCAATTATGAAAATTGTTAAGTACAAAATAAAAGTTATAAATTAATAGTCAAATCAAATTTAAAAATATGTACATTGCTCCATATATTGGAACAATGTTTTCTTTAGAATAGAAACCTTAAATTTCCCAGTAAAAAAATGACCATCCTGGAAAACTTAAAATGGCAATCATAGAATGTAATTTGCTACTTGAGGAACTTCTTCTTTTCATTCTGAAAAAATAAAAATGAGTTACAAAGGAATCTAATAAAAATAGTTCCTTGCAGGTTATTCAATACTGGTGGCATTTGTTTTATACTAAGAATGAGAATTGAGCTAAATGTAATGTCACAAATGTCACCCCCAAGTTATATTAAAGATTTAATTTTGTTTGCTTAAAATGTTATGAAAGAACTCACATGTCCAAATCCCTTATGGGGGATGGAAGTGAGGTGAAATGACATAGAGATATAGAGAAATATCTCTGCCACAGAGATATTTCTTAAGAAGAAACATGTGTCTTCCACCAAATTCAGAAATATTCATGAAATATCCCTTTCCATTCACTGCTCCTGCCCAAACAATCACATTCAAACAGAACCATATTACTGTAATATGAATAGCCTCCCTGACTCAAAACTAATTAAGCCAATCTTTTTGTAGCTTTCTTTTGTAATGCTGAGGCGTATGCCATCAGTCAGCCAACACAGAAATAGAAAAGGTTATGTTCACTCTACTGCTAACTAAATACAGAGAGCATCCAGGATGCCTGAGCGCTAAAAAGATGCTTGCAATCTTGCTATTTTAAGGCTGTTTTTTTAGTCAGTACCTGGACAGCATTTAAAGTCAGAAAGACAGAAATATAATGTAAGATATCGCACGACCAATATCCTTCAATGAACGTTGTCCTTTCCCAGAGGAATACGTATTTCCTCTATTTTCCATATCAGCCTCCCTTTCTGACTTGTAGTTGAATTAATCTGGGGTAAACAACTGTAGATTGCTAAAAATGGAAAGTTTGAGGTGACTCTCCAGCTGCTTCCTGTCAGCTCGCAACTCACAAAGGCAGTAATGTATGGTGTCATTAGATCTCTACTCAATTGCCTGGACAGATGGGAGGAGATGTTTGTGTTTCATCAATTTAGGTGAGCTTAGCCATTCTTAATGTTTGTCTGCAGTAAGAGTGTAAATGTGTTATGCACTATTATCTGAGCAATTATAATCTTTCCAAATAAACACACACAATTCGTTTGCAGGTAGTCATTGAAGTAAAAACAGGTGTTTCCTATAATCTTTGTGATTGCTTACACATCTCAGTTTCCTTGACTTAGCTGCCAATTAGTTTGGAATGTAGAGGCTTAGGAGAAGCCCTTGATCAAAGGCACCCAGCTTTGGAAAGAGTTATTCAGGGATCCAGTCACACTAATGTAGCCAGGGTAGTTCTATAGACAGTGAAATAATTTACATATTCAGTCACCTGTTTAGTCATCAAAAAGGTTTTTTTAAGTGTATTTTTTCATTAAATCTAAAACATCAAACCATTTTTTTAAAAAACTCAGTTAATAAGTGGCCCTTAGCTTGGAAAATGACTCTATCATTGACTAGAATGCATTAAGAATTTAATTCAATAATATATCAAAAACTATTAAAATATCTATGGTATGTTTAAAAAAGCATTTAATAACTAGATCAGGGGTGTCAAACTTGGTTTCATTGAAGGCCGCATCAGGGTTGTGTTTGACCTCGGGGGGGGGGGGCTGTGGCCAAGGGCGTGGCCAGGGTGGGCGTGGCCAGCTTGACATCACTTATCAAGGCTCTGTTTTCAGCTGCAACGGCCTTCTGTAGCCCTCTGCCAGTGAAAACAGAGCTTGGGGAGGCCTCGCACAGCCTGCCTCAGCTCCATTTTCATTGGCAGAGGGCTGCAGGAGGCTGTAACGGCAAAAAAAGAAGCCTGGGCAAGCTGTGCATGGCCCTTCCAAGCTCTGTTTTCTCTAGCAGAAGCACCATGAGCTGATGCTTCACTGTTTCCAGGGTGGGAGCACAGGCCAGATCTAAGCACCCCACAGGCTGAATCATGCCCCCGGGCCTTGAGTTTGACAACCCTGAACTAGATCATAAAATCACAAAACAGGGGCACAAAATAATAATAAAAGAAAAAAAGAGACTTAAAAGAATAAGTGATATTGAAAACTTAATTAAAGGCTCTCCAAAATAGCTGTAAAACTTGTAACATCTTCCTGAATGTCATCAGGGAGAAGGCTAACCTGATCTCTATTGGAAGATGGAACGCTTTCCTGTTTACTCTGCAGATAAAGCATGGATAAGTCTACAAAGAAGACTAAGGAGAAGAAAATTGGTATTGGTCTAGAGAAGCTGAACATCAGCTTCCTTCAGACTTGATCAAAGGGCCAATATGCCTAAGACTTCTGAAGGACTGTTGATTGCCTTATTGTGGATCATGAAAGGTAACACATCATAAATATAAATAATTGGAATAATTGATCATTTGTCAGATTATCAGTATTTACACATAATAAAAGTTCTGGAAGTACCCTTGAACAATTTTTCTTCAAAAGTGGAAGTGTGTAGGTAGCAGATGAGGGCCAAGGCCAAATCTGGCCATACTAAAAAAGATGTCGCACCATTCCAAAAACAAGATAGTTCTGGGAGTAAGAAGCAGTATGGCAGAAATCACAGGTTTTATAAAATGCTCTGGAAATGCAAAAACCATTTGGCTGATAGCTGTCTGAAGTTAGGCTTGTGTATCATCTCACTCCTGCTCAATACAGCATTTAAGACAAGCTGGGCTACTACCGGTAGGAGCCAATCAAGGCTCCTTTCAGCTGTCCAATAGGAGAGCTCTGGTGACGGCAATTGCTCTTGGAGAAATTCCTTCACACAGACACCCCACTGCACACCAAAGAAGAGGGAAATGCTGTCCCCCACTTTCCTGCTTTCAGCATGTACTGAATACATTTGTCTATTGATCTGCACACACACAAAGGTCAAGAATATGAATTATTAGTATGAGAGGAAAGTTACCAGTGTGCGCATAAATTCCCAGCAAAAACGATAATGTTGGCACCACTGTGTCATTTTCCACGGCAGCTAGGATGGTCTGTTACACTGTGCAGCCTCTGAGGGGAAGCTGTGTTATGGGTAGGCATGAGTGGAGGGGAGGAGAGTAAGGGCTGTTTTTAATCCAGAGGATGAGAAGCAAGGCAATTTAAAAGCTTGGTGCATGCTGGTTTTTATATAATCAGGGGAGGAAATCAAGCTAGAAAGCTGGCTAAAGAGATCATGTTATGAAACCATCCAGCAGAATTAAAGGGAGGGGGGTTTGCTAAGAAAGACAATGTGCTGAAGGCCCCCTTTGAAACTCTCAATACAATCTCCTAAAGCCATCTCTAGCCTGCCTGCTTTTAACTGTAGCCCTTACATATAACATGAAATCTATCTGAAGCTGACTGAACCTGTAAGCGTTTGTGCTATACAAAAGTTAGGCCTCCATTCAGTATTTAATGTAAATTAAAACATTACATCTAGCCATTTCACTTAAGCATAGATAAAAAAAGGAACAATTACACACAAAAATATATTCCATCCATATTATATTTCTAAATGGACTGCAGGCTATAAAATGCTTCTTCAAATATAAATTGGGAGCCAAGCAATTTATACCATTGTATAATTGATGGAGAATAAGTAACCTTCCAGAATTTTCATGGCTTTTAATAAACATTTGATACTGATCAGAACAGCCTGAGTTATGCTGCAATCAAATATGTTCTGCTATGCAACACTGTCTCAGCAATTGGCACAGCATAAGTTGATCTGTCGTTTAAGATCCAAAAGGATGAGGATACCATTTATGAGATTAAAGAAAATCATCTTGCTCGCTTTTAGCCATTGTTGCTATGTGGATTAAGGTTTCTATATCCAGCTACAAAGACAACCACAAAGAAAGAAACTAGAAAATATTGTTTGAGGGATAAAAACTACCAATCTCTTCATTAGATACCCAGTACTAGTATGACAAAAGGCTTATTTTTATATTAACAATAGTGTGATTTTTCACTGCTTATAGATCAAAGTTAGATTTTAACAAGAATCTAACAAGAACAAGGTTATTTTACAAACAAAAACCTGTCTTCAACTTGATCAATCAAGCAGACAAAAGCAAAATCTTAAGCAGTACCTGGGCCAGTTGCTGATGTGTTGGCATAGCAACTCTCAGAGTTCACTGCCAATATTATATAATTAGTTATAGAATTATAATTATTAGTTATCAAACTAATATTATAATAAAAATAATTAGACAATGGCTGATATTAGTTGGGCATATTCAAACTAATTACCTTAAAAAATTTATTTAATAAATTCTTTCATTATCTTTTATTTTTTTAAAGCACTGATATTTTCTCCTTGCAGAGCTCCATATTGTTAAATAAATAGGAGTGGACATAAATATTGGCCTGTATCTACAAAATAAAAATAAAAATTAATCAGGAACAGAGATTTTTTTAAAGAAAAAACAGAAACAAAACCTGTGTACCAAATCCTATTACCCTACTCTGAACCCTATGATGTTGTCACTTACTTGTTGATAGCTGAAATTAAAATCAAATATATTCTGTTTGCTGTTTTTAGTGTGCTCTAGTTGCAGTATTTCCCAATATTTTTTTACCTAAATCAAAATGCAGACTTTTGTTCTTATTTATTTATAAGATTTATAAGGCTGCTTCTCTCACACTTCGCAACTGTGAGCAGCGTACAAAAATAAAAATAAAAAAAAGAGGAAAATTCAAAAACCAAAAATATTCCCAAAAAAATAAAATAGAGTCAATGCATAATTAGCACTGGCAATAAAAACATACATGTCACAGAATTGGTTCATCTAAAAGCCAAATATTTGTACAAAAAGCCCAATAACATTGGAACAATTCAAACATAGGGGGCTAGAGTTCATTCCAAAGGGCAGAGAAGGCTGTTCCATAAATTCCACTGAATGACATTGTTTCAGAGAGGGAACCTGGAGCATGTCTACCTCGTACTACAGGCAAAGATTCCAGGGACAGGCAATCTCCCAAGTAACCCAATGTCATATTGGACCTCATAAGTAATAATCAGCATGCTGAATTATACATGGAAACCTATTAGAAGTCAGTGCAGCTCACAAAATAGTGATGTTACATGGGCATGGTGACACATACCCATTGTTATCTCTCCTGCTATATTTTGGACCAGCTGAAGTTTTCAGTTGGTCTTCAAACGTAGTCCTATGTATAGTACATTATAGAAATCCAACAGGTTAGTGACTAAGGTATGAGTAATGACAAACAGAATTTCCTGATCTAGAAAAAGATGCACAATATAAACTTGCAGAAAGGCCCCACTGGTCTTCAAGTAGGAGCCAGGCGACTAGAGGATACCCAAATTACAAACCAACTCTGAGAGGAGAGTTCAGTCCTACCCAGAACTAAAGATGAAAATCTCCAGAAGTGGATCCTAGGAGAACTTACAGCACTCCATCTTGCTAGCAACAGGAGAGTCTGTTTCTCCCACCCCACCCCTGTGCAGACCTCCAAAACATCTACACATTGGGACAGAACCAAGTTGGCTCACTTGGTCAGACAAGGGCAGAGATGTATACAGAGATGTAAAAGAATGATACTTGATTCTCTGCCAACAGATAACCTCAACGATGCTTCGTGTAGATATTAAACATAAGTGAGGAAATAGTGAATCCTAAAGCATATTCCCCATAAAACAGGGGCCTTAGGGCTAGATCTTACACACACACACACACACACACACACACACACACACACACACACACACCAATATCAACTGGAAGAAACAATAGAGAAAGGAGGCAATACCATGTCTCCTAGTCTCAACCCTCTTAGCCAAGGATAGTATGTTTAATGGTATAAAAGGTGGCCGAGAGCTCAAAGAGGACTAGAAGTGATGCACTTCCCCATCCTAAATCCATCACAGGATTATTGAAAAACACAATTAATGCAGTCTCAGCATATGTTCCAGCCTGAAACCGAATAGCAAGGGTTTAAGATTATTTACTTTCCATGCATCTTCAAAACTGCAGGTTGATTGCCTTCTCAACTATCTTCTCTAAATTTGACAAATAAAAACAATAAATAAACCTTATCCTAGAATGAGGAAAATCCTTTTTCCACGTTACTCTGAGTATGAAGCTGAGATGAAACTATGCATAAAAATAGCAGCAGCCATATGTTTCTCTTGAAAAGGTGTCACCAGACATCCTCTAACACACCTCAATTTAGCAGAAGTAATTAAAAAGGAGTTATATCTTTCTGAGTGCACATATTAAATGAAAATCTATGACAAATAAGCTGTAAATTCTTCATCCAATAAGAAAGCAACAACTTGTGACACAAATGATCTTTGATCACAATTCTTATTATGTGCTAACAATAGTGTCAGCATCTCTTCTTTTTACTTCTGTTAATAATAGATCTTCAGTTAACTATTTAAGCACCACAATTTCACAAAGAAGCTTAAAAGATGTCTATGGGGATTCTCAGTCATCCAGGTCATGGTTGTTGGGACAAGCTTGAAAGCTTGTTAACCAACAATGCAAAGAATGGAAAATTTTAAGCCTCCCTGAGTCTCCGGAGAAGGGTGGCATATAAATCAAAATTTTTTTTAAAAATGGCATAAGTCGATATTATCTGCCTTCAAGCTCAGAATGAAGACTGAGGATTGAAAATTCCCCATTAGTACTATAAATGATCCTATTGAAATTAATGTGCCTGAGTGTGTTGAAAAATAACTTTTCATGATTCAATTTTAGAAGTATGAATGACGACCTAAAATAATTAATACGATAAAATACATTACAGTATAAAAATGCAATAGACGTTTCCTATAACAGAGTTTAAGGAATGTATTGTATGCTTCTCATCTGAACATTGATTAGAGCAAAAGAAAAACAGGACCTGCATGCACTACAATAAATATGGTTATTGGTTAAGGAGAGATTCAGTGGGCAGAAACAACCAGCATTTAAAGTCCTGAAGCTGAGAAAAATTTGAGACCTCTTACGAGGGAAGGTATATAATCAAAAATCCCTGGGAATAGCAGTTGTGGTAAAGAAGAAGGGAATGGTGGAAAATGTGACTTCTCATTAAATTGTAGTTGTGCAGCTGATGGCCTGAAACTATATGTTACCTGTCAAGAAATACTTGTTCATGCCCATCACCACGCACCTCCAATGCCATCTTCTTCAACCTACTTCTGCATATGAGATGTGAGTGAGTCAGATGCAGTTGTATGAGAGTTATTTTTTCCCTGAGATCCTTAATTTATATTTTAAAATCACCAGAAATGTAAGGAAATGGAGATTACTATTAATGATTCAGTGTGACTACTGAACGATTAACTTCTGGGAAAAATATAATATTTAATTTGATTTAATTTTCCTCCACCACAACCAGTTTTAAAATTACTATATAAAGCTGGAGCAGCTCAAAACACAAAGAAAATTGCAGAGATTTGCTTTAAGCAAACAGAGACAATTCTTCGCACATCAGTCCAGTGGGAACTACCTCTGAAGAGTCAAATGCCACATTGCATTGAAAGGAAATAGTCTGGCCTGATTCTTTTCCTATATATTTTTTTATATATAACTGTAATGAAGAAAGCTTTTTCTGCAATCATTTGGGACATATCTAAAATGTCAAAAATGTCAAAAATAGAGGTTGCATTGAATGATAAAAGTTATGTATGACCCATACAGCACGCAAAAAAAGTTTACATGCCTAACAGTACCCATACGTTCATGTATTTGGTCAAGATGATGAATTTAGCTGGATAAGAAAAGTGGAATGATGGTAATGCTGAAATAGTCATGGATGTAAATCAAATTCTAACCCTCACCAATCAAACTAGGATTGTTTTTTATCTCAATTTAAATCCTGTGTTCATACAACAACCAGGACAGATTTATTTGCACATCTAATCTGGCTAATTTTCATTATGTATTTTCATCTTAATATGATGATTGATGTCTTTGACTTGTAAATCATGCTTGAGTGTGGGAAATATTAATGCAGAATACTTGATTCTTCTGAGGAACAGTGAACAAGTAGATATAGAACTGAATCTGGAGAAACAGTGATTCAGACTAGAAAAGGGCTAAGAATATATATGGCCCTCTTATCCATTTAACACACACAACAAATATATTTTGGTAGGACTGGAAAATATGACAGCTTGAAAAACATGAAAGTTAAAATATCAACAATTTATGACATGCAGATAATACCACTCGCTGAACATATTTCTTTAAAAAGTCTTAACACCTTCATTGTGAAACTGAAAGTAGAAGTGAAAAATCCAAATTGAAGTTAAATACTAAAAAAGCAAAGTTTATGTCAACCAGAATGTCATTTCAACAGCAACAAAGAGCAGCATAATGCTTATCTTTAAGGGTTATCAGTGCTAATATACTCTATAAAACTGGACCCTGAGAAAGAGTGAGAAAAAGAAGATATGTGCCATTGTGTTATGGACTTCGAAGACCTAATCAGACCTAATCCAAATAAAGTTGGCATTATGATCAGTAAACAAAAAGATTTCATGCAAGTGGATTATGGACCAGAAAAAGTAACTTCGGTTGTCATGGGTGAGGGAAGTAAAAGAAAAGAAAAACAATGATAAATGTATATGATAGATCTACAAGAACAAAACTTTATTAGAGCTTCCTTGGAAAATATAACAGTAATCACTAAATTAAGGTCAAAATGATGAACATTTATCCATATAATCACTGACTCATCGTTCTGCCCCCCCACCTTACTCCTCCCCACAGAAACCATTAATCCACTTGAAAACATTTAACTGCACTATACAAAGCTAACCTTCTCAGATAAATTAAATTCAAGATATTTGTAAACCAAGAAACCAAACTGAAGCAATAACAAGGTATGAACCCCCGCCCCCCACCCAATATGCTGTAAACTGCAAGGGTCTATCTCTTCACCTTCCCACCATTTCATCCCATTAAACGGAATGATAGCAGTGGTATATTCTGCTTGGCTACATTTCCATTATTTGCCCTGTGCAGAAATGGGCTCCCTACCTAAGCAGTAGGAGCGGGAGCAACCTTTATTGATCAATGACTGCATCTTTCTAAAACTGGCGCGCGGGGGGGGTGGGTGGGCAGTAGACTATGGATATAGCTCTTGAATATGGAGAGAGAGAGAGAGAGAGAGAGAGAGAGAGAGAAAAGGGAGAGTGAGGAGAGAGAGAGAAGAGAGAGAGAGAGAGAGAAGAGAGAGAGAGAGAGAGAGAGAGAGAGAGAGACCTCATGGGTAGCTCACCTGCACTCTTAATTAAGGAAGAGATGTTACTGACACGCACCCACCCCTTTTTGCTGCCTTCTGGAAATTTACCCCGCTCACAACTGCCCCCCACCCCAAACCACATGGGCTTCCAATTCCAACACCTGGAGACACCACCACCACCACCCCCAAACCCACAGGGGCTTCCAACTCGTAAAGCTCTTTATGGCAGGCTTTACACAGCCTGTGCAAGAGGATGGCACCGGCTGGGGAAGCCAGGGGTTAGCACGGATTCCCTCTCGAGCCGTTTCCCAGCGGAGGCGAGCTTGGCTGGGCGGTCGGCGAGCGGTTTGGGAACCCGGCTTGGATGGGGGAGAAAAGCGAAGGGCAAGGGCGGAGGGGAAAGCGCCGGGACCGCGGACAGCTCCTCGTCGTATTATCTAGATTATTTTGATCGCAGCCCCGTAGCCCCCTGCCTGCGTTGGCGAACGCTCCGGCTCCTCCTCTCCCCCGGGAACATCCAGCAAGAATCCAGGCCGGGAGATTTGACGTCAGGGAGCGCTTTCGTCCTTTTGACGTGGAAGCGCTCATTCCCATTCTGGCCGTGGCGGCTCCGAGCCCGGCTCCAGCATGAGACGAGCAGAGAGCGAAGGAGGCGACGGCGGCGAGGCACTTTCTTAGCAACTGCCCGCTCCTTCCTCTCCCGTAGCAACCAGAGCCGAAGGGACTTTCCTCGCCTTCTCCAGCAACGCTTCCCCGACTTCTCCGGCTGCCTCCTATTCGCTAGCATTCATTCCCTCCCCCCCACGGGGAAGTATCCCTTTCGCTCTGCCGGGGCCATGGAAAAGAGATGCCGGGCAGGGCAGGGCGTGATCGGGGCTCTCCTCTGCGCCTGGACGGTGGTCCTGCTGGCCAAGGCAGAGAGGCAGTTTGTCAATGAATGGGCAGCCGAGATCCCGGGAGGTCTAGAAGCCGCGCGGCTCATAGCAAACGAACTGGACTACGAACTTCTGGGACAGGTAAGACGTCACCCCTCCCTTTTCTTTTCTTTTCTTTTCTTTTCTTTTCTTTTCTTTTCTTTTCTTTTCTTTCTTTCTTTCTTTCTTTCTTTCTTTCTTTCTTTCTTTTTTTAAAGTCGGCCAACTTTCCTCTTTCCCGAAGCAAAGAGAATGAGAAACGGCGGATAATGGATCCTGTGACTGGCAGGAGATGCGATTGGTAAGGGACTGTTCTGCTGTCTTGTTTTGATTTGGGATGTGCGCTCCACACCTTTCCCTGCCAATCTTTTCCAGAGATTCTCTGCCTTGAACGGTTCCTTCTTCCTCGTTGGTATTATTGTCGTTGTTGTCGAAACGAACAAGGAGCAAGTTGTCGCTCTTCGCTCCTGCTGAGAAACTTTTGAGTTCTTTCCCACTTCTGCCCCATTTTCCTTCTTTAGAATGGACGCCCCTGGTTGTCTGTCACCTTGCCCCTGCTGCCTTTTCCCCTTGAACAGATTTTTTTTAAAATTTGGCCAGTTACCACGTAACTGTGACTCCAAGCAGCCTACACAGATTAAAACAACAGTTATGACCAATAACCCACGGACTAACCCCTAAGGTAAAACAGCCCACCCCAATCATGACAGTGGAGGCAAAGGGTGATTTGGGGACCAAGGCTGACGCAGGGAGGGTTGCATATGATCTGTTTTCTCCTGCGAAGAAGCCCATGTGCTGAATGGAGCAAAATCAGCAGCAGATGCTGGAAATTGCAAAGCAGGGAATTAGATGAAAGCCCTCTGGGAACGCCACTTGGCTTGGCCTTAACCCTTTCAGCTGCCCAAATGCCACCGCTGAAGTTCTGAATGCTGAGGTTCCTGAGCTCCTGCAGATGGGGTTGGTTTAGCTTTAACAGCAAAAGAAAGACTATTTTTGGGTTTGGAATCTACCCCTACAGATCCCAAACAACAGACATTTGAGATTGTGTAAATTTTCTCCCTTTACTTGAAAAAGAAACACAGTGATCAAAATGTAGGAGGCTAAAGGCACAGCTACATTTAGTAACCCCTAGTCTCCATACTCTATACTATATTTTTGTTCCTCTGTAAGCTCTCTCTAACATCTGTTTCCCCTTTTATCATCTTGATTTGCTTGTTTAACCAAGCTTTATGGTGTGTGGGTACATAACATGCATAACATGTGAGTGTGTGAGTGAGTGAGTGAGTGAGTGAGGGGGGGAGAGGGAGGGAAGGAGTGTGTGTGTGTTTGTGTTTGTGTGTTAAGTATATGGTGAATGACTCCTCACCAGTTTATAAATGGCTATTTGGCAAATAAAAGTATGCAAGATCTGATTCACTGCTGCCTGAGATGAACCAGCTCACTGTGCTATATAGTACAGGTTGCTGTCAAAACTGCATTGGCAACAAGTCAGACAAACAGAAGAAAAGACAAAGAGAAAAAATTCAGATGAAAGATATTATAGATTTACTGACTATATTCATCTATATACCAGAGATGGAGAACCTTAGTTTCTACAGCTGTTGGATGATCAAGCCAACATGCACAGTGCTGGAAACTGTAATTCAGCAATACATGGAAAACCATGGATATTCCACCCCCACTCCCCAGTATATGTCAGCCTAACAGTCTATACCACTAAGGAATCACCCATATTAAAGCTAACCTTTCAAATAATGCAGCATAATAAATTGCTACAAAAAGATTGCAATTAGTCAATTGCAATTAATTCCATTATGCAGTCTTCCATAAGAATCTATTTATTGGTAAACCATTGTAGCTATACTCCCATCATCAGTTTTCTTCTTTAGAAAATTAACTCATAAGCTCAACAATATTCCTATTTAATAGAGAATACTGAATTTGAACCTGTAATCAGCACTTGTCACAATAAAATTTCATTTAAAATTTAGAATTCCGACCTCACCTCCGAAACTTGGTTCATTGTATACATTGTAATACCCTGTTTCCCTCAAAATAAGACATCTCCTGATAATAAGCCCAATCAGGCTTTTGAGCGCATGGCAATAAGGCCAAGCACTTATTTAAGCGTTCAAAAAAATACAAGGTCTTATTTTTGGGGAAACATGGGTACATGTTATGCAGTTAAACACACATTCTTTCTCTCTCTCTCTCTCTCTCCCCCTCTCCCCCCTCTCTCTTGAAAACAGGAGGATAAAGTATGTATTGCTCATTTTGTACACTTTTCTCTAATTGTGCACTTTAGTTTATGTAATGCCACAAATCTGCAAGTACTTGTACATTTGTTCCAGCATAAACAAATTAGAAGAGAATATGATTTGAATAAATAAAATATACGAATATGAAATCCATTTATTTTCTATTGAGAAAATTTCTGATACAATTTTAGCCATATCAATTATCTAGTTATCTAAGTCCTCTCCCATGCAAATATCTTATATGCTATATAACATAAATCTAATTTATCACTGAGCTTATGTCAAGCTACCTTCACCTATATTCCTGCATGTATATCCATGATCCCATTATGATCATAACCAATGTGTTTATTTCTTTAATAGTGTTTTTATGATGTGTTGTTATTGTTCAATATTTTTGTTTGATTTAAAAAAAACTGAAATACAGTTTTATGGAACTTGAAGAAGTAGGGCACATATTATGGAGCTAAATCATACCTAAATATAACTTGAAGAGGAAATTGAGAAGAAACTAATTGGGAAATAAAACCAATAATTATGAATATTTCTCTGAGCTATCAAAGCAAGTGCATGATATTTACTACTAATTCTCATCAGCTTTATGCAGTTGATAAATTACTTATAGCTATAGCATGGAGAACATACATATACTACTACCACCAAAACTGAAGCATTTTTTTCTTAGTAGAGCCATTCTGCTTTCATGATATCTGACTCAACCAACTTCTGCATCTCCAGAAGCTCACATTTTCTGTCCCAGTTAAAATTCCAATAAAACAATTGATATTGAACAGATTGTAGACTAATCAGATTGCTATTTAACTGAAAGGAAAATCACTCAATCACTAATATGCGTTTTAAAATTTCCTGTATAAAAGCACTGAATAAAGAAACAACTGAAAGAAAAGAATAATTGAAGCTCAGGGCTGAACTGTGAGATCCTTGGTGCTGTTGAGCTTGGCTGTTTTCTGGCAGACATTTCATTACCAAACAAGGTAACATCATCAGTGTATAAAGAGAATTTTACACAGAGCAAAAGAAAGAAAACATACTCCTTTATCGAAACGTTTTTAAGTAATAGCAAGATTGAGATCAACATTCCACAAGTAAATTTCTTGTGGAAACGTTAAGGACTTGATCACTGTATAGATAAGTAAGATTTCAGAACAAGAAACCATTATTTGCCATTCTATTTATTTAAGACTTGAAGAATTAATGCAAAGATATTTCATGGAAAAACATATAAGGAGAAATATCAGTAGCCGACCATTTAATTATAGCAATAGAAGAATGAGAATGAGAGGAACTAAACACATTATATTCAGATTTCATGTATTAATTCAATTAATATCACAAAGAATAAAGCTTCCTAAAATCACTAATTTGGGAAGAGGAGGAGAAGAGATTATGGCAGGATACAAGAAATGCACAACCAAGAACTAAGGGCACAGATTACAGTAATGTGCTCTCCTCAAGTCCTGGAGATGATGGAAAAATATGCCAGTGTAAACTGCACTCACCCAGAAATTAGAGCAGTGAGTAGTGGTTTCTTGCAATTTTGATGAGTAAAGTTAAGAAAAGTAAGATTGATAGCTTTCCCTGGTTTTGTTTCCCATTGCACTGAGCATTACCCTCTGGTAGGAAAAACCACTATTAAAAGTTTGATGGGGGGGGGGGTGTAGAACTGCTCAGAACCTTTAATTTGCAGTCAATAAATTTCTAAATATGAGTCTTTCACTCTTTTGAAGCAGCACTAAACCTGTGCTTCAAAGTAGATCAGCTGATAGGTCACAGGTGCAGAAGAGTAGTAGAAGATGAAGTGGAAGGACCCTCTCTTAACACATTGGGAAATGGAGGCTTAGAGAAATTAAATGAAAATGGCACAATGAGCTTTAACATAATTTAGTGCAAAATTATGATAGTAATTTAGGAAACAAAATCAAATGCACAGAGATAGGCTGTAGCTTGGTAACAGTAGATTTGAAGAAAAGTGTGAATAGAATCTTGTTTTGATATTTATATATTTCAGTATTAGAGATTGGACAACCATTTGTTTGAAGTGGTATAGAGTTCCTGCTTGAGCAGGGGATAGGACTAAAAGACCTCCAAGTGCCTTCCAACTCTCTGTTATTCAATATTACTTTGACATCAAGCTTAATGCAGAGGTTAAAGGTAATGAGCTAAAAGCTAGGAGACTGTCATAAATGTGATATGTTGACTTTTGGCAGTTACTTCAACCCTAAGGAAAAGGAAACAATGGCAAAGCACTTCTTGAAAATGTCCAAAAAACATCATGAACTTACCCATGTGGAGACCAGCCATTTAGACTAACTCAAAGTTTGGATAGATACAGTAGAAGATAGATAGATAGATAGATA
Organism: Masticophis lateralis; assembly: GCA_030761175.1. Lineage (NCBI taxonomy): Eukaryota > Metazoa > Chordata > Lepidosauria > Squamata > Colubridae > Masticophis > Masticophis lateralis. Next base: position 240,728,655 of record JAUDYJ010000002.1, read on the forward strand.
GATAGATAGATAGATAGATAGATAGATAGATAGATAGATAGATAGATGATAGATAGATAGATAGATAGATAGATAGATAGATAGATAGATAGATATAAATGATAGCACATACTGTACCTAAGTAGACATAGATTAAGATAGATGATAGAAGACAAAGATAGATGATAGAAGATAAAGAGGAACAATAATATTATACCAATGCAAGAATACCTTCAATTACAGTACAAAAACCCATCATTCTAAACCCATACCATTCATCTTTCACAAAGAGCTATAGTTGACCAGTCTCTAAAATAGGCATGTTTTAACAGGCTTTGGAAAAGCCCTAATAATGGAAGTGAATGCTCACTTAGGGCAAGGAGTGGGAAAAGAAGAACTTTTCAGAAGAACAGAATCTACCCAGAGAATGCTTTTTCACCTTTGGTAGATTGAGAATTTATCTCAATTTCATGGATACCAAGATGTTTAGTTGTATAGGTGATCATCATAATCTGAATTGCAACAGTAGAAAATGCAGTAAGGAAGCTCTCTCATAAACAGAAAGACCAGCACTTGTTGATCTAGTTGAAGTTTATGTGTGTTTTTTATGAGCAGTTCCAAGCAAAATATATTAGATTGATCCAAATGACAGATGACAAGCACATGAATAAACCTCTTCAGGGCCTTCTGTTTGGTTGGGCAAAGGCCTTCTTGGCCATGACCAAGAATCTACATGGGGCCAACTCCTTTCACAGCTAAATTTGATACTGTTCCTGAATTACCAGACTTCTAAATTAAGTCATTCAATCTTGCTTGGATTGAGCTTGTTTCATGCCATCCAGACACTGCCAGATTCTAAACACCAACTCTGAATTTCCATTATGTTCTACAATAAATTAACAAGTGAATGCTGTATTAAAATTGACAGTATGATATGGTTGCAAAAGAAAAAAAAGACATATGGTTTTAGACTGTGTTAATAAAAACATGGTTTCCAACTCATGGGAAATAATTTTGTCATCTTTAGTCAGATCGTTAAGAAAGATTTAGAGAAATTGGAGCAAGTTCAGAGAAGTGTAGTGAGAATAATAATGGAACAAGAAAAGTAAGTCCTAGGAAGTTAAACTGAGAGAAATGAATGTGCTAAGAGAAAAGAATAGGCTAAGAGGATGGAATATGATTGTATCTGAATAACACATGAAAGAGAGTTAAACGTGTTTTCTATTGTCTCTGGGTACAAGTTCCAGAATAATGGACCTAAATTTGCAGAAAGCATATTACATGTACAAGCCCATTCCAATTCCTACTAATAAAAAGAGATGATTAGCTCTCCTTTGTTGGACATGTTCAAGCAGAGACCAGCAAACCATTTGTTGGGATTGTTATAATTTGATTTCCTGTTCTTATCAACAAATTGGATTGAAGAGCATGTATGAATTCTTTATCTTTGTAATTCTATATTCTATATTTGACAATAATAAAAATTTCTAAAAATAAAATACTTTCACTAGTGGAAAGAATTTATGATATGATAAAATTTTTTTAAAAATAAACAAAAATTTCAGATAGAAGCCTACAAATAGTAATAATTGACATTTTAAGAAAGTACTAACATTAATTGATAGTAGCAACAATTTCACTCCACTTTTGTAATGTGCGTCCATAGACATATCATGAGGGAAATGGAACTAAATCAGTTCTATTGAAGTCAGTGCGATTTATTCCTGAGTGAACATAACTAAGATTGTTCTGTGAAATTTGGAGTGAGAAAATCTACCTACAGTAGTGGCCAAAATTGTGGAAACATTTTGGGAAAAGTGTATTTTTGAGGTTTGATGGCTAATAACACCACTTTTTTTTGCAGTTTCAAGATAATCATATTCCACTGCTGGAATGGTCTGGGAATAGCCCAGACCTTAACCCAACTGAAAATCTATGGAACCGACTAAAGATACTTGTTAGTCAGAAGTGACTAGCAATAAAACCCAGTTAATAGAAGCAATCTTTCAATCTTGGTTTTACATTATAACAGCTGCAGAACTAAAGACTTGGTTCACTTCATGGGAAGACGTAAGGCCGTAATTCATCCCAAAGGTTACCCAACTAAGTATTAACTGACGTGATAATTTTTGTATATCTCGTTTTTTCTCTGGTGATAATTTTTGTATATCTCATTTTTTCTACGTTTCACTTTTCTTCTTTATACTGTAATTGCTATTCTAATATCAAATCCTTCATAAAAGTTATTGTATTACATACTTAATTAAATTATCTTTCATTGATATATAATTTTATGGTACTAAAAAAAGTGGTTAGCTAGTTAGCTATTAGCTAGTTTTGGAAAATACACTTTTCCCAAAAGGTTTCCACAATTTTGGCCACTACTCTCGTAACCTATACTCAAACTTTCTCAGGAGGAAGACAAAGTCAGAGGAACACTGTGCTATAAACCACAGAGGTTACTAGCTCCATACATAATGTAGCTAGAAACTATTTTGGTGGCAATGGAGAAGGGGGAAAAAGAGGAGGGAGCAATTAATGAAAGAGGGAAAGAATTTACAATAAATACCCTGATGCTACTTTTGTCATTCTGAGGACAGCATTAAGCTCCTCTAGATGAACATGTCCTATTCGTTTCTATTTCATCTTAAAATAAATTTAATCACATGTTCAACTTTGGTCAATGTTACCCTTAAATAAAAGCAATGCACTTTCATTTTTATGCAAACATATGCAGGATTTAAAAGTACTAGTAGAACATAATTTTGCTTCCTGACCCTTTGTTTTTAAAAGACATTTTATTAAGCCAATATGTATTGCTGCATGGCCTCAGCTCTTAAAGTTAAAAGATTTCTGGGTAGTTATGATTGTTTCTTGCTGTTGTTTCTTGCTGTTGTTGTGCATTATGGGAAAAATATCTTAAAATTGTTTTGTACTTTACAGATTGGGTTACTGGAAAATCATTATCTACTTAGACATAAGAACCACCCTAGAAGATCTCGACGAAGTGCTTCTCATATCACTAGACAACTGACAGATGATGATCGTGTAAGTAGTACATGTATGCTTTATAGTCTCTCTTAGATGGTCATTCTAAACCCAATTCTAAGTGAGTAAATCTTTCTCAATATAGAAACTTTCACCTCCAAATAACTATATGTGAGATTGCCTGCCAGTTTGCTTTTGTCACCAATTATGTGGAAATGATGTGATATAATCCTTCAATAATTGAAGGATTTCTGATAATTATTATATTTATATTTCATATTTTTTATCCAAAGATCTTAAAATATGTGTATATAGTTTCCTGTTTTGACCCTGAGACTGATCACATCTTAATCTAGACCACATTGGGACATTATATTTGAAAAGCGACATCTTAAAATGAAGAAATTGTAATCGTTGGCTTGAAGAACAGTGCAACCACATGAAATTCCAAAAGGCACAATCATGTAGAAAGACAACATTTCTTCATTTACAAATTGGCTCATATTTATTTCTGGATCTCTTGTTTTACATGAATATCTCTGGAAACTGACATCAAAAGCATATCTTGTGCTTACTATTCAAATCCTTGTAATTTAGGAATTAGGAAGTTTGCAAACATTTCACAAATGTTTCACAGATGAACAACAAACCCTATTTTCAAAGTTGCTATTGATATAAGTCCAGCAAACTTCAAAAGGGCTCAATTAAAGATTAAGAAGGAATTTTAAAAAGTGTCCCCTTAATAGCTTCATGCTGCAAATGAAACAAACCAAATGTTTAAAAGTTATGATATTTATTGTTAAATATGGAAATGAGGAGGGAAATCTGAAGCTAAGGTTTCCCTCTGGTCCATCCGAATAGTGGGAGGACCAGAAGTTTAAATTGATTGGCTCCCGCGATTTGGAGGGAAATTCAAGGGAGCTGAGTAGCTGAGCTGTCAGACAGCTCCCTTTAAAGAGAGTTGCCAAACGGCTCAGTCTTGGTCTGTTACTGAGCAAGCCTGAAATAAACAAGTTGTTATTGAGCTGGTAGTCTTGCCTTGACCCACACTTAACATTTATGTAGTTACTTACCAAGCACATCTAAATTATATTACAGTAACCAAAATATCTTTACAATCCCCAAGGCATGTCATAACTTTTGAGCACCCCTAATGTTTGGAAATTGAAAGTTGACAAATTTGACACACCCTAATTGCTGCATTCCTATTTATCTAACAATAAATTTGTTTCTAACAATACGTGCAATAACATGAATAACATGCAGTAATTAACTGGAAAAACATCAATTGAAAATACATGTTTCAGAATGAATACCTTCAAAAAAGAAGCCATAAAACCTGGTTTACAGGTTTTTCACATATCTGGAGTAGGGAGTATTTGCATTACAGTGAGTCAGAAGGCAATGTTATTGAATGCTCACTGTGCTCATTGCTCTATGGGATATTGCCATCTGTATTCATTCAAAAGGTGTCCAAAATCTAGAAAATTAGTTTCACAGTGCTAAATTCAAAAGCAAAGAGTTTCCAAACAAGGACTGTTTCTTCTAAGTGTAAAGCCTTCTTTAAGTCAAGCTTGACTCTTGACTCCTAAACCCCACGCTGTTATGGAAATAATTGCTTCAGAATCTGAGAATTTGCCACAGTAATTTCTGCTTTGACTGGGCTGAAAAACTATACAATGTGGGTGCCAATCAAAAATGTCAAGCCACCATTGATACGTACTGTTAGTATGTCAGTGAAATCATTAAGATACATTATGTCTTATTCTTGCCCCTAAATTTTCTTTGTTGTGTCTCTAACCACTGGGTTCCTAATGAGTTGTATCATGTATTTTGTAGAAAACCACATTTTCAATCATATGAAGCATTTTTGTACTGCACGAGATGTCTTAGATCAGTGGTTCTCAACCTGTGGGTCAGGACCCCTTTGGGGATGGAACGACCTTTTCACAGGGATCGCCTAAGACCATTGGAAAACACATATTTTCAATGGTCTTAGGAATAATGTTATGGTTGGGGGTCACCATAACATGAGGAACTGTATTAAAGGGTTGCGGCATTAGGAAGGTTGAGATGCACTGTCTTAGATCATCATTGGCATTTAAATTCCTCACTGTCCTTGAGATTTCTTGCTGCATTTAGTTCATAATTGGAAACATCACGTGAATGATAGTCCTACTCTAGAAAAATAATCATGTGCTCAAGCCAAGCCCATTTGAAGCCATGTTATGTCCTCATAAAAATAGCTTAGCTAATGCAATTATTCTTGTTCTTTAATGCAATTAGACATATGGTTTTTCAACTTTATCTCTTTTTAAAAAAAAATATATCTTTCATCTTTGTCTTGCTTGGGATTTAAAACTAAGGCTTCAAATTTCAGGCAAGAATTGTGCTGAGGAATATATCTTATTTGGCCTTGCTAAAACTTGAAATGCTGCCTGAGCAACATTTCAGGCGGAAGAGTGAGTGAGCTTTGATTCCTACCATCACAGCAACAACAGCTAAAAGCCTGAATGAGAAAATCTTTCCTAGGTAGAAGTGTTAAGACTGATACTAGAAAGAGACAGAGTGAGGTAGCAGTTGCTTTGCATGTCAGTAGCTGCAGGATAGGTGAGGAAAAAGTAATTGCTAGGATTTAGGTGATATTACTGGATAGTCAAAACTGCACTGTATCCTTAAGACAGCTTGCTGCCTTTAGGAAATATGATCTGATGAACAATATGATCATTTTCTGCACATGGATGAAGAGATACTATCTTATTCTTCATCTTGACAGAGTTGAGCACTGGGCCCTATCTAACAAAATGAAATTCAATGTAGAGAAAAGTAAAGTCCTACACTTAGGTAAGAAAAACCAAAAGCAAACATATAAACTAGGGGAAACTAGGCTTAATAGCAGTGACTGTGAGAGGGATCCTGGAGTCTTAGTGGACAACCAGCTAAATATGGCCAGCTAAATAAAGCCAGCAGTGTGCAGTGGCAGCAAAAAAAAGACAATACAATCTGAAATTGCATTAACAGAGGGATACAATCAAGATCAAGTGAGGTACTGATATCACTCTATAAAGCTCTAGTAAGACCACACTTAGAGTACTGCATCCAGTTTTGGTCACCACATTATAAAAAAGATGCTGAGATTCTAGAAAAAGTGCAAAGGAGAGCAACCAGGATGATTAGGGGACTGGAAGCTAAAACATATGAAGAACGGTTGCAGGAACTGGGCATGGCTAGTCTAGTGAAGAGAAGGGCCAGGGGAGACATGATAGGCGTCTTCCAATACTTGAGAGGCTGCTACAGAGAGGAGGGGGTCAAGCTGTTTTCAAAAACACCTGAAGGACAGACAAGGAATAATGGATGGAAACCGACCAAGGAGAGATTCAACCTAGAAATGAGGAGGAACTTTCTGACAGTGAGAACAATCAACCAATGGAACAGTTCAGAAATTGTGGGAGCTTCATCACTTGAGACTTTCAAGAAAAGATTGGACTACCATTTGTCAGAAATGGTGCACGGTCTCCTGCTTGAGCGGGGTGTTGGACTAGATGACCTATAAGGTCCCTTTTAACTCTGTTAATCTGTTAAAATCTTGGATAGCAAAAGCCATGGGAGAGAGGCAGAGTCCAGATTAGATTTCTGGTCCATGTTGTAAGCATACCAAATTTGTATTCCAAACAATGTTATTACAAAAAGCATACTTCCCATGACAAAAGTCTTGACAATGGGAAATCCCATAGATTGTACATACATAATACATACATTTTATAATAAGAACAAGGCATATTAAAAATAACACAGTATCATTCATTTTTATTCTTGGATTATGGATCATCACTGCTGGATCAAAGACACTGCCTTCTTGTCAGGCTTTTATTATCCTTTTAAAATTAAAGATCAAGGGCTGGATTATAAAAATGGAATTTGATTTCCCAAAATAGTAAAGGAAGACTGATAATAAATTAGCAGTATACTTTTAAAAATCTGTCAGTAAATAGTATAGAAACATGTTCCACTTTTGAACTGTAGTATCTTTCTCATTTATGTACTTATTCTATTTTAGTTATGACCTCATAGTAAGAATTTACTAAATGTGACTTGTTTGCAATCACCATGCAGTCACAGTGTCATGCTGATAACATGTCAACTGCAAAGAACAACTCTGATTCTAGTATCTGTTTTACAAAGTTGTTTCCTCACTCATAGGGCAGAAGCCAAACAGGTGCTCACAGTGAGAAAAAGCAACCAATGTTCAACTGCCTAGGCAAATTTCATGACACGCTCCTAAGTATAAGGAAAATACATTCTGCAAACCCCAGCAATTGGTTAGACATTCAGGGAGAAGACATTTTTGCTGCCCCCAGATTGAAGGAGCATGAAGGAGATTGATTCCTCAAAATTATGGAACACAGAATATTTATGGTTGAGGAGGGTAATCAATTTAAAAAACAAAAACTTGAGAAATACATTTCCTCAACCAACCCTCCTGTCCCTGGCAAAGAGCATCCAATAATATTTAATAAATGCAGTAATCATTAACTATTTGTTATTTTTTCACGATATCAAAAATCTGCAATCTAGGCAGCTTCTTTTCCTAACGTTGTGGTCTTGAAATCATCCATCATAGTTAAATTCATAGAACATCCAGAATAAGGCCACACGTGCTCTTAGGACATGACTGGAGAAGATCTCACAAAGTAACAACAAAAAGAGGAATAAGCATTTGTCACTCAAATGGAAACAGATGAAATACCAGCCTGTATTATGCAAGAAGTCTTATAAAAACATACCGTAGGTATTTAACACTGCTAACAAGTACAAACTACTACAAAAAGAGGGAAATGTCTTGACTGTTTAATCAGACACGTATGTAAGACTCACTTAGACTTAGAAGACTAATCGGCATACATTAAAACAAAATTTTGTTGCATACAGCTCTCAAAGGGTCACCACCATTGTTAGTTGTAACAATAATAAAATTAGTATCTGCTAAATTAAGGAAAGACCATCATTCTAGAAATGATGCTCTGAGTTCCTTAGAAAACCTGTGGGTTATACATGGAATAAACAAGACTTCAGTGTGCATTTATAGACACAAGGATTTCCAGTATTTTCTTATCTAGCTATTTCTTTATCTATCTGATGCTATTTTAGGTGACTTGGGCAGAACAACAGTATGAAAAAAAGCGAATTAAACGTTTTGAATTTGGAGACTCAGCAGAAAATCTATTCAATGACCCAATGTGGAGCCAACAATGGTACCTGGTAAGAATTTGAATATATATGTAGAACATATATGTCTAAATAATCTTTTACTATTGCTTCATTAGTGTACTAAATGATTTGGAAAAATATTCAAAGTATGATAATAGAAGTTGGCTTTTAGGTTGTAAACTATGATATATACAATCATCTGCAGCATGTTTTATGATTTTGAGATGAAAACTGTATGGTCACAAAACTATTTTCTAGTGGACAAATTCTTTTACTGAATTTGCCCAAATTAATATATTAATGTTTGAGATAAGTAGCACTTGTGAAAAAGAGCACAAGCTTTACTAAAATCAGTGGGGAAGATAAGTACCTCAAATGAAAAGAAACGAAGGACATGATGAAGTGGGATGTCATTTTTTTTAATCCGTCAGTCACAATGTGGCTCAGCCCCTTTTTACTAACAAATAATAATTATAAGAGAAGATGATTCTAAGAGATTGAAATTGGTAATAAAATATAGCCGCTCTCTTCCATCTTGTGCTCTCTTGATTTAAGATTTCATTTCTTATAATCTTTGATACTAGACAAAAGAATTTGGGTAAAGCTAGTGTGTACAGTACTACTATGCAATTGTATAAATGTGTACACTGAACTCAAATCAAATATAGTATAATACATTTTATAAATCATATTTTTTTCAATGTGCCATGCAATTCATATGAACTGACACATAATTTCAGTAAAGGAGAGGCTGTTTTTTCAGCAATACTAACTAAATAAACAGTGGCAAATTTAATAAATAAAATAAAATAGTCTTTCTCTGCAAGCAATATTTAAAAGTAGCTTTTCTTGATTTAATATTAAATTTATTTATTTATTTATTTATTTGTTTAGATTTGTATACCACCCTTCTCCTTGCGGACTCAGGGCGGTGAACAGCCAAATAAAAATAGTACACAAAAGTTAAACAATTTCTTTAAAAAGCATATAACTTTGGCTAAAAATTAAAACCATTAACCATTAAATATTTAAAATACCCAACCCTATAATACAGATCTTAAAAATTCAGCGGGGTCAGGCTAGACCAGCAAGCTGAAAGAGATGAGTTTTCAGGGCCCGACGAAAAGTCCGGAGGTCAGCAATTGTTCTCAGTTTTGGAGGAAGATCGTTCCAGAGGGTAGGGGCTGCCACAGAGAAGGCCCTCCCCCTGGGGGTCGCCAGCCGGCATTGTCTGGCTGACGGCACCCTGAGGAGACCCTCTCTGTGGGAACGCACCGGCGTTAAATAAACAAAAACTATGCAGGAGCAAGTATGCATTCATTCATTCATTCAAAGAGACTTGATTGCAGCATATGTAAGAAAACTAATTAATGTTTACAGTGTGTTATAGGCAAAACAAGTTAGTAACATTTGCACAATGCATAAATAAATTGTCTTTTGTTTCTCCTAGCAAGATACAAGAATCAACCGATCTTTGCGCAAGTTGGATCTCCATGTCCTTCCAGTGTGGCAAAAGGGCATCACAGGCAAAGGAGTTGTCATAACAGTGCTTGATGATGGCTTGGAGTGGAATCACACAGACATTTACATTAACTATGTGAGTTTATTATTTCAGTAGTAATCATTTTTTCATTTCCAATTTCATGATTAGATTCTTGGAGTTTAAAAATATTCTTTTCAATAATAAACATGATTGGGTGCCTTTGAGTGAATTCTTTGTCAGCTTAATCTGTAGATTGTGGGGAGAATTCAAAAGAGTTAAAAATCACATGCTAGATGATGATTGGGTAGAGAAATTCAAATATGACAACTCAATAAAACATGAGCTATTATTGACTTTAAGAAACGAGAGAACACTGCTATTGCAGGGATGAAATTCAAAATTATTCCCTACCGGTTCTGTGGGTGTGGCTTGGTGGGTGTGACAGGCGAAGGATACTGCAAAATCCCCATTCCCTCCCCACTCCTGGGGAAAGGATATTGCAAAATCTCCATTCCCACCCCACTTTGGGGACAGCCAGAGGTGGTATTTGCTGGTTCTCCAAACTACTCAAAATTTCCGCTACCGGTTCTCCAGAACCTGTCAGAACCTGCTGAATTTCACCCCTGTGCTATTGATACCAGTTAATGGGGAAACAAGGGTGTTATGTGCAGTTGTTGGCATCTCAGACAGACATTGTGTTGACCACTGAAGAAACAAAAAAAGGGACTAGATAAGTTTCCATTCTGGATTGCTATGATTCTTCTTATATTCCTATCTCTGTCGCTTCACCTATTGGTTTACAGTTGTTACAATTATATTCTTGATTAACATTTAGGATCCTGACGCAAGTTATGATTTCAATGACAATGATCGCGATCCATTTCCCAGATATGATCCTACAAATGAAAATAAGTGAGTAACTAACTACTTTAATATGCTCTTTGATATATATTTCTAGTTGTTTCTGGAATTACTGGGTGATCATTTTCAATGATATTTACTATCACTTTATATTACCTGCCTGGACTAAACTTTAAGAACAGTAGCAGACAAAACTAATTCAAGACCACAAAATTGTTATTGTCATCCTTTGCTGCAAAGCCTAGACAACATCGCATTTATATACTGATGGGACATGAATTCTTTCTTTTTATGATTTCCCCTTGTTCAGGATTGCACTCTAACATATTTCTATTTGCTAGATGAAGGGAGATAGGTATCCATATTAATTTTCCATACTCTCACTACAGTGGGACAAGATCTCTTGCTTTATCTAGTTTTGTCTTGATATAGATGTGATTTGTGAAAATATCCATTACTGCTAGTGTTACCTAGTAGTCCTAGTGTTGAATAGGTAGTTTCAGTGAATACCAAATTAATTTTCAAATGCCATTTATGCGGTCAACACACAAGCCTACATTTTGAGATTCTATTATTAAAGTGCATTGCACTTCATTATACAGATGAACCAGTCAGGTTTTTTTCAAAAGTTGGTATGATTTAAATGAAACAATATAATAAATCAACTGTACACACACACACTGATAACACAATCCCAACAATTTCCTAAGTTAATTGCATATGGTAAAAATGGATGGGCTTCAATTGTGTGATCAGTTTATCTTACTGTCTTTTTTAATCACCATCATGGACACTCCTGAAATAAAATTTGTGAGACAAATGCACATTTAGCTGGGAGTAAGGAACCTGAATAGAATGAGGATTTAGTTATGGTCTGTGTTGGTTGGAGAAGCAGAGGATCAGTTCACTTCAAGTGAATATCATAAATATGTAATACTTCCCAAGACAATTAGGAGAGGATGTCACTTTTGTTATGATGCATTAAGGTTCACCAACATCTATTTAAGGCAAATAATATTGAATTCCTTATGGAGATTCTATGGTAACAGAAAAAATATTGTGACAGTGAAAGGTTTTCAGAAGATGAAAATTTCCTGGTTTGGTAAAATGTATCACTCTGCTTAGTTGGAGCAGTTATTGGGCAATAATTAACCACTGATTTAAACTATCTCAAATCTGCCATCTCTGCATAACAACTATTCTTTCTGATATATGTAAATGGAATTCAAACTGGCAGCATTCAACAGCTTCAGTGCATACCAAGCTGTGCTATTAAATAAGGCAGCTTTTCACAAGTGGACTATCATTTGATGCAATGAAGGTGAAGAGTTTCTGGATGGTGGAATAGAAAATATTGTACTGTTTAGTCTCTGGAAATTAAAAGGACATACTTAAATCTAATCATCTCCTTAAAAGATAACTTGATATCTGATATTCATTAAGGCTATAAATTTTCCTTGGTGTCTTGAACATTGCATTTATTCTTGGAATTAATTTATGAAATCCTCAAAATGTGTTGGGAAAACAATAGGCATGCTCACTGAAGAATTCTTATAGATCCAACACATCAGAATGATATCAGCTTGACTAAAGTTGTTCTGTGTTTTATAACCACTAATGATTATTTCATAATGAGGGTAGCTTACTTGCTTATCCTCAACTTGCCAACTTTGTGTGATAGTAGAACAGTAGATAGATTCAAGATGACTGGGTTGGTTGTCCATTGACCATTTTTTCAGTCAATGCAACAAACTGAACTCTGACAAATGTTGATTTTTCAGTCAGTGCAACCTCTTGGTCAGAGACCAGAAGGGTATCGTTGGTATTAGTGATAATGTTGGGGGGAATCAAAGAAAAATTCACAGTGATACAGAACAGACAGAATCAGGTTAGCCTCATCTCACCAACCTTGTTTATCCTTTTTTTAACCACCAACATTGAAGTTGCGGCAGGTGAGTAAAAAGAAAACAGAGAAAGTTTTCCTAGACAAATCTCATTGTTTTGGAATCACTCCAGAATTTTGTTTGTTTCAAAACTGGTTAATTCTTCAATAAAATTACAAGGTTGAATAGGGGAAACAGTGCCTAGTTTAACCTCAAACAAACTCATATCTATTTTGTGATAAAAGTATTCCCTCCCACATGTAAGGATACATATTTCTTGGGAAGGTTAATTAAATAGAAATGGGAATATTAACTTAATAAACTACATTGTGGTATTCATGTAACCCTCTAATCTTCTCCTATGACTTTGTTGATCATGATGGACAAACAGGGCTATGTAATTCATATACTCAAATGAATAATAATTACATAATAAGATTTGAAGATGACCCATCTAAAGCTGATTTTGTTGCAGACATGGTACACGATGTGCAGGAGAGATTGCCATGCAAGCAAACAATCTAAAATGTGGAGTTGGAGTAGCATACAATTCCAAAGTTGGAGGTAAGAAATATTAACAGTAATTCTATTTTAGCAGTCTGTTTCTTTGCTGGAGTATCCAGAGATCTGTTTGAAATGCTACTGGAGAGGTACTGAACAAAGGAATATTAAATTGAATAGCAAGGACAGAAGAGATGATGGTATGCTTTCTGTTTCTATTATGCATTCTGATCTTACAAAAGATTGAAGGGGTTATTCATTGCTGCAGTCTAATGAATTTCAACAGAACACTGAAAATAATACTTTCATTAAGTACCATAATCCCTGAGCATCAGTGGCTGATTAGATTGCTACTATATACTTATTCATGTGGCCTACAAATATGGGTTGAAATTCAGTTATTTATTATTTTTGTCACGTTGACGTGAGCATGTCATGGCCTCAACTATGCATTCAAACCGCTACTATCACATTCAAGTCTAACAACTTTCAAGACATTCCTTTAACTGTGATAAAAAAAAAATCTTCTAGTTTTCTAAATTCTAAATGGGAGTTACTAATATACTATTAGTTTGGAGAGGAAGAGGGTTTCCTAAGAAATTAGAGGAATGTCAACAAACTAACTAATTCAACAAGAGTATTTATGTATGCTTGTATGTAAGTATCCATTAGTTAATTTATGTTAGTGTAGATTTTTAAAAGCTCTATAAGTAATTCCCTAATTGTTTTTATTTTGCTTTTCAAATAAATATATGATATCTATACCTTATCACAAAAAAATAAAACCTCTAAAGCAGTGGTTCTCAATCTTAAAAATCTTACGTATGGACCAATATGCAGAATTTCTCAGCTAGCATACTGGGAGTTGAAGTCCACATGTCTTAACTTAGCAGTGGATCTTAGCCAAGATCCACTGCTCTAAAGTGAAGACCATTTTCTCATCAGTCAAATTTTCAAACAGTTCCATAATTAAATAGTCTTTTGGCAAAGATAAGGTCTTTCATATTAATATATTTCATATTAAAGTTGTACACAGACCTTTTGGTGATTAACAGAAGCAGGGATGCAGTTTAGCATTGTGGGGTGGAGATAAGGGGAGGCACCCGATCTTTGTAAGATCTGAAAATGGAAACCAACCATAGGATACTATAGAAAAATAAGCTGGGTGCCACACTGACTTTTCCTCTACTACCTGCTACCATACTGTTTCTTTGCTGGTATAAAGTGATCAAATAGCATATTTTCAAATCTGATTTTGTTTTCCTAATTCACCTTTTTTGAAACAACTGGATCTCAAACCAGAGTCAAAAAGAATCTGCTACGGTGGATGTAAAAAGTCTGTAGATCTCTTCTAATTTTTTTTACATCTCAAAAACCTGGCATTTTAAAAGGCATGTGTAGGCTTTTAATATCCACTGTACATTCTGAATGACCTATATTCAATCCAGTCCTCTGTACTTAGGTCCTTGCTGTTTAGAAAAGTTTCCGTTTTGACATCGTCACAAGAACTGTTTTGTACTGGCCATTCAAAGAGAACACAAAATAATGGCTGATTAGGATTCTCTCTCACTCTCTCTCTCTCTCTTTCTCTCATAAAAGGGATCAGAATGCTGGATGGCATAGTCACAGATGCCATTGAAGCTAGTTCAATTGGGTTCAATCCTGATCATGTGGATATTTACAGTGCCAGTTGGGGTCCAAATGATGATGGGAAAACTGTTGAGGGACCTGGCAGACTAGCCCAAAAGGCTTTTGAATATGGAATTAAAAAGGTAAGACTTCTTAACACAGAGCAAAAAAGCAGTTAGTACGTGCCAGAAAATGGGTTGTTTTCTATCATCACTCTCTCACACCTTGTTTTTCTTTTTTTCTTTGCTGACTTTTTTCTACTTATTTTCCTTTGAATATTAATGAGATTTTATACAAAGAGTTTCCTATAAAATATTAATAGAAATTGCCTACTTCCTGAATATTGCATTATTATCTAGTGCAGCATCAAAATGTGGTGCATTATTTTATAACAGAGTGCATAGCTCAATTAGTTATAATTAAGATGATGTGAATACTTGAAAAAAATAGCCTTCTTGTTGGTAGTTTAGATCTAGTTAAAGATGTAGCTTCATGAGCAATTTTTTAATGCTTTTTGATTCTAAAAACCAAGATAACATTTAAACCCACTTACTAAGCCTCTTGGATCTGCCTGATTTTTTCTGAAATTTGGCTTACCCAATTTTTCAAGATATTCTTTCATTAACTGTCCTTTCACCATTTAGACAGAGCTATTTTGGGGGCTAATAATCTGATAGGAAGTGGATTTGCTGACAGATGCAGCCAACACTTGACTCAGCTCAAGTTCAATTTCACTGAAAGTGAGGGTATAAACAATCAACAGTTAATTATTTTTAATAATTATCTAATTATTAAAACAATTTACACAACTGGGACATATTATTTCTAACCTTCTCATCCTTGAGAGTTGTTAGTACAACACAATGGAAGAAAACCATTTATCAGGTTCGCCTGATTTACCAGTTACGTCCCTTTCTGGACTGGGACACCCTGCGCATAGTCACTCATGCCCTTGTCCGGATTACTGTAACGCTCTCTACATGGGGCTCCCCTTGAAGAGCACTCGGAGGCTCCAATTGGTCCAGAATGCAGCCGCATGGGTGATTATGGGAGCGACTCAACGCACCCACATGACACCTCTCCTGCGCGAGCTGCACTGGTTCCCAGTGGTCTTCTGGGTGCAGTTCAAGGTGTTGGTTACCATCTTCCATGGGGTGTGTGCTGACTCCTTGTATAAATGGGGAAAGACGCCTTCAGCACATTGTGATTGTGGGGCCCCTCGACAGACTATCCAGCATATAGTGACGGAATGCCCTAACAGAAGGTATCCAGGAGATTCTAGGGACTTCCTCTGCATAACAATGGCAGCTACTGACTGGATCTCCAAACTCGACATCAAACTTTAAAATGTTATTTCTGTTTTCCTTTTAGGTTTTCTTATTGCTTTTTTTTTATTGTTTTAATTGTTTTTAACCTGTAAAAATGAAGTGTTTTAATATTGTGTGTGACCAGCCATACGCTAAATAAATAAATAAACCATCTTTAAAGCACTCCATGGCTTAGGACCCGGATACTTATGGAATCGCCTTCTGCCACCAATAGCCTCCCACCGACCAACATGCTCCCACAGAGAGGAACTCCTCAGGGTGCCATCGGTTAAACAATGTAGACTGGCGACCCCCAGGGGGAGGGCCTTCTCTGTGGGGGCACCTGCCGTCTGGAATTAACTGCCCCCGGGGATACGTATGATTCCTGACTGCGTACCTTTCACCATGCCCTTAAGACTCTGCTTATTACACAGGCTGGACTGGCTTAATAAGAATTTGGATGGGGTGTTTTAAATTTGTGGGTTTTTAACTGGGGAGCCAAAATATTTAATTTGTTTTAAATTGCTTTGAAATTTTGTATTTCATATTGTTTTATTCTGGCTGTACACCGCCCTGAGTCCTTTGGGAGAAGGGCGGTATAAAATTTTTAATAATAATAATAATAATAATAATAATAATAATAATAATAATAATAATACCAAATTGGGGACAACTGAATTCTAACAATTGCATCACTAACTTGGAATTTTATTTTGGAAGGAGAAAAGAGTTTTCCTCCACTAAGAACGAAGTCAAGAGATGATCGACCTGGAAATAAAATGAGTTTATCAAGTTTAAGGTCAATACTGGGAAATGCACCAGTTTTTTGTTTTTGTCAATCCCCTGCAATACAATCCCACTTTAAAAAAAATTAAATTAAGATTAAAAAAATAATTTTAGTTCAAAGAACAAATAGCACTTGCCAACTGCCACCATAATAATGCTTTCATGAAGAAGTCACTGGCCACTTGCTGCTTCTACAAAAGAGTATTTTATTTATTGGGGTGGGGGTTAGCTTGAGAAATGAGACAGGCAAGATATAGAGTTGTTTGATGTAGATTGTGGACTTTACTTTAAAATCAATGCTTTTCAAGAGGGGAAGTACCCAATCCAAACTCAGGATTGTCTAATTGTGCATTTTTGTAACACAAAATTATTGGTTAAAGGCTGTGTGGGTTCAGATAATCTGCTATACTAGGCTATTATAATTTGGTGTGGTTGTGGTTCAGTTTTGCTATTCAGAGAATTCTGATATAGTTTAGCAAGCTGCATGAACCAAACTATCATGGCCATCAAATTAACCCTATGTTTTTATTTTGTTTAAACATAGCATTAAAATGGGGGGGGGGAGGTGGCTTAGTGGTTAAAGATGCTTAGCTTGTCAGCCAGAAAGCTGACAGTCCGATTCAAGACCCACGTACTGCATTATTGGGGAGGTCCCATTACTTGCCCCAGCTCCTGCCCACTTAGCTGTTTGAAAACATGCAAATACGAGTAGATGCCATATTTTTCAGAGTATAAAATGCACCTTTCCACCCCCAGTAAAAGAGGGTAAAAATTTGTGTGTGTCTTATACACAGAGTGTAATAAGTCCAGCCTCTCAAACGGAAGTTTCAGAGGCTGAAAAAAAAGCCTCTCAAATGGAGGTTTCAGAGGCTGAAAAAAAGCCTCTCAAACGGAGGTTTCAGAGGCTGAAAAAGCAAGGCACAGAGCTTACCTGTTGCTAAAGTTCACCTCTGGGAACAGCTGATTAGGGGTATTCTGGGAGGCCGATCCATCCACCAATCAGCTTTTTTCTCCCCCAAAACTAAGGTGCGTCTTATACTCTGGTGCATTTTCTAGTCTGAAAAACACGGTAAATAGATACCACTTTAGTGGGAAGGTAAAAGCATTCCATGTGCTGAATATACATTCAGTGTATAGTCATGCTGGCCACATAATCATTAAAAAGTCTTTGGACAATGCTGGCTACTTTGGCTAAGAAATGGAGATGAACACACCATCTAAAGTTGGACACTACTGAACAGGGGAAACCTTTCCTTTTACTTTTAGTATATTAAAACCCAGCAATTGTATATTTTACTTGGATTTAGGGTTTAACAAGCTATACAAAATTAGCCTATCTTCTTTCATCACCTTTTTTTTCTTTCTACTGCCTCTTATTTCTCTTCTGCTGTCATTCTCTTCTTTCTCTCCTACACAGTTTTCCCTGCTCTCTTTTTTATTTCCTTTTTAGTCTTTGGAGAAAATCATTGTCCTACTTTCTCCTGTTCATCAGTAATTTTTGAAGATTCATTCAGTACACAGACACTTTAAATCCTTTATACACATCAGGAACATCAAAATGACACACCAGCATGCCATCAACTCTACCCTTTTTATACTCCCTGGTAACATCATGACACACATATGAAACAGAAGGTCTTGCACTGTGACAACACAATGGGTTCTTCATCATTTTGAGCCTCTTGCTCCATCACTACAGACTCAGCTGTCCTGATTCATTTCTGGATTTTGAATTTTCCCTATGAAGTCAAGAGAGGGATACACAGACTATACAGAGCACAATTCTTCATCCTTGCTTTCCTCCCAACATAGCTACATTTGACAGAGATTATACATTGTGCAAAATAAGGCAAATAAGGAGTCATATTTTCCTAATGAGAGTTATTAACATTTTCTACATGAACAATTCAAGAAAAGGTTTCTTTTATTACCACTGCTATACTTGTTATAGTCTATGAACTATCTCTTTAAACATTCACCCAAGCATTTTAATAAATGCGACTCTTATAGTGAATATACTTTCATTTATCTTTTTTTAAAGTAGAAATTTCCTACTGAAATGTTAATAGTCTCCTAGCTCCAGCTTCACAGTATTTTTTATTTTTAGATGGCCTTCTCTTTTTTCATATTCTTGTGTGGTGTATGTATATGTGATTTTGTTTATAGCTCATCATTCAGAAAGGCAGCTAGTGATGAGCAGGAACAATTAATTTCTGATGTTAACAGAATAACACAGTTGGAAGGGACCTTGAAGGTCTTCTAGTCTAACCCTCTGCTCATGCAGGAAACCTATTATCATATTAGACAAATGGTTGTCCAATCTCTTCTTTAAAACCTTCAGTGCTGAAGCACCAAAATCTTCTGAAGGCAAGTTGTTCTACTGATTAATTGTTCTAAATGTCAGGAAATCTCTCCTTTCTAGGTCCTAGGTTGGTTCTCTCCTTAATTAGTTTCCATCTATTGCTTCTTGTCCTGCCTTCAGGTGCTTTGGAGAATAGGTTGGCCCCCTCTTCTTTGTGGCAGCCCCTTAGATATAGGAACATTATTATTATGTCACCCTTAGTTCTTCTTTTCACTAGACTAGACATATCCAATTCCTGCAATCGTTCTTCATGTTTTAGCCTTCAGTCCCCTAATAATCTTTGTTGCTCTTCATATGTTTTAGCCCTCAATCCCCTAATCATTTTTCTACAGGGTCTTTTACACTGTGGCGACCAAAACTGGATGCAACATTCTAAGTGTGGTCTTACCAAGGCATTATAAAGTGGTACTAACACTTTACATGATCTTTATTCTGTCCCTCTGTTAATGTAGCCTAGGACCGCATTGGCTTTTTTAGCAGCTGTAGCACACTCCTGGCTCATATTTAAGTGGATTGTCCACTAGGAGTCCAAGATCTCTCTCACACTTAATACTATTGAACCAGGTACCACTTACTTTTTTCACCATTGAATTTCATTTTATTAGATAGGGCCCAGTATTCAAGTCTGTCAAGATCCTTCTGTATCTTGAGTCTATCTTCTGGAGTGTTAGCTATTCCTGCCAGCTTGGTGTCATCTGCAAATTTGATGAGTTCCCCTTCTATCCCCTCATCTAAAGATATTGAAGAGTACTGTGCCTAAGGCAGAGCCTTGGGATACCCCACTGCGTATTTCCCTCCATGTAGATGCAGTTCCATTAAGTACTACATGTTAATTACTGTTAATTATTGGAGAACCAAGAATTATGAAACAATAAGAAAATACAGAGTTAAAGGCTTTACTAGTTTGTTCTATGAAATGAACATGCACTTAAGCTTTAAAATGCTAGTGCACATGTATTGACTCTTGCTAGTCACATAGATCATCAGTCCCCAAGCTTTGCGGTTTGGCAGCCCAGGGGGGGCGGGGGGGGGGGAGAACTTGTGCAAGTTGAACTGTGCATGCATGTATATGCCTGTTGGCCTGCTGTTCTCACAAGTCAAGCTGCACATGTGCATGTGTGCACTGGCCGGCAGCTCATGTGGCCCAGTCGTGAATAAGCCACAGCCCAGTAGTGGGCTGAGACCTGGGGATTGGGGATCCTGACATAGATAATGCATTATCACCATTTTGTTGCAATACAAAGATGTGCTAGAATCATTTGTCTTTTCTCTGAGCAATATTGCATACTTTTCTTTTCATTTTGGGGGGGGGGGGGTGGCAGATCATTGGTTAATATATTTTATATTAACCTTAATAAGCTTAATAAATAAATAAATAAATAAATATTCAATGCAGCAAATGGCCATGAATTAAATAAATACTGTAGTCAAAGCTTGAGCAGGATTTGGGCAGAGTTGTGAATATCTGAGGCCTATACATTAAGACTAGGAATAATCCTTTTAAAAGAAATTATCAACAAAGAGTGAACACTCCATTTAATTATTCAGAGCTTTATTAAATGATTGTATTGTGATGGAATAGATGCACCACATGAAATATATATTAGTATTTCCCAGAATATTAATGTAATGCATTAATGCAGCTATTGTTTATTAGTTCTGTAATTCCTTCGATTCCTTAAAGTATATAGGTATGTTTCAAAGATTGTCAAGATATCAGCATATCATTGCTAGGAAAACAACAGCACTTTAACTTCTCAAGTATTGCATTTTAAAGAGTGAAAAATGATTGGCTTATTGCAAACAATGTATGACTTCATGGATCATGAATTATTCTCCTCATAATAATATTTGCATGCGAAGTACTAGAAAGGGGGAATCTCAAACAAAAACAAACTTTTATCAGTGCAGTGAGTTTTACGCCAAGCAGTGAACCCTGAATCTTCACTTAGAAAAAAGTATTTGGACATTTGAAGTAGATCATCCTTAATTTTTCAGGGGTATGAATTAGCCTGAACTCCACAAGTTCCTGAAAATAGCTCCTTCTACATTTTGGAGTGTGCAATGTCTATTTTTATCTTTACCAGCTTAGTGACTGGCCAACATTTTACTGAAGTGAGAGTTCTTGTGGATTTTTGCACCATTAAATTATAATGCTCCTGCTTTGCCTATTAAAATGTATAATCTATCCAGCAACAACTCTCTGAGACTGAATCATGAGGACAGCCCAAGACCTGAGAAAGCCTAATTTTGTTGTTTTCTGTCCACTGATGATAGTTTTCATGCCATATTCTGTGTGAACTCCTTATTGTGTCCTCATTCCCTTTGTACCCTCAGCTTTCTGACTGAGATGTTAGCCCTTCAAACATTCCAGTCCATTATCTTATTTTTATCATTAGATCTTATCTTAGGATCTCTTTGGATAAATTAAGCTTTTATTCATGCAGGGAAAAGGTCCTTGCTTACATTGTTCTATGGCAATCATTCCCTTCAGAACATTCAAAAACATTCTATGATATTTAGATATACTGCTTACCTTTAAACCAATTAAATATATGGATCTGTCAAAATAACATGTTAACTGTTATTTTGTTCCAACAAAATAAGGGAGCTTCCTTACTCTGATTCTCATGTTTAGACTTACTCACAAAATGAACATAAAAATTACATCTGGGAGAAAGTGCATTTTTACTCACAATAATAAGAATAGAATAGAATAGAATAGAATAGAATAGAATAGAATAGAATAGAATAGAATAGAATAGAATAGAATAGAATAGAATAGAATAGAATAGAATAGAATTTTTTATTGGCCAAGTGTGATTGGACACACAAGGAATTTGTCTTGGAGCATATGCTCTCAGTGTACATAAAAGAAAGATACATTCATCAAGAATCATAATAACTTCTTTTCTTTCATTTCCTTTAGGGAAGAAAAGGGAAAGGTTCCCTTTTTGTCTGGGCTTCAGGGAACGGTGGCCGCCAAGGAGATAATTGTGACTGTGATGGTTACACAGACAGCATCTACACAATCTCCATCAGCAGTGCTTCACAGCAAGGCCATTCTCCTTGGTATGCAGAGAAGTGCTCCTCAACACTGGCCACAGCATACAGCAGTGGGGACTATTCTGACCAGAAAATTGTAGGTTGTTTTTACCAGATTTAACCATTGTTGGGGGAGGGGTGGCAGCCACAAAGCAATTAGTAGAACAGGGATGGTAAAATCATGGAAACTAGCCTTAATGCTCTAACAATCATAATGCAGGTATAGTGGGCATTTTTATTCAGGATTAAACTTCATTTTTAAAATAAGCTCCTGGAAAAAAATGTGGCTGATGATTGGTGACATTGGGAGGTATTTTGGGAGGAGAGCTGCAGGAATTTTCAAAGATAAATTCTGTTTGTAAAGATTTGCAAGAAAAAGCCATCAAAAGCATACCATAATCATATTGCTGAAATAACATATAATCAACTTTTATTCAAATGGGACTTTTATTCAAAAGGCAAGTATAAAGGCAAAGCTAATATGCAAAGGACAGTCTCTTTATGAAGAAAACATAAATTGGTTGAATTTGCTTTCAGTGCCAAGAATGAAAATTAGGAAGTTTGGGAGGCCATGTATCTTTGGGAAATGCAAAACAATTGCCTGGATTCATGAAAGGGCAGGGGAGATAATGATATGGGAAGTAACCATACTATTGATCTTTTGGTTGTCTCCCTTCCATCTGATATCTTGGGTTGTCACTGAATCAAGATGGAATCGAGGACAGATAGTTATGCTCAATAAAGAGAAAATTTCCTCAAAGATTGGCTGTTTGGAAATTCAATTTATTTTGAGATGACATTGTAGCCTGACACAAGATATGTGGAAAATGAAAGTGGATATAACCTCTTTCCAATAAATTCTAGTGTTTTATTGAGAAAGTGAGAAGAAAGGATAAAAATAACCAGTACAATTGATCAAAAATTCCAAAATGTTTCATCTAAGGTCTATTGACCCTGATACTTACTACTGTACATTCACATGTTCAAATTTCAATACTATACTTCCATATATTGGAATTTTGCAGGCAGTAATGTGAGGCACTTTTTCTAAGCAAAGCACTTCATTTTCTAATAAACCATCTGTTTCATTTTCCAAATTATAAGCGCTGTGCGTTGTTAGACTGAGAAGAAGGGAAATAAAAGCATCTGCTATTAACTTGTATGTGGTTTTTAATCTGGCAATCATTTTACTGTGATCCATTGTATGATTCAACAGTAATTCTGAAACACTTATTTTTATCTTACTAGGATTTCACATTAAGATGCGTGCCTTTCATATAGCATTATGTTCATTCAAAATAAGCTATTTCAATTAAAAAATTGTAGGCATAGTGGATGGGGAGGGTTTTCAACATCTGGAAGAGAACAACATGTTCCAAGGCAGTCATGGAGAAGTATGCTTTTGTGCATGGCCACAATTAACCTTTATATGATGTTTATTTCCTTCAGATAAGTGCGGATCTACACAATGAATGCACAGCCACTCATACGGGGACCTCTGCATCTGCTCCTTTAGCCGCAGGGATTTTTGCTCTAGCCCTAGAAGCAAAGTAAGCCTTCTTAAACTTCTTCCTACTTAGGAATGCTTGAAACTTTAATTTAATTCACATTTCAAGCAACTGGCCTGTTCCATATTGCCAGCATAAACATCTAAAGCAGAATAACAAAATATATTCAAACAAACCTAGAAATTTGAAGTATAATTTTCTTCTTGGATATGTAGACCAGAAGGACCACAGATAAAATTGATAAGGATTGTAAAGAGAATTATTAGTCTTATCCTATATTGTGATTATTGTGATTTTTTCTTAATGTCCTTATGGAACTATTGCAGTTTCATTCTTTGAAACTTTTAAAAAATTCCCTTCAAAGAGGGCTTGAAGACAAGAATCAGAAAAACCACTAAAAAAGTAGATAGTAGAAAACAGGGATGAAATCCAGCAGGTTCTGACAGGTTCTGAAGAACCGGTAGTGGAAATTTTGAGCAGTTTAGAGAACCGGTAGCGGAAAATTTGAGTAGTTTGGAGAACCGGCAAAATATCACCTCTAGCTGGCCCCAGAGTGGGGTGGGAATGGAGATTTTGCAATATCCTTCCCCTGCCACGCCCACAGAACCGGTAGTAAAAAAAATTGGATTTCACCACTGGTAGAGAACAAATATAACACAATGATAAATCGAACAGAACCAATAAATGAGAATATTTGTAACTCAGGTTTGAAATGAAGTGTCCTTACTATTCTCTGAGTGTGTTTGTTTTCTTGCAGATGTTTCATTATCCAAATTGGTAACATCAACAGTGCTAGTGATGACGTTACTAGCACTGATGATGTTAACTACTTTGGATAATAAAATGTCTGCAAGAAAACAACCAAGCTCAGAGATCACCAAAGTCCACTCAAATAGAATAGAATAATAAATATTGTATAATAAGGTAACCCAATTAGCTGATCTATTTTCCCAGGAAAGAACAGAGTTCCTTTATCTCTAAGTAGTTTTCTGCATTTTAGTATGAATCTTTCATGACGTTAAAAACAAAATACTGTTGGAAATTCAACAGAGATGCTGATTACTGGGGCTTCTTAACTGAGCACTTATGCTCTAACTGACTCACTGGGGTGTGCTGGATTATGGCCAAAGACGCCAATCCCTTAAAATCAAAATTGACTAGAATTTTATTTGTAACAGTCCTAATCTAACCTGGAGGGATATGCAACATTTGGTAGTCTGGACATCTGAATTTGATCCACTGGCCAACAATCCAGGATGGAAGAAGAACGGAGCTGGGCTGATGGTGAACAGCCGATTTGGATTTGGATTACTCAATGCTAAGGCACTGGTAGATTTGGCTGATCCCAAAAGCTGGAAAGGAGTGCCAGAGAAGAAAGAATGCATAGTTAAGGACAGTGACTTTCAGCCGAGGTAAGAACTGAGACTTTGGTATTTTGGCTTAGTTTTTAGATGAACTCTGATCCAGAAATATATGGAAACCTGTAGCCTTCCCATAGGACATTTTTTTCAGCTGTCCCCAGTCGATTGCTTCCATCTGGCAATGCTTCTGCTATAGAGTTCTGCAGTAAAAAGGCTTATAGACCTTTATTAAACCATCCTGAAACAGCAACAGTTATGAAAAGTGGAAAAAAGCAGAGGAGTGTAATAGAGAAAATGTTCTAATAAAGTTAAATAAGTTAAGAAGAGACTGTTATAGTATTAGGTATGGTATATATTAATATTAGTATTAAGTTAAGAATAGCTAAAATAACAAACATGACTGCAAATTGTATTTGTTATTGTATAAAATATTTGCATAAAATATTTATACCCAGACGACACACTGTTTAATGGAAGATGATGTTTGAACCAAAATTTAAAAAAACAACAACCCAGAACAGTTGCATGGAAAAAGCAAGAAGAGTGGGAAAGGGAATGAATGGGGATTATGGCATACATTTTGCATTCAGAAGAAACCAGATTCAATCTATCGAAACAACAGGTGGCATGTAAAATATGACAGCCCAATTAGTCTTCAGCTGGGGCCCACTACCATCTATATTTGTTTTGAGCAGTGTTTCCCTGCAACAGTGAATTATCTTGGTATTTTTCCTCAATAAACCTGAATAGCACTCCAAAGCTTTATGGGAATTTAAAATTGCTTTGAAGGACTTCTGTCATAGTAAAAGCAACTTTCATTAAAAAAAAATTTCTTTAAGCAAAACTTCGTACTAAACCTGTTTTTTATGCTTTTAATGTGTCATTGTACATTGTCCAGAGTCCCTCTGTGAGGGAGATGGGCAGTTCTTATATATGAGAAATAAGTAAATAAATAATCTTCGCGGATTTTTAAAACTGCATCAGAACTTCATGAAGTAAATTAAGTTTCTAATCATATTGCCAGGTTATTAAAATCTAGTGGTGAAGTTACCATTGAAATTCCTACCACAGCTTGTGAAAGCCAAGAAAATGCCATTAAATCCTTGGAACATGTACAGTTTGAAGCAACAATTGAATATTCCCGCAGGGGTGACCTTCACGTGACCCTGACTTCCCCATCAGGTAAGATCATAACATTGTCTATTTCTGTACTAGCTAGTAATTGTGGCATAATTTTTTTAAATATTTCAACAGATACAAAAATAAAGAATAGCTTGAGAAATGGAATACCTGCCAATAAGTTAGAATGGAAATAAAGAAAAAAAAAACGTGAAATTTCAAATAAAAAATATATATTCATGAGAACATTTTGGATAGCATGAATCAGTCTAAACCATGCACATGTGCATTATCTAGGCAAATCATGCACCTTTGCCTTATTAAAATGAAAGCAATCCTATAGCATTTCAGAAGAAGGCTTCAGCTATTTCTACAGGTTCTCTAAAGTTTCAGATTACCAATTCAGCATTAATGAATCGATTTCACCCAGCCCAATGCACTTCATAAATCAGACAGGAGGCTGATAGTTCTCATAGTTCATTAGGACTGATATTTCTTTTTATTCTAAAGATAATGTACTACAGTGAAGATTATTGACTATTGATATCCTTCTTCCCTGGGATTTGTTTCATCTTTTTATAAGTGTAATCAGATGGTCTTATTTTATCTGGTGACAGCAAATTCCATAATTTGACTGGTTTCTATTGACCCTATTCAATTGGTCCCTGTGCAGTTTGATTCAGTACACTCCTAAAGTACCAATACCAATACTGTTAGTGTAAAGTAGATCTAACAAAACTATACATGTCTTTTATGGAAGGCACACCAAACGCAGAGTTACATGTCCAGCCATTGTTGTTTAGTTTATTAGAATAAGACAGCATTCTTAATTTCATATTTTGCAAGTCATATATTATGGCATTTTTGCTTTGTTCTCTGTTAAATAATGGTGCATGGTCAACAGAGCAGTTTTCCTTCTTTGCTCAAGCTTCACAGCTTTCTGACATTCTATTCGGGTTTCAACTGGATTTGTGTCAAAAGAAAGAGGATGAATTTTTTGGTGACGCCATCTTCCTTCTTGTATTCATTTAAGTTGACATCTTCCCTTACAGTTTTGAACAGAAGTGCTTTGAAGAAAATAGGTTGCTAACTGCAGATAAGTTGAGGAAACAAAATTAAGAAGGCTGATGATTAGAGGGGACTGTATATTTTGCATGCAGAAAGAAGTTTCTGTTAGCAGTGTCTCCAAGTAGGCAAAAGGTGGGAAAGTCTCCTGCCTGAAAATTTTGGCAGTTTAATATGTTCCCTGACATTCATCTTTTCTAAATATAAAACAAGTATTTTACCTATGGGACTACCTATTTCCCAGACACATAGTCTAAATAACTTCTTAAAAGTTGATTCAAATGTTACGATCCAACATTCACATACATTGTGCTTTTGGCAATCTCTTCTTTTCTCCATCTGTCTGGGCATATAGTGAACACCCTGGCAGCTTGATATGGCACATCCCACACCAACGAATACTAACTCATTTTATATGTTTTATGAACTTCAATCCCGTGATGGATTCAGCTAGTTCAGGCCAGTTTGGGCGAACTGGTAACTAAATTGCTAGCTGGCTCTGCTCCTCCCCACCCCACCCCTTCCAGGAATCTCCCCGTGCCCCATTTTGGCTCCAAGGTAAGTGCAGGGTAGCCTCCTAGGCCCAAACAGGGTGAGGGGGGCGCATCCCCCCCTCTGGCCCATTTGCTCCCAGGGAGGGTGCAAAGGCCGAGTGCTGCCTGTCACCCCATGGCCACGCCCACCATGGCCACGCCCACACAGCTGGTCATTAGGGCAGAGTACCGGTTGTTAAATTATTTGAATCCCACCACTGTTTCAATCCATATGTTGAAAGAAGCAATGAAATCAAGCCAACTTCTCTGTCCTTTCAAAATCTATGTATTAAGCATAGATATCTGAAGAAGAATCCTCTATGTTCATAGACTTCCAGAGATATATTTTTATAATACAACTTCCATGCAAACCTACATGCACACAATCCTATACACATAGGCTCACTACTCAAGTTTTGATACTCCTATTAATGTGAAACTGATCTCATAATTTCTTTAATATAAAAGGATATAAATTTCCTTGTTGCTAAGTACACAAGATTATCTATCTGGGATTTATCTATGGTCCTTTACAGCCCATTTCACATTGATCTGGATTCAACTCTATGCTGCTGTATGCCTATGTTTTTAGTAGTTTTTCTGCAGCTAAGCTGATTGACTTCTGGCTCATCTCAAACTCAAGAATCAATCAATACCTTGCCACCTTTTTCTCAAGCTTCCTAAACTGAACAGAGAGGTAGCTGTTGGTCAGCTAGAGAGATTTCTGTCTGGTTCATGATGAATGCTGAGCATTGTGAAGATTGTAGCAGTGATGACACAAAGATGATTCTGAGGATACAGAGGTTGAAACTCTGGTTGTGTGTCTTTTGCCTGAAGTTGAATTTTATATTATCCCATATTGGAATGTCATTTTTTTCTTTGTTACAGGGACAAAAACAGTCTTACTGGCTGAACGGCAAAGAGATAAATCACCCTATGGTTTTAAGGACTGGGATTTTATGTCAGTTCACACCTGGGGTGAGGATCCAACAGGAACATGGATTTTAAAAATAATTGATACGGTAAGGAGGAAAAATTGTATGTATGGATGCAAAATAAGATATAGCAAAATAATACTACTAATCATGATTTGTTCAACTAAGCTAAATATAGCTCGGAAATAGGTTAATGAGAATTAATTTTTTTGCAGCTTCAGTAGTTCAACTACTGAAAGTTAAATGTATCAATTTCCAACTTTTGCATTTTCTTCTCAAATAATATTGATGTTTCTGTTGTAAAACCTTCCTTCCTTCCTTCCTTCCTTCCTTCCTTCCTTCCTTCCTTCCTTCCTTCCTTCCTTTTATTCTGAAATATGGCCTTAATTTCAAGGTGAAAAGTTTCTACTGACTTCAGAATGGAACTATTTCTCCTACTCCATTGGCATTAAATTATAAGACTAGTTTCCCACAAGCAGAAAAAAAAACAACATATAGGATGAAATAGGCATAAAATAAGATTAACAATGAATAAATGATCAAATGTTTCACAATTAAAGCTAGACATTGAAATCATGTGACATCTTCCTCTTCTGGTTAAGCAGAAGTCTTTTTTACCTTTTCCTTTTTACCTCGGAAGGGACTAGAGACTATTATACTGAATAGATCAGTATACATAGCAAATATATTTCTTGTGGCTGATGATTTTAGCTAAATTTAAATATTTTGTTGAGAAATTAAATACAAAGTCAAAATGTTTTCCTCATGTTGTTAGCTTTGTTCTTTTTTTGAACATGTGTTTAACTCTAATTTGATTTTAAATGTTAGAACTGATTATTTTAAAGGGGTCCTAATGAATGTATTGATAACAAAGGTCAACAATGAAAAATATTTAATTAGTTGATCACTGGTGGATGGGAGTGTTTGTATTAGTGATTATATAGAATAATGGATATATATATATTTAAAAAATTATTTAAAAACAGAATACCTGATGATTTAAAAGACAAAAAGCAATAGCATTTCAATGCAAACTAGCAAATAGAAAAAACAGCATTTCTGAATGCATGGCATTTTGCTGCTCTAAAAAGTAATTCCTGCTCCAATTAGCCTTAACTTTAATCACTGCTACCAATGGGATTTTTACTAAGACTCACTGCTTATAATGAATAGAATTTATCCTTAATTTTTTAGAACAGTTTTAAGGTATACTGGTACTTTTGGGGCCTATTTAAGAAATACAATGGTTATGATTTTTGTTGTTATTATTATTATTTTAATCACATTTATCTCCTGAAATGCCAAGTAGGCAAATTGTGAACTTCAGATAGAGAGTTGCATAACAATTAAAATATTTTAGAAATGTTACTCAATGGCTCATCACCTATAACTCAATTTAGACGGAAATGAATAGAGATTCTTCCAAGATAGAAATGAGATGATTTATTCATTTCATTTTCCTCAATATTTTTTAAAAAACTAAACTATGGTCAGCTCATTTGTGCATAAATATTCGTATGGTTCTCAAAATGTATATTATTTTCAATTTTTAATATGTTATCTGAAAATAATCCATTTTTTACATACTTTACCCTAGAATATATAGTGGGTGTTTTTTAAATATATGCATTTTTGAGCTGTAAGCTATATTGTACATTTGATAATATAGTATGTTTGGAGACATTAATGTGTTCTGATTTACATATATATTCAGAAAGTGAATGGATAGTACAAAATGAATAAGTTTCCCACTCATCCTTTATTACAAATGGTTGCTACTCTTTTAATTAAAATTGTTATGCTTGATATCTGTACATTCAATAGAAGTAACTTTTTGTTACTTCTGTAGCTTTTTAAAGAAACATATGTAGCTTTTTAAAGAAACATTTACATATTCTATTAATTTTGGAGAGATGATAAAGAAGCAGTCAATATGAGTATATAGACATTATCCAATTTAAATAGTTTAAGATTAAATAAGCATTTTTAATACTCTTGTGTTTTTATCTCTTAAACTTATGGACTGCAAAAAGATTGACTATTACACTTTTCCTCAGACTAAAAGAATACAAAATGAAGGCAGGATTGTGAACTGGAAATTGATTCTGCATGGCACTTCTACGCGACCTGAACATATGAAGCAACCTCGCATCTATACATCATACAACACTGTCCAAAATGACAGGAGAGGGGTGGAAAAGATGATAGACTCTGTGGAGGTACCCATTTAGCCTTTTCCTATCTATAATTTCTTTATAATATGTGAAATAAGTGAGAATAAGTTTTCTTCTAAATTAATATAGACTAGTCTGTCATGAATTTGTCTTTAAAATCCATCTAAATCAACATTGCTTTTCCCTCCTTGGAGTTTGGAATTTCCCAACATTAGATGTGATCACGACTACTTGATTATATGGATTTTAAAGACAAATTCATGAGAGACTAGCATAAAAACAATAGCTACAATAGTGGCCAAAATTGTGGAAACCTTTTGGGAAAAGTGCATTTTCTAAAACTAGCTAATAACACCACTATTTTTTGGAGTAGTGCCATAAAATTATATATCAATGGAAAGATAATTTAATCAAGAATGTAATGCAGTAACTTTTATGAAGGATTTGTTATTAGAATAACAGTTACAGTATAAAGAAGAAGAGTGAAACACGTAGAAAAAAACGAGATATACAAAAAAGACCACATCAGTTAATTATGGCCTTACAACATCTTCCCATGGAATGAACCAAATCTTTTAGTTCTCTAGCTGTTATAATGTGAAACCAAGATTGAATGATTACTTCTATTAACTAGGTTTTATTCCTAAGTCACTTCTGACTAACAGGTTTCTTTAATCAGCTCCGTAGATTTTCAATTGGGTTAAGGTCTGAGCTTTTCCCAGGCCATTTCAGCAGTGGAATATGATTATTTTAAAACTCCAAAAAAAAGTGGTGTTATTAGCCATCAAACCTCAAAAATACACTTTTCCCAAAAGGTTTCCACAATTTTGGCCACTACTGTAGGTGTCATAGTTCAAGAAATTTCTTGTGTGGTGCCAATATGCTGTGCATAAGCAAATTGGAGAAGCAACACTGGAAAATTTGTTATTACCTTAGTCCCCTGCTATCAACTGTTTGTCTGGTCACTAGTTAGTAATGTATATGGTTCAAAATAAGTTCTTATGTTCTAATTCATGTAGAATTAATACATAAACTTCCTAAGTATGCTAATTCCCCAAGCCATTGCAAAATTTCTCCACAGGTCTCTAGAGTATCTTAAGTGAGCTGAGTTTCAAACATGAATAACTATCTTACACATGTTTAGCACCACAGAAATAGAATTCTGTAATTTTGTTCCCAGGACATCCAGCTCAAACAGCATTTGCAGAAAATGCTATTATGATCTATTTTTGGTAATAATCAATAGCTCCTGATATTTGGTACCCTCATATTCATCTTTCAGGACCACACCACCCAAGAAAACCTGAGTGATAAACACAAAGTGAGAGGAAGCAAACAGCAGAACCAAGATGTGGTTCCTTCTGATGCAATGCTCCGTCTACTCCAAAATGCATTCCATAGTCAGCTGGTTGGGAATCATTTACCAAAGAAGATGCTAAATGAAAACACAGATATTCCATATGAACATTTCTATCAAGCTCTCGAGAAACTAAACCAAGGCCCCCAGCTGAGAGACTCAGAGGAGTCTCTATATAGTGACTATGTTGACCTTTTTTACAATTCAAAATCATATAAACACAGAGATGACAGACTACTTCAAGCTTTGATTGATATTCTAAATGAGGAAAATTAAAAAAAAAAGTCCTTGGCAGAAACATTTGGTTGGAAATATTCACATCTGCAATGCACTCCAAATTTCAGACTAAGTGTCATCTTTCCATGAATACAATTGGTATTATTCTATATTTAATTATCACATAAAGAATGAAGAAAACAAAAAGTTTGTTAGATATGAAATGACAACCTATTTATTCAAAGCGACCAATAATCCTTTCAGATAGGGCCTCCTTAGGAATGAGTAAAACCAATACCTCTAGGAAATAGCATAAATTCACTGCAACAGTTGTGTTTATTATCCCTCTGTACAAACTGCAAATATTTTAGATTTATTTTCTCTGGCCTATCTCAAAATGTAACATTGTTTGGACATACTAGGAGACTTGTCTGTCTTTCTATTATGGTCCATAATAGGGCATAGTGCTAGAAAGCCACATCCATGCTTTAGGTATATAATAATTTAAAAGGTAGCTTAGATGAGATTGAAAGGGGCCCAAGCTAAATGTGTTTTAGTTTTAGTTCCTTTTGCCTTAAAGCTTCCTTAAAAAAAAAAAAAAACTTTCCCCCCCTTTGTTTGGTAAATCTAAACAAACATGGTACCTCTTCATTCTGTTCTTTTCATCAGGAGAACTCCTTATTACATTAGACAAGCCAGGCATAGATTTTGGAAAAATCAACGTTTCTGTCCTGTTTATTTCAGAGGAGAGTTTGTCCTTGTTTATCTCACAAGAAGAGTTTGCTAGGAAAAGCAGTCTGTGGTAATTGGAGTTGAGTCCTCATGGAAAAGCATTAGATTTTCTTCTTCACTTGTATGAATATCAGCCTTTGCTAGGCTCTCGGGTTCATACAGTTCAAGAGATAGAATTCTCAGAAGAGAGAGATTATTTTTTTAAAAAAGAAAGAAAATTCTAAATATAAATGTCAAAACACTGAATAGCATTATAATTGATATTCTATTTTTTTTCACCCATTGATGTCACTTTTCCCAGCACCCAGTTGAGAGATTGATATCTGTTCAAAACTGATATGATAAACCAATAACCAAAGACCAGAGAGGGTTTTTAAAGTAATAAAATATTCCCTTTAAAAAAAAATGGTTTGGCTGTTACATTAGACATGGCAGCATTTAAAGAGAATAAGGATTAGGGTGAAGTCTGTCAGAGACTGAAATAGATAAAAATATGGAAAAGAAATCATGAAGAAAAAAAAGACATAAAAAGGCTGCAAGATCAGAAAGAAAGAAAAAAGAAGAGGTGGAAAGCATTACAGGCTGAAAGCTATGCCTGAAAAATTACTTTCTCATTTAACAAAAGGTATGAGAAAAATCAATAAGATTCAAAACAACATATAAATCATACAGGGTTTTACCTTTTTCCCAAAGTCCATGTTCTTAGTACATGTAGCCAGTTATTAAAATCAAAACAATCATATTACCAAAATGCTCTACTTTTGTCTCATATTACATTTAGGGCCATGAAAATTAAACTAAGAACAGAGTTTGCCATTATGCCTTAGATTAATCAAGCCTTCTTGAATTTTAGCAAGTTGGTCTTATTGGTTCTGGATACTCCAAAAATGGACTGGAGGATTCATGCAGTCCATAGTTTGCCAACACATAGCTTAAGATCTCAGAGCAAAAGATTATCTCATTTGGAAAAAGCATATTTTCCATTTATTTTACTAGTCATGTGCTTCTAACTACAAAAATGGAACAACAGGGACATCATCTCTCCATCAGTTGCATGGAAAGACATCAGTATCCATTCTGATCATGATCAGCATGGAAAGGACAGCAGTCAAGAGCAGCATGAAACCAGGCACACTTCCTATCTGCTGCTAGTGATTCCTTGCAGGGAAGGCAAAAATCTTGGTTGTTTTTTTTTTTAAACATTTTAATATTTTGGGAAGAGGTTTTTGTGAATTTTATAAATTCTATTAAAGGAACAGAAGTATAATAAGAACTGTAATTATCCCTTTCTCCCTTAATTCAAACATGGTATTATTTTTACATTGAATATATATCATTAGTATTTTTCACCAGTATTCTGTATTTACAATAAGAGTAGCAGAAAGTTCAGCAAGAGAATCATCCAAATAGAAAGCATGAATAGAATTCAAGATGTTTCTCATACAAGGCTATCAGAAGGAAGAGGATGTGGTTTTATTCTCCACAATGATAAAGTATAGGACAAGAAGCAATGGATCAAAGTTTTATAGAAAAAGATATTTAAACTTAAAATTAGGAGGAATGTCCTGACTGTGAGAATAGTTAACTTGCCTCTGATCCTGGAAGTCTTCAAACAAGGTCAAACAATCATTTGTCTGGTGTAATCTTAAGATTTCCTCCCATAAGCAGAGGTTGAACTAGAAGACTTTATTTATTTATTTATTTATTACATGTATTTATATGCCGCCCTTCTCCCGAAGGACTCAGGGCGGCGAACACAAGTTAAGAAACATGTACAATAAAATCGTATTTTAAATCAAATAACTAATTAATGATAAATAAATAATAAACCCAGAGTTAAGACTTGCAAGGTACCTTCCAGCCTATGATTTTATGAGAAACACACAACAAATTATAGGGCATTTCCTTTATTAGGAAAAAGGAAAGATATATCGCACATATCTCTTTGGCTGTATTCATACATGTGTCTTTTCTTTGGTTTTACGCTATGTGGTTCCAAACATTGTTAAAATACTCCATAGCTTAATGCGCAAAATCCGAACCCAGTCATTTCTAACTTAATCTGTGAAGTTTACAAATTTCTGTTCAGAGGGAACAGCAGTAGCATTATTATAATGTAAATTGCTATTCAATAACAGCAGTTGTTAGTATATATATTATGTTATGCTCCTTTATAGACACGAATTATACTTTATTCTTTGTATACAGTCAGTATCCATATTGTGGCCAAAATTAAATGAAATCTAAATTAATCTTGTGCAAATTCTAATAATGTGAATGTTTCCAACCTAGACTGAATCCTAAGAATGCTAAGTTATTTTGGTTAAGTCTTTTCTTGGTGCCAGTATGTGTTTGTGAAAATATAAAATGTAAAATGAAAGACAAAAATGTTTTATGTCAAAGAAAATGAATTATATTTTCTTTACAGGTATTTATAAAGTATTAAAGCTTTTATCAGATATAATTTAATTTAAGAAGAATAAATTATGAGAAACTTTAAAAATAAATAACAATTTTTTATTTGAGCAAAACTGTTTTGTCCAATAAAGATTTTTAGATGGCATGTTGTAATTACAACAGCCACATGTATGTGATGTAATGTTAAAATTTACATTTGTCTAATCGTACATTATACATAATACAACATAATGTGTTAGCAGAGCCCAGACTGTGTGGTCTTACCATTTGTAAAGCAACACAACACCAAAGCAACTCCCAAGACAAATTAGATGAGAGGTATTAGGTGCATTAGTCTAATTACTGAACAAAGACATGGAGAGCTAAATGGAATAGAGAAACTATTATAATAGAGACAGCATTTATAGCAACTTTGGTGGCTGTTTTCAGTACATGAATTTGCAATTAATAAGATAAGTCACCTTGCTCTTTACTATAATGCAAGAAATCAACAGTTGGTACATTTATATGTGGGTGTGAGATTTGTTAATGCAGTGCTTAGAGTCATCCTTTCCCAACTGAACTCTCTTCAAAGGTGTTCATAATAAATGTCCAGAATTCCTTAGGCAGCATGAAGGATAGTGTCTTCCTGCTACATATTTAGATGAATCCACCTTCATCATAGTGAAGAAATGAAGTTGTCCATATGCAGGCACCAATACTTACAAGTTAAACAAGACTTATGAAAATACAATAATCTTATTTTCTTCAGCACATTTAGAACAATGGTTTTCAGGTGAGCAAACTGTGTTAATGAATAGAATCAGGAGAGTGAAAAATTTGTTTGGTATTACAATACTTAGAGAGGTGAGATAATTAATATTTACTTTTCTTATAAATAAAAAAAGAATATTGGCAGGCATTGTTACAAGAATCCGCTCCCAAATTTTGTGATATATTTGTTGAATTTCTAGGCCAGCCAGCTCCAGAGTGACTTTGAATGACTTCACAAGTTAAAAGAAATAACATTATCTAAAAAACAAATTATGTCCAAAGAACAAGATAATCTCAAAGGGGAACAGGCCAACATACCAATTTAAGGCCTGGGATAGTAGAGGAGTTTTTAAAGATCACCTAAAGGCAAATGATGTGAAGACCATATTGCAGTGCTGTTACAGAAAAGGTCCACTTCTTCAGTCATACTAAATGGTATTGTTTAATTGACAGGATAAGAAGCAGGTCAGCAGAGTATGAAACTACAAAACTGGTAGTCTTTTAATTAGCCAACCCCAATGCTATTTATAGGTAATAACCATCACTTTGAATTGTACCCAGATGCCAACTGATAAATTCATGCAGCAAGGAGTGCTACATCATCAGCTTATCCTTTGCTGCTCGTGCTGCTGCATTCTAGACTAGCTGTGATTTCTGAGTGGTCTATAAGGACAGCCCAGGTGAAGCATCTACAAGCAACTGTGAAATGATCAGAATACCAGTTATGGTATGGATGGCCTCTTGATTCAGGAACAAGCATGAATGGCACACCAGTTGAACCTTTGCAAACCTTTGAGTAGTAGGTGGCAAAGCTGCCACCTACTACTCAAACAGCAGAATAATAAAATAACAGAGTTGGAAGGCACCTTAGAGATATTCTAATCCAAACCTTTGCAGAAGCAGGAAACCCTATACTATTTCACACAAATGGCTGTTCACACTAAGGCTCTCCTTAGAAACCTCCAGTGTTGGAACATCTACAACTTCTGGAGGCAAGTCATTCCACTGATTCATTGTTCTAACTGTCAGGAAGTTTCTCCTTAGTTCTAGGTTGCTTCTCTCCTTTGATTAGTTTCCATCCATTGCCTTTTGTTCTGCCTTCAGGTGCTTTAGAGAATAGGCTGATCCACCTTCTTTGTGGCAGCTGTTTAGATATTGGAACACTGCTGTCATGTTATCCCTTAGTCATTCTTTTCATTAAACTAGACATACCCAATCCCTACAACTGTTCTTGATATTTTAACCTCCAGTACCAAATTCTCCAGATTTTGTACCCATCCTAAGTGAACATATGCAACCACAGGGCAAACATGCAATATCTCCAACCCTCAAAGAACCAAATACCTATAGCCACTTGATCTAGCTGCACTTAGCCTGACCTTATTCCTCCCCATCCAGACCTCATCAGCCTCCAAGCACTGGGATAAGACCCAGTCAGGGGTCAAGATGTACAACTAAGTAACATCAACACACTGATGATACCTGAGTCCACACTGCCAGATGACCTCCCCCAATAATCTCATGCACATGTTAAGCAGGAAAGCAGGTGACTGCATTAAGTTCTGAGGCACCTCACATAGCTGCCCAATAGAGGGTCTAAGTCTCATTCCTGTCCAACAGAGAGTGATCACCCACATTTAATTAGTGGATGTGATAAAACTGGAGAAATAATGTTTTATCACCTTATCACCATGATGCAATCCCTAATGCCGGGTATTACATGTGTTCTCCAACTGCATTCTAGGCATCTTTTCTGACATTTCAAACGTACATACATGATATACTCCAGGCTGCTGGAGAGTGAGGGAACTGATCCCATCTAAAGACCTCAAGGTACAAAAGTCTGACATTTTGATGTGGCATTCCAATCAGGTGGATGAGAAAGAAAAAGGAGGAACAAGGGGAATTTTGGAGATTATATTTACTAGCTTTTGAGTTGTCCCTATCTGTGTCAGAAATAGCTGTGTTGGGTAAGTTAAAAATAATTAACCCCGAAAAACTGATGTTGTTATAGAAATGTATATTAGTCAAAAGACTACAATCATATTAAAAATGGAGACATAGAATCACATTTTTCATTGAGCATGTCATAGAAAGATTGAATTTAACCCACAGCTAGCTAAAACTATCAGCACAAATAATACAAAACCATCATAGACATTTTCTTGGATTTCAAAATAATATTTTTGAACATATAATCATTATAAAAGTTTGCACTAGATAAGCTAAGTTTCTATACTGTCATTCTGCCAAAGAATCTGAATCATTAAAAAAAAATAGCACATGCCCCCCCCCCCAAAAAAACGGGGATTCAAAAGCTCAAGATGGTAGTCACAACTGTGAGGTAAAAGTCTTGACCTTTTTTTAAATCTGTTTCTTGAGCACAATCATGTGATCATGGTCACCAGTTTGATTTTTTTTATTCCCCCTGCACATGCCTCTGCCTACAATATCTTCAATCCTGAGTCTCCCAAATATGTTAGGACTACAACTCCAACAATTCCCAGCCAGCATGACCTTTATTTATTGAAGAATTATGGGAGGCGCCACGTTCAACAGATCTAGAGATTCAAGGATTCTCTAGATTAAGGATCCTTCCTGTCTCCTCCCTTAAAGGAGACAGGAAGGATCCCTTTCTCACTTAGAGAAAGCCAGGCACAAAAAACAGAACTTATCTTTACTTAAGATATCAGAAAAAGCAGATTATGTGGAAAATTGTTTTAATATTGATGTTATTTAACTATTTCTGTATCTTGGAATATACAGTTGGTAAAGAAGCGTGCTCTCCCTTCTCCTTCCCCCCACAACTCCAGTTCAGTCTGATTAATATTGGTAGACAGGTATAAATGAATTTGTTTTTACATTATCTTTTAATGCTTTTCTTTAATAATGCTTTCTTACAATAAAATGCTCTGAATGCTAAATAAGCAGTAATGCAGGCTCCTGCAGGTTGATAAGAAAATGCACTTAGCACAAAATAGCTGCAGGTTTATTAATGAGCTCTGTGTTTCTTCATGGAATAAAGCAATAAAAACTCAACTCTAATAAAGTCTGTGCCATATGCCAGTCCCATTAAAAGTGGTAAACCAGTGTAACATCCTTTCATTTGGAGACAAAGTTATCTACAACTCACGACCTAGCAAATGTTCTTGTTGATAAGAAAGGAATGTTCCATAATCTATAATTCAAATGGCAAATCAAATATCAAGTGGCTCAGTGAAAAGGAATAAAAAAATAAAAGATGTTAGATAATAGCTGGAAATGTTAGGGATACTGAACCTATCCCTGTCTTACAACACCTTTGTATTGGTTCTTCATCTCAGGACAAACACTATTTCTATTTTGTATTCCTGGTTTAGACTGAGTATCCTTTAGTCCAGCCTTCTAAAAATGAATCTTCCCAGCAATTTTCTCCATGGCTATTTTCTCACCCATATCTGCACTCATATTTCATACTAACCAGAATCCCTTTGCCACTAGAATTCATAATTGCCTATGAGAAAGCTTAGTCCAGAATTAAGTTCTCTGCAGGCATGTCCTTTAATTATGGTGTAACTTCTTCTTAAAGTAAGAAATCCTACAGGGAGAAAAGAAAGAAATGCTGCAAAAAAGAAACAAAGATCAAAACCATGGTTTCCAATGAACCTTTCCACATAAGGACGGGTTCACCAGAACATTTAAGTCTAACGTGGCTGATTTGTAAGTTAATATGCTGTGTCAAACCAGACAATTACAGTTTATCCAGTAAACTATACTGCATCTCAACAAAAATAAGACACTGTCTTATATTTTTTTGAACCCCGAAATAAGTGCTTGGCCTTATTTTTGGGGATGTCTTATTACTTTGGGGCATGTGGAGCAAGATGGGGCTCCCCTTGCCATCTTACCTGATTTCCAGCTCTATCTCCCTAACCCTAACCAGAGGAAATAACGGAGACCGGCTGTGCATGCGTTTAAATATTTTTGGGGAGGGCTTATTTTTGGGGAAGACTTATTTAGGGGGGCTTATTTTAGCATATGTGTTCAAAAGCCCAATTGCGCTTATTATCAGGGGATGTCTTATTTTAGTAGAAACAAGGTATTAAATAAATAAAGGCTTTGTGTGTTAACACAGCCAAAATACATTACAAATTGGAGACAGGATTTTTTAATATTCTCCTTCCTTGTTTCCTCAATCAATTCTCCATGGCTGAAAGGTTCAAATAGAAAAATCATGCCTGTATAATCAATCTGAGCATCATTTCAGGTCCATGGAGTCACCCTAGAAATCCATACTCAAATTTTTGAGCATTATATAGCCAGAATAAGTTAACAATTTTGCCCATAGCAGCACTGAAAATACTCCAGCCCAGGAGCAAATCTACCAACTTCTGTAATGTGTAGAAGGGTGTGAGCTTCAGGCCTAGAGAAAGATATTTAATTACTGCATTGCAAATAGAATACAATGAGGCTCTTATCATGTCTGTTCCATTTTCCTTTGCTGCATACGATTTTCTAGTTCACTCAAGGACTTGGTCCAGTATTCATAATTGCTTTTCACATTGCCAGTGCTTTGTCAGCGAAACTATGGAAAGAAACAAATTGTGGTAAAGGTTACCAGCATCTTTAGCTACTAAAATTAGAAGTTGACCTCGTAAGAACCCCATTTTTTCCCATAAGAATATTTCTAATTCTGAAAAGGTACAAAAAGTACCTATTAAAAGGGGTTTCCTGTTCAAAAAGAGAGAAAATTCTAACATTGAAGGATCTTTTATTGTCATACTGCTTTGAAATAAAGAGATTGGCCATTCTGACTTCTAACTCATACATATTTGTGTCCAGCCATAGTATCAATCTCATTAGGCTTCCCTCTTCTAAAATCTAGGAAAACAAACTGAGGCTGTCATCTACATTTACTAGGATCCCTTAAATCACAATTTTACTTGTGGAGAAGTAAAGTGTAAGTAGTTAACCAGTAGAAGGAGCTATTACACCACCTCTATGCAGGTTCAGGAAATACTATTACAACTAATGTATAGCAGGAGATTATGTGAATTGGGGAGCAAATGGGATATTCATGTAGAATGTTAATTCTGTCTTGGCTTCATAAAGTCTGATGAAGTCAACAAGCTATAAAGTATATAGGACTTCTCTTAATGCCTTACAAAATCTGAATGACCAGACAATAAGAAAGAGAATTTTCCATGTCTCTTTGCTTCTATCTAATATTTATCTAGATTTTTCCAATCCAGATACACTAGCTGTAATTGTGTGGATTACTACATGCGTACTCATCAAGCAGTGCTTTCAGGCAAAGCAAAGTTTGCAAAGTTTAGAAAAATAGTAAGAAATTGCAAGCCAGAGTACTTTGAAGACATAAGATAAAGAAAGGAAAGGAAATAAACATAAATCTGCTCTGTATCACAATTGCCCACAGTACTCTTCTAAATCTTTGTAAACTATCTTTCCTTCCATTATGTTCATAAACTGCTCTATGTAGTATACAGCCTTATAATATTTGCAGCGCTTCAGTTCTTTCACTTTGAGGATTGTATCACTCCAAGCATTTCAGTCTTTCCCTTCCTCTCAAACTGCTCAATCTTATTTCGTAAAGAAAATTTTTAATCCTTCCCATTTACATGAAAAAAATGTATCCCTTTTTGATAACTGATCTATGCCCATTCACCTGATCTAACAAGAATGGTGTAATAACTTACTTAATAGTAAGCAATAGAAAAGCTTTCTTTGAATTTATGGCTTCTTAGCGTAAAGCTAATCAGTATGATATGGTAGCATGCAAGAGCTTATTATCACACCAATTGCTTAAACAATTGTATCCATAGAAATTGCCACAGAGCTATGTCCCATCTTTCCAAAGTACTCTGAGCTGAGTATCTCAGAACGACGGGGCATAAATCAAATAAATATAATTTGTCATCTGCAGGTATATTGGAGAAACTTCACAGAAATGAACAGCAGACTCCATAAATTTTCTTGTAGCATCATAAAGTAAAAAACCTTCTGCTTTGTCATAAAGTAGATAAGCTTTTGTCTGCCCCAAATGGACTCAGTGCATTGATTGGATTATAATAGGGTACCATATAACATTATGGCACATTCACAAACATAGAGCCTGATCATGTTTAGTCTGTAAATATTACAGAGAACTGAAATGGTAGATTGTTTAAGGAAACAGCCAGGGGAAGTGCAGAATCCTGCAAATTAATCAAACCTTTGTATGATTAATCATTTCAAACATATCTGCATTAAAATGAATTGCATATTTAAAAAATTAAAATCATTTTTAAAAAGAATGTAAAAGTGGCTGTATTTTAAATAAATGGAATGTTTTATTTATTTTTCAGATTTCTGAACCACCTATCTCCTTCAAAAAGGGGCTTTGACTGGTGTACTATAAAATATCAAAATATTTAAAAATATATAAATATTAAAATGTTAGAATTCAATTTTTGAAATTAATTTTTTATAGAGGTAAGAATAATTAAACCCGATTAAAAATGAATTTAAAAAATGAAAGGAACCCTCCCAGGGCACCAACTAGACCCATAGTTGCTTGCTTCTTATTTCCTGTGCTGAAATTTTTAACTTTTTAATTGTGTTTTTAAATAATACTGTAATCTACCCAGAGAAATTTGGTTATTGGGCACTATTGGTATATAGATATATAATTGAAGCAGCTTATATAGCTGAAAATCATGTTATAAATTCAGTATTTCTTTGAAAAATGGAATAAACTGTTATGAAACATGATATACATTTTCCTATATAAAGAGATACAGTGGGACATCAGTCACATAATATGCTTATGCCAGCATTCACTATGACAATGAAAGAAATATTCCTTAATATTCCAAAACATTCATGTTGGAATGGCAGTATTGTCTTATGAACAATAATTATATCAAACACAAAAGATTTGATAGAATCTAAATATTCAAATTGTCACTAAATTAATAGTCCACTAGATGGCATCAATTCATTTCTGCGATTTCTCAAAGAAAAGTTCAAGAAATCCACAAGATTCCTTTGAAATCATATATATATATTTTCTGAGGTTTTCACGGGTGTTTGTATGTAGGTCTTTGGTTATTCGGGTCTTCTCCCGCGTAGAATTGGAAGTATCTTGGCGACGTTTCGACGAAGTCTCATTCGTCATCTTCAGGCTGGTGTTCTCGGCTTCGTTCTTCCAGGAGCTATGTATACACATACACACACACACACACACACACACACACATTATTTATCATAATATTTCAATTTCAAGGCCACTGGCTCCACAGCAACTCTGGATAGTTTAACATGTATCAACAAGCATGTATTAAACATGTATCAACAAAAAAGAATACAGAACATTTTAATATTATTTTTTATATCCAAGACATCTGAAAATAGTATATAGAGTTCAGTTAAATATATTTTACAAATTCAAATAACACTCTCTGAAGCTTTAACCACATACCAATTCTTCAATTTTGCAAAAACATGAAGATTACTGGTTGCCAGATACAGCAAACAATTATATCTGGATTCTGCCCTGGGACATCATGTACCTCTAGCCAAAATAAGCTGATTTAAAGAAAGTTTATTTGTTAGAGCACAAAGTCACCAAGAAACACGCTGGAACAGGCATGCAGGTCCTGGCTATTTAAAGATTCCAAACTGATCAAGAACAGGCCATCTGAACTGCACTCAGAAACAAACATGCAACTGGGGCAGCATTACCAAAATGTTCTATATTCTGCTGCCAACTCCTGTTAGACTTGGAGGCTGTTTTAACTTCCTTATGGGCCAGACGCCATCATTGAGAAATTAGTAGACAATCTTCAAAGATATTGTGCCCTCCCATAGCATGCTGACTGGGAATGGAAGTTCTACTTATCTGGCAGTCACTAGGAGCGTTTGACATCTAGTGTGAGTTTGACACACATTAATCCAACATTACAAACTTTCGGTAGATCAGCAATAGCAAAAAGCCTGCCTAATGTGGGTGTAAGAGCAAATATTGAGGTTGGAGACATAATTCTTTGGTGAATGAAAGGATCAAACTCTGCCCTTGAGTTCTAGATAGTCATCTTAAAGACATATAGTTAGTTAAATACTGTCTTTAATTACAGGATCATGACCAGTAAAAGTTTCCCAAATGCTATGTTTCTCCAGAAGTTTCATCTCATTCACCACTGTGAGTGCTGTTGATTCTCAGCAGGCAAGGTCATATTCTTTGTACGCTGTATAATTATGTAAGCATAATGGTTGTTCGGTTCTAATTTCAGTGATCTGACTCAACTCTGGAAATGTTAAAATTTGATTCAGTGAGCCCAAAATACTACTAATATGAAATGTTTAGGTGGTAATTTACTTCGTTATATTGTGCTCATTTCCAATATTCTACTCTATAATTTAATTTATAATTATTTCTTATAAACCCTAATTATTCAGACTATAGAATCTAGGTGCAAGTTCACTTTTTTGGAAATAATA
This sequence comes from Masticophis lateralis, assembly GCA_030761175.1. Lineage (NCBI taxonomy): Eukaryota > Metazoa > Chordata > Lepidosauria > Squamata > Colubridae > Masticophis > Masticophis lateralis. Next base: position 240,773,336 of record JAUDYJ010000002.1, read on the forward strand.
CAAAAATGAAACTTAGCTTCACCTATGTGAGTAGAAACATGCATTTTTTTAAAAAAATTGGCATTATCTATTTAAAAGTTGGGGGATGTGGTGGCTCAGTGGCTAAGATGCTAAGCTTGTCGATCAGAAAGGTCGGCAGTTCAGTGGTTCAAATCCCTAGCGCCATATAACGGAGTGAGCGTCCGTTACTTGCCCCAGATTCTGCCAACCTAGCAGTTCGAAAGCATGTAAAAATGCACGTAGAAAAATAGGTGGGAATAGCCAAACTAGACACAACATGTATAGTGAGGAATAATTCTAACTGACAATTTTTTCGGGGACTGGGGCTTCAAGTCAGTCTTAATTCTGGCAACTGCCTTGATAGGTCCCTGCAGTTTTCTTGGCAAGATTTCAGAAGTGGTTTTCCATTGCCTTCTTTCCAGGGCTGAGAGAGAATGATTGGCCCAAGGTCATCTAGTTGGCTTTCTGCCTAAGGAGGGACTAAAACTCATAATCATTCCGTTTCTAGGCTGGTGCCTTAACCACTACACCAAACTGGTTCTCCAACTGATGAAGAAAGTGCACTCATAATATGTTGTAATTTCCTTTTCTTTCCACAATTCCTATTGTTGCTCTTTGGTTAAGTAAACACACTACTGTAGTCAACCCAAATTGTTGTTCCTTGTAGATCATTAGTCAACACCAGGCACCAAGAACAAGAAGTAAACCAAAGGTAGGATAGATAAATGATGTGAGCCATGGTAAAGCCTGCTCTGCTCTAAAAGCTTACATTGAAAAAATAATAATAAATGATCCTCTGAATATTTCTCTTGTTCTCTCTTGCCTTAAAACAGAAAAAGGGAAAAGAAAGCGTAGGATGACAGTTACAGAAGCAAATCCCACACATAAATCCATTCTTGGAAGAGGTTGTTGTGGATTATGTGCCAAATTAATGTTTCAAGGTCAAACTCTCAGTATTATCATGACGTTTATGATCACAATACTTACTGCTGTGTTCTTTTGAATATGCTTTCATAGACCACTTTCGAAGGAGGAGACCATCATGCCCCTTGCTAATGTGTATTACAGGGTCTGCAAAACTCATTTAATAAATTTCCCACTTAGCTACCTAAATTTTGGGCTCAATTGTGGCCAGAAGTCGAGAACTACCTCTAAGTGAATAAGCTGAACACATGAGCTGAAATAACAGGATGAAATCATAGAGAAATGAATGCTGTGTTCTTGAACATTAAATCAAATAGACAGTTATAGAATGGAGGGATATCTAACTAGGAAACAGTAAGCATGAACAAGAAATGACATTGCAATTGCTCACAAACTGAATGCAAGTCAGCAGTATGATGTTGTTAATAGACAAATACTGTTGAAGATTGCATCAAGAAAACTATAGTTTCCAAGTCATGGATAGTAATAGTTTAACCACATATTCTAAAGCTGGACTGTGCAAAATCTTTGAAAAAGTTGCTTCATAATGCATGAGTGCACATGAAGTGCCTTTTTCAGCTCATTAAATGAGCCATCTCATTCATGCTACCAAGCAACTACCCCCAAATGATCACAAGTGTAAGTAGCACACGATTTGGATCCTGGGTGTCAAATAGAACAAATTCTGTCCACACCAAACACGGATGGAATACTTCATAGCAATATATATTGTGTATAGTATATGGTGTATTACGGTAACTAATAATGCTACTGTGGTATGAAGTGACAAGTAAATGACCAAAATCAATCATTTCTAAAGCCAAGAAATGGAGTAACTCAGCTGCAAACAGTAGAGAAATTACAATAGTCTAGAATTTTTTAACAATCAGGGATTTCTAAACCTTTTGAGAATGTGGTGGAGCATTCTCACAAAATCTCCTCCGTGGGAACATAACCACTTATGACACATTCTTTTGCAGTGTATTTGCCATCCACATTACACTGTCCCGTAAGACATTATTTATAGCCTTTGCCCTTGGAAAATGGGTATAGTTCCCCTAAAAAGAATTGGTCATTTTATTTTCTTAAATAGATTCGTCCCTTGATTGTGTTAGCAGAGTGGACTGTGATACTTTCTCGGCTGCCATATATTTTAACTTTTGCATTTGTTAAACTTGTTTTTGTTTTAATATTGTCCACCACCGAGAGTTATTTGCTGAGATGGATAACTATACAAATTGATTAAATGAATGAAAAGTGGAAAAAATTGGTATAGAATTTACACTCAAATACAGTATTTACAGAATATCTACATAATTGCAGAGCACTTGTATTTTTCTTCTTTCTTTCTTTCTTTCTTTCTTTCTTTCTTTCTTTCTTTCTTTCTTTCTTTCTTTCTTTCTTTCTTTCTTTCTTTCTTTCTTTTTTGTCAGTTCCCAGGACTCATTCCCAGCAGGCTTTTTAAGTTTGTTAGTATTAATTAGAAAGCCAAATTTCTAATTGTTTGTGGTGGTTAAGGCATCAGGCTAGAAACTGGGAGAAACTAGGATTGTGAATCCTAGTCCTGTCTTATGTGTGAAGCCAACTAGGTCAGTTTGGCCAGTCATTTTCTCAGCCCTAGGAAAGAGTCAATGGCAAGCCGCTTCTGAAGTGTATTTGTTACACTATCTGAAAGTTACACACACACACAAAATAAAATAATAATTAGATACTAGAAGAATGAAGTCACTCCATTAATTATCATTTTCCTAATTGTTTTACAGATGATCTATTCATAGTCAGAATATCTAGTTGTACATTAATCCAAGTATGACTAATATTTGATCTTTAGCAATACATCTCCTCTTAATGAAACTTCAGAAACTCTTAATGACTCCATGTGACAAGAAACCGGTGTTACACACCTGAAACCTTTGCCTATGGTGCTGTAAATGAAAGGGGCTTAATTATCTCAGCACTGTCATCGGTTACTTCCATTATCCTATGAAGTATCTCTTGCAAAATTTTTACATGCTGAATTACTCAGTTTCAATAAAAATGGAAGTGCAGGACATTTGGAGAACAGCAACAACATCTGTTCCAGCAATCAATTGTTTGTTGACAGATTTGAGTAGCTTGTCGTCATCTCATCCTCGTAGCACACAATGCAACATTATGTTCTTGCTAAAGATTTGTATTACCAGTCCATTCAGAACGTAGCATACCATCATCATGATGGATTTAAAAAAATATATTACTACTTGTTTTTATCCCCAAAGAAATTTTCCAATTCAAGACATGGCACAAAATGAAAGAGGAGCAATTATGCATAACAAGCAAACAGAACATGTTAAAATGTGCAAAGTAACGAACAAATGAGAAAAGAATAATTCTCATAATAATACATACATCTCAACTGCATTATATGTTGTAGAAAATGTAGAACACCAAAGATGTTTAATTCATAATTGCCTAATAATAGTAACATTTAGAAATTCCCCAATCATATGGGAATGAGTGTAGTATTTTGTCCATGAAATTAGCCCTTCTACTGATTGTAATTTTGGGGACTAAACATTGTTTCAGAAGCATTAATAGTGAGCATAACCCTTCCCAACCTCCATTTGTGGGATGGCATCTCTGAAAGCAATTAATGGTAAGATAACTGGCTGAAAAGGTCTGGTGTTGAACTCCACACATCCAGAGGGATCAAAACCCTGGAGGGATTGAATCATTATTTTGAACCTGGCTCTGGTGGGTAGAGCTTAGTGTTCTGCTCAATCATAAAACAGAATCCAATAATCTGAAGCTCAGACAATTACACATTTTAGAGGATCCTATCTCTAAAGCTAAGGGGAAGAACATCACCTCCTGCTTTATTTTTGCATTTAGTTCAGAGGTGGGTTTCAGCAGGTTCTGACCAGTTCTGGAGAACCAGTAGTGAAAATTTTGAGTAGTCTGGAGAACTGGTAAATACCACCTCTGACGGGGCCTGTCCCCATCTATTCTCTGCCTCCCAGCTGATCAGGAGGAAATGAGAATTTTGCAGTAACCTTCTCCTGGAGTGGGGTGGGAATGGAGATTTCACAGTATCCTTCCCCTACCATGCCCACCATGTGACGCCCATCAAGCCATGCCACCAGTCACCATGCTACGCCCACCAAGCCATGCCACGCCCACCAAGCCACACCCACAGAACCAGTAGTAAAAAAATTTGAAACCTACCACTGATTTAATTACTCTAGCAAGAACATGTTGACAAGAATCATAATTTGAAGAGAAATGTAGTAAGATTGAGGCATTCTTCTGAAAGTAATTGAGCTTAACAATGACAAAATAAACCTTTCCAAAACAACTGAACCAGGACATTCAAGGATAGTGCAGAATGAGAAAGGCAAAGATTAAGAAAAATAAATGAAGCAATTAATGTTTCTCCTATCAGTTTTAATTATTCCAGTTCCAACAGTTTCTTCTATCTTAATCGTCAACTAAACCACTATAAAAGTTCATTCCTATAACCATATTCTTGCCATCAAATTTTTACACATAGTTATAAAATTAATCATTTATTTCTCTTTTCCAACCAACAATAAAAATAATTCCAAATTCTAAAGAAGAATAAAAAGAACTGAAGAAGTCAACACTGAGATGTCACAGGGGAGGGATGATTGATGTATTAAATGTTTGTCTTTAAAAAAAACTTTTAAAAATGTTTTAATTATAATTTATTCCTCTTTAAATCAGTATTTCCGGTGACACATTCTGCATAAAAGTTAAATAAATAAGGTGATGGTATACAACCTGGCATAGGCTTTCCCCCATTTTAACTGTTCCATATTCTGTTTGAGCTGTTACTTCTTGATCATTATATATATTCTTCTATAGGAAGCTGAAGTTAAGTGTTCTCCACAATTAGTTGTAGTCTACAATCAAAAGCCTTTGTATAATCAATAAAGGAAAAATAGGCATTTTAACTATTTTCCATTGTGCAAATGTTAATGATGCTTAATATTTCAACACTGAACAAATTTATAAAAATTTTAGGAAAATAATTTAATATAAGTAAGAGGTGTTTATCAATCTTGAATAAAAAGTACTATGGACTGTGGATCACCATTGTGCAAATATTTTAGTCAATGCTAAAATTCATAATTTTAAAATCACAGATCCAAAGACTATTTCTCTTAGGTTTATAGATACCTTTTGCTTTTTTTTAAAAAAATACATTTTGTTATAAGGAATTGCACTGATCTAGATGCATAAACAAATAAAATTATTGATAGGATAATACCGGTACTTCATTATTGTGAGCTAGGACTAACTAAATTGTTTATTTTTGAACAAAAAAATAAACATGGAGGAAAGCTGAAGAAATGTTGTAATATGTCTTATATACACTGTGGTATTCTTTCAGGCATATAGAAAATGTTTTTTTTCCAATATCAAAATAGCAATACTCAATTATATCCATAGCATGACACTGTGGTATGAGAGATGGCTCATCTCATGGGAAGCAGGGGTAAGAAATGCTATACATGGGATGATATTATGCAATGATGCATATTAGGTAATTTGCATTTTCATCATTTGCATGATGTCATGGTATAGAAAATATTGACATAGCTCCTACAAAAATGTCTAAAATCTATATTACAGCTCTGTACTAAATAATCCTCAAAATATTGATTATATATTAATTTACATGACACACTGAACTACAAACTACCCACTATTTTTCTAGTATGTCCTGCAACAACTCTGGTTACTTTATGGCTCAGTATGACATTGCATGCCAATTTATCAAATAAATATGGTTAAAGTAATCCAGGATAGCCCCAAACTTGGATTCTATATTAGTTTACCAGGTTTAAAGAGTGTCTGTAATTCAGCAGGAGCCTGGAGGAAGAATGCAATTGAGGAGGAGGAAGGTAAATGGACTCCTGGAGACAAACAGGAAAAGGGTTAAGCTTTGTTTCCTTATTGATATTTAATCCAGGAGTCTCCAAACTTGGCAACTTTATCAACCAAGATTTGTGGACTTCAACTCCCAGAATTCCTCAGCCAGCAAGTTTTAAAGTTGCCAAGTTCAGAAACCACTGCTTTAGTCCAAATGCAGACAGTATTAGTTCAATAAACTTTTTTGGCTGCCATTCCAAGAGTCAAAATAGTTATGCAGGAGAGCAGCATAGATTTTGCTTAAACAATAAAAAAGGCTTTTCTTTCTCTTTTGATCTAGACAGAATGTCATTGTTGCTTCTGGGCTTGTCGCAAGAAGTTTTTGCTATCAGATTTTGGGCTGGATGTCTTTGCCTACTCCCTCCCTCCAAGTTTATAATTAAAGAGGCTGGGCATTTCAGACAACAGTCATAAAAGCAAGATTGCAAGGTAAACGAAAGTCTAGCACCAACCACAAACTTTTATGCTCCAAAATACTCCCCGTCTTCAATGCATCAAGATTGGCATTTAAGATTAGATTAAATGGCACATTGGGTTAAAACAGGGCAGTAGAACTGGTATCTAAATATATCTTTTACATTTTTATGCTGTACTTTGAAGACAACCAAACTAATGCTGAGTCATGGGTACTTTAAGGATAAAATTAAAGAAGAGGCTTGGACCATTTCTCACTATGATGAGCTGGCAAACTGAAGCTTGGGCTATAACCCTTCATATTTTGTAAATGGGCTCATCTGATTGAATATTCCACTTTTTAACATTCTCTATAAGATACACATCAGAAAAAATTTACTCACTGAAATCAAGTTTTTTTCAACAGGATTTTTTTTTCTCATCATGAAAAGGCAAGTTACCACCCTATTTAAACAGAAATGTGGTCTTTCTGACATGAAATGCTTGCCTTTTTTTTTTTAGCTCCATTTCAGAATTATTGAATTAATCTGCATTTTTTGTAGGGCTACCTATCATTAACTATAAAACTGTAGAATAATTGTTTTTGGAATCTCTTGGCAGATATCTACTGATCATTCAGATTTCTGCAGCCAAGCAATGGTAGCCAGAATATATATTCTGTATCTTAGAAATAAATTCCTCCCAAAATAACAAATGGGCATTGAAATTACCAACAAGAATCAAACCTCTGCTGGGGAAGTGGTCAAAACAAAACCCCTCTGATTCCACATCTGGAGATTGCAAGTTGGCAAATTTGTTGGAAGCTTGGAATCTGTTCCAGATCCGCCCATTCTCATGACGCCAGCAGAATTCAAACGCTGATTTATTGCTAGCTCCACGGTTGTATTGATGAAACCACAGCCAAGCTGGCCTTTTTTTTTTATGTATATAACATATATCTTTAGTAACTTTTATAAAGAAAGAAAAACTAACAGAAACTCCTATACAGAAGAAAGAAAGAGGAAAAGAAACTGGAAGAAAAAAGGATGAACAAAGCCAAAAATACACAAAAAAATATAAAGAAGTAGCTTGCAATGTACTTTACAGCAATTACAAATATAAATATAAATTTACCTCTTATTCTTTGATTATATCATGATTTCCATTTTGTCTATATCTTTTAAAAATTATGAAAAACATAAATCATAAGTTCATCTTTTTTTGTTTTGTACAAAAAGTCTATGAAGAGTTTCCAGTCAACCATAAACTTAGTATCTTTTCTCTAATGAAAGATGTAAATTTGACCACCTCTGAAGTTTCATCATCTTCACCATCCATTTATCCACTGTGGTTAATGTCAGATCTTTCCACCTTTGTGCATACTGTATAATAATCTCACTGCGGCTCTAAATTGGTTTTTTTTTCTTGAAAGGCTGCAACTTTGAAGAGCTTTGGAGGAATTAATTTCTTCCTTCACAGGATGTTTTACTTCAACTCGACTCTGTTTCCTTTTTACAAGAACTTTCCTTTCTTTCCCAGTTATCTTTTAACTTTAGTGTTTCATACTCTATGGTCATGGGGATGATTTCATGTTGACTTCATACTGCTTTCTGATGACTGAGGAATAGAAATGATGATGGCCTGCAAATGCCCTGAATTTGTTCTATCTCATTAGCAGCCAGTTCTTCCTGCCATTTCCTGATGTTATTCTTAAGTTAATAAAAAAGCCTCTCAAAAGGGACAGAAGACAGGAAAAACTCAACAAATAGAAGCAGAGTTTAACTGGGCTTGTCATAAATAGAAATATTAATCCAGGAAGGAATAGTAGCTCACTACTTCAATAGTAGAAAAAGGTAGGGATCTTCCTCAGAGACAGGAAAAAGCATGTCAGAACATCCTTTGTGTAGAAACCTCTCACATTTCAGGCCTCCTAGTCCAGGAAAAACCTATCCAATCAGTCAGTTTTCTAAACTGTTCTGGACAAATGTTAGGGAAAAGGATTTGACCTTTGCTGATTTGTTTGTTTGTTTGTTTTGTCTGCTAATCTGAGAGAAAAACCATAGATCTCAGTTTTCTACAAACTTCCCAAGAGGAAAAGGATACCATTCAGTGTGCCCAAGAAACACCATCTCCCCCAATTAAAGAGAAGCTAGGAAGAATGATCTATTTCCTAGAAACTTCTCTCTTGTCCTGCATTTCTAAAGGAGGTTGCTTAAATCAATACTGTGCACAAAAGTCATGAGAATAAAAGTTACTCCATTTGAGATACCTTGTTTGAAAATGTTTTGGCTTATGATGCACTATTTTCATAAACACACACACACACGCACACACAACCCTCCCCCCCCCACACACATACATATATGAGAGAGATAGATTTAATTATTGGTGATATTATCATTGTTTTTATTTTTGTAATTAGTGACTGGTTACAATGCTGAGAATTCATAACAAGTGCCTTGGTAGAAAAATCTTAATACATGTGCTTCCAGCCACCCCTATCCCTCAAACCCCTAAATTACTTGTCCCTGAGGTAGGGTTGAAATGCTCCCAGTTTGGACTGGATCGCCTGATCCGGTAGCAATGGCAGCAGGTGGTTCGGAGAACCAGTAGAAAAAAATCCCTGCGGCCCCCCTCCACCATGCTAAGCTGAGCCGCACGATCATCAAAGGCTTTTTTTTTTTTTACTTTTAAAAGCATTTTTTCTACAACTTCTTCCACCAAAAAAATGTTTTTAAAAGTTTAAAAAAAAAGCCTCTGCCGATCAGGCAATACAGCTGGGATCATCAGAGCCTTTTCAAAGCATTTTTTAAACCACATCTTCTGCTGAAGAGATTGCAGAAAAAAATGCTTTAAAAGTTTCTCTGATGATCCCAGCTGAGTTGCCTGATCATCAGATAGGCTTTTAAAAAAATATCTGACAATCAGACAACTCAGCTGGGATTGTCAGAGAGGTTTTTTAAAAAAGGTTTTGAAAAGCTTCGCTGATGACCAGGCAACTCAGCTGGGATCATCAGAGCGACTTTTAAAGCATTTTTTTCCTGCAACGTCTTCAGAGGAAGAGGTGGTTTAAAAAATGCTTTGAAAAGGCTCTGACAATCCTAGCTGTATTGCTGATCATCAGAGGCTTTCAAAGCATTTTTTTACATTTGCAGAAAAAATGCTTTGAATAGTTTTTTTTAAAGTTGGCCACGCCCACCCAGTCACATTACCCCTTCCACCAAGCCACGCCCACAGAACCGGTAGTAAAAAAATTTAGATTTCACCCCTGCCCTGAGCATTATTCCTTTGTGGAATAATGATCTCTCTTTCCTCATTCTGAAATATCCCCATGCAGTGATCATATTTCAGCAGTTCTTTTATGTTTACTTTCAATTAAAAGAAATCACAGTCAGTAAACACCTTGCCCCCCCTCCCAATAAAAATATGTTTGTGAGTAAGTGAGACCCCAAAGTTGCCAGGAGCTCTCCATTCCTTACTTCACACCCATTCTATTTACCTTCCCATTTATTGTGCTATAGGGTGTTTCTTTCTCCCTTTAAGTTCAACCATACAAAACAGCACTTGCATACCAAGACAAGTTGACATTGTAATGACACCAATCAACAGCAACCTTCTGGATTTTGTTAGCTTAATCCAAATGCTTTAATAGCTAAGGGCTGGTTAGCACTACAGTAATATTTCCATACATCTTGTGATATTGTGCCAAAGTTGGAGCAAAGCAAAATATATTTTTGCTTTGCTCCAACTTTGACTTTGTGGGGAGTGCCTATCAGATCCTTGCAGCTGGCTGAGGAGCAAGGCCCTTCCTCTACCACTTGTCTGAGAAAAACCACTGAGATAACCTAAACACATGCAAGGACACTGACCCACAGACCCACACAGTATTGAACTCAACCTGGAGATGGGGGCAAGAGGGAGGCAGGAGTTATGGGGCAAGAAAGATATTTGGAGGGTTGATCGTCTATTGCCACTTCATAACATTGCCAGAAATCTATTAAAGACGCAAAATTTTTGTATTGTCATTCATTCCAAGGCTAGTTCATCTAGATTCTAAAAACAAGTCCTTCTCTATTCAGAAGAGTTAGGTCACTGTATAGAGGACAGCACCCTAAGAAAAAATAAACCCTACCTCATGGTGCTGACAAGAAACTTTGTATCTTGCCTTTTAATGGAACAGTAGTGGTTCCTTTTCTGCAAAAAAAAAAAACCCCAGCCTAGATGTTACCAGGCAAGTAGCAGTGTTTATTTATATTTCTAACTCAATAAAATCAGATTCAGAAGGCACACAAGCAAAGAATCAATCTATAGGCCTGGTTCACACAATATGCATGTGAAAACACATGCCATGTACACACAGAAGGTCTGAAATGAGATTGGTTGGGGTTTTTTTTTCAATTGAACTGGTAATACAAGTCAGTCACTTAATCAGAAGGTGAAGATATAGATACGAACACATATACATATACGCACAACATATACGCACATGCACAATAACACAAATACACAGTAAACACTTCTGTACATATGGCTTGATAAAGCAAACATAAATCTTGGCCAGAATTTCATTTGTATTACAAATGCTTAATAAAGATATCTTCTCTTTTACATGAACAACACAAGTTTGTATACGTAAAGCTTCAAGTGATACAAATTTTATGTGTTTGTATTAGGCTGTGGTAACCCCCACACAGTTTCAGTCACCCTGGTTTAGGTGTTTGCTTTCTTCTTATGGTCTGCTTAAACATAAAACAAATCACCTTTAAAAAGGAATAAAAAAATGAAAAATCTATAGAAATCCTGTTCTAAAACAGGAACAATTCAACGTGTGGCTTTTAAAACTCAATATTTCATTTTTATAGCAATGCTTAATCTCCACTTTTGCCATTTCCTTTCTTTATTTAACTGAAATAATGTAGGCCTTCTGTTTTGCTAGCTTCCCCCCCCCCCTAAATTATGGTCCTGATAGCATTTTCAGCAATGTATTTTGGGGAGTGGGGTGGTGATTATCTATGCACCAAGCTGACTGTGTCTCCGCATTGCACAGTGATGTGGAGTGCTGAGTCACTGTTTCCAGTATGCTGAGTCATGACATGTGCACTACTTCATTTCAGATACTCTGGATTGCTGCTTTTTTTTTTTTAACCAAGAAGTCAGTTAAAACTTCATGGTAATTTATGTTCCCAACACTAATTGCAGATTCTTAAATTAGAGTACATTTGGTAAGGAAATAGTTCTACGTTTGGTTTATATTGCAAGCTTTCTTAATTCTTGCTCAAATGTTTCTTCTATTTAGAAGACAACAATGACTAAAAACAGTCTAATCTTTTATGATTTCTTTCTCATTCGTTGTACCAATCAACTGTACGAGATTGTTATCAGTCAAATGCACCTGATTAATTACAATGCTTTTTCCCAAGTTTGATGGACTTCTTCCCTTATGTTTTTCAACCAAATGTTAACTGCTTCTCAACAGAATCAGCATGAGAAACTTTAGTGTTCAACATCATTCTTACAAGTTCAGTGATTCACCTTGGTTTCACATCCCTCTAGATTGAAAATGGGATCTTAAGCAATGTGGTTACAGGACTTTGTGATACCAGGAGTAAAAAAGCAGGAGTAAAGTGGCTATCTTCCCTATGTTTGTGGTTTGCAGATTAATATGCCATGCAAAGCAAACACACACAGAGGGGTGGGGGTGTTAATTTGGTTGGAGCTCCAAATAAAGTATAGAATAAATTACTGTTTTATATCAAGGTCTGCTACTTAGCCACTTGAGTAACTGATCAGATCAGTGGACAAGCATGTTGTGGGTGGCAGAAGTGGAATAAAATAGTCAAAAGAGTAGCTATGACTATGTAATGGAAACCTCACCCCTATCCTGCATACAGACCTGGCACATATAAAAAAGGAATGGATCTTAAGATTTAATTATTGTGACCACCATTTTGATTCATTGACCCCACCCTCCCAGAGCAAAACTCCCTGGTTTAGTTTGGAAAAAATAGTACATTCCTCAAGACTGAAACATGACCATCCTTGCCTTTCTCTGTTCTTCTAATACTAATACTTGAAAATCTTTGCTTTAAAAAATAATAGGGTTGGTTGATGCTTACATTAACATAGGAATGTAGACTACCTTTGGAAGCCTTTTTGCATCTGTACTATGAAGTTATGTCACTACAAATGTAAACCAGTAGAATTCACAAAAACACATCCTGCTGTTTAAGTAAAATGTTCAGGGACTTCAACAGCCCAATGTTAAAGACAAATGAAGGTCTTATAAGCAGAATGATGATATATGCTATTTTATCCTCTTTCTAAGGAAGCTTAATGTCTTGAGCTGGACCTGAACATTAGTTATACAGATAATTTAGCAAGCCTGCACAATTATCTTTCTTGAACAGATGGAAATAACCAAATTAATGAACTAGACTTGGGTCTTTCAGATTCTGAAGGAGAAAGTCTGAGAAAGGGGACTATAATATTTTTCAGAAAAAAATAATACTATAGGGAATTCTTCTGGCTTAGAAAAGAGCAGTATAAAAAGATATTCTTGACAAATTAACACAACCGTTCCTGAGAGTATAATGGTTGTCAGCATAACAGGTGCTCTAAATGTAGTAAGTATCTTGCATTCAAACAACATAGGATCCAACACTCAGAGAAGAGTGATGGTTTATCTTACTGGTCTCTGAGGATGAAGACTGAAAATCAAAGTAGGGAATTGTGACTTTTTAGATGTTGCTGAATTGAAACAGCATTCTGCAACAAGGGCCCAACCTGGCTGGGTCTGCTGGGAGTTCTACTTCAGCAATATCTAAAGAACTGCAGGTTTCCATCCCTGAAGTTAGGCTATAGATAACACCACCCAGATAATTGGAGAAGACTTTAATCTCTCTTGTAGCTAACAACATATGAAGCTTTGTATGATAAGACTGGAGGGAGCCAATATAATTTCTAACTTCATCTCAGATCTGAACGTAGCTCATTAGGAAGTATTTGCTGGAGCAGTAGTCAAAGTGATGATGAGGAAGGCCCAGTATTTGTTCTTCTGCAACAGCATCCACAATGGAGGGAGGGAATAAAAACACCAAGATGATAATCAGGCTCAGTCCCCTTTTTTATATGTGTATATGTTACATGCATAAACAAAGCTGTAGGCCAGAGCTGTCAAATTCCCGGCCCACAGGCCAAATGTGTCACACACTGGCCATGCCCATGTCTGGTATAACGAAGGGGGGAAGTCCCGATACATCACATGACGCCACTGTGACAACGTGAGATTGACACCCCTGCTGTAAGGCTTTGACTGTCCTATTGAGACTGCCATCTTGATTTTTTTGACATTCTTTCCCCCTGGATCCCACCCTTTCCTTGGCCAAGGAACCCCTCTGATTGTTTAACTTCTTTACCCTCCTCACTTTTTACTTTCTCGGCTGAAGAATCTGGCCAGCAATTGTTTGCTCACATCACAATAGATCGGGCTGTCTGGGGAATTCTGGGAGCTGAATTTCGCAAGACTTAAAGTTGCCAAGTTCCTTGCACAACCATAGAATCTACATTGTGAAAGACAAAAGAACCACAGAAAATTCCTTTGCTGACCTTCACATTCTATGTAGAAATAGCACTTGGAAAAGAAATGGAATTATTCCTGTCCTCTGTGGCAGATTAATTTTCTTCATTAGAGAAAATGTAAATACTCTGAAAAGGAATCAGTTTTACAACAGGAGATATTGTTCCCGGGAATGCAGGTGCAAGTAATCTGTAAAAATAAAAACTGTTATACAATATGTGGTATGCAAGTCCATTCTGGGCGAGATAGAATTTTGAGCATCAAGTACAGAAGTGGGAATGTTAGAGAGTCAGGTAAGCACGATATCATATTGTACATAGTCAATGGGGCCAAGCCAGTCTTCTTCCATTGATCACAGCCTCCAAATGGGGAACCTTCTCAGAGGAGTTTCAGTAACAAGAAAGTCATCCAAAATTGCAGTTTTCTGGTCTCTTCGTTGGCCGGGTGATGTGTAAGCATACTAGTGTCTGTTGGGTGGCATCATGCATGTGGCATCATGAGGCTCATAGTTTGCCAAAACAAAATTGCTGCTCAATATGAATATGCCTAAAATGGCAGTATAATATACTTTGTGTTTAGTATACAAGCATGAAGATTGCATTCTATAATTGTGGAAGAAGCAGGAGGTACTAGAAAAACCACATGCTTTTTGGAGACATTGAAACATCATTACTGAATTCTGGTTCCTCATATGTACGTTCATATTTTTAGTCCATTTTTTCTTCTTTAAACATGCAAATGTGTCCATTCATCCTCTATTGAAATGCATTTGCTGTCCTTCTATTGTTATCCATTCCTGACCAAGACATTTTGAAACAGCAGATTTTTTCTCCATCAGTCATCCCCTTATAAGATGCCAACTCAATTTCACAATCCTAGTTTCCCAGTAAATCCAGTCCTAATCCTGGTTGGCTTGATTTTCACTACTAATGTGTGTGCATTTTCTCTTAGTAGTATTTTATTCTATTTTATTTATTTATTGTTTGTCAAACATGTGAAAGATAACAAGTATAGGTATGAACATAAACACAAAGGAAGTAAAAACAAATAAATGGGGACAGTAAGACAGGGACGGTAGGCACGTTAGTGCGCTTATACATGCCCCCTTTACAGACCTCTTAAGGAGGGAGTGAGGTACACAGTAAACAGTTTGAAGTTGAAACTGTGAGGGTTTGAGGCTGTAACATCGGAGTCGGGTAGAGCATTCCAGGCATTGACCACTCTGTTGCTGAGATCATATTTCCTGCAATCGAGTTTGAAACGGTTTACCTTGAGTTTGTATCGGTTGTTTGCATTATTGTATTAATGTTTTATTGTGGTTAAAACTGAAGAAGTTATTGACAGGCAAGACATTATAGCAAGACAATTTTGTGTACTATGCTTAAATCAGATCACAGGCGGCACAATTCCAGATTGTCCAAGCCAAAAAGTTTACTCCTGGAGGCATAGGGAATTCTATTGTGAGTAGAGAAGTGGAGTACTCTTCTCATGAAATACCTCTGAACCCACTCAATCATGTAAATGTCCGAAATACAGTGTGCGTTCCAGGCGGACAAGCTATATTCAAGAATTGGTCTGGCAAAGGTTTTGTATGCCTTAGTTAGCAATACAAAATTACCGGAGAAGAAACTTAGGTTAACAAGTCTTAGTGCCTTTTTGGCAATGCTGTTACAGTCAGCTCTGGAGCTTAGATCGTTTGAGATGAGTACTTCTAAGTCCTTGACAGAGTGAGGGTTGTCTACGAGAACATTTCTGCCCAACTTGTATTTGGTGTTCTGATTTTTATTGCCAATGTTAGGACAGAAAGTTTATTAATTGAAATTTGGAATTGTCAATTACGTGATCATACTGACACATAGTCAAGTTCGCTTTGTAGGGCAGCAGCATTGTCAGTGGTGTTAAATAATTTAATGTCATCAGCAAAAAGGACACAGCTACTTATAATATGATCGCCTAGGTTGTTGATGTAAAGCCGTACTATACTGAAGCTCAGAGGATCACTGTTCTGAATCACATAGTACTTGGAGCACAGAAAAACTTATGAACAAAATCTAAACCTGTCCAAAAGAATTATCATAAAAATAGACAATTGGGAATGGGGAAAAATTTTAAAAGGGAAAAATAATATCAGGAGGAAAGGGTAAAATGTCATGCACTGCCTGAGTGAGCAGTTCACACAAATGGCATATAATTTTATGTTGCAACCTTTTATATTGGTTTATAATTTGTAATTTATATTTTATTATTTATTGTCATTAATCATTACATAATTCATTTTGATATTGTTAAACTTCCGAATTGTTGCAGATATTCAAATATGTGAACAATGCAATACATAATTCAAATTTGACATACATTGAATGGATTTATATGCATAAGCAAACCTATAAGAAATTAATAAACATTTCTAGAAAAGTGGTTCTCTAGATCACAAGCTGAAAATTAAACTGCAAAATGTTTATTTACAAAGAGTTGTAACAAGAGGCAGAGTGAGGCCAGCATGCACTATAACATGGCCACCTCTTTGATTTTATATGGCATTCGCAGGTTGAAAATGTTTTATCTAAAACTGATAAAAACACTAGCCCTTTAGTGAAGGCTGAGAATTTTTAAAAAGTTTTATCTCCCAACTGTGAAAACACAGGAATTTAAGAAAGCATAAATAACTGCAGTTCCAATAGCTGATCTGCTTGGTTATTAGAAGAACTGCAGTTAATAAATTCCCTCTTCTGTTTTTATTTTCCAGTAAATGCAAGTGACAGGCTTGGAAAAGATGATTGCCCAGCTGTTCCAGCCATAACATTCCTATGCGTTACCATCAGTTCCCACTACATTCCAGGCTTTGAAGCAGAAACTGTTCTTCAATGCTGGTTGGATATATGCTATAAACCATGGCTGAAGAATTCCCAGTCATTGTATGCAATTTTATTAGCTCAACTCAAAATACCCTTTTCATAAAAAAATTATTCACAGATGTTTACAAACGGCTCGCAAAGAAAACTACTGGTTTTCCAGGTATCAGCTAGCACACATATTACTCCTTGTTGAGATTTGGCAGGCATTGATGGTATAATTGGGGGAAGCAGCTCAGAACCTTCAAGATTTACTAGGATACCATCCACCCACATTGGATTCTGCTAGTTGGTAGGATGGGAGTTATGATTCCCACATCTGGAAAACCCAAGGTAGAAAAGGCTGAGAGTGTAACACTGTACTTTAGTCATGAAATTCACTGGTTGACTTGCCCAATTCTTCTCAAACTAATATGTCTTTGAGCATGTGCTGTGGTACTAGTAGGGCTGAGTAACTATGCATAGCAATCCAAGCTCCTGGGAGGGAAAGACAGAAATAATAATGATGATGATGATGATGATGATGATGATGATGATGATAATAATAATAATAATAATAATAATAATAATAATAATAATAATAATTGGGCAGCACTTAAAAAACATTGAAGGAAAATGTGATGACAACTTTACATGGGCATGGCTTAAGATCAGAACCATCAAGAAAGAAACAGAAGGTTTAATACTCGCTGGTCGAGAACAAGCACTACAAACTAATGCCATGAAAACAAAGATATAAAAATCCACCGACAATCCAAACTGCCGACTTTGCAGCAAC
Source organism: Masticophis lateralis (assembly GCA_030761175.1). NCBI lineage: Eukaryota > Metazoa > Chordata > Lepidosauria > Squamata > Colubridae > Masticophis > Masticophis lateralis. The sequence continues at coordinate 240,790,794 of JAUDYJ010000002.1, forward strand.
AAAATCGAAACTGTTTCACATTTAATATGTGAATGCAGCAAAATCGCACAAACTGATTACAAAGCTAGACACGACCGAGTTGCTAAATTAATCCACTGGTCATTATGTAAAAAATACAACCTACCTGTATCCAAAAAGTCATGGACTTTGGATACCTGTATCCAAAAAGTCATTTCCATAAAGTGGAAAAAGTTATAAAAAATGAGAAGTTGTAGATCTTGGGGACTTTCGAATACAGACAGATCATCACTTGGAATACAACACGCCAGATATCACAGTTGTCAAAAACTGAAACGTACAATTTATTGACGTACCAGGAGATGCCAGAGTCAAAGAAAAAGAACTGGAAAAAAATCATGAAATATCGCGATCTGGCCATTGAGACTACACGCCTATGGGGTGAAACATGTAACAGTGATACCCATTGTCATCGGGACACTTGGTACCATGTCCAAGAATTTTATAAGTTACATCAACAAATCGCAGCTTCCTGCAATAACACCAGCGGAACTGCAAAAAACTGTGCCACTTGGAACATCGTACATCTTAAGAAGGTACTTGGTTGATACCTAGGACGCTGGCAGCAACCCGTATCAACCATTAGCATCAGTCAATGGTCAATGCATTTTTAAATGTTCAGTTGACTGAGTTTCATGTTTAATGAATAAAGTAAATAATAATAATAATAATAATAATAATAATAATAATAATAATAATAATTCAAATTTAGCATGACCTTAAGAATCTAAACTCTTTTTAGCGAAGTCGCAGAACATAAGCCTTCTAATGCCACTACCTCTATCTAAAACAAGTGACAGCTAGTACATGACAGTATTGCTAGTTTGATAATATCAATGTCAACAACTTATGAAATCAAGCTAGATATACCGGTATGTAAAGTGTATCAGTGTTTCCAATATTTCAGGTGTTTTCCTTTGATTTACTCTGTCAAATTAGTATATAAAAAGGCATGACATATTATGAATGTGAAACATGCATTAGGATTAATATTCAAGTATTTGTAATACATGTCATATGTATGGTAATAAAATAAGTCAGCCTGTTCTATAGCTGGGCAAAAATAATTTGTATGAATTACGGAAAAATCAATTTGCAAGGAAATATATTATAATGGCATTATTTGAATATAATCCTTTCTTGGATGGTCTACAAATAGTACAAATAATACACAGATCAAAGCTTTGATTTCTTATTTTCTATATTTGTCAAACTGTTCCTGGCAAAATGGATTTGCAGTTGCTTTTCTAAATATTAGCGTTTAAAATTATTTGCATTTATACCTAAGCCTCCCTTAATGATTTTGGAGAGAACTACTGTATCTACAGGGCATTTGAGATGAAGGGAATAGGGGAAGGGAGACCCAAGGATAATTATTTAGTATATGTCATCTACAGAGTTCATGCAATCACTGATATATAAATGTAGTTTAAATAAAGATCAGCAAGGGTGTGTGTACACACACACACATACATATGGCAACAATTGTTTCTTTTCATAAAAAAAACATTTCCACAATCTCCATATTGGAACCAAATGTCTAAAAATTGCAGTATGGTTTTGATTATGAAAAATGTTGTTTATAAAAAAACTTTTCTGAAAATAGCTTCTCTGTTCTTATTCTAATCTCAAAAACAGTTTGTTGATAGATATGGAAACACATGTAAAGCTCCCCTGAATCAAGCTCTTAGGAATACGCAACCATTTAGGCTTTTTTGACAACAATATACTGTAGGAACAGTTTGTCGTCGCCTTTTTTTCAGCAAATTGTTTTAACTTCCTGGGCTCATCTACAGTTCTGTGATTTCTTGGTAGCTTCCCATCACAAACCAGTTCTGACCCTATTTGGATTTATTTCATAACCAGCACAGTCCTTTGTCCTTATAAGACACTAAATGCCAAAATATATTATGCTTCTATGTTTCTTCATTAAGAGTTATTATGTTAAGTGAAGGTCATTCCCAATAACATCCCTAATCTTGCAATTTTAGAAAGAAAGAAAACATATATTTCAGAAGTAAGCCACCCAAACTGCATTTGAATGTACTCTTACCAGATCTGAAAGGGAAGGGAAGGGAGTGGAAGGTGGGAAGGAAGATGGCAGGGAGGGAGGGAGGAAGGAAGCCCTGTGCATTTTCCAGTCCATGCTGCACACTCTCTCCAACTCCATCTTCCTGCATGCCTTCCTTGACCCATGTGGCACCCTTTGCACACCTATACATACCCATACCAACTTGCACCCTTGTCTTCTCCAACTTATGTGGCATCTCTTACATCCTTCCTAACCTGCACTACCCCTCATGCACCATTCCTAATCTGCACACCATCTCTTACTCCCTAACACCCCGAAGCACTCTTCCTTATCTACACAATCTTCCCAACTCACACAACTGTCCCATATCCCCATGACCCACCTGTGCTCCCTTCCCAACACATGACATCTCTTGATCAGACCCACACATTGTTTCCAAATGTATAGCATCTCTTGTTCATCCCTGCATACTCTTCCAGAACCACACACACACAAAACTCCTGGGAGAGAGGTTTCCAATGCTCACTTCCGGCTTCCCTGAAAGAGATTTAATGGGGAAGCCAACAGGAAGTTGCTCTCACACCTACTGATTTCTTCCAGCCCATGGTCCTTCTGTTTCTTTGCTAAGGTAAGAGCAATTTTCTGAAATGATGATCTAATGAGGCAGAGGTAACTTCTAAAATGAAATAAGCATATGGAGTAAGCAAGAAACATTGCACATTTTTTGAGCTTGTTAAAATATAATCTAAACATTAATACTATGGATAGGTTCAGTTATCGCTTAACTAAAACATGATTATACTTACTGTGATTATGCACAATTATAGCTTATTTAAGAAAACAAATCATAATTAATCATGAGATGTGGACTGATCCAGACTATCCTAACAATATATCCAAAGAAAAAAGATAAAGTGTTAGAAAGCTGCAAAAAGCTGAAGTACATGGTTCTGCTACTGTAATGGACCACTACATATAACTGCAGTTTTAAAATGCCTCTTAACTAGTCTTCCCAAACGTTATTCTCTTCTCTTATTGTTGGCCAGGAATTATTAGGCTTATGAGCCATTGGAGAACAGGAAGACTGATTTAAGCTATGCCCAAAAGATCTTTAGTACCATCAGACACAATGATAGAATTTAATTGAATTAATATACTAAATTTTTGCTAGAAAAAAAAAGCCATCCAAAATGTAGGATTACACTCCTGTGTCAAGGAAGCCCCATTCCTGTATGTTAAACTTAATATGCAGGTTTTAGGCTGAAGTTTAGAAGTGACATTTGTTTTCCCCATTATCTAATTTCATATTTGTCTGCTGGAAACTTGGATCTGAATGTGTCCTAAAACTTTTAAAATACAAGGGCAGTTCTCTTGTTTTTATCATCTGTAGTTAAATCTTGAAAACCAATACTTCATTCATGAATACCTGCAATTTGTTGGATAGAAAAAAAATCAATAACATTAATAGTATCTTTCTTTATAGAGAGATTATTAGGAACTACTGTCTGCTTTGTTGTTATGGCTCATCTTCATGTAGTATTTCACCTTTAAATAGATCTTCCATGACACAATACTGACCAAATAAAATAAAAAATAAACATTTCTGCATGATATGCCGCAGAATTACAGAAAGCTGTGTAATTCTGCTGGCCTAAAATATTGTTTTTAGGCATCACAATAAACAAGGGTATTAAGCAATGGTGGGTTCCTCCCAGTTCGGCCCAGTTTCACCGAGCTGGTAGCAGTGACAATATGATGTCACTGAACCGATTCTGCCCCTCCCGCCACCTCACTCCCCCATGTTATTCTTACCTTTTATTTGGCCCCACCCCCCAATCTATTGCTGCCTCCTGAGTCCAGGTGATGGGCTATAAGGAAAACTAGTTTAAACTCTTGCCGCAAGGCTTCAAAGGGCCGCCCTACAGCTGATCAGTGGTAAAAGGCAGTTTGGTGGTAGACTGGTGCCTCCAAAAACAAATGGATAGACCAGTGCCTGCAAAAATAAATGGGTAGACCAATGCCTGCAAAAATAAATGGGTAGACCAGTGCCTGCAAAAATAAATGGGTAGACCGGTACAGCTCTGCAAGCAGTTAAAAACCTGGTAGACCAGTACCTCTGCTAAATCCTGAAGAATTGTTACATGACCATCAAGCCACACCTATAAAATAAGCCACGCCCACAAAACCAGTAGTAAAAATTTTTAGAACCCACCCCTGGTATTAAGCAATATGAGACATTGGGTTTCCAGATTTAGTTAATTGCTCAGGAAACCTCTAAACATTTAAATGTTTGGAGCAGAACACATAATATCGTTCTATTAAATCTCTTGGTCTGCCCTTTGATTCTATCTCATAGTGAAATGACAAGCAATGCAGAGCCAATTTGGATTCACAATCCATGCTAACTTGTGGTTTACTTAACTGTGGCTTATTGTACAGGTCAAAATGGCTGAGTTCCCACAATGCATTAATCGAAAGCAAATAAATCACATTATGGCTTCAATTGACAACAGGCAACGTGAGGCCTCAGACCATGTAGCCTTGGTTAGCCTCTCAGCCTAACTGCAAGAGAGTCATAACTGCCTGCAATGGCTCAAAGACAATGGTATTGCTTCTCAAAATGTGGGGGAAAAGAACACAAGACCTGCATAAATTAGATTTAACACATTTGAGAAACAGAAATACCTGCTTATTCCTTCCAAAAACAATGTTCACTTTCTGTTCCATACAGGTAGACTTTGAGCCACAATAGTAATTGGAACTGGAATTTCCATTGCTAAGCAATGTGGTTGTAAAGAACAATATTGTTGTGGTCCGCCAGCAGCCTGCAGAGCTGGAAGCAGAATTGGACAGTGAGGAGGCTGAGGAGGAACATGGGCCAGTCCTGGAATCTGGGGAAGGCCGGAACATGGGCTCTGCATCGGAGGCAGAGATGGGGCAAGGGTCATCTGGGAGTGATGCACAGACTCCAGAGCCTCCAGAGTCAGACAACAGAGAGGCAGAGGAACAGGAGGAGCCTGTTCCTAGTGTGCACATGCGCAGAGCTGCCAGAAGGCACAAACAATTAAAACAAAAGGGACGACTTGAGAGTAATGCCTGGAGATGATTGGCCCCTCCCAAAAGGCTTAAAAGAGGAGCAAAGGCATGTGGGCACTTTGCAGGAAAACAACATTGTTAATTCAGTTCCCAGTCGGCATCTCTGTTTGATTCTGGAATCCATGTGACTTTGCCAAGTAGGTGTTTGGCAAAGTGTCAAGGGAAATAAAGTTTGGTGATTATCTCAAAGGACTTCTCCTGAAGGACTTTTTGCAACTAATTGGGACTCAGCTGTGAATGAACGTAATTCACAGCTGTTGCAATAAAAGAGGTTTTTGGGACTATTTGTATGTTTTAATGACTCAGGAAGCCTAGGTCACAACAAATACCTGTAACCATAAAGCTGATTGACAGCATTCCCAGCAGTCCAAGTTGCCATCATTAACAAGGGTGGTACAGTTGTTAAGCAAGGCCCTACAGGTTTCCCCATTAACTTTGCTTGTGGGAAGCTAGCAGACAACAGTGGAAATCACAATCACATGACCACAGCTCACTATGAAGTTGTAACTGCGAGCCAGGTGCCAAGTGCCTATATCACAGTCCAAGACTACAAGAACATTGTAGCGGTCAGACTGCAAGGACCCATAATAAGTACCATTCATTGTCAGCACTGTCATAATTTTGAATAGTTAGTCAACAAATGGTCATAATTTAAGGCTACCTGTAGAAACCCAGCACTACTCATTTTGATCTGTGCCCTACCCACGGTAGCCTTCAGCACTCAACCCCAAAATGGTGTGGCCTCTGGTCATCAACACACTGAATGTCCCCCCAACTTAGACAGATATGGAGACCAAGTCATAGTTTGGATCATTCTGTTATTATAATACAGGTCAAAGAAAGAGTATTTACCCCTTTCATAATTTGTGCATATCTCTGCCATTGAATATTATCAGATCTCCTGAGAAAAGTAAAGGCTAGAAAGTAGATTTTACTTTCTAAAGTAGAGTCTGAGTAAAATAAAAACACTGAAGTTTGGTACTTATGTTTTTTTTATAAACAAAGGATGTGGCAGTGTGAAAAAGTAATCACCTCCTTAGATTCAAAAACTGGTTGCAACACCTTTAGCTACATGTCTATGATTTCTTGTCATTGGTGTTTCAGTACATAATATTCTTTTTTTTTTTGGATTTGATTTATATGCCGCCCTTCTCCGGAGACTCAGGGCGGCTTACAGTGCGTTAAGCAATAGCCTTCATACTTCTGTATATTTATACAAACTCATCTTATTGCCCCCACAAACTGGGTCCTCAATTTACCCACCTTAGAAAGGATGGAAGGCTGAGTCAACCTTGAGACTGGCTAGGATTGAACTCGCAGAAATTGCAGGCAGCTGGATCTTAATTGCTGCCTTTAGTAGGAGGCAGTAGCCCCCTACGCTACTCAGGCTAATTCTGCAGGAATTTCAGTCCATTTCTCCAAAGCAAGCTTCTTGACTACAGTAATATTTGAAGAGTCCTTCCATAACACTTTAGAGATAGCTAAATGGGATTTAGGTCTGGAATTTGACTTGGCCGTTCCAAAACTTGTAATTTGTTCTTTTTCATCCATTCTCTGTAGACTTGCTTGTATGTTTGGAATCATTGTCTTGCCTTCTAGATAGGCCATCATTTCTCCTAAAACAAGGAGATAAACATATTTAGTAGAAAATTAATGAAGAGGCAATACACTCTAGGATGACTACTGCAGTGAACTGCACTTTGTTTTAACGATGGTTTGTTTGAGTCACAGTATTTCCATCACCTCTTAGAACCACAGAAGTTGAATGCACACAATGTATTAACCAAGCATACCTGACAGTTTTCTAGAAGTGTGTCTTTGCGTGTAGGTGCTCTACCTGTTTCAGTATTATTATTATTTTTTAGAACAGCTATTTCCATGACCCAGAGGTGCCCTGGCTACATAGCAAGATGAGGCCATTGCTTTTTCAGCTTTAAAAGCAAGAAAGATTCAGGGAAAGAGCTCTAGGCTTCATGTGGTCTGATCTGCTGTCTTCCAGATATTAGAGCAGGGGTCTCTAACCTTGGCAACTTTAAGCATGAAAGACTTCAACTCCCAGAATTCCCCAGCCAGCTTTGCTGCCAAGGTTGGAGACCCCTGCACTAGAGGACAATGTCTTATGGCCAGCTGTTCAATTAAACTGGCTTTTGGGACACAAGGTGGTGGTAGGGAGATTTTGCTTCAGCCAGCAACACATCTTCTCCTGGTCCTGAAAGCGGTTTCTCCCCTCCCTCTCTTCAGATAAAATTGTTCCCATTCTCATCATCACCATTAACAAAACAAAAGACAAACCTTTCGCCCTTTACACAATGTCCCAATCTTAAGTACGTGCCATTGTCCCAATCTTATGCATGTGATTATATTCATAAAGATAAGTATCTATTTAGTTTCCCAGTGTACTTTCTAGATGTTCACAAACAACGCAAGAATTTTTTGTCCTAATAGGCCCACCTTGACCTCACGCATGGACAGTTTCTTAGCTTGAGTTAATTTCAGTGCTAGAGAAATAAGCAAGGATTAAAACGCTTTTAATCTAAGCCATCAGAACTGCATTGCAAAAAGGAAATCTCCAAATTAATTGGCAGCTTCATATTGGTTTTTCCCCTTATAAAACAAGTTGTTTTTTTCTTTTATTATCATTAAAGTCTTCAGAGTTGTTAGTATATTCAGAAATAAATTTATTTAATACTACTCCAAAAAGGTGCACATAAACTCTTCTGCAACTAAAACTGGTATATTTATTTATTTGTCCATAGTATTTAAATCTATGTATTTACTTGAGGCAAATCATTAGAGCAATTGACAAGCAAACAAACATATAAACGTAAAATATCCACTGTAAGGTTAAAAAACAAATTAGGTAAATCCTAGAACCAAATTTACCAATCACTCAAACTAGGTGCATTGTGATATGCCTTCCAGAAGAGTTCCATTTTACTATATCAGAAGAGTAGACCTGTAAGGATAATCTAGCCAGGTTTCTAATAGGACCCTCTTCCAGAGTATAAGTGCTGCTGTAAAAAAGCAGTGATTACAGTCTTCATGCTAAGTACCTCAGAGAAATAGGGATATCACCATGAGATTTTCCTGCATTACTTCCAACTGGAGAAGGCTGTTCTGTAGCTAAAACCTGTAAGGGGGTGTTCCTTAGAGCAGGGATCCCCAACCCTCAGGCCGCAGCCCAGTACTGGGCCATGGCCTATTTGGAACACACACACTTGTGCATACAGCTCTATTTACGTGAGTGGTGGGCCCACTGCTTGCACAAATGGAACTTCAAATGCATGTTGAGTGCCTGCCACTTGCACAAATGGAGCTGCTCACACAGAACCATTACCTCTCCTCCTCCCTCTCCCTGCCAGTTTGCAAAGCCAGAAAGGTTGGGGACCACTGTCTTAGACATTTCAAATACCTCGTAACCCTCTACGCCGAAGTCGACTGTGGGAAGTTAAAAAGAACTAAAAACAATAATAAAAATAACAGTATATAATTCAGTTCCTGTAATAAGGTAAATCACTTTTTACAGACTCATGTAAATCATTATCTATTCTTCCTTCAAATCTAATGCTTTTTTTCCAGACTATTCAGTGCCAACCCCCCAAAATATATTTTTCCTATAAATCATGTCTCATTGCCAAGGCAAGCTTTCCTTTGTTCCAGTCACGAAATTCTTTCTAAGTCTCAAATTCAGGCTCCATTTGAATCGGAAAAAAAGTTATACTCATAATTATACTCACTCAACAGCTGTTCCTTGAAGAGTAATGGTCCTCTTTGTCTTATATAGACATTATCAAGTATAAATTATACAGACATTAGAAATAAAAGGAGACCTGGATATGCTCACACCAGCCCCATCCATCAATTCCTAGTATGCACATACTGAACAGAAATCCTATTCTGCTAAATGAAGTTATACTGATTCACAAGATCAGGACACAATCACAATGAATTTCTGTTCATCAAGGAGGTCTACTGCAGCATACCTCCTCTTTGGAGATACCTTTCCTGGTTCTCATTATGGCTCTGATTTTAAACAAATGTCAACCTAAAAAGTCATATATGGCTTTTGATACTGTCTTTAAACAGAGTCTTTGTGTATTCATCCCAGAAAGGAAAGCTTCAGATAGTTCTATTCATAAAACGAAGGGTTTGGCAACGTGGAGTTAAACCTTGGTGGCTGCTCCATCATTGGGAAACAGTTGCTCCTGCATGTATGGACTGTCTGCCCATTGTTGAACTTTGGAAAGGTGTAGAAGAGAGTTATATTTGGGATATGGTTTGTCTGGTTTAATAATCTGATTTTCAATCCTGTGGATGTGTGAAGTTGAAGTCCAGTTGGGATGTTTGTGATTCAAAGATTTAATGAGATCGTTTCAATAAAGTATTAACTATGAATGATTTAAAGTATTGCAGCGGGACAGTATAAAAAATGAATGTAATAAATAACAGTCACAATGAAGTTGCAGTTTAGGATCAATGTGTGTAACTCCTCTGCACTTTTAATTTTGTAATTCTTTCCTACCTACAGGTTAACTGGAAGAAATCCGGGTTTTGGGGTTGTTGTTGTTTTTTTTTGAAAACTTATAGTTTAAGAGGTTGGTTGTTTGCAACAAAGGTTCTCTTGGCATTTTTCTGTGACACTGATACCAAACTACCTGTTGCTTATTCTGGATTAAGTCATAATTCTTTCATCTATCTTGGTGTGATTGTCCTCAAAGCTCTTCTAATTGTTACTAGTTTTGCGCACAGTTTTCAGCTGTTTTCCAGTACAAGCTGACATATCTAGGTCAAATCTAAATCAAATACAGGAATCTGCAAACTTTGGGTTCAACAAGCACATTTTAATTTCAGAGAGCCTGCCCACATGTGGAATGGCTGCCATTGAGAGGATTACTTATTTACAACATGGGTGCAAAGTGAGCACAGCCAGCCACAATATAGTTAATAAAAAGGAAAATATAAGGATACCAGATCACTTTCCTAGCCTAGGGGATCTTGTTTACCACCACACATCTTATTTTCCCATTTCATTAGGCAGGTAGTCATACTTCCAAGCAAAAACCCCAGAATTCTACTGGATTACTAGCAAGAGCAAATTCTTGTGCTTTTAAGATATTGCAGACTGAGTCTTTTCTGTTCTTTTCTGACTCACTCCCTAGTCCAGTCCAGCTAATGAAATGGAACTAACTTGTCCCCCTTTGAAACCTTAACTTCCATTACAAATAATGCATTGATTCTCCCAGAGTTCATGCAAGGTTATTGTCACATTTTAGAACTGTAATAAAGTGACATGGCTTAACATAATTAAGAGCCAATGCAAACATCAGAAAAACTGGAAGCATTCAAAGCCAAAGCATACATAAACATGGTTTGTATTTCCTCCTTAGATAATGCTGCCAAAATCTGGTTTCTTGAGCAATGTGAATTTGATCCATGCAGCCTATTTGGAGGCATGTATCTCCATTTCATATGATGAAGGGTTGGGGTGGATTCGGAGCATAGTATTTTAAGTAGTGCTTTAAGACTCATCCTATATATTTAGCCATTTTTATCTCCCTGTACTAAATTTCAACAAATGAAAGTTATCTTGGAAAGCAGAGATATCATAAATTAAAAAGCAAGCCTTCTATAACTTACCATTCAGCATTTCTGCAATTATTTCTTCCAAAGGCTCAAAGTAAAGAAGTTTTTATATTCTGGAAAGATTTCAAGGCACATTTTGAAGAGGACAAAAAGTTGGCTTCCAAAGCATGATGGCTCTTTGCTGTATTTATGCTTTTATTTCATATCAAAAGAACTGCACATAATTTTTGTTATTAAAAGCCCAGACGTTCCAAGAAAGCTTTAAACTGATACATTCTATTGGTAATATTTTCAGGCTAAACGTAAGCTCAAGAGAAGTACCCTGCTCCTTCACAAATATGTTCTTGATTATTGGAAGGCAAATTTATTGGAAAGGCAAGGAATGAATGACTCACAGACTTCTTTTTGCACACAGAACTTGGAAACAGCAATTTAAGATCAAATCAAAAGACTTTTTAAAAAAATCCATTCTTTTCCAATCCCTCCATTTTCAAAAGTCAGCAATGTCAACATATAATAAGGGCATAAAATAAATTATTATATACTATAATTCTGTGAGGCCTGGGTGCACATGACTTTTTTGGGAGGAGCGTTGTGGTGTGCATATTTACATTATATAATTCTGAATACCTGCTCAGGTATTGTTAGACCACATTCCTATTGGCCCTAATCACCATGTCTATTGTGCAAGTATAAGTATTATGGAGAGCAACAGGTTTCCGACTTCCACTGTAAACACCTAAATGGTCTGGAATTCTGCCTAGGCAGTCTCCAATTGTCCAAATGGCATTTTATCCAGCATGATCCCTTGCAAGTATATGCCAAATGGCTGAAAATGTTTTTCACAAATTATTATTCAGTGATACTTATTTACTTTGTTTATATTCTTTTATTATTTTTATAATAATACTAAAGACGTGGCTGTTTCAACAATAATCTGATCGAGGGGTTTTATAATCTTATACTTTTTAGAATGGTTTTAATGGGGGTTTTAATTTTTTAATTGTTTTACTGTGATTTGTATTGATGATTGTTTGTATGTAAGCCACCCTGAGTCCTCAGGGAGAATGGCAGCATATAAATCACAATAATAAACAAACAAACAAACAACTCAAGGCGGCCTCTTTCTCCTCCTATTTTCCCCACAACAACAACCCTGTGAGAAGAGTTGGATTGAGAGAGAGTGACTAGCCCAAAGTTAGCTAGTTTTCATGCAAAGGCGGGACTAGAACTCACAATTGCTTAGTTTCTAACCTGGTAGCCCAACCACAAATCCAACTTTGGTAACCAGACCAATCCCAAATTTTTAAAATATAGACTTTTAAAAATGAAAGATTATTTTTGTGATGCCTCTATAATGTGTACTTCAATCACAATATTTAATTATGTGCAGGAAAGTTAAAAAGTACATATTCACTACTGTTATCCTTTTTTTAAATAAGTCTCATGTAGCTTGTTGTCCTAATTATCATCAGTGATCTCTGATTTAGGAGACACCTGCATCAATTCCAGCACATTGATCCCAACATAATGTGTAGTTACATCTGATTCATTTTTACAAGCCAAAAAGAGGTAGTGTAAAGGACAAAAATACCGTGGTAAATTAATAATTGAAGTGGATTCTATTCTATCAATTTTCCCCTTCTGACAATTTAACTACCAGAGTTGGGAAAGAATTTGGCTTGAGACTTTAATGAACTTCTATCGCTGGAGTAGCTACAACTGAATTAGATAGGTGATTAAGCTGAATATTTTGGCAATTCCAAACTTCTCATTCCTATCCTAATTAAATAGCCTTAGAAGAAATTATACCAATTAAATTTGTTACACCTAGCCAACTCTTTTTTACAGTGTCTACCTTACTGTTTCTATTGTTTACAGTTTCTATTTGATATGTGATCAATTACCTTGAAGTAATGGATCAGTATATGGTTGGATAAGGGCAAATCAGTCTTTCAGACACAGAGTTGTCTTACATGTGGCACCAGAAAAGTAGACACACTAGAGAAAAGTCTAAATGTAATCGGAACACCATACCACAGATATCTCTAAGTCAGAAGCTTTGCCTTCTATAAGACACACAGTAATTATAGAGTAAACGTTAGCAATGATATAATCAATCTCTGGCCAGCCAAAGCTTTACAGTCAAACTGTGGCTCACTTGGAAAGTTGCCCACAATGCTTCAAATAAAAATGTATGAATAGATGCCATCTGGGAATTCTTAGACAATTTTGGTAACTGTGTTATTTAGGTTTACAAAACTGTAATGTAGATCATACATATGGATACTGCAATTTCAGCAGTTGAATTACACATGAACAAAAATTCCCTTCCAACTTTCAAACAGATAGTAGTAAGTATTTGGAATATTAATGGTTAATATCATCCTCTAAACATCATTTGTTTAGAGTGGGACTTGGGACTTGGGAATGCTGCATAATTCTAATTACTTCTTCTGATAATGTAAACTTTATACAATGGCTATTTTTCAGGTTCAAAGTCTGTCCAGAAAAAATAAACTAAAATTACATCTCTATCTTTGTTTCAACTGCAAGAATAGTTACTTGAGATTTCTTTCTGAACTAAAAAACTTAGCTCAGTCATGCACATGTACGATTTAGTGAATGGGTTGCAAGCACACTCACTAAATTTCATGTAACCAACCATTTCATAGCATCAGTAATGTGGCTGGAAAATTAAGAATTCACCCATAAATTAATACAGTTAGGTTACAAATGTAGTTCCCTTGCCAGCCCACAAATGTCAGCCACAATGCCCAATCCCTTCCTGAAAACTGCAGACTGAAGACACAAAGAAGAAAAGGTGTACTGAGTTATATAGAGCAGCGTCCCTCAACCTTTTGGGCACCAGGGACCAGTTTCATGGACAAAGGTTTTTCCGTGGACTGGAGGCGGCTTGTTTGCATGACTTGGTTGCTGGCATGCTAGGGACTGGTGCCGGTCCATGGCCTGAGGGTTGGGGAACCCCTGATATAGAGAGACTACTTCAGTCATAATCCATATTCATTTTATTTTCACCAAACCTTAGATTCAAATATGTTTTTAGTTCTATACTTATTTCTCTGATTTGTAACCTCCTCTCCAAAGACTGAAGCTAGGAACAGAACATTCAAAAAGTGAAACCAAACCGCAGTGCAGATTGTTAATTCAAGTGTCATAAAAATCCATGCAGTCAGCTAAAATCAAAATAATCAAATTTTATTCCAGCTCAGCCTGAAACATTAGATAGTGTTTCAGAAATATTGTTAACATTACTTGTTCTTCGTAGTTTATAGTGTCAGTCTCCTTGCAGCAACTTACAATTCAGAAAGAAAGGTTCTCACTGATCTATATAGGTGGATTTATTTTACTGAGCAACAAAATAGGTTACTTGGTTCTCATTTAACTGTGAATATATGAATATTTCAAGTAGTCTTGGCTTAATGGGGAATATGGTGATCACTTGATATCACAGAAATGACCACCTTTTCTTGTTCAGTTTTGGAAATACCAATTTTTATCATCAGAGCAAGAGAATTTCATCACAAAAGGACTTTCCCCAATGACATTCTCCATATTCTGTGGTTGTAATTACAGCGTACTGTCAAATATTTTCTTCATGGATAACATGTCAGAATCTAAGATACTTTAACTTAAAAACTTTCAATTAGGCCTTGAATTGCATTATTGTCAGAACAGTCTGTCCTGCTTTAGGTATTTCATTCAGTTGGTTAGAGCTAGTTTTAAGAAAGAAATGGATTGAGAAGTAGTGTTCCCTAACCCTTATAATTTTTCCCTTTGTGTTTTGTATTTAGTAATAAGCCCTGGTATTTGCCAAGACAGAAGTGATCAGTCAACTTGGTGGCTGAAAGATTATAAGCAGTGAAATAATAAGAACATATAGCTCTATGACTTTAAGAATATAGGGTTGAATTATGTTTTGATAACTACAGGCAGAATAATGGTTAGATATTCAAAACAATATTAATGGTTAAATATTCAAAACAATGTTGACTCCTTTTAAGTAAGTTTATTAAGATTACTTTGAATTAGTTTTCTGATATCTGATCACATGATTAAATATACTTGCCTTTGTCTGCATGTTAGGAAAAGGTAATCAATCAAGAGATTTTTAAAAATTGTCTATTTATTGAAGGTGATTGACATCACATTGGATTAATTAATTTTAAAAATTATACAGCTGCCTACTTCCTCACAGCAACTCTAGGTGGCTAACAAGCAATAAAACACAGTATAGAAAAAAATAAAAATAAAAAACAATACCCCTGCCAGCATCAAATAAACCATTTGATGAGTTCAATCCCACTCTGGGTTCCTATTCTGTATTAAACTACCCAGAATATTGATAACCCATAAATTTACACAGAGAAAAAGCTTGAATATGGATTTATCACTTTCCAATGTAGCATTCAGTGAATTAGAATTAGATAAATGTTCCCAGGTTAGAAAAAGGTAAGAGATTTTCCTGACAATTCTGGCTAAGTGAATTGAACTGGGCAATTCCAGCCTGTCTTTATTGTTTTGATCACTTCCGAATTTATTTCAATTTAGTGTGACATTTGGTTGGGGCACTGAAACAACCTTGGATTTCTCTACCAAGAGAGATGCAATACAAATAATTCCCTTGAGCATCGCAATGGCTTTGATACTTTTCATTAAGATTACACCCAAGGTTCATTTCCAGATATCTCTGTATTTAAGAGTTAGGAGAGTGTAATAACAACGTATTTTTCTGCCAGCTGCATTCCATTTTTCAGGACACACTTTTCAGGAATGCCTACTTTATACCACACACAATAGCCACTCCCAACATTAGATAGTTTTATTTTATTATACCTTTTTAAGTATTATCTTCAATCTCCCAGACTATGCTACCACATTTGTTTGGGTGCATTTTATTTGCTTAAAGTTATTAAATTCCAAATAGAAAAAAGCGTAGGATCATAGAAGCTAAATTGTAAGCATAAAAATTGTAGATCAGAGGGGTGGGTGTTAATTTTACTTTGGGGGGGGTGATGTATGAATGAATTTGTCAGGGCTTAACTGCATGTGAAAGCTTAGCCTTGGTGCCAGGTTTTTAATGTTTGTGGCTTTAGATAGATATATGTATTATATTGCTTTATGATTGGTCTTACCTTAATTATTGGTTGGCAGCTGGCCAGAGTTCAATATAGGATGGGGGGGCTATATACATTTTTAAATAAATAAACTGTCCTTGTATTCTATAATCCCACTTTATTTTTTATCATTTTCTTAAAATGTGATAATTGAAACTGAATGGCATATTCAAAATGCCTTTCCAGGATATATCCTTTAATTTAACACACTGTATGTCTCTTGACCCTTATTGGTTTAACCTTTGCCATAGATGTCAAAATAATGTAATCAACTGTGGCCACCAAATTTGCTTTAACATAAAAGCTTAATAATGTATTGGAGGATGAGGCAGGGAGCTACTAATGCATGATACCACTGGTGCAAAATGCAGTGGCCTGGGTAGTTATGAGTGCCAGTCTTTTAGTACATGCAACACCTTTGCTGTGCAAGCTACATTTCTACCAACAGCTTTCAGGTATCACTCAAGGTGCTGGTGGTTACTAAAGCCCTTCGTGGCTCAGTGGCAGATTATTACAGGACAGTGTTGGGTTTCAAAAAAATTTAGTACTGGTTCTGTGGGTGTGGCTTGGTGGGCGTGGCATGGCTTGGTGGGAGTGGCATAGTGGGTGTGGCAGGGGAAGGATACTGTAAAATCTCCATTCCCTCCCCACTCCAGGAGGAGGATACTGCAAAATCCCCATTCCCTCCCCACTCCTGGGGGAAGGATATTGCAAAATCTCCATTCCCATCCCACTCTGGGGCCAACCAGTGGTGGTATTTGCTGGTTCTCCGAACTACTCAAAATTTCCACTGCCGGTTTTCCAGAACTGGTCAGAACCTGCTGAAACCCACCTCTGCTACGGGACTGTCTCTTCCCAGTAGTAACAACCCATTCTGTTAGATCCAGGAGAGGCGTGCTCCAGATCCTGTCCACTAGAGAGTGACCCAGGACGAGTCTTTTCGGTGGTGGCACCTGCCCTCAAGAATATCATCCCTTCTGAAATTAGACTTGCTCCAAACTTGCTGGTTTTGCCAGTTAACCTGGGGCCCCGGCAGTAAAGGTGAAACCATTTCATGGCTAATGTTACTATGAGTTAGTTTATTTATTTATTTATTTATTATATTTCTATACCACCTTTCTCCCACAGGACTCAAGGCGGTGTACAGTCAAGAAAAAATAAGATACATAAACATCATAAAATTGATAATTACAATTATAGCATAGTTTAGCCCAAATTAAATAAAACCCAGAATTATATAATATTTTAATCATTCCCAGTTAACGTGCTTAGCCCTGCCTGATTGAACATCAGGATCTTGAGGGCACAGCGGAAAGCACGGAGATTAGGGATGTTTCGTATATCGGGGCAGTTCATTCCAAAGGGTTGGAGCCCTTACAGAGAAGGCCCTCCCTCTGGGAGTCACCAGTCGGCACAATTTGACTGACGGTACCCTGAGTAGTCCCTCCCTGTGAGAATGAACTGGTCGGTGGGAGGCTATTGGTGGCAAAAGACGGTCTCGGAAGTACCCAGGCCCTAAACCATAGAACGCTTTAAAGGTGATAACTTAACACCTTGAATCGCACCTGGAAGACCACCGGGAGCCAGTGCAGCTTGCGTAAGAGAGGTGTTACATGGGCGCAACGAGATGCACCATAATCACCCGCGCGGCTACATTCTGGACCATTTGGAGCCTCCGGGTGCTTTTCAAGGGGAGTTGTGAATGTTGTAGGCAGCTAATTGGTTTTGATTTGATTTGTATCCCGTTTTTATTATTTTTACAAACAGCTCAAGGCAGCGAACATACTCCACACACTTTCCTTCTCCTGTTTCCCCCACAACAAATTCCTGTGAGGTGGATTGAGCTGAGAGTGAATGACTGGCCCAAAATCACCCAGCTGGTTTTCGTGGTTAGGGAGAGATCTAGTGTTTCAATCCCAAAGGCCAGTAACATATTATTGATATCACTTTTGTCTAATTCAGAAGTCTCCTAATGCATTTTGATTGTGAGGTTAATATGAAGGGTTTATTCTTGTTTTGAGTCTTGCCTATTCAAAACATTCAAAATATTCTACCAGTTATGGGATCTCTGGGTCTCTTCTGGGTTCTGACCCTCAAAGTCACCTCTTATTAAAGAAAAACTACTACTTGACAGCAAAATTGTTGTTCTTTCAAGATGTATGGTCTGGATAGACAAAGGAATATTATGGTTAATTTACCCACTTACCAAGCTGAAATCAAGACTGCCCCAAACTGTGAACTGCAGCAATTAGCTTCAATGCTTCTTCATCCTGGAGTTTATTGGTTATATTTTAAACAACATTGTACCAGCCCTATACATGAAACAGAATCAAATGCACTTTCTTTACTCGATGTCTATACTGGGCATCAATGTCCTTCTTCACTATCACTTCTCTGCATCCTTTCAAATGTCTGGATCTTTTTAATCTGAAAAATGAATGTGAAATTTTAGTCTGCTTTATCATAAAATGGGCACCAAAATTGCTAGGACAAAATTATTAAGATGAAATGAAATATGAAAGCAGTTGTCCCTAACATGGTCCAGCAAGATTCTTCTTTTATTCTTAAATTCATTCATTTTCCTATGTGATGATTGTATCCCCATCATCTCTAGTCCAATAAAAGTGAGAAAGCAATTGTCAAGTGTTACTTCCTCTAAATAAACTTATGTTTTACTAAAACTGTCTTTATAATCTGGCAAACCGTTTTTTCATAATCTAGCAGCAGCTGAATTATTGAAAAATAATTTCTCATTTTCCAGCTGATGGACATTGTTTATCTTTTTATGGGCCAATCATACCGCTAATAGAATTGTGGATACATTTGCAATATCTTCTGTAGAAATGGAACTGTCTTCCTCTTCTATGAGCAGCAATCTAGGTAAAAGTCAAGTTCACATACCAAAGAAGAGCAGATATTTTCTAAGAACTTTCTTTTATCATATTGTTCAGAGTTTGTTTATTTGCCCTTTAAAGCTTGTCCTCTTTAGATATGATTACAATGGCAAATAGGAAAGTGAGCTTTCCATATCTTTTAAAACAGCATTAACCTAATTTCTGAGTTATCATGAATAAACATTGTGTGGACAACTGTTGCTATTTCTGACACAAATGGGGGACATTAAGGGAAGTAGTGATAGAATGAATACGTAGTAGGCTATGCATAATTATACATATAAATGTATTTATTTATCAGATATCTATGCTGCCCAACTTTCAATGGCTCTAGCACAGAGGGACAATCTATGGCTCACAATTCCCCAGCTTAATTTTAAAAGTGCCCTGAAGTTTAGATTTTTATTGACATTTATCTCTTCTTTCTCTGCAGCCCTCCCCTTTGTTGAGAGAACAAGGTTTATTTATTTATTATTATAGTTATATAATAAATAATAAATAGTTATAGTTATTTATTTATTACTGTATTTTCCTGCGTATAAGACTACTTTCTAACACACAAAAATCTTCTCAAAAGTCGGGGGTCGTCTTATACGCCGGGTCTCATTCTCCTGTAACCAGGCAGACCAGCCCATAAGGCTCTGACGAGCCTTAAATGGCTCTGAGGAGGGTTGTCTTATACGCCCAGTCGTCTTATACGCCGGAAAATATGGTATTTATTACAGTTCAATTTATATGCCGCCCTTCTCCGGAGACTCAGGGCAGTTTACAATGTGTTAAGCAATAGCCTTCATACTTTTGTTGTTTGTCCACCCAAAGGTAAAAGGAAGAATTTATCTCCATCCAGGGGCATTTAAAAGACGAGAAGGGTGCTAAAAATCGAGATGGTAGCCATCACCACACTGTCTTTTACAACTATTACATGTGGAGTCCGTGTAAAAGAGGGGATGGAATTTCATGGATACAAATATCGTGACTGTTTATTTCCTTCATGCACCCATTCCCCATACACACACAGAAGCCCTATTCCCATCCTATTGGAACTCAGGCTTCACCCATTGTTTATTTCTGCTTCATCCAAAGTGGACACTTGTATTTGATAGAACATGGACTTTTCTAGAAAAAGTACTGTTTCAATAAGTTTGAACTTACTGAATGAACATTTTATAAGTTAAACCTTACTTATAAAAACATAATTGCATAGCTATACAGCTATTTTAAATTCCCTTTGACCCATCATCCATGTTCATCTTGCCATTCATTCCAGATACAGCACAAAATATTATATGTCCACATGCAACTGTTATTTCTGTTTACAGACTAGGCATAAGGAATTAGTAGGGGGTACCAAAGAAGTCAGTGAATGCATTTCCATGATGATGGCTGTATGTCCATTAGCTAGGACAATCTTTTAAGAATCAATAGTTTTCCTATCTGACTTTCTTCATATGTACATTGGCTCATGTATCCAGACTGAGTTGATCCAGACAATCAATAAATGATATCCATTCACATGAATAGATAAATGAAAAGAGGAATAAATTTTCTGAATGATAAAAGTAATTTTTTTAAAGAATTGAACTTAGGAATTGGAGAATTTGGACTCAATTTCCAAGAACACAAAGTCTGATTTTAGCAATGAATCTATCAAGATAGCCCCAGGAAAGAAAAAGCTACAAGATGAAATGAATAGGTCCATAGAATATTATTCTTGGGTTTGTTCCTAAAGATTTGCCAAAATTCCAGCAATATCCACAAAGATGGCAAGGAGGGGCCAACTGATGAAAGCAGCATTGCAACATCAAAGTGCAAACCCTGCCCCCTTTCTGTGTGTGCCATGTTGTATGCCCATTCCATATTGCCAAGGCTAACAGATCTTTCAATCTGTGTTCTCTGGCTTAATTATCCCCTCTACAGCAACAATGAGGCAGAAAATGTGCCCTGTGCTGTTGAGGCTACTACCAACCACTATGTTGAGCCATACTATGTTTGACAATAACACCAACACAATGTGAAGTGGGAAATCAGACAGCACTCCCCAGTTGCTTCAAATACTGTATCACTGAAATGTAGGTAGTGTATTTCATTTGTATTCATTAACAATACATGATTTGCTGTCAATTTTGAGGCATCTTATTAAAGAAAGAGGAGCATGGGTCTAAGTGAATCTCAACAAGGAACACCACAAAAAGATATGAAAAAAGATACACTGGACTTTTTTCTCCCTTAATATTTTGCAAGAAAATTGAGTGTAGAAATTGAGTCCCAGAACTGTACAATTCAAACTTTAAGGAGATTTGTCAACTCAGGAACTGATTGTTATTTGGAAGTACACCAATTGTTTGTTTTAGATGGCTATGGTTATTCTGGCTCAAAGAGTGATAAAGAATAGTTTTGTTGTTTTAATTTTACTCAAATTCCACTGTTGCTCTTTAACATTATTTTTTACAGTTTATTTTTATTCCTTGGTTTAAAGAACCATGCAATAAACTATATAAGTTTTAGGAGCGAGTCAAAAATAGTGGCTTGCAAACATTTATTTAACTGCCACACTATGCTGATTAACCAGCAGAAGAAAAACACAGAGCTAAATATTATCACTATCTAAAAATGTAACAGTATTTGGCCTTTTTTTCTCAAACACCCCTCTTTTTTACAGTCCTGATTTTATACTATAAAGGAATGCTCAAACATGCTAAATGGAAAATCACTTATAAGTTTAAAATTAAACCAGCCTTCAATATATCACTGAACATATAACCAGGGTGTATAATCATCTTGTATAACAGCTTAAAGTTGACCAAAATACTAAGATGAGAAAATGGAATAAACTTTTATTTGTGTGACGTGTCAGTCAAATAACTAAGCCAGATATAGTAGAATTCCAAATGAAGGTACATAAAAATAAGAGTTTTCTCTTTCTTTTTTATAAAGTCCTGTTTGATTAAGCTGAGTGGCATAGCAAGTCACATAATGAATATGGAAAGTGGTAGATTCATATAGCCAGATATTAGAATTATACATCTTTTTGGATGCCTCTGAAGCTTGGATGCTTTGCAGACAGTAATGACTGATATAATGGCTTCATCTCTTCATATAATTACAATAATACTTTCACAGTGCTTTTAATCTTCAAAGCATTTCATATTGTTAATTGAAAAGGAGCAATCCAGTGTCTAGCCCGATAAGAACTAAAATGTTTGCCAATTACAGCTGTCAAGTAAAAATGTGCTTTTTAACTAATAGAACACCAACATAAATTTCACTTCAATCGCATTTTCCTGCATTTCTACTTTCAAAAGCTTAAGATCACTATATCTACAACATCTGCCACTTAAAACCACAGACTCCTGAGCATTTTTTCCATATCCAATACCCAAAGAATTCAGCAGCCAGAAATTAACATGCATTTACATCAACCCCAGGATTCAAACATCTGGATGTGCTCAGTTCCAGACCAATATTGCAAATAAGTGCAAAATGTCTCCTTGTTGCTGAGATGAATTCTTCCCATGCTCAGTCTTGCTACTGGAAAAATCAAGAAGTAAAGCAATTGTAGACATTTTTTTAAAAAAACAATTCCACCCTCTTTACTGAGGTATATTGATTGTTGAGTTCAAGCTCTCTGCAATGATTGCATGAAATAATTTAATATTGATATATTAAATCATTTTGTTGAATAGAAAATTATTTCATGTTGATGAACACTTTGCAAGAAAATAATCATGTCCCCTCTTTCACTTATATAATCTTATATATTTTGTGAAAGAATGTAGATCTAGCCTTGGAAATGGGAAAGAAAAGGGTAAACTGTTAAGGATTTCAGAAAAGATTATTTAGTCCTGAAAAAGTGTGAAAAAGAAACACAAAATGATTTTGTATGGAATAACATGGAGCAGTTAAAAACTCTGACACACTGTCAAGATTTTATATTTTACAATAATAAAGAGCATTCTGGAATCTCTGCCATGCCTGTTCCTTGACTTTGCCTACATTGAAATGCTGATTATTATAGGTATGGCTAGAGAGGATATATTTAAAATAAATGAATATAAACTTCTGTAGTAAAATTTGAAAAAAAATAGTCATTCAACATTCTCCCAAAATAAATAATAGATGATTTCTCCAAATTTCTCCAAGGAAGGAGAAATTCTCCAGCCCAGGATGATGATAGCAGCACAGTTACTGGAAAAAAAAACAAGGAAAGGATTTGCTCATATTTACAGTACTTCCCTTAGGATTTAATTGAAATGCCAGAAGTTAGAGGAGAAGCTGAAGTATCTGGAGAGGTACTGCACAGGCATTTGCTGAATCTGGAGTAATGCTGAATCCCTTGACTAATAGACTACTTGTGGCCCCATAGTTTAGGATGAAATATTCTGGCCTAAGCAGGGGCGGGTTTCAAAACCTGCCACTACTGGTTTGCTTGTGGGCACGTGCACGCAACCACGTACCCAATGCTTCTATGAATGCGTGAAGCATCCAGGTGAGTGGGTGGCACCTCCCGCCACTACTGGTTCACCGATCCGGGATGAACTGGTAGCAACCCACCACTGGGCCTAAGTAATAAACTTCACCTTGACTAGGGTTTAAATGCAGGACTATAAATTTCTTCCTATGTGGATCAAATAGTATTCTCCAATATTGGTAGCCAGGGTTTCTGACTAATCTGCCTGGGCATTACCATGCAAATTAGTCAGTTCCTGTCTGATTGAAGAAGAAAGATAGAGAGAGAGTTGATGCTTTTGAAATTTGGTGCTAAGACTACTATGGATAGCCAAGAATTCAAAGTATTATCAAGCAATCCAGTCCAGACGTCTCACTCAAGGCACAAAAACCAGGATCAAATTATCCTACTTGGAAGAAATTATATGAAGACCTAATCTGTGGAGAAAGCTCTGGGCTGGAAAAGGTAGAAAGAAAGAAGACAATCAGCACCAAAGTGGATAAACTCAGTTCAGTAGTGATGAATACACTATTGGAAGATCTGAAAGGTTGTCATGGACAAGGGACAGATTGTCTGGGAGAAAACCTGTTTATGTGAGTAGACACCCACCCTTATTTCCAGCCCTCTCTAAGCGGTTTACAGAGTCAGCATATTGCCCCCACAATCTGGGTCCTCATTTTACCCACCTTGGAAGGATGGAAGGCTAAGTCAACCTTGAGCCTGGTTTAGATTCAAGCTGCCAAACTGCTAGCAGCCGGTAATCAGCAGAAGTAGCCTGCAGCACTGCACTCTCATCTTGTGTTTTGTATCTAATCTTGTATCTAAAGATACAAAAGCAAACAAAACTGATAAAAAACTCAGAATAAAATGAGTTTTAAGATTGAAAGAAAAGTAAAATATCTGGATATAATTAAGGCAAATATAAATTGTATGTTATTTCAAAATAACGATGTTAATATGGAAAATGAAGTTTAAAAAGTATGTCAATATTGGATTATTGTTGTCAGTTTTATTATTACTTAGAATCAATAGTGGTATTCAGCCAGTTCATCCAGTTTGGGTGAACCAGTAGCAGCAGCTGCAGCAGGCTCCACCCACCCAGTCGTCATCATGTCCTGTTTTTGACCTTCTGCACATACACGGAAGCCTCACGTGCGCTCACATTTACAAACCGGTAGCAATGTAAGTGAATACCACCCCTGCTTAGAATGATATTTTTGTTTGAAATACAATGTTTGAAACTAGTGTACCATTTAAACAATGGTAGAAAGACATATCTACATTTGTACAGCAGGAGGAAATTTAAAAAATAGTTTTAATCAAAAGCATTTCTAAGCAGAGTGTAATCCGAATCAATTCAATTAACATCACAATAAACCTTTAAAATGCTACAGCTGACATTCATGATGCTCACATCGGCCAGACTTAGGGTGAAGTAAGTACATCAAACTACAATGAATTTCATACATTATTCCAATCCTTTGTTCTTCACCCAGAGTCTATTCCTGTCAGAAACATGTATTTTTTTCCTGGTTGAATAATGAAACTCCTTAAAAGAGCTGTTGTATTCAGAATCTCAAATATTCCTGTTATCAGCAACAACTATTTATAGCATCAGTTCGCCATCAGTGCAGCGATATATAATTTATATATAGTAAGAATTTATTTCCACAGTGATGTGTGGTAATACCGTAAGTTAGTAAAATGAGCATCTTCTTAAATTTGTTTCATAGAAGTGCTGATATCTATTCAGAATTGAATTAAACTGGGTTGTGTTTCAATGAACAATTGTAGTCAGTGGTGGAATGTTGCCGGTTTAACAACTGGTTTGGTGAGCGTGTGCTAAAAGGCATTTGCGCGCAGTGCTGAAAATGGAGCATTTAGAAGCTCGGCTGCTTACCTTCCAAGTCAGCAATGGTAAGTAGAACAGCGAGGTGGGAGGAATCAGCTGTGCCGTGCGATTGAGATGAGCTACAAAGCAGGAAATAAAGGATCGGATAGAGTGGGGGCAGGTGGGCGGAGCCAACTGACTGTCGACACTACCAGTTTGCTCGAACCGGTCAGAACCAGCTGAATACCGCCTCTGATTGTAGTAAATTGCAAGCTATCAGTAAACTTGAAAATACCTTAAAGGCAGGAGGCATAGACCTTTAAAATGTAGACAGCACCCAATTCTATTTTTTTTTATAGTTCAGAATCAGACCTACTCTCCTTTTTCAAGGTCTTCCAAATCTCATGAGTCAATAGAGGTTATTAGTCCAAATAAATAATGTTTAGTAGATCTGGAAAAACCTGGATTAAATCTCAGCTCAACTATAAATTTGAAAGTAGATTAATAAACCAAGCTTTTCTCTCAGATCCGGCCTTGATGCATAATGTGCGGTTAAATATACTGGCCAAGATTGATAGTGTTATCATGCAGATTACAGAGTTATAACAAGCAAAATACAACACAAAGAGGAAAATGCTGTGCAAATGCTCAGTGCAATTATCTGTCCTCTTCAGCTACCTACTGATATTTACTAATGTCAGATTTATGTAACACTGTTCTTCCTAATTAGTTATGTGGTAAAAATATGAATAGAAAAAGTCATAACAGTAGTAACCTGCCTTTTCTGAGTTTGGAAAACTCATTCTTTTATGTTATGCCTTCTTTAAATGTAATATCAAATGATTTTTAGTATTCAGATGCATTTCACTTTTGATCAAGGGTATCTAAACTTGGCAACTTTAAGTAGTCTTCAACTTTTCAGCCAGCTGGGATTTACTGTTATTTTCCCTAACAGTAAAAGCGTGCCTATGTTTTACAGAGGTTCTCCCATTGCATTTTTAGCAAGTTCTCACTTGAGAATTAATTGAGAATTACCCAAATATTTACTGTAACTTGGGAAATGTTGGGCTTTTTTTTAACCAAAAGAACCACTACAGGTATGGTTGTTTATATTCAGAATTACTGGACAGTATGCAAAAAGGATTAAACATAAGTTACAAAATTCACCTGGAGAAGAAATGCATCCTGGAAGAGAACAATGGGGAGCAATATAACAATTGTCATGCTTTATTATTGTTCCAAAATACCAATAGAGTTTTGTGCTATGCATTCCCAGTGAAGAAGTTGCCTTTTTTGTGTCAGACGTAATAAGCAATCCAGAATAAACAGATTTGCCCATTTGTGTCAAAAGTGTTCACAGAAAGTATGCCTTTCAGATTAAATAGCCACTTTGCATAGAAGCTCAATATTTAAAGTACTGAAGTTATTATTTGCATTTCCTTGAAATAAATTCTCTCCTCTTGTAAGAGGAAGAAAAGGTGGCTACATAGGAATAGTAATAACTTTTAGTACTTTGCAAAGTGAATTAATGTTCTCCTAAAGAAAAAAGATAAAAGTCATCCCAGAGCTTATTTTGTAAAGGATTTACAATGGAATTGCTCCAACTTTCCAATTTCAAAACCCCTCTCACATCAATTTTTCACTATACAGTGATGAATATCTATGTAAATCAGACCCATCAGAAGTCAAGCAAACTCTGTTTTATGTGTGCTCTACATAGAGTGCATTCAGATGTGAGCTGATGAACTAACAGGAGTATGAAGTAAGTAAACCTATAAGAAGAAGAAAAAATACAGAACTGTAATTATCTTTGTTTTCTTTAAATTAAATTGTATATAATGTCAAATGCCAGAGCTGAGTATAATCAGGAACATATCAGTATACAGAAAAGCATCACAGTATGTTTTACTAGAACCTTCTATAACTTTTTCTCCTCTACACATTCCATAACCACTTATGCATTCTGTTTGCATAACTGAACCATTTTTCAAAGTAAGAAAAGATTCAGTCATATGGACTTCTGTCCTCTTTTTGAACTTTTCTGCTTCTCCTGCCTTCCCTACTTCCCCTCCCCTTTTCGATTCACACTTCTGTGCTCTATTCTTAAGAATTGTGGATTTTATCCCTATAAATCTGTAGCCCTTATTTCCTACAGTGCCTAACTTACAAAACTAAATTAGTGATAAAATTGAAGCAAAAACTCTCACTAGGTCACTGCCTAGAGACCTAGGCAATGTTTTAAAACATACTGGGCAAAATTACACCCCACAAGCACAACATAAAATGTGCTTATTGACCATGATTCTGACTTACACAAGGACAATATTTAAAGCAGGTTAAACAAGCTTCTTCCTTCCCTGAGCATCGTTGAAGCTATACATGCTTTTCTGCTGACAGATACAAACTGTACATCATGTGAGAGGAAAAAGGCAGTGGAGAATAACTTGCTCTGGGATTCTTTTGTTATAAATCGGTTGAATCCAATGACATAATCATTTATTATTTTCTCTGTTTGGCTTTGACTCATGAGTTTCCCTGAGGTAGGACAATTAGATTATAATTAGATTATAAATAAATGATTTCCATTATCTGTTACAGTGAGTGGTCTTTTCCTGCTTTTTCTTGTTGGAGGAAGGGGATACTTCTTCTTTGAAAAAGAGAGGAAAATATTGTCAGGAAAGCAAATGTTTTTCAGCTGTTATACTGTATTCTGCCTTCAGGAATCTTAATTTACTTCCATATAGCAGGATAATAACAAATGCCATTTGTTGGCTGTAGGTACATAAACAATCTGGTATACTATTATTAATTAAAACTCAGTGATGACTGAACAATCTTAACATCAGATTAATGGTGACTATGTACTCAGGAATGGACAATCCATGACTAAAAGTCCTCTTTTCACAATAACAGGCTTACCCCAAATTAACAACATGGTTTCACACCAATTTGTGGATATGGAAAGTGTATTATAAGTTTCAAAACAGGCAAAAATGAAAAGCCCAATCCAAATACAGGTCCATTTAGAAAAAGAATTGGAATCAATTCCAGCTTTTTATCCAACTCAACCTGCTACTTCTTAGAGTTGCCCTTGGTATGCTGCTCAAAGACCAATGTTATGCTTTACACTCAAAAGAGTGATTATATCTCGCACCCTGGATTTAATCTCCAATGGTAAACTTGTTGTTCTGCAGTTGTTAAACTATGATTCCAAATAGGTGCAGTCAAAATAGTTAGCATTGAGGGATGATAGGAACTGTAGTTCAAATCCCTGGGAGGGCCACCCAAGTTTTCCTTCTAAATATAATCGTGAAAAAGAAGAGCTCTGTCTTTAGTTCTCTAATGGACTTTTCTTTCTTTCAGAGAGGAGGGGAAATAATGAAAACAACAGATAGAATACTAGTTCTGTAAGTACAGAGTAGTTCTCGACTTATAGACATTCATTTAACAATTGTTTGAAGTTACAATGGACCAAGGAATACTGCTTTACAACCTGTATTTGCACTTATGATTGTCATACCATCCCTATAATCATGTAATCGTAATTCAAGCACTTGCAGGATTGTGCAGTCACGTGATCACATTTTTTGCTGGTTTCTGGCTAAAAGCATCCAATGACATGGCTGCATTTCACCTATCCAAGCTTCATGAGCTGACAGCCTGACATTAGCATGGGGGTGGGGGTGGGGGTGGAGTTTTGAATGTAAGGAAAGGGAGGGATGGAAGCCCAGCTGAAGCATGTGACAAGCTCCAGTCAGCCATATGCAGAGATGGGAACCAAGCACCTGTTTCCTGAACAATATACAAGCACCTGGCTGGACATTTGCAGATAACCAAGAGATGGCTGGGGAGAAGAGGGAAATTTTCTTTGTGCTGTTTGCATGGTGAAACCTCAGATTCAGCTTATGCTACTTCTGCAACCATTTAAGCTTCAGTAAAGTATATTCATGGCAAAACAAATGGCCAGGAGTCTTTCTTTGCTACATGACTGAGTGGGATGCTTGACACAATGGGGAAGCAGGATTCACTTCACAACTGCGTGGTTTTCTTAACTACCATGAAAATGATCACAAATTTGTGTCCAGTTGCATGGTGATTCAACTTATGACCACACTAACTTAATAACCAAAATTCTTGTCCCAATTATAGTTATAAATTGAGGACTACTTGTCCTCAACCAGCAGCCTGCTCAAATCTGCTGCTTCTAAGACTGCACCTCCTATCATTCTCAAAGGGTAGTGGTAATGTTGGCTAGCAATGATAAGAACTGAAGTTCAACATATCTTAGACATGCCAGGTTGAAGAAGGCTAATTTGTGATAGAGAATGTGACTTCTTTTACCCAGTTTGGTCCCTGGGTAAAAAATATTTTGTGACAATTTAATGAGAACTTGTGGGTGGTATTTGTACTGGGGATTTAATATTCTGGGTGTGGATGTTTCAAATATTATTTCCTGAGATAATGCTTCAGGCAAATCAGGTAAGACATTGTACAAAACAGCACAGCAGTTAAATATTCTGTTATTGTTCTTTTTATTTAAGTCTGAGATCTCCGATGCCAAAAAAGATAGATGAAATAGGTGGCTGATACTGAAATACTTTAATAAAACGCCCCTGATTTTCAACTGAATTCATAGTAAAATTTGAAGGAAGCACAGATCTGAAACTGCTTTGAGTCTTTGCTTTGTACTTTCAGACAATGTGGTTTAATTCATCTTTAGATTCTTCATCCTGTCTTCTTCAAAAATGCCACTAGTCTATATTATTTAAGAAGTCTTCTTGAAGTCTTCTAAACCCAAGGGCTTCAAATATAACAATATACTCAAAGAAAAATAAAAAGATTACTCATCATCACATGTGCTAATGGTTAGGAACAAATATGGCTGAGAACTTTACGGCTATATAACTATTTCCTAGAGACGTGAAAATATTCAGTCCATATATATATATATATATATATATATATATATATATATATATATATATATATATATATATATATATATATATATGTTTTCTGAGGTTTTCGCGGGTGTTTGTATGTAGGTCTTTGGGTCTTCTCCTGCGTAGAATTGAAAGTATCTTGGCGACGTTTCGACGAAGTCTCATTCGTCATCTTCAGGCTAGTGTTCTCGGCTTCGTGCTTCCTGGAGCAATTTGTGCTTCATGCTTCCTGGAGCAATTTGCTCCAGGAAGCACGAAGCCGAGAACACCAGCCTGAAGATGACGAATGAGACTTTGTCGAAACGTCACCAAGATACTTTCAATTCTACGCGGGAGAAGACCCGAATAACCAAAGACCTACATATATATATATATATATATACATACATATACATATACATATACATATACATATACATATACATATACATATACATATACATATACATATACATATATATATATATATATATATATATATATATATATATATTATATAAGATAAAATATAAAATATATGAAAAAGGGAATAAAAAGAAAAAAGGGAAGGGGAAGGTACAAAGGAATTCTTTTTTTGTTTCCTACTCCAAAAGTTCCTCTTTTCTTTTCAATGTACTATGCAAAGATGCTTTTTCCACTTATTCCCATGCTTTGAGGACTGTCTATCATGCTCTTATAGTTTCCCAATTAAGTTATTGAATTTCACTCCACATGGGCTATCCTTGAAGACCCACCAGAAACGTCTATTGGTCCAGAATTAGCAGGCCACTTCAGTAGTGGGTTTCAAATTTTTTTACTACCAGTTCTGTGGGTGTGACTTGGTGGGCATGGCATGGCTTGGTGGGCGTGGTTTGATGGGCGTGGCAGCGGAAGGATACTGTAAAATCTCCATTCCCTCCCCAGTCCAGGAAAGGTTACTGCCAAATCCCCATATCCTCCCAATCAGCTGGGACTTTGGAGGCAGAGAATAAATAGATGGGGGTGGGGCAAGTCAGAATATTTACTACCAGTTCTCCAAACTACTCAAAATTTCTGCTACCAGTTCTCCAGAACTGGTCAGAACCTGCTGAAAGCCACCTCTGGGCCACTTCCTTCCTGTCTATTCACAGTACTACTATGATCTACGACTCATGCAGACCTGCACCAGCTGTCTGGATATTTCTGAGGCAATTCAAGGCCTGCCCACTACCTTTAAAGACCATGCATCTACCTTTTTTATATTGATTCTCCCATCTTACCCAGGGGTGGGTTGTACTTACCTTTACTACCGGTTCGCAACAGGGCCGCTTAATATCTGTAAACTGCCTAGAGTTCAAGAGGATTGAGGTGGTAGATAAATTTCACAAGAAAAAACATGAATAAATCCTACATTTAAAGCAGAAACAGGGAACTTGTGACCCTCAAAAATGCTGCTTGAACTATTATATCCATGGCCCTTATTATTAATCATACCACCTGGGATTTCTGGGAATTTATTTCAGTAATATCTACAGGTTTGTTATCTCTCTGCATAGGGAAAATAACAGACGGTATCTAAATATTAATAGATCTATTTCTAAAACATGCAGCTGTAGTGCCGAATAGTAGAATTCTCTGAATAGAAAACATTACATTGGTAAAATAATATTAATTAATGATATTAATGTTAAAGTTTATTTCTATGAAGCTGTAAAAAGTCATATTCTAATTCAATATGTAGTCTAAGACCTACAATCACAACTGAACCCAAAATTTCCATTGCTAAGCATGACAACTGTTAAGTGAGTTGCACCTCATTTTACAATCTGTTTTCCCAAGTTGTTGTTAAATGAATCACTGAAAGTGTTAAGTAAATCATGCAGTCATTAAGCAAATCTAGCTTCCCCATTGACTTTTTTGTCAGAAACCAGCTGGGAAGATCACAAATAGTGATCACATGATCCTGGAGCATTGCAATTGTCACAAATACATGTCAATTGTCAAGTGCATGAATTTTGATCACGTGAACAGAGAGATGCTGCAATGGTCATATGTGAAAAACTTGGTCACAAATCACTTTTTTCAGTCCTGTTGTAACTTCAACAATCACTAAACAAATAGTTGTAAGCTGAGGGCTACCTCTACAAGAAATAACATAGCAGAGAGAGAAGAGAAAAAGGTACCAAGCTTACACTAATCTTTTTTAAAAACTGGGAAACCTTTTCCAGCAAATCAATGATTATGGATAAAAACATTTGTCCCTTCGACAAAAGCAATGAATTGGCTCTTCACAAACATGGCAATTCAAATTCATTCCCTTTAAAAGCACAACATACAGGTGCGGAAAAAATTCATCATATTTTTATCTCTGCTAAATGTTTGATCATTGCAAAGATGACAATAATTAGGGTCATGGTCAGTCATTTGCACCTATGTCTATTTTAGTATATCGGCAAACTGACTCTGAAAAAAAGCCCAGATGCATTTGAAGAACTGTCATCAGCCTGGTACCCTGCACAGATGATGGGACTGCCCTCCCAGAATGTTCAGCAATTAGCATATAACATTTCACACAAATTTCTACACAAAATGATTTTTGTTTAAAAAGATCACCCTGTTTCAGGTCAAACAAATATTTTAATCTATTGAGAATTTCAGATCTTGTCTGGCCTAGAGTTTGCTGCAAATTCAATCTATTTTCTTGCCGTGTGATATGAAGCCTGGATAAAATTTCTCTCTCTTTTAACAAATTCTTCTCAGGCATGTCAATATCCTTAAATAAGCTATAATAAATCTGTCTGATTTCCTTTTAAAAAGTACATCACTCTAGGAAATAACTATAGTTTTAAAACATTTGAAATAAAAATGTCAGTACAAGTCTCATAGTAAAAAGTATTGATTTGATATGTGCCATCAAGTCATTGATGATTCTTAGTGACCATACAGATATATCTTCTCCAAGAGAATCTGTCCCCAACCTGGTCCTTCAGTTGTACTGTGTGAAATCTGAAGGACCAGATTGGGAATGGTTCATCCTGGATAAATTCTATTTATGTAGTCACTAAAAGCTGACAATGATTTGAAGGCAAATATAAATTAGGTTCCCTAAATTTTTCAGGTTAGTTAGCAGATTTTACTCCATGATATAGAAAGACTAATTCAGAGAATGTCTAACAGAAACTCAATAAATTGGGGAGGGGGGGAACTGCCAGTAAACTGGAAAGATTCTACCAAATTAAAATGAAGACACTTGGCAATTCACAAAACCCCAACAGGAGAATATGGACATTCATCTTCCCGCAAAGACTTTCACTGAATGATGTACAAATGAATAAGTAAGTGTGGAGAAATGTCACCCGAAATTCCAATTATCCACTTCCTGGAATAAACAGACCCTGTAGTATGGAAAATTGAGCAACTTCACTTTACTAGCTTCAGTTTAATGACTGAGGTGGGCCACCATGCCTTGTTTGGTTATTGCTACAGTTTTAAAAGCAGGACACTTTTTTCAAAAATTCATCAAAGCAAAATATTCCTTCAGACAGATCTATAAGTATTAGCTTTTAATTTAGATTTTAGTAATGATAGGACTGCAGAACAGGATTCCACTATATTATCATTGCCTCATTAATGGGCTAATTTTATTAGCTATGAATAACTTCTCCTTGTTCACAGGTTCAATTGTAAAATATCTTAAGTGACAAGGTAAATGAAAGCAGATTTTTTTAAAAAATTCCTTCAGCATGACTTAATCTTTAATTCTTAGAATCCTGTCACTGGAATAATTTTTTAGACAATCTAATCCAATCCATAGTTCGATGCAGAAAATCAGATTTACAGCATTCCAGCATGGCTGCCCATGGCTGTCCATCCAGTCGTTTCCAGTGAGAGATAGTTTGCCACAATATTTCACTACTGGTTCCACTACCAAGGTATTCTTACTATTTGCCTGTTTCTTCTAAAGTTCAGTGGAAATCTATCAACCTGTATCTTAATTCTTACACCTAGCCCTGCCTCCCAGATAACACGTCTTTGTCTTCTGCTTTGTGACTGCTCTTCAAATATTTGAAGAGTACTCTGTGAATCCTTGGTCAACCTAGGCTAATTACAGGGAATTTCTTAGTCATTAACAAACAAGCACACAATAGAAGCCCTAGTCAAGGAGACTGGGGGAAAAAACAACTGGCAAATGCTACTATGAATCCACAGAAGTTTACATGGCTTGAAAAACTTTTGAAGATGAGGCATAGTCATCAAATGAAATTGCTAGGCGTTTCATAGTCTGACAGATCAGCAGAAGCAGTGCTAATAGTAATGGTTAAACCCTTTTTATGCTTTGGATGCATGTTACACCAGAAAAACTCCTCTAGTTCCTGAGAATGAACACATTTGGGTGGATCCATTCAACAGATCCACCTAGGCTTTATTTTGAAGTGCTGAACTGATAAATGTTCCTCTGGTTATGCTGCTGAAACACAAGAATGTTTCACCTAATATTATATTCCCATAACCTTCAATGACCTTATAATATAACTCTGAAAGAAGCAATTTCTTACACTTCAGAAAAACCATCCACAATAATGGAATGTGTATAATAAGGTTCCAGAATAGCTGTGTTGTTCTCACTTTTCCCACTGTATTTTAATCCAGCCTTCTCCAGTTTGGCATCATTTAGTTGTATTGAGACTAAACTCCAAGAATTATGGCTGCCCATTTTCAGCAAAGAGTAACAGGCCAAAGAAATCTGTTTCTAATACTTACAGAACAATATGTGTAGCACATTGGAAGAGAGATTTTATATTGAACAGAAGCCTAATAGAGAAAAAGAACAGTTTGAAGCTTTAATCTTCACTTCCATGGGGGAAATAGTTTGCATAATAGTTGCCTCATCTAAAATACTGCATGGTGACATCATGGCAAGTAACAAAATGCATTTGAATCTAGATTAAACTCCAGCAGGAGATTTCCATATTAGAGTACATTTAAAAAACAGGGGTGGACAATAGTAATAGCACTTAGACTTATATACCACTTTACAGTGCTTTACAGCCCTCTCTAAACGGTTTTACAGAGTCAGCATATTGCCCCCAAACAATTTGGGTCCTCATTTTACCCACCTCAGAAGGATGGAAGGCTGAGTAAATTTTGAGCTGGTGAGGTTTGAACTGCCAAATTGCAGGCAGCTGGCAGTCAGCATAAGTAGCCTGCAGTACTACACTCTAACCACTGTGCCACCACGGCTCATCATTTGATGGGGAGGCACTGCTCTGAATAATTTGGAGGAAATAAGTGGATAGCTTGATGATATATCAACAGAACTAAGTCCATCTTTTATCTTGTTTTTTTAAAAAAGCAGGATTGTTATAGTAAATCTAATTTTAGAGTTTATGCTAGAATTTTTGAGGGTTCCATCTCAAAATGTTAGATCATCATATCATTTCAAAATAATGAAGCAGTTCTGGCTTATAGACAATTCTGAGGTTATACTTCTAGGTTTCTAGATTAATTTTTCTGCAGCTGCTTTTCTGATGTTTGGCACTTTCTCTTTATCCACCACTTAAAAACTAGCTTCTTCCAGGACACTTCAAACAATTTTTTCACTATTTATTTATACTTATTTATTTATTAAATTTTTAAACCGCCCTTCTCCCGAAGGACTCAGGGCAATGTACAGCCACAATAAAACAACCTGAAATACAAAATTTAAAAGCAATTTAAAAACAAATTAAATATTTTGCCCCCCCCCCAGTTAAAAACCCCAAAATTAAAACACCCAATCCAGATTCTTATTAAGCCAGTCCAGCCTGTTGGAATAGTAGAGTCTTAAGGGCACGGTGAAAGGTACACAGGTTGGGAATCATATGTATCCCCGGAGGCAGTTCATTCCAGAGGATGGGTGCCCCCACAGAGAAGGCTCTCCCCCTGGGGGTCGCCAGTCGACATTGTTTGACCGACAGCACCCTGAGGAGTCCCTGTGGGTGGGAGTATGTTGGTCGGTGGGAGGCCATCGGTGGCAGAAGGCGATCCCCTAAGTATGCAGGTCCTAAACCATGGAGCGCTTTGAAGATGGTAACCAGCACCTTGAACCGCACTCGGAAGACCACTGGGAGCCAGTGCAGCTCACGCAGGAGAGGTGTCATATAGGTGTGTCGTGTTGCTCCCATAATCACCCATGCAGCCGCATTTTGGACCAGTTGGAGCCTCCAAGTGCTCTTCAAGGGGAGCCCCATGTAGAAAGCATTACAGTAGTCCAGATGGGATGTGATGAGGGTGAGTGACTGTGCGCAGGGCATCCTGGTCCAGAACGGGATGCAACTGGTAAATCAGGTGAACCTGATAGAAAGCCCCCCTGGCCACAGCCGTCATATGATCTTCTAAAGACAGACGTGGATCCAGGATCACTAAGATTCAATTTTAGTTGTGTCTAGAACCAGCCATACAAAATACTTTCACAAATATCTGTCTGCAAAAGCTTCTTTAGCTGCTTGAGTTATGGGATGCTTGAATTAATTATTAAGCATTTTCTGGTAAATAAGTCTACTAGTGTGGATCACATAGTAACCCTTTAAGAGAAGTCTACAGAATGTTTGCAACTACAGGGAACAAATCCAATAATAAAGGAAAATGGGGAGCTGTAAATATTATTTGAATATTGGCATCCAAACCATATCCTTCAGCATGTAGGACATTGGGATGGAAATATCCCAAAGCAGATAATGAAAGTCATTCTTCAAGCCACTATCTCTTAAGCTACCACTTCTCAAAATATTTGTAAAATAATTGAATGTAAATCTCACTTCCTTTATAAATAACTAGAAAATATCTACTGTAAATAGGCAAGTAAATTATGAGAGAAGGAGGAACTTCGTGGAATTTAATCCCAACAGCAGAATTTCATTTTCTTAATATAATTTTGTCATGGAGAAACTTATTTGGATACAATTTAAAAACAGCCATTACTGTGTGATTGTACAAGTTGAACCAAAAGTGTTTTTGTATTTTTAAAAACCCAAATGCAGGAGTCCTCCCTACTCTTAATTTTTGTTGTTCTAAACATGCTCCTCCATCTGACCACAGATACCAAGGAAAGGGGAGGGAAGATGTTTCACTGGATCCCTGGGCACAGGAGGTTGTGCCAAAGTCTCAAGGACAAATGAAACTGGCATATGATGAAATAGCCTGAGCAATTGGGACAATTAAAAAGAGGAATTTTATTTTTCCTTCCCTACCCGTTCATCTGACCAAAATCTCTTTGAAATATTATTTAGATTGCAAAGAAAGCCCCCATTTCCAAAACGTCCTTCCCTCTCAGCCATAGATTTATAGCTGGCATTTATTATGTGAATAAAATTTTACAATTTTTACACAAACATTACATACATAGACATACAGACAAGGATAGATATAGATATAGATATAGATATAGATATAGATATAGATATAGATATAGATATAGATATAGATATATAGATATAGATATAGATATAGATATATGCAATATCATACCAGATATTGCATATACCAGAATTAACAAAGGTTTTTGGAAAAATCCTTCTTCTCTTACTAGGCAGAAAATAAGCGTACAGAAAAGCAACATTATTATGGTCTATTACACAACTTTTTCCTTGTATTTCCCTGCAGAAGCCACTGCACACACTTACTGAAAAAAACATAGTGACAGATGTGTTTCTGATGTCCTGTGGCTAATCCAGGAAATGCACAGCATTTTAAAAGACAACATCACCATGGTGAGAGGATATGGCATCACTGTTGGTAAGGAATCTACACTACATGTTGGACATTTCACAACCATATTACTGTATTTCAATGGCATTCCTCTGTCTGATGGGAAGCTGATGTACTCATCCAAAGATAGCCAAAGAAAAAGCTTGGCACCTGCTCCAAGGCAATCAATATGGCTCAAATTCAAAGCCCTAAAGGTGGGTAGCAGTAGAAGTTTCCAGTAGCTAAAGATAGCAACTATGACAGCCCACAGCCTTTCATGACAAAATTCTCAAAGCGCAGGAGAAGTGAGAAGCAACAGAAGAAGCCATTTCTGAGTTGACAAGCTAATTTAAATAACTCTTGTATGAAGTCAGCTTTCAGTTTAGCTGACTAATATCTTTGCCAAAAAGAGAGTTTGAAACTTCTCAGTTACATGGACTGTTCACAGTAATAATACAAGCACAGTCAGCTAAACAGGTTCATATGCAAATCAATGACACAAGGACATTTTCAACAAAGTTTTGGGGTTTTTTTTACAATCTGGCTGGTATTTGCACACTGTATGACCTGCAAAAGAAAGCACTACACTAAAAGGCTGGCCAATGACTAACTCAGAATAGTCATTACACTTTATTTTTCTGGGCAAAATAGGTCAGCCTATTTCAAAACAACATTGAACCACTGCAACACAAACCCAAGAATTTGTGTATATGCCTCGTTATGCCACATGCATATCCAAAAGGGACAGGGCTTGCAGCACAGAGATGTAGTGTTATGTTCATCATTTTCATCAGAGAGAAGGGGCGTTGGTCTTAACTGATACACTCTTTCTCATGGTGATCGACGGGAGAGTCCAGGATGGGTTGTTCTAGATTCATAGCTCTATGGACTGAGTTGAATTTCTGAGGACATGTGTCCCTGGTAATGTTCCCCAGTTGACAACGAAGAAGAAGCAAATGGTAAAATCCATTTGTAAACAAACAAACCAATTGTCCGTCCCCCCAGAATTTCAGACAAGGCAGCCAATTGGGTGGGACTGGACTCCCCTGTTAATCACCAGGAGAAAGGGCATATCAGCTAAGACCAATGCCCCTTCTCCATAGTATCGATGGGAGAGTCCAGGATGGGATATACCAAAGCTTGGTAGTCCTACGGGCGGGAACTGTTCTGGTCCTGAGTCCTCGCCTCCTCATGCACCTGCTGCAGTACACATCAGCCAAAGGCCGCCTCAGTAGAGGAATAACAGTCCAGTCTATGATGATGTATGAAGGGCAACAGGGATGTCCATGTCGCTACCCAACAAATCTCTTCTACAGAAGCCTGGGTAGCCCAGGCTGCCATTGTGGCAGCACTCCTAGTGGAATACGTTATAATCCCTCAAGGCACCAGGAGAGCCTGAAGCTCACAGGCAAGGGCAATACATGCCCTGAGCCAATGACCCACTGTGGAAGGTGTCACCTTGTGGCCTAGAGTTGACGGCTGAAAGAAAATGAACAGGGATTCGGTCTTTCTGATGGAAGCCGTCATTTTTTAAAAACTATTTTAAAAAATTTTTTTTTAGACATACAAACGTAAAATGCATAATTTCTGAACAGAGTATTGACCGAGTCAAAATTCATACATTTTATTTTCTCCATATTTACTATATACTATATATAATCCAATTTCTGCCAATTATGTATAATTGATATATAATCAATATTACCATCCGCCCTCGCCTCCTTGTCTTCACGTATCACAATTTTTTAATCTATCAAAACCCTTTACTTTAAGCACAGTCATTCAAACATTTAATTTTTTGCAATTATTTCTTTAGTATCAATTTTTCCCCAAGACGAACCAAATTTTATCTTATCTTATTACTTTATCCATTATTTTATATTCCATTATATTTATTTTACATCATCTTTATCATTAATCATTTTACCATTTCACCCAAAATAATACAGTTCTTCCCATTTACTTTTATAACCCCCTTTTTAAATAAACCTAACTTCCATTTCAAATTAATTCAATCTCAGTATTAATGCAATTTTCTTTAGATTTTCAGGGTTATACTTAAGATATACTTCATCTTCTTCAAATAGTATAATATTTTCTTCTCAATATTTTAATTCCTTAGATATATCCACCACTAAAAACAATACAATCTTTCACCTTTGTTTTTATGATTCTTTTTGCATAATTCAATTTTTACAATCCCAATAATTTTCCCTTAAATAAATCATTTTATATAATTTTATTCATTTCCATTTCATTTTTCAAATCTCCTTTTAAGCAAATAATATATTTACCAAAATTAAACGTAATTCTATTGTTAGTACAATTATTACTTTACATATATTTCATATTACCTTTCCTCCTGTCCATTAGTTACCTCTAACCATTTTCTCCTGATCCATCTAATATACCACCTTGAGATGTAAAAACGGAGGACCCTTTGAACATCCAGCGTATGCCATATCTGCTCCAAGGCGTGCCAAGACCTTAGACAGAAATCAGCAAGATCAACTCCTGTGCTCAGTGAAACAAGGAGTTGACCTTTGGAAGAAAGGCAGAGTCTAACCACAGGACCATCCTGTTTGGATGACAAATACAGAGGTCCTTTCTCACCGATAATGCTGCAAACTCCGAAATCCATCTGGCAGACCTGACGGCCAAAAGGAAGGCTACCTTACACAAGAGGAGACCTAAGCTGGCCTCTCTTAAGGGTTCAAATGGTGCTTTGGTAAGGGCCTGTAACACCCTGGTCAAGTCCCAGGTGGGGTAGCAGTTCACTGTCGGAGGCTTTAAATTGGAGCCCCCCCCCCCCCGAGGAAGACCTGTACCCTTGGATGGTGAGCAAGGGAGCCACAATGCCCAAAGTTCAAAACTGAGACCAAGGCTGCGAGCTGACATCGCAATGTGTTTAGGGAGAGCCCCTTCACCAGACCCTCCTGAAAAATTCCAGTACCTCCGCCACTGAGACCAAGGTAGGGTCCATATGTCCTTTGGCACACCAATCCATAAAAGTCTTCCAAGTCGCATTGTAAATGTGCATGGTAGAAGGCTGCCTGGCCGCCTGGATCATCTGTATGATCCTATTGGAGAACTTCTCCCATTTTAGGAGTCTCCACTCAATTTATCTTTCGGCAGAGTTCCTGCTGTGTTCACCATCCCTAGACAACCAGGGATCCGCAGTGGGGCCCCCAGCCGAAAAGGCTGGCATCTGATATCACCATCAGTCTGTCCGGCTCCCTATAAAAACAGCCCCTCTTGATGGCCCGGACCCCCACCAGTGGAACAAGCAAAGTAGCCCCGGTGGTACCCAAACCCTTGTCAGTGAGGAGCTGTGGCCTGCCCTCTGGCAGGGGAGCAGGAACCATTGGAGTGGCCTGACATGGAACCTTGCCCAAGGCACTATGGCCAGACATAAAATCATCTTCCCCAGGAACTGTGACAACACTGCCACTGGAACCATCCCATCCTGTTGAATGAGGAGGATCAAGGTCTGGATACTTTCTTGGTGCTCCTGAGAAAGAAAGACCTGGCCAGCCCTTGTGTCTACAAGTGCCCCTAAGTGCACTAGTCTTGTTGAGGGTACCAGGTGGCATTTGTCCAAGTTGATGGAAAATCCGTGATCCTGAAGGGTCCGGATCATCGTGGCCAAATCCCTCTCTGCAATCGGCCAGGAGGACGCCTGGATAAGCAAATCGTCCAAGTAACCCTGGATCCTTTTTAGGGATCATCCTGACGTATGCTGCCAGAGCTGCCAACGGCTTGGTGAACGCTCTAGGGGCCGATGACAGGCCGAACAGCAGGGCCACATATTGGAAATGACATCTGGCATAACAAAACCTCAGGAACTGCCTATGACTTGGACTGATAGGGACATGGAGGAATGTCTTCGTTAGGTCCATAGAAGCCAAGAAGTCCCCCTCTCTGATCCCTTCTAGAATGGAATGCAGGGAGTGCATCTTGAATCTTCTGTACACTAGATACTGGTTAAGTCCCTTGAGGTTCAGAATAGCCCTCCACCCACCCCGAGGTTTTTGGGATGACAAACAAAATTGAATACTAGCCCAGCCCCTGCTGGTCCGGCAGGACCAGCTGAATAGCCCGAATATCCAGCAAATGCTGGATAACCACTTCCATGAGTTCCCGTTTTACTGGGTCTACGGAAATGGGACATTGGAGGAAAAACCTTGGAGGAGGGGTCAGAAATTCCAGGGAGAATTCTGATCGTATTGTCTCCCTGAACCAGGCATCGGCAGTGATGTCCTCCCAGTGGTCTGCAAAGAGACCAAGAAGGCCTCCTACGGGAGGTTGAGGCCCAATGTCACTTGTGGCCTTGGGAACCTCTGCCACCGGTGCCACAGTAAGAGCGCCTACTCTGTGGCTGGTGTCTTCCCCTGCCTCCAAAAACAGGTCTATTGGTCTGTTAATCTGACCGGGACAGGAAGGGCCTCTGTTGTCAGGGAAAGCTTGCCCCAGCTCCCCCCTGCCAAAAGGAGGAGCACTCAAAGAGCCTGTCTTTCCGCCATGATGTTGGCCACACCCTTCCCAGCCCGTCTGCATTGTGAAGGGAGAACCTTCCACTTGTCTCTTGTTTCCATGAGCAATGGGTCCAGAGACTGCCCAAAGAGGCTTTCCCCCTCAAAGGGGACTGAATCCACTTGTTTTTGGTGTCCATGCCAGTGGCATAACCACAAAATGCATCAGGCCAACACTGAAGATGACATGGCCCTCACTGAAAAATTAGTGGAAGCCAAAGTCGCATCCGCGGTGTACTCTGCCACCACCAGGATCTAATATCCTCTGGTGGTATATGGGACTGTAGCTGTCTGAGCCAGCGCACCAACACCCTGGTGAAAAAGGATGCTGTGGTGAAGGCCCGCATTGCCCAGGAGTCTGCCTGATGAGCCCTATGGAGGACCATCTCCTCCTTCCTTCTCTTCCTTCGGCAGGATCAGCTCCCTTTCCGTCATCCCCTCCTCCTGGATCCCATTCCCACCCACCACCCCTTGTGTTAGCGAAGCCGGTATCAGTCGTGGTCAGTCAGGCCAGTGTCTCGGGATGGAGAGCAGGTTGCACATCTCCCCAAGAGACTGAGGCATGCC
This sequence comes from Masticophis lateralis, assembly GCA_030761175.1. NCBI lineage: Eukaryota > Metazoa > Chordata > Lepidosauria > Squamata > Colubridae > Masticophis > Masticophis lateralis. The sequence continues at coordinate 240,833,558 of JAUDYJ010000002.1, forward strand.
CAGCTCCAACAAGGGCCGGAAGAACCACCAGCAATAGATGAGGTGCTGGAGAATCGGCCCCAGCCGCTTCTCCATCCCCTCCCATCACCCTTACTTTCTCAGGCCAGATGAGGAGTGACTGGGAGGTGAGGATGAGTAGCGGGGCCAGCCAGTGGTGGGATCACCCAACAGGGAGCCACAGCAGGGGGATGAAAGAGTGGGCTGCCCACACCCAGTCTAGGGTTTGTGAAAGTTAAAACACTGGGTTAAATTAGAGGGTTTAATAAGAGATTGTGATTTGGTTATATAACAAGGTATTTTTAGGATTGTTAACTACTGAAAATTTTTTAAATAAAGTTATCTAAATATTTACTCTGATCCACATTCATTTAGAGTTTTGAAAGAGGAGTAAGCAGAATAAGGTTCAATCCTAACTCAGCTATGAAATACATGGCTTCATTTTGGGCAGGCCATTCCCTGTCTCTCACCTAACTGATTCATAAGGTTGTTTGCATGATATATAGGAGAGAGGGAAGAATCATGAATATTCCTTTAAATTCTTGGAAGACAAGAAAAAAAATAAATGTAAACAAATGTTACATTTAAATAAATTTAAAGAAGTCTACAAAAGTGCTCCTCTGGATTCTACATAGACAAACAACACAAGCTTTGTACAAAAGAATTAACGGACACAAGTCTGACATCAGGATTCAAAACAAGGTCAAAGTAATGCCAAAACATTTCAACCTCCCAGGCCACTGTTTTTCAGATTTCAAAATGATCACTTTGGGGGGGAAAAGAGATTTGAACACTATTGAGCAAGAGACTGCTGAACTTTATCTCAAAATGTCTCAACAAACACAATGAGTTTTTAACACATTACGATTGTTAATTGATAAGGTACTTCTAATCTGTACCATATGGAACCTGTATTTGCATAACCAACCTGCCTCCTACCACCACCCCCAATTTAGATCCTATATCAGTCAAACTATTCTCTACATCTTGTGAAATCAGCTACAGCTCATGGAAGCTTATGCCTTTCAATCAGATGCCTCCTGACGTTGTACGACCATTTGATTTTATTTACCAACTTCTTTACAAGAAAATGCTAAATTATCAGTTAATAAAAGTTATGCCTAGTCAGGCTCAGTATAGCCAAAGGTAATATTTTGAGAGTTCACTGATTTCAGTAGAAAATTAAGCATATATTTAATATCTCTAATGAGATCAGTAGGACTAAATAGAGGTGTTTTGTTACAAAGGCCATATTTAGCAGTCTTTTTTCCCATTTCTTGTTTTAATTAAAGTCAAAGAACCAAAACAGCTTTCCCAGATGTCAACCCTTTCAACCCAGTTATACCATAATGTTTAAAATTAATCATCAAAGATTAATTAACTAAAGGTTTAATTGAGTCAATGTTATAGTGACCATTGAAAAAGACAAAAGCCAGATAATGTCCAGATAAATGTATCTGGCTACAAAGATGACTAAATAGGAAAATCACAAGTGCTCTCTCAGTCCTTCCAGCTGTTTTGAATAGCTAGTATGCTATACTGTGATTATGATATTAGGCAGAAATTGGAAAACATGAATTCAATCAAGAATTCTTGCTGGAGAAAAACATGGTAGAAAGAGAGAAAATTATGTATACTGTGTATAGCTACAAAAGGTAGAACACAAATGTAACAAAAAATAATAAATTTCAATTTGATTTGTCAGAATCTCTGACAATCCAACAATTAAATGTAAATATAATTGCCTGCATTAATAACAATATAGCTATGGATGTTCATTGACTGACTTTGGACAACACTAAAATCAATTCCACATTGCCTGGTTCTTCTTATCGGAGGAAAATGGAAGGAGTACTGTGTCTGAACTCTGAAATGCCTGGAGAAATCGTAGGATAGAAACTTTAGAAATAAACTTTAACAACAGCAATCAATTTAAATGAGCTAAGCAAATTGATGCTATGAGCCAGATAGAATTCAGCTCCACAGACAAGCTGATGCTTGCATGATTGATAATATTATAACAATGGTATACTAGAATAATAAAGCTTTTCCTGCCAGATGGCACTCCAGGTGTGTTTTTAACAAACACAGTAAAATAAAATCATTTTAATAATTTGGCAATAGTGACCTATTTAAAGAGAAAGGAAGTCCCAGAAATATTTAAAAATTTCATTAAAAAATGACTAACTGCACTGAAAAGTTCTGGTGACTGTTTAGGGCAGAGGTCTTCAAACTTGGCAGCTTTAAGACTTGTGGTCTTCAACTCCCAGAATTCTGCCAAGTTTGGGGACCCCTGGTTTGGGGGATTACTCCGTATACTTTCCTTTTTGTTTTAATTTATATTTTTACTCTGTTCTGGGTTATCTAGAGTTTAAGAGTTGCAGGCATATGATAAAAATGTAAAATAAATAAAGACTCTACCTTACATGCATTTCTATAAGATACGAGGGATTGGTTTCAAGAAATCTTTCATGTAAATAAGTCTCTGAAGGTCAGAATATGCACAGATAGAGCAAAAGATAGGTATTATATGACAGGGGGGAAAAGGAGGAACGATCATATAACTGTGAATTCTTTGTTTCTGTTTAAATTAATTCTAAAAGCATCACTGATGTGCTATTTGTTTCTTGTTAATACAAACCTTAAGTTACCTTAGAAAGCAAGAGAATCGAGGGAACTCACTTGTGTAGCAAAAATAATAACATAATGTTCCTTCAAAGATGTCTCTCCTAAGATTGCACTGTTCCGTATTTAGCCTTCACAATGCAAAGTGAAGGTCAACATTTACTATCACTTCCCATGATGTTTTTCTAGCAATTCCAACAAGGCAAACAGAACTGATGGACAGATGTTAGCTATAGACACTGAAAAATTTACAGCAGGATTCTGTATCTCCCACTAGTGATACTAACAAGTGTGCATATAAGAGATTTAGGCAACAGTCTCTCTCCTCCACTAGTTCTTTTTCCCACATATATGCCAGCATGTACATGGAGACTTGCCTTTGATCACTGGGTCCTACGTCATGTTTTCTGAGAGAAAAGAGAAGTGAAAACTTTCCAACTTATTTCCTGACAGCCTAATTGTTTTTTAAAAAGGAACATGGATGTATTTTCTCTGGGGTATTACATTCAGGACTGCCCTAATCCACCTATTCTTACTTAGCAGATGGAGCAGAGCAGCGTATAGAAAAATGAATGTGCTGCTGCTGACATTTAACAGAGGCAAAAGCCTGATAACAATGTTTGTACACAGGGATGATTAAACAGGAAAATCAAGATTGCTCTTTCATTCTTTCCCAATGCTCAGAGCTGTAATTTCATTTGACTTGTCAGAGTGTCAGGCAAGCACGTCTTCCTTTTAACCTATTTCAAACTAAAACAATTTAACCTCTGTTCATCTAGATCTGTTAATCCCACAGGGGAAATGATACAAAGCCCACAGCAGGCAATCGCACTGAGCTGGGAATGTTCAGGTCACTTCCCTGCCAGAGGCAAGAGGATCAACAAAGTCCATGGACCAAACTGTAGCAGAGTTAGTCATCAAGGGGTAAATAAGTGATTCAGTGAAGCTTCACGAAAAAACATGAACATCCATTAAATGATAACCAATGTGCATACCATGAAAAAGAACATAGTGCAATGAATGGCATGTTTTCATTTGGAAAGGTATTTGCAAGAGGTCCTAATTTACCTTTAGTCTTATTTATAAAATGTGACATTTTTGTGACAAGCAGCTTACCTTCTATTTTTTGCAGTTTCTATTGATAGTTATATTAACAGGGCAATGCCTCAGGATTCTCTTTCACATTCCTTCCAGCTGCCTTCTTTCAAATTGCTGCCCCTTTGAAATGTCTGAATTACAATTCCCATCATCCTGGTCAGTCACTAACATGGCAACTGCAAGTAATAAGAATTGAGGTTCAATCTATCTGGGGAAAAATGTCTTCTCTCCAATTTATAAATTTGATTCCCAAATCCTGAAAACTGTTAACAAAGTTAACTATTAACAAAGATCAGTGACTTTATATTTATCGTACTTGTAATATCTGTTCTTGTTCTCATAAATCTTCAGCAAGCCTATTTTATTATCTTCTTGTTGTTGTGCCATATCCGTCATCGGAGGTTGGCAATCATGTTGGCAATCCTATTTTTGTCAACAGGCGTATGAAAAAGTGCTGCTGAGTTTTGTCCAAACCAATCCCTAAGGTTTTGAAGCCATGATGTTCTTCTTCTGCCTGGACCTCGTTTGCCTTCAATCTTTCCTTGGAGGATTAAGTGAAGGATACCGTATTTTTCTGAGTGTCGCATCACATGTTCAAAATATTCTAACTTTCGCTTTTTAATGGCTTTATTTCCCTTTGCTTTCCCAGGCGGCTTATCATCTCATTTGTGATTTTGTTAACCCAGTTTATATGTTTTCCTATATTTTATTATAGGAAGAGAGTTATGTTACTGTAGCCAACAGTCAGAAGTCTGCTACCTCTCTTTCTAATTAATAAATTTTATTAAAAGGCATAAACTTTCATTAATTATTGCTCATTTCATCAGATGTACTTAAAAAGACCCAATTGTTCATGGGCTGGTAACAAATCGCCAAAGTTTGGCATTGATTGATTGATTATTGATCTCTGCTATTCACCTATTCTTATGTTGGGTGATAGAAAAATATATTGGCATGAATTTGGTTGTTCCCCATTTTCCTACCTTTATAATACTGAGTCAATGTCAAATGCTCCTGTGCCGATTATGCATCTCTTAAAGAAACAAAATGGCAAAATATAACAGATTTTACACACATTATAGATGTTGGGGGTAGGGAGTAGATTAATTTGTACTGGTACTGGATTAATACCAGTACAAATAGGACTGATTTAACTATCATACTCATGCATTAAGTATAGAATAAAGGCAAATCATTGAAACATAGCCAAAATGCTATTGTCAAGGTCTATTAATATCAGTGCACAATTAAAGCACAAAAGGTAATCCAAGATGGTTTGTTTAGTATTTCATTTTGGGGTTTTTTTTAATGCTTGTTTAGTACCTATATTTTAGAAGGAAACATTTTTATTCTAACTACTTAATTGCTCTTTTTAAAAAAATGATTATGTGCCATCAAATTGTTGTCAATTCTTAGCAACTGCATAGATACAGTACATATTTTCTCATGACAAGCTGTGCCTAACCTGGTATGTCAGGTCTTCCAATGGAGCACCCATCGCTCTTGTAGCTGAGCCTCATCACCTTGCTACTGGTTCTTTATGACTGCTTTATTCAATTGCAAGTCAGCAAAACTTCACAGAGTGCTTCCAAATAGAGAGCAGATAACATGGTGATAAAAAAAAAAGACTACTTTCTCCAAAATAGGGTTGAAGAAGGGAAAGAGTTCACAAGAGCAAAGTTTGTCTGAGTCACAACTCTTAGTACAGTAGTAATTTAATCAGATATCGAAAGACAAGATATAAGAGCCTTGGTGGTGCAGTGGACTAAAGTGCTGTTAATTAGCACTTAGCTGCCAGCTGCCTGCAATTTCTGCGAGTTCAAATCTCACCAGGCTCAAGGTTGACTCAGCCTTCCATCCTTTCGAGGTAGGTAAAATGAGGACCCGGATTGTGGGGGCAATAAACTGACTTTGTATAAAAAAGAACACCGCTTAGGGAAGGCCGAAAGCCCTACCAAGCAGGTATATACAAAAGTATGAAGGCTATTGCTTAATGTATTGTAAGCTGCCCTGAGTCTCCGGAGAAGGGCGGCATATAAATCAAACCAATAAATAAATAAATAAATAAATAAATAAATAAATAAGAGATGATCAAATTCTGTCAGGTGAAGCATTTGTGGCAACTTGTAAAGAGTAGCATAATGTGAGTGCATGGTGCATCTGAATGTGAAATGCTATCTGTAGAAATTGTATAATGTTTTTTCCCTACAGGCACTGACTTCCTTTGAAAAATGCCTTGGTATAAAACCATGCTGAATCATGTTGATGAGCAAAAGCGAACCACAAGCATACAATCACCACAGAGAGATTGACCCAAGGCCAACCTGAAACAACACTGAACAAGAATGGACCTGCCTGCACTATCAAAAACTGCAGGCTCCTTATATATTTTTTTTCAATCTATCTTACTGGTTTATAAATGTGTAAATAAACTTTCCCCACAAACCTGCCTGGGAACAACAAGACTTCAAAGGTTGTGATGACTAAGATGTTAATGCAGCAATGTAACAAGCAGTGGCTTGGAGAATGTAGCCAAGATGCTAAAGCTGTTTTATTCTGGATGGGATATGTCAGTCTTGACATGCAAAAAGAAAAATAATACATGGACTTTTGAAAGTATAATGCCGTAAGCCATGGAAAATTTGATTTATCTACTGCCTGTAGCCAAAGCCTTACCCAGCATTAAAGATACTAGATGTGTTGAGACTATAGCTCCAACTAGGCAGCATTGCCAATTATTGAGCTTGCTAGACTGAAACGCAGGAATACAAAGGCTTTAGTAATATAGTAATATAGAAATAACTTTAGCAAAGTCCCCTTGTATAAAATCACAGAAGTTACATTTTTTTTAAGTCAGGAAAAAACAGAAGCTTGAAAACTAGGAAGAGAATAAATATGGGGACTCAGCTTCCTAAGCAGTTAGACATTGCAGCAACTGCTTAATATAGATTTGTAATGAGGTTTGTCCTTGAGGACACACATGTCCCAGTCTAGTGCTGCCAAAGTTTCTGTTTCTTTTCATATAAGCCAATATTAAAGACTGGAGATACGTTGGAACTTGCTACAGGTACACCACATACAAAGAGAACCCAAAGAGCACTTCAAGGAGAATTCACATAAGCTTAGACATGAAGGATCTCAGGCCCACAACTTATCAATTACTCAAATGAAACTTCAATTCCCATCCAGCATTAATAATATTTTTCATTTCCAGGTTTGCTACCAAGCAAAATGTATCAGATACTTATGCACTTTAAGTTCTATCAGCATATGAATCTAGGATGCAAAAAGTAATGATACTTTGGACATCCATCTAGTAAATAGACTAGTAAATCTAGGAAATAGCAACATTTAAAATAAAACGCTCCCAGTTCCTGTGGTAAATCTTTGTTTAACAGAACATCCTATTTGGATAGACAAATAATGAAATGCAACTGGAGGTAGTAGTCTTCAGTGTATTTTCTTCTGTTATTAGAAATCTGAACTTAATGTTGCCACCCAAAGTTATGCTGCTTCGTGAAGTTTGGTTATTTAGCCCATATATCAGTAGTGGGTTGCCCCCGGTTCGGACTGGTTCTATAGAACCGGTAGTAAAACCAGCGGGAGACTCTGCCCACCGACCCCGACGTCATCAGGAAGCTTCTGCGCATACCCCGTTGCGAACCGGTAGTACAGGTAAGTAGAACCCACCCCTGCCATATATGTGCAGCTTTCTTACAAAGAGAGAAGATCCTTTTCTTTAGAATTCCACCTGACATTCAAAGGTTATTCACTGTAAGTCTTGGCACAGAGGAACTTCCTAAAGTACATCTTTCTGTACTATGTATTCCATATAATTCCATAGACTTTGGTTCTGAGGAAACAGCAACGTACTTGTGACAAAAATAAACTGTCTAATGAACTGTCTAATCAAGCCACCAAAAATCAGAATTTCTATTCTATGACTATTCATGTGTATATATTATAAACAGTATCCTGATCCCTTGCTCTAGGTTAAAATGTAATTGGTTGATTTGCTGTTTAACTTGTTGTATGAATTTAGCAAGTATATTTATTTCGTACCGCAACGAATTGTGTAAAGACTAGCAGTTGGTTTAATTCAGTAAACATTGTTCATTTGGCTTTGGATTAGTATGTTGTACAACTAAAACTATAATGATTTCTCATTCTAAAATGAAAAGATATATTTTTTTAAAAAAACTCTCAGAATTATGGGGGCATTCTATTAACTTCATTATGACCCTTGCTACACAATGCGGAGTGACTTAATGTTGTCATTTTGATCTATTTCTTCAAATAAAAACAAGAGTGTAGAACGCATGTATTTTTCCCATTCATTAGAATTAATTTTGAATTCTTGTAATGGTAGTTTATATGATAATACTCTTAAGTGTGTCACAGACTATATTTACATTTTTAAAAAATAACGGGCACGATGCACATGTTTTTTGTAAAACTCGTTTTTTTATCTTTATTCAGTGGTCGGTTGCTACCGGTTCTACCTGGATCAGTAAATCGGTAGTGGCGGCAGCAGGAGGCTCCGCCCCCCCTGCACCAGACACTTTTGGGCATGCGCAGAAGCATTGTGCATGCGCGTAAGCGCAAGAGCAAAAGCGAACCGGTAGCGACGGGTTTTGCAACCCACTACTGTCTTTATTTAAAGAGACATCTACATGTACACATCAACTCTATGTCACTTCCCTAGGAAAAAGTCCTACTTTGCTTTGGACCTTTTTTTCCCAGACTAATGCTTTAAACTAGTACATGAACAGGATTAAGATTCTGTATATACAATTTTTTTCTGATTAGCATCTCCCCCCTTAGTTAAAAAAATTGCTAATCCCAAATCTCTCATTTCTTTTTAAAGCAAAAAAATTAAAAATTAGAATAAAAATGGCATTTAAAAAGTCATATTTCAGAAATGCCATGAACATAAAACATTGAGACTGCTCTCCTGAATAACACCAAGAGTCAGTTTTGTCTCAAAAGATTTAGAAATGCAAAGAAAAACTACAACAGCAGAGTACATTCGAACTTTTAACAAAACTAGGAGACAGCAAGTCAGGAAAAATATTGAAAATTTTATACATTTTATATTAATATCTAGTTACCCACAAAATCTTAAGAGCTAGGGAATTCAGCAAGACTACACTAGCCAGGAAAATATTTGATTCCCAAAACCTATAGCTTTATCTTAAAGTCACAATAGCATACTATAGTATATATAAATAATGCTAAAACACTAGGCAAAATGAAGAAAATGGAAATGTACAATATTCAGCTAGATGTGTATTGGAATATCAGCTGTATTTGAATAAACAAAGTAATTTAGTAAACTTTCTGGTTGAAACAGGTCTGCCAGTCCACTCTAATTAACATTAATTAATTATCTCTGGGCTATTAAAAGCCTATATAAAATTGCTTTAGGATCTGCTTACAAACTTAGGAAGAACCTCATAAACCATATTTCTCCTTTGCATTTTCAAAGGGAATCTCCACAGCTCACTACAGAAATATCCAATACAAAACTGTTGCATTCTGCTGTACATAAAAGACTGCAGGTAGATGAGTGTGCAAAATCTGTGTGTGTGTGTGTGTGTGTGTGTGTGTGATAATAATTCAGTACTAGCATTGAGATTATTATTCTCTCAATAATTTAATTTATTTTTAGCTATTTTAATTTTTATACTGTATGTTATTTTAAATTTTCAGCTGTTCACCGCCCTAAGTCCCTTGGGGGAGAAGGGCGGTATATATATATATATATTTATTTATTTATGTGATTTATATGCCGCCATTCTCCCCAAGGACTCAGGGCGGCTTACAAAAACAATTTTAAATACAAATCACAATAAACACATTAAAATGCATTAAAATCCATAAAATCATTCTAAAAACTATATAACCCCACGACCGTAATATTCTTTAAACAGCCATGTCTTTAATCCCCGGCAAAAGGAGAGGAGGTCGGGGGCCGTCCTGAGGTCGGTGGGCAAACTATTCCAGAGGGTCGGGGCTCCGACAGAGAAAGCCCTCCCCCTGGGGGCCGCCAGCCGACATTGCTTGGCTGACGGCACCCGAAGGAGGCCCACTCTATGGGAGCGCACTGGACGGTGGAAGGAGGGCAGGAGGTGGTCCTGTAAGTACCCCAGGCCTAAGCCATGTAGGGCTTTATAGGTTAAAACCAGCACCTTGAAACGAACCCGGAGAATAACCAGTAGCCAGTGCAGCCCGCGCAGGAGAGGTGTAACACAGGAGTAACAAGAGGCCCCTGTAACTACCCGCGCAGCCGCATTCTGGACTAACTGGAGTCTCCGTATATGTCCCAAGGGCAGCCCCATGTAGAGGGCATTACAGTAATCCAACCGAGAAGTAACCTGGGCATTGGTGACCGTGGTGAGGACATCTCGGTCCAAAAAAGGGCGCAACTGGCGTACAAGACGTACTTGTGCGAAGGCCCCCCTGGTTACGGCTGTCAGATGGTCATTCAACGATAGCCAAGAATCCAGGAGGGCACCCAGATTGTGAACCCTATCGGATGGGGTTTATTAATTTATTAATTTAATTTCTATACCACCCTTCTCCCGAAGGACTCAGGACGGTGCACAGCCAATAATAAAACAAATCTAAATACAAAATTTAAAAGCATTTTACAAACATATTGAACAATTGGCCTTAATCATTAAAAATAAACCCCAATTAAAAATCTTGCTAAGGCATAATATGGTTTGCTTATTTATAATTTAGTGTAATGTGTAAATACAGTGTTGCATAATCTTGGTTTAGGGCTATTGTATGGATGTTTGGGTGGCTTAGGGTTGGGGAATTTGTGGTGGGTGGGAGTGTGTTTGGGGATTGTTATGTGTGTTGGACCTGGTGTTTGGGTGTTAAGTGAATTTCATTGTATGGGTATACTGTGTATACACGTACAATGAGAATAAAGTTGTTGTTGTACATGTACAATGATGTTGTTGTTGTCATATATTATTATTATTATTATTATTATTATTATTATTATTATTATTATTATTATTTAATCTTTAGTGAGATTCACAGCCTTTGAAGCTGGTTAATAGCTCAGCAGCTCGAGTCCTAACCAAGGACCTAGGAACTCTTAAGGTATCATCGGAGGATGTAAGCTGTTCCGAGTAAGGTGGTTTTTTGTAGAGCCAAAATGTTCAAATCTGGTAAATTTAGAATTTCTAAATAGCGGGGTAGCCCTTTGGGTATTGCTCCAAGGGCTCCAATTACAATCGGAACAACACATGATTTCTTTTTCCATAGTCGCTCAACTTCAATTTGCAAGTCCCGGTACTTTGTGATTTTTTTCTTGCTGCTTATCTTCAATCCGTGCATCACCAGGTATTGCAATGTCAATGAACCATACTTTGTTCTCTTCAACTACCGTTATGTCAGGTGTGTTGTGGACCAAGTGCCTGTCAGTCTGAATCCTAAAGTCCCACAAGATCTTGAGTTTCACATTCTCTAAAACTTTCTCAACCTGATGTTCCCAGTGGTTTTTGCTTACTCAAATCCAAACTTCTGGCACAATTTCCAGTGAATGATCTTAGCAACGCGGTCATGGCATTGTAGGTAGTCGGTTTGTGAAATTTTGCTGCACCCATTGATCAGGGTTGTTGTTGTTGTTGTTGTTGTTGTTATTATTATTATTATTATTTCCAAGACTCCATTCTAAACATCCTCACAATTCTGCTAGTTTTTTATTTGTCTACTTATAGCTACCTGTAAAGGGATGTGGTGGCTCAATGGCTAAGGCATTGTGTTCAAATCCCTAGTGCCGCGTAATAGGGTGAGCTCCCATTACTTGTCCCAGCTTCTGCCAACCCAGCAATTCAAAAGCACGTTAAAAATGCAAGTAGAAAAATAGGGACCACCTTTGGTGGGAAGTTAACAGTGTTCCGTGAGCCCGTGCCATTTAGTCATGCTGGCCACATGACCACAGAGACGTCTGCTGACAGCGCTGGCTCTTCGGCTTTGAAACAGAGATGAGCACCGCCCCCTAGAGTCAGAAACGACTAGCACATATGTGCGAGGGGAGTCTTTACCTTTACCTAGTTACCTGCAATGCAATGAGTAAATGCGTTTAGTCACTCTTAAGATTTCCAGTGGCTGAAAATTTTAGAAACCTTAATCAGAATGAAATAATAGATGTATCAATATTTAAGACTCAATTTGACTTAAATTTGGCAACTTCAAAAATGGGATTCTATAAAAGTCAAACAGCCTTCGCAGTATACAAGTTGTGACATATAGAAACTGATTTCTGGCATGCTTGGTTCTATGAAACAGGGCCTTTTCAAAAGGGAGGAATAACAAAAGCATCTCTTTCATGCATGAAGGGGGCCTCAACTAAAATATAATTCAATTTTTGGGAATTTTAACATTTTCCAGTTTTTTTTTTTTTTTAGTGGTGGTTAGTTGTGGGGTAAGGGTTTTGAAAGTCTAAACCATTAAATATAAGAATTATTTCACCATTGCTTGATTACTAGGCTACTGACTTCAATGGCCCCAAAACTCCACTATAATGAATTGTATACAGATAGTCCTCATTTAACAATTGGTCATTTAATCACTTTTTAAAGTTATAACAGACCCCGCCCCCCAAAAGCTATTTATGAGCCAGTTCCAGAGTTCCAATTGCTGTACACAGACTGCCCCCGTGGTCATATGTCTGAATTTAGGGCACTTGGAAACTGGCTCACCTTTACCGTCACCTTACTGCACCTATAGGAATACATGAATACCTCCCACCGCCCGATACGCTCTCACAGAGAGGGCCCCCTCAGAGTGCCGTCTGTCAGACAATGCCGACGGGCAGCCCCCAGGGGGAGAGCATTCTCTGTGGGAGCCCCAGCCCTATGGAATGAACTACCCCCGGATAAGAAAGATTCCTGACTTCCGTGCCTTCCAGCGAGCCCTGAAGACCCTACTATTTCATCAAGCTGGTCTGACTTAAATTTGTGTTAATTTTAATAGGGGTTTTTAGGGGTTTTAAATTTTATGGCCAAATAGTTTAATTATTTTATTAGTTTTAATTTTTATATGTGATTGTTTTAATATGGCTGTAAACCACCCTGAGTTCCCTCGGGGAGAAGGGCGGTATATAAATGCAATAAAACTAAACTAAACTAAACATTGATTTATTTAATGATCACAGCATTTAATGATCACTGCACTCAATTAATGACTGTGGCGCTGGCTTAATACCCCTGCAAAAGAAGTAATAAAACTGGATCTGATCATGTGGGTGCCTCAACTGTCAAGACTTATGATGAAACTTTCAGGCTTCATGACGGTCATAAATTGAAGAGTACCTATAGGAATAAGAAAGTGGAGAGGAATGATTAAATAAGTATACTGTCCCAGGCTCAAGAGTTATAAAACTGTGCTGCTACAAAGCATAGAAAATAGATCAAGAATGAATGAATTTGTGCTCACTAAGTTGGGCTTACTCCCTAATTAGGTTTCCCAAGACTTTAATCTCAACTTTGTATTAGGCAACTATAATAAAAAATCACACAAAAGAAGGTCTACACTTTATTTTCAACAACTCCATTTTGTTAGTTCCTTAATACAGTATTTATGAAAGCCACACAAGGACCACTTTACAAGCTTCAATTGCATGAATACCGGCATAGCTGAAGTTTAGGTGTCTTAGAAAATATGATAGCAGTTGTACTGTTTTGAGAGAAGTAATGTAGACATACCATAAGTGGTGAGTGAACTTTTTTTCTAGATGAAGAAACAAAATGTAAATGTTGTTGCTTCAAGAGCCATAGTGACTTTTAAATACAAAAACAGAAGAACAGGTCCCATTTAAGGAACTATATCTCAACATTTGGTAAAAATATATATTTTTAAATAGAATAGAAAACCAAATGTCTTGTTTTGATCTAAATTATCTACATGCTATAGGCTGCCTGAAATAAAGCAATTATAGCCGTGGGATTTTTAATTGCTTTCCCTCTACTGGGTCAATGATTTTCTGTTGCAATGCAGGGTTATAAGGCACATTTTGTAATAAAAAAAGGGAAATACGCATTTATAATGTAGAAGAATACACATTTGTGTAAGACTGCATTCCTTTGCATACTTATCTGGGAGAAAGGCTTCTTGAATATAGTGAAGCCGATTTCTGAGCAGACATGTATAAGATTTCGCTGTTTCAGCTTAACTGAGCTGTGTACAATTGCGTTTTTATAACCTAAGAACAAATTCCACACAGTAAGATAAAATTCAATATAACAAAGATAATTGTACAACAAATAAACTATAGGTATAAACTGTTCTCATACAGCCTGCCAATTTCATCTCATTTTCTTTGTACTCTCAATGTAGCTCACTAATTAAACTTATTTTAATTTGGAATCAGACCCAGACTGAGTGTTTTGACACTCCTGTTCAACCTGGATATTTCTCTTATCTTTAACAGCACGCAAGACTGTGGCAGCTTACTTTATCATAAGAATTATTTGCTGGATATGATCCAGCAGCAGTTTAACATCTTATTATCATCATGTGGAAATTACTTCATGGAAAGCTTCTTTACCAGCTTTAAGCTTACTTTGTGTGGATCTGGCACCCAAAGATTCAACATAAACAAACAAACAAAACTTTAAAAAATCACTAAACTACAGTACTGCACTTTGCTTAGCAGGTGAAAAGCTTACATAAAACATATTTAATCTAGCAAATCTAAGCTTTAGAATTGTCTGCTGTCAATGATGTATGCACACTCTGTGTCACTGACCTTGGGAGAGACCGCTCCCATCCAATTGGTTTCCACTGTAGAAGTTCTTTGTTTTCTTTGTCTGACTTTTTGAAGGTTTTCCCTGATCCCTTTTGTAGTTCTTATCACTGTTCTCTCCGGGCACCAAAATGACTTTAACAATACTCCCTTCCAGATGGGAATTCTCTAAATCAGAAGCTAAAGTACTTTAGGAAATCCCTTTCCCTAGACAAAACACTTTCCAAAGCAGGATTCTAAGCCTTTTGTCCTGTCCTGAACAAAGTATTTCTGATTTGTAATGGAAGGGGGGAGGAGGAGTGTTGTGCTGAGGCAAATGTAGCCTGTTTTAGTCCACTAAAGCCAGCAGTCCAGCCACATCCCAAACCAACAAATAAATAAAAGTTGCACAACCAGCCATTACTGCTTGTTCACTAAACTTTTATTCTCTCAAATTCACTGGGAGTTCAAATTTCAGAAAACTGGACTCACTGCCATACAGTATTGATAGGAATTAAGAAGATAACAGCAAGAGACATAAATCATAAAGTAATCCAGTGTGCAACTCTGCACGCTCTGCCTCAAAGATTTAATTTATTCTATTGATTTCAATAGATTTTTAACCATGCGATATTGAGCAGGAGACTGCTTTCATCCTTTAGTTTCACAAAGACTTTTTTGAATTGTTCTAGGTCTGTATATCTATGTCTGTAATCTTAGGCATATTTGCTTTGGACTAAGCCTTAGAACTTTCTTTTGAACGAATAAGAATATGAATGTGCTGCAAACATTTTTCTTTTGGCTTCCTCTGAGAGTTTAAAAAAATAATTCCTCCAATGAGAAAAGTACTGATTATTAAGAAGTCAAAGTGCTCCCCTGAAAGTAGAACAAATAAACAGGTCAGTATGCACTCTTCCAAAAAGATGCAATGCTAGGCCAAATGGGGTCAAGAAATCTATTTCAGTGCAATTTATTTAATTCTCTAAGAGATCTCAATTGCTTTATCATATAGCCACCACGATCCTATAGCTTCAGCACAACAGCAAATTAAATGACCTCTAAGCTCCTCAAAAATCAATGAGCTTCAGTTTACACAAACATGTGTTGGAGGGGGAAAGCTAGATATCTGTTATTTTTAATAGACAGTAAGAGCTTTCCTACTGACCTGCGTCAAGCTTGAGATTACTATCATTGATGCCTTCATAAATATGATATTCTTCCACCATTTTTAACATTTATCACAGAATCAGAAATATTGTTTTTAAAAATGCAACTTTAGTGCTCAAACCTGTTTTTCCTCCTCTCTTTATCTCTTTTCCTTTTGTGTTATGTCTCTTAAATGGTTCTTGCCCTCAACCTTAAAATATATATACTTTAGTTTTACAGCATTAATTATGTGGAAAGAAACAATTATGCATTACTATCAGGATTCAAATATTTTGAGTATACTATCTGCAGCTTTCAATCACCTATTCCACTATTGTTTGCACAGCACAAATGATTTTAATCAAGGGAAAAAATAGAAATATGCATGTAGTTTATGCAGGACTGAGTATATATAAGAATGTCCAAAGTTTTAGTAAAATAAGTCAAAATGGTGGTTTTGCCTGTTTTTATGTGCATTGTGGCTGCCACAGCTTTTTTTTTTTACCATAACTCTGCAGACATCACTGTGTTCATCTTTTTTAAATGTATTCATCTTTTTGTCAGAAAAAATAAACTCTTATCACTCATTTTACCTAAATCCATGCTTACCATTTATTTTATTTAATTAATTAATTTATTTATTAAATTTATATACCGCCCTATTCCCAGAGGGACTCTGGGCGGTGAACAGCCAAAATAAAATACCATTTTCATACAAAAGTTAAAAGCTATTAAAATAAATTAAATAATTAAGGTTCAAAAAAATTTAAAACATCTAATTTGTATAAACATTTTTAAAACCAGTGGCAGACCATGGTTGCTTAATACTGTATCCAATAATTACCTATCTCATAGAATCTAATAAAGTATGCACACAATAAGTAAAGTTTAATTCTTGTCCTTGTTTAATTGTTATTCCATCTTTTCTCCAAAGATCCCAATATTTTTTTAATCTTCATTTTCTATTTATGAAAATACTATGAAGTAAGATATCTATATTCATTTATTATTAATTAATTATATTGCTTAATAGATACGTTTTCTGAGCAGCTTACAATACAATAAAAATATAAGAATACATTGCAGCATTTAAAAACATCAGTAAGAAAAAATAACAGCCATCTCCTCAAACTCAAGCAATACTATTGATATGGTAATAGTTTGATGGTATCAAACTTTTAAATAAATATTTTAATTTGATGCTTGGAATTGTACCAAAAATAAATATTATTATTTCTCTAGTAGCTTCTATCTAGATCTTAGTGGAAAAACACAGAGAAAGGACTTGAAGCATTATTTCTGGATTTTAGTAGTAATTGTGCAATTGGATTAGGTTAAAAAAACTATAAGGGACATAAAATAATTTATTGAGTTTCATAGCAGGCACATCCCCAAACTAATGCTAGCTATTATTATTTTATTTTGACAATATTTGTTCATCTACAACGTTTCCCAATCTTAGCAAATTTAAATGTGGAGTTCAAGTCCATACGTCTTAAAATGGCCAACATTGAAAAACACTATAATTTATCTCTGGAGCTCACTTGGGAAAAATTCTTAGATTTATTTTTGAAGTAGCCATAATTCTTGGTGTGGTTAAGTTCAACTGTTAATTTAATTTTATTTAAATAAAGTGCATATTCCATAGAACACATCTTTATGGAGGCTGTTTCACACTGGCTTGTTGTCAAAAAATCTCATATCCTCAAAGACCACAGGGTAATGAAGTCTTATGGTAACCTCAACTGTTAATCTGAAATGCTAAAAATGCTCCATAGAGCATAAATATGAAAAATTATCCAATCAAATTGCCTTGGACTGGTATGTGGGGCACTGCAGTCCAAACAGAAGGCATTAAATAAAAACATCTTTATTTCATTTAAAGTAAAAACATATTTATTTAATTATCTGCAGTTATTATGATTGCACTCCCTATATTCACTAAACCTTGCAGTTGGATGGTTATATATATTTGTTTTGAGGGACACATCTGTCTTAAACAGACATCTCCTTCACGCATTAAAAAAAATCAACAAAGGATGTAAGGTGCAGCCAATTCTTCAGGCTATTGTGGGGGAGAGGGGCCAGAAATTGTTACTATCTTCAGACCCATACTGATCATGATAATCGTTTTTAGCTATTACCCATTTTCCATAGTCACGTACAAAACTAAGAAAGGAAGCAAAAATAGCTTGGAGATCAGGAGAAGAAAGGCTAGCTGTATTGAGTCTAGCTTAAAAGTACAGTATTTACCATAGGAAGTTTTTTCCTTAAAAACAACCCCTATATAAAGTGAAGGAAGGGATCTACATTCACCTTGCATTCCCTGATAAGAACAGAAGCTCTTAAAAACAAAGAGCTTGAATGGGCAGAGGTGCAAATGACTGCAGATCCTGAAGTCTGGGTGCCTTTACAGATGAGCCAGATGATTACCAATTCTTGGGTGGAGCTGCTTTCCTAGTGCATTTTAACCCTTTTATGGTGGCTACACAGGATTTCTCTCTTTCTCTCTGGCAGATACTTCTTCCCTACATCCTATTACTGGACCACCCTGTTTCGTTACCCTTTCTGTTTTCTTCCCATCCTTTCAGTAGTTAACTCTTAGCACATTTCCATTCAGATTCTTTTGTGGGGCTGTTTCTCTCAGAGAGAAGAAAAAATGTGTGAATGTTTATGCCTGTAAATTTAAGCAGGTATTTGTATATTATGCACACAGGAACACACGTGCACCCATATAAACACATACACTTTTGAGGATATACGTGCAAAAGAAAAATTTGTGTATGCATAAGAAGAATAATTAATGTTATAAATAAAGGACCTTATTTAAGAGGCAATTAATTTTAATCAAAATTTATTAATTTAATTACTATTTTTGTCCTGGTCCAGCAGAATTCATTCAGATGAACTGGCAATCTTAGATTATTTCACAAGATTTTTGTCTATTTGTTCATTAATTCATTCTGCCTCCTTTTCTTTTTGTGAGCCTTAAATAGCGTCAGGTTTTTATAGAAATATGACACAAATATCTTGCCCTCTATTAAAAGCTGAAAAATTTCTATACAGATAAGTATCAGTTAAATATTTAGGGAACAACCAAGTATACTATTACATAACAATCCTTCTCTCACCATGCCATTCAAAAAAAAAAGATTTATTTTTAATTCTCTTTTGTGTCTGACAATCCTGTTCAACCGACCTATTGAGTATTCATCACTTACATATTTTAAAAATGGCAAAATTGGCAGCAATTTCACTCTTTTTTTCCCTCCCATTTTCAGTTCAGCTCCTGTTCTAATTGTGTTTGTTGTAATAGCAATAGCACTTAAGACTTATATACATATATTCACAGTGCTTTCCAGCCCTCTCTAAGCAGTTTACAGAGTCAGCATCTTGCCCCCAACAATCTGGGTCCTCATTTTGCTGACCTTGGAAGGATAGAAGGCTGAGTCAACCTTGAGCCGGTGAGATTCGAACTGCATTATTAGCCTGCATTCTAACCACTCTGCCACCAAGGCTTGTAAATTGAATTAGAGATTGTTGTTTTTCCAAGCTGAATTCCTGAACACATACTATAAAAATGAAGGAAATGAATAATGACTAGGTAATTATTATTCAAAATGGCTACATATAAAGCTACTTAAACCTCCTCAAGAAGCTTGGGGTGTGTCACTGACTCACAGCGCCCTTCCAACTTTATTACATACAAATATTTTCCACAATTTCTCCTTCCAGCTTTTATCAGGCCACTAGGAAGATATTTCTGCTGCCATTCCATCAGGATAAATAAAATTCTAAAAAGATCAGAGATATTGTTTGCTAAAGCCATTACTTGCTATCTCTACTTCCCATGACCCTTCCTACAAGGTCCACATACAAAGGTGGTATTCAGCAGGTTCTGACCAGTTCCGGAGAACCGGTAGCAGAAATTTTGAGTAGTTCAGAGAACCGATAGTAAAACTGGCCCCGCCCCCATCTATTCTTTGCCACCCGAGTCCCAGCTGATCAGGAGGAAATGGGGATTTTGCAATAACCTTCCCCTGGAGTGGGATGGGAATGGAGATTTTACAATATCCTTTCCCTGCCACCCACACCAAGCCACCCCCACCAAGCCACGCTCACAGAACCGGTAGTAAAAAAAATTGAATCCCACCACTGAGCACATGGCAGGAAGTTTTCCTCCAGGTTTTATCTCTGCAACCATCATCCTAGGCATTTGGAGTGATTGGCTCAGGGTGCTTCACAAATGGATACAGATAATGACCATGATGAACTGGATGCACAGTACTTAATGCAATCAAAATGTATCTCATTCATGTTAATTAAACAATGGTAATTTTCTAGTACTTTTATTTAGAAAAATGGGTTCAAAAATGCATAGTCACGGGGGGGGGGGGGGGAGACTAAAAACCATAGGACCAATATCAAGTGACATTGAAGTATGCTTCAAATATTTTTAAAACTGTACATTTAATGGACTTGATCATAGTCTAAACCTTGGCCTATGAAAATACTGCATTCATATTGCTTATCATTATGTTTTCATGGTGTAAGTGAAAATGTTTCTCCTCAACTTTATTATGAAATTCCAATAGGAAAGGAACTACTATTTCCACTATTTCCAATGGGAGAGGAATTACTATTTGCACAAGCAAAAGCTTTTGGAAAACTTTAGGTAGAAATAAGCACATTTAAAATCTCACCCATGCTTTTGATTCTAATTGGGTACCCAAGTAGCCTTTTTGTCTTGATAAATTTTCCCCTTTGAAGCTAGAAAGCTAGGATTGAATGTTCTGCAATAATTTCTTGACCCTCCCCAAAATTGGTGGATGCACAATAATACTATGCAAAGAATACAATTACATGCAAATGTGTTTATTTTTAATTATCATTAGATTAATCTTTCCAAAACCTAAATCATCCAAAAAATTTATTACCTTAATAGCCATGCTACCTGGTAATCTGGTGGAATGCAATCATAATATATCTCTTATCAAACTTCTGAAAAACAACTTACCCAGTATTAAATCCTAATGCACAGAGAAGCAGCACTTAATCCTGGAAAAACAGGATTATGCAACCAATCTGTTGTAATCAGCCAGCAAGCAGATCACCATCACCTCCCTTTCTTGGTAAATGTATCAAAAGCTATGATGTTCTCAATATAGTAGCCAACCTCAAAACAACAGTACAATTATTTTTGTATCAGATTACATTCTAGTAAGAGTTTCAGTCTTGAAACTAAGTATTGTGTAGAAATATGTCCCATTTAATAGGTATAAATATAAATAATTGGAAATTAAGCTACCAAAAATACCTTTAAAAGCATATTATTACCTTTTTTTTACACCACTGGATCCTTATTCCAAATAAAAGTTTTTAGGACAGAATAAATACATCTCTATCGACATGCAACTGTTAAAGATCTTTAAATAGTCTTGTTATTTTAATTCATTGGTCATATTCAATCATTGCCACAAAAACACAGAGTTTATTGGACATGCAGAGTGAGCCAAGAGGAAGAAAATTATGCAATATACAGGAATTAGAACCATAATCCATTCTGTCTTTAAACTAAGTAGAGGGAGGCACACTTTTTGCTTTTGGTTTTTTGAAGATACCAAGAAATCTATTATTGGTATGTTAAATATGAGCTTCTATATGACTTAGCAAGACACATGATATTAAGGCAGAAGATAAAATGGATCAGCATTTTAAAAAATGACACTGAACTGTGATTTAGGGGCTTTAACAATAGAGGCTGGAAAGAAATAAAATGGGTAATCATTTAAACATACTATCTGTACTATACCACAGAACTCAGATCTATCATTTATTTATTAACTATTAACTGCACCAGAGGGCACAATATGAAACAATGGTTGGAAACTAATCAAGGAGAGAAGCAACCTGGAATTAAGGAGAAACTTCCTAACAGTGAGAACAATTAACCAGTGAAAGACCTTGCCTTCAGAAATCATGGGCGCTTCATCACTGGAGGTTTTTAAGAAGAGACTGGACAGCCACTTGTCTGAAATGGTATAGGGTTGTGATGGCAAACTTTTTTGGCACCGAGTGTCCAAACTGGAACACGTGTGCAGGTGCGTGCACCAAAGTGCTGGAAACCCAAAGACCAGCTGGCCGGTTCAAAGACCAACTGGCCAGCGTGCATGTGCATGCCGGAAATCACAAGAGCAGCTGGCGATGGTGCGCACGCCCACAGAGAGGGCTCTGCATGCCACCTCTGGCACATGCCATAGGTTCACCATCATGGGTATAGGGTCTCCTGCTTGAGTAGGGGGGTGGACTAGAAGACCTCCAAAGTCCCTTCCAGCTCTATTCTATTCTTATTTTCCTCAGATACAAAGACAGAAAATAGCCGAGTGTCATATCAGAGATTTTCCCATACTGGGCATCATTAAAAGTTCACTAAGAATGAGGTTACTTTAGAATAAACAAGTTTAGTAGTATGAAAATAATCCAGTAATCCAGAGCAGAGGGGAGATTGCTCTGTGGTGTCTTAACACTTGCTATAACACCCCCCTCCCCCCAAAACACAGACATTAAGAAAAAATAAACATGCACTGAGGGATAAGGTTGTACAACTGAAAAAAAATCAACCATGAGAGTACTCTCCTAGTTTAGTCATGGTACTTCTCCTGCCTTGCCTCTTACCTATTTTCACCCATGTGAACCATGTACATGAGGCAGCCCTTACTTGTTCGCAGCAAAAAAGTTTTATGACACTTTAAGTACAATTATCAACTCAGAAAAGTATGCACAATGATACGATTGTCACTTTTCAAAAAGTCACAACATTTTTGCATTAAGCAAGAATGATTTAGAAAGGGACACTACCTTTTCTAGTCAGTAAGTCAATCCACATGGAGTTCTACATACTTATGTACAACTACAGCAGGCAGGGAATAATGGCACCTGAGCTCCAAAAAGAAAAACACACCACAGAAGGGACTCTTCAGACACTCAATTTTATATATAGTAACCGCATAAGGTGTGCTGCTGCTGCAATAAAGGAGAATGCTGCTCTGAAGTTCAATCAGAGGAGGAATAAATATAGGGCCTGGTGGCTCAGTAGACTAAAGCACTGTGATTAACATTAGCTGTCTGCAATTACTACAAGTTTGAATCTCACCAGGCTCAAGGTTGACTCAGCTTTCCATCCATTCTAAGGTAGGTAAAATGAGGACCCAGTTTGTGGGGGCAATAAGCTGACTTTGTATAAATATACAAAAGTATGAAGGCTATTGCTTAATGCATTGTAAGCCGTTCTGAGTCTCCGGATTTTTTTTTTTATAAATCAGAACATAGCTGGAAGGGACGTTGGAGGTCTTCTAGTCCAACCCCCTGCTCAAGCAGGAGACCCTATACCATTTATTTTATTTTATTTTTTTATTTTATTTTGTCGAGTACATATTAGATAATATATATAAGTATAAGCATGGATTGAATACATAAAATGAGTACAATTAAAGGGAACATTAGGACAGGGACGGTTGATGCTCTTAGGCACGCCCCTTACAGACCTCTTAGGAATGGGGTGAGGTCAATAGTAGGCAGTTTTAGGTTAAAGTTTTGGGGGTTTGGGGATGAGACCACAGAGTCTCGCCTTTCGAGCACTTGACCCATTTATTTTATTTAAAGTTTTACAGATCTGCTGTAGGAGGAAACTAGGCTGCAAAGGTTTTACAATTGATCCCGACACCGGAGTCGTGATGGAATAGGGAGCCCACATAACGCAGGGCAACTCAGACCAAGCGTACATAGTGAGTCTACAGGTGACTCAATCCCAAACGTCAATAATGATATAAACGTGATCAAATACCGTATGAACCGACGTCACCAGGTAGCCCCACCTACCCCCCCTCCCGCTGACCTCGGGTAAGCTCTTCGGCGCGGAGTCGGAAAGAGCGGTGGGCCTGGCGCCTGCGCGTGGGGCGGGTCTTGCGTGCCGTGGCCAGGCTACGGGCCGGGCGCGTGGGGAAAAGGGGCGGCGCTCCTGGGGTGTCGGGGAAGGGCGGCGAGGCTGCTGCTGGGCTGAGTGGGCGGGGTGCCGCGGTGGTGGCGGCGGCAGCGGCGGCTGCGCGTTGCCTGGTACGTCAGCGGCAGGATGGCTGTTGCTGCCGAAGTGGCTGTAGCGGCGGCAGCAGCAGCAGCAGCCTCCGGTGGCGGCTTCGCGGCCCCGTCGGTGGCTGTGGGGCGGGAGGTGGCGTAAAATGGCGTCGCTGCGGGAAGGGGGCAGGTATGGCGTGTCCTGCGGTAGAGTCACGCAGGACAATATCACGGTGCTGCATGTCAAGCTGACCGAGACCGCCTTTCGAGCACTGGAGAACTACCAGGGGAGCAAGGTGAGGAGAGCCCCGGTTAACCTGGTCTTAGCCGCCGAACAAGGCGACGCTTCCCCTGGGAAAAGGAGTCGGTGACCCTCGGGGATTCCCCTGGAGTTAGCGCGGAGATTGAGGACCTTTTTGAAAAGAAATAAAAAAATAGAAAACTAACTGATGGAAAGAGGCAACAACCTTCGTCCAGAGGCAAAGGCTGAATGTCTTGCCTCATCGAATCGGGGCTTGAAGGGAAGAGAAGGTTGAGGGGGAAACAACTGCCGGAGCCACTTTCAGTTCTCCTGAAGAGCCTAGGATCCCCTTCAGTTTCCTTCTATGGCTGCCCGATAAATCCAGAGCCTTAACTTTTCCGAAAGTCGGTTTCCCTGTTCTTCCATTTTTCTTGACGATCTCTTTTAAAAAAGAAAAGAAAACTTTTGCGGGATACAAAGTTTCCCGAGGCGCAGCTGCTTTCAGGCAGAAAGATATGAGGGTGACGCTGCCTGGGGTTGATGCCATCTTTTAAAAATGGCATTTACCCAAGAAAGTCGCCTTTCTCGGTGTCGGTGCCAGCTTGTACCTCCGGAGCTGGCCGTGACCAGTGCCGGCCGTTCCCAGATGAAACCGATTCTGCTGAGCTGTCATTTATTTAAGGGCTTTGCTCTTCTCTCTCTGGCCTGTCGCTGCCATTAAATGTGTGTGGGAGAAAATAGTGTGGATACACTTGGGGACTCGGGTTTTTTATTATTATTATTATTATTATTTTCTGAAGCGTGTTTGGTGGCTGAGTTTTTAAGTGACAATTGTAACACTGACAGATTTATTGCACATCATTATAATGCTGTCAGAAATATTAAATCTTCCTGCCATCCGGACTCCCTTCCCCCTTTGGCTTTTTTCTCCCTCTCTCCCTCCCTCCCCGGGTTCCCCATTAGCAACTGTGAGAAATTGTAATGGGGCCAAATTGTGTCACTTTTTTGAAGTGGCATTAACAGCTATTCAAATTTGCAGTGCAATGTATTTACTTTGGAAAAAAAAAAGATTACGTGTTAAGATGCATTGGCTTCATATATGAGTGTCTGGGGACACTTTAAAAAAAATCGGAGATCAGATCAACAAAAAGTGACCTGTAGGATCTGTGTTAATCTTCTTTTGCAGAAGTAGGAGGCAGGAGAGTTGCTGATCTCTTTTATTATCTTGCTGCAGCTTTCCAGTGGAAACTTGAGCCCTCATTTGTGTTTGTTCAAAGCACACTAGAGTTCCTGTGTGCTACCCTGTGCCCAGCAAGAAGGATTAAGCTCTAATTAACTGGTATTTTAACATGGAATTTCAAATTAAATTTGCTTCCCTTTCTTTTTGCCTAAATTTCCTTTTGTTACTGGCTTTCTCTGATTGCTCAGAGAAATCTTGGGGAAATTGTTGAATTGCAGAGATTCTAGAAAGGTGCTGATCAAACTTTCTTCTTTCTTTTATGTTTAAATACTCCAGTCATTTGGCAGCAGGCTTCTCCCAAAAGGGCTTTCCCTTTAAACCTTCTAAGAGCAATAGATAAACTGAGAACATAACTAAACCAGACAGAATTTAAATAACAGGTTCTTGACAGATGGCAGACTATTCCCCCATTCTCCGCCCTGTTTTCCCCTAGCTGTTCTTCTTGCAGAAAGATGAGTCAGACATGGTTTTCTGAGAATTGACCTCTAAATTGTGCCTTTTCGTATGACTAATGGTTGTTTTTCATAATAAGCAGGGTAAATCTAAAATAGTGAACAAAATAAGCCTCCTTCAATGAATCTGACTCTTCTGTAGCTGTGTGACTGGGTCAACTTACTTTACCCATTCAGCAAACTAGAGCCACTCTGGGATATATATGGAATAATTACTTAGTACATCAAGCTCTTTCCCTTGTTAAGCATGAGTGGAAATTATTACTTCTGCCAAATAATCCTTACAAATCAACTTCAGATTGGAGCTTTAGCTATAGCATATGTTTGTTGAAGAATTGAAACTGCAGTTATTCTTATTTTACCATGAAACTTTTATTCAAGAACAATGCAGAAAATGCTGCTTGTTGTTAAAGTAGCCACCACATTTCCTTCCCTTCATTTTTTGGAACTAGGGCAGTTTAGCTAGATTTCTAAATCAAATATTTAAAGAAGAAAATCAATCCTTAAAGTTTACACCATTACATATATTTTTAGTTTAAATGAAATGTAACATAAGAGTTTTCTTCCTCTGTCTTAGAAACCACAGTTAATACTTGTATCAGGAAAATCTAATCTTACTGTACTGCGTATTTGGTTAGCTTTAAAATAACTACCAGTTCATTTTGGATTGAAAATGATTGTCTTCAAATTTCTTTTAACATTTCTATAATCAAAGGTATTCTGCATTGTCATACGCTTGGAGTTATTTTTTTGAAGCAGTTTATTTTATAGAAAATAAAACATTGAGAAAAACCTAATCTACATAAAAGTAAAAACTAAATTTTAAACAATATTTTTGAGTCCCCTATACAACTTTGCTCTGTTTATCTGTTAAACAATTAACCCGGTTTTAATTGTTAAAAATATATCCTAAAGCAGGAAAATAATTTATTTTATCTGAAGCAGTGACATAGGTTCCACCTTCATGATTATATAAATTGTGTGCTAATCTCAGCTTTCTCATATGGAAAAATAATTACATTTGCCTTGTAAAATTTAAATGATTAATTTAAAAAATGTAAGGATGACAGGGAATGTGAAGTATTAGAAATTAAACTAAGTATACAATCTTTTCTACATTGCGGAACAACTTTAATAATATTTCAGTCTAGAACATATTTCTGAGAGTGGATATATAAATCTATACTCTAAATACAATGTTTATTTCTAAATATTATAAACAGGTTCCTTAACTAGTGAAAAACATAAAACGACCTATCTAATTGTCTTATAAAATGGTATTAAAAACTGAATTCTTCAAGATGTAATTTTCAAAGAACTTGTGACATAAAGGAAATTGCACGTTATTTAGACAGTTATCTACAGAGCTATCAACTAGCTCTTTAAGCTATTGATAGTTTAAAAATGATCAATTTCTCAGCAAAAGTTAGATTTAGCCTTGCTTATATTGAAAAGGTAATCTACATTAGCTTTTCCATTGACTGAACTAATTCAGCAGCAAAATATTCTTAAACATAGAATAGGAAGAAATAATTCCTATAATTAAATGCTATATGTAGCAGGAATAAATATAAATTAATTTTAATTATTTGTTGTATTGCATTTATTATGGCCATCCATTCTAAAAGACTCTTAATTTAACACTATTGAAACCAGACATATGTATAGCCAGATTTTACAATGTAAAAGCTTAATATAAATTCCTTAATTTAGCAGGCCTTCATATCTGTTATTAATAAGGCATATTGTTCATTAAAGAGATTTAGATGTTAACTTAAATGGTAACATTCAAAATAAATACAACCATTTTAATATGCTTTATAGCATATTATGCTATAGCATAACCAACATAGAAATTAAAACTTTCACATTATTATTGTCTTACAAATGGGCAGTATTAGCTGTGAAATGCATGTCATTTATAGAAACTGTCAAACTTCTAAGCTATGTTTAAATGTCATTTCTAATGATTAATTAAATAATCATTAATTATAATCATTAATTATTATAATCATTAATTAAATAAACTATTAATTCATGAGTCTTATATTTGACTCTGTCTCTCCTTAAATAAAAAACTTAATTTCACTTAAATATAATGATGAGAGTACCACTGTGACCAACTTCTTCTGTTGCTAATCTATGATCAGTCTTGCTATATTAGCATACATTAGCATTATTCTAATTAGCACTATTCTAAATGTAATCATTCTCTTGAAGATAAGCCTCAAAATAAATGCTGTCAGAATTTGATGAATGTCAAGGCTTTTTATCTTCTTATAACTATCTGGTAGTTATGGTCAATACAAAAATACATATATATCTGATTTTCTACCTTTTATCCCGGCACTGATTAAGTTTCTACATGGACTTCTAGGACCAATTTCAGAATTACGTTTTTGAGCTAAGATTCCCAAGCAGTTACAGACCAAGCTATCTAAAGAACCATTTACACATCTAGATCTCTGTACTCAGGTATTCAGAACTGTTTTAAATGATAAGTGTAAATGTGATAGGCTTATTCGGGGAAAGGAGTTCTACCCTCCCACTGAGCATACATGGGATCAATATCCTGCATTTTAAAATAAATGGTGAAATTGTCAATAAAGGCAATGGGCATGTCTTCCAGCATTTCTGATTTTCCAGTGTAGGATTAGCTATTCACACACCGTGTGTCCATTATTATATCTGCAACCCTCCATTAATGTTGCTAGCTATGGCAGGGATAAATCTGTGTTTACTTTTGATTTCAAGTTTGTATGCATGTGGCTTCTGTTATCACTAGCTAAGGTAACTTCAGCCACTTTGCTCCATTTCCACATATGGCCATGATCATTATCCCAGAGCTAGTCAGAACACAGAAGTTTCCAAGGAACAGGGCAGGTGTTCAATTGCCCCTAGTCAATTTGGCTGAGCCCTAGAAATTAAGGGAGATTGAAGGGCAACATAAATGCCTACAAAGGGGGTTGGGGGGAGAGAGAGAAGGAATTATCCCTCCCCCCTTATAATACCAGTATTCCCAGTTTTTTAAAAATTAATCTCAAGCTTTTCTGGAAGCCATTTTAGCAGACCAAATGTGTAGTCACTATTCAATCACTTTCCAATAGAAAAGCCTGTTCTATTAATGATTGACATATACAGTCGGAAAAAGAAGTTCATAGTTAACTTTTTAAAAAACTTGCCTTGTGAGAATGGTTGGCTGCCTGTGAAATCTGGATTTTTTTTATTTATTAAATAGATTTATGTAGACTTGTGATTGAGCATTAGATTTTCTATCTAACAACAAAATCTAGGAATAAAGGCCAAAATCTGTATTATTTCTAACATATTCTTAAAAACATTATTTTTAAGTTTCTATGGATTTTATAAAAATACCCTACAAATAGATGCAAATAAGGGTAGCATGATTTTACAAACATTGCCAAAAGCTGGATGATGCTTGAGAAACTTGAGTTATGGCAGTTCTGCACATAATCTACTGCAATCTACTGCAGTGCTGTTGTCTAGTTTCCTAGTGTTTATGTGATGGAATGTAATCTACAATTGCAGAGGGAGGGGCTCATTCCCAGTTTGGAATGTCTGGGAAGCAAGAAGAGGGCAAAGATGGCAACCCCTCCCCCAGGACTTCACAGAATGTATCTAATTGTTATTGCAGATAGTTGCTCTAGTCTGACAAAATTCTGTTAATAGCTGAACAACAATAAAGAATTACTCAGAAGTAACTCTACATGTCCTCCTTGGTTCTTTGAGACTGATAGCTTGAGTACATACATCTCTATTTGCATTTTTAGTTAGTTAAGCATGTAGTTAAGCAAAGAGAATTGGAATTGATTGAAGTAACAATGCAATTTTTCAGTTCTTGAGTTTTGTGGACACGTTCATATAGCTTGGTTGGCAAAAATATGGAATTTGTTTGCTGATGCTTTCTTGCCAAGGGTTTTTTTCAACTTCCAATCTAACCTGCATCCTTAGTATTTCCTGATAGTCTCCTGTCCAAATATGAGTCAGGCTGCCTGACTGAACAGAATTGTCAAGAGTAGCCAAGGTCAGCTACTTGTGCCCATCAGCCTGGATTTCTTTTATTTTACAACATTTTTAGAGTGGTTTAAAATAGCACAATCACTTTTAAATGTAGCACTAAATAGAGTTGAGCAAAAGTGTGAGCAAAATATATTGTATTCGTCTGATTGAAATATCCCTCCTTAAAGGGTAAAGAAACTGCTTTGAAATGGTTACTTCAAAAACTGACTCTGATTGTCTGCACATGGGTGTCCATGCACAGACAACACTTTTGTTGATGCACTGTACAAACCTAGTACTAACTGTAAAAAGGCTATTTGTCTTGAGATTGGGGGCAGTATGCTCTAAATACTAGTTCAAGGGGAACAATAACAGGAGCTAGATATTTCTCATCTGGTTGGTGTCTTTCAGTTTTAAAAAAGCTTCATTTTTATGGGCTTTTGCCTGATCTAGCAGGCCAGTTATGTTGTTAAATATGCATAGGACTGAATTGTTAATTTATTAACATTGTATAAGCAGCATTTTTTTTACATTCAAATTAAAGTTGAGTAGAAAGATATTTTGGAGCTGCAGAAATGTAAGGCTGGGGGCTGCATGGAAGCTGTATGCGGTCACAAGTTGTTCACCCTTGTTTTGGTATCCCAATTCAATTCTCTCCATTGAGAGAGCTTCAGGAAGAAGTTGGAAGGATAGAAATATATTTTATGAAGTTTGTTTTCTATAATAAACTAGTTAAAGAGTTTTACTAGCTTGTTGTAATTGAAAACCAAAGCTACATTTTCTAGTGTTGCTCTTGAAGCCAAGCCAGATGAGAACACATTTTGGCTCATATACTCAGCACTGAACTATGATTTAGCATTTTATATATATAAAGCCGACCTTTAAGTAATGAAGCCCCTACTATCCATTGACATTGCTTATGTCTGTCGGTGGTTAAGTAAAGTTGCTTAAGTTAAATTCTAGAAATTGGCCTTTTTGTCGGGAAGAGGTAGATAGCTTATAGGTTTGAAGCTAAGGAGAGAGGAGATTACTTTTTAAAGTAAACTTCTTATAATTGATTTTTCCTAATAATATACATTAATTTTAACAATACCAAAATATTAAAAAATCATTTTACAGCTATTGAGTTAATTATGAATAGATTTTTTTCTAAAATGAATTCATTGAGATGCTGTGGAGTTCTTTTTTAAAAGAAATAACTAAATTGGTCAATTAGTTTTTATTATTCTTATTAGGGCTATTTAAATTCTTCGAAAGAGGTGTTCAGAATATATAGCTATTTTAACTGTTTTAATTGTTAAGGAAGCTATTTTTTCCAAGCTCATACAGCTAACATTTTGCCTAGCAAAGCAATTACCGATGGGGAGACAGCCAGGAATAGCTTCTAAAACTGCTGTAGGAGTCAGGAAAAAGATGTAGCTGTGTTAACATTTTAAAAAATGGTACTTTGTAAACCTACCCAGTGTTTTAAGCATCTTTTTTGAAAGATTTGCATTGCCCTTATTGTTATCAAAACCGAATTAAAATATTTTTTTTCTTCAATGTATTTCATTAATGTGAAAGGCAGCAAAAAAATTACGTATGCTGTCCCAAGTCACATTCTATAGGGTGACTGTGGAAATCAAAAGTTCAAAAACAATTTTGAACGAGATTTGGTATGTAGAAATCATTTGCTGTTTTATAGTCTGAGCTTTGTGTAAACAAAAATTATGGTTCATGAGAGACAAATAGATTCTTTAATAATTAGATATTACTGTTTTATCATTTTCTGCATTGAGTGAAGAGCATAACTTTTAGTATTTTCACAATAAAGCCATTCTTTCTATTTTATTATATTCATATAATTTCCAGTGGTTTGATTCACAGTACTGGTTTCCTTTTACCACAATAGATACTGTATATGCAGTTAGGTAATTAGAGAGAGAGAGAGAGCTCTATTTCAGTTTAACAAGCCATTTACTATTTAATTTTTAAATGCTATTCATTGTGTGAGCATTCTAAAACTAATAATATATTATGTGTCTAGCAACTATTGAAATAGATCCTGAATTAGTTAATATTAATAGCAAATCATGCTTGTCTTTTACATTCAAACCAAATGAATTAAATTTTATTTGTTTTGCATAAGTATTGTATTTCTATTTTAGCTAGAAATACAAATAATGTTATTTCAGAGATTCCATATCTAAAGTCTATAATATTAGGAATTATTTTAGTATATAATTTCTTATGGTATCTCTTAACATACTTCTGTTAAATATGTATTACTTACATAGTCCTTTATAATGTTTTATTAAAATACTTTTTACTTTTTAAGTTTTCTAATGATCTTGTTTTTTCTCCTTTAGAATTTAATTCCTTCTCGACCTTCAATACAATTTCAAGGGCTTCAAGGGGTATGTATTTTTTATTAAGAAAGACTTATCTACCTACAGGTAAAGCAGTTTATATTAAGTCATGAGCTACATCTGTTTTAAATTATTTTATGCATTGAATAAGCCATGTATAAACATTGCATATTTTAAAAATGTTCCTGTTTTATACTCTTGTGATAAATACATCATTTGATTTATTCATTTATTAGATTTATGTCGGAATTTTGTCAGACACTAAACACAATGCTTCCTTCTCTCATTTACTTCCAAGAACCTCTAAGGTGGGTTTGGTTAAGAGTGTGTGACTGACCCAAAGTTAGCCTAAAACTCAGAGACATCTGGCTGACTTTATTTATTCAACTGGTTCATGAACATTATCTTATCATGGCAATTTCTTGTTCTCGTTAGTTTGGCAATTTTTAATTGATTTTGAATGAAAATAGTTTATAAGTTTGAAAATCAGGAGGCAGAATGGCATTGAAAAATTGAAAGTTAATCAAAATTTTGGGAAGTTTTGCTATGTAATTATTTCTGATAATTGCTGGGTATATCATTTAATACTAGCTTTTTAATATTTACTATTTACACTAGCTTATGCTGCTACTTTTAAATATTTTGTTTATAATATTGTTTATAATATTTTGTTTTAAATATTGATCAGTTGGACTGTGAAAAAAACTGTATGTTATGTTTGTATTAGCCATATGAAAATTGTTATCAGCCATATTACTTATTTTTTGACAAATAAATGTTTAAATATTTAGGAGAAAGAAGTCAGGCATTAAATTAGAGGCAACATGTATGTATGTGACCAAATTCTTCTTGTATTTATTTTTAATATAGTATTGGTAGTTTTCTTTCTCTACATTTCTCCCTCACTGCCTAAAATGAACTGAAGTAATACTTTAAATAGAACATAGACTGTGACCAAAATTACGTGAACACAGTTGTACCTGCATGTTATAAAATGTGATAAAATGTGATAAAGTAATAAAAATTATTATCCATGGGTAAAATACAATAAAATGTAGCATGTAAGCATATTCATGTTTATGGGTGTCTATAAATATCAGCTGTATGAATATAATGACTACCTGGTTATTCATTTGTTGTCTGTCTCTTAGCTACCTGAATTTTCTTAATTCTTTTTGGAAATATAGAATAGAAGATGAATAGCTTTTTCTATGAGGTTGAGATGCTTTGAATGCTATGGTTATGATTCCTAGAAGAAAATTAAGTTAAATCAAACACAAAATAAAAAGCACACATATACACAAAAATCCTATATTCACGAATTTACTTTTAATGATTTCAGTAACTACATTTCAACGTATTTTATCCTCAAAACAGATCTAAGCTATTTATTGCTTCCATTGAAAACATTCAAACCATTTTGGGAATTTTTATGTACTGGCTTTTATAGCTGTACAGTGCTTTATATTAGGTTTCAGAATTGATTTTGAAGGCAGAAAGGTGTGAACGTAACACTGCAACTCTTTAAAACAGCTGTGTTTTTTCCCCAATATCGTGTGGCAATTGAAGACGACAAGTTTTGTGATTTGGGGAGAGGTGCAGCTGTTTTAAAAAGTTGTAGACCACTCATGATTATTCTTCTATTAATTTTTAAACATCTAATTATTTTCAAAGAGTTGCACAGCCCTGTTGGCTTAGACTATAATTTATAAGGATCATAGTAATAGTCATAATAATTATTATTATGAATAATAAGCTTCACAGTCAATATTTTTATTGGATCTGCTATAGAGTGATTAATTTGTTTCAAGGATTGTGTTTAATATTACAGAAATAGCCTTTCAGCCCCCAGATTGGTCTGGTAGTAACTAGACCAACTAGTATTCTAATAGTTCCTAGTTCCAGAATATGATTTTAGAAAACATTTTCTCATTATGTAACATAATGCCTTATCTTTTTTTGGCTTGAACTAGGAAAAAAAACATGAAATATAAACTATTATAGGGTGATAAACTATTCCAAATTTCATAGCTATCATTATAGGCTGTTTGATTGTATATGTGAGCCACTTATTTAAAATACAATTTTAAATTCATCCAAAAGGCTGCAATAGATATAATCAGGGGTGGCTTAATCACAATGTTCATAAAAGCTAAGTACTTTATTTCCCATTTTCCCCTTCTCATCAAGTCCTTTCACAGTCAACTTTCAAAAGGGTGTTGTTTTTTTTAAAAAAAATACCTTTTTATTTCTACCCAAATCAACATATTGGGGACAGAGTTCTGGAAAATCTTTTCAAGTAGAACAAAGTGTTTTTTCTGGATCTTTCTGCCCCAGATTTTTCATAAATTGCCAAATGTTTGGAATTCGCCCAAAATAGAACATGACCATAATTCTTATTGTAAACCAATACTACTCTTAAGTGATGGGAAAGATCAAAATGAAATCAAATATCAGGATAAGGGTGAGAAAAATTTAATTGGCAGGCATATTAAAATTGAAGATATTTTAACATAATGTAAGTTCTAGACTGCAAAAGTGATTTTTTCTAATTTCCAAAGTTGCTATTACAGTAGGAATAAAATGGTTGATACTGTAAGGTCTCTATTAACGTGTTCGAATGTTAGTAATATAACAATACTGAGAAGACGATATAGAATTGTAATCCATATTGATAATTTGTTAAAACATGACTTTTTGGTTAGCCACTTGTTAAAGCATTTTGGGGGGAAATCTTTCTTTGATCCTATTTATTTAGCTTAAAGATGAAACTCTGTACTTCTATTCCTATTTGTGAATTCAAGTTATTGTTTAACCAGAGTTGTACATTGATCAGTCATCAAGTGAGCAGATCATGTTACTCTTGTCTTTCCTATAAACAGAAGATTCAGCAATAATTTGTTTACAAAAATTTGGCTACAAAATAATACTTGTAATTTATAGCATCTTATTAGTTTAAAAACCTTTCAGCATGCTTATTAGTCTAAAAGACTTATTCAACATGCTACATTTCAGTTTTTTTATTTTTATAAATAAGTTCACACTGCAATTTATTCATGTATCAAATCTGGAACCATATTGTGCTATCAGTCACAATTATATGTGAATATGTTTAGTTTTTATTGCCAACTGCAGCTATTCTTTTTTTGTGTCTAATAGAACAGTAAAGGGTATCATCTATAATTGCAAATGATGCTCTTCTGAGAACATTTCTTTATGGAAAACTTTGGAAAATATATTTACAGGAGACCATTTCTTTCTTTGTGTAATCAGCGCTCCTACTCCACACATAGATTACTCATGATAGCTACTTATCTTAGGATCAGCAGCAGCAGTTTCTCAGGCAGGCTTTTTTCAATATTACCTGACTATGCTACAGATGGGAAATTTTCTTTTAAGCACATAAAGCATGTTCTACGTTATTGGGGAAAAGCCCAATATAATTATGTATAGAAGTGAACTACATAGACTGGCAGACATTTCTTACTTGAACTCTGGTAGTTCAACAAAACTTATAGACACTGAATGCAGGAGGCTAGCTTAGGATGCAAATCAAGCTTGTGAAATACACAGGAATTGCTTACCTCAGCCTACTCTTTGTCATTTGCCTCTTTGAGACAACTATTTCACATAGGTTTCATAAACAATGGAATCTTAACACCCATTCAATTCTTGTCAAGTAAACCATGAAGTAACTTATAGGCATGTTCACTTCTGTCTCAGCTATATATTTGATTGATGGCTGCCAACTTATTCTTGGTTGACTCTTACTTTGACTACGGGAGTGGTTTTAGATTTTAAAAAAATTTGGGCTCTCTGCTGAAAGGAAAAGCAATATATCTGGCATTTTTAAAAAATTCAGCATGATATTTTCCTGGATATATTTTTTGAGATTTTTTTTGGGTGGGGGCATTGCTTACTGATACATATGCACATATTTAAAAGGGTGGGGTATGGAGGGTGATGCAGGAGTAGCAGCTTTGACTGGATTCCCTATATTGCTTGATATCTCCACAAATCAAATTGAAGTGCTTATCCAGAGATCTGACATAAGATATGATGTTATCAGCCAATTTAATTTCTTCTATGGGTTTGGGTGTCTGTACTTGGGCATAATAATGTCTGGGTGAGAAGTAATAAGAGGTTCTGGCAACAGTGCCTCATATTCTTGTCATCTCTCAAATTTTTGCAATGTATTACAAATAGGACTAACTTGTCATGGCCCCATCGGAGCCCAGTTCGAAGGAGGAGGAGGAGTTGAAACCAGGACTGTCTGACAGGCATGGAACAACTCCTTTGGCATGTTTGGAAAGGCCAGAGGCTGAGGACATTGCTGTCGTCCGCCCCTCAGGCATTGGGGGAGTGGTTGAGGAGGAGAGCTTCCTACCTTCACAGACACAGGGGAGGATCAGCTACTGACAGGCAGTGGTGCTGATAGGCAGCAGATATCCTCTGATGAGGAACATCTGTGTCCTCCATTTAATCCAAGGGCACAGAGAGCAGAGAATAGGCAAGCGCAGAGAAGATCTTGTTTGGGGGACTGCGGGTGGCTGCTTTCAGAATAGTGTGGAGTGGACCCTTACTGATTGTTGGAGGGCTATTTGTTGAACAACTTCTTGAGGACAATAAAAGACTCTCTAAAGGTCTGCCTTGCCTTGAGTACCTGGGTCATGACTGAAGTACATGACTGAGGACTACTCAGAAGTCACAGTTGGTACAAAATGCAGCAGCCCTCTTTTGAGCGACAAGAGATGCTACTCATATATAGCACTAATGGAAGCACTAATTTTCAGTGTTCATTTACCCATTTTTTTTAATATTACTTAGCAATCCTAAATATCTGTATATAGAGGTAATCCATTGTTACCAACCACAATTGGGACTGACTACTCTGTTGTTAAGTGGTGCAGTTGTTAAATAAAATGTTACATGACCTCACTGACTTACACAGTTGCAGCTGTTATCTTAAGTGAATCACCACAGGTTATTAAATACAGTATTATGTGATTGTGACTTGCTTTCCATTGACTGTACGTGGTTGCAAATGGCATTTATGGAATACTGCAGTGCTGATACATGCATGCTGTTATAACATAACCCTTCAGCACTGATGGTTGCTAAACAAATGTTTGGTAAGCAAGGGCTACCTGTCTTCGTTGAGTGACCACAATTAGAACTACTACTACTACTACTACTACTACTACTACTACTACTACTACTACTTCTTCTTCTTCTTCTTCTTCTTCTTCTTCTTCTTCTTCTTCTTATTATTATTATTATTATTATTATTATTATTATTATTATTGGTTAGATTTATATGCCACCCTTCTCCAGAGACTCAGGGAGGCTTACAATGCGTTAAGCAATAGCCTTCATACTTTTGTATATACCTGCTTAGTAGGGCTTTTGGGCCCCCCCAAGCAGTGTTCTTTTTTATA
Organism: Masticophis lateralis; assembly: GCA_030761175.1. NCBI lineage: Eukaryota > Metazoa > Chordata > Lepidosauria > Squamata > Colubridae > Masticophis > Masticophis lateralis. The sequence goes on from JAUDYJ010000002.1 coordinate 240,870,980, forward strand.
CAAAGTCCGCTTATTGCCCCCATAATCCGGGTCCTCATTTTACCTACCTCGGAAGGATGGAAGGCTGAATCAATCTTGAGCCTGGTAAGATTCAAACTTGCAGTAATTGCAGGTAGCTGGCAGCTAAGTGCTATTTAACAGCACTTTAGTCCACTGCTCCACCAGGCTCCTTCTTAACTTAGTCATTAAGCAATCATAAAACGAAATGGCAGCTGTGGTTATGATCTAAATCAGCCTTTTTCGGCTTTACAGACCTGGAAGATCATAAATGCAAGGATTGGTCATAAAGTTGCTTTTCATCACTGTCACCAAGGACAAAAAGCCACTAAATGAGGCATTCACAAAACAAGAGCTAGCTACATTTGTTTTTTTCATTGGACCATATGACAGAGTTCCAACCCACATCATCCCCTGCCTTCTGTATACATTAGCTATAGTATACAGATAGCAGATACAGTACCGTGTTTCCCTGAAAATAAGACCCTGTCTTATATTTTTTTGAACCCTGAAATAAGCACTTGGCCTTATTGCCATGCACTCAAAAGCCTGATTGAGCTTCTTATCAGGGGATGTCTTATTTTGGGGGAAACAGGGTAGTAGAATATAGTATTGGTAGCAAGCAATAGAATGGCATAACTAAGCATTATGTGGAATATGAATAAATTATATGAACAAATGCTGTTCATATAATTTGCTGGATGCTTCATCAGCAAGTTTAAGCTGAAAATAATAGATAAAATATTTAAAATTCTGGAAATCTTGAATTGGGAAATCAGGATAAATGCTGGTATTAGCACTTACAATCTAAATAATTTTTGTTCAAACTTTTTATCTCTGATAGTACAGAAACAACTATGGTATAAAAATATTCCTTTACATTCAAAGTCCTTACTATTTAGCTTATCATATACTTATCAGAATACTGCATCAGAGCAAACCTTGAAGATAAATGATGCAAGTTTTCAGAAAGCAAGTAAGAGCAATTGTATTTTCAAGCTTGATTCCACCTGCCTGGGATCACTACTGCTATGCTTCATAGCCAATAATCTTGGAATGGTATCTGGGTGGTGTTGTTTTTTAGTCCATCAAAAGAAGAGAAGGAAATAGGCTGCAAACACATCCTTATGAAAAGCAAAATATAAGGCTACTGTAATGTTTAGTATATTCAAAACCAGGGATAAGAGTCAACAAAATTGCTTGAATTATTTTTTATTTGTTTTAAGTCTTCTCAGTGGAAGTGGCAGATTGATTGCAATATTTCTAAATGTAAAAATAATATTGTTAGAAGGTTTATGTCCCAAAGGACAATTTATTGAATTTAAATATTAAACATTTGAATTAAATTCCATTTCTTTCTTGGGCTCAGTGGATATGTCAGCGGCAGACTAAAATTTCATTTGTTATATCAGAATCCTACTGGTATATTGTAAATTAGCTGTAAACATGAAAAAATACCTGCTTAGTTTCATAATTATAACATTATAGATAAATATTTGTATTTCTTTGTGTTTCAGCTTGTAAAGATTCCCAAAACAGATGCTCCAAATGAAGTCCATACCTTTGATTTCTACCTGTCAAATGTTGGCAAGGATAATCCTCAGGGAAGTTTTGATTGTGTCCAGCAAACTGTTTCAAGGTAAAGGATTTACTAATGGGAATAAAAGTGAAATTGTTTTTTTTTTTATTGTTGCTGGTGTCTGTAGCCTTGTTGCATTGAACAGTGGAAAAAGAATTCAATTCAGCAAATACTAAGTATAAACTCTAGTTCTAAAATTGTTACGGTCTTCTGAAAAATACAGTTAGAGAAATCGTCTTGTTTAGATCTCATTATGTTGTTTGTGGAAAATGCCAGTTCTATCTCCGGTCCCCCTTTGTTTTGTACATATGACAAATTATGTTGTCTACTTTCAGTGGTGGGATTCAAGTAATTTAACAACCGGTTCTCTGCCCTAATGATTTGTTCCAACGAACAGTTTGCCAAACTGTTCAGAAAGTCAACAACCAGTTCTCCCAAAGTTGCGCAAACTGGCTGAATCCCACCACTGTCTACTTTGGAATTCCATTCGTTTGTAACAGCACACATATGGCTGAGAGATATTCCACAAAATTCACAGTGAGAAAGAACTATTTTATTTTTCAGCCTTCTAGAAATGGAAAACGAATCCAGGATGAAATAATTATATGATCAAACGTATGTGTGTATGTGTGTGTGTGTGTGTGTGTGTGTGTGTGTATTACATACATTAAACATATACTTAATATCTGGAAATTAAGAAAAATGCTATAGTTTTTTAATTTTGAGGATATCAGACTACCTTTTTTAGAATCTAGGAAGTTTTACTAAGATGAACAGAATCAGAACATTGATAATAAAAAGGAGATACCGTGTTTCTCCAAAAAGATGACCCGCCTTGAAAAGAAGCCCTATTATGTTTTTGAGCACATGCAATCAAATTAAGCCCCACCCACAAAATTAGCCTAATTAAGACCTTGCCCACCCGGGGTGCAGGGGGTGGGGTAAGGCACCAAGTTAAAAAAAGGTAGGGTTGGGACGCAGGGCCTGGACTTGCCCTACTTACCAGGCCTCACACACCCCGACACCTGCCTCGCCTTCTTCTGTGGCCACTGCTTCTGCGTCCACCTGCCACCACTCACAGGCATTGCCCTGGCCTCCGTTTTGCCCTCAGATGCCTGCCAGAAGGCTTTCCGGAAGGGCTTTCTGGAAAGCATCTGCAGTCAATAACAAAGCTCCAGATCGATCCAGAGCTCTGTTATCGGCTGCAGATGCCTTCCAGCAGGCATCTGAACACAAAACAGAGGCCAGGGCAATGCATGCAAGTGGCGGCAAGAGGCCACAGAAGAAGTGGGCCAGCAGTGGGTTCCTGCTGGGCGGGGCTGTTGATGCCACTGCCGCAAAGTGAGTCAATAATTAGAATCCTCCAAAAGGAAGGCCTAGCTCTTTTTTCGGGGTTCAAAAGAAAATAAGACCCGGCCTTCTTTTTGGAGAAACATGGTAGAAAGGAAGGAACAAATATAAAAGCAAATATAACAAAATCAAAAGCTAACACAGTAAGTTAGTTGTTTACATAACTTCAGGAAAAATGTAAAAGTTGTAAAATCCATATTCAGTATTTGTTTCTGAAAGATACTTGTATAGATGAACTCATTATTTCTGTTAGATGAAACCCTTTGTTAGACATCTGAAATGTATTTTTAAATGAAGATTCATTACATTTTGCTCCTCTAATATTATTCCTATACCTTTCAATACCTTTAATTCAAAGAAAAATGTACTAGACTACTTAACTTGATGCAGGAAGGAAAGTAAAAGTACAGTTATTACATGCACACTAGAGTCCAAGATCTAAAATTCAAAACAGAGAGATTTAATTTGAATAGGAGATTTAAAGGCAACATGATTAAATCTAAATCAACTTGAGACCGCAATCAGAAAAGATTGGAATGTAGAGGTAGATTGGGATGAAAGTAGAGGACAGTAGATCTTTATATCCTGCCAATTCACTTTAGGGATTTCACATTAATAAATTCTTGAAATATTTCTTTTGAAGCTCTTTTAACAGAAAAATAACAGGTTGAGGAAAGTATGTCCTGATAGCTTCCAAATAGCCCAACAAAACAGAGAAATGTTGAAACAAATCGGAAAATAACCTATTCTTTTTTCCCCCAAATACTGCTTAAAAATAAACTCTTACTAAGGTTAAAGTGTCTGCCATCTTCTGACTGCCTTTACTATTCTAAATGTCAGACTTAAACAATGCATACATTACTTGTCTCCTGGCCAGGTGCCTAAGTTGGTACCTTCTGGCCAGAGTTTGTCAGTAGAAATAATATATTATGAGCTAATTAGGAAATTAATCCTGGAAAAAAAACGATGTATATATTACCACTATTGAACTGGTAGTCCTTGACTTACAATCATAATTGGGACCAGAATTTCAGTTGTAAGTCATGATGGTCATAAGCTGAGACACCCATGTGATCAGACCCAATTTTACAACCATTTTATAGTGGTAATTAAGAGAATCACACTGTCATAACTCTGAATCATGGTCATTAAGTGAATCACACTGTCTTAGTAGTGCAAACACATTTCCCCAAATGGACCTTTTTTTACAATAAATTGATGCAATCGATCATAAATGTGAGCCTATTAACAAGTGCCTGAATCATGTGACTGGGGGAGGCATGACATTTGACAACAACTGGAAGCACTTTAAGGGCTATAAAGCTCCATTTTTGAGACCATTTTAACTCTGAATATCATCAAACCAGTCATAAGTCAAAAACTACTACCAGTAGTAGATATAATTCAGTATGTGTATGAAGAAATAGTCTGTGAGGGAATGACAGTTGAAAATGAAAGAGCCAAAGACCTTCAAACTAATCAAAAGCCCTAGTGCAGGTCAAATAAAAAAATTTGAGAGTTAATGCAGGATAGATTTAAATAGTTTCAATCAAGTTGAGTCACTTTTTTTCTCTCTCCCCCATCTGCCTAAATGGATAGCAGAAGATAAAATAGCAATAGCATTTAGACTTATATACCGCTTCACAGGGCTTTACAACCCTCTCTAAGCTGTTTACAGAGTCAGCATATTTCCCCCCAAAATCTGGGTCTTCATTTTACCGAACTCAGAAGGATGGAAGGCTTAGTCAACCTTCAGCCAGTCAGAATCAAACTCCTGGAGGGAGCGGGTGAGTTAGCCTGCATTCTAACCACGGCACCACCACGGCTCTTGATGGCCTACTCTGAATCAAATGCAACTCTTGGTGATCCCATGCATACACCCATGTAGTTTTTTTTATTGGCTATGGTATAGAAATTTTATCAGGGCTTTTATTTTATCTACCCTGGTATTTCTTGGTGATCTTGCATCCAAGGACCAAACAAGTTTCATCTTCCTTAATTTTTATATGATCAGCAAATTGTTGTCCTTTTTAATGGAACTCCAGCAGAATTTGAGACACAAACAGCAGAACAGCTCTCCTCTAAATTCATTGATAGGAGAAGTTTTGGAAAAAACAGCCCATAAGAGAACCTCCTGTGTTACTGAAGTCTCCTCTTTTGGATTAATGTTTGAGACTGCAAAAATAGTAAGCATAAGAGAATCTATCAAATCTCCAAGACTCTTTCCAGTCTTTCCAAAGTAATTTCTAGGCTTTTGATTTGTTTTAATGCCTCACTATAATATGAAGAATTTATTAATCAAAAATCTAATTGACTTAATCTCCTTTGAACTAAATCACTGTTTAAGTTTCACATAGGCATCTTTCAACAGTTATTTTGTACAAAAAATTACTTGACTTTGAAGCAATATAAATGTTACTATTGTATAATAGGAGGATATAGGTCATAAGCATCTTTTAGGGAAATGAGTACTTTTAAGATTGAAATGTAGAATTAGAAATATGAACTTTGTTCTTTAACCCAAAGCCAAAAAAATCTGAAATTTTATCAGCAGTCTGGTAAAGATCAATCAAAATAAATATCTGTGACCAGCATTCGTGAAAAAGACATTTATTTATTTAAGCATTATTAATGTAAATCTCCTTTCCAAATGGTTGAGATGACATACAGCTGCAAGTTGATTAAGAAATTGAAAAATGAGCCCAGAAGGTAGCAGTGGAATGAAAATAGCATCAGTATGTTCATGTATTTGCCAATAGTTGAGTTCAGTTCAATCTGGTTTATTTTTAAGGACAAACAAAATAAAATACTTTCCAAAGCAAAGTCTTGATTTTTCCTCATAAAATATTGATGATTACTTAGTATTATGTCACTAAATAACAAGGCAGTTATTCATAATCAGTGTATAGTTTCTCCAGATTCAGAAAGGAATACTAATTGCTTGAGAATCAACAACAGGAATAACTTTTTTAAAAAGCCTTATTCAAATAAAATTGATTTCACTAATATGATTTTGCTTTCACAAATCATTTTCTATTTCATTTGCTTTAATACAATAGCAAATTACTTCATTTGATTTAATTTTCTAGTTTAAACTATATAGGCATTTTTAAAGATTGCTGAATTTTACAGATTTTCCTATATTATTGGCAAAAAGCAGAATAGTACCTCACAGTTGATAACTATCATTAAATGTATAGAAAAATGTTGAATATTATTGGGACAATTCATTTTGCATATTTGTTGCAAATAAAATTGTTTTCTTCCTTTATTGCTTAGTACTGGATCATCACAGCTCAGTTGCCTGGGATTTATACAGGATAAAATTACTGTATGTGCAACAAATGATTCTTACCAAATGACCAGAGAACGTATGACCCAGGCAGAAGAAGAGTCTCGTAATCGAAGTGCAAAAGTCATAAAAACGGGTGGACCATATGTAGGTATGACTGTGTTTTTTTTTTCTTTTCTGTAATTGCTTAAATTCTTTTTTATTTTTATTGAAAAAGTTTTACAATACAATTTTTTATACCCCTTTCCCCTCCCCACTCCCCCCCCCAACAACCACCCCCTCCCTTTCCCCCATCCCTCCCCCCTTCCCCCCCTGACTTCCACTATTAACCAATCATATATATCAATCAACATCAAACAACAACAAAAAACCAGTGAGATCCAGCTAAAATATAACAAATATAACAAATTGCTTAAATTCTAATTATTGCATCATTTAATACCCAAAATATTGTAATTTCTATAAAGTACATTTTTTGTCAGTTTCTCTTTGCTCTTTTCAGTAACAGTTTCAGTAGTTTAACATGTTCCTTTTGTAAATCCAAGTTAAGAAAGTTTTCCAAATCATTCTTCCAATTTACTATTTGTATGTCTCCTTTAATTATTTATTTCAATTATTATTATTTTAATAATTATTAGTAATCAATAATATTAAATATTAAATAAGTAATAATTATTTAATTATCCAGACATCAACTGGCTTAATTTGTAAATCCATTGTGCCATTTTTTTTTCATATAGCTTTTATATTCTGGCATTTTAAAATCCATTGTCAGATCCGTAACATCTTTTCAAAGTCACTTTTGTAACCTGGCATTTTTTTTGAAGTCCAAATCTCCATTCAGATCAGCCTTAATCTCTCTTTTATCAAAAAAGAAATCTGTTGTCCTTCTACATTATAGGATCAGTTTTGTAAATAATTGAATATACTGTTCTTAAATAGTCTTTAATTTTTTCTATAGTCAAATAGTATTACTTGAACAAAGTATTCCAACAAAGATTCTGCCAATTCAAAGCCACTTTCAAATCACTGTTTGAAGCCACAGTCATCTGGTATTTTCTCTGAAAACTGAGCTTGTGGTGGTTCACCTCTCCCATCACATAACTTTGTCTTGCTGTTCTTCTGTAATAGGATAAAGATAAGGTGACAAGTTTCCAGCTCCCTCAGTATGAACTATGCACATGTTCTATTGCTCTTACACTCCTCTCTCTTTTGGCATTTAAGCAGAAAAACTCACCAATAGAAAGTAAGAACATGGATTAGGGAAAGGGACACACTTTTTTCCCTGTCTCCCTGGTAATGGCAAATTCCCTGGTGGAATGGGAATTAAAATTTGGGGTTTCTTTAACTTTCTATTTCAAGACTTGCAGTAACACTTTCAGGGTATAGTAGTGATTAAATGGCATTCTTTGTTACGATTCTCAGTGTTTTGAGAGTAGAAGACAATTGTGGATTGTCTTAAAGAAGTTTTGAGAGATTAGGCAGCAGAAATTCATGTCCCATTGTTCTTCAGCTAGCCATCTATTAGCTCATGCATTCTTAAATTACCATTTTTGAAGCACTATTGAACTATTAGGAGACCATAGTTTTGGCCAATAAAAATAGCTTTTGATTGTTCCATTCAGTTATGTGTTGCTGTCACTGAAGAATATAATTTTATAATTCTGTTTGATCACTGGTTAGACATAGTGCTTGAAATTATCAGATATTATTTGTCTTGAATAATGAGAGTCATGAAGTGAATTTATGATTTATATAAATTAAACATGTAAAATTCATCATTTCTAAACATAGTTAAAACTCTATATTCCTGCATTTGAGTTAGATTTCTTTTTCAGCTTTTGTTGACAAATAAACTTCAGGTTTGTCTGAGGTGTACAGATATAAAAACAGGGGTTTTTTTTCATTATAACCTGTAGGTAAAAGAGTACAAATTCGAAAAGCACCACAAAGTATTCCAGATGCAGTTCCTGAAAGGAAAAGGTCTACCCCCATCAATCCTGCAAATACAATACGGAAGACCCATTCGAACAACAGTATTTCACAGCGGCCTTACAAGGATAGAATAATTCACTTATTGGCACTGAAGACCTACAAGAAACCAGAACTTCTTGCCCGCTTATTAAAAGATGGAGTTAGTCAAAAAGATAGGAATTCCCTTGCTGCTATTCTTCAGCAGGTGAAATTTTATTTACACTTCTGCTTTCTCCTTTGTTTTATAACCTGTATCAATTATGATAGATTGGTTCAAAAATTGTATTTTGCTGAGATCAAAATGAGCTTATGGTTATACATGCAGCTGTTTAATTTAGGCATATTGAAATTCATCCATATAACACTGAATTAAGATTTGACATTGCAGGCATACTATCTCTATAACTTGAAATATCTTGATTCTTTTTTGCTATTTATCCCCTATTCTTCCTTTTTTATTCTGCTATTATTTGTACACCCTGAAATAAAGGATAGTGAATGCATGATAATAAGATAAATCAAGTACACAAAATTTCTTTTTCCAATCTCTAACTGTCTAGACTTTCAGTAATGATGTTTCAATTGTAATGCATTTAATCTCCATCTAAAACAGGGGTGTCAAACTCATGGCCCGTGGGCCAGATGTGTCACACGCTGGCCACCCCCGCCCTGATTTAGTGCAGGGAAAGTCACGATACATCACGTGACCACGTGATGACGCAAGTTTGACACCCCTGATCAAAAAGATGTGAGTTTCTTTTTAAAAACCAAATTCACCAGGTTGTGATCAGAAAAAAATCTTTGGTAAAATTCTCACTTTAGAGGCCTGAGTAACAGTTTTTTGGAAATCCATATCATATCGATTCTTGAGAATGATTGGTGTCTTCCTAGAATTATCCTTTTTATGTCTCCATATATCTATTAGTATTGAAATGTCCAACAAATCAAAAAGTATTTAGTAATTTTCCTGAGGTATTTTTAATTTTGTTCCGTGATGTTGGAACGAAAGTATGGATACATAACCCTTCCTAACTGTGGAGAAACAGCACTGTTCCAGTTGCCTGTCACGCAACAATTCTCATATGAAAGGTTTATCAATTGTTCCATAAGTTGTTTATAAAGTCCCAAAACAAAGGTTTCACATTCTTGTAAATGAATTTCTACCCTTACAAATCTACTGTCTTGATCAGTTATTATTAATTGTGATTTTAATTGGGGTATAATGTGTAGAACAACTCCGTTGGGATTTTTTGGTGTTGCCGAAACTAATGCATCTCCCAAGTTTTAATAGATCAAGCATTTAACATCTTTGTTTATGTGTTTCTTGTAAGCGAATTATATCTTGTTTTAATATCTTTATGTAGTGAAATACATTCTCTAATTTTATGAGTGGAATTTGCCTCGTTTATATTCCAGGTTAAATTCAAGTTCAAAAAAAATAGGCATTTATGTTCCATGGTTACATAAATCTGTGCTTTTAGCACCAAATTCCAAATTGTCTTTTTCATTATCTTGTACATCCTGTGGTTTGGGGTGGGGGGGAGTGTTGTTTTTTGGTTTTTGGTCAAATTGTTTATCAAGGTTCTCCATAGTTTCCTTTTGAATCTCTTGCAATATAAATTCCTCCAAAAATTCTCTGGTCCTTTGAACAGTATTAATCAAAATCTTTCTTGTTGAAAAATAAAAGTTATATTTCATTGGGAAAAAATAGATGATTTTTTTCCCAAATCCATCTAGTCCATTTTTTTTCAAACTTTCTTTTAAATGATGAAAACTTAGTATCCTGTTTAAAGTCATGTAAATGAGACAACTTAGCTTCTAGTTCCTCAAACATTTAATTAAGATAGATGTAACTGCCATTTCTCTGTCTCCTTCAGCAGCTACTTAGTGGATCATGTTCTGATATCTCAGAAACTTTAAATGCTGCCATTCTAAAGTGATCAAGGTAATAAAATAAAAATAAAATAATGCCAGGAAAAAAGTGAATTGCAACTTTAATGTTATAATTATCAGCAGTTGCCAGCAGATGTCATCCAGAGTATCTAAAACTAAATCCGTCCACAATGCACAGACTGAGCTAATTATAATACTCCTAATCAAGGCCAGTCCAGTCAGGTAGAGTAGGACAAGAGATACTATGGGAAGGTACAAGGTATACATAAAAATATATTTCATATTTCTCCCCATCTCCCTCAGATTATAAATTAAATGATAAATTAAATTTAAATGATATTAAAACTAGAGATTCACCAACAAAATAAACTTTTCTTTTTATAATTAAAGGAAGCCTGATTTTTTTCTCATTATTAATTTTCTGATACCATTTTGGTTGCCCTGCTTTTTGAGAAACCTTAACAAAGGTTAATTTAATATATCTCTAAGATTTAACTCCCCCCCCCAAAAAATAATTATCTGCTGAATAAGTATTATCAACTGCCAAATATTACAAACCCAAAAATGATCTAGAAATGTGTCAGCGGACTCAAATGTCCACAAACAAGTTACACCTCAACCTTGAAAAACATGGTATTCCTTATCCCCCAACTATTCTGCTCACGACCTGTTTACTAGAACCTCTGTTTTTGCAATTCACGCTCAAGGAGAAGCTGTCCAATGATCAAGTGGATTAGGTTCCAGCTCCCTCCTTGATCCAGAGTATGTAAAGAACCCCATGACAGTTTGCAGGAAGCACTGAAATCTGAAGGACTGACTTCATGCTGAGACAAGCTGAAGTTGTTTAAGCTGCCATGCCCACGGTGCCAGAAGTCCAGTCTCACTTAATTCATAAGGCAAAGTCAATGTTGAGTTGCCCGCTTGTTTAAAATCTAAACCACTTTTTATATACATGGGTTAGATTGAAAGACTTGTTGCTGGCTAACATAGGCAGCACTGCAGAAGAAGCACAAATAATTTGGCTGCACAGAAGGATATATGTTACGTTTTCAAAGTATTTATTTTTACATCTGTAAATCAGTTTCACAGAATATCAACAGATATCTTGAGAGAGATTTTAGTTATCCTCCCAAGTTAGATATTTTCCAGAAATGTGATCTTGCAGTAAATCCACAATTAACAGTGACTTCTTTCTATTATTCTGTTAGTTTTGGTTTTCCATTGAAAAACATACTAAAATTATAGTGATGGATTTTATGGTTTGTTTGTTTTTTAGAAACCTGTTTCTGATAACATGGTTGTATTAATTTGCCAATTAAATATTTAATCATGGGCAATAATATCCATAAAAAATAATTTATTAAACTTCAAGATATTAAGTTTGATATTTTCAGATACTTCTTCTTGCAGTTAATTTTAAGTGTTTTGTGTTTTTATCTCTAATCTGTAGGTAGCCAATCTGAATGCAAAAGACAACTCTTACACTTTGAAAGAATATGTTTATAAGGAAGTTCAAAAAGATTGGCCTGGATATAATGAAATAGATAGACAGTCGCTGGAATTAATACTTTCTCGGTAGGTTTAAGGCCTTTCACATCCTGTGTAGATATCCAGAAAAATTAAATAACTTTACAATTTTGATTTAGTTTAGGGAATTTTGATTTTCTTTGTAATACTGAATGTGGATAATCTTTACAGAAAACTACATTCATCTCAGAATGCCACCAGCACCAGCAACCTGGGATCTCCTTTGAGGACTGTCAAAGAGGCTGCATCTTCTTCCCCTTCTCAGGTATTTTCTTTATCACTTTAATTCTATATCATGTAATAAGATAATATGTGACGAAAGTTGAGGGGTGGAGGAAACATCAGTTGGAGAAGATCTATGTGTGAGTGATGGAGACTTTCTCCGAACTTTGGATCTTTTCTGTACAGTCCTGTTGTATATACAGGTTACATTGAAAGACTTGCTGCTGGCTAACATAGGCAGCACTGCAGAAGAAGCACAAATACTTTGGCTGCACAGAAGGATATATGTTATGTTTTCAAAGTATTCACTTTTACATCTGTTAAATTAGTTTCATAGAATATCGACAGATAACAGTAGCATTTCTCTTTTTGATATAATGATGAAAAATATTCATTTTATAGCAATATATGATGAAGGAAACCTACCAAAGCTCATCCAAATCAGCACAACAGAAATGATACAAAGTTCCTGTATATGTTAATTTTAAAAAGTAAAATGAAATTGCCAATAGCTATATCTTGGGAGAACTAAATAAAATGTGCACGTATATTTCTCCTGCTGAGGCTATACCAATTAACCAGTTAAATAAGATTTCACAACAAATGTTATTTGCAAGATTTGGTAATCCACAAGAATTTAAACACATAGATAAGCATCCTCACCACAATGTCTCTGAAGTATTCTTGCAGATGAGTTTGGGCTATCAGTTTATATTCTGATCTTGAGGATTTAAATCCTTCCAAGGTGACATTAATATATTTTTTAAAAAAGAAAAGTGGTTAGGATTCTTTCCAAAGGCTGATGATTATGAGAATATAACAGGGAAAAATGAACCTACTTAAGAAATATACAATATTTTAGAAGGATGGGGTAGTTTATTCCTTGTTCCTTCTCTATGTTGTATAATTTTATTTTTGACTATTTCTATGAAAATGAAGTGCCTCTTAAAAGTATCTCTAAGCAAGACACATGAAAAATTTCTGAAAGATAGATTCAGAGACTTGGGTATTTAGATAATTTAAAAAAATTATGATGCTTTTATGTTGTGACCACAAAGCCACAGAAAATTCTTAAAACAGAGCTTTGGTGATGGATATGAAGCCAGCAATTGAAAGAAAAAGGGACTTAAACATCCATTTATTTCCAAACAAGAACTCACTCCTCAGATTCTATAGATTCCATCAAATCTCTTCCTAGGTTTCTCCTAGGAAGGAGAAAACGGGGGGGGGGAATCACAGGAACAGTTGTGCTACATGTTAATTCAGTTTCCCAAAACAGTATAATTATAGATCCTTTCATAAAACAAAAGAACCCTACCAATTAGAAACTAGAGATATCAATCACAAATTATACTTAATATTTTTGCTGTATGAGGAATTTGGAGATAAATTCATTTCTGTAGTACTGTTCAGTAAGGTCAGTACTGTTTCAGTTGGAATAGAAATTATATAATTACAGTTACAAATGAGATTAATTAGAGTAGCAAAGTCCTCAATTTTCATTACTTTCCAAATAGATTTTTGTTTGATTTTTGGAATATTTAATTTGATATAATATTTATTTATTAAATTTATACATTGTCCAACTCACCAAAGGCAACATATAAAACTTTTTTTCTTTAAAACTGATTTATTTAGAAATGTAGTCCAAAATTCTTTTCATCCTTTATATGGAGCACTAGGACATATCCTATTTCCTTCAATGTCAGGAACATGTTTTGCAATTTAGCTATTGCTACATCAGTGTTGCGTCAAATGATAGCTGGCTCTCACGGCATTCCATTTTTTGTCAACATGAGAGCCACAAAATGAAGTGTATGTGCATGTATGCATCTGATTTGCCCTCAGATATTAAAATTTTTATTTCTTAAGTTTTATTATATTATAATGACATTTGTACAAAAAATAATTTTAATTTGAAAAGCATAGTTTTACTTTTCTTTCTATTTGAGACCTTTTTTACAACGAACAAGCTATACTCGATATTTCACATGAGTTTATGAGAGCATATGGAAGTATGCTGAAAATTTAAATGTAATATTCCTAAAACTTCAGGAAGTTTCTATATCAGCTGTTTATGAAGGAGCATACTGGCATAAATCAGAAAGGCACATAAGAATGGAGGGATTTGTCTCCTTGATCTACTAGTTTCACTATTGTGCCTCCCTTGAAAAATAGGACTGAATTCTGAAGTATAAAGCTGGTAGAAGCTTCTTTATTATCCTGAAATAATGCCTATGCCTACTGATCTAAGGCCAACCAGTTTACATTAGTTGCCATGTGCTTGCCATTAGTTGTTTTCTAGGTTAGCAAACCCACACCAAAGTATCTTGAAGTAGCATCAAGGAGCTTCTGAATTAATAAATAGCACAAAGCCTGAGTGTGTATCCTTATCTTCTTGGGCACAGAGTCAAGCTTTATTTTTAAAATAAGATCAATTCCATAGACAAGTGTGATGACTTTATACATGGCATGAAGAAGGGCTGAGCCTAATCAGAGGCTGGAAAATCAGCTTTTTGAGTCTTAAAAATGTTTTAAAAGGGATGAGATTAAGTAAAAATTAAGCGTGTTAAGCTTTGTGCGTTGAATCCATTAGTGTTAAAAGTAATAGAAGATTTTATATGTAGTATTTTAGCTCAGAAACTTGATAGTAAAGCCTGGTCCCTAACCCTATATTACATGGTCTATTAATTATTCTGGTTCTTTATCCACTGGAAAATTACCATGGCATTATAAATGTAAACCTTTTGTTCCCCTTAAGCCTGAAATAGTGGTCACATTTTAGTGCAGAAACATATTTCTAATATGTTTATTGCTGACCTGCCAGGCATTGTGTATAATAATAGAATAACCAAACTGAGGACTTGTACTTACCTATGATCCTCACTATCAATTAAATATAATCAACTATATCTCACTCTAGCAATCAGCAATAAATGATCACTCTTTAACTAATATTCTTTTTACTTATGCTTAATTTTTATCATTCTTTTTATTCCTCATCAGGGTAAAACAACGTAATAATTGCAGTCTCTACAATTTAAATTGAACTTTTAATATAGAGAAAACTAACCATTGTACCTACCATATTTTATTGCAGAAACGGCTTTTGGATTCTGACTTTATTGATCCATTAATGAATAAAAAACCAAGGATATCTCATCTTACCAACAGAGTTCAACCAACATTAAATAGCCATTTGCCTACTTCTGGTGAAAAAAGTGCTGAAACTTCTCAACCACCACCACCTCCTGCAGTTGCTGCAGCACCAACTGCTCCACCATTTGTTTCAACTTGTCTCCCTGTTTCAAATCCTCCTCAGACTGCAAGTTCTAACTCCAATTCCCCAAGCACTCCCGAAGGTCGGGGTACCCAAGACCTGCCTGTTGACACCTTAAGCCAGAATGGCAATATTTATGAGGACCAGCATCAAAAATACACTTCCAGGACTCCACTGGAAATCCCAGCACCTTCTGAAAGTCTGTCAGTGTGCCCAAAGTCTACAGATGAAAAACATTCATCGCTATACAAAAAGTCCAAAAAGAAATCAAAGAAGCATAAGGAGAAGGACCAAATAAAAGACCATAACACTGGGAATGAAGACAAGAAAATGAGAGACTGTGAAAGCCAAGAAATTACCAAACTGAAGAATTCCAGTCAGAAAATGAGTGAAGGTATTGTGTTTGCATCTCTCTTTGAACTGCAAGGGAGTCAGATTATTACATTAGCATTGCTATATGAGATCTCTTTGCAAATATCTATATTCAAGAAAGATTAGGGATAAATTGTTGATACTTCTGATCCAGTGGAATTCAATTTTTTACTACCGATTCTGTGGGCGTGGCTTGGTGAGCATGGCAAGGAAGGACACTGCAAAATCTCCATTCCCAACCCCCTCCAGGGGAAGGATACTGCAAAATATCCATTCCCACCCCACTCGGGGGCCAGCCAGAGATGGTATTTGCCAATTCTCTGAACTACTCAAAATTTCCACTACCGGTTCCCTAGAACCTACTAAATAGCACCTCTGCTCTGATCCTGCTTGGTTCCAGAATGCAAACATTTCTCTTGTCGAGGTGGTGGTGATAACAGAACACATGAACATATCATTCATGTTGCAGAAATGTCATAGGAATCCAACATGTACTTAACCGATTCCTGAATTTGAGAGGCTAATCAGAACAAATTTCTGTGCAAATCTACAGGAATGGAAATATCATATTTGAGCAAAGATTACCTTTTTTGTCAGTTAATTGTATCTTATAAAATGCTATCTAAAATAATTTAATCTTAATTATTTTAAGTAGTTGCATTAGATTATTTAACTAGTGAAGTAACCACTCTAAATAATGATGGAATGATTTACAACCATCTTTTAAATTTAAACTTTCCATTCCATAAACAAATCATGTTCATTTGCTATATAATGGGAAAGAGTAGGAATAATTTTTAATATAATTTTTATTGAAGACATTTTTAACAAGATAAAAACAACGCAAGTATTAGGGAGGGGAAAACAAAGAAAATAAGAAAGAATGGTGAATGGAAGAAAAAAAAATAGAAAAAGATGGAAAAAAATAGAAAATACTATAAAGAAGCAGCTTCCAAACTTTTTGAAATGATTATAACTGTATTGATATTTTATCCTCTTTCTCTAAGGTTGCATCATAATTTCTTTTTTTTTCATAATCTACCCTTTCTAATTTTTAAACCCATAAATCAAAATTTCTTTTTCTTTTTCAGCAAAAGGTACATAAGGGATTCCAGTCACAGATAAATGTAGTTGTTGATCTTTATCTAATGAGTTAATTTTGCCATCTCTACTAGTTCTGTCATCTTCACCAACCATTCTTCCATTATAGATATTTCAGAGTGTTTTTTTCAGTGGTTTTTTTTTTGCTCATATAATAGACTCAATGTCAACATCCAGCTCGCGAATCCACCTCCACTCCCAATGCTAATTAAGCAGCAATCATACATAAAAATATTTTTTCATGTCTCCTTTTCTAATTAATCATCTATTAATTCCTGCAAGAAAATTTCTGGTTTAAGTTGAACGTTAACTTTGTAGCAATATATGTATTTGAATCCAGAAATTTCTGATTTTTTTACAAGTCCACCAAACATCATAAAATGACCCCTCATGTTGTCCACAGTTTCAATATAAATTTGAAATACCTTTATGCATTCTAGACATTTTTCTGAATGATAATTTTATAAATGGTCATACATGTATATGACCATTTCATAAATGGTCATATATATCATTTTATAAAAATTGTCTTTTAAATTATAATGAAAATGGTATATTCCCATTTTTCCATTACCATCAAAGTTCTTAGTCCATTTTATCATGCAGTCTTTCACTTGTTCTTCTGTTTCAAATTTCAATAAAAATGATTACATTTTAACAAGTTCATATTGTTCATTTGTACATAATTCAGTTTCAAATTCTGTCTTCTCACTTTTAAACATCTTATTATTTACCTTAACTCTTAACTACGCACACAAAAATCAATAAACATAAAATATATCTTTTAAGAACGAAGTCTTGATCCGGTCATAAATAGATACAATCGCTTACATTTTTTAACAAACTCCATTCAAAATTTCCTCATTGCATCTTTTAAAATTACAAATCAAAACAAAAATTTTTAACATAAATTCTAACATCTTAATTTATGCCATACTATTATATCACTACAAATCTTATTTACCAAATAAACTCCACTCATTTTTATATCCAAATATAAATCAAAGTTCATTCTAACTCTTTCCTAAATTTCCTCCATTACTTCTTTCAGCATCAATATCAAAACACAAATTTAAGAAATATTATAACCTCTTATTCTAAGTATTTACCTTACTGTACCGTACCACACTTACTGTACTGTACCACCACAGATCTTAATTTCCAATATATACAACTCTATTTTTATTTCAATTTATAAATCAAAATTCTAACTGTATTTATTAATGTCTAGACCCATTTCCTCCAATCTTTAGATCTTAAACTTTGTCAATTTACACTTAATTTTCTTGAGCTTATCATCTATTACACATTTCATTTTACACAGGATAATCTCAAAATCGTTTCACCCCATATTAATTTGATTATTTTCCAGTATATTCTCCTCTATATCTCCAGCTATTGTTTAGCTGATTTCCAGCAAATTTTATTTTAGCTGAATTTCAGCATATTCTCCTCCATAACGCCAACTGTTGTTTGGCTGGTTTCCAGCATTTTTTTTTATTTTGGCTGATTTCCAGCATATTTTCCTCCCTACCTCCAACTATTATTTGGCTGATTTCCAGCATATTTTATTTTGGCTGATTTCCAGCATATTCATACTGGAATATGCTCCATACCTCCAACTATCGTTTGGCTGATTTCCAGCATATTCTCCACCTCTTGTTTGGCTGATACCCATCATATCTTGTTTTGAATGTTTTCTTTTCAGTATATATATATATATTATTTAACTATTTCCAAATATACTCTTCCAGGGTAATTCCCAACCTATTTCTTAATGTTGATCATTTCCAACATACATTAAATTCAATTGCAATTTGTTACTTAAGTCTGCGTTTCTTGTTTATCATCCAATAGTTCATTAATCATTCATATTTAATCATATTTACCATTCTCAACTTTTTTTACCATTTAAAATTAAAACATGTTACATCAAACTTATTCTCCACTTGTTCTCCCATAGTCTAATAAATTTTGCAATTTAAAATTACAACATATTGCATCAGACATATTCTCTACTTATTCTCCCATAGTCTAATCAATTTTCTTAAGTTTGTCTCATATTAATATATACTCCACTATGGCTGCCTCCCCGCACCGCCAACTCAGAGGGTTCCCTCCGACCTCTGAGGAACTTGCCTGTTCCTCTCGGCTGTCCGAGGTGCCCCTCTCCTTCCCCTGTCCCTACAAGACAGGTTCGGTCCAAAGACCCATTGGCGGTGGCTCGTCAGTCAGGGTTTTCGCGAGGCTCATCAGAGCCCACTATTTCCCTGATTTCATCGCTGGGACACCAAACGGGAAGCCCTGTTTTAATAATTCTTGATAGGCTAACCATTTTTGTTTATTTACTGTTTCTTTCTTATAAAATGCTTCTTGTGTTGAGGCCCATAAAAGTATTTTCAGGGGCAGCTTGGATTTAGGTCAATTCCATATTTTCAATATGGCACTACTAATATAATTATTCTTAAAATTTGCATTAAACTTAACTTTATTGTGCCATAGAAATTCATGTTATCCAAACCTCAAATCATGCATTTCTAATTCTAAGTTCCTTTTATTTCTCAACAAAGGAGAGGAGCAATATTAACCAGTAAAAACCATCCCCTCTCCAGTACTTTAGAAGTTTTGTTTAGTTTTGGTGCTTATCTAAAAATAAACGTTCACCAGAACTATGCTTCTTCCCAAGAAAATGTGGGAGAAGTTTTGGAATCAGAACACAAAATAAGCTCCTTGTCTTTTACAGCTCCTAATCAGAGAAGAGGCCTTGAGACAGGCTTAGTTTGGGGTTTTGAGATATTTCTGTGTAACTTCGCAAAATCCAAATTGTAAAACTGATTTCTCTGTTGTAAACTGGAAATCTGATGCATCTTAAAGGCAAAAGTTTGTCTTTACTAACTTGTATTGAAAACATTTAAAGCATAGTTTAAAATTGCTTCTAATAATTTCTAATAAGCCTTTGGTCAGAAAAATGTGTAGTGATACACATGATGATAATAGGGGTGACTATGGTCATATTCTAGAAATGCACATGCATGCATTTCATGGTGGAAAAAGATCAATCTGGTGAGACACAAGTGTAAGATTCAGCCATGAGTCATTACAGGGTGACTTTGGTCAGTCATTCTCTTCCAGCCTAACTTACATCACAGAATTGTTGTTCTGGGGTGAAATTGGGAGGAAGAATACTATATATGCCCTTCCGATCATAAATGAAAAGTGGGATATAAATTTAACCAATAAAATTAATAAACAAATGATAAATTAATACCTGGAACCAGTCCTGCATTCCATTTGGTTGATTTCTTAGCACAGGGGTCCCTAATCCCTGGGCTGTGGCCCACTACCAGGCCTTGAGCTGTTCGGAACCAGACCAAGGAAGTGGCAGGCAAATACACATACATGCTTCCTCCACTTGTGCAAGCAGTGAGCGCACATGCTCACCACTCCTGTAAATGGAGCTGTGACTGTGTGCTTGCCCACCATTTGCACAGAACCATCCCCTCTTCACTCCCTGCCTGGCCGCAAACTTGGAAAGATTGGAAACTCTGTCTTAGCATTGCATTGCATCAGATTTGCATTGTAGTGTTTTTGCTAAAGATTATCTTCTGCTTTTTCAGAAAGATTCAATGGCTAGGGAAAAGAAGAGAACAAAGATAGTAGTTGCTTACTAAAAGTTATTGAAAACCAACAACTTCTATTGACCAAAAATCTTGAATTATAAGCCTTTTAAAAAAGAAAGTAAAAAGTTATAACAAATCAGTACAAACTTATCACTGAGTGAATATAATATGTCTTTTATTAACTGGAGCTCCTGATATGGTTGCCTTAGATAGGTTACGAATGCTTTGATAGTCTGTTGTTTAATAATACAAAATAATGCTCCAAGCTATCAAAGATAACTGCAAGCATACACTTTTAAAGAAAAAAAACAGATCTGTCTTATATAACTTAACAACGTAATTTGTGTTTTCTTCCAGTATTTAACATTTCACAATATTGCAACAAAATTGAAAGTGTTACACATCTCATTTATACAAGAGTTGCTTTAGAACCCAAACCGTGATTTTAATCCTGCCACTTTAAAGATTACTGTAATGGATCCATTTTATGTTATGCATTCCCATTTCTCTATATTACTTGTTCTGTGGTAAATTGCATGACAATCTAGCATGTTCATAATTTTATGTTACTGGATGAGGGAAAAGAATCCATGAAAAGCAAAACACTAAGCATTCCACTCTTTTTTATTGCAGTTCTGCTGGATGTTTGTGTAAAATTCCAACGTATGTCAAATTTTTGAATAGTTGGGGAGATGCTGTAACTTATGAGAAGCTTGTCTAATAGATCGGGATATTGTATGTAGGCTGACATTATTTCTGCTTTTGTATTTTTGCCCCTGGCTATTTAAAATTTTGCCGTATAACTTGCAGTAATAAATAGTTCAGCAGGGAAAGGTGCTCTTAATTCTCACTTAAAGCTAAGCCGTAAAAAGTAATAACGTAGTAATCAAGCTTGACTTGGAACATTATCAAAGTCTGAAACTTCTATTTTTTTTATAGGTGTTAAAAAGACATGTACTGCCACTACAGATCCTTTGTCAACAAGTGAACTACCAGACTACTTTGTGTAAGTGACTAATCTTGAAGAAAGGGGTGGGACAGTAAAAAAATATGTTCATGCAGCTAGATTGATGAACATTTAAAATGAGTTACCAGGGTTTTTATATAAGGGCTGCATTAAAATATTGCACAATTATGCAATAGAAAAACGTCTTCATATACATGCCACCTATCTCAAATACTATTCCAAATTGAAGTGCCTGCTTTTGTGACCACTGGCCTTTACAAAATAACTATTCACTAAGGCATTTGGACAGCTTGCCAAGCAAAAAAAGTTGGCTTCTGATGCTACTACCTTGATGCTAGTACAGAATTCTATCATGTTTTCTTCCAATCTGTGTCCAGATATTTGTAGTAAATTGCTTTTTCTTATACAGAAGGAGCTTTCAAAAAGGAAAGTGTAATAAAAATTTCCAAAAAATTTTTTGGAATGTCATTTTCTACGCTTCCCCAATGATTTATGTTTTTAAGTAGCTTGAGTTGGCATAACTTTGCTAACAATTTTAATGTGCTCTTGTCCAGTTTATCAATGGCAATGCTACTCTACAGAACCCTGAGCTTTTTTTTTTTTTTTTGCTCCCATTTGGAAACATTTATCCTGCGTTTATATAACATTTTAAAGCTTGCATAATTCTAATAAAGGTAATTCTAATTAATGGCAGCGATAGAAGAGATAGATAGAACTAAAAATAACTGGAAAGTTGCTTTTATCTGATACTGACAGTTTCATGTCGCTTTTTTATTTCTTACTATCCGGTTTTTCATCCTTGCAACATTATGCAAGGGAAGTATATTTTCCAAAAATAGGTCTAGAACAATGTTTTTGTTGGCATTTCTAACTGGGGGGGGGAGAGTGAGTGTGTGCGTGTGAGTGAGTGAGAGAGAGGGGGGGAGAAGGAGAGAGAGAGAGAGAGAGAGAGAGAGAGAGAGAGAGAGAGAGAGAGACTGACCCAATAAAAAAAAATTGCAGGCATTTAAAGACAGCAGAGCAGCAAGGACTGAAAAGTATTGGCAGCAAAGTGCTTGTCATAATGAGACCTCCAGATAAATAAAGTCCTAAGTGTTCTGATACAGTTGGATAATGATTTCCTTTGCTTTAAGTAAGTTGGGCTTTTTATTAACTTTATTGACCTAGTGTTTTCATGAGAATTGTTTTTCAGAAGTTAAGTGATTCAGTTTTATTAATTCTAGAAAGTATAAAATTTGGACATATATTCACAGAGGGATTAAACAATTAACTCTCTTTAAATATTCTTGGAACTGTATTTGTATCATCTCAACTGTTAGCTTTATTAGATGGCTTTGTATGAAGCCATGGAAAGAATGAGCTATATCTAAAATGTAGAAAATAAAATTTCGTTAATAATGATCATGCAGTGAGTGTTATGGATTAAGGATTATAAGTGCACTAAATAAGGTTTTGAAGAATTACTGCAATATTTAGGACCAGGCAATATTATAAAAACATTGTTTTTTTATTTGCAACAGCAAATACATAGCAATTGTCTCATATGAGCAACGTCAAAGTTACAAGGATGATTTTAATGCAGAATATGACGAGTACAGAACTTTGCATGCAAGGATGGAGAGTGTAACTAGGAGATTTATGAAACTAGATGCACAGCGTAAACTACTCTCTCCAGGAACTAAGGAATATCAGGTAAAGGTTGCTTTTTCAACTGTTAAAGCTCTCTTCATGGAAGTCTACCTTGTGGCTAAAATAGTAATACTGGATTATACAAATGTGCAAGTAGTCAGGTTATTTTTGCTTCTTTTAAAAGAATCCATAGAGTGGATGAATGAACAAAAGAATGAATGAATGATTCCTACAGTGAAACCTTTATAAAAATATTTATTGAAGAATGTTGCATTATTAGTGATTCCTACTATGTAGATTTATTTATTTGTTTGTTTGTTTATTTGTTTGTTTATTATTTATTATGTTGTAATCTTGCTTTTTCCTTTAAGGCTGCTGCAAAAGTCTTATAATTAGACTGGATTGTTTATTTATTTCTGACAATACTTTTAGTAGTCAAAACACTGAATTACAGTGCTGACTGCAGATGATGAAACAGAGAACAGAAGTAATTTAGTGCTTAGGAATAGGTGCAAATCAGTTTTGATTTCCAGTCTTTTTATAAACTGGAACAGTTTTTATTATGGTTTAATTTAATTATTTATTAACAAAAAAAGAACTGGATAGCAGAGAAATACGATTAAGAGGAAACTGCCCTATCTAGGGCTGCTTAGCATGATGGTCAGAAAGATACTTGCTTTATCAAACTTTCTGATATAAAAAAATTCTTTGTTACAAAAAGGCAGTATCAGTAGCATATCTCTCACTGCTAGTAAGATTTTTCCTTGCTGTGACATCATGATAGAAAAAGGAAACAATAAGAGATCTCTCATTTGGATTTTCAGACTCTAGATGTAAAATACTCTAACTCTGAGGAAAGAAGTGACAATTTTTGGTAGAAAGAAGGGAAATGTTTTGCCTACATCATCCTAGGTCTTCATACTGCACATGTTTTATAAGCTGCCTGCTTGCTTAGTTCAAAGAAACTGTTAATAATTAAAAATTATGTAATTGTATTGATTCAGTTCCAAAAAATTCACACGGGCGTGTGAATATAGCATCTGCACATGGGGGTGTGAATATAGCAGTTGAACCTTATAGCCATTGAATTATTCTTGCTTCTAGATCCTTCATGAGGAAGTCTTACAAGAATATCGGAAGATTAAACAGGTTGGTGTAATCGCTATTAAAAATGATACACCATATTTTTAAACTAGCATTGTTATAGTCTAATTAGTATACCTGTATAAATTTAATTTTGATTGATCTGATTTAAATCTACTTTGAAACATATAAAAAAAGCACTTGGTAGTATTTAGCTGGTAATGTGTTTAAAATAGGCAGCTAGAAAAGCTGATCCAGATTGAGAAGCAAATTCAGTGTAACAGAAGCTGTTTTATCCTTTTAGTAAAGGTTGTGGCTTCATGTCATATTGTTTCTTAATCTGGGTAAAAATGTGTTGTTCATATTTGTGGGAACTACAAAGGCACAGAGATAAACCCATACAGCAGCTTCTAGGTGTGTCATTTCAGCTCTGGTTCTGTAAATTGTTGCTGAGTTTCAGTAGAGATAATTTGGCTAGAGGGTATAAAAACAAAGAGGAGGTTGAACTAGTAAAACTTTCACATTGCTAGTATATTTTAAGGTTTGTATCTTCTCTGGAAAAAGAGTTGTAGAACACTGAATGAATGAAATTTTCATTCTATGTCTTGTATCACTGTTTGGGGCCATCACTTTCCACTATATATATATATACACGCTCATTAGGGGTCTATGTTGATTGCAAACTGTTTTTGCCTAATTCCCCAATTTACTTCATTATATGCACATTTATTTTCAGAATGTTTCTTCCAAACAGATTATTTTCAGAAGGTCTCTTGCCAAGTATATTTTTAGTAATATAATTTTAGATTTTGTATTAATCTGAAATGAAAAATAAATAAGGAGTTTAAAATTGAGCATTTTAGAAATGAGATTTTGATAATATACTTGGCCATATGATCCTTTCTGATAAATGATTTAATCTTAAATGAACCCTTTAAATCGGTACCTTTGATATTGCTATCATTTTCTTAGTCCTGGGCACAGTATTGGTCAGGGCCAAAGAAAGATATAGTTGCCATAGAAACTTGGAAAGAACAAAATTGTGTGAAGCTAACTTAAGTATTTGTTTAATATCTGAAGGGAATCAAACCACAACATTGGAGGCAAAGGGGCTGAGAATGAGACTAATGAAGTTGCATAAATCCAGTTGTCCTAAGTATCAAAAATTTCAGTTGAGGCATGCATGTGTATGTTGTGGAAACAGATAAAATGAGAAAAATAGGAAAGCCTCCCCAATTTTATGTAAGTGACCATAAGCAGATTTTGACATAAGGAATATAAATTTAACAAAGTAACTCCTGTTAGGATATATTTCCAAACAAAATTTTGCTTTCTGTGGGAAAACCCCAGAAATAGCTTCATCTAAATCACATGCGAAGTTAAAGAATGTAATTTAAGCATTTAATTTTGTTAAATCCTTTTTTCGCCAGTGATATTTGGAAACACTCAACATTTTTGTATCATGCTTCATGTTTTTCAAATTTTACATAACATAGCATATTTTTGAATACATTCATATTTATTGAATCTCCTCATTAATGCAAATAGCAATATGGAAGTAGTAATGTACGACTGTCTTCACTTGTACATTACCCATTACTTCTGTACCAGTCAGCATTAACACAGTGAATCGTTTTTTCAGAAATCCAAGACAAAAATATTTCTGGAAAGATGCAATTCCATCTATAGATACATTAAATCAGATAAATCATGCATATGAAACCATTTAAACTTTCCTGGATGAAATTTGACTAAATATACACTGCTTATCCCTCTCTTTAAAGTAAATTTCTGAAAATGCTATTTTTTACTACTTTAAAATTAATGAATGGATGAATTAATTTATCTTATTTCTGAATTTCTTGTTTGATGTATGAAATATAATAATAATATTTTAGCTGCCTTGGGAGTGTTTATTAAAGATAAAACTATGTAATTTGTAAAGCTATGTAATTTGTTTAAAAGAATTATGTTCTGTCAAAAACATACTTTATTTTTATTTGCTGTTACAGTCTAGTCCCAACTACCATGAAGAAAAGTACAGATGCGAATATCTTCATAACAAGTTGGCTCATATCAAAAGACTTATAGGTGAATTTGACCAACAACAAGCAGGGTCATGGCACTAGAGCTCTGGACCAGAAGATGTGAATAAACTAAAGATTATTTATTTAAAATTCCATACAGCTTATTCTAAGATTTAAAAATAAGTGAACATTCTCTAAGGCAGGCGCATTAGCAGTCTGAATTTGCTGTTTTGTTGATGGTGAGGATATTGCTTCCCTGCATAGTTGAAGCTGCTTTTTTCTGGTCCCCTTTTCCTTAATTCTTACTTGTTTATCCATGGAAATCATTTTACCATTGGGTAATGGGGATCCAGGCTCTATAGTTCTGAGATTGTACACATTTTTCAAACGAAAAATTGTAGTTTAAAAAAAAAGCTTTTCAATAACTACAGGTCTATTTTCTGAATTGTTTTCTTCTGAATGCAAAACTATTTGCCTTAAGTGGTACAGAGTTTTAAAATTTGCACAAAATAAAACAAAAATTATACATTGTTCGGGGAGGGTTAAAAGGTGGTATATAACTTTTATATCTCTCTCTCTCTCTCTATCTATCTATCTATATATATATATATACACCTATCAACAAGAAACACTTATTCCTGTGATTTCAACCCACACTACAGTGGTTGCCTTATGGTGTTTTCTTATGTACCTGAAATATACTTAATTAATTTTATCATAAGTACACTGCTACCTTCTGTGTAAAAATGGGGAGCGTTCTGTGGCCTACTATATGTATATGTGTGTGTGTGTGTGTGTGTGTGTGTGTGTGTGTGAGAGAGAGAGAGAGAGAGAGAGAGAGAGAGAGAGAGAGAGAGAGAGAGAGAGCAAGAGAGTTGCATGGATACACAATATGGGGGCAGAAATGGTACATAAGCCAAATGTTCAGGTTGATGTAACTAACAAGTGTTAGTACAGGACAAATTTGTCAGCTTTCTTACCAGAGATGAATTGATACTCTAAAAATAATTCTATAGTTTGGAGCAAAATTATAAAGTTAAACATGTAGGTGGTCTATTTATATACTGCTATAAAAGTATTTTTTGAAGAGAAATATGCAATGAAGCTATTGCCTACATGAAATGTATATTTAAAGATTTTTTTTCCTGAGGATCAGGAATATAACAAAGATGTATTTAACTACAAAATACTGTGATCATCAAACAGCACAAACTTTCATTTCATGGTGTTAATTGGTTTAATTTAATTAAACCATCATTTTATCATGTGGGAACATAAGTTATTTGGTCAAAACTTAGACTTATATTTGTCTTTTCTTTTTGTCTTAATATATTTCTTTCAAAGTGCTGCCAATTGAAAAGGGAAGCATTATGTTTACAAATCTAATTTTTTTTAATGTTTGCCAAAAATTTTGGTAGTATCTTTAATAAACTTGTCTTCAGCATCAACTCTATTGTCATGTATTACTTACTAGAATATAACTTACAATAGAAACTGAGTTAGTGTATTATTGAATCTTACAAAAAAATTTAGATAATAGGCAACACAATTGTAGCCATTATAGTCTCTCAAGTTTGAGAGGAAGGTAGCAGACTTCATAATATGCCAGTTGAGTTTGTACTAAATCCTGCAGCGTGTTTCTTGGGTATGCAGAATAACTCAGGAAGTGGCACATCCACACAGCCATCCAAGCACCAGGCTCTGCCCAAGGAACACCACTGCCGGTAGAGATTTAGACAGGTATGTCAGGACATTTTCAGCACAGAATCGTTCTTCAGGTATTTCTCCACTTGTGCCATTTCTTGAGGCCTCCCTTCTGGGTAAAATGAGGATTGAAAGCTACATCTCTGGTATGTTTCACTGGCAAGAAAGTAACATGAGGGAAAACTTGTAGCCCATTGTTACAAAGAAGAATTGTATTTTTCTCCAGTGAACACCTTGTTAAGAAATTGCAATTTTCACATCATTTATTCACAATAGAAAATACAAAATATTTTCTCTTCCTGTTCTGTCAGTACCAGTGCCCAGAAAATGTCTGATTTGGGAATATGTTTGATCTAGATATCCTTCCCTTGATGTACAATATGCCTGTTTTAATATTTTATTTTAGTAAGAAAAACTTAGATATTTAAACTGCCTAGAATTACCTTGGGGATCGAAATGCTCTACAAATTGATGCACTTGATAACTGCATGTGTGTATAGGATTATGAAAGTACAGGATACCTAAATTAGTAGGATAGCACTTTCTGATTATCAGATTGACAGTCTTCCTGTATCCGTATCAGTGTACTGTATCAGTGTAGAGGTGAACCTATATTGTATGACATTTGATTGTATTTTTTGTTGAACTCTATGTAAGAAACTCCAAATTAATGTTTTAGTTAGGTTAAATTTTCCTTGTAATTTGACTTTCCTTTAGTATCATATGAGTCTTGCTGCAGTTATTGCTTTTATGTTAGTAGTCATACCGAATGGTGTAAAAATCTAGATTGACTTGGGAATTTTGGCATGTCCATATAGGCTCTTTGCACTCCTCTCAAATTAGTTCTGCCTTATATTCTTATACCATTCTCACATTTGGATGATAGCAGATTTACTACTGGTTCAGCTTCACAGTATTGGAAAAAGTGGTAATTCCTTTTAAAAATATGCTGTCCTTAAAATTTATAGATAATCTGTTTTCTCATTGATGGGTATATTTTTCTCATCCCAATTGCTGGCTTTTCCTGTAGTATTGATCCCATTAAAGGGAAAACATAGCTTAACATTTTCACAATCAAGAGTTGGCTTCACTTGGGAACATGCCGACATGAAGCTCCTAATAAATAACTAGATTTTTTTTTAAGCTTAGCTTGAGACTCATGATTTAATTAGGGAGCTGACAGCAACTCTTATGGTTGGTCACACAGTCGTCCAGATGTTTATACTGGATTTGGCATTTTTATCCTCTCATTTAGTCCTTTCCAAAGATCTAAAATAGGCAAATATTGTTTGAAAGTGTTAAAGGTATCATCACAAAATGTAAACTGTTACAAATAAAGCTGCCTTTCTCCAATTAATTGATGGTAATTTTGTCACTTACTATTCTTGTGACCAAGCAAATGTACATCACCTGCATATTCCACTTTAAGAAACACTTGAGCTTAATGTATTTGAATAATTTTCATTATAGAGATCCTTACAACTGTTCCTATAAGCCCCATGGCCCAGGTGATGCAAATAGGTAACATTCACAAATGGCTGAACTTTCCCTTAGAATACTTGAAGTGTCACCGTCTTATCGCATTTTTAAAAATTAATTTGTTATGAATATAATTTTTATAATTTTATCTATTGGTTATTATTTTTTCCGTTCTTTTTACTATGAATATATGGCTATATTTGCCATGAATCTATTAATTCAATACTGAGCAAGTGAGTGAATTAATTAATAAATGCATGGATACTGCTACACAATATATATAAAAAACTTGTAAAGTAATACAAAGTCAGAAAGCTACAGCAAAAGGACTGCCCAAAGGGCTACCCACAATGTTATGACCTGGGACATACACACACCTCAAGCAGTTCATCAAAGTGCTCTGGAACAGTGCTTTGTACCTAGTGTATAAACTATGTAGAGTGGCATTTTATACCTAAAATGCCACTCCAGACACTTCCAGAGCAATATTCAAAATACCTTGAGCCAATGGACCCAGAATTGAAAATGGCAATCATGCAGAAATTCATTATACATTTACTTGGAACATGCTATTTTATTTCATTTATGCTTTCATTTGCATAAATGACCAGATCTCAGTTTTTTTAACAGTGGTATATAATAAGGCTGTACAATGTTTTGATTTAATTTAGCTGAGGTATTTTAAAAGACATGAAAATACAATGAGAACATACTGTATACACAGTCATTGAGGCTGCTACGTTTGCTTCTAGGTATGCATTGCTTGCTATTGAAACTTCCCTGCCACAGCTGCATTGTTGAGAAAAAAAGCACAGCGCTTTCATGACTTGCTGACACAAGCTGTGTTTGTTCACCTGCACTTTCAAAATATATCATCCAAATGAAATCTAAAGCATTGCACAGTCCTAGTATTAATACAGGATGGAGAACGTGACTGATCACTTGCTCTTTACTCATCAGATAATGTTACCTTTGTCTCTTGCTATTTCTAACTCAGGTCCCCAAATCCTAAACATTGCACATACAAATTGTGATGCTTCATGTATACTATTACATTAATCCTATGAAACTATGTCTGTCTGCTTCATAATGAAAATACCATACTGGATACTTACCATACAGGAAAGCTAAGTAATATAATTACTCATTTTAGTGATTTATGAGGAAGATTTTTAAAACTTCAGTTGAATTGGCACTTCTAATTTCATTTATACAATCAGCTTTGATGTATTGTGGAAATGGTGTATCTTATTACAAAAGAAAGCCTCCCAAAAAATCATAATAAGGTAACTTTCCTGTGCTGTCCCTGTCAGCTAGATTCCCCTTCCAGACAACTCAGGAGAACAGAAAATCACATTATGAAATCAGTAAAAAAGTACATCACATTGTTCACACTGTTCAATTCATTTTATTCAAAAGCAAAGCTTTGTTTTACAGAGATTGGTTTTTTCTCTTCTGCCTTGGTCAGATCACAACTAGAATATTACATCCACATCTAGGCACTGTATTTTAGAAAGGATATTGACAAATTGGAACATCTCCAGAGAAAAAGAACCAAGATAATCAGAGGTTTAGAAGAAAAGTATGAATTTAGCCTGAAGAAAAGAAGACCACAGGGAGACATGATAATCTGTCTCCATAAATGCAAAGGATTTTCCTGTTACAGACGGGACAGACTTGCTCTGCATTGTTCCAGGAATTTAGACAAGAAAAAATGGCTTTAAATTATAAGGCAGGAGATTTTGAGGGACATCAGGAAGAGTTTCCAACCATAACAGCTATTTAACAGTGGAGCAGACTGTCTCACGAAGTGGTTGACTGTCTTGTGCTGAAAATACTTAAAGTAAGACTGGATAGCCAATAACAGAGAAGCTGTAATGTTGCATTCTTGCCCTGGGCAGAAAATTAATCTTTCATAATCTCCTAACATGCTTTCAAAGCTTTACATTCTAGAATTCTCTGAGTACAAGATATAGTTTGCAGAGCAGGCCTGCAAACTCCCGGCCCGCAGGCCGAATGCATCATGTGCTGGCCACGCCCACACCAGGTTTAGCGAAGGGGGGAAAAGTCCCAATACATCACATGACCCTGCCGTGACGACGTGAGTTTAACACCCCTGCTTTAGAGAATTGTAATCAAGAGCTATATTTATATCCCCACACAAAATATCCAAAATATTTTAGAAACAATTTCTAAAGTTGTCTATATTATTTACAAAGCATTATCAAAGTTTTAATAGAGTTCAATGAACTTTGCAATTTAAAGCAAAGTTAAGTAGGTTTTAGGAACAAACAAACAAAAACTTAAGGTAAAAGTGACATAGAAATTGCATCAGTATTTGAATGCCTGTTACAGCTAATGATGACCAGAACTGACTGCAGAAACAGGGCTATCCAGGAATGATAGTCTTCTCCTGAGGAGACTTTTATCTGAGCAGATGACTATTCCCAATGTGCTTTTCCAAGCAATGTATTTTTTTTAATTTATTTATTTATCATGCAAGTATTAGATAACAGATATAAGTATAAACATGAAATGGATACGAATAAAAGGGGACATTAGGACAGGGACAGAAGGCACGCTGGTGCGTTTATGCACACTCCTTACAAACCTCTTAGGAAAGGGGTGAAATGAACAGTAGACAGTCTACAGTTAAAGTTTTGGGGGTTTGGGGAAGAAACCAGAGTCAGGTAGTCCAGGCATTGACCACTCTGTTGCTGAAGTCATATTTTCTGCCAACGAGTTTGGAGCGGTTCACTTTAACTTTGTATATATTGTGTGCTTGTGTATTGTTGTGGCTGAAGCTGAAGTAGTCACTGACAGGTAGGACATTGTAGCAGATAAGTTTATGTACTACGCTTAGGTCAGACTGAAGGTGGGGTAGTTCTAAGTTGTTTAAGCCCAAAATTTCAAGTCTGATGGCAATAAGGTATTCTGTGGCGAGCGGAGGAGTAGAAGACTCTTCTCGTGAAATATCTCTGGACTCTCTCAATTGTATTAATGTCCGATATGCAGCACAGGTTTCAGACAGAGCTATATTCGAGAATTGGTCTAGCAAATGTTTTGTATGCTCTAGTTAGCAATACAATATTACCAGAGAAGAAGCTACGCAAGCTATTAGGTTAGCAACTCTTAATGCCTTTTTGGCAGTGTTGTTACAGTGGGCTATATACATATATGTATACATATATGTATACATATATGAATATAATGTTGTTACATGTAACTTGACACTTCTTTACTTCCTGCCCTTTGAGCTGAATTCAGCAGCACCACTGCTTCCTTCCAATTGTGGAGGCAAAAGTGTATTATGTCAGGGTCAGAGTCTTTGCTCCTAGACTGAGGGACCAACAAAATTATTTCTATTAAGATTTTTGTGGCAGCCCTCTCTCCAGTCTTGTTCCCACTCAGAAAGGATACATCTGGGCCCAGAGAATGGTGAAGTCAATAGCCAAGTAAAGGTTTTAACTGGACCTACCTAAGACTACTTTGCTAATATAGGTAGTCCTCAACTTAGAACCACAATTGAGCCCAAAATTTATGTTGTTAAGTGAGAAATTTGTTGTGAGTTTTGTGCCATTTTATGACTTTTCTTCCACATATGATCCTGGGAGACTGCAACCCTCATAAATGAGTCAATTGCCAAGCATCTGAATTTTATTCACATGACCATGGGAATGCTGGAGCGGTCATAAGTGTGAAAGATAGTCACAAGTTAGTTTTTTCAGTGCTGTTGTAACTTCAAACAGTCCCTAAGCGAATTGTTGTAAATCAAGGACTATCTGTAATACCAACAATAATTAGGATTCATCATGACCATGCATTTTTTTAGGCTGGATTTTGTTCTTTTTTTAGTGATGTAAGTAAGTTTAAATATTTTCCTCCTATCCAGCCCGCTTCAAAACTAGCATTGCCAGGAGAAAAATAAGAAAGCAAGAGTTATTTTTTCCACTTTACTGGTGATTTTTTTCCTTGAACAATTTCTACAAATTAGATTAAATCAGCACTAGACCCAGTCTATATTTTGAGGTGTGGTTGCCCTATTTCCCTTAATTAATCTTCTCAACCATAGGATTTTACAACAAAATCAGAGAAAGGAACATAAGAAATCCTACATATTCTGGGATGTTATGCCAGGAGTCATAGATTGCTGCTTAGGCAATGGTGAAATATTGTGACTCTAAAAGCTGTCTATTGCGAGGTGATATTAAAATGTTGCAGCAGTGATGCTGTCTGTAATGAATTGCACACATTTTTAGTCTTAGCATTTTGAATACTCACAGTACAGCATGGAAAGTGAACATTAGAACATGTTTCTATATTTCATGGAAGTAAGGAAGCAACTGCCTTGTTCAGAACAAAAGTCAAAAAGAAGAGTTGGGCCAAATTACAGTGTTTGGGAAAGCACAGGGCTCTTTTCTTCAGCGGATTAAAAAAAAGTCAAATCAATCAATCAATTTAAACTGTGTGTTCAGATTGTTGACCCAATAATCTCTCTGCAGAGAACATGCATGCACAAACCCACAGATATACTTACAGAATCCTCTGATTAAAAAGGCACTGGTAGAATTTTGCTACAAAGAATTCCAGTCCAAGTTGGAAGATACTTCACTTCAAAAAAAGAAAAGAAAAGAAAAGAAACATGTTTGAAACTCTAGGTGCATTTTATGTTGTTTGTAGCAGATTTTTAGACTGTCGCACTCATCAATTTTTTAGGAATAACATGGTACAAATAACATGCTAATAAATACCATTTTTAAAAATGCCACACTTCTTCAATATAAAACCAGAATGATAACAGTATGTACAGTTTGCTTCCTTTAGAAAAGTATGCAGATATTTTTTCTCCTGTAATTGCTGTCCCGCAGCTGGATTCATATGTTGCCTGCTTCCAATTCAATCTTATTCACAGTAAATTTTGCACTGATTGTTTCCGTCCACAATGTTAGTGTTTTGTACAATAAAGTGGAATCATACAAGATTCCATACAACAGTATTTGTGGAGCATAAATTCCAGAGAAATTTTACCCACTGTAGCAACGGTGCTGTTTCACAATCTGCTCTTTGTTCAGTGAAGTTTTTCAGAACTTTCTTAATGCGTATATATTTGTGTCTAGTCTGCTTTAGGCTATGCAAATCAAAGATTTCTTCCTGGTGCCTGTTTAACCCTGCATTGCCATAGAAAAAAAGTGTAGAAGATTTAATTTTCTTTTCATAAAGCCTGACTATCAGGTCTCTAAAAAGCAAAACAACTTGGTGCGTACAGTACTGCTTACCGATTAATGAAGAACTGGCCTCATGCAGACAAGCCCACTGGTCATATTTAATCTCTTTTTTCACCTAAAAAACTGGGTTGTTCATCTTTAGAACAGAAGGACTTTGGTACAAGAAATTGTATTCTTCTCCAAAAACAGGGTTTTCTTCCATTACTCAGTGCTTTTCTGCAATATATGCCATTTCTCCCCTGAAAGCTACAACAGTGTATGAAATAGGGCAGAAGCTCTTGGAGACAGACAGTGTGGCTGGCTTGATTAGAGATCAAGCACAACTTCAGACATCTTCCTGAACTTCCTTAGTTGCATTTCACAGTCACTTTAATTGCAGTGTGTAATTGCATTAATTGCACTGATGTTTTCTGTCTTTCAAAATGAGCATCAGAGATGGATGTATTGATAGAAATAAAGCAAAGGGAGGAAAATTGCAGTTTTACCTTCATGATGCAAATAATTTCAATGTCTCGAATAATAGCAGCCTATAGCATCTATAGCAAAGTACTAACCTTGTACTAAGTGCTATATATATATTAAAATCAAGATACTGTTGACCTGCAGGATTATGGTTTAAGGGCCCATGCATACATACACACAAATTGATGGAGAAAGAAGAAAAAAAATTAACTGGGACACAAGCTTTTAATTCTAACTTGGCTTAACTTGGTTTAGGTGAAACTTGGCTTGGTGCCACTAACTGTGAAAAGGATTTTAGAGTCCTAGTGGACAAACAGTGTGTGGTGGCTGCAGTCAAAAAGCCAATCCAATCCTAGGCTGTATTAAAAGAGGGATAGACTCACAATCACGTTCTAGTACCGCTTTACAAAGCCTTAGTAAGACCGCACTTAGAATACTGCATCCAGTTCTGGTCACCACAATATAAAAAAGATGTTGAGACTCTGGAAAGAATGCAGAGAAGAGCAACAAAAATGATTAGGCAGCTGGAGACTAAACCATACAAATAAGTTATAATTGATATGTTTAATCTAATGAAAAGAGGGACTAGGGATGACATAGTAGCACTGTTCCAATATTTGAGGGGTTGCTACAAAGACAAGGGGGTGAAATTATTTGACAAAGCACCAAAAGGCAAGACAAGAAACAATGGTAAGAATCTAACCAAGGAGGGAAACAACCTACAATTAAGGAGAAATTTCCTAATGATGAGAGCAATCAACCAATGGAATAATTTGCCTTCAGAAGTTGTGGGTGCTCCATTACTGGAGGCTTTCAAAAAGAGACTGGACAACCATTTTTCTGAAATGGTATAGGTATAGGTTCCATGCTCAAGCAGGGGGAGGGGACTAAAAGACCTCCAAGGTTTCTTCCAACTCTATTATTCTATGTTCTATGTTCTAACTATGGGAAAGCAATTGGGATACTATATCAAACCATCACCCGCTCCTTCCCTCCCTCCATTTTCCTAACTTCAGCCTGGTTTTCAATACTGAATAGCTGAAGAGAAAGATTCTATGTACATTCAGCTGAAAATAATTGTAATCCATGTAATTAGGAATGCAGGAAATGCATTCAGTTATATAAATAACCATTAATAATCAAAAGTGCTATCGTCCAAATCAGACTTAATTTTGCTTTCATAATTCTTCCTAATAACAGGCCCATATAGCTAATAATCGAATAAGTAATGAATGAACATTAGCCTGGTTTCTTCATTTAGGACCAACTGCCCGAAGTAGGGCAGCAACTTGCCAGTCTTGCCAGGCACACAACCCTCAGGCAGAGAAGAAATGGCTCCATGCTGGGCAGCTGAAGGGAAGGTGTGCCCATCAGCCCACATTGAGGTGTCATCAATCCGTGGGCCCAGAGCTGTTTCTTCTCAGCTTAAGGAAGGACATGAAGGGCCCGGCAAGATCAACAAGCTGCTGCCCTACTTTCCTGCTGCTGTGTGTGGAAGTAAGATATTTTCAATTGCTCTGAGCATCAAGTGAGGCAGTGCTCTCTTTCCCCCTCTCTCCTTCTCTGTTTCGTTCTACCTAATCCTCACTTCACTTCTTACACCCTCTAAAATAGGTAAGACTCCATTGGGGGAAGGTGAAAGGAAGTCGTCACCATGAGAGAGGCATATAGTTATCAAGTTCTCCAGAGTTTAATTTAGCTCTCTAAAGATGCATGTCTGCACTTCTGTTTCCTCTGGGTCTGCCAGGGACAAGCTGGCAATTAAAAAAAAAAGAAGAAGAAGAAGAAGAAGCAACGTTTAACTTTGCAATTTCTTTCATGTGGCTTTCTTTTTTAAAAAAATATGTCTCTTTAGCCATCAGGGAATTTACTCAACATATCTCCACTGTGATATATTTGATGAACTAAGGGCGTTTTTGCTCCATTATTCTTCATTTGTAAATAATGCAGGCTTTCATTTCAAACTTATTGCAAACAAATCTTTTTTTATAAAATAAATATGAGGTTAGTCATTAGTGGGATGTGGGCAGGCTCACACTATATATATTTACATGGTAAACACTGTACCATACATTTAATTGGATTTGAGGCCAATAGCTCATTCATCTTACCCAAATGACTTACAGGCAAATAATAAAAACTTTCAGCCTAAATATATTTTTTTATGAATTACACTTTCAAATTCTGATAAGATTCAGGGAGGACCAATTTAGAGCCCCAAACTACAGTTTAGGCTCAAGAAATCTGAAACCCTTGTGTTTCCCCATTAAATGTAACTGAACAGCACTGTGGGGAAATTATTCTTTTTCTTATGTGACAGAACATATTTAGTCAGTTAAATTACATGCTACTAATAGTCTAAGAGAAAACAATACAGAAGGGGAAACAGCCTTGAAATGCTGTGATGCTGATGAAGCCTAGGAAAAAGACACTGTTGGCAATGGAAGAAAATAAAGATTGGCACATGAAATGTACGAAGCACGAACCGTATCTATCTGGATGTTGTTGTAGGAAAGATTGGAGGTGCTAGAAAATTGAAAATAAAATTCTAAAACATTGGAAAGAATGGATCGAATTTTACTATAATGTTTCTGAAAGTCAGATGTGACTAATCAGATGAAGAGATAGGAAGAAAATTAATTTTGTAGCCCTTGCCCTAGAGAAGAAGCCTGATTATCCCAGCTCTAAAAATCATTTAAAAATCAAAATGACTGGATATTAAATGAACACCACAGAGACTACTTTATGGTAAAGCATGAACCCCATCCTACAATAAATTATAATAATCTCATTAAATAATTAAAGACTCCAAGTCCACCCAATATTGTGGTTGAATTAATAACTGGTAAAGGCATTTAGCTGGTATTACCACCACCATGTTTTATTGGATAAAATATAGTGCTTTTGCATCTACAGATAATTGTGCTTTCAGTTCTGTTGGATATGCTTAGGTCTACGACAGTGACATTGGCATCCACTATTTCCTGGATCCTCTCTGGAGCTCCGGAAGAATAAAAATGCCAGTATTTTGTGAGATACGATATCCCTTCTTGTCTAGGTATTTGTATCACTACACTGCTGTTTACCATGTGTTCTGTTGGCTGTCATGGTAATTCTCCCCCAAATGCTACATCCTAACATGTTTGCCTAACCCTAACCCTAACTCTAACCCTTTCCCTAAAGGACTGGACACAACAGCTCAAGATGACTTCAATTCTAAAATAATGTTTACCAGTGTAGTAGAACTGTAAATTGATATGCTGGCCAGGATTATGAGGGTGCCCCCCCTCCACTTAACTTCTTATCAACACCCATTTGTATTTTTGTATCAGATTTGCATCTTCCAGAGGGAAAAGTCATCTTTTATGGTTCTCCACCTCTTTTCTTATCTTCATAATAAACCCTAACTGGAGATTAGCTCAAAGTCACCTGGTGAATTCCATGACTGTGTTTGAACCTCTTACAAATAAAATCAAATTCATTTTTCAACTGTGGATTCTTAGGCACTTGCAACTGTCTCTTCCATTCAAAAGGAAATTATTGGAAGGCTTGAAAGAATGTGGAGGTCCAAATAGTAAGGAGCTGGGAATTTCTCAAAATAATAAAATAATACTACGAGAGAACAAGAATAAACAGTCGCAAATAAATTATGCATTTATAGTTTGATGTCCTGTGATTGACAGGATTTTTAAGGGGAGGTGGTCTTTCTAAGGCAACTGATTGGAGGTTTATTTATTTAGTTTATTTATTTATTAGATTTATATTGCCACCTATTTACCCATGGCCACTCAGGTTAACAGCTGTTCACTCTTTTGCAAGAAAAAAAAAGGAGGGGTGTTCCTTAAGGAATTCAGCCTGTTTAAAGCAAGACACCATGCTTAGTAGATAAGCTATGCTTGTTGAAAAGGAACTAAAACTGAGGGAGTAAAAATGGGAGAAGTCTCCAGGAATAAAACAGATTAAGCAGATAGTACACACCCTGCACCGCGGCAAGTTGTGGCAAGAGCCACATGTTTCATTGGTTCTCTTTTGCTGCTTTCCTGTGTTCCTGGATCACCTATATAAAAGTGAAAATCAGGTTGGCAGAATGTTTCTCCACATAAGAAATTAATCAAGGCAGCAGTATCATAACCCCTTTTAATTAGGTAGTTCTAAATCCTGGCCATATAAGCCAGCTTTTTTCTTTTTTCTTTTTTTTTTGGTTCATCTTCTTAAGTGGGAGGGAATCCTGAAGACTGCTGATTCATGAACTGTTCCAGTAGTCATTTGAAAAGCCCTGGTGCCAAGCAAGTCTGATCATGATGTAGGTAATAGGAAGGTTTTTTAGCAATAACCGAGTGTTAGAAGATTAGAAGCGTTAGAAGATTCAGCTATACATTTTAGGACCATTTAAACATAGTAATTGGAGAATTACAGGCAGTACAAAAAAGCTTCTCTACTTACTGAATGGGATCAGCATAACTTCAGGGCATTTGTTATTTATCACACACATAAGTTGTCTACTATGATACATATCCGTGATGGTGAACCTATGGCACACATGCCACAGGTGGCATGCAGCGCCCTCTCTGTGGGCACATGAGCCGTCGCCCAAGTTCAGCTCTGCCATACATGCGCGCGCACCTCTCACCAGGTCTCTGCCGCACATGGGTGGGGGGGTGAAGCATATGCAGGGGGCGCATGCACATGCATGGGGGTGGTGTGCATGTGGAGCCACACACACATATGCAAGGGGCAGGGTACATGCAGGGAGGTGCACGCATTGCATTTTGTGGGTTCGGACACATGCATGCTTTGGGCATTTGGTCCAGAAAAGGTTAGCCATCACTGATATATACACTGTTTTCACTGGTCATTTACAGTATGTTGTACCGCACTCCACAAACAAATACAAGGAATTAAAAAAATAGGGTCCCAACCAGTGGTGGGTTCCTCCCAGTTCAGCCCGGTTCTCCCGACCTGGTAGCGGTGATGATATGATGTCCCCGACCAGTTCTGCCCCCCCTCTAACCCTCCACCCATATTCCCCATCTGCCCCCCCACCCCCTGCATTATTCTTACCTTTTATTTGGCCCCACCCCCAATCTATTGCTGCCTCCTGAGTCCCAGCTGTTGGCTGGAGGGGAAAAAAACTGTTTAAACTCTTGCCACGGGGCTTCAAAGGGCCGCCCTACAGCTGATCAGTGTTAAAAGAAAACAAATGAGTAGATCAGTGCCTGCAAAAATACATGAGTAGATCAGTGCCTGCAAAAATAAATGGGTACACCAGTGCCTGCAAAAAATAAATGGGTAGATCGGTACAGCTCTGCAAGCAGTTAAAACCTGATAGACCAGTACCTTTGCTAAATCCTAAATAATTGTCACATGACCATCAAGCCACGCCCACAAAATAAGCCGCGTCCACAGAACCGGTAGTAAAAAAATTTAGAACCCACCCCTGGTCCCAACAACCTTACAACCTGCTTGTATTTACTGCTGTTATAGAACCCATTTACTAGAAGATACCTGAATACAACAGAGGCCCAGTCCATGACTAAGGGGCTTCTGGCTTTAATCAAGCTTTCGTATGGATGGAAATCAAGATACACTGACTTGAGGTCCTTAGAGGAAGACAGGTTTTCTGCAGCAACCCTTGATATTGCATTCTATTACCATATGGAATCTGTTTCCCCATAGCTGCCATAACTGTCCTTCCAAAATATGGTAGAGGATTGGGAATGTAAGCTTGTGCTGTTTTATCTATTGGCCAAGACCTACAAAAAGCAGGTCTTTATTCTTCCCATGTTAATTTCCTTTTTTTTTAAAGTAATGTGATGTACACCACAGCTGAGTTTGCAAATCATACTAGCCATGATTTATAGGCTAGTATAATGTGTGAAGTTAGCCAACAGTGGCCTACTCAATAAACCATTGACTGCTGCTTGTGCTGGACACAGGAATTCTAAATGCCATGAAAATAATAAATATAAACTGCAATGATGTCACAGGCAGATGCAACATGCGAACAACATAATTTGTAACATGATTCATGGGATATCACTTGCTGTACTGGTTCCATCCCTCCCCCAAGGATCTCTGTGGAATGCAGTGACTTCAGGCCACATACAGTTTGTTCCATTAGGCTAATCTTCCTACTCTGGTATCTTCTTAATAGTTAGATTAAAATTCTCATCATTCCCTCAGTCAGCACATTCATTGGCCATTCTATGGGTCAAATTAGAGTTGTAGCACCACTCAACTGAAGAGCATCAGTTTAAAGAAACCTACACTAAACATTGGATATTACCTGTTGGCAACCATGCAGTCATCACACTTAATTCTTAATTAAGGGGTATCTATCTGTCTGTCTGTCTATGTCTGTCTGTCAATCTAATATCTAGTCAGTGTTAAGTCCTGCTGACTGATTGCATATTCCCTGCAGGGTTGTTGTTGTTTTGGCAATATTTCTGGAAGTGCCCCAAAGGTGCTTTTTCAAGAGGCAACTGGACTTTCTGGTTTTTCTCTGAGCTGAAGAACCTTCTTGGATGAGAAGCAAAACGTCTTCAAAGAAAAACCAGAAAAACCAGTTGCCTCTTGAAAAAGCACCTCTCGGACAACCATGACCTGGATGACTGAGAATCTCCATAGACATTTTGGGAAGTGATATTGCCTTTACCTTCTTCCTAAGGCTGGGCTAGAATGGCTTGCCCAGCTGATTTTGTGCCTAAAGTGGGATTAGGTCTCATGATTTCCCAGGTTCTAGCCTGGTGCCCTAACCATTACGCCAATCTGACTCTTTAAACATAAATAGTTCTCCATAAAATAAATGTTTGTATATGTGTTTTTAAGTCGAATATCCTATCTGGATTGTGATTGTGATGAATTGTACAAACACAGACTGGAGATGTAAAAATTGTGGCTGTACTAAAATTCCCACCATTCCTCATTATTGCTAGTCCAATTTGCAAGTTTAGCAATTTCCAAAGGTTCAAATATGCCTTTGAAATCCAGAAGAGCATCATTCCTAGTTCAGATGAGTAAATTTCCTTCCTCAGCAAACCCAACCTCATATCTTATTTTCTTCTGCTGCTGTTCACCTCCCGGGAGGAGACCAGTCATTAGAAGTAAGCGTCAGCTCATTATAAACAGGGCATTGCTATAAAAGCAAGGAAGCTGATGACAAACAGCACATCATTTATGAAAGCCCAACCTCAGCTTGGTATTCAAACTTGGTAAATCAGGAAATTTCACTGAATGAGTAGGAGGACAGAGGATTGCAAAGCCTGTTTGTAATTAGCTACTGGCTTACATATAGTCTACATCATCCTGGGATATGCACAAGATTGCCACAATTATTATTCGTTTTTAATGGTGTCATAGTCGATGGTGCTTGATCTCAAATATTGTGATACTACATCTTTTGTTGTTTGTTTCCAGTCCTATGGACTGTAATCTTTGTAAGGTTTGACAAATGCATTCTCGAAGCATGAATCAAACTCATTCCCCCCCCTGGGAAAACTGTAATTAATTAGAGGTGAATGGATCTTGTTTTCCATGGTGTATACTCTCAAAGAAAGAAAACCCGAAATATATATTCTAAGAAACAATTTATTATAAAAGTAAAAAAAAGCTAGCTAACTACATCTTACCGGCAGTCTTATCACACAGAGACGGACAAAGGAAAAAGTCAATCAGGAAGTTAGAAAAGAAAGAATGTGGACATGCGCAGTAGCTTCAAAAATCACAAGACACTCTTATCTCTGTTGATAAAGTCCTCTGGCAGGCTACCGTAATGCTCAGAATGGAAGCTCAGGCAAATACAAATAACGCAGTGACATGCACAGCTTTACTTCACCTTGCTCACTCCATCCCATACAGTAATAGGAAGTAACTTTTCAAGTGAAACATGAGGCAATGGTAGATGAAACCAGGAACCCATGTCTGAGAAGAAAGAAAACCTTTTAAATAGAAAAATATTTAATTTTAAAAAGCACTAATCATAAATCCCCATGCTTTCTGGGAAATTCTGGGAGTTGAAGATCCTCAGTCTTAAAGTTGCCCAGCTTGAGAAGCACTTCTCTAAAGTAAACCCACCATGATGTTACAGTAATATTAATGATCATGGTTGACTGCCATCGCTGAATCCACAGACTTACAATGCAAATAAATAAATAATGGTAATATTACTAAGGTTCCTCAGACTTCTACAATTAAATGAATATGAAACTATTAACTATATTGTAATGTCTTCTGTTTCTCACTAGCATTGAACTTGTTTCTCAAGAAGTTAATTTAAAAAACCTATCCCCACTACCACAAAAAATACTTTTGAGTCACAATTGTTCTATTGACGCACATCCCATGTATATATGTCATATTGTCCCCAATCCTTTCCAACCTGCTTTGCCCTATTTGGCTGGTTCCCTAAAGGCATCCTATTGCATCATCGTGAATAAACTCTCTGACAAAATGTTATCTTTCAAAAGCAAATATTGCACACATCATAAAAAGCAAAAGTTCAGTGGATGCAATTAAACATAAGGAGATTTTGCAATTGTTGTTCAAGACTGAAACAGAGGTTGGCACTGAAGTGTTTTAGAAATTTTGTTTTTCTTCCTCTCCGTCTTCCACACACACCACAAAACTAGAATTTTGAGGGCTGTAAGGCAGTAGTGATTTTCACTTACCTTCGCTACCGGTTTGGGACTGTGAGCACGCACGTGTGCGCATGCTTTGTTCATGTGCGGCATTTCAGCGCATGCACAGAACCATCTGCATGTGCAGAGCATCCGTGATGACGTCCGGGTGGGTAAGCAGAGCCTCCCGCTGCCGCCACTACCGGTTCACCCAAATCGGGCTGAACTGGTAGAAATCCACCACTGCTGTAAGGCCCAGAGAATCTCTCAGGTCATGATCAGGAAGAACAGCAGTAGAATTTTTTTTTCTACAGCAAGATCAAGTTTTGTGATGAGGCTTCTCAAAATCCAAAACCATATAAGATTGTGAGTCCACAATAAGTTGTTGTGGAGAAAAATAATGTCTTCCTGTCATTCAGGAAGTGTGTACTCTTCAAGGATGTACTAAATTAATTTGAGTTGCATTTTATTTATTATCCCCTAGCATTTATTTTGATGTCAAAGAAGCCCAAATTCCTACACTTAACAATTATAGAGAAAAAATTAGATAACATTTAGTGTATATGTTTAAGTTTGTTTGTATGTGTGCATATAAATAAACAAAAACTCATACATCTTTTAATTTGCTTTTATTTTTCAATCTATTCTTCATCAAATTCAAAAGACATGTCTAGCATATCTACCAACTGTTTTGTCTCCCAACTATTCTGAGTAAACTACTCTTAGATATAATGTGCCATTTATTGTCACCAAGTGCCACCTTGGTGATTTGAAGATGAATCAACCTTGTTCCACACTTCATTCCCTTTATTTAAATATGAAATTGAATAACTTGACCAATTAGGATAAATGTTAGGGTTCTTTTAAAACAAAAAGCCTTAGGGAATAAGGAAGAAAGAAAACAGGATATAGAATTTGCAGATCAGGAATTATGATAGTAGAATAGAAGCTATCAAACAGACAAAAAGTTGTGTAAAAAAACATTTTTTTCTACTACCAATTTGCCATGTGAATACTAAAATTTTGTGTTTTATTTTATTTTTTTCTACTTTTTCCCCCTTAGACCAGATGACACTTTGTTAATGTGGCACTTCAATTCCAAGTGGAAGATACAGAGAGGCAGTCCAGCAAGTAGACAGACAGACAGACAGACAGACAGACAGACACACACAGAGAGAGAGAGAGAGAGAGAGAGAGAGAGAGAGAGAGAGAGAGAGAGAGAGAGAGACGTGCCAAAGATTGTGCCTGGTCAAGGTACATACAATACATCAGGAATCAATTATGAAAGCAAGCTTAGTGGATGACAGTTTGTTTGAAAGTTTATTTTCAAGTGATGGCATACTAAGATATCAGCGGACCTTTAAAATGTTTTACCTTGGTATAAAACTCAAAAATAAACATTATTTATTTATAACTTACTGATTGTTACCCTAATGTTCAATGATTTATGGCTTTTTCAATGTTTCTCTCTGCATTCTGATTCGATTTACTTATAACTTGCAATATATTACACATAAACAGAAGAAAATGGTAGGATTTTTCCTTCCTACATTGATGGCATTGTTCATTAGCACTGGAATACTTCATTGAATA
Source organism: Masticophis lateralis (assembly GCA_030761175.1). Lineage (NCBI taxonomy): Eukaryota > Metazoa > Chordata > Lepidosauria > Squamata > Colubridae > Masticophis > Masticophis lateralis. The sequence goes on from JAUDYJ010000002.1 coordinate 240,915,971, forward strand.
TTTATTGTTCTATTGATGCACAGACCTTTCTCCAGGCTGTTGATAAGACTGGCGACAGAATAACAGTGTATGAATCAGAGTTCTGCCAAGACATTTTGAAGTACATAATCATTTCAGCTTCAATATGTAAGTATTTAAAGAGAACTTATCGAATTGTTTTAATTAAAAATAGTATTGCTCCTGGGGCTGTAGTGTCAATTAGGGGCATGGAATTTCCTACATGTAATAGCATTTTGTTTCATATCTAACTAGAGGGCGTACCTCAAAGAGCAGCTAATAATCTAGGAAGGTAGCTAAGCTTTTCTTGGTTACTGACTCATAAAGAAAACATGATGTTAACAACACATCCCCCTCTATTTGACATTTATCATTTAATTTATTTATTTCATGAAACAAATATTCACAGCATTATTTTAAACTTTAGACTTAATGGTTTTAGTGAGCTCTTTGATGGCCATATCAGCTACTGGGCATGGGGAAGTGGGGCAGTGGTGGGTTTCAAATTTTTTTACTACCGGTTCTGTGGATGTCGTTTGGTGGGCATGGCGTGGCATGGCATGGCATGGCTTAGTAGGCGTGGCTTGGTGGGCATGGCAGGAGAAGGATACTGTAAAATCTCCATTTCCTCCCCATTCCAAGGGAAGGTTATTGCAAAATCCCCATTTCCTCCAAACCAGATGGGACTTGGGAGGCAAAGAATAGATGGGGGCAGGGCCAGTCAGAATTTTTACTACAAGTTCTCTGAACTATTCAAAATTTCCATTACCGGTTCTCCAGAATTGGTCAGAACCTGTTGAAACCCACCTCTGGAGGGGGGTAGAGCTGTGTTCCATGCAGAAAAATGTAGTCTGAGCTATTTAAAAAGCTACTTGGGCTTTCACTCTTGAAGAAAACTGTAATTTTCTGGTCCAATGGGGAATACAGAAACAAGTTGGTTGAAGAGTACCTGGCTAAAGTGAGCTATGACGCTAAACTGATAATCTAAGGCAGTGTCTTTGTTCAGAATGCTAGTCTGTTCTTGTTTTAGTCAAATATAATTTGTAAATTAATATTTCAGTTTGCTGGGTATACTTTCCATGCATGCAGTAATGATTAAAACTACAGATGGGTGCTGGTTAATATTAAATTCTTTATCTTGAGGATTTTAACCTTGTATATGTGGGATAACTTCATGTTTTCTGGGACATATGGAAACTGAAATCTGAGGAAATAGAAGGAGGGGAGGAGAAAGACAATAAAAACTGTATGCAGCAAATGATACTTAAGTATCTCAGTAATTCAACCATGAAGATTATTAATTGTTGCCTGGGGCCAAACTCTCTCAACATATTGTACTTAATCTGACAGAACTATTGTAAAAAGTAAAACAGGGAGATGTCTATGGACCTTCTCAGTTATGGTTGTCCCAAAGATACTTTTTTTTAGAGGCAACTGGACTTTCTGGTTTTTCTGTGATGTCATTTCGCTTCTCATCAAAGTACCCAAAAATACCCAAAGTACCTTTGGATAAAACAGAGAGATAAAATAAGACAGGGAAAGCACTTAAAGCATGACTTCTGACCTTTTCCCCAAGACCTTTATCAGCATTGACCAGACATTTGTGTATATGGGTCCCTGTGAAGCTGAGGGGAGGTTGCACATTCTCCTGCCAGGATGAAGGGGCTTAGACTGAAGGGAGGGATTTGATCAGGTGGAAGGGGCTTAGACTGGAGGAGGCAATAATATTGTAAGTCTCTTGCCATCTGCCTTTCCCATAGATAAACATTGAAGGAATTTGAAGGGGAAATTACCTCATGGCCCCATCTGACTCAGCCCATTTTGAAAACTTGATCTTTCTTTTACTGTTCTGCCCACCAAGTTACAACCATGAAATCTGGTCATTTTCTATTCAGTTTTCTTCTGCTCGATGAACAGACATCTCCTCCTCCTTTGTTGGATTGGAAAAGAAGAAAAAGAACCAGTTAAATTTGACTAACCTTCCAAGCATGAGCATTGCAAAAGGCTAACTGACTGAACCAGGCTGAAATGTTAGATGAGAGTCTTCTCAGAAGTGTAGCAGTGTTTTGTTTTCTCTTGCCAGGAGCAGACAAATAATACTAGCCTGGGTGTAGAAAATCCAGCCTTGGCACATCACTCAGGAATTCTGTAGTTTGTACTTAAAAATAAAACAATTACTTTTGGGGAAGGCACATTCATTTTGGAAGGATGACACAAGGTCCAGAGCCTACAAGCTCTGTGTTGCTAACTTGTGATATACATCCTTTAAATAAATATATTCATTGCAGTGCTTTTAGGAAATGTTCAGATGTTACACAGAAAACAGCTATGTAACTACCAATTAAATGAAGAGTAGAAGCCCTATGGCTCTCCAACTATGATTCAGCACAATCCATCTTTTTTTTTTTTTTTTTTTTTTTTTGATCAGTGATCAAACTAGCTTTAGCTCCCAGGTGCTGGTGGCTAACTACAACTCAAAGGCTACACATTGCTCACCCCCCAAATTAAATAGATCCCATGGCTTATAAATGCCACATAAACTCTTAATCTCTGTTTAATTTGACTGGAATCTACTGGATACTTTTTCTTCTATTATATTCCCCAAAAAACAATTGATCATATATATATGGTAGTGGGAAATTGTGTAAATTTTTCATGTGAATGTGCTTGCAAATGCTTACAATACTCATAGGTTTCCCTGAGATCAGTGGATACTATTAGATGTGAATGTCTGTCCAGGGCCATTAATGGAATGTACCAAACATTGCCAGCATTAGATCAGGAGCCCAAAGTATTAGATTATATGAAACATGATTGCAACATGGATTACTATTTTTTGAATTATGAAATGTGTTCATTTTGTTTGTTTTATTTTTATTTTATTTCTATCTAAATATTCTGCTTGGTAAAACTGGGTGGAAATTGGCCAAACTAAAGCTCTTCATTAAACTATGCAAAGCTCTTCATTAAATTTTGCAATAGTGCAACTTTGATCAATTGCAGTATTTTTCTATGTTGAAGAAATTAGAAAATGGAACACAATGGAACAATGCTGCCATCTACAGGGCAAGATTGCATTACATAACATAAATGGATGAACTAAATCCTCATAAAATTTCATTAACTATTCTTTATGCATTAGAATAATCTGTTAAGTATATTCATCCTGTCTTATGGAGACCATGTATAAAGAGAGGAAATGCTTCCAATTTCCTGATCTATATATGCACCCAACGTTGGGTTATAAGCATATGATTTTGTTGATGATTTGGAATGCACCAATATTTCTCTAAGCTTTTCATAGGTTCTGGGCAAATTTGCATATCTTGGCTGCATTTTATATATTGTCTTAAAATATGCAAATTTCTTCAATTCTGCTAAATTCTAAAGAAATATTTGTTTCACCTCCAGTGTCTTTCTTTAAATTTAGATCTGAAAGGGAAGTCAATGAAAACCACACATTTTTTAACCCTTTTAACCTTTGTGATCAACCTGTAACTACTGAGGCTATTATTATTATTATTATTATTATTATTATTATTATTATTATTATTATTATTATTATTATTATTATTGTGGTGGTTCATATAATGCCTTTCATTATGGTAGTTCATATAATGGCATAAGGTACCTAAAAAGTTAACAGCAAATATAGCACACAAAATATAAAATTTTAAATTACTTTAAATTAACTCAAATTACTATAAACAGCCTTATTATAAACTAGCTCAAAGAAGCTACAAAAGAAGAATCTCTCCAAACTTTTCTTAAAGCCATAAAAATGGGAATTTAGAACAGCTCCTAAAGGAATACATCCTGTAGGTCTCCAAACTTGGCAAGTTTAAGACTTGTGGACTTCAACTCCCAGAATTCCTCAGCCAGCAGCTTGAGCTGAAAGCCACAAGTCTTAAACTTGCCAAATTTGGCGACCCCTGCTGTAGAAAGAGGAAGTCCCTAAGACTTATGTGCCTAAGAAAGATATTTTTAAAAAACCCTTTCCTACTGATTAACTGATTCATAACAAGGTAGATTGTTCCTCAAGAAGATTCCATTAGAAGCATCAGCTATCCTGTTTCTTTCCACCACACTACCATCTGCTTCTTTCCATTTGACATGCCCTCTAATCATCAGGTGGAGGAATATACACTTAAGTGGCTTCTGAGACAGAACTGTGAGAGATCTTGGGTTCACAAGCTTCTTGTGTTGTTTTCCAATGGATATGAAAGAGAGAGCTATAATTCCCAGTCAACTGTTCAGAGTTGGCTGAAGAGAATTAATTTAATTCTGAACAGAATCAGGGCTGTTTGGAGTTAAATGCAGTGGTGGGATTCTGCTGGTTCTAGGGGGTTCGGCCGAACCCTTTGTTAAATTGCTGGCTCGCCCCGCCCCTTGCCCCGCCCCTCCGCACCACTATTTATTGCCAATAAATAGTGGTGGGTGAGGGGTGGGTGAGGGGCGGGCAAGCCAGCAATTTAACAAAGGGTTCGGTGTTTTTTTGTAATTTTATTGGCCCGCGGAGCTTCAGCATAGGCTAATTAGCCCTTGATTAGATCGGCTCCCGACTCTCAGCTGCCTCCTGCAGCTCTGCTGCTTGTTGGAGCTGCTTGCTGGAGCAGAGCTCTGCTGCTTGCTGGAGCTAGCTTTGCTGAAAAAGGAAACTGAAAGTAAATTGGCTTTGCTATTGCTGCAACGTTGGAAAATTAGGCAGGCAGATTGCTTTTCTTTTTCTTCACCAAAAACGGTAAGTGCAAACAATGGGAAATTTAGAGCAAAAGAGGAGAATTCAAGATTTTAAAACACAAAAGAAAAAAAGCTCTATTTAACTAGGGAATTGTAAAATTGAGATACTATTAATTGTATATTGTGTTGAAAGCAGAAATGGTTAAGTTGTGGTTTGGAGGAATATATGGGGGAAATTATTTGGTTTATTATTATTGGTAAATATAATTAATTGATTTGTAAGGAATTGGATTGCATGGAAATAATTGGAATATTCATGTTCATCTTGATTAATATACAAAAAAGGTAGTTATATAACTAATTGATTATATTAAAATGTTGAATTTATATTAAACAACTGTAATATTACATAATTAACCAATGTGAGGATGTATATAAAAATAGATGACAATGGGAAGGGGTATAATATAGAATAGAAGGGAAAAATTGAATTTGATTAAGATTAAAGATGAGGAGGGTAATATTGTTTTTTTACAAAAATAGATGAAGAATAAATATGGCAAAAAGGAAATATAGAAATTGTAAATTTAATTGAAATGACTAAACACTGTTTAAATTTGTGAACCGACCAAATACTCTGTTCAAAGAAAATACATTGTATGTTTGTATGTGTGTTTCTAATTATTGTTATTTATTCATATTTGTTCTCTTTTATTCTTTATCTTAATATCTTTATATTTATTTGGGGTTGGCTTTCTTCCCTTTCATCTTTTTTATTGTACAGCAATCTTTCTCCTCAAACCTAGCACCTCTCTCTTTTCTTTCCTTCTTACTTCCTCTTCCTCCCCCTCTTCTTCTCCTCCCTACTTCCTCTTCCTTTCTCCTTCTCCTCCTCTCTTCCTCCCTCTCTTACCCTCACTCCTACTCTACTTTCCCTTCCCTTCCTTCATCCCTCTCTATTGCTATATCCTTTTATGCATATGGACTACTCAGAGGGCTGAAAAAGTTATTTCTGACTGGTCCTCACACTTTTGACCAGTCCTCAAACTTACGACTGTCCTCACTTTTTACGTTTTTTGCCCTATTTTATCTCCATGGTGTAGAGAAGCAGTTGTGAAATGATGACATGGTTGTTAAGAATGCTGCACGGGCATAAATGTGAGGATGGTCATAAGTGTGAGGACCAGTCAAAAGTGCGAGGACTTGACAGAAATCACTTTTTTCAGCCCTCTGGGTAGTCCTTTTGTGCATATGGACTATTCAGAGGGCTGAAAAAGTTATTTTTAACTGGTCCTCGCACTTTTGACCAGTCCTCAAACTTACAAATGTCCTCACTTTTTACATTTTTTGCCCTATCTTGTCACCATGGTGTAGAGAAGCAGTTGTGAAATGACTGACACAGTTGTTAAGAATGCCGCAACGGGCATAAATGTGATGATGGTCATAAGTGCGAGGACCGGTCAAAAGTGCGAGGACCAGTCAGAAATGACTTTTTTCAGCCCTCTGGGTAGTCCCTATGCACATAGCCACGCCCGCCCAGTCACATGACCAGCTAGACACGCCTACCCGGTCACATGACCAGTTAAACACTCCCACCCAGATACATGATCACCAAGCCACACCCCCAACTAAGCCACACCCACAGAACCGGTTGTTAAAAAAATTGAATCCCACCACTGGTTAAATGTATCCCTTTACAAATATTAGACGGGTCATCTTGTTTTGCTGAGCATATAACATCCTAATCACCTCAGAACTCAGTGCTATGGGATCTGGGCTATTGCATGTATGGAAGATAATATCACATGGTTATGATTATTTTGTGAATCAAAACCCTGAATTTAAAGAGTAGTTCAAAATTATGCAGGAAAGTTATTCTGGAAGTGCTCAGGAAAAAGCTGGATAATGTCATGGAGGCAATATGGATAATTACTTCAATACAATACAAAAGATGATTACATTATAAGTTTTACACACCATGCACCACATTCATATAGGATTATTCTGTCAGTTGTTTATATTGTAAGCCAGTGACTGCTTATTGCTAAATAAACCCCATTAAGTTTGATAAAATGTAATCCACGTCCTAGCACGATGAAAGATCTGATTTAAAATCTTGAAGTTGTGATTAAACTGTGGGTTGCTCTTCTGCAGGCCATCTCTTAGATGCTTTGCCTCAGTTTGTTTTCCTCTTTACTGTTTCATGGACTTCCTAACTGAATAGGCAAGGACAAGTCATGAGCCACCTTGTTGCACAGGGCCATTTTCTCTTACCCTGCCCTCACTGACAGTCAACATATATCCAGGCTTACTTGTGCTTTCTAAATAACACAACAGGATTTTGTATGGCTTTATATTTGTATAGTATTCTTTAAAATATCTGTGTGTTCCCAATTTTTCAAGTGATCATTCACATTCATTCTGACATTTGTCCCCCTTGGTTTCACAGTCCGTCTGTGTGCACTGAGATCTCCATTCTGTATGGTCTGCAGAAGAACCCTAGCTGAGCTTTGCAGGATGCATGCCATCTTTCAGTCAGTCAAACCTTATATTTTCAACCATCCTTCTTGTTATCAACCTTCCAGCTGTAACTCTAGAGCTGTTCTTGTTGTAAACTTTTTTTTTTCCTGTGCTGCAGAAAATTGCAGGGCAATTATTATTTTTTCCCAGGAATGAGGCCTGAGGGTAATGTCCAAGAAATTACTCTTGTTTTCATTTGTCTAGCTTGTCTTGTGCCAAGTGACTACGGGGGCTGTCAAACCCCGAGCCCGTGGGCAGGATGTGTTACACACTGGCCATGCCCACACCAAAGGGTGGGGGGGAAAGCAGGGGTGAAATCCAGCAGGTTCTGACAGGTTCTGGAGAACCAGTAGCGGAAATTTTGAGCAGTTCAGAGAACCAGTAGCGGAAATTTTGAGTAGTTTGGAGAACCGGCAAATACCACCTCTGCCTGGCCCCAGAGTAGGGTGGGAATGGGAATTTTGCAATATCCTTCCTCTGGAGTGGGGTGGGAATGGAGATTTTGCAGTATCCTTCCCCTGCTATACCCACAAACCCACACCCACAAAGCTACACCATGCCCACAAATCCACGCCCACAGAAACAGTAGTAAAAAAAATTGGATTTCACCATTGGGGAAAAGTCCCAATATGTCATGTGACACCACCATGATGACATGAGTTTGATACTCCTATGCTACAAAGTTTGGAGAGCCTGTTCATGTTTCTTCATTGCTGGCTTTCCATTCTACATGTTGATATTGGTCTGATGATTATTTGATAGGCTTTGGATTTCAGGTATAAAGGAATCTTCTAGGGCACTAATAAAAATATAAATTTAAAAAAGGGGGATTCTTTTGTAGAGGAACCCAACTTATCTAAAATCCTTTCCTCTTTTTTTATTCCTTGCTATAATTGCTCATCTATATAATGCAAAGAGAAATTACTGCATGTCATCTAAATTAATTTTATCAACGGCTATAGGAAGAAAAATATATTTAGAAAAAGATTATTGATGTAAAACATGCATTTGGGTTTTTGGGTTCTGCTTCTCCCATCTCTTCTACCTATTTTCTAGTTCCATCAAAAATGCATAAAATAACTGTTACGTTACATATCTTTTTTTTTTTGTTGTTCTATCCATTGTCACTCACTGTAGACTAATTTGATAAATGCATGCAGGACTGAAACCGCAACAAGGCAACTGACAAAACAGAGGGAGGTGTCAGCAAGAATCCCTTGAGGATTGCAAAACCACAAAACACATTTAGGGAACCAAATCCACAGAAAACGAACTGGAAAATCACACACCAAAAGAACTGGAGTGAGAACTGAATGTACTTATTATGCATTTTAATGATTCACCTAGTTCTTTTGAAATCAGAATTAGTAGATTAAGTCGGAACGTGCAACCACATCCAAGGTCAATAATTATAATATATACAACCTGGAAGATCCAACAACCAGGCAGTCTTGGCAGGATTGAACCAAAGTCCATTCCTCCCCATCCAGACCTATTTTCCGGACACTGGGTTATTAACGACTCACCTGTATAGCCAGTGGTGGGATTCAGCCAGTTCGCACCACTTCGGGAGAAACGGTTGTTAACTTTCTGAGCAGTTTGGCAAACTGGTTTTTGGAAGAAATCATTAGGGCAGAGAACCAGTTGTTAAATTACTTGAATCCCACCACTGTGTATAGCCCAGGATTGAGATGTGCAGTTAGTATCATATGTGTTGTAAACCCAAAAGGTTTCACATGCCACATGTCTTTTCTTTCCACCAGCTCATATTTTCTGATCTCACACAAAAACCACAGGATGGCATGTCCTTTAAATATTTGGGTTAGCTTCTGATTCAAATGTGTTTAAATGTTATTTTTAATTTAAGAAAGAGAAACCCTAATGTAAATATTATGTTCATGTTGAAAAACTGGGTAGAAAACACACTGTGATTTTATATTTTCACAAGCCTCCTTCAATTGTCAGAAGTATTTAACCTTCCCCAGAGCTTTCTGAAGGAAAAAGAAAGTGGCGCATAATACATTTCTACCCTCCTGGAATATATTTGCTTTATTGATACATTAAAAAGAAAAAATGTCAATTTAAGGCAATTTAGGGCTAAAGGCTAAGAAAATGGTCTTTTTCAAAAGGCACATACAAGCCAAGTTTTTTTAATCATTTTTAAAACCTGAACATTGGACATGCCTTAGTCTCTACCTCAAAAGGCTCTTCGAGAAAAGGTTAAACTTTCTAGCACATAAGTCAAGACATTCTAGTCCTCACAATTCTGCAATCATGAAGATTTTACTCATGTTCAATTAAATTCTAATGTTTTTATGTTTATTCATGTTCTCACTGAGCAAGACCAGCATGTTTTGCAACATCTCCAGTTTTACCGATCGTGAAATTAGCTTCCAAAGAAATTAATAGATTACTAGAAAAGTCCAAAGTTTATTTTTAATCATCAGGAAAGATAGTAAAAAGCAATACTGCCCTAATTATTAATAAAGTCTGGAAATTAATTATTTTTACCCATAAAAATAATATTGAACCACAATATTTTAACTTTCTGATAAAGGCTATAATTCCTATAAGGAACTTCTTTCCTTCCTCTTTTACCACTTCAGGTGTTGAGGGAGACACCAAGTTCTGGCTCTTGCTCTTCTGCAGTCTCAACCATTGTTATTTGGTGCTAGTGTGTAGTGTGGCCGTCCTTTGTCTCTCCCCTTTCTTCTGGGTCTGCCTCGGGTTCTTTCAACTTCTTCTCTTTTTGTGTATGCCTTGTATGGTATGGAATCCCACTCCATTCTCTCCAGGTGAGCAAACCACTTTATTTGCTGGTTTTGTATGTAGTTTAAAATTATTTCTATGGTCTCATTTTTTATTTTATATCTTCTGCTCATTCCAGCAGCTTTCCTCAGACATCTCATTTCCGTGGTGACTCACTTTCGCTTATATTTTATTGTAAGTGTCCGTTTTGGCACTGGTAACCTAGGGTGGGGATGAATATGCTTTGTATGAGATGCTTCTTTGTACTGATCGGTACTGTCTTATTTTGTAGGAGTGAGCTTCTATAAGGAACAAGACCAAATATTGTGATTGTGGAATTTTGTCACCTTTTTAAACTTTCATTTCATTAAGAGACGACAAACTTTCAGTTGCAGAATAAATATTTATGTATGCTTTCTCAACTCAACCTTCCTTTATTTATATTATATTACCTAAGGGACTTATTCCCCTATCAATTATTAAAATTTTAGAAAACTGCTATATAGCCTGAAATATAATATACATATTGTTTTAACTTTGCATGCTTTCTCTTTCTTTCTTTCTCTTTTTTATATTATCAATTTTTATTAGTTTACAATGTAGCATACAAACAAAAAGCAAAAGTAAATAGGAGAAAAAGGGAGGAGAAAAGGGAGGGAAAGAGACGGGGGAAAAGAAAGAAAAGGCATTGATTTACGACTCCTTTCGGTGCAGTAAAATAAGGTATTAACATCAAACCTCAACTTTTTACTTTTATATCATAGTTTAAACTAGCCATTTCTATAACAACAAATCTGTTTAATCAGTAAAACCCAAAGTCAAAGTTTTTTTTCCACCTTAAGCACAAAATCTAGAAGTGATTTCCAAGTAGAAATAAAAGTATTTACATTTTTTTTCTTTGATCAAAGCATTCAATTTAGCCATTTCTGTTAACTCTATCAGTTTCTGCAGTCATTTGTCCATTGTGGAGATTGCGGTGGCCTTCCATTTCTGTGCATAGAGTAGTCTTGCTGCCGTCAACATATATAATATCAAAGTTCCAATTTTTTTTCCCAAGTCCTTTTCCATTAAAAGAGAAGTCTCTGGTCTTCTGTTTATATTCACTTTAAGAATTTTCTGTATTAAGATATGAATCCTGCTCCAATATTTCTTTGCTTTATCTATTTATGTCCACTATAAATGATAAAAAGTCCCTTCTTGACTTTTACATTCTCATTTGAAATACCATTATACATTCTTGACAACTTGTCTAGAGTTAAATACCAATGATACATCATCTTATAGAAGTTTTTTTAAAGTTACAATTTAATGTAAATTTTAAAGCTTTCTTCCACATGTTCTGCCATTGTTCAAGCATTACATTATATCCAAAGTTCCTTGCCCACTGAATCATACAATGCTTTACTTGTTCATTTCCCAAATTTAAATTCAATAACATTTTATAGAGTTTAGCAATAATATGTTCATTGTTACCGTACATAAAGATTTCCCCTTCATTTTTAAAGTTAAACCCATAATTCTTTTTTTCTAATTTAAATCTTTCTTTCAGTTGTAGATATGTAAACCAATGGCAGACATGACCTTCCTTCTGATTCTGGCTCCTCCTTAAACTTAAGGATAGAGTCACCCAAGTTGAAAGATATTATTTTACCATAAGTCCATCAGTTCAGCTTCGTCATCATACATGTTTCTTTCTCAAAAGGCAAGGCAGTGCCTGATTGATATCTACATTAGCATAAGAGCCAAATGTCTTAAGTCACACTCAAAAAGTAGGGCAAGGAGAAAAATTAATGGCAATTGCACTCTCATTTCTATTTAATCAAATTAAATATGCTAATGCACAATTATATGCATTTCATCATTCCCTTTATCTGTCATATAACAAAATGCAATTTAGAAATTGCATATTACAATATGTACACATTACAGGTAGTCCTCGACTTACATTTAGTGGCCGTTCAAAGTTACGGTGGCAGTAAAAAAAAAAGTGACACGACCATTTTTCACACTTACAATCATTGCACCATGGTCATGTGATTAAAATCCAGAGGCTTGGCAAAAGACTCATATTTATGATGATTGCGGTGTCCCAGGGTCATGTGATCATCACCTTTTGCGACCGTCTTACAAGCAAAGTCAATAGGGAAGACTGATTCACTTAACAATCGTGTCATTAACTTAACAACTGCAGGGATTCACTTAGCAACTCTGGCAAGAAAGGTCATAAAGTGGGGCAAAATTCACTTAACAAATGTTTCGCTTTGCAACAGAAATGTTGAGTTCAGTTGTGGACTACCTGTACAATATTACAACTTTTGGAACTCTCTGGAAGTTGCATCAAACTTTTGAAAAGTACTTGCTATCCTGGACTTATTGTCCAAATCGGCTAAGGTTGCATTTCAGTTGCAGATGAAGCATGATTTTTCAGATCTAAATTAAGTGGAGAAATGCCATGAATAAATCATTTCCACTGCAGAAAATATCCGTCTATCACAAGCCAAGCTCTGCAGCTGTCAACAGAAGGAGGTTGGACCAAGAGATTCTCTGTTGTTCTCGGCCATTTGATTCTGATCCCAAGACAGAGGGACAACTGAAGTCTCAAAAAGGAAAATGGGGATGTCCACCACTGAAAACTGAAACCGTGACATTTGCCTTAAATAATTTCTGACCAGCAGCCAAATATGCAAACTAAGTTTTGCCTACCAAGGGACAGTATCCCTTTTCCTCCCACACTTGAATCAGCTTGGGAAGAAATTTCCAGTAGCAGCTAGCTGTTTATTTAGCTAGCCTTTCCTTCTGAATGAATGCAAAAGATTTGATTCTCCAGATGCAGAACATATTCTTTCTAACAATCCAATAGCCTCTCTTCTGCTCAGGATTTTCTCAAAAGGGACCGGGTAAACAGGTAGCCGCCTCCAAATGTAGTAACTTGCAATTGTACATTTGGGTGGATGAGCAATAAATTAGAATCTTTTTAATTTAGAATCTAATTAGTCATAGTCATAGATGCGTATATTTTCTAAATCAGGTTACTAGTTCTGCTCACAAAAATTTTCACATCAGCTATATTCAATGTATTGCAGGTTGATTCTACTATCAATTCTTATATGATGAAATAAAATTTCATTTACTAAACTCTATTTTTATCTCTACTTCTAAATTGCCTATTGATGGGGAATGTATTTTATGGGTGTTACTACACCATACATCTTGATCTGTCACTATTCTCAAACTAATCAAATATTTCCCAATTCACTTTAATATTGTGGGCCATTGCCTTTTAACTTGCCTTTTATCTTATTTTTATTGTGATTATCAAATGGTTATTCTCATGTTTGTTTAGCTGTAAATTGCCAAGTATTTCTAGATTTTTGCAATATACAAAGACTGGAATAAAAATAATGAGTCCCCTCTTTAAAATTATTATTATTGTGTACAGTACTTTCTATTGGTTTTTCCTGTTAGAAATAATCCTGTGATCACGTATTGCTCCTGAATTAACTTGGGTTGTCTATTATAATTTGTTTGATCAGTAGAAGAGACTCAATGCTGACGTATTTTTCTGCAATTGTGTTTATATAACTTTAACTTAATTGTGTTCTTCTCAATTACCCCAGTGGTACCCCAGCTTAGACAATATATTCAGTCATAACTAAGCACAATTCCACAATTCCTGACTTTACATAACATTTTAGGTTAAATGTAACTGGTTCAGCATTTTGTGCCAATACAGCAGCTACTGTGGAACTGTAGTCAAACAATGCACTGTATTCTTCCACAAATGTCATAAACCCGTATCCATACAGGTAGATAGGCTGTATCGGTTTCCAGGAATCAACTGCAACGTCTCATAAAATGAATACTATAATCTAGCAATCTAGCCCATGTTTATTCAACAGATGAACTGTTGTGATTGATTGCTCAGCATATGTGTTTTAAATAGGGATTCATCCAAAGAAAGGCAATGCCAAAGAATGTTCAAACTATCATACCAGTACACTTATTTCATATGCTAGTAAAATTATCCTTAAAATTCTACAAGCTAGGCCCACGCAGTATGTGAATCGAGAACTACCAGAAGTACAGGCAGGATTTCGAAGAGGCAGAGGAACTAGAGATCAAATTGCCAACACATGCTGAATCATGGAGAAAAACATCTACTTCTGCTTCATTGACTATGCTAAAGCTTTTGATTGTGTGGATCACAACAAATTGTGGCAAGTTCTTACAGAGATGGCAGTACCAGACCACCATATTTGTCTCTTGAGAAACCTATATGTGGGTCAAGAAGCAACAATGAGAACTGGACACAGAACCACCAATTGGTTCAAAATTGGGAAAGGAGTCCAGCAAGGCTGTATACTGTCACCCTGCCTATTTAATTTATATGCAGAGCACATCATGAGAAAGTCTGGGCTAGATGAATCAAAAGTTGGAATTAAGATTACAGGGAGAAATATCAACAACCTCAGATATGCAGATGATACCACTCTAATGGCAGAAAGTGAAGAGGAATTAAAGAGCTTCTTGATGCGAGTGAAGAAGGAGAGTGTAAAAGTTGGCTTGAAACGCTACATTAAGAAAACTAAGATCATGGCATCCAGCCCTCTCAATTCCTGGCAAATAGATGGGGAAGAAATGGAGGTAGTGACAGATTTTATTTTCCTGGGCTCCAAGATCCCTGCAGATGGGGATTGCAGCCAAGAAATTAAAAGACACTTGCTCCTGGGGAAGAAAGCTATAGCAAATCTAGATAGCATTCTAAAAAGCAGAACAAAAGTGTATATAGTCTACACTTACCCTACCAACAAAAGTGTATATAGTCAAGGCCATGGTTTTCTCAGTTGCAATGAATGGCTGTGAAAGGACCATAAGAAAGGCTGAGTGCCAAAGAATTGAGGCCTTTGAACTATGGTGCTGGAGAAGACTCCTGTGAGTCCCTTGGACTGCAAAGTGATCAAACCGGTCAGTCCTAGAGGAGATCAAACCTGACTGCTTTTAGAAGGCCAGATCCTGAAGATGAAATTCAAATACTTTGGCCACCTATTGAGAAGAAAGGACTCACTGGAGAAGAGCCTAATGCTGGGAAAGATTGAGGGCAAAAGAAGAACAGGACACCAGAGAATGCGGTGGCTAGATGGAGTCACTGAAGCAGTAGGTATGAGCTTAAATGGACTCCAGAGGACAGTAGAGGACAGGAAGGCCTAGAGGAACATTGTCCATGGGATTGCAACTAACAATAACAACAAAAAAGTCTTCACAACTTTTTCCCTCACACCTCCGCAACTCCTCTCACCTCCCCTGACTTCACCTCTCAGGTGTAATAGGTAAAAACTTCCCACTGTGAAAATTGCAACTTCATCTAGACCACGGGTGTCAAACTGGCAGCCTGTGGGCCAGATGCAAGCCACACCAATCCCAGCTCCACCAAGGCAAAAAATGTCACAATAAGTCACTTGATGCAATGGAGTTTGACACCCAGGATCTAGACTTCTGTAATGTAAATCTTCACATAGATTAAAAACAAAAATTCTATTCTCAAAGTACATCATCCTGGTTGCCACACTCATTTATCATTAGTACCCTGCCCACTGTGATCATTACTCCCTTCCTCAAATATTAAGGTAGATGCTGGTCATCAAAATTTCTCACCTCTAATTTACAGTGTAATCCAGCGGTGTCAAATTTAAGGCCTGGGGCTAGATCCAGCCTGTGGGATCAGTGGTGGGATTCTACTGGTTCGCACCAGTTCGGTAGAACTGGTTGTTAAATAATTAAGTAGTTAAGCAGTTCGGAGAACCGGTTGTTAAAAGAAATCTCTTTTTTGTTTTTTTCCACTGTACAGGGTTAATCCTGTAAGGAATTATAACATCCGGTGTTGTTTCCTAGCCTAATCTTTATTGCCCAGCTTACAGAAATGGCTTCTCTGGCAGTATGCCTAGACTTACTGTCACTTCTGGGTCCGGAAGTTCTTTGAGGTTTTTTTTTTCTTGACTTCCTTAAAGGGGAAGGGTTGTTTTAAACTTTTTACACTGCTGTTGGGAGGAAATACTCCCCTGTTGGAGATCTTCCAACCAGGGTGCAATGATCAGCACTTTGAAGAAATAATTGCATAATGAAGCAGAAGCTTTTAATGACAAGGAACTAAGATAAGTGACATTCAGCAAGGCTTCTTGGCTAGCTAGAAAGATTGACATTCAAACGTGAGTTTACATACCCTTTCTGACTTTTGGTCTAAAACTGTTTTTTTTGGTGAAGTTTAATTCTGTGCTTAGTGATGTTTAATCCTGTGTTTAGTGATGGATAATTTTTCCTATTCAGCTTTGTTTGGAAGGAAAAATGTTAATCTTTGTTCCTGAAAAGAAGCAGCTTTGGAAATCTGACTAATCCTGTGTCTATTTGTTCTGGTAATTGGTTTAACAAGCAACAGACACTCTGCTTGCTCCTTTGCTTCATTCTGGAGAGTTTAAATGACGTCTCTGCTAAAGGGTTTCACCTGGCTGCTGATTGTTGTCATTGCATTTTAACTATTTTAATTCCTCAAGGTGCTCTGGAACCCTTCCTGACTTGTAACTCCAGTTTGCAAGTATTTCTAATCTAATGATTGGTATTTAGAGCAGCTTTTTGCAAGCAAATAAGCTTTTTGTATTTTTGTACAGGTAATCCTTGATTTACAACAGTTACAATGGCACTGAAAAAAGTGACTTATGACCATTTTTCACACTTATGACCATTCCAGCAAACTGTCATTAGGGGAAAGAAGCAATGCCACATGACCACCTGGCCGCACCCACCCGGTCACATGAAACACCACAGCTGTGAAATGAGTGACACGGTTGTTCAGAATGCTGCAACGGGCATAAATGTGAGGATGGTCATAAGTGTGAGAACCAGTCAAAAGTGCAAGGACCGGTCAGAAATGACTTTTTCAGCACTTTGAGTAGTCCCTATACACATAGCCATGGCCACGTGGTCACATGATCAGCTAGCCACACCCACCCGATCACATGACCTCCAAGCCATGCCCACCTAAATAAACCACGCCCACAGAACCAGTTTTTAAAAAAATTGAATCCCACCACTGCGTGGGATGCTTAGATTGGGCCCGCTGTTTCCAGGCCCACCCTGGAAACAGCGAAACACCAGCTCATGGTGCCTCTGCTAGTGAAAATGGAGCTTAGAAGGGTCACTGCAGCCCACCCAAGCTATGTTTTTGGCCATGACAGCCTCCTGCAGCCCTCTGCCAATGAAAATGGAGCTGAGGTGGGCCTTCTGCGGCCTCCCCAAGCTCCGTTTTTGCTGGTAGAAGGTTGCAGGACACCGTCACGGCCAAAACTGGAGCCTTGATGAGTCTCATCGAGCTGGCCATGCCTACCCTGGCCACACCCCTGACCATGCCATGATCGAGTTTGAATAATCCATTGAGTATTACAAATGTGTGTTGTAGGAGAGTTGTATTAGTTTGTAATAGCAAAAAAAAAAAATCAGAAAAAGACTGCTGGTCCCTTTCCCAACCAATGAATTTTATCAAAAGACATGCAACTTGTGAAAATTTATGCCTTTCAAAAAACAAGTCCTTAGTCAGGAAAGATGTTACCAGACCTCTTCTGAAAAGTGGGCATTCTAGAAAGACAGGTGTTGGTTCCAAACCAGTGGCTCTTAATTCTATTGACGTGTCCAGAAATATTGCAGTTGGTAAAATAAACAGAGTGCAAATGCATTTGCAGGGATTACTGGTTTCATGGTATATCTTCAACTGTATTTATTGGACAAACTGTTATTCCACCCTTCCAGTAAATTCCCTGTGCATCTGTGCATGGTTTTGTGTAATTAGATCACCCTTTTAAACGTTCATCTTGATGAGCAACTGTTGTAACTTGCTGTAACAGAGTCTGTCTTAACAACAATAAAGCAGGCAAACCCAAACACAAAACAGCCAGCAGTAGTTAATTGTGGAATTTGTTAACAACTCATGACCAAACCATTTCTCACCCTGAGTGGGAAGCGCCTACATACTTCTATTAAGCAATAGTTCAAAAACTAAGCAATCATTGTGCATATCTCTTTAACAAGAAGAAACAGAGAAGTAACTCCTCCTACAGGATGTTGGCTTCCAAAGGAAAAAGGAGACTTGGAACTCATATAACCTTACTTCTGCAGTGCAACTGAGCTTTTGCTTTCTGTTTTTACTTCTCTCAACCTCAGAATTGGGCTCTCGTTGCTAGGAGTTACTAAGAATTTTAGGATGGCCCAGCAATTTGTAGCTAGTCATATTGCATCTGATAAAGTGGTTGTATTTGGAAAGAACAGTTGCCCTTTCTGTAACAGTGCACTAGATCTTCTGAAACAAATAAATATCAAGCCTGGCCACTTGGAATATATTGATCTTACAAGCCAAAAGAATATGGATGCCATTCAAGACTACCTTATGCAGTTAACGGGTGCCCGAACGGTGAGTTTCCTTTAAAAACAGAGTGAAAGAAGAATGTTATAACTAAGAGTGAGATCATGTGTTTTGCCTCTGAGTATATAAGGAAAAGGTCTCTGTTTTCATGTGGCTGTTTTCCAATAATATAATCCACATAATATGTTCTTTTAATAGTTGAACTGTTGGTACAATATTGCTTTTCCAACAAGCTGAAATGTGGATGAGGAAATAGCTGAATAATTATCTGCAACAAAGTCACCAGCTATAGGATTTGTGTCTGGATCACATTATGTAGGTGGATACAATGAGTTTTGGGCTGCATTCCCACATATAAATGGGTTTTATTTCGAGCTAGTTTTATTTGTTACGAATCAATCCAGCTTCTGCAGTTTGTAAACTCTGGTTTGGGTTTAGTGAGATGTGATAAATGTCAATAAACTTTGAGATTGCAAAGGGAAGCAATACTGAGCTCTTACAGCTGTTAAGCAGAAATATGGGTTGTTCATAATCTTTTAGCCTAACAAAGCTCAGAAAAATGGATGAAGTGAGTTAGATGCTCTTTGTGTCTAAATATAGCTTGTTTCTTCATCTGGTTCCTCAGAATGTAAAGTGCTCAGAGCAGTGCTCCCTTCTGTCTTTGCAAAATCCTTACCTGGTGTCTTAGACTGGGAGAGGTAACATTTGAATCCTGGATCTATCTTTGGAAACAGCACTATTTAGGGACCAGAATGCAATGTCTCTTTGAAGTTACAGGAATATAAATGACTATAGACAACCTATGATGTATTGAGTTATTCTTTCAGAGATAAACTGAGTAAACCACAGCTGGGGGGTGGGGGACACACAATGGGAAAGGGAGTAACTTCTGACTTCCTGATTAAGATTTGCTTGTGGGAAGCTGGCAGAGAATATAAGAAATCATTCCTCCTCCTCCTCCTCCTCCTCCTCCTCCTCCTCCTCCTCCTCCTTAGTTAACCTGTGGAATTTCCTGCCCCTTTCCTTGTGGGGGAGGGAGAGAAAAGGACTGAGGACTATGAGGACAACTGCATCCCCACTCCCTATCCCTCCAGGGAAGAATCACCCATTGACTGATAGCATCCCCCAGTCAGCCCTACCTTACCAGCAAGCATTCAACTCACTGCCTTGTCCTTCCCTCACTGCCCTCACTATTAAGAGATTTCAAATGTATGTCTCAATTCCAAAGCAGTCAATCACTCTTGCCTGTTGGGCCTTACCACCAACCAATTCCACAGCAGCCAGAAGGGGGCAAAAAAGAGGGCAGGGATATAAATCTCCCATCTTCTCTTACACTGTGTAGCTATGGTTTTGGGGAAAATCTAGTCCCAAATGTAGTTGGAAGAAGCAGTGATGCTGAAGCAGCAGCAACTTTGCCAAATTTCAATCCCATGGTAATAGTGGGTCCCGCGTTTTGGTTGCATTTTTAAGTCAGCCCATTTGTGGTATGTTGATTCAAAAATTGTAGCACTGTGATGCACCTATTTGTCTAGTTGAAGGTTACAAACCCAGAGTTTTAGTAGTATATAAACTAATATATTGTTTTTATCTTTTGCAAGACAACTTTCTCAGTGATTATTATGGGAATTGTCTGGGATGGCAAACCTTTTCCAGATTGAATCCCCAAAATGCAATGTGTGCGCAGTCCCCCATATGTGCCCTGCCCCCCTGCGTATGCACGCTCGGGAGGTCTGCACAGCCCCCCACATGCATGGCCTGCCCACACATGCTCTACACATCCATGGCAGAGACCCAACAACCAGCTGGCTGGTGGGATGTGCACATGCATGCGCAGCAGAGCTGAACTGGGGCAACGGGTCGCGTGCCCACAGAGAAGGCACTGCATGCCACCTGTAGCACGTGTGCTATAGGTTTGCCATCATGGATCTAGTGAATGCTACACTGATAAACATTCACATATTACTGAGTAAGTGGAAATATCATTTGGTGAGGGAAAATTGTGGTTGCTTTTTCCTAGTCCTAGTCCAATCCTAGGTGCATTACTTAGAACAGTTGAAAAGTCTACAAAATAACATTTTGTTTGTGGAAAATATAGTGTGTTTACTCCATAATCTTGAAAGTTCTACAACTTAACCATGACTAGTATGCAATGAAATAGAGAATTTGAAATATTCCAACACAGCAGACATAATTAATAGGAAAATATCACATATGTGTTCTGAACCAGCTGCATTGCATATAATAAATTCTCTATTATATAAGGATAAAGTTCCATATAAATTTATTTTATATTGCAGCAGAGAAAACAGAAAGCCAGATTCCTATTTCCTGTTTACAGCTATGTAACTAAATTGTTTCTTTATATGCAAAGCAAGAGCCAAATAGATTCTCTGCCTTCAGAACACAATACATGACAAATAGGCCTGGGGCATTTCAGCCCCTCCCGAGAATAGCTCCAAGCAACTAATGTGAAAACTTGATACCTTTTTTTACTCTCGCTTAATGGTTGAAGTATCCCTTCCCCTGGCTTGTCCCAAGAAAAGGAGGCATTGTAGAGTGAAAGAAGCGAGTTTCACTAAATAAATTACTGCATGTAAAAGGCATAAGTGCACTGTGAGTGAAAATGAATCTACGAAGCATCTCCTGTGTAAGTCTTGTAAAAATTGAAGCATCTTTGGCAAACTATGGTAATTCTGAACTTTATTCTGTTTTCTGAATCAAGTTTATTTAAAATCAACAATTTGTGTTACAAAATAGAATGCCATGAATGTAAAAAAAAAAAAAACTGACGCTAGTTAAATGGAGCAGAGTCCCAAAATCAAAAGCATGGCTCACTTCCTTCCCATTTTGTTGCTTGGCTTTTGTAAGCTGATTTTAAAATGTTTTGACCTCCTTGGTAATTATTGAAACAGGGCAACAAAGATGTTTCATAGCAGGCAGGTATTTCTTCTTTGGCACAAAATTTGAGAATCAGTTTGGTGTAGTGGCTAAGGTGGTAGCCTACAAACCAGGAGATTGTGAGTTCTAGTCCTGACTTCACAGGAAAGCTGACTGGATGATTTTGGGTCAGTCACTCTCTCTCAGCCCAACTCATGTCACAGGGCGGTTGTTGTGAAGAAAAATAGGAGAAGAAAGGAGTATTAGGTATGTTTGCTGTTACTTTTAAAGTAATAAAGGTGGGATAAAAATCTATAAATAAGTAAAATTTGAATGATGAATCTTATGACAGACCGACTGTTGTAGAGATAGTTCAGTTTGACTGCTTTTTATCTCCATTGCAAAATATTTAGAGTTTTTCAACCCAAACTATATATTTTGTTAACAAAACAAAATATATAGACTTTTACTTGAAGCCCTTCTAAATCTATGTTGAATTGCAGCCCCTATAATCTCAACAATGTCAAATTGACTGGGGATTATAGGAATTATGTGGCATTTTTAGAGAATTACTAAATTGAAAAATGTGAAGTTGATGCAGGTACAGCTATATGTAATTCTAAGAGTTCTAAACAAGCAAGTTAAGCTGCCTTGGGTTCTCCATACCCCATTTTCTTCCATCATTACACTGAATGCTTTCTGGCATATATCAGAGACAGGAAACCAGCTACTAATTTGTCTGGCCCCAAGGGATGAGCAATTTACTTATTATTATGGTGGTTGTTTTTTGGTTTTTTTTGTTTGTTTGTTGTCTTTATGTTCTTACTGTTTATTTATTTTTTTAGATTTTATAAGTCACCCAGAGTCTATTGGAGTGAACAGCCCTAACACATTTAAATAATAATAAAATCTCCAGGCTTATTTTATTGGCATGACTTTTACTCGTAGCTAATGATGCAGCTTTTAGCCTGCTCCTTTTTCTTACCTTATCATTTGTTACTCTAACAGCAATATTTAAAGTTTGTGTTTCATGATGAGACAGAAATCTAAAGAGATTTTGTCTGCTGAGTAATACGTTATGCTTGCTTTCTAGGTTCCTCGAGTTTTTATTGGGGAAACATGTATTGGTGGTTTTACAGATCTAGATGCTCTAAACAATAGCGGAGAACTTTCTGTCATGCTAAAGAAGATTGGGGCTCTGTGAAGGTAAGCATCTAGGTGTGGTTCCAATTAATGTAATGGGATAGAGAAAATCAATATTCCCTTTGAGAAAACTATCATTGGAGAGAGGCTTTTTACTTATAAGAATGTGCAAAGTCCCCATATACAAATAAGCAGCATGTTAGTGCTTGCTTTTGCAGATAGCTTAGTGCACAGAACTACACCCAGGCAGTTGTATGAAGGCTGAGTTGCTTTGATGCTTAGCACATTAGCACCTTACTATAAAACGGAGTTGTCAAACTCGCATTGTCACAGCCGTATCACATGATGTATCGCAACTTTTTTCCCCTTCGCCAAACAGGGCATGGATGTGGCCAGCTCGTGACGCATCTGGCCGTGGGCCGTGAGTTTGACAGCCCTGCTATAAAACATGATTGGCCCTTGACTAATATATATATGTTTACTACCCTACTTTTGCCTTTTCTTGGAATTCAATTGGCTTCAATGCAATACCCTCCAGATGTTAGCCTGATCGTTCCATTACTCCAATAAGATTTATCGGGACATAAAGATGGCATAGGCTAACTGTACTAACTTTGAGTATTCTACAGAAGTATGTAGTTCCTGGCATCCTGTAGAGCAGGGTTATGCAACTTTTTCAATAAAGAGGTCAGAGTTCCTTCTTACATCTTGTAAAAGCTATATATCTATGGAGATTCTCAGTTATCCAGGTCACGGTTGTCCTGAAGGTGCTTTTTCAAGAGGCAACTGGACTTTCTGGTTTTTCTTTGAGGATGTTTTGCTTTTCATCCAAGAAGCTTCTTGTATGAAAAGCAAAACTTCTTCAAAGAAAAACTAGAAAGTCCAGGTGCCTCTTGAAAAAACACCTTTGTAGAAGCCATGTTAGATGTCATGACATCACTGAACGGGCAACGGTTGACCTTTTCAGTTTCTTTGTCTCTCATTCTCTCTCCTCATTTGGAAGAGGTTTGGATGTTAAACTGGCAACATGGGAGCTGTTAAATCTTACAGAGATTGCGGCATCTATTTTGTCTCCTAAATCACTACAGCAATTAGAAGCATTTGCCTAATTCATAGTGAGATTCACTAATTTTAAGCTGTGCAGTGAATATCCCCAAGCTTTTAAAATATTAAATATGCTTGAACTATTTGCAACTTTCTAGCATTAGCAACGAGAAGATGAGCCCATGAGATGAACATTGGTGGGCCTTTACTCCACCTTTGAGTTATTCTCTCCTCCCAGATTAATACTTTCTAGTGAGAGTTACAAGAAGCAGACAAAAATCATGTACATCCGGAAGGAGAGTTAAAGCAGAGAGAACAATCATACTGTGGGACTGTTCCTTGAAACCAAACAAGAATTTTTGAATTAGGATTAAGATATTGTTTATATTTCAGGGCAGAATGTGAGAGGTGCCTAATTTTGCATTTTCTAATAAAAATTAAAATTGGGTAATCTCCACTTTCCACATTTCACAAGTACTTTGTCAATTAAAATATTTGTTGATACTCTTCTCATACTGTGTTTTCCTGAAAATCAGACCCTGTCTTATATTTTTTTTTGAACTCCAAAATAAGCGCTTGGCCTTATTTTTGGGAAGGTCTTATTATTTTTGGGCGTGTGGAGCAAGATGGGGCTCTTCTTGCCATTTTACCTGATTTCCAGCTCTGCGTTTAAATATTTTTGGGGAGGGCTTATTTTCAGGGGGAGGCTTATTTTAGTGCATAGGCACAAAAGCCCGATTGGTCTTATTATCAGGGGAGGTCTTATTTTCGGGGAAACGGTATTATTTGGTTAAAAATCTGTAATATAAAGAAAAGTTGCTGGCAAAATAAGGACATTAAGAAACATTGCAAACAAATTCTATCTATCTATCTATCTATCTATCTATCTATCTATCTATCTATACATGCATACACACACACCATGTGCATATAAAATTATCAAGTTCAGTTATCAAAACATAACAGATGTTAGAAATTAAGGAAAATTTTGATCTATGAGTACCCAAAGTACCTCAGCATAACATACTGTAAGTATACTGAAATATTAAGCACTTACCTCTTCTCTTTTCCCTCTCCATTCTTTTTCCTTTTTATGTTGTGACTTTTCCAACTGCAAACTAGAAAGCAATTATTGCCTTGTTTTCATTAACCTATAAACTGCTTTGGCAATCTTTAACTCAAGAGCAAAGAAAACAAATACTTTAATAACAGCTGAGTGTGTATCAGTGTTTCTTAAAACAAAGGTATCCTTTAACATTCAGCTCATTTTTTTAAACTTGCTCATTTTCCTTTGTGTGGAAACTCTTTTAACCTTTTTTTTTTTAAACTTTCAGAGCAACACTAACTACAGGATGAAATTACCCTGAAGCTGCACCTACAGGATTTGGGATTAGATTAATTGGGTGTCCCCTCATCTTCACCCATTTTGTATTTCTGAAGGGAGGCAATACAAAAAAATAGTTTTGCTTACTCTCTGGCTTTTAAGACACACCTTTACCGTCCTTTGATACCTTGTTAGTATGACTATTTCTCTGTTAATAAAGTACATATGACCAGAATGAATCAAAAGAGTATTTGTTTCTTTTATTGTCATTTGAGCAATTAGTTGCCCTCTACTCATCTTTTGTTCAAAGATGAACAAAAGAGTTCATCTTTTTATTTATCATTTCAATCTATGTGGCTGTCTATACATGACTCTCTGTGCTTTCTCTTTTTTTAATTACTTCTGTCATTTACAGCTTTCTTTGAATCTCTGCAATTCCCCTCCCCCTTTCTCTTTTTTATCTCATATTTAAAAGGTTTCTTGACCTTATTCCAAAGTTTGAGAATTCCTCTTGTAAATCGGGTCCTATATAATTCTTCAGTGTTAATGGGCCAGACTATCTCTCTTTGATTCAGCCAATATAAGGGACATAAGGGATAAGTTTTTTTGATACCTAGAACTATTTTATGATCACTTATGATAGTTGGGCACATTGTAAGAAGTCAACAATGAGCAAAAAACACACGACGAGTTTAGAAATAAGTATGTCTTAGATTGATGGCCCTCTGGTAGAATTTTTGCAGACTCAGTAATAAAAGCTAATAGTTGAGCATCTGGTAGTGTTTTCCTGTTCCTTCTTATAATGCCAAGGAACACCTGAGATGATACAACAATCAATAAAAATTAAGACAAAAGTGCTTTTTTGACATTCTTTGAGCAAATTTGGGGACATTACTCCGAAAGAAGTAATTAAGAAGAAATTCTCCAGTTATTTTCCAAGGGCAGAAAAATAACAGCAGCACAATTACAGGAAAAATACAATGGAAGGGGAATTCCCTTATGATTTCATCCTATAGGATGTAATAAAATCCAGGAAGCCAGAAAAAGGGCAGATCCTGGAACAATTATTGCAAATTGCCTAGCATGCTGCTCTTACCTAAGAAACCATTCCAGTCATGAGAATTTCTGATTTTTGTCTCCTTTAAAAGAATTTTTAAAGCAAATTACTTTTGGTCAGGTTGAAAAGGTGCAGATTTTGTTTGGCCAGTCCTAGTAAATGATATACAAATCTTATGACATAACTTGTTTACTAAGGCTGTGGTATATCAAGAGATACATTTATATTTTAATAGGGGCAACTTCAATTCTGAAAAGTTAATTTCAGAAAAAAAGTGCATTCAAATGTATTACTAGATTTATATCTTGCACCCTTCCCAACAGTCTAAGTAGATCAATATTATAATCCAAGAACGTTAAATGCAATGATAAGCCAATTACTAATTAAACTGACCTTTGAACTGTAGTGCTGATGTAAAATACTGTGTATACTATGGACAACCAGAGTAACAAGTTTTAAATTGTATATAACCAGACACATTACTAGAAACTATAATCATAAGTATCTGATTTACTTTGGCCATGTTATATGTGCAAATTCATTGGAGAAGTCAGTGATGCTAGGAATGATCAGTGGACAAAGAAGGAACAAACAAGCACACTGGTTTGATAACATTAAATCTTATGCAAAGTTGAAAATTCAACAATTAAAAGAAGCTGTGCTTGATAGGGTAGCCTGGAGAGCATTTGTCTACAAAGTCACCAAGAGTCAAATCCGACTAAATGGTTCAAAACAACAACTTAAACTGACAATGAAAACCTTTGAAATCATTTTCTACACAAGAATTACTCTGCTTCCCATGCCTCCAGATACATCCTGCTTTCTTATATTTACAATCTAAAGGAGCAGAGCTAAGCTTCAGTATTAGCTTCTGTTTTTTTTTTTTTAAAAAAAATCAGGTTTAGCTGCAAGATGTCAAAATTAGATATTTGTCTCTGTTGTGGTAGAAATAGTTCTTCATTTGTCTTTAGCAGTAGAATTGATTTGTCTTCATCCACTTTAAAATAGATAGGCATCTTATTATAGCTTCTCCAGTTGAGTGCACTTCAGAGATTGCATTTCAGTTCTCGCAATTCTTTTAATATCCTGGCTGGCTTTTTCTTTCATCCTTACATCTAACAAATGTTATTTTTAATAGAATTTTGTACTTTTGTTAACCATAAAAACAGTTCATTAGGAAAGCAACCATCTCGAATGATGGAAGAATTTGAAACCAGTGCTGCCTCCTGCTGGGGAGACTAAGCATAATTTAAATAATTAAATAATTTCAGCATTTGAAGATTTAATGTGATTTTCCGTAGTAAAATAACCATTAGTGCTTTTTTTAAAAGTATGTTTAAATATGTATACACAATACATTTGTTTAAAGTGTTGCTTTTTAAAAGGAATTACATTTCTGTTACAGAAAATGTAAAATTATATGAACAAACCAAGTTGAAAAGAAGATAAAGACAGTCCTTCTCAAACTTCATTTCATTTGTTACTTACGTAACAAATTCTCATGTCCTTACATATTTAGAAGTGAAATTCAATAACTACAGTGAAGTATATATACATTCAAATTTGCAACATGATTGTGCATATAGATGATGTCAATTTCTGATCTCCTAGGGCAGTGATGGCTAAGCTTTTCCGGACCGAATGCCCAAAGCGCATGCCCAAACCCCCAAACTGCAATGCAGGTGTTGGCCCCACACATCCCCCACCCCCATGCATGCATATGCAGCCACAAACATGAACCCCGCCCCTGCACATGCATGCACGGCAGAGACCTGAAGACCAGCTGGCCTGTGGGAGGCATGCAGGCATGCATAGTGGAGCTGAACTGGGGCGACAGCTCACGTGCCCAGAGAGAGGGCGTTGTGTGCCACCTCTGGCATGTGCGCCATAGGTTCGCCATCACGGTCCTAGATGTTCATCAAACACACAATCTGATCCTGCTTTTGCATACAATTGTGTAGATTTTCCAATCTATTGAGATACCTGTTCGGCTACCAAAAAAAAGCTGGCATATTTTGAATATTGTTTCCCATATTTCTGCACAGAATTAGACCATAAAGTGACACAGACCGCTTGGATTTCTCAGTACAGTAATGATAAGCATTAATATCAAATGAGTTTTGAAAGGTTTTTTATTACTTGATAAGCATATTTTCTTGTCACAGTTCAGGCATTTATGAAGCTTTTTTTAAAATGTTATTTTGAAAGGAAGAGGCCATTATTTTAAGTGTTGCTAAGTAGTATAATAGCAGGTTCCTTTTTGAAGCTGTTGTCATTAGATACTGGTACATGTAATTGGTGTAGAAAATAATGGATTTTTAACAACATAAACCTATGGATGCTTTTTAGCTTCTTCTCAGCTCTGTTCTGTCTTTACAAGTAAATGCATGATTTAAACATAAACCGATAAGAACATATTTATTTTCTGCTCATGGGAATATATCAAGTTATAATCTTAAAAGGTTACCATTTTTACCTTACTGTTACGGTCAAAAACCAACATAGATTTTGAAATCCCATTCGAAAAGTGCTGGAAAAGGGGAACAAAAATGATCAGAACTGAATGATAAAAGTTCAGAATGTCTGAGCATTTTTACTTTGGATAAAAGGCACAGAACATGGGGTAACTGAGGTACATAAATTAATGTATGGTACAGTGTCATGTACCATATTTATCATTGCAAGGATGATGGCCACTCACTTGTATTGCTTTCAAAGGGGCTAAAATAAATTAAACTGGGTCAATTCATAACTATTCTGGATTGGAGGCAGGGTATTTTCAAATACCTGTGGTTGGAAAAGTAAAAATAGGAGAGAAGAATGTCACCATCTCCTGTTTACAAGCATAAGAAAGGAGTCTAGTTGGCCATCATGCGAAACGAAATCCTGGACTTTTTCACCCTTGATATGAGAGGGAGGGAGGGAGGGAGGGAGGGAGGGAGGGAGGAGAGAGAGACAATATGACAAAGGGTCTATTTATCTTTCATATACAGGTGTAGTCAGTCCTTCAGTTACAACTGTAATGAAGCCTGCCAAGGTTTTCTATGGGCCGGTTTTGCAGAAAATTGCAAGTAATTGCTGGTTTTGGGGAAAATACCACGATTACAGGACATTGCAATAAATGCATGCTGAAGTGTGGTCATATGACCCTTGGGAGAAGTGGAGGTCAGAACTTTGAATCCAGGTCATCTATACCCCCAGGGCTGTCCTTCAGAACTTTGCACGGTTGCTAGGCAACCAGTCACAAGTCAAGAATTACTTCTACACCTTACGGGTTAGTCAGCCTTTTCACTACTTACTTGTTTGACTGAATAAAACTTTTGTCTTTATGATTAAGTTTTAATATCACTGGACAGAACAGTTCACAAAATATGCAATTTTATAGGCTACCATTCAATCCATGCAAAGGAATTTGTATCAATAGGGCATCTGTCATCTTCCTTTAAAGACATCCCTAAACTCATTTTAACTGAGAGCAATGTCAGGATTGGCTGAACAGAATTTTATTTTTTAAGAAAAACACAGCTCTCTCTCTCTCTTAGCCCAAGGTAGGAAGCAATGGCAAACTGCTTCTGAACTCTTACTGGCAGTGATCAGGAATCAATACTGGCTTCAAGACATTAAAAAAATGGAAATATAAGGCTGTGCAGTGCTTCAGATATACCTATGAACAAATGAAGCCCTGAGTCTCCAACTCAGAAAGATTGCCAAATGCTGCATTCACTTTTCTGCACATTATGACATACATTTTCCTAGTCAAAAGCTGCAGCTTTGCATTGCCAGTCAAACACGTACAATTAAGCATATACAACATATATTTTTTTCTACTTTAAATGCTAAGATCAAATCAAATACAGACAGCCTAAAAAGCGTTTGGACTGCAGCTATTTAATGGATAGTCACATGAAATAAGCACGTAATAAAAATGTCATATTACAAGGAATTAAATAGCATAATTAAATATTATGAAATTAAGAACCTGTTAACCTGTAAAATTATTACATACCCAACACATGCCAAAATAAAGGGGCTTTTTTTTGCAGCGAAGCCACAATCATTCATATGATAAATTTCAACAAACCATTTTAACTGCAATTGTAAGACTGCATCTCTGTAAACTTCCATGCTGGCTTGATATTGACATTTATTCATTAAAAATAGTAACAGTGCAAATAGAAATGCTTTTCTTATAAAAATAGATTTTAAAGGAATGCATTCAATATGTGATGTGTATATTGTAGATTACTACTTACCAATTATTGGATATTAATAAATATAATGCTATCAGAAATGTAGACGTTGCTGCAAATTATCTTTCACAATAGGCATAACTGTCCATTAAAATGTTTAAGAAATATAATAAATTACAACTTAATCCTATGAATTTGAAGGACTATGAATAGCTGTTATAATCTGAGAAGAGATTATACTGCAGTGCATCTGCATCCCAAAGAAACTATGAATACTCTTTGTCATTTTATGAGCTACTTTGCAAAACATGCCATTGCCATCCAAGGATTTGCAGGTTACTAGTTACTAGCTATGCATATCTGCAGGTGAATTCAAAGATGTTCAACAATACAGTATTCCTATCTATGTAAGAATTCATCAACATAAAGTACTCCATATGTGGCTTTCCATTCTGTCCCTATACAGGATTGTAACAGCATTCTTTAAGTCTCATTTTTTCTAAGTTGGAGAAAAATTAATATTTCTGCTTCATACTGCCATCTATAATTACCTTTGTCTACTACTGCTGCATTGGAATGTTAATATGTGAAATGTGTCATAATTATACTTATCAATTTTCAGAAAAAAGGAACATTTGCACTAAATCATAATCTTAAATCGTTGAGTCATTTGAAAAATTATGCCTAGATTTATAGATAAAATCACTAATTAAATATCAAATCAGTTTGTGATTTATTGTTGCTTTAGTACACAGAATCTTTGTGGCTGCTTATTAACAAATAGGCATTGTTATATGGGAATTTTCATTGTTATCATACTAGTTTTTAAAAATATATTACCATTTTTAAATTAAAGCAAAGGAACGGGTTATAAATTGATATTAATGTATCTATTTCCATGGAACTTACAGTCATACAAAAATGCTGAAAATGTTTTTAAGTTTCCTTAATAAAAAAATACACTGGTAGAAATAAATTAGTTGTAGTATCCTACTTGGCATTTTAAAAAGAATACAAAACATTATATAAAACATTATTTATAAGAGCCACTGTAATATATGTGGGTGAAGCAGCACATTGTCTCTGAAAGTGTGTGCTATGGGTCAGATAGTTCCTGATTCAAATGTTGCTTCAATTAACCATTGGGACATTCTAATGCCATCTTTGTACATATGGAGGATACAATATGGAGGTCTATGTGGGTTGTAAAACTTAACCACATATAAAGATAGAAAATACTACAATCTTAGTAATAATGTGCACCTACATAAAAATGGGAGGTACAAAATCCTTAGAAACTTGGTCAGATCAGTCCCATTGTCTAAATACAGCGCAGACCTATCCGGGAAAATTGACAAGAATGCCTTAATGGATAAAATATGTCTGGGGAAAATGGGCTTGCAGCACAGCCCCTAGTTGAGTTTATTAAATTCTTCAGTTAAATGAGAAGGGAATTATAGAAAGGACTCAGTGGATTAGTTCCTTATGCCCCAAAAGCATAAAAGATCTGGATCCATATGATTGGAGTATATAAATTTAATATTTCCTTCTTTTTCCCTTGGCCTCTCACGTACTAAATATAGGAAAGAAACTATAGTACAGCTTTCAAGGATGAATTAAATATATACCAACACACAAGGCCACTGCTTGAATTTACACACACCTTTTTAGGAATAATGTTCTTTTCAAAATTGTGAAATGATTGTTAAATTATTATCTACCTGGTGGGAAGAATTTAAAATTGTTATTGTCAGAATACTGTAAATGGGTTTTTTATGCAAAAAAAGAAACTTAAGAAAAGACTTTTATATATATGCAATTATACAGGAAACAATACCAAAATATTTTTCAAACCTAATTTTGTTTTACAATACCTAGAAAAACCATACTGGAACTTTTTTTACTATACAAGATTCCTCAGTGAGGGGAAAGTTTAAATAATTTTCTGAAGAGATTTTTTTTTCAGAAATTTGATGCAGATTAGGATGAGGTACTTTTTAAATTCCAAAATAGAATCTTCTTTTTACAAGCTCTGTGTTTTTACAAAATATAAAATTTCTAAAAGCTCATAAATAACTTACTAAAATCTTCAAAGGAAATAGCTAAAAAAAGTGAATAATGAATGAAGAATCTCTCCTTCAAGCTCCTGGAATCCTAGATACATAACAGGCTAACAAATATTTTAAATTAGTTCACATTCCTCCAAAAATTTAAAATAGTATAGAATCAGACCTAACAATACAACTGAAATTCATCTTAGTAAATACATATGTTACAATATGTTTCACATGCTTTTAAACAGTACCATGGTTATTCATTAGCAAGTGCAACATTTCAGCTAAATATCAAATTTCAGTTGTAAGATTTCTGAAGCACAGCTTTCAATCATTCATAAATAAAGATCATTTTTTTATTTTACATTATTAGACAATGACATTTCCGAGAATGAATGTAGTTCCTGTACTCCGCAAGCTGTCTCAGGTACATACTAGAAGGCCATCTGTGCATCTCTATGAAATTGCGTTCTTCCACTGAAGAAAAAAAAAACCAAAGTATTGTATATCTTTTTAGTACTAGAAGGTTGCTTATTCAGCCTAATAAGTCTGAAAGTCTAAGACATTTTTCTTTACAAGCCAGAAATTGGTGTGGTTTACCTTATCAAAGTATGACTGATGCTTCCTCAGTCTGACAAGATGACAACATTTAACTGAAGGGGCCTGGAGTGTACCCACTCAGCCTGACGGTATTGGGATGGGTAAAAGCAATTGTGACAGGTGATACTGAAAATAATCAAGGCCCTATATCATGAAGGATTTTATAGGTAATGACTAACCTTGAACTGCACCCAGAAGCTGACTGGTAACCAATGCAGTTCATGTACCAGCTATGGCATGGGCATGAGAGGAAGGCAGCATACATATTTAAAAAAATATTAATATTAGTGTTCAATATTGCTTGTGCCCTGCCTCTTGAACCAGCTGTAGCTTCCAGATTATCACCAAGGGGAGCTCCATGCAGAATGTGTTGCAATAGTCTAATCATGAGATGACTAGGGCATGAGCAACCATTGTTTTGGGCCTGAGTTTCTTTAATCCCTCAAAGTTATTTTCCCCCTTACCAAGCTTTTTGGAGTCACCCCTGCAACCTTTGACAATTTTGGAAAG
The DNA here is from genome assembly GCA_030761175.1 of Masticophis lateralis. Taxonomy (NCBI): domain Eukaryota; kingdom Metazoa; phylum Chordata; class Lepidosauria; order Squamata; family Colubridae; genus Masticophis; species Masticophis lateralis. The sequence goes on from JAUDYJ010000002.1 coordinate 240,949,119, forward strand.
ATTTGTAAATCTTAAGAATCCAAGAAATTATTTCATGCAGTATTTGCAGAGCAAGCCTCCTTTGTACATTTAACTAAATGTAGAAAGACATTCGATTTAAAATTGGTGACAAGACAGAATCCTACCCTCTTGCTAAAGAATATCAATTTATACATCCATTTGATATGGAAAACAACATAATTTCTCTCTTTAGATAACATCAAGTTATTTAGGAAACAAGTTGTCAGTTACCTGAAAGATCTTCAAACTCAGGTTTCTGACTGAAGATTAAGTAATTAGAAGCAATAAAATGAAGCAGCCAATTTGAAAGACAATCCGAGTTATGAAACTGGAAAAAAGATTTAAAAATAAAAGAGTATTGGTACTATAGCAAGGAGTTGGGTCAAATACAGTAACTAGAATAAATATTTAATTTGTAGAAATATAGTGGTGGTCTAATGGTTAAGATACTAGGCTGTTGACCAGAATATATGCAATTTGATATCCAAGTACCATATGATGCTGACAGGATGATCTCCCATTCTTGCTCCAGCTCCTACCCACCTAGCAGTTTGAAAGCATACAAATGTGAGTAGATAATTCTGGGTTTTTTTAAAAAATGGGACTATTTAGGGAGCATTTCATATAGCCACATTTGCATTTTAAGCTTTTGTTTCTCTCTACCGTTCATCAAATTAAATTAGAAAGCTTCTGAATTAAAGCTTTCTATATTTCCTACAGTTGAGATAAAATACAGAATATATAACTTTATTGCAATTTTTTTGGTTTCTTCCATTTTCAGTGTTTTCTCTGTCTGCTACTTCTAAACAGACAGAAATGAAGGCATGACATATTTCTTAGAATTTAGTAGCATGCAACCCTATTGTACTAGAAATGTAAAATATTTCCGTTAAACTCAATTAAGGCATGTTTAATTATATTTAAATGTTTTCACCTTTATACAGTATGTCAATGTATTTTTGTGTTTTTATGACCAAACCACTATATGCATAATGCATTCTGTAAAGTTACAAGATGATACTGTATCTGCTTATATCTGATTTAAAAATAAATGCTTTATACATTTCAATTTTTTCAGATTACCCAGAAAACGTGTTTTTGGTTGCTTGAAATTTTACATTACTAACTGCTGCTATTAGCAGTCTACCCAGTAAGTGTGATAGAAGAAACCATACAAGACAGTAATTTGCATGAGAAATAATGTAGCATTATGAAAAGAACTTCAAATTAATTTTAGGATTGATGTCTTTCCACACGTCAGTTTTTTAATAAGGAAAACTGCAGTTTAATATTGAGCAATCCGCAAGTGGTATGTATTCCATCATATAAAAACGATCTTTACTTTCAAAATGAATCAGCCTTTGTTAACTACAGAAAAGATACAGATAAACAATATATCAACAGGGAGTACTTACTTTTGCTTTTTGAAGCAAGCTGACCACACTCAGGCTCGTAGATGTTAATTCTCTACTAGGCATGCTCTGGAGTTGTGTAATTATATAAAGCTCACAGATGTGCTGGAGCCTTGAAACCTGGTACATCTCAGCACATATTAAAAGTGACATGGCTTGCAGAATGCTGGCTGATTAAAATATCAAACCCAGATTAAAACTGATGTAATAATTATATACCAATTTACACATCGTATTATTTTGTAATACCTATACTACTGATTCAGAATTAGTTTTTTTTACACTGCCACTAAATATAATCTATTGTAAGAACACTTGAGATTTGATATCTGTGAAATAGACCTTCATTGCATCTCTTCAAAGTGGCTATGCCAAGGATGAATGTAATGCATGTTTAAATATGTTGCTTTCACTTATTCACACCCAAAAACATACATCAAAATCACTTGCAAATTAATAAACACAAAGTATCATTCCTAATATAAAAACAGGTTGTATAAAAACTATTTTATTCAACATACATGCCTTTTAGTCTCCTTATGTCTATTGGAATCTGTGTGAATGAACCAAATTTAAACCCATTAATTTTATTTCAATTAATAATGATTCAAACTTTTAGATATCTCATTTTAGAATAAACAGAATCAAGCTTTAAGAAGCACCTGTTTTGACTACTGTTGTTAATATGTTGCTGAGACATTTTACCATCATGTAATAATAAGTAACATGTTAAAATGTATTTATATCCAAATGCAAAAATCAATATATTCACAGCTCTCTGAAGAGCCAAGAATTCCTTTTGGAGCTATTACAGTATTTAATGCTATTCAAAACTAAATTTTAATATTTGCATACCTGGACAACAGGAGTCTGTATATAGATACTCTAAAAAAGATAGAAATGTATCTTTGGAAATTCCATAAACTGGAACCAAAAAACTATTTGATTCAATATAGTTGCCATTAAACATAGCAGCCATTACTTCACAGCGAGCCACCAGGACTGCTTTGTGAGCTGGTACTGTAGCACCTACAAGGAAAGAGGTTGGATGAAAACAGTACCATGGTAAGAAATAATAAGTATTATTTACAATTATTAATTAATAATTATAAATGTATCTGCTGCAAAATGCTTATAACGGCAAGACTGTTCAAGCATCAATGTTTCAAGAAAAGCATTGCATTTCAACTCAGAATGAGAATAAATGTTAAACTTGATTCACGATATTATACAATTGCCTTCCCAAATATCATAGACTGCGGCTATTTTGGGGCTGCAAATTTCCAGCCAGCAGGTCCCATGCTATGCTGACTGGCAAATCTGGGTATTACATTTCTAAAACATCTTGAGGGGGTATTTTGGATTGTTTTATTAACACTGCAACCATATACTGTAAATTTCAATGTAAATTTATCCTAGGTCAACATATATAGGAATTCAGATTTAATGGAATCTGTATCCACAATCCCTTTAGCATAAAATATTCTGATTTGTGAATCTATTCCAACTGCCTTTAATATATATGAAATTAATATCTTCTACTTGTTATTTGAGTGATTCTTGTTCAATTTGGTAGGATTTTTAAAGTAAATATACCAGTACTTAAAAATAAATCATACTATGGTTGAAAATCCATTCCTAAATAATACTACTCCTGTTCAAGATTTGTACTGTATTGCAAAAACAAACTGGCCATGGAAATGTCTATTCCCATTAATTAATACAGCAACAATGCCCAACACAAAGTCTACCTCTTTCTTTAAAACAAAATAAAGAATAGACTGAAAGACATTTATTTTGCAGGTGCAATGGAAAGCTCCAATTAAGCAAACTATTTCTTTGAAAATAAAATTGCCAAAAAGCATTTTGACATTTGATCTACTGTTAAGAAAAAAAAACCCCTTTCAACATTTCCTATTTTTTAATGCATTATTCTGCAGTAATATATTCTGGCAAGGTATTTATCTATAAGCACATTCACACATGGTATTCACTAATGACTCCTTAAGTGCCATCATCATTTATTCATCAAGGACAGAACAATATTTTGCATATCATATAAAAGTACTCCCAATTATCATCTTACATATTCAGCTGAACCTTATCATTATAATGGTTTTGGAACTAATATATTGTCATGTATCTGCCCCCGGTCTCCTCTCCAGATGTCAGTTCAGAGGAGGAGGGTGAGTTTGAGTGTGCAGAGAAAGGCATGAAACCGAGTGCTGGTCAGGATTGGGAGAATTCTAGCCTGATGATGCAGCCTCCACTGGGTTGATCGGACCAGCAACAGTCAGAGGCTGAGAAAGGGAGCCACAGCTGCATCAAGTTCACCAGGAGGCTCCAGGCAGGACTGGGAGCAATTGTTGCTCATTAGCAATGAGGTGGAGTCCACACCTCCTCCTGATCCAAGGACATGCAGGGCAAAGAGGAGACAGGCACAATGTCAGTCAGCTAGACTATTCATGAGGAGGCAACTTTGCCTCTCTTGAAGGGCTGCACTGGCATTGCCTACTTAACCCCGCCTTAGGGACTTGACTGCTTTTGCTGGAGTGATGTGCCCAGTTCTGCCCCTTGTGTGCTCGTGCTATGTATCCTGATCTGTTTGACTCATGGACTGCTTTCCTGGACTTTGTGTGTGCCCATTGGATTCGGCTGCCCAGTGATTTACTGTACTGAGCTTGGAATTTGGACTTGCGCAATGGGGGTGCTTTCTGACGACCTGTTTGGGGGAGGGAGTTGAATAAACACCTGTAGAACTTTTGCCATACATGCAGGGGGTAGCAGAGTAACACATTTATTTCTTGCCAACAATTCAGTCATCATAAATAATATGCAGTTTTCATTCATTTGTGCACTACATTCTCTCAGACCCACAAGATAGAACAAAGCAGGAAATCAACTGCACAGAAAGACTAAATTACCTTTATTGAAAGCAGAATATTTAAGTCTGATTGTGCTGACTCTTCCCTCATTGTCCCTCCTTACTTCTTATACTCCACTGAACCAGGGAGGTGTCTGCTTGAATCACTTTTTATCATGCTTCTCAAGTCTTAAAAATGTTTCACACTCATTTGCCTAAACAGCAGTTCTTGCCTATTTCTGTCAAGATCATCTTCCTTGTTCTCTACACATTCTTAAGATATGGGGCCTGGTGGCTCAAGATAAGGGGCCTGGTGGCTCAGCAGACTAAAGCATTGTGATTAACAGCAGCTGCCTGCAGTTACTGTAGGTTCGAATCTCAGCAAGCTCAAGGTTGACTCAGTCTTCCATCCTTTCCTCTAAATTGAGGACCCAGTTCGTGGGGGCAATAAGATGACTTTGTATAAAATATACAAAAGTATGAAGGCTATTGCTTAAAGCATGGTAAGCGTGCATAATATAAATACATATATAATATATATTATAAATTTTAATATATTATATAATAATATATAATATAATGTATATATAATAAGGGGCATGCATAAACATACCAACGTGCCTACTGTCCCTGTCCTAATGTCCCTATTTATTTGTATCCATTTCATATATTCATAATCATGTTTATATCTGTTATCTTATACATACTTGACAAAATAAATAAGTAAATACATAAATAAAATATCCAATTTCCTTGACAGGGTTGGTTGTTTTTTGTTTTTTTTGGGGGGGGGGGGCATTGTTTCCTTTCCCGGACTGAAAGAGACTGACTTGCTCAAAATCGCCCAGTTGATCCTCTAGTGAAAGGAAAGAATTATTTTCTCATTTTTATGTTAACATTGTTTCCTAATTAAGTCAAGAAAATGTTGCTTTAAAGGTTCAGGAGATACGTTAACATTATTTTATATTATTTAAAGAAAATATGAAAAAAACAGTGATACTTTATACCATACCTTGTATTTTGAACATGACATCAGCTAATACTGTTGTGTTAAAGAAAAGTCTGAGAGAGCTGTTACATAACTGTAGCGGTCTTTTTGACAAATAAGTTCTATAATTTTGTGAACCGTTAACCTGCAGAGTAAAAAGATGGTTAAATACATAGTGTTTTTTTAACTTAAGCTTTAAAAAAAATTTCTACCTATGCTGCTGCTATTATATCAAATGAAATCAAATTTATCTTTGGTCCTTCCACTTCAGTTTTATATATATCAGCTCTATTGCACTTGATCTCTAGAACTTCCTTAATATTTTTTCTACTATCATATTTTTGTCTGTAAACCATGGAAGACACAACCTCAGTGGACAATTATGATACAATATCTATTGTTAAGAATCAACCTTCCAAGGAGAAAGAGTGCTATAGGCAGAATCTTACCAACTAAAGTGTTTGTACATATTCCTAAATGAAAATCCAGGGAATTGGAAATCTAATTTCATAAAAAGATGTCCCTGAAAACAATGATTGAATGCTGGACTCTTAGCACACATAGAGGCTAATGAAACAGACTCAATGAACCCTATGAATTCAAAGGAACGCTGCCAACAAACTTGAGCACAGAGCTGGAGGCGGGGGTGGAATGTAATACAAAAAAGCACGAACTGAAGTGATGAAATTTACAAGCAGGCTTGAGACCAATTGGTGAAGGGTATAGTTAATATTGAGAAATACAAAGGCAAGAGAAGAAAAAAGTGTAAATCATTACTAACAATAGGAAGCTTTAGTACACTACAAACAAGCAGAGCCCAAGTCCTAAAAAGATAACATAAGGGAACTTGTAGGAAGGCAGTTGTGACAAAAGTCTTTACTATAGTAGTATTATTTCTGTAAAGTGCAGTTATTCTTCCACCTAGATCCCTTGGAAAATGAAAAACAGAAGAATTTGGCTTATAGGGAAGAATTTAGTTAATAATGTTATAATACCCATGTTTTAATTGGAGTTTTCCAGTCTTTCAATCAACACAATTCTCTTTTTCTCTCAAACCAAGTTATAATTTTTAGTGACAATGACAAACGTGTTTACAATGTCATCTCTCCTTACTTTGTTCAGTATTTTATTCAACTGAATTTATATTTCATTTTTCAGATTTTTTTTCTCTTATTATGCTGTATTCCATAGTCCATAGAACAGTTTTGATGTATGGCTTAACATATTGTTACTAATATAATATATTAATATTAATAACGTCAGATTTCCTCAAAACAGTATGCCACAAAATATTAGGTTAAATGTATCAATAGTTCTATCCAAACTATTTAAATTGGTATTATTATCTACAAGAATATATTAACTTATACATCAAAAGCGTCTGTTCTACTGACTGTGAGATAAAGGAGGATGCCATTTGTATTGGTCTCAACTTACTTCACAGAAAACTGGAATTATTTGAAAAGAAGTGGAGTGATACCAATACCTTCAGTCATCTCTGTACTTACATTTATTTCAAAAATTCATATTCTTTCCTTTTCACATTAAGGTAACATGAATGAAGTTGCAAAAGCTCTATGGATTTATACTTCTATTTCCAGTATTCATTAAATAGAATAAATGATCCTTATCAAGCAAATGCTTCTCCCCATTAAAAAGTACCTATTTACCATTAACTATGCAAATCTGAAAACTTTTAATTTGCTTTTTAGAATCTTAACAGTGCTCTCTTAATAAAAATACTAATACTTTTTCTAAATAAATATAAGCCTCACTTTTGAAAAATAAAAATCTCTTTATATCTTTTCTTATAATAAAAATAAGATATCAACTTGCCTTTCCTGGAATTTTCAAGATACATTTTACTCTCTCAAGAACAAGCTCAACATCCCCAAGATTCTTCAGTTTCTTTTTAATGTGCTCTTCCAATAGGTCCCATTGGAAAGCACCTAAAGATATGAAACAAGTACTTTTAAAATGGCACACAGGACATCACTTTTACATCACTTAGCACAAGGTATCTTTATTACCAATCTGATGTGTGTATGATCTCCCTTAATTATTGCAGCTCTGTTGCAAACAGTATTTAATTTTTATAGATTCCATTGCATTGTCACTGCATTTCACTGAATCTAATAAAAAGCAAATTTTACTCATTCACCCACAGAAATTTCACTGATAGTGTGACTGAGAGCACTGGCCCCTGCCATCATTTTTTTCAGAAGCAGCAATTATCTTCTTTTCTGCCAATTCAGTTGCTCATAATAGAAGGAAAACATCATTTCTTTCTCTTGACTGTTTGCAAATCTTTTATGGGGGGGGGGGAGGTAATGAAAACAAAAGCCTTTACCTCTACTCTACACAAAAAGAAGAGAAATAAACCAACAGACCAATAATGTACATACAGCATAAGATCTGTGGAGTCCTTGGTGCTCTCTAAGCTTCTCTAACGCTAAGTTTCATTATTCAACTAGGTAACATTATCAGTGTTATGAATGGGAGGTTTATTGCCTGTTTATATACACTAAGTGACCTTGCCAGTATTTGTGGGGATGGGATGCAAGTAGTCTTCAACTTATGACCACAATTGAGACCAACATTTCTTTTGCTAACTGAGATAGTTGTTAAATAAATTTTATGGCCATTCTTGCCTCAATTGTTAAATGACTCACAGCAATTGTTAAGTTACTAACATGGTTGCTAAGTGAATTTGGCTTCCCTACTGACTTTGCTTGTCAGAAGATCACAAAAGATAATCACATGATCCCAGAATATTACAGTTGTCATAAAAATGAGTCAGTTGCCAAGCCTCTGAATGTTGACCATATGACCATGGGAATGCTGCAATAGTTGTGTGAAAAAAACAACCATGTCACTTTTTCAGTACCACTATAACTTCAAAGGGTCACTAAATGAACTACCTGTATTTTTGTTAATAGTTCATGTATTGTTTTCTGCTTGAATGTTTGCCTAGGGTTAATCCCAGGTTATCAAGGTTGACTCAGCCTTCCATCCTTTCAAGATAGGTAAAATGAGGATCTGGATTGTGGAGGCAATAAGCTGACTTTGTATAAAAAAGAACACCGCTTGGGGGGGCCGAAAGCCCTACTAAGCAGGTATATACAGAAATATGAAGGCTATTGCTTAACACATTGTAAGCCACCCTGAGTCTCCAGAGAAGGGTGGCATATAAATTGAACCAATCAATCAATCAATCTGGATGGTGGTTGCTAGAGAAGATGTATGCTGATCCTTTTGTTTGCTTCTTCTCTTTTTTGTTGTTTCTTTTGAATGGTGCATACATGTGGTTTATCTCTATATAGGAACTTTTCCAGCTGCCATAGAATCTTCCCAAGGCTCAGAGAAGTAGAAAACTGGGCAAGGACTATGTTCTTAGAACGTTCTGTGCGTTAGTAATAACAGTTTTAAACTGAAGTATCTAAATGTAATCTAGTTATACTTAGTTCCTGCTGTGAATAGGACTTCTGTGCTCAATGTTTTCGATTTTATTTCTGTTTCTACCAGGACTACACATTAAATAACTGAAAAAATAGCTCAGGGTCCAGGAAAAGAGGTGACACATGTTGTTTCCAATTGGAACACAGAACTACAATTTTTCTAAACCCCAGCCCCAAAAGAATCTATCACTTCCTTATATTGCAGCTAAGCCAGAAATAAGTCAAAACTTGTTTTCCAGACAGACAGACTCCTGCCATAGAAGTTCCTTCAGCTGACTACTTTTGCAATACTAGGATTTTGTCCTTCACATTCTGTTTCTCTGTTTAGGTAAAGAAATATCTCTGAAACAATGACCAGTGAGCAACATTCCTTTAACCAAAGTACCTCAAATGGGATAACTTCCAGAATCCTTGATGCACCCATGACAAATTTTATAAAACATTTTATGACATAAAACGAGCAAAAAAATATTTTATGACATAATACAGAATGTCATAAAATATTTCCTGTGGTCATCTTCTTGTGTTTCATTGTGCTATACAGTTCAACATGAGGTGTTTTCAAGGCAGACACATCTCTGAATAGCTCCCTGAATTTTAAGAACTGTTCAGACATTAGAACGTTTGCCATTGTTGAAGGCATTAAGGAATCTGATAAGGAAATATCTCTACGATGGCCCAATGAGGTATGGATTGCCTACTGACTTTTAAATGATTAAAGAAAATAGAAAACACTATAGATATTCTTCAAAGTCTGCTGAAAGTCCTCTATAATACGACTGGCATTCAAATGGCTGTGGTCCCACATGTTTATAAACATCCTTTCTGGATATGGCAGTAGAGAGAAAACATTATTGTTTTGTAGCAGCTTACATTGAAAAAAAAATATCCTCACGTGTTCATCCAGGTATCTTCGGTATCATAGTCTTTTGTATTTCCATACTCTTCTTCTGATGCATACACAGACCTCTTGCAAAACATGGGCTCCCAACTTAGGGAATAAATCTAATAAGCATGTAAGGGGAAGTTGGTGGGAGATCTATGTGCTTACAGAAACAACCCTACAGTAAAGAAGCTTTTTATATGAATATCAGGACACAGCATACCTACTATTTCCTTTTTTAATTGGACTTCTCTTGAATAGTTTGGTAGACTAGGTACACATGTCTCCACTTGTATTCTGAAGGGTTACTGCCAAAGTATATGCTAACTCAAAATGCATAGGCTTCCATATTAATAAAATAATATGTACTCTCCTCGCAGTAAGTAACCTCTTCTTTGTTAACAGACAATAAATAGCTGGAACTATTGTGAGAGGATACCTGAATAAATGAAGTGTAGAATATCTGTCAAACAAGAGCAGAAGAATGAGTCTTTAACAATGACTCTTACTGGTGAACCACATGTTGTGCCATGTTTTAATATGGGAAACAGAGTTTCCTGAGTGGCTGCAAAGAGACACTGAGCAGTTCTAATGATAGAAGAATCCTGAATGTCAGTTGGGCTCTTCACATTAAAAAGCAACATGAAGACATGGCTAATAGAGCATAAAACAATCCTGTGTGCTTTTGCTACCTCCTTCAAGTCTTCAGAGTAAAATATCACATCAACACACTGGCAGCAGAACAACAAGTTATGTAAATCAGAATCATAATGTGAGGCTTCGCCTTTTAAGATAGGCATTTTTTCTTTAAAAAAAAGAGAGAGAGAGCATATATTAAAAAAGAATTCATGAATAAACTGTTCATAAAATCATCATTCATAAAATTATCACAGTTGAAACTCTGCTCTTTCCCACATAAAATATGATAAGCCACATGGATTGTCTTGTCTTGGAACAGGGTAACTGTTTTTATCATTTGTCTACCTCCCCATTTTACATATTTGCAGCACACCAAACTGGCTGCTGTCATACACTAAGTTAAAATGTGGCTGTCTGTTTTACACCTTAGTTTATCTCATTAAAAAGAGCTTTATGAGGATTTTTTTTAGTAAGACAAATCTGCTCCTAAATAGGAGGCTTGGAATATCCAGGCTACAAAAATATATAGAACTACATGATTTGTTGAAATAGTATTTCATAATATGAAATGTTATTTCAATGAATTTCATAATTTCAAACATGGAAGAATTATGAATTATTTCAAAATATCTTAATTAATGGTTTATTATAATAAAGATGTACAGTATTCTTGGAATCTGCTCAGTTTGCCTCATTATTTCACCCATTATAATCTATGCTGCTACTAGGCACAAAAGGATTGCTCAATCCTGTACGAAAGGAAAGATCTAAGTCCACTTCATCCCATTCTAGATAAGACTTTGGACATAAAAATCAGATAATATCTCCTCTTTTTTTTGGTGCCTTCAAGTCAGTCATTCCAAAGGTACTTTTTCAAAAGACAACTGGACTTTGTTTTTCGTTGAAGACATTTCACTTCTCATCCAAGAAGGAAACTTCTTTATGGAGGAGAAGTGAAACATCTTCAAGGAAAGACAAAGTCCAGCTGTTTTTTGAAAAAGCATCTTTGGACAACCATGACCTGGGTGATTGAGAATCTCCATAGACCTTCAAGTCAGTCCTGGCAACTGCCTGTAGTAGATTCTTTAAAATTGAGATGAGTGACAGAAAATGGCATATATTTCACGATACCATATTGTTTTTGCAATTTTGTAATCAGACATTCTATGCTTATCCTAAAAAAATAAAGATCATTTTCATATGTCCAATTTATATTGGGAAATGAAACATAAAATAATAATTATCTGCTCATAATTCACCGACACTTTATATTATACTAAATTTCTGTCAGCATTATCTAGACCTGAAAGGTCACCATTAAAAATTCTACATCAACTTCTTCCTATATTTTATATAATCAGAGAACATTATGCCCTATGTAATTAATGGGAAACATGCCCATATCCAGACAGAAGTATCTATACACTGATAAAGACTCTGGACAATACTATTATTTCAAAGGGAAAAAAACATTCAAATGGATGTTCTAGTTTCCATCCTGCTACAATTTTATTCTTCTGAATGCTTCTGGAATTATAAACCATAGAATAAGGATGGTGTGTGACTAGAGACAAGCATTTTGTTTTAAAGCACTCCTGCCCATCTTCAAGAAAAAAGAAGGAAAGGACAAATCTTATAGGTAGTCCTCAATTTACAACTTGTTTCGGTAAATGTGATATTTTATGGGAAATTATATTCATGGTGGCAGTTATTTTAAGAATGAGCTGCTCTGATGAAAGTCATTTCGTAATGCTGCATTGTCCATGATACCCTATCAAATTTCCAAATGTTCTCTGGCCCAGAGAGGCTGAAAATTCCATTAGGAAATACACTTTTAAATTCTAATTTCATGAGCTCTGCAAATTACAACTTTATACAATCCCCTGCAACAAATATCGGAAGGCACCTGGCTGATCAAGCTGAGGTGGCTTAACTCCAGGACATTTATGGCTTTTCTTCCTTTTCTTCATTTTTTCAGATGATTTCTGATTCAAGCTTTGTATCATAAAATATTCCAGCTAAAATCAAACAAAACAAAATCACTAAATTTTGTAATCAAACTTCTTTAAGAAGATGCAATTGATCAGTGTCACCCAAGTATTTCTAATTACTACTGTTGTTGTTAATCTAAACTTTCCTAAATACTGTGGATATAAATAGTTTGTAATCCTGCTTAAAAACTGTTTAATTCTCACTAAAACCAGCAGAAAGTAATCAAACGAGATTACATATTTGTAACAAAAATGCAGCTAACTGTGGAGTACTAGAAGTGTTAGAAACTACTTTTTTATAGTGTAAACATCCTGCTTCCTGTACAATTTTCTGCAAAATCACATGAATACCCTGCTAGAATTGCCACTGAGAGAGCAAGAGACAAATAGCAAATGATCACAGTTAACCTGAGATGACAGTTCATGCTGCCCTTACTTTTCATTGCAACAGGAAGGCAGAATGACATACTGTATGGTATAAGGTCTACATTTTCTTCCAGATTTAATAACACCACTTTCTAAGACCACCATAATAAAATAGTAAAAGTTCATCCTAACAAAATAAGAAATTTATGTAAATGATAAAATTATAATTTTATAAAAGACATATAAAAATTTTGTATGAGCTAATGATCCAAAGTCATATGTGTCATGAAAGCGATTTTTAGTATTGCTTTAGCCTTGTGGCAGGACTAGGAATAATTACAGTAACTATTGTGATCTGTAAAGAAAGATAACATCAAAATTAATGCAAGCGGGGTATTAATATGGTTATCCTCAGATTACAAGTTTTCACAAATAATATTTACTACTTTACAGAATTTTTGTGTGAGATATAAATGTAATAATAGTTAATGACATTATAATGACATTATAATAGTTAATGAGATATGTGTTTAAAAAATGGCAATAAAAACCATTTCATTTTTATTTTACCAGCACTTAGAAATGTTACAATTATTTTTTTTTTATAAATGAGAGATACTATGTGTTTACAGAAAAATATAATTAGCACACTTTACAAGTGATGGTCCCTCATACTTTTTTAAAAAATAGTTTGAGGAATATATCTAGAATAACTTTCATTATTCTATCTTATTGATTATCCTGTTTTTGATGTGAAAAACTTCATACCCATTGAAGCCCTTTTTTAAAGTAGCTGAATCAACAAAGTTGGTGGCATAGTGGTTAGAATGCAGTACTGCAGGCAAACTCTGCCCACCGTCTGGAGTTAGATCAGCTCAAGCTTGGCCTAACCTTCCATCCTTCCAAGGTTGGTAAAATGAAAACCCAGACTGTTGAGCGCAATATGGTGACATTGTAAACTGCTTAGAGAGTGATGTACAGCACTATGGATAAGTATATAAGTCTTATCGTATATAAGTGATATTGCTAATGATATAGTGGCTTATATTTGAAAACAATTTAATTAGAGAAAATCAATTAATGTCCAGATTAAGACTGGTGATTCTATTACTAGCAGCACATATCATTTCTCAGAAATAATTTGAGGACTATTGTTAATGTTTTTAAGACACTAATTCATTTGTAAATGTTATCTATTCCACGACTGAATATATCTCATCTAAGTCAAATTAATTTAATGGTGATTAAATTACAATGTCTAATATTGATTTAACCAATGATCAACTGGATTTATTAATAGAAATGAATTAGCTGTCTTCCCTGTAGACCCCACATGATGTGATGGCACTGATCTAGAATAGTAACTTCAGGTCATTAAATTTTTAAGTACTTCATGCTATTCTTTTAAAAATGTATTTTAGAATATTAAATATAACAATCATGGCTAGAATGTCTACACTGATTTCTGTCATGTGACTATCACTCCCTTTTTCTTTAAGATACTGCGTGGAATGAGAAAAAATACTAATCACAATTACATAATTAACAGTTATAAAAATAGTTTGGACTATATATACCGAGATAATAAAATTTTAAATCAGTTCTCCCGACCTTCTGAGGTAGTTGGATTGCACTTTTCAGCAAAAATGTTGGCTGAGAATTGAAAGTTTCAATCAAAATTTATCTGGAGGATGCCAATTTGCATCTTATCAAAGCATGGGCTCTGATTTTGTGTCACATAGTTTCACAATTGTTCCCACTAACATCTGATCTGAATTTTTCAAACTCAAAGGGGAAAAAGTCAAAGACTTTGCATCTTAACCTATTATACTTACCACCCCACCAAAATATTTTCCTATGTAAAAATCATTGAGGCTATGCAGTTCCAAGTAAGTGGCTCCTAGTTCTTTAGCAAGTTGAATTCCTTCAGAAGCTGTAACACAGCTACCTCTGTCTGAGATACACAAAGGACAAGTGCAGGGAACTTCTGTGAAACAAACAATTCATGCAAAATAGTTTAAATACACTGGTTCTTATTCAATGATTCAAAACTCTACCATGTTAGTTATGCGTTAAATCATGGAGTATTATACCCCTAAGGACCAGACTTGGACAAGAATTATAATTATTTTAACTTGAAATATTATTAAATATTATTTTTCTCTATATATCTTTAAAATTCTTCATGCTACTTAGATTTATCTGAAAAACAATTGCATCTAAGTTTTCTATGATGCTGAATTGCTTCCCGCCTGAATACAAATATGATTTATTATACCAAAATTACTGTTCTTGTACTGTAGGAAAAAAAACATTTTTTGGTAAGAGACTGAAATCTCATTCCTTTGTCTCCTTTTTGGATTACTTCCAACTGAATATAATAATCACTTATATTTTGAACAATTTAAAAAATAAACAATTAATTTTTTTTTTTTAATTTTTAATTTGATTTATATGCCGCCCTTCTCCGGAGACTCAGAGCGGCTTACAATGCGTTAAGCAATAGCCTTCATACTTTTGTATATTTATACAAAGTCAGCTTATTGCCCCCACAAACTGGGTCCTCAATTTACCCACCTTAGAAAGGATGGAAGGCTGAGTCGACCTTGAGCCTGGCTAGGATTGAACTCACAGAAATTACAGGCAGCTGGTGTTAATTGCTGCCTTTAGTAGGAGGCATTAGCCCCCTACGCTACACAGAATGAGAAACTGTCATGGCTATTATTTAACTATATATTGTTATAACAAACTGAGTCTATTTTAAGAGATATATTTAGAATATGCTAAATAAAATTTGACTTCTTCAACAGTTTTTGTTTTCTTTCCCAGAGCCTTCTATAATTCCCCAAACTGGGTCTGAAAAGTTTATGGATTTTTTGGAATAATACGGGATGGAACATTCAAGCTTCTCAGAAGTTCACAGAGAGTCGTACTGCTGAAACAGAGAATATTTGTAACTCGGGATTGAAATGAGGAGTCCTCAGTGTTCTCTGACTTTGGTTGTTTTCAAACTAGATCGGGGTCTCCAACCTTGGCAACTAGCATAAATGATGTTAGCTGGTTTGGTAATGAAATGTACAAGAAAACAACCAAGTCCAGAGAGTACCAATGACCCCTCAGGCATGTTCTTTTAAGGTTCCAACCACAAAATCACAATTTTTAAAAAAAAACAAAACAAGGAAGACAGAAATTAAAATCAAAGAAATATCTATTTATTATCTTTTCCCAAAGGATTATTTTCAGATTATTAAAAGCTGGTCTTTGAGAAAGAGTGAAAAAAAACGAGGCATCTTTGAATTATAATTCTGTAGAAACATACTGATAAACTGCAAGAAAAAAGTAATCAATCCCAGACCAAATGCTATAAAGACTGTTCTTGAGTTGATAAGCAGTAAGTGGAAACCACACACTTTAACATGCGGATAATGGATAATTGCTCAAAAAAATTATTATGCTTGGCCAGGCTGATATAAGAAGGAAGAGATAGGTGAAAAGGTTTATGGATGGGATTAAAGAAATTACAAGGATGTCTTTGGAAGTTATTACTGGAAACAAGTCAAGATCGTGAGCACTTATCCATTAAGTTACTTGATGGCACAAGACATCTGAATCTTGCTTTTAGCTGGTTCTCTCCTCACTCTCCAATTGGCTGAAGGAATACAAAGGCTATAGGGAGTACTGACTCAATGAGACTTTGTGTACATGAAAACATTTTATTGCTTACACAAGGTTCTTTCTAGATCCAAGCCTATATGATCCTATGTTAAGGAATGGGGCATCCCTTGAAGAATATCTACAAGTTTCAACTAATGTAAACTGCAGTGGTGCACACAGTTGTGAATGTTATTAGAAAAATACACTCTTATGCTCTGTGAGCTACATTGGTTGCCAGTTTGCTTCCAGTCCAATTCACAATGTTGGTTTTAACCTTTAAAGCCCTTCATGGAATAGTTTGGGTTACCTGACAGACTGCCTTTTTAAATTTATACCTACCCAACCTATCGGGCCTGATAAAAGGCATACTGCAGGTTTCATCCAGAATGGATTTATGCTTGGTGAGCCTTCTCTACCATAGCACCTCTGTCAATAGGACTGGGGTCCCAGGAAACCAGTGAAACCAGCTCTATCACTGTGGGTGATTCACTTTCTCCTGTGCAGTTTTTTTTTAATGATGAGTGTTTTATATTTTAAATAATAATTGTTTTTATGTTTTTGTTTTAACTAATTGTACATATCCCAGAGTCATTCTTGTGGGATATAAGAGAGACAGAGACAGACAGAGAGAGACAGAGAGAGAGAGACAGAGAGAGACGGGGAGGGGGGGACAGACAGACAGAGAGAGACAGACAGACAGACAGGACAGACTGACTGACTGACTGACTTTTCAGAAGTAAACACTTCTTGTTCAATTAAATTCACTCTCAAACAGGATTATAACCTAAAGAGTAGCAAAATAAAAATATCTATGTATCAATACATGCAACATATAGTCCACTGGTTTATTGACAGTTCTTGCTTTTTTTTAAAAAAAACACAATTTATTGAAAGATTATCTTTATCACACAGAAATAAGCATCCTTTTTCATTTAAATTTTCAGCTAATGCAAACTTTCAAGTATGAATTATAGTCCTAAGTGAATAGGCTATCGAACACAATAAGGTGAATTCAGAACTGAAAGGTATTGTGGTTAATATAATATTACAAGAGTATTCAATATTTATTGCTAGGCAGTCAATAAGCCTTGCAGACTGAATAAATAATCTCTGGAAAAAAGATATTCTTACAAGTGAACAAGCAATTATTCATGTGGTTGCCTGTGTGTGTGTATCCATAAAATTATTAAGATTTAAGATTAATTTAAATGCTTTTTAAAATGTATAATGGTACACACCTCTTCCCAGTACACTCAAAATTAGCTCTGTATCCATTGATTTTAATAAACTGCAAATGAATTCCACTTGATAATCCTTCAAACAAAAGGGAAAAACTCTCATCTATTAACAGTGGTAAATCACATAATAAATAACTAATTATTTCAATCAGCTTATCAACCATTCTAAATAAATTATGTCCATGTAGAACAACAGCAACACAATGTAAATAATATTTATAATTACAGTAGAACCTCTGGTCACATAGGCTTCTGACCACAACCAAATCAGGTTCCAACCAAAAAATTCACCCAAAAAATATTTTTTTCACGTCCGATTTCCCCTTCCGTGTCATTTGTTTTATAAGCGCCGAATTTCCAAAATTAGGTTCTGGTCACAACCAAATCAGTTTGCGACCAAAGTTATGGAACAAATTATGGTCATGACCAGAGGTTCTACTGTATCTCTATAAATACACCTATTGGCACATCCACATTGTTATTCTTCAGAAGTACTAGTGATACCATGAATAATGGTTAAGATTTACTTCATAGTAAATTTTCATTCTAAATCAGGTATTAAATAAGTGAAGTCTTTTTATTTTTATTTTTAATGCGACTCTGGTACTGTTTGCTATTTTTCTTTGCACTGTCATTACAACTTCATCACAGTGCAAAGCTGTTTTTTCTTCCAAATCTGAAAATTCTTAAATTTTTTTCTTCCCACCTAAAAATGCTCTGCAAAACATAGACGCCAGTCAAATTTAAGAATTCATGTATTGTATGGCTAAACTGCTCTAGCTACAATATACAGTAAATATAATAAAAAAGCATGCCTTGCATATGATTATGAAACAAAAGAACTTTTGGAGAAATATGTCCACTTGAAATTTGAAATCCCAAATTACAAAATTGGAGTGTACTACTTAAGCAGTCAAATTCAGTCCTGTAATCCGATGAAAACACCCCAAGCAATTTGTTAACTAGCCTCCACTAACACACACAACGAAGGGGAGACTACCACTTATCTGAGGAATTGATTCTACTGTTAAACTGTTCTCACTGTTAGAAAACCTTTTCTAATTAAGTCATATTTCTGCCCTGAATTGTTCTTTCTGACACCATTTCAATATTTGGAGATTGTATCCTCCCTACCATAATTTTTAAGACTAAGCATACCTAGCTCCTTAGAATTGTCATCATACCATAATACTTCATAGTCCCTGATCATCCTCAATATCATTCTCTTAACTTGTCACAATTACTCTGAATTTTTCTTCTAAGTGCAGTGCTCAGAACTGAGAGCAACGTGAGGTGGGTCTGACTAAAGCAAAATAAAATGGAAAGATTGCGTTATTTGGACATTATAATTCTGCTGATACAGTCTAAAATTGCACTTATTTTCTTTGCATCCACATTATATTGCTTTCTCATAGAGTATATACATGCCTCATGCTCTACTGCACATTTGACATTTCCTTCCTAAGAACTTTGTACTAAAGTTCATTTTGTTACTTCCAGCCTAGTTTTCTAACCTATTTTGATCACTTTCAATGTTGTTGCTAATGTTTTAACTATCCTAGCTAATTTTGTGGCATCTATAAGTCTGATAGGAATTCCTTCCATCTCTTAAACTAAGTTACTTAGAAAAATATTGAAGATACCAGATCTAGGACTGATCGATATAGCACCTGCTCAATATCTCACTTCAGTATTCAGTAGTGGCACCGATGAGCATTCTCTAATTTTGAACCAAATTATGTAACTAAATTGGTAAACAGCTTGTTTTGAATTGGTCTGTTGAAAGTCAAGTTACATAATGACTATAGCATTTCCATAATCTATTAAGAAAATTACCTGATCAAAAATGGGGTAAGATTAAATCTGGCATCCCAGCACCCCCATGGTCATATGATCCCAATCTAGGTGCTTGGCAACCAGTTGATACATCCAGTTGTAACACCCTGAAATCACATGATTATCATTTGCAACATTCCATGCCAGCTTCCCCAGAAAGACAGTAGGGAACACAGCAGGAAAGGCCGCAAGTTGCTGAAGTAAATCTTCCCCGCCCACACGATGCCCCCCCCCCCAGCCTCTCTGTGCTCTACCGTACTGGTACTCGCATGCCTTGTGCATCCTTCCAACTCATACTTCACCTCTCAAGGATTCCCTCACATCCTCCCCAAACCCTTGCTATACCCTCATGCACCCTCCCCAATCCATGTCTCACAGATCCCCAACCCTCATGACACCTCTCACATGCCCTCTTGCAAACTCTCTCCAACCATCACAATTTCTCCCTTGCACCCCGATGTGCCATCTTGCTTTCTCTCAAACCCAGCAGTAGCCACTTACCTGCCTGCCAGCCTGGGACTTGCAACTTCCTGTCAGTTTCCACACTGACTTAAGCCAAGGAAGTTGCCTTGCTTAATGGTCATAAAATTTGATTAACAATAGCAACTCAGACTGCAGGAATTGCCATTCTAAATGATGCAGTCGTGCTTTACAAGTGCACTGCTTAGCGAACAAAATTCAGATCCCAATTGCAATTGTAAGTCAAGGGCAATTTGTATAACTTCACATAAATATTATCTAAAATCATTAGGTAATATTATGAAGAAGCTCAACTGCCAAATATGTTTTATGATCAAATACCAATGCACCACACAAAACTGTTAAAAGTATCATGGAAATTATTAATTTTCTTATCGAAAAAGATTGCTAATAAGTCTCTACATTAATCAGTATTCTAGTATGGTCTTTTGGCATTAAGAGAAGTCTGCTGCAGAATTCTTAATACTCAGCTGGGGTAAATACAAATATAATACCTACCCTAAGAAAAGGCTTTGTTATGGATATAATATAGTGGATGGCTTATTGCAAGTGTTCGAAGTGCAACATATACACACAAAATGATATGTTTCTTTAGCATGCCTAATCTACTACTGAGTTCAGGAATCACTGAAGTTATACTAGTTTTGTTCCTATACAAGTTCAGAAAGGCATGCAGGTGCTCACAAGGAGGCAAGTGAAAATATGAAATGCCAAAACATGATGTCACAAATCCTACGACTTAAATATAATGAAAATAATTAGGTATGATACAATAGACTTTGCATTATGACATTTTGTCATCTTTCCATCATTAATTGTAATTAGTCATATATTACTATGGAAAAGTGATACCTTCCTGGGAAAGTTTGCTCTTCATAGTTGTACCAATCAAATTTTCAAAGAATCACATTCTTCAACTCCTAACTTAGAACACTGCTAACATTTTTAAAATGAGCATATAGGTAGTCCTCGAGTTACGACCACAATTGAGCTCAAAATTTATGTTGTTAAGTGAAACACTTGTTAAGTGAATTTTGCCCCATTTTACATCATTTCTTGCCACCAATGTTAAGTGAATCACTTAACACTGGCTTCCACATTGATTTTGCTTGTCAAAAGGTCGCAAAAGGGGATCACATGTCCCGGGACACTACAACAATCATAAATATGAACCAGTTGCCAACCATCTGAATTTTGACCATGAGGATCCTACAGTGTGAAAAATGGTCATAGGGTCACATTTTTCTGTGCCGTTGTAACTTTGAACATTAACTAAATGAACTGTTGTAAGTCAAGGACTACCTGTATAGCATGATACTGTTCCGGGTTATTCTCATTTTTTCTCTTTCAACTGGAACCAATCAAACTAAGTAAAATGTTTTCTGGTAGAATATTAAGTTCAGTTCTAAGAAGTATTAACTTTATCATGAATGGTCTAATAACAAATCTGTCTCATCATGATTCATCCAACACTTAACATAATACTGATATCTCAGCTGTTTATAACATGACTTCTAGCACATACCGTTTTGTCTTGCACCAACAGCAGAAATTATAACTGGAACTGAACAGTGACTAAGTGTTTTCTTTATCAGTGGTGCATAAATATCTTTTACTTCTTGAAATGAAGACTTGTCATTTACAGAATATTTAATCACAATGATATCTGCTTCTCCAATGAGGTTCCGAGATGTGTACCAGTCACTTTCAAAAATATCCTATATACAAAACAAAAAGATGGAGCTAAATTCCCTTTTTTTTATTGATCAAGAGATCAGAGCACACAACTGTATAATAACTGAAAGTTTACTAAAACTTAGGATATGTTTCTTTTGGGGATATTAAAAATGTGTAAAATGTTTGCAATAAATCAATTTGCTCAAACTTCATCTTGCTTTCTATGTCTTCCCTGAACAAACTTTATGTTAATAAGTCCGTTTTACAGTTATGAGTTTGTATACATAGGGTGACTAGATGAAACTAACAGTTAACAGTTGTAAAGGATTTCCAATCCAGCTGTCTAAATTTTAAAATAAACTTTCTGTTCAATTGATACATTTTATACATAAAATACATGCATCAAAACTATCACTCATTTTAGTTAATTATAGCAATATCAGTTTATTGGTGCAGAACATTTTGAAAGCAGAAGCGTTTGACTTTTAAAACATTATCCTTACTGGAAATTAAAGAAAAGGTATAATTGACCCTGGATTTACTGGATAAATAACTGCCATTAGTTCTTCATTTCTGAAGATCAGTAAAACCAGCTATTAGAAATCAATTGCTAAAACTCCTAACAAAAACAGTGCTCTTTTTTTTAAAGGCTATTCCAACCTCTTTTAATGATTGAAGAGCAAACGAAACATTTTACAAGGGCAATTAGAAATACTTTTTCTGAGATACTGAAGGTTCCAACTTAGGTTTTCCTACACTTTACCAGCATTTACAAATACCATTGTACCCCTTGATCACTCCACCTTTTATTACAATCTTTATAAAACTTTTAAAGTTCAGGTTAGAATCATGATACATTTATTCTTATAAGAAATTGAACTGTTTTTTCTGTGACATTCTGGGAAGCTCACTACTTTAGATATGAAAGTCAATCTAATGCACTTATTGTCAGCTGATTAAAACTTCAGGCCTACTATGAGTGAATTTTTTGCTTTTTTGTTTTTTTAGGTTGTAGTATCACAATTCGAAGGACTTCAGAAATCACACAATTTGAAAACTCAGTTAGATTATCTAATATTTTAAGTAACTGAAAAAAAAGAGAACATAGGCTAAATTCAGAATGTCCAGAGGTATGAGGGATACGTGCAAGTGGGGATGGAATGGAAAAGAAAGACAAAAGGTATGCAGAAACAATATTAAGAGAAGACACAGAAAAGACCATAGGAATAACAAAATTGAAAACACATAATGTAGTTTAACATAATGAGTATTCAGAAGTTTTATACCATGAATATCATGGACTGTATACATTTCTCAATCCACATTCAGAAGCCAACAAATTATCCATTGGGAAATTTTAGTGTTCAAATTCCTAGATTTTTACACATGCAAGATATTGCTTAACCAAAGCAGATATTCCTAAATATTGTCTCTCTATTTCAAAGATTCAGAGATTCTTATTCACATACAGGCAAAAATCGTGGGGTGGGACTAGGATCTTTAGAAAATAGCAAACATTCCATCTGAGTACAAATTAACATGGTTAAATATCACAAGCAATGTCTGATTTATATGTATGTAAAATATTTCACAAACTCCTGCAAAATAATGACCTCTATAAAAAGTTAATCTCAGATGCAGTTCTATTTCTGAAGTCTTATATAAGACATATGTAAGTAATGGTTAAAATGCACTTTTAAGACAAAAATACAGGATCATCAGGATCAATAATTTTCAAGTTTCTGTGTTTGCATGTAAATGTATGAATTTAAAGTTAGTATGTAAACTTAGGGCATGTTTTCATAATCACTTCACACAGACAATTACCTTCAAATGTGCCCCAATTACTCTTCTGTCCCATTAGAAGACTTGAGCACTAAATAGATTTTTCCCCAAAGTTATCTATGCATATTTCATGTACAACACATTTCATGGATGGGGGAGGGAAAGGGTGAACTGAAGCTGAGTATTGATCCAGTAAATATAAATCCTAGATGCCATCATCAGAATAACTTAGAAAAAGTGATTTTGGGCATGTCTTTTCAAGCAAAAATATTTTAACTAATTCTTTGTATTAATTAGCTATTAAACCTGTCCCATCTCCAGACAGGATACCCTAATCCTAAATGAAACTTCTATAAAAGAAATTCTTTTGGCTCAGACAACTGCAGTGGTTATAATACTGTAGTGTTATATAATTCTACTATTCAATAATGTTGATGACAACAGTGTGAAAAACAACACTGTGGTGAGAATGGTAAGAACTGTCTCATTACCTATCCCTCTTGTTTAGCTTACTTTCTTAGTTTTCCTGACCACCCTGCAGATAGTGATTACTTTTGCTGTGCTGTCCTGGTGTTCTAAAAATACATTCACCCTAATATTCCTCTTAACCTCTATGTCACAGATTGGAAGTATATCATTTACATTATAAAGGATTATTTTATCATTTAAAATTAAAATTCTAGGAATATCGTCCACAACTATCAGATAGTTTCAGGGGATGGATCCTATTAAAATGTGTTATCTATCAACAATAACTAAGATAAGCAACATTTCACTTGTAAAGATTATACTACCAATATCATCTGATAATATTGATAGACTTTCATAGAAATGTAGCTCTCTGCTATTTCAGATATGGGATTTATTTCTTGTTTTTTAATTTTAAACTACAAGCTATTTATTCACATTCTTATAAATCACTCAAAATCTCATATAAAGATATGAATCTAGATAGTTGCTTAGATGACTAAGAAACATAACTAAAAGCTATTTTTTGCATAATTAAGAAAAATAAGTGTAAATTTTTACAAGTTTACATTCATGCAGTATAAATAGTATTCTAATCTGAAAGTTAAACAATTTGCTTTTAGAAAAAGATCCGAATTAAAATTTAACATTGAAAGATCATATTATATTCTATTGGTTTCAGGAAAAATAGTTTTATTCTATGACAAAAAACTGTTTCAATATAGGAATAAAAATACTTTTTATATTTTAAGCTTATCAGATACCCCAAAATGTATTCAACGGGGAGCAATCTGTAAAAGATTCAACTCTCTTTTTTATCCAATTCAACATATTAAGGGGTGAATAGTATTTTAGCACTTGACCCAGATTATAGTAAAACTACAATTCTACACATGATTTTAGTGAAATAAGCCTAATGGAATACTTTGAGACTTAGATACTGCAGAATAGACATGTTTAAAACTAATCTATAACTTTTTTTTTACCACATTCTCTTACCCAGAGAGGACAGTCATGTACCACCAATCTGACATTTCCAAACACACAAGCTTGATACTCGGTGAATGCAGGATTTCTAAGGTAACTGGCAGAGTTTAGTAACAAATTACTGTCAGTCTCTGAAACTAAAGCACTTCTCCCAAGATAGGTCCAGATCAAACTCTTCTGCTGATCATCCTCGGAAAATCCATCTCTTTCATTCCCAAAGGCTACAATGTGAACAGACCTACAAATAAATAACATTTCAATGTGTTGAATTAAACATTACTAAGACAAAATAAAGAAAATATAGGGCAGGAAAAAGAGGAAAACCAATATATATATATATATATACACATAGACCGGTGTACACTGATATAAATACAGATGTACATATATATTTGATTATAGCGGATTCCTATCGCTAAAGGAACAAACAATAATCCACATACATGATTTTAAATTCAGAAGCACGAAAGCAAATTTCCTTGGAACTCCACAAAAGCTGCTTGCATTACAAATCCAAAGCCGTTTGAATTTATTCTTCCTCCATTTCCTGAGGCTCTTTCATTCCCCTAGTCGCAATCGCGGTTGCTCTGGGGAGTTTCCGTTCATGTCTTGTTGAGCAATCTTGTCTTTGTAAGCCAGAAAGAGTGTTAGCTCCGTGACAATAGCTTGCTTGCTTGCTTTGCTGTGCTGAAGATGAAATTAGCACATAAACTCAGCAACTACAAGCTTCAAGCTCAGCCATTGCCTCGTGACGTCAGTATACGCTACCAACAAAGAATATTAACATCCGCAAAAGGAAGGGCGCTCTATATTTCTGCAAAGCCTGATACAATCAGGTGAAAACCCACACACATAAACTACAGCTTTGGGAAGGGTAGCATCTCACTGAACAGAAGGAGACTACGTGATATATTGCTGCTGCTGAAAAGAGATGCATAATAAATCCATGAGCTCACTGGCAGCCAATCCACTTCCAGAGTTGCCATATGCAAGAAGTCAGGCAGATCAAGTTAAGATAGATGTCAACATTCTAGAAAAGAAATGTGTCCAGTTTAAAATATCTTCCACTTGCACAAGACAGTAGCAGTTTTTAAAACAGCAGGAATACAGAACCTTTCAGATTTCACATTGTGCTGTTTATTATCAACTAGCAGGCTAAAGTTAATTTTTATTTAATCTTAAAATAATCTGTTGGATGTATTTTTCAAAAAGTTTGCAATGATTTCCTCATTTCCTATGATCAGTTGAAACAAGTGTCATTTTGAAAAAGAAAAAAAAATGAGCATTTTAATTTCAGCATTTGCCCTGCCCTAGGCACTTCTATAAATTAATGATATTATAGAAATATCATTATCAATAAAACTCCTAAAAGAATATTTCAGTTACAGACACTGGTGTTTACATGAAATACAGAGGAAAAGACCTTTCCTATATATTTAATATAGTAGTTAAATCTGTATTGCTAAAATGGGGGAAAAGCATGCAACATTATTTCATTTCCCCCCAAATTGCTAAAGTATAGTTATTCAGCCTTGAAATGTAAAACAAGTTAGCTTTACAGTAACTTTAGCAGACAATAAAACATATTTTTCAATTGATTTATTTTCCAAAATTTCAAATATCTATTATTCAGAAAATAACTTGCTTAATTTAATGAATTTATAGTATAAATAGTATACATAGCAAATACATTATTTAACCTACTGTCATTGTGCAACCAGAGGCATTATCTAACCCAAGAGGTAAATACTGGCAAACTTGGGGTTACAAAACAAATGTAGAGGAGAAAATCTGGTAACTCAAAACAGCCCACTAAGTACTAAGAATATGCAATGTATACTGACTGTTGCAGGTCAGAACATAACATGAGCAATTAAGGGAGGAATTGTATTTTTGTTTAAAGGACCTAAAATTCTAACAAATATTAATAATAAAATAACTCCAGTTAAAGATGATCCACAGTAGTTTATTATTTGTCCCACTTTTGTAAAAACAAATTCTGGGAAAACACTGGTTTTTTTTATTTTTTTAATCCAACTTTTATACCGCCCTTCTCCCGAAGGACTCAGGGCGGTGTACAGCCAATAATAAAAAACATCAATGCAAAAGTTAGAACAATTAAAACTAATTCAATAGTTTGGCCAAATATTAAAAACCCCAAAACTAAAAAACCCATTAAAAGCCTCATACCGTCAGACCAGCTTGCTGAAACAATAGGGTCTTCAGGGCCCGGCAAAAGGTCGGGAATCCTACGAATATCCAGGAGCAATATGTTCCAAAGGGCAGGGGCCCCCACAGAGAAGGCTCTCCCCCTGGGGGTCGCCAGTTGACATACTTTGACCGACGGCACCCTGAGGCGGCCCTATCTTTGGGAGTGTACCGGCCGATGGGAGGCTATCGGTGACAGTAGGCGGTCTTGTTTTATACACTAAATATTCCCAAAGGATTCTGGAAAGTTTGGGCACACATACTAATATCCTCAAATGGAGCCAAAAGCTTGCAGGGGAGCTATCATTATAATACTTCATATCCCCTGTGAATTAAGACAGCCAAAGAAATATATCTTTATTTCTATTTCAGTACTTCGGTCCTTTTATTTTGGTTTTTTCTTTCTGTTTAACCCAATTGGAGTTGGGAGTTAACTGTGCCAATTCCAGGCTGATAAATTTTATCAGCTGCTATTGGGCAACTGTCAAAAGCCCAAAGGAGGCTTAGGCTCCTATGGGTCTTTGGCTGACCAAATGACATGCCCGTTCTAGTTGATGCTGCAGGCAGGGAATGTTATATAAGTAAACTTGGTCATCTTTGTTCACCATAATGGGATCTGTAATTTCCTAGACAAGAAAATGCACTGCAAAGTTAAAAATAAAGCACAGCCTTAAGCTTCATGTTTGTTTGTTTGTATGTATGTATGTTTGCATGTATTGTACAGACAAAACCAACAAAAATATTCAGTTAGAACTTAGCACTAAAAAACATACAGTGCAGTATCTAAAAATATTATACTCTTATTAGTCTTCTAAAAGACATTAAAAGCAATAAAATTAAGATAGGTTGTTGCAAGCCAGTTTTATTAAAATATTAATATGCATGTCTGCTCAAAACTATATGATTTTCTAATATAAATCAATATAAATTACTAAAATTAAGGTTTTTTCCTTAGTAATGTTTATTAACTGCTATAAATCTGTCTAACCTGATATCCTTTATTGTTGTAAAAGTAGTTTAACAACCATAATTAACCAGATGTTGAGCTAAGTGGTCGCTAAGTGAAACTGTGACCATACTTACCTTACTTCAACCTTGCTTTACAAACCAAGTCGTACATGCAAGAACTGATTGTAAAGTTACTTTTTCATCACTATTGAGCTATGAACAGTTGCTAAATTAATTAGTTGCTAAACATGGACTACCTACAGCTTAGTCTTTATTATAAATGTTTAACCATCCACTGTAGCTTATTCCCAGATCTCTTGAATAAGGGAGCCAAGCTACAGTCAAAATACAGCACATAAAATGAAAGCCTAAACATGCACATTAATTGTATTCTGATAATTCAGATATAAAAATAAGTGTCATAATAATACCTATTACTTTAACCATCCCCTGTAACCTGATAACAAATCTGAGATAATATTCCAGCCTGGAATATAGATTTATAACCTAAACAAACATCATTGTGATCTCTCTCATATTACAGTGATAAAGCAAGATATTAAAATGGAACTCAAGGTTTCTCTCTTGTCACACCAAAATTAGTAGACAGACAAAGCATTTTTAAAATAAATTTATTTCAGATTTTATATGATAAAATCAAATTTATGGAGAAAATAGAAATCTTTTATTTTCTTTGTTTGAATATAAAAATAACTTGAGAGCTCATATAAAAAATAGAGTTGTACATAATTCTAAAACAAATCTACTAGCAGCATGTTTATTAACTACGGTTAATAGGATACTTTGAAATAAAGAAAAATCATTTTGAAACACAAAAAATGGGAAGGCACAAAATATCAATGTCTGAATCACAAGCACTGCTGCTTCATTTCATTTTAAATCTCTTCATTCAAAATCTGATATCTCTGACATTGCAATTATTTTTTGCAAAATTGTGTCCATAATTTGTTGCAGATGACCTGAAGAATGACTTGTATGCAATGAATATTACTGATATAAAGTTAGGGAAGTTTTATTGGGCAAGATGCTTTTCATTAATTAGATTTTAATGGGCAAATGATTTCTAGGCTCTATCCCTCCCTCCCTCCCTGCCAGAAAATAATAACAGTGCCAGTGGCTTTTAACATTGACTAAAAGGTAATCCCATCAGATAAATTAGAATAATAGAAACGATTTTTCCTGTGACTTTATTTAGGAAGATGAAGCATTAAAAATCTGCCTGGTCTGCCTGATTATTATTAATAGTAATAATAATTAATGTTGCCTGACTTCCAGCAACATTTTTCCTCATGGCAGGTGAAATACTTTAGATAGAAATGAGTCACTGTCCCACTTCCATTATTTCAAAAGGAAGAAAAATTGAATCGGATTTTTTTTTCCTATTTCCAAATACAACAAATTTCAATAATGTTTAGATTCATGTGTATTTAAGAAGGTACATCTGAAAGAAATTGATACCTGTAGTCTACCAAAAAGAGAAAAACATTCTTAGGAAATTCTATCGGGATTTTTTTTAAAAAAAAGAATACAAATATGCAAAGCTTTATTTTCTTGTTATTTTTAATTTAGAGATCGTGTTTTAATATATTAAAACTCCATCCCATAAATGTTCCCCTTTAGGGGAGAGATGGAAGAAGATGCTGACCGCCTCGGTAAATGGGACGGCGACAATGTGGATTCTCAGCTATTCCCACGACACGGACGGGAGGGAAAAACGTTCCCACGTCAGTCAAGTACCCTATAAATAATTTAGCAAGAAATCTCGGCCAGCCAGCGCTTCCTCAAAGGCCGCGCCCCGCCATGAGGTGCAGGGGTCAAACGCGGCGGTCAGCGAGCAAAGCAGCCACCGCGGCCTCGCTCGTTGCCCGCGCTGCCTCCCTCAGAAGCAAAAACGGCTCTCGCGTTCTCCGGTTGCCTTGGATACCAGGCGGAGGCCTTCTTTTTCTGCAGCCTTCAGCCGTTTGCCGCCATTCGGAGGAACGCGTGCTGCCGAAAGCCGGTTGCGGTGGGATAGCATTTCGCCCTTTCTCTTCCCTCTCCGGGCCGAGTAGCCCTGACATGCGCCAAGCAAAGGCCCCGTGGGGCGCCTCGATGCTGCGGTGCGCAGTTAGCTGCCGCCAGTACTGGAGGACCGTGGGCCAGGCGGAGGGGATCGTGTCGGAGCAGGACACGGACCATCATTTCGTGCATCGAAGCACCATTCCTACCATGCATTTCCAGCCCAGCTTGCCCAGGTTCCTCTGCCGTTCACCAAGTTTCATGGAAATTAGGGGGGGCGGGGGGGAGTAAACGGACTTCGAGTACATCAAAAACATCCTTCCTTCTCCCTTTCCCGCCATTCTTGCAATGTAGCTGGATCACTTGGTTATAGGGGAAAGCACTTGAATGCTGCATTTCTCACACACTCTTTATGAATGTAACCCAAACAGTACTATTTAAGCTGTTGGGCCTCTTTCAAAAACAGCATCCGGTTGCCGTTGGAGCAGAGCAGCTGAGCTCCCGGTTTGACAGGCCTGCCATAGCTTCTCCTTTTTCTAATGTAGCTCTCTTATGAAGATCTCCATACAAAGCCCAATAATCTCTTTCTGCCCTATCATATTGTCGAAACAAAAACGTCCACGTTCAGGTGCCCTCCTCCAATATTTCATAAATCCAGACAAAAATATTGTTCAAGGAAGTTCCCCTGGAGAGGCCAATGAGGCGAGCATTTATTGGGAGAGGAATTACTCAGTACTACGACTGCTGTTTTTTGAGGAGAACCCAGATGAGAAAAGTGATCTGAGAATGCCAGGTGCTGATACGTTGCCCGAGGTGTGTGTACCTGCCTATGCAAACAGGTTACCTGAGCTAATGGGCAGTGTAGTGACCAAGCAAGAAAGCCCTATTTTACCAATTAATTTCAATGCAGCCCGCTACATATTGTATGCCTGGTGAAATACTGCTGGAAAATGCGGTGGTTTGCTTTGTTTGTCACCATTTCATTGATGGGGGTAAAAGTAGCAATGGATATGCGTTTACCGACAAAGAGTACAAGATCTAGGAAAAGGCTGCTGAAAATGGTTTTAGGTTTGAGACTGCATACATGCAATCCATGACTGCATGCTGAGTTGGAAAAATTACAAATACAGGAAAAGGAAGCTCACATTTAGCCCAAAAGCATTGCCCATAAAGAACTCGGAAGAAAACATCCATTATATGATTATATGGGCAGAATTTCTTTTGTTCATCTCTAAATAAGAAATTGGTCCCTTTCTTTCCCACTTTCTGAGCACAGAAAGTGGGAAAGTGGGGAGTGACAGATTTTATTTACTATTTACATTTAAAATAAGTTTTTTTATAAAGTGACATTTTTAAAATGTCAATTATTTTTAAATGACAAAAATGACTCTATAATAATAAAATGCAAAAGCAAGTTAAAAATTAGTAATAAAAAAAGTTGATACCTGATTAACCTAATAATATCAAGCAAAATTTAAACACATTAAAAAACCAGAATATTTTGATAAAATATTTAATCTGTTATTTATTTTATGGAATTAAATATTTTAAACATTTAAAATATTTAATATTTTTCATATTTTCTATAAAGAAAATACTCTACTTTTTCTAAAAGTAGAGTAGTCAAATTCCACCCTATAAAAGTGGAACAGTCCAAGTGGATTCAAACATGAATTATCTGAAAGGGATGAAAATAATAAACAAATATTAGGAACTTGTTCTTTCTGCTTGAGTTTTTAATTATAAAAAGTTGAATTTATATAGAAAATTCTTCAAATCATTAAAAGTTACTTCTGAAATAATTTTTATAAATGTTTGAAACAAAGTAGTTTTGGAAGACAGTCATTTAAGAACAAAAAATCTATTAAGTATGGAAATGTTTAATTTAATAGAAGAGAACATATGTAGTGCAGGGTTGAATTATGAAGAGACTCAACCACAGTTTGAACTGAGAAACTGTTAGCATCTTAGATCAAGCCAAATTAAAAAATGCTAGTGAATCCAGTTATCAGTAGACACATAGAGACAACCATATTTTCAACCATATTCAAAAAAGATAATTAAAGCTAGGAAGGAAACAAAAAAACCAGAACACAAGTCTCCACTCAGATAAACAGGGATTAACACCAGACAAACATCAAATAGAAAAATATATCATAGTCAAGGAACTACCAAAGGGTGTCGGAAATCACACTTAAAACTGGCAGGCCAGTTTTGTATATAAACAGTATATAAACAAGGAGTAAACCTGCTGCTTACTTTCACTGATGATGTTACCTAGTTGGGTAATGAAATATCTGTAAGCAAACAACTAAGATCAAAGTGCAGTAAGGATTCCATAGGTTATTTCATCTAAAATCTATTCTGTTTAAATATAAACCTGGATATTGATTTTATACTTAAGATTTATTAAGTTAGATTTTATGAAATAACAATTCTTTACTGTTTCAAAGATCTATTACAATACAAATATTACAAATAAGTAAGTTCATTGTAAGACGCATGTTATTAAATACTGCTTCAGTTTTGGAATCTTTGGTAGGAAAAAACAGCTACTCATTCATATGGTTGTACTGAATTGATTACTCTGTTACATCTAGTTTGTATCTATCCTAGCTAGTGAAAACATCTAGGGAGGTGACAGGAGGGTAGGTTAAGGTGAGTGAGGGATTGCTGCCATTCTCCTTGATGGAAATAATACTATGCCCTTCAAAAAACCTGTAAATAACTAACAGCTAAAATCATATATGGGATGAGAGAACTGATACAAAATGCCAATTTATAATTTGTTATTGATATCTATTTTTAGGTTGCCTATTCCTAAACTGGAGGACACTATCAATAGATACTTAGCTGCTCAGAAGCCATTATTGAATGATCAACAATACAGGTATAAGAAAAGACATATAATGAAAGAACAGATATAGCAATTATATTTTTAAAAATATAAATAGATCAAAATATACAAAACACTTGTTTCTCTGTGAATAATTGTATTTGGTACTCTAAACGGTCAACTCTTTGTTTTGTTAGTGAATTTTCTCTTGCTGGCTTTGCCTAGAGGAAGAATTATAGGGCAATGCTGAATTATTTTTTTGCACACACCACACACCTCCCCCCAAAAATCCCAGATTCAGCCTTCAGTATATCCTGATTTACTGATCAAAGTTATTGTCCGGAATTCTAGACAATTGTTGATTAGATGAGTAGACTAAATAGCCATATTCATACCATAGCACTAGGTCAAAATTCTATAGAACTCTGACTTCTCATTTATGATCAACAAGAATGTATTATTACATCTTTCTCAATTGTTCTGACTTGGATTTTTCACTAGCTAGCAGGAGAGACAATATGATAAATTAATTGGTCTCCTCAGCAATCTTAGAAACTAACTGTAGATACTTTTTCTATATTCTAGTTTCTAAGGAGAGTGGAAGACCAGAAATTCCTATTTACAACTTTTCTTTCTTTTTAACTCTGTTTACTTTAGCTTCTTTGACTAATGGGGGGGAGCCAATCAAAGTGACCAGGTAACACTCTGCACATGAACATAAACCAAGATTCTTTGAACTATTGTTACACTGTTACATATAAAATACAGGCTGTTAGTTAATTTTTCCATTGTGTCACTTTTTTATTTTTATAAGCTGTCCTTTCAGTGAAATCTTTGTCATGAGTGTATGTATATTAATGCATAGCAATACCATATAGCCTAAAGTGTATAAATGTGGTTTTTTTTCCCATTCTTCTGTTTAATTGTATCTAATTCTTGGAAGCTGCCTGGACAAATTCATGCAGTTTTTTTTCAGCAGTGGTTTGCCATTGTCTCTTTCTTAGGTCAGAGAGTGAGTGACAGACCCAAGGTTAAGCGGCTGGCTTTGTGCCTAAAGCAGGACTACAACTCAAAGTCTCCCAATTTCTAGCCTGATGCCTTTAAACAGCAGTCCCCAATCTTTTTTGGCACCAGGGACTGGCTTTGGGGAAGACAATTTTTCCAAAATTTTCTGAGGTTAGCTAGAAACACTGAAATCTCACAAAACTGGGCAATTTCATTGTATATGTTTGTTCCTACATGATTGTGCACAGCATCTGGAAAAGTTCCTCACCACTAACATATATGGGTCAAAAATATTTTATTATAATTAAATAATAAATTATAAATGTAGTTATAATAATATCAGTTATAATTATATATGACTAAAGAAGTGCAATAATACCATAATTAATCCATTTGTAATTTCTAGACATACTGTAAAAATTGCTACAGAGTTTGGAAAAGGAGAGGGGAAAATAATACATCGTGATCTTCTTGAACATGATCGGATTAATAGTCATACAAGTTATATATCAGGTTTGTTTTTAATATTCTTGATTATTCTTGAGTCAGACAACAGTATTTAAGCTGTTTTATTTGCTATTTATTTTTATTCAGCAAATATATTTTGTTTTTGATGATCTGGCTTTATAAGAATAGTATCTGTTTTGAAACTAGTTTTTTATCCAAAGCTTAAAAAGTAGGTTATACATTGGCATGTTCACTCATGATGAAGGAAACAGGATGGTAAACAGTTTCATTGAAGTTCCATGGCCCACACTAATTTGATTGTTTCCAAAAGGTCATCTCCAAGCAAGTAATTTGGACCTTAATTGGGTTCCTTAATGATTTAATTAACCTCCATGATCATGAGAAAAAGATCACAGAAAAAGAATGGACTATTTTTTTATCATTATCCTTCCTACTACAGTACTAAATTCTTATAAACTATGATGTTCATCTTATTTTCTATATCTCATTTACAAGCTAAGAAGAATCATGTATGAAACTTTTTAGAAGTGAAAAACAGGTGAAAATTCCTAATTTACAGATTATTGTTTTACAAAAGCAAATTTAAATATTTACTGCTTACCATATAAGGATTTCTAGGTTAATACTTGGGTGCAATGTTGTTTAGAAATCTCATTTAATTAGTTTGAGAAATTTGCAAAACATAAATCAAATACAAAGATATGAAATGAATAAAAATTAAAATGGTTAAAACATAACAATTTTAATTAATTGTTTTTACTTAAAGTATCTCAGCAGGTAGTAATACTTAACTAGGCTTTTCTGGGATCAGAAGCTAAACAGGACTGGGGTGATTAATATTTGGATGAGACTAGCAGAGAGTGCAATTGCCTTATCTCTACGAAATAATTTGTTCCATTCAACTGGGCGTTGGGGAAGGAAGTCATGTTTAGGATTTGTTTTTATTTTTGAATTATTTTTAATTAGTATTTTTTAATTGTGGAGAACAAAGTTCAGTTAAGGTGCATTGTTGTATGTTTGGTTTGCACAATAAAGTCCTATAAAATAAGGTACATTGGGGTCCACAGTGCATTGCTTAGATATTCCATGGAATATCTGACCATAAATCAGCACTTGTGTGAAATGGTATATTTGAGATTTTGTGTGTGTGTGTGTGTGTCTATCTTGATTCCTGTATTTGCTTGGATTAGTTCCCGCAGTTATCTTGGTGAGATTTCAGAAAAGGTTTGCCATTGTCTTCTTCCTAGAGCTGAGAGAGAAATTATTGGCTCAAGATCACCCACCTGGTTTCTTGCCAAAAGACAGGCATAGAACTCAGATTCACACAATTTCTAACCTGGTGCCTTAACCATTATACCAAACTAACTTTTAAAAAAATAATACACTTAATATATTTAAGGTTTCATCACATAGTAATAGCAATAGCACTTAGACTTATATAGTGCTTCATGGTGCTTTATAGCCCTTTCTAAGCAGTTTACAGAATAAGCATATTGCCCCCAACACTCCGAGTCCTCATTTTACTGACCTCAGAAAGATGGAAGACTGAGTCAACCTTGAGCTCCCAGGCCTTTATTTCAGCTCCAGCACTGCCCCTAAGAAATATTGCCTCAAGCCTCATTCTGTGGTCAGCCAGCCCAGCACCATTGTGCAAAGCTAGAAGATTGTGGTACAGTCAAATGTTTGGGTAGAACTAACTAGAGTAACAAATTATGTTAATTTAAATGCCAGATTAAGGAAACTTGTATAAATATGAAGATGTGCCATTTTTATTTAATTGATTAAAAGTGACAATATTATATGGCATTACTTTGAAATTAATCCATTTTTACAAGATGTTTAAATAC
The DNA here is from genome assembly GCA_030761175.1 of Masticophis lateralis. Classification (NCBI taxonomy): domain Eukaryota; kingdom Metazoa; phylum Chordata; class Lepidosauria; order Squamata; family Colubridae; genus Masticophis; species Masticophis lateralis. Next base: position 240,985,175 of record JAUDYJ010000002.1, read on the forward strand.
AATTAAAGAAAAATAATATATCAATTTAATCGAAGGTGTTTCCAGTATGGAGAGTTCTTATACAATTATGTCAGAGAAATTGAGGTCATGTTAAAATCCTAATTGTTTATAAGAAATAAATGAATTTATTTAATCCAGTGAAGCAATGGAAATAGAGTGCTGTAGTGGCCCTATGATTAACAAACTATGTTATGTATATTCAGGAGATGCTGCAGGGTCATATGCTATACATCAATTAAACGCTACAAAAAGTCAAATTGAAGGGCTCAGCAAAAAACCTAAACATCATGTATTCACTAGATTCGCTAGCTTCCTTATTTCTGACTTCACAGATCATAACTAAGAGCATATTCAGACACATATATTGGTGATGTTTGGGGTTTTTAATTGTATATTTAAAAAGGAGATACATTTTACAGAAAGTTACAAAAATAAAAGCAGCTTTTCTGGTATTTAAAAAAAATGTAGAAAGAAGCAGATTTGAAGGGACTGCTTGATTTTCCATAATACATCTATACAAACTGCAGTCTTTCAAATTTATATATTAAACATTTCAATGTATTTTGTTAACTGAATTATTTTTATTCTCGTAGGACCCTGGTATGACATGTATCTTTCTTCGAGAGATTCAATTGTTTTCAACTACAATCCTTTCATTTCTTTAAATCCTGATCCTAAGCCTGGATACAATAATCAAGTAGTAAGAGCAACCAATCTTGTTGTTTCAGCATTAAAGTTTCTTAACACCTTGAAGAATGACTATTTACGGCCAGATATATATTATGTAAACCGCAGATGGGGTCAAAGTAAAATATTCAAACACTTCATCCGTGCTCTTCCATCTACTCTATCCTGGTATGGAGCATATTTAGTGAATGCTTATCCTTTAGACATGTCACAGTATAAATCTCTCTTCAATAGTACCAGGATACCTAATTTAAATAAGGATACATTATTTACAAGTGAGTTTGCAAGACATTTGTTGGTGATGAGAAATGGTCATCTTTATGTTTTTGAAGTACTGGATCCTTTTGGTAATATTCTACATCCATCTGAAATTCAAGCTAATTTAGCACAAATAATATTTGATGCTGATCGCTTGCCTAGATTTGAACTTCCATGCCTCACAACTGAAGAAAGAAATACTTGGGCAAATGTAAGGCAGCAACTTGTCCAAACTGGTAATGAAGAAAATTTGAAGAAAATTGACAGTTCAGTCTTCTGCCTTTGTTTAGATAATGCTTCCCCGCAAGATGAAATTGAACTCACTCATTGTTTTCTTCATGGATATGGTTTTAATCGCTGGTTTGACAAATCCTTTAGTCTGATTGTCACTAGTGATGGAAATGCGGGAATAAATTTCGAACACTCTTGGGGAGATGGTGTTGCAGTTCTGCGTTTCATTAATGAAGTCTATAGAGATAGTACAGAACATCCAGCTCTTCTGCCAGGATCCAGTCCAGCTTTATTTGTTACATCCTCTGACAAGCTTGAATTTAATTTGAATCATTCAATAGCATCTGCAATAAATGCTGCACGTACGAAATTTGATGAAACATTGAAAAAGTTTACTGTAAAATCATTTCGATATGAAAAATATGGCAAAGAATATATAGTGAATAAAAACTTGAGTCCGGATGCTGTGTTTCAACTTGCTTGTCAAATGGCTGTCTATCATCAGTATGGAAAGTTTCTTCCTTCTTATGAAGCATGTAGCACTGCAGCTTTTAAACATGGTCGCACTGAAACAATTCGACCAACAACTGTGTACACTAAAAAGTGTACAGATGCATTTATTGCTAAACGAGGAAAACATAGCATTCAAGATATGAGAAATATGATCGAAGAATGTTCGAAGTATCATAGACGCTTGCAGTTGGAAGCTACACTAGGTTAGGTCTTTCCAATACTTTGCTATTTTATTTTAGCTAAGTCTTGTGATAAAGTCTAGGAATGATGCTTACGTGGACTGTCAAATAACTTGTGTCATTTAACTTTATAGAATATGAAAAGTATGGGGCTTCTGTTGTGGGGTGTACTTTATGGAAAGGATAGTTAGAAATTTTCACATAATTTAACTAGTTATTAGTTCCAACTTTGTTATAATTATTGCTTTGGTTGACGTTATAGAGAACTATAGAAAGTAGCAACATTTTAAAAACTTTAATTCTTTCATTAATATCTGTCTGTCTTCTAAATAACTCAAGTCATTATGCTTCCTGGTTAAATGGGGATTTGAATCCTACTCTCCCCATCTCTAATCCAATACCACTGCTACACTATATAGGGTTTTTTAATTATTGGAAGAAAAACGCTATTTTTGCAAACTGTTAAAGGATGCATCTTTTTGTTTTCTCCTGGACACTATGAAAATGGATTGCTAGATATTTATTTATTTATTTATTTATTTATTATATTTCTATACCGCCTTTCTCCTGCAGGACTCAAGGCGGTGTACAGTCAAGAAAAAATAAAAGATACATAAACATCATAAAATTGATAATTAAAATTATAACATAGTTTAGCCCAAATTAAATAAAACCCAGAATTAGATAATATTTTAATCATTCCCAGTTAACATGTTTAGCCCCGCCTGATTGAACATCAGGGTCTTGAGGGCACAGCGGAAAGCACGGAGATTAGGGATATTTCGTATATCAGGGGGCAGTTCATTCCAAAGGGTTGGAGCCCTTACAGAGAAGGCCCTCCCCCTGGGAGTCGCCAGTCAGCACAATTTGACTGACGGTACCCTGAGTAGTCCCTGTGAGAACGAACTGATCGGTGGGAGGCTATTGGTGGCAAAAGATGGTCTCGTAAGTACCCAGGTCCTAAGCCATGGAGCGCTTTAAAGGTGATAAGATATTGCCTTAATTCAGTTTTTTTTTTCAACTTCTACCATGCTGGGATTTCCTAGTGATCCCAATCCAAGCACTAATTAAATATGACTGTCAATATTTTTCCATATCAGTCAAGAAACTGCCATAGTGTCATCAAGAATTGATCTTGACATGAGGGCTATTTTAATGATATTAACTAATATCTACTATAGGTAGTTCTTGTTTAGCAACTCTTCGCAGCTACAACAGTGATGAAGAAATGACTTTACAATCAGTTTTTGCATTTACAATCTTCAAAGGTCTGTAAAGTAAAAGCCAAAATAAAATAATAAGTACAGTTATGGTATCACTTAGCAACTGCTTGCTTCACTTAACAACCGAGTGGTTGTTAAACTGGGACTACAATAGCATCTATTTAAATGAAAGAATATCATCTGTCCAAATGGAGGATAGTTAGGGCAGAAAATACTTTGAAAGAGGATGTGTGATTATTATTTTTTATTAACTAAAAGTTATTTATATTAGAGAAAGACTTTGTGTGCTGGGGGGGAGGAGAAACAGCAATAAGCAAACATTGGATTACAGTTCTGTTTGGGAATTCTACAATAGAAGGAAGGAAGTCACTTATAAGCACCAAATAACCTCAGTAATATCTGGATGATCCCAAATTCTCCAGAATTATATTGTTATACACATTCATTATCTTCCAAAAATTCTGTGAAATTTTGGCTTGTGATTGTTATAATTACAAAGGAAAAAGTTCTTCAATTCAGTAATTACTATATCAATAGCAGTCCCTACTCTGTGAAACACCTTTCTTCCTGGAATCTGGCAGGCTTTCACCTTTCTAGCTTTCTGGGAGGAACTAGCCTTTCCTCAGGAGAAAAGTTGGAGCATAAAAATTATGAGGATTGGGGATGATAGATCAGGCAACTGATTTTCTTTGTTTTCTTCATTTTATTATTATTTTGGTTTTATTATTCTTGTGGCTGCCCAGAGTTGTGTTTTATGAGATAGGCAGCCATATATATATTTGAAGTAAATAAATTACTACCATTAAAATGTAACTTTTTTAGCATCTGAACTGAAATCTTGGTTTATTTTTTTTACAAGCAGGTTTTTCTAAGTAACATCATCCTAGAAAAACAGACTTGGATTTTTAAAATGTATTTCTTTAGACTGAAGGATAATTATTTGAGAACCGATTTTTAATCAACTGTATAGAAATTTTTCTTGATATGGGTTCAGCTTAGTTATTAGGACTAGCCATGAAAGTTCAGTATTTACTAAATATTGTTAAAGACATATATATGTGTGTGTGTGTGTGTGTGTGTTTGTGTGTATTTTCTGAGGTTTTTGCGGGTGTTTATATGTAGGTCTTTGGTTATTCGGGTCTTCTCCCGCGTAAAATTGGAAGTATCTTGGCGACGTTTCGACAAAGTCTCATTCGTCATCTTCAGGCTGGTGTTCTCGGCTTCGTGCTTCCAGGAGCAATGTGAGATCGCAGCTATCTCTTCCTTTTAACTGCTAGTGGGGGTGGGAGCTGATTGGGTGGGAGCTTGGCTGTGTTCTGATTGGGTGGAGGTGTGTTCTGATTGGTTAGGGGCTTGGCTGTGCTCTGATTGGATGGGGGTTGGTTGAGCTCTGATTGGCTGGGGGTGTGTTCTGTTTGGGTGGGGGTTTGGTTGTGCTCGGCTTAGTCTGAGTTGCAGGGGGATTTGAGCTGGTGAGCTGCGTTGTTGTTGTTTGGCTTCGTGTTTGTGGCCGTGAGAGCTTTTCATGGTGGGTGTCAGTCTGCTTCATGTATGGATTGGAGGGGTTAAAAGTAGCTAATGATGCAGCTGCGGTCTGGCTTCTGGTCCTTGGTTGTGCCTCATTATCAGTGTGGGTTTGAGTCTGCTTTCTGCATGGATGTGTGGTGGTGACATCCTGTGTGGCTCTTGTGAGTGTGGGTCTGGTGTCATTCATCGTATTAGGGACTCGTTCGTCAATAAGGGCAGGTTTCCAAATGGCTGGTAGGCGGGAGGTATCATCTCGTTTGTTCATGCTGTGTGGGCGTTTTTCTATCTCAGTGGCTTCTCTGATTATTCTGTTATTAAAGTGTTCAGTTTTGGCGATAGTTCTGGTCTTTTTAAAGTCAATTTCACTAGCAGTTAAAAGGAAGAGACAGCTGCGATCTCACATTGCTCCTGGAAGCACGAAGCCGAGAACACCAGCCTGAAGATGACGAATGAGACTTTGTCGAAATGTCGCCAAGATACTTCCAATTTTACGCGGGAGAAGACACGAATAGCCAAAGACCTACATACAAACACCCGCAAAAACCTCAGAAAACACACACACATATATATATATATAAAATATGTGATCAAATATACCACAAAATTCAAGCTCCTAAACAGTGTGAATGAGAAATATCTTCACTTTGGGGAGTAATTATAAGCCATTGCTTAAAGAAGGCCATTTTCACAAACTATATTTCAAATTTAACAAAACTAAATAATTTGGGTTGAAGAAAATCATGCCTTGGCATTTATTATATTTTATATTTTATTTATTTATTTACTTTATTAAATTTCTATACCGCCCGAAGGACTCGGGGCGGTGGACAGCCACAGTAAAATAACATAGCATACAAAATTTAAAAACAATTTAAAACAAATTAGATCCTTTAGCCCCACAGATTAAAAAACCCAAAAATTTAAAAACACCGAAACCAGATTCTTGTCAAGCCAGTCCAGCCTGCTGGAAAAGTAGGGTCTTAAGAGCACGGCGGAAGGTACGCAGGTTGGGGATCATACGTATCCCCGGGGGCAGTTCATTCCAGAGGGCAGGTGCCCTCACAGAAAAGGCTCTCCCCCTGGGGGTCGCCAGTCGCCATTGCTTGGCCGACGGCATCCTGAGGAGCCCTTCTCTGTGGGAACGTGTTGATCAGTGGGAAGCCATCAGTGGCAGAAGGCAGTCTCATAAATATCCAGGTCCTAAGCCATGGAGCGCTTTAAAGGTGGCAGCCAACACTTTGAATTACACCCGGAAGACACCGGGAACCAGTGTAGCTCATGCAGGAGAGGTGTCACATGGGTGCATCGGATCGCTCCCATAATCACCTGCGCGGCCGCATTCTGGACCAGTTGGAGCCTCCGACTGCTCTTCAAGGGGAGCCCCATGTAGACAGCGTTACAGTAGTCCAGACGGGAAGTGACGAGGACATGGGTGACTGTGCGCAGTGCGTCCCGGTCCAGAAAGGGACGCAACTGGTAAATCAGGTGAACCTGATAGAAAGCCCTGCTGGCCACAGCCGTCATATGGTCTTCTAAAGACAGCCGTGCATCCAGGAGGACACCCAGATTGGGAGCCCTCTCTGAGGGGCCGAAGTCTCACCCCCAATAGCCAGCGATGGAACCAGCTGGCTATACTGGGATACCAGAAGCCACAGCCACTCCTTCTTGGAGGGGTTGAGTCTGAGTCTGTTTCTTCCGATCCCGATCCGCACGGCCTCCAGACAGCGGGACATCACGTCAAGGGCATCATTGGGGTGGTCTAGGGTGAGATGTACAGCTGAGTATCATCAGCGTACTGATGACACTTCACTCTGAAATCACGGATGATCTCCCCCAGCGACTTCACATAAATATTGAACAAAAGGGGCAAGAGGACTGACCCTTGCGGTAACCCACAAACTAAGGTACCTCAAGGTCGACCTGTGTCGCCCTGCCAATACAGACTGCGTCCGACCAGAGAGGAATGAGGAGAACCACCGCAACACGGTGCCCCCATTCCTAACCCCTCCAGCCGGCACAGCATGATACCATGGTTGATGGTATCAAAAGCCCCTGAGAGATCTAATAGGACTAGAACAGAAGAATACCCCCTGTCCCGAGCCCGCCAGAGATCATCAACCAATGCGACCAATGTCGTTTCTGTGCTGTGACCTGGCCTGAAGCCCGACTGGTATGGATCTAGATAGACATTTTCATCCAGGTACCGGGGAAGTTGTTGTGTCACCACACTCTCAACAACCTTCACCACAAAGCGAAGGTTGGAGACTGGATGATAGTTAGCTAATACAGTCGGGTCCAGGAAAGGCTTCTTGAGGAGGGGCCTCACTCATATTTAATATTTCCTTTTATTTTCTATCATGCAATAGTAGCATCAAGACTGCTATTGCATGCATTCTCAGCATTGTAAAAGCCATCTGCATGTTATTAATAGTGTAAATGAGGTCATTCTGCTATAACATTCAATGCTAAACCTATAAGATCCATTGGTATTTTAGCTTAGAAAAGATTTGTGACTATTTTATACATTACATCTGACATGCACAATAGTAATTCACTTTTACAGAGACCTTAACAACCACTCATTTAGTGATCGTTCAAATTTACAACAGTGCTGAACAAGTGGCACTTACAAGATCCTACCAGTTCCAGCCATTATGGCACCCCTGCACAATAATGACACACGATGTCACATGATCACAATTCAGACACTTGGTAAGTGGTCTATATTTCTGACCATTGTAACTTCCCAGAATCACACAATTGCAATTTGCAACAAAGTTAATGGGGAAGTGGACAGGAAATGGAAGTTGCAATCACATGAGGTCCTCACTTAAATGACCCACAGTGATTCACTTAATAAGGGCAACTAGGGACAGCTGGAACTACCATAACTAAGCTGCATAGTCACGTAACAAATGAAACAAGCAAAATGTTAAAAAGTTATGATATTTATGTAGTTACTTACCAAGCATCTCTAAATTATATTAAAGTAACCAAAATATCTTTACAATCCCCAAGGCATGTCACAATGTTTGAGCACCCCTAATGTTTGGAAATTGAAAGTTGACAAATTTGACACGCCCTAAAATTGTAACAACACTTTACAGTTATTTAGTGACAGAAATTCCAATTCTAATTACCATTGTTGAATGAGAAGTACCTCTAATTCTTAAACAATATATTATTTACTGACTAATTAATTAAACTTGAAAACCTAATTCAATATTCCTTTTTCATTTAGATTTTTTCTGTCCTGTGCATATCATGTCACATTAATACTAGTTCTTCATTATTGTGGTCTCTTTGCAAAAGGCATAGGTGTTCTGCGTTTGCACCGAAATTCCATCTGGAACCTTCTTTAACTGAGATTTTAGCAGGAAGTGAATCCATACAGTTCATGCTCCTAGGCCAAAGGTAAATAAAAATCGGTTCACCAATACCTCTCAGGGGGCCCAAAGCACTCCTAAGTGATTAAACATAACCAGAACTAAAAAATTTTGCCTCCTCCCCTTCCCTTTTGGAATTTGGGGAAAGAACATCATTATTTAAATGGAGTAATAAGCTGCACTGATACAAACAATTTCTTTTCAGAGAGAAGCAAATCAAATGTCGCCGTTACTATGCTTTTTCCTTTCTATCTTGACATCAGTAAATCAATGCTAGTGTCTAAGCCAACAAAAAATACCTTTGCTAAGGGATAAAACAGGCCCAAGTACCTCAATATTGGCTGATCCTTTTTACCAATTCCACTTGCCATTGTAAATCATTCCAAGGGTACAGAGCCTCGCTAGGATTGAAGTATCCCTTTTGGATAAATTGATGTGGTCATCTGAACAAATCACCCAGTATAAACCTAACAATCTTTGCCCTAACACAGCCATCTGTTCAAGATAACTATCAGTTGCATTCATAGAGCCTATTCTCCAGAACCCCATCTGTCTTATTTTGTGGTACCAGCTGAATTAGATTTATTTCATAGAATCTCCATTGGTTATTACTTTGGTACGTTGCCTATGTTCAAAGCCCTTGGTTGCACAACCAGCTTTTCAGACTGATACTCTGAAATGTTTGTTTATCTGAAACTGACATACATAGGACAATACCAGTCCTATCAGACTTTTTTCCATTTAGCTAAGGATTTGCAGCAAATCCAGCTTCCAAAGAAATAGAGTTGGATTCCAAGCAATCAAGCATGCTGAGTTTTCTCTCTGAGAAAATAGCTTCTTTTCTCTCTTATTTAGCATACCACAAAAAGGAGCTAAGTATCATTTTACTCTCAGAGGCTTTGCAGCTTTCCGAACAACAAATAAGTATTGATAAGTACTGCACATCTTGACTGCACCTCTACATTCCTGATAAGAGATCATTCAATTTTGAACCTCTACTTGACTATCAGAGTTTTCACAGGAGGTTCAAAACTGACTACAAGGCCTACTCTGCCAGGACACAGACAGCAGATTACAAAGGATTTTAAAACATTGCTAGTGGATAGGTATAGATCCAATTAACTCTTCATCCACTTCTCAGTTTCACCCTTGGTACTGTGTGCTACACAGAAGGGTCACACAGACTTTGGTGGCATATTGTGAGAGCAATTTAGAAGCATTGAGGTGCCCCAAGACATATCTTTTAACACAATGATTATATCAGATGACCCTCTCTTTCATTTCAGGCTCCCTCGCTTTCTAAAGCCTTACAAGGTATTACATTGGATATTTCACTATTGACTAGAGTAACTGTAATTATCCAACAGCAGGGACCACACAAAGATGTTTGTCATACTTTCCTGCCAGTCCAACGATGCCGATTGTTCTCTTGTAGGAAAAACTCCAGTTCCAATCAAACCTGTTCTACCATCCCATCTAAGACTAATTTTTATTACTGGATAGCAAAGCCGAACAGAGAGAAACAATTAATACTACATCTTTATTGTCTCCAGATAAATGCAAGGTTTGAAATTTAGGCAAATGAGTTTGTAAAACAATTTTCTCCTTTCCTCTCTAAGGGATTTATTTGCATTGTAGATCATGGATATAATAAAGATGTTTACTTCCCTCTAGTCTTTCACTCATACTGCTAGAAGTATCTGCTTTACACTGCGGAGCATGTCTCTCCAGTTTCAGTTGCTCTCCAGCAAATGCAGAGTTATAGCATATCTACACCTCTTGGGCATTGAAATTTACATTGATCACTGGTTTATAGCTTCATCATCTCATCTATTGTTAAACAAACAAACAGATCCAATGTACTCAGTGAAAATAGAAAATTTAATTTGACAGTATATATTGGCATCCAGTTGGATTTTCAAGTAGTATGAACTCTCTAGACTCATCACTAAGCCATTTTTCTTTTATCTTTCACCAATAGTCAACATTCTCAGATTTGGCTTCTGCTATTCAGTGCTTACTCTGATTCACAGTATCAACCATATTGGTTGTATAACATACTAGACTTCGGAAAAAAATACTGAGAAAGTTTGTGCATTGTTTTTTAAAGTGAAGTATCTGTTCTATAGTGATGAAAGCCCCCTCCCAAATGTCAGTGCACAAAGTTCAGTTGATAGGGAAACATCTGCAATAAAACTATTTACAATAGCTCTGAATGTTCGCTGTGATTGCTGTTGTCAAGAGAAAATGTCTCTTTCTAGCGATGGGATGAAATCCTACCGTTATTGAATTCTAAAGATCATCAGTTATCTTTTGATGTACTTCACCAAATGCTTTCAGATTCTAGCAACAAAAAGATACTCTGGCTTTTGTTTCTTTCTCTATTGAATTTATTTCAGGGTCTCTATCTTCAACTCCTACAGTTGCATTCTCTTAATTTTGAATATAGGAAGATGCATGATCCCTGTGTTTGTTATCTTCATTTGGGAGTCTTCCATGAACAAGACTTCTTAAAAGGATGTGATGGAATTTCTTGTAAACATATTATGACTTTTTAAACATTTCTTACATGTCAGAAACAGCCTAATGTTTTATCTTATGTCTCCCTGACAATCAGTGTCATGATGGAATCTTTCCATCATGCGCTCCCAACTCACAAGGAAGCCATTCAACCATTGGCCACCATAAATCCATATTTACTTAAATTAGGTTTTTTATGTAATGATTATGGTAGCTTACTCATGAGTTGTATGTTCTTAAAGCAGATTCCCTCCATTTCTGTAATTACATCTTGATCAGATGATACTACAAATGGACTGAATTTTCTTTTCCAAAGGTGAGTTGGAATTACCTTTTAAATAAGCTATTAATGCATTCTGATTGCAATCTTCTCTCCATCCCAAGAGCATTCTTCTTCCACAGGATGTGCAGTGATCTATAACATTTTGTTTAGGCAACATCAAGAAGTTCCATTCTTTTCTGCCTTTAAAATTTTCTTTACGATATTATGCAATCTGGTATAAACCTATCATCACTTTATATTATTGGTTGGCTTATCTCGTCCCATCTTCTGCTTCTCTATGGTATGAGAAATGCCAGTACCAATTTATAGAGTTCTTGTTTGTGGGATTTGGTTTGACCTCTATAAAGAGACTATTTGGTCCAAACAGTTGACATTTGTAAGATGCTACCAAGTAGACTTTTGACAATAGTAAATGCTAGTTGTGGCAGAGCAGAATTATCCTCTGTACTTTCTTAACTTAGCACTTGACCCACAGCCTTCAAGATTCTCTTACTTGTTATCCATATATGTGGTGCCCAGAGTCCATAATGAAGAATAGATTGCTTAACTGTAACTACAGTTCTTTGTCTTATCATCCATGCCACAATTTACTGAGCCACAATTTTCCTTGCTACAGGTGCCTGCCTTGGTAGGTATTCCTGATTTCTGAACTGAAATGACAGTCTCTTGAGAACTGAGGGGAATGCAGGAGTTTCTTCTAGGAGCATGCACAGTAGGGATACACTTTCTGCCAGAAATCCCACCTACAGAAGATTTCTGGTTGAGCTTGGTGCAGACACAGAACCTATTTATTTGTTGGACAGATGATCACTCAAACAACCATAGTTAAAGGTAAGCAGCTAAAATTCATGTCACCATTCGTTTTTATAGTTGGTTTTTGAATGTTTGGTGAAAAATAGACAAAAAGATATTTTCATAAGCATCCTGTATTCCTTTTGCCAAAATTCACACGAGTGTTTGTATATATGTCTGTGTTTGTGTGTCATTGCCAGTTAGGATCCCATGAAGAATTCTGAAGTTTTCAGATTGTTTTTATTGTCATTTATAAAATAGTTATTTAGTATTTTAAATAATATGGAAATAATATATAACAGGGAAGATGAAAAGGTAAATAGAGAGCAGAATGAGGAAAATGTTTGGGAAAAAAAAATAGATAAAATAATTACATAAAATACTAAAAGCAGAAAGCAGAGTTGCTGTACTGATAATATAGTGCTTAACTGCAATTTATTGTATAAGCTACAAATATTTGGATTTATATATCGCACATTAAATCATACTGCAAATTATATAAAGTTATGGATGGAATTCATGCACTTAAGCAAAAGCATACAAACTATTCAATCTCTTTTCAGAAAAGTTATAATATTTATATTTTAACATGATAAAGTAGGAGGAGTTGTTTTTTTGCTCAGCTACTGGAAATCAGAAATTATATAAAGGAGCAAACTTAATCAGATTCCACAGTCGGCTAAACATGAAGCACTCTGCATTCCATGACTTCAATGCAAGAAATGTTGGTTATGTCCAGAGTTTGTGGGTACTGATGAGTCTTCAGAGTGAATATATATATGGTTAGATGGTGCTTGATTTTATCATGTTCTATACATATATAATGTGTTCATAGTATAAATATCCTACTCACTCTTTATATTCAGTGAATCTGCCTCTTTTTTTATCCAGGTCAAGGATTTGATCGCCACTTATTTGCTTTGAAGTACCTTGTCCAGCGCAGAGGTGGAACTATTCCTGATATTTATAAAGATCCAGCCTATAAAAACATAAACCACATTAACATTTCAACCAGTACCCTAAGCACTCCAGCAGTTAATCATGGTGGATTTGGACCAGTAGTGCCAGATGGCTTTGGGGTTGGATATAATGTGTTTGATACCTGGGTAGGATGCCTCATTACTAGTTATTTAGAACAGGAATTAGATGAACATCTGACATGTCTTCGGTGCACATTAGATGATATATTTGAAGTCTTAGAAGAAAGACAACTTAAATAGTATTAAAATATTTTGAATTGACTACATAACGATTCAAAAACAGCTTATATTTAAATAATGCATATATTACTATGAAGGGTAATAGTAGATTAAGTAGCACAACTAAGCTGTTCAAAATGTACACTTTAAATCTTAAAGCAGTTTAAATGACATAATACTTAAATCTGTTCTCCATTATATTCTGTAACCTCTCTTTTTTTAAAAAATTAAAAATATACCAATATTTTCAATAAATTTTATTGATTTTCTGGAGCTCTACTTGCTGAAGAGTATAAAATGTTGAAATTCCAAAAACTGACAAAAGTAAACTGCTATGTAAATTATTTATTAGATGTATTTTTATTTGGTAAAGCCAATGCACAATGGATTTTTTTAAAAAAATGTTGAGGTGGTATTTCATGACATGGAAAGCTGTGCAAATATGTTTTGTCATGTGAAAAGAGGATATTAAAATAAAGTGATTTTTCTCTTTTATATTTGTTTGCTGAAATTACTTCATCTAAATGAGAATAATCAGATATAGTGCTGGTATATTGTATAATGCAGTGTCCTATACCAGTCATTAATAATGAGTGTTATTTTTGTAACATTGAGAATCTCCATATATATTGCCCTTTTTATTTGCCCTTCAGATGTAAGATATTTAATGTATAACTCTGAATCATGAGTTTTTCAACTATATACACTGCTCAAAAAAATAAAGGGAACACAAGCAGAAGACATCCGAGATCTGAATGAATGAAATAGCCTTATTAAATACTTTGTTGGTTACATACAGTAGTTTTGTGTTCCCTTTAGTTGTTTGAGCAGTGTATAAACTACTGTATGTAAAGAACAAATTATTTAATAAGGCTATTTCATTCATTCAGATCTCGGATGTCTTCTGCTTGTGTTCCCTTTATTTTTTTGAGCAGTATATTTCTCTGAAAATAACATGTACTTCAAACTTTTATTACAATATTATTAGTTATTACAATAACTAATCTGCACATAAAATAATGCTTGAGAGTCTGTAATCTCATGTGAAGACAATCACAATTAGAGGATACAAGGGAGAAATTTAGGAAAGAGAATTAATTATGAAAAATATTTGGGGGGATTCTAAAATCGAAATACTTTTATATGAAATGAGATGGAAATCAGGAAATCTTGAGTCCTGATCTTGAGAAATCTTGAAAAATAGAGACTTGCATTTTAAAATTCAAGAGTATGAAATGTGGAACATTTTATTCATTCTGAATTTTGTATAACTCAGAAATCTTGTGTGTGTCCCCCATCCACCCATCCCCATTTAAATTTTTAAATTTTGGGTTTGAGTCTGCTAATGATTATAAATCTGCTGAGGTTGTCCCAGTTTTCAGGTTATCTCATAAATTCCTTCATTCCAGTATATTGGAACTATTTGAAGGTCCCGTCTGTTAAAATGAGGCTAATTTGGTATACATGAGACACACTGATTGCCCCAGGCTGTATGTGTTTGAGAGGTACATTATGTTCTCATAAAGGTCTCCTACCTTGAAGGTAGGGATATGCATATGTATGGGATGCTGTCATTTGTGTCTTGAACCATCCATTTGATTGGAAGATACCATCCTCTAACTTAAGTAGTGGTAGCAAGGATTTTTAAAAAATGCCTCTTAGGCCAATTGGCTGGATATCTGGGGAGATTGTCAGGAAATTTGCTGGACAAGGTATGAAGTCTTAAATTTCATCTTAAATTTTCAAACATTTAAAAGAAATCCAGCTTCTACCAAAAACGCATATTTACATATACATAACTCTTGAATTTGGCTAAGATAACCAAACTTGAAGAGAAATGTCATTGAGCGAAAAATTTCAGTAAACTGCTTATGCATTTAGAAATATTTATTTATTTATTATTTATTATTTCAATTTATAAACCGCCCTTCTCCTTGCGGACTCAGGGCGGTGAACAGCCAGAATAAAACATGGTACACAAAAGTAAAAAACAATTAAAAATTATTAAATATTATTTGGCCAAGAATTAAAACAACCCAATTTAAAATCAAATTCAAATTTAAAAACAGAGGATGGGATCAGGCTAGCCCAGCTAGATGGAATAAATGGGTTTTAAGGGCCCGACGAAAGGTCCGGAGATCTGGAATCCTGCGTATCTCCGGGGGTAGGTCATTCCAGAGGGCGGGCGCCGCCACAGAGAAGGCTCTCCCCCTGGGGGTCGCCAGCCGACAATGTCTGGCTGACGGCACCCGGAGGAGGCCCTCTCTGTGCGAGCGTACTGGCCGGTGGGAGGCTATTGGTGGCAGAAGGCAGTCCCGCAAGTACCCATATGTGAGAGATGGGCTAAATTCCCATATTTTTCCTTACAGAAATTTCTGAAATCTCAGTGCCTCCAGTTGTCCCCACAATTTCAGTCAACAGTAAAGGAAGTTAGTAATGAAGGTCATTATTAAATGACCTAATAATTGCCAAATTATTAACCTTGGAAACAGTGAGGATGCAGATCTGATCAAGCTGGCTAAAAATTGACTATAAATAAAGTTTACATATATAAGAAGTTGCCCTTAAGCCATACCACCATTTAGCTATCTCTTGATGGCAACAGGTTTTTGATTTCTCCAAATTACTACTAGTCAAGAGCCTTAAAAGAAAGATCAGGAGACTCATAGAATCATAAGGTTGGAGGGGTTTTTCTAATCCAACCCCCCAAAATGGGAATAGACTTTCTGGGACTGAGCCACTGTACAATGTAGAAAAAAAGGGAAGGAATATTGATACTGGGCATAGTCACCACATAGTGTTCAGAATGGATCCTGTGTTCATGAATAGGACCTAACAAAATCTGAAGGGCATTTTAGTTTCCAATGGTAGTTTAGCAAAATAACCCCACTATATGGATGCCCCACTATAGTAGTCAAATATTGATTGAGACCAACTCAGTCCTTAGCCCTGCTATTACATCTCATTTAACTAATTTTTTAAACAAATATGCAACATTTCATATTTGAAATCTAATTTTGAATATCAGGATTTTATTATTTTAATTATTGTATTTCAATTCAGCTGGGGTTATACAGAGAGCAATCTTGGAAATTATTGATGAGATTAGGGACGAATTTCCAAATCTATTGAGGCTGACACGTTCAAACCAGGTAATATTTCTTAATTACTGCATTTCCTTGCTATCTGAATGTTCAAACATTTCCATAAGGTGCTTTGTTACATTGTATTTACTTTCCATTGTGCAAAGTCTCAGCTTACATTTTAATGAAAAATTGACTGTATGACAATAAAAATATTCAGTTCACTAATACTGCATACTTACGTATGACAGATTTAGTTTAACTTTCTTTTGTATGAGTAACCATAAGTTATAGTGTCATATAAGAAATAAGTATGATTAAAAGCAACAAAAAGAATATTTTAATTATTCAGTGATGCAGGTATCCATGTTGTACCTATATCATACTAAAAATGTACATATACTAATTCGTACTAGAATAAAGGTGATCTTGAATTTATCTCTGTCATAGTGGCCAACTTGTAAAATAGCTTGCAGAAGAGATAGAAATGAAGGAAGTAGGTAATTATCTCTTTACTCTCCCCTATCTCCTTGCAACATTTTTTATCAGTCATGTTGGTTTGGATGGTTGCTGCAACTATTTTGTTTTAACAGAACAGAATGGATGGGTTTTTTTGGTTATGAACCTCCTGTGAAATAAAAGTCTTGGCAACTGTTGACCAATTTTCACTAAGCAATGATCATGCTGGCTCAAGATGAGAAAATCTATGCAAAAGTATGTGGCAGGGAATCAAGTTGGAGAATGATGTTTTAGCAAATGACAATATTTACTGTATTTTTAGTGTGCAACACAGTTGTGAAATTGCTTTCATTTTCATAAAACAATATGATAATGTAATAGCATACAATGCTGAGTATAACAGGCAAATTGTATTGAGCCACCAACATTGGGCCATCAGCTAGCCAACCAAACTTTAGGCTTAAACGTCTGCAAACTCTGTGATCAGTTTATGGTTCAGTATGTTGTTCAAACCAAGAAACTGGTAAACTACAGTTAGCTGTAGTTAGGCAGGTAACAAGAAGGGAGTTGCTCAATTGCAAGGGTGAAACCTATTGTTACAAGTAGATGCATTTTAGTCAAAATACCTGTTTTCACTTGTAAAGTTTAACTAATGTTGATGTTAGTCATACAATGGAAGGACACAGATCTATCCATCCCAATATGAAGAATATCATAACAATGTTTATCCATCATAAAAGCATTGCCAAAACCCAAGTGCAGGAGAGTAAATTTGGAGCTACCAGACCTGGGCCACAAAGATCCACAGAATCACTAAATGTCAATAAAAATAAAGAAACTCCTAACTGAAGATGTTGCTTAGTTGGGTAATGAAATCTCTGCAAGCAAACAACCAAGCTTAGAAAGTATCAGGACCCTTTGCTGCCATCTAGTCTTTTGCACCTCCAGCCTGGTATATCTACCCAATGACTTCTAAAATAAAATTGAAGTAATGCAGACATGTCAATATTTGAAGAAAGATTGTGTTAGTTTTCTTGAAAATAGGAGATTCATCTGAAGACTACAAATCTTTTGTTTTGGATATATCAGGATGTTTTTGTTTTAAAGTTGTGATGTTGTGCTGACATTGAAGCAAGGGCTGTAGATACAACTTTTGCAAACACTTCCTCTTACAGACCCTTTGATTCCTCAGACATTTGTCTGCAAAACTAGGGTGAGCCTCAGAAGCAATGTGCTGCAAGGGGGATTGTACAAAAATAATCTCCTCCTCCTTTCACTGAACAAGCCCTTCTAGCCATAGAATAGTCAGCCTATGCTGGAAAGTAGGGGCTGCATTCCAGAGGACCAAGACACAACAAAATTTAGATAGTTTGATTGGGAGAAAGAGGGTGGAGATTGCTTCTCCTTAGATCTTCTCAGAGTATATCTGTAGTGATTTAAGTAGTTGCTTTAGTTTGGAAAAAAATCTGCTTATACACAGGGGTGGGTTTCAAAACTTTTAGCAAGGGGTTCTCTGCCTGGTTGCTGGGTGGGCGTGGCCATGGTGGGTATGACCTACTCAGCTTCCCGAGGCTTTCCTTGAGCCTCTGGGGGGGGAACGGCCTCCCCAGGCTCTAGAGGCCTCTGCATGACCTTCCCAAACTTCCGGTAGTCCTGTTTTTCGCCCGTCCCAAGCTTCCGTGTGCGCCAGTGGTGGGTTCCTCCCGGTTCAGCCCGGTTCGGCCGAGCGGATAGCGGTGACAATCTGATGTCACCGAACTGGTTCTGCCCCCCCCTGTATTATTCTTACCTTTTATTTGGCCCCACCCTCAATCTATTGCTGCCTCATGAGTCCCAGCTATTGGCTAGAGGGGAAAAAACCTTTTTAAACTCTTGCCACAGGGCTTCAAAGGGCCGCCCTACAGCTGATCATTGTTTAAAAAAACCAAATGGGTAGACCAGTGCCTCCAAAAATGAATGAGTAGACCGGTACAGCTCTGCAAGCAGTTAAAAGCCTGGTAGATCAGTACCTCTGCTAAATCCTAAAAAATTGTCACATGATCATCAAGCCACACCCACAAAATAAGCCACATCCACAGAACTGGTAGTAAAAAAATTTAGAACCCACCCTTGGTGTGCGTCCTGCACTTCCCTGCATCCAAAACGGATGGATTGGGAAAGGGCGGGGCGGGGCCAGCCAGAAGTGGGATTTGGGAGTTCTACAAACTGCACAGAATCTTAGCTAGAGGTTATCCCGAACCCCTGAGAACCCCCAGCAGCCCACCCCTTCCTATAGGTAAGGAACAATATTTCCCCAATAGAGGAAACTGCTTAGAAGTATCTCTACTTGTCTTTATTGGGGTGGAGGGGGCTGACATAGCCTGGATTCCACCATTTATATATGTTAAAGGCAAATCAAATCACTTCTGAAACTTCATGCAATTTGGTGACAAATTGCATGAAGTTGCCTAGACAGTTGCCCGAGTCAAAACTAACCTGAAGGCATAAATAAATAGTTTCCAAAGACATTTTAAATAGCATCTCATTTCTGCTTTTATTTTAAAAAACGCATGAAACAGGAAAATATTGTAATAACAAATGATATTATTGGATAAGAGATTTCTTTCTATGCAACATTTGATATTTTTGAACAGCCTTTGGAAGACAAAAATTACTAATTATTTTACAACAGTTAATTGTTGTACTGTTACAGTGCATTGATGTTGAAGCATTCTCTAGCAATAGGTTGAAATTTGGAAGATGAATGGTAGCATTTTCTAATATTTTACCTTTTGACTCTCATTTTGAAGACAAGGAGACGGTTTAACCAGTGGTGGGATTCAGCCAGTTCGCACCACTTCGGGAGAACCAGTTGTTAACTTCCTGAGCAGTTTGGCAAACTGTTTGTTGGACGAAATCATTAGGGCAGAGAATCGGTTGTTAAATTATTTGAATCCCACCACTGGGTTTAACTGGGTTTAATAAGGAAGGTCTGGTCATAATTTTTCTACATGTTGGAATATCACACTGTTTGGAGCTTACTAATGTTGGATTTTGAAAATACCCAGACCCATAGAGTGGCAAGAAGATGGGAAGAACAATCCAAGATTTCTAACTTTCAGATCTAGAATCCTTTCTCATACTTCTCAAGGGGACACTGTATTATCATATGTCCTCAAAAATGCTGGGATTGTAGCCAACACATCATTAAAATCTTTCCTCCCCAGCTCTTATATACAAAGCAAGGCTGCGTAGAAATATTTGAGAGAGGTTTTATAGCATTTACAATTGCTATAAAAGAAAATTGGAAGACACTTCTTTATATATTTTTTTCCTTTTTAAAAATTTCTGCACCTTTTCTTTTCTCTTTTTCTTTCTTTCTTTCATTTCTTCCCTTCTTCATTCTAAATATTAGTTCTTGTTAGATTTTATTCTGTATTTTAAAAAAAATTAAAAATATTTTTAAAAATACCCCCAATTTTTTTTTAAAAGAAAACCTTTCAGGCAGTGCACTCATGAAATTTATTGAAAGGTGGAACTGATTTATGAATCACTAGAACATGAATTATTAATATTATTTCAATAGATATGCTTGGCTTGCATACACAGCTTTAATTTTTTAATGGTTTATATTATACTTTTATTTAGAGACAAAAAGATTTATACTTTTATGAATGTATGATTTGTATCTGTACTTTCACATCATTTTTAACAGTTTCATGTCATTACTAGATTCACAATCTGAGAAGCCACTCACCTTTCTGGAGGACTGGATATACAACTTGGTATATTCAATTAGATTCTCAATTTAAAAGTGGACCAGAACAATTTTTTTCTTAATTATTATTTTTCTTCCCCTGAGCTACCATCTGTATCCTTCTTCTGTTTTGTTTTTTAATTAGTTCAATGGTGACCTGTTTCATCATACTTGCTGTCACCAGAGCGGCAGGGATTCACCTCAGCTCCCAAGTAGCCCAAATGGATAAGCACAACACTGATAACCTGAGTTTAAGCAATAGATCAAATAAATCATATTGCTAAATAAATAAGAGTTTCAACATTCCACCAGCAATCTAACCTTCAAAAAAAAAATGGTCCTATGAAAAAAGTGGGTAGGTGTGTGTGTGTGTGTAAATGGAGGTGGCAAGTTTCAGACCTCGTACTTGCACAAGTCTGTTGGCCAAACCATGAACTGCTTCCCCCCCACAAATCTGAATTTGTTTTTCCTTGGTGGGAAGTAGCCTATTTATAACACAAGGTGGTAAATTGCAACCTTTTTATTCTGTACAGTGGAAAGAGTTGTGCTCTTGGGGCTAAATCACAATTTAGCATAGCTTTTATGCACCTTTGGAAAACAAAGGCACGTGATTGTTAGCAAGCAATAGGCAATGAGGGACAAAGTATTCATAGCCCTGCTAGAGAATGGCCCTCCCAGAAGTGGATTTATTACTAAAATATTATAGCCCTTGTCCTTCTGTTCCTAACTGATAAGGCTGGCAATTAAGTATGCAAACTAATTTATATGTGACAGCCAGGATAGGGGAAGTTAACTCTGACTCAATTGCTGGGTTCGTACAAATATCATGATAAGGATATCACGTAGTCTTCCAGGAATTTTAGGGCAAGGCTGTGATAAGAGGCCCAAAGAGAAAACGTCTAAGGGCAGAAGTGAGTAAAATGAAACTAGCTAGATCAGTCCCACATGCAGGATAAGACATGCAAGCAGGCTAACCTCTATGTTGTTGAAGCAGAAGTATAGCAATATAGGCAGCAGAGTCAAGATTCTCTCCTGGAAAAGGACAAGAAAAGAAGTTTTACTTTGAAGCAGGTTGTCCTGAATGCATATGACCCTTGTTTGTTTCTAAAAATGAAGTATAAGTAACAAATCCAGGCAAAGGTTTTTTCTCTGACAAAGTATAACCTTAGAGCGAAAGCGAGAGGCTATATTCATAATCAGATCTGGCGTGACACATGGAACCAGGTCAGGGGTGGGTTGTACTTACCTTTGCTACCGGTTCACAATGGGGCCATGTGCATGCGCAGAAGCTTCCTGATGATGTCGGGGTCAGTGGGCAGAGCAACCCACCAGTTTTACTACCGGTTCTTGTGAACCGGTCCGAACTGGGGGCAACCCACCAGTGAACCAGATTTTGTGAACTTGTCCCCTTAAGAGAAGTCAATGGTTCAGCAGTTCAGTGTAATAAACCCTAAGAAGGTTCCTTCTGAGCATGATTTAGGAGCCCAAGATGAAATGGCTGTGGAAGACAAAGACCAACAGGAAGGAGGTGTTCCTACGACAATAAATATTACCCGATCAGAGAGTGGAGGCTTCTGCTTTCAATGCCGCCAAGTGCAGTGGATAAACCAATTGTTATCCATTCTTCTGTCAGGAAGATATCTTTTGAGACAATGCAGGCTAGGGTTGAGTTTAGGAAGAGAGTCTATATTACAGTCCTCTAGAAAGTTGAGTGGCTCATGTTTGCCCTAGCACAACAGGAAGTGTGGATTTGTCCCCAGGCTTCCAACTGTGTATTATTTATGTATAGATGGGGAATAAAATGTTAACAGGCAATCCTTTGTAAAAAATTTAAGTCCCTGTGTGCTCCAAGCAAACATGGCCCTTTTCATCGCCCATTTCCAGTTCCATTTCCCCCTCTCTACTCTATTGCCAACTATTCTCCATGGATGTTTTCTGTATTTTTTAGCATTGACCACTCCCTCCCAAACAACAAGATTTGGTGTATCTGTTTTTCTAAAATGTGCTGACATTTCTCTCCTGGTTTTCAGTGGATGAACATGGGATACACTTCTGAACTGCCCTAATAATCTTGACAACATTTAGTAGATGAACAACAAATATATTCATGCTTAGTCTGTAACTTCTTATTTAATACAGTTTATTCTGCTTTTCAGTGGTAATCCTACATAAAAAGGGTAACAAGATTACTAGAAATAGTGATCCTATTCAATTGAAATAATAACTGACATTATAAATAGAATAAAGCTTTTTGGAATTGTAATATTAGAACATAATAATTAGAATGTAATATTAGAAATATAAAGTACTTCTTTATAAACAGACTATTTTAGTACCAAATTTTATTGTTTTGAATGGAATTGTTATTATTATATCTTTATATCTTTATCCTCACTATTAGGGTGTGGGCGTGTGTATGCAAATATAGTCAACACATAGGCATGTAACTGCATGTTAACTATCTTTCATACATCAAATCTGTACTTTTGTTCTAAATCTAAAAGCTTTTTTATTTCTGTTTCAGGAGACAGATCGTAGGGTGCAAAAATCTGAGTCAGTTATCACCAGGGCATTCTATTCAGCTCATGGAGCTATCATTATGAATGGGCTAACTACACTATCACGGTCTTCAAACTCAATTGCAAAAGTCTTACAGCCACAGCTTGCTAGAAAATTAACAGAGCTAAATATCTTATCACGACGCCTTTTGAGAACATCAAATACTCCCAAACAGCCTTTGTATAGGATGAAAGTAGGTAAATTCAGCTATCCCTCACAACTTCTTAAATAAGTTCTGTTCTGAAAGTGCTAAGCAACAGTTTATCCCTATAGATTTAGCTTAGCATGTGTCAACCCAGCCAGTGGTGGGATTCAAATAATTTAACAACCGGTTCTCTGTCCTAATGATTTCTTCCAACAACCAGTTCACCAAACTGCTCAGAACAGTCTCCCGAAGTGGTGTGAACTGGCTGAATCCCACCACTGAACCCAGCCCTTACAGTTTATAAATCATCTTTTATGACCTAGATTGCCATGACAGACTCTGAGTTAAGTAGACCTATATTTTTTAAAAATTGCTTTCATCTCAAAATTATATGGGGGACAGATATCTTGCCCCAACTTAGTTACTTCATCACTACATTCACACAATGCAGGCAATCCTTGCTTAATGACATTTGGGACCAGCAACCACCATTGCTAAATGACATATTTGTTACATGAAATATCACATGACTGTGCTCCAATTAACATCACTCTGGCTGGCATCATTAAGCAAATAATCTATGGTCATTAGGAAAGACATCATATAACTGCGACTTGTGATTTTATCGCCAGCTTCTCCATTAACTGTTTCTCAGAAATCAGCTGTGAAGTGCAGAAATGACAAATGAGTGACTGCAGGGATGCTGCGATAATCATAAGTGCAAGTTACTTTTTCAGTGCGATCATAATTTAGAAGAGTCACTAAACAGGACAGTTGTTAAGCAAGGACTACGGCATGCTAAACCCCTGATTGCTAATTAATGGCCGACTGAATGGTTGAATTTACTTGGTAAATTGGTAAGCTGAACAACTTGCTAAATCACTAAAAAGTGATTCCCATTAAATCGGTTAACTGCATTATCTTAAGTCTTAGATAAAACTCCAAGTCTATTTTCTCCTAGCTCTATCCATCTTTATTTCTCTACTAGAAAGAAAAAAAATAGATGAAAGAGTTGCACCATGTCCTTTAATTAGTAATACCAGGAATTCAATATGGAAGCCCCCTTGGTATAAAAAAACAGCTTCATATGTTGTCTAACAGTTTGTTACACTATTAAGGAACAATAGCTTAATTCTTCTACTGAAAACTGTGGGATTTAAAATTGAAATGATCACACCCACTATATTATAAAATGGATGAATGATTTTTTTTCTCTCTGTTTTCTCTCTTCAGGACAAGAAAGTCTTCTTTTATGATATCATTTCCTACCCAGCAAAGGCTGCCCTTACCAGCTTAATGTGTGCTTCTTACGCAGCACTAATTTTTCTGGTGGGTTAATAAACAAGTGTTACTCCAGCTTTTCTCATACAAAGTTGCATCTTATTCTCAAC
Source organism: Masticophis lateralis (assembly GCA_030761175.1). NCBI lineage: Eukaryota > Metazoa > Chordata > Lepidosauria > Squamata > Colubridae > Masticophis > Masticophis lateralis. The sequence goes on from JAUDYJ010000002.1 coordinate 241,009,346, forward strand.
AAGTAAACTCATAATCAATAATTATAGAATCTTAGCAATTGACCTTATATCTCATTTACCAATGAGAAAAAAATAAGTTTAAAATCACATTAAGCCACAAAATGGTTTGGTTATAAGTTATAACTTAGATGTGTTCAGTGAACTGTGAATAGTAAGCCTTGCTTTATGACTAATGTGTTTGGCAAATACAACCAACTATAGACCAGTGATGGCTAACCTTTTTGCCATCGCGTGCCAAAAACGGGAGGAGTGCGGTGGGGTCACACGCACGCGTGTCCACATCCATAATTCTATGAGCCCTGCCTCCCCATGCTCCCCCTGCTTTTGGCACATGATGGCACGGTGGGCCTGGTAGGCCCATTTTTCGCTCTCCCCAGGCTCCAGAGCCTTTCTAGGAGCCTGGGGAGGGCAAAAACAGTCTTCTTCACTCCCTCAGAGGCCCTCCGGAGGCTGGGAACAGTGTGTTTCCTGACTTCTGGTGGGCCCAGAAAGCCTGAAAATCAGCTGGGTGGCGCACGCATGCATGCCGGAGCTGAGCTCACGTGCCCACCGATATGGCTCCGTGTGCCACCATGCCATGATACTACAAACCATGATTACAAATGGCTTAGCTTGATGAAGGAAATGTCAGGAGCAAAAAATCACGGCCATATGTTAAGTTGCAATACAGAAGATTTATTTCTCAAGCCTGTAAATGAGAATCTAGTCAATTAGCATTCAACACTAAATTGGCACTAGATAAGGGTCAATGGATTCAAGAGACATTGGATTTGTGAGACTGTAACAACTTTAGACTGATAACTTGCTTAACTCTGTCCCCAGCTCTATTTGCTCTTCTATAAGAACCCAGCCAATATACTTGTAGCTTTTATGTCTTATCCTAACAATGGGTAAGAATGAATAAAGCAGTTATAGCAGTATGTCTTAAGAAATGTTATGATACAGCCCAAACTTCTTTCAAACTTCTGGTTGCAGTAATAAATATTAATTTCATTTTTTAAATGTTTCATATTATATTATTAAATTTATATTCTGCTCCATGTGGGTTACAAAGGCAGCTTTTAAAATATAAAACGTGGCAGCCAAATTTTAATTAAAATTAAATCAATTAAAATCAAGAGTTAAAACTTGGGTGAAAAAAATTCATTGATTTAACACTAGAACTGACCAAAAATAGAATTGTTTGCAGATTATTACCAATTTATATTACAGTCATTAAAATGACACAGAACATTAATTTGTTTTGAATAATGTATCAACTTTCTAACAACAATTACACTGAAAGTAGCTAACATCAGAACAAAACTAATGAATAGGTTCACACAACCGTACTACAGCCTAAACTAAGTTGGTTTATCTAATCCAGAATTTCAGCTAGTCCTGGATTTGACTGATCCCCTAGTATATAAATTTCCTTGTTGATTCTACAAAGAAGTGGAGGCTATAACAACCACAAAAATAGAGTTGTTCCACCTATTCAACTTTTTCATTCCTTCTTGTTGTAGGCTTGAAGGAGGAAAAAGAGGATGGGGGAGGCGAGCCACCATCAATAATGCCTCTGAACTTGAACAGGCCACTGCATTTTTTAAATGCATTTTTTGAGCTGTGAATGGAAAAAGAAGGAAGTGACAGCTAAATGGTTACCACAGATGATGGTAATCTGGTATAAGTCAAAAAAAGACAAGGTGGCAGCCACAACCACATAATTAAAGACTATCCTTTTTTCAAGATGCACATCACCCATTTTGATGCTTTGGCTCCCCCTTGTTCAAGGGGGAAGAGTTTGAGTTCAGTTGAGTTTTCAGTTCTATGGCACCTGATCACCAGGCTAGATACAGATGTCAACCTCCCCTACTTATTTCTGTCATAGTTCTACCTTTCCAGCGATTTATTATTTTGCTGTAATTAACACCAGTGTCACTTTATGGGGGAGATGAGCAGCATATAAATTTAATAAATAAAATTAATACAGTCCAGACAGTACTAAAACTACAAGGCAACACACTCTCCTTAAATTAGGAAAAAATGTACTATGTCAGATTCTCTAAAGTTAATTAAACAAAAGTATCTCTTTCTATGTGAACAGGCAGTCTCCATTAACAAATTGCTGGCAAAAATAAAAGGCATCATTCAAACAGAAGACACTTCTAGGGAAAGCAGCAGTGAAGATGTGGATGAAAATGAATTTCCCACAGCCCCTGAAGCAACTTCCCCACTTCCACAAGACTCTTCAATATTTCCTATTAAAGCACCACAAAACAGTGAAAGCATCCATACTCTACTTGCAGCAATGGATCAAGAAAGTGAACAATAACAGTTCTTTTTACATAAAAATAGGCCCAGCTTTGACCTTTCAGCCTACATCCACATTGTTTTATTAAATACACAAATATATGAACATAGTTCTCATTTTCCATTCAAGAAATGCCAAGATTTTATATGCTTTGAAGCTACACAAAGCATACAGAAGATACATTTTGCAAAGGCAGAACTCCAAATGAAGCATCTTTTTCCAAGCTGGTAATAAAGCCAATGCAACTTTTGTAAGCCCTGGCATGACTGTTTTAGAAGCTGCCTGATGGAGGAAAAAAAACTGATTTATGAATAAATGACCTGTCACGTCGCAGATAAAAGTTTTATCTCAAAACAGAGAAAATTTTATTAAATAAAAAGGTACATTAAAAATTGAAAAAATAATCACATTACTTGGGCAAGAAAAATTGACTTTAAAATGTTTTTATAACATCCATGGATTGGTCAGAAAACAAAAACCAAGGTAAGGTTAAAAAGTGGGGTATTTATAACAAGTTGATCATTAGAAAACCATTTGGGAAATGATGTTTCTTTTAGTTGACCCTTGTCCAGAAATCTCGTAATTTCAGTTTTCTTTGCCTCTTAACTCTTCTACTATGCATATACATTTTCCTCATAGGCTCATTTTAAAAACAACTATACTTTTTAAAAAAAGAATTCCATAACTTACCATTCTGAAGAACAGGCATTTGGTTCGGTTTTGATTCTCTCCCTTCAGGAATTTTATTTGCCAGACAACTAACAACATACTGTGTGGAAGGCATGTTGCTCTGAAAAAGCCACTCCTACACAACAGTGTGTGCCAAGTTGTGCCAAAGCTACTGTGTAAAGAGGTCTTTGTTACTCACAACCTTTCTAATGGACAAATTCCGACCATTAGAAGAAAAGGGCTCTGTTTGCAGCAAGAGGAGAAAGAGAAGTCTTGTTTGCAAAAATCCCAGTCCTGATTAAGCGTTACAGATAGCATGTGACAGCTCCTTTAACCAGGCCCATGAACTCCATTTCCCACAGGGTCTGTTCCCGAATCCACCAGATGTTTAGTGCTGGCACTACAGTCGATTCCTCTACCCAGCCTGGTCTGGGTTTTAACACATGTAAATGACTGGTTGGTTAGAGAGCAAATAGGGCATGGTACATACACCAACCAGAAAATCCTTACAAAAAGGCTCCAATGTGTTCCCAGTGAACTGTTTAGTGGAAAGTTTGTACTGTAAATAGTTTGTTACATCTTAATAGTGTATTCAAATCTAGCACTGAAGCTCAAAGCATCTGTTTACTTTGCTGCACGTAAATAACTGTGAAATAACTAGCTAATTTTGGTAGTCATTAAAAGACCTGAGGCATAGTAGCAAATTACAACCCATCAAAATATAAATAAGCACTAAAATGGTACTTACAGTTAAAAACACACAGCAACAAAACACATACACAGGTATCTTGGAGAAAAGAAGTAGGATTCAAGAATCAGCTTGAACAAATGCAGGGACAAGTCTGGATTAGAATATATTCTCTCTTGGATACTGGAAGATACTGGAAGATTTCCAGACAGCTGAGATTCAAAACAAGAAAACCCTTCAAAATTGTCTTTTTCAAGTAGCAGGGAAATGTGTTTGCACAGGAATTCAGCTACTGATCTGCTTGGTTTACCATACTAGTGATAGAAAGGATTATTAAAGCCTACAGATCTATTGTGTGTATGTGTCCTAATCCCTCAAAGCTCGTTTTCCTAGACGGGCCGGTAAAGAGTTCCTGGTTAATGCAAATAATCTGTTTGACTTGCATTAAGCAGACTTGGGGACATGGTGGCTAAGTGGCTAAGATGCTGAGCTTGTTGATCAAAAGGTTGGCACTTCAGTGGTTCGAATCCCTACTGCTGCATAATGAGGTGAGCTCCCGTTACTAGTCCCAGCTTCTGCCAACCTAGCAGTTTGAAATCACATACAAAATGCAAGTAGAAAAATAGGGACTACCTTTAGTGGGAAGGTAACAGCGTTCCGTGTGCCTTTGGCATTTAGTCATGCCGGCCACATGACCATGGAGATGTTTTTGGACAGCGCTGGCTCTTCGGCTTTGAAACAGAGTTGAGCACTGTCCCCTAGAGTCAGGAACGGCTAGCACATATGTGTGAGGGGAACCTTTACCTTTAAGCAGACTTTTGTGGCCTACCTGCCTTACACTAAGAGGAATTATACTGCAAAATAATTGGTATATTACAAGCCATTACAGCAAGAGTCAATATGTATCATGCGTACAAGATAAAGGATGAGAGTCTCACAACAAAAATTATTTATTTAATGATCCCTAATACATAGCGTGGAAAAATAGCATCTCCATTTATTTACAGTGATAATGCTTTTAAATACATTTTTCATACAATGGTTACACAAGAATTCCATTGCAAGGAAAGTCTGTTTTGGAGGAAATAGACATTTTAATTTTAAAGCTTCAGGTGAGCTAGTATTGTCATCCTTGTGTTAGGAGTATTTCTGTAACCCCAACTAAAAGCAGAAGGCAATGCATCCAGCCTGGCCAGAATGAAGGGTCAACAAAATTTCAGGACTGTGATGGAAGAGGCAAGAGGGTAGTTCATATCCATTTGAAAAGACCCCACGTCTTGCAAAACTGGGAAACATATAAATAATTTGAAGATCAGTGTCTCAGATACATTACTTAGAAATGCTTCTGTTTTCAAAGACACTTCCACAAGAGAGTTAGAGAGTAAAGTTTTCAACCTTTTAAACCAGGTTGAAGAATCAATGGCAGGCATCAAATTCACTGGGAAACATGCTAGCATTAGCAATTGTTTAAAATGATAGTACCAGGCTCTAGCATCCACAAAGACCAAGCCTATATCTAAACAAAAAGAAGCATTTGTAATACATCATGGGACTGGAAGAGTACCTCTAATAATCTTAAATTGAATGGTTTCAAAGATGCAAAGCTTTCTAAAAGTACAGACCTGGCCATTGTAGAAAAGCTGGGAGGCAACCTTGAATATAAAGCCCTTTCGGGGATATAATATAGGGAGTTCACTCCAAATGGAAAATAAAACTCAGAATAATTGAGGAGCTACACTAAACAACACTTATCATTTATCAAAAAGTCCTCCTCAGGATACTAAAATCTGGGGGAGGGGGAACCCACTCCAAGGTATTTGCAAGGGTATACCTACTTGATAGCTTTTGCCTTAATTTTCTTATTATGAATATGATGATAATGTCACACAAATACTGTTAATCAAATGTTCTGAACCTATTTTACTAGTTTTTCCTCTAAGCAGAAAGTGACAATGCCCTCAATTCTCTTTTCACTATTGAGAGATGTCACAATCATGATCTCCTCTGCACGTAAAAAAGCTAGGACCAACTAATAAGGGGAGGTGACGAATGAGAGAAGATCCTTTATTAACATTTAAGTCAAAAAATAATATCTGCCTCACCCTTTCTGACCAGGGACTGTCCCCGGGTCATTGTCGTCAGCCATTCAGTTGTGTCTGACCCTTGGCCACTCTATGGATCAGCACTCTTCATGCCCCTCTGTCTCACACACAGATCCGCCATGGTCATTCCAGGATCTAATTCTCAAAGTAATGTTGGAATGCAGGAATTAAATGAAAAGAAGCAACATTTCATCCATTAAGATTTACTTAGTTTTTCTCACATTCTCTCCCTAGGAATTAGCCCAAAGGCTTTGGACTAGAAAGAGCATTTCTCAGTTAAACAGTAGATGACCAGATGGTGGTTAAGACTTGATTAGTCCACTCTAAACGGTGCCTTCTCCTCAACTAAGATGTCTTCACTTGCAGCCCGGTTCAATAGTTGTAAGTACATTTAATATTTAGTTTGCTGGCTGATGGGTCAAAAATGGCAGCACAAACTAGTTTCTTGTTCCCTTAGGATTGGATAACAATGACATAACTCCACTCAGAAGGAAAACATGCTGAGCTGTTTATTGGAGTGAATAGGACAATCAACCCTAACTCACCAGTCCTTGTTCTCCCTTAATGAATCCGGGGGGGAAGGGGGGTAGGGATAACATCCTTCCATGTCTATTATGGGTTTTAGTTGTGAAATGAGGTCCTTGATCTGAGTGTGGGACATAGGAGGCTGCCAGGAAGAACATTTGAAAAGTTAAGTCCCAGCTGGATTATTTTGTTTTGAAAATATTCTGGAAATAATTCTCCCAAGATCCTGCAGATTTTGGACAAAAACCTCTATCACCGAGGGAGTGTTACTAAGTAATTGTATCACAAGGAAACAGAATGCCTGTTCGATAACAAGACCAGAATGTATACAGGTAGTCCTTGACCTGCCACAGTTCATTTAGTGACTATTCGAAGTTACAGCACTGAAAAAAGTGATTTATGACCATTGCAACATCCTCCTGGTCATGTGTTTTACATTCGGATGTTTGGCAACTGGATCATATTTTTAACGGTTACAGCGTCCCGGGGTCATAAGATCACTTTTTGAGACCTTCTAACAAGCAAAGTCAATGGGGAAGCCAGATTCACTTAACAGCTATGTTACTAACCTCATAATTGCAGTGATTCACTTAAAAACTGTGACAAGAAAATGGGGTAAAATGGGGTAAAACTCATTTAACAATGGTCTCACTTAGCAACAGAAATGTTGAGCTCAGTTGTAGTTGTAAGAGGCCTACCTATATTCAACAGTTTTTTCATTCAAGTTCCTATGAAGCAAAACGTTATTTAAAAATGTTATTTTTCTGCACTTTTTTCTGCTTTGTATTTTTAAGCATAGTAGTCAGACTCTTTATACTCCAATAAATCTGAAAGAGTCACATAAACATTTCCATTGTCCACGGTGACTCTGTGAGTCCTTTGTTTTACTCCTTTTGATTTCCACTTGGGTACCGCAGATGGTTCTTTGGGATTTATTGCTTGATACAATCCTTCACCTGTATTCAGAGTTATTTTATACTTATGCCAAGGACAAATAACGCATGGTTGTCCATTGATGTCCTAGAGACACAAGGGAAAAACAAAAACATTTGTCATTACCTTATAAACATTAGAAATACACACGTATATTGTCTCCCTACAAATTGTCTCTGATCCTTTAGTTAATTGTATTTGCAATGTCCCCACCCTTTGATGCTTTCATTTATATGAAAGTATTGGTTCCTGCATTAGCTATCATATTAAGTGGGTACTGTGTTTACCTACCTCTATTTCACCAAGATGTAAGGGACCTCCTGCATCTATTAAAAGATAAAAATGAATTAGAGCTATTAGTTATGGTGGTTGTACCCTACTTCTAGTTTCAGAGCTTTTATAGCTCTGAGTACAAATGGCTGGGGTAATAAACTGGTGTGGGATACAGCATGTATTCCCTGCTTATGAGCTTCCCAACCGCATCTTGCTATCCAAGAAAGATACAGGACTAAAGAATATGTGCATGAACCCAACAAGGGACTTGCTTTGTTCTCACTGAATGTAGCTACTTTAATAGCTATATTAAAGTGTAGCCTCTACAAGCCTCAATGCACATCATTTTTAAGTTCTTACGGTAACAGCGGCAATCCAGAGCATAAAAGTGTCCACCGTGGTAGAAAATAACAACTTGTCTCTCGTGGACAGTGGCTGTTGTTCTCTGGAGCTTTTTAATATCATCTTCTCTACCAACATAAATTGGACTAGACACTTCCTTCCTTTTAGATGGTTTGACCATACTGCTTTCATTAATATCCTGCAAGAAAAAGAATTGCATTAAAAATTAACATGAAAATAAAAACAATTGACCTGAGGGGGAAATCCAACAGTGCACCATAAGAAATCTGCTCTCTTCTTCCTCATAAGGTTTTCCAGTTCTTGCTGAAAATCTTTTTGGAGGGTCTCCTGACATATTGTAGCAGATTTTGAGAAACTGTTTTGGGCTACAAGGAAGCAGTGGAGAACTTTCCTATCTATTGAGATGTTCCCTTGCAAAGTAAATTGGATTGGATGCCATCATCAGTGACTTCACTTTAAAGCAGACCTGTCAACATGCGATCCACCAGTCCTTTTAGATGGAATCACAAGGGTAACCCAAGTTTCCTCCTCATGTGAAACCTGCAGAAAACAAAGGAATCAAGACTTTGGCAGTCAGCCACATTGGTCAGCTGTCTTTATCTGAAAAGCAGAGATGGTCACAAATTCTGCAGATAAGATTTATATGTCCATAAATCTATCGCAAAACAGAACCGAAAGAAAAGAAAATAAGCATTATTCATTCAAGAGTGGGGGTGGTTTTAAAATTGTTTTAAGGTATCTTATTCTGATCCATCTGGTGAGTCCCTGAATGTAATTAACATATTGAACCAGTTCAGCGCCAAACATGCAGTCATCTAAAGAAGAGTTCTTGACGGAAACGAATATTCTGAATGTCCTCTTTGCGCCAAATGAGCAAAGTTAGCACAAAATCCACCTGCAATCAGTCCCCACTAACCAAAGATCTTCTGCCAGAAACTTTAACCTACACTAACCAGCACATATAACCCAGTTTCTATGAAACAGTGCTGCTAGAGTGCATATCAGAAGGCAGATATGTGCTCGCAAGGAAGAATGCTGGAGAAAGACAGGCTCAATGTAGCCAGATGGCTGTGGAACCAGACCAAATATAATGGGCATCAACTCAGAAAGAACAGAGTATTGATAGGCTACCACATAAAGTTCTCCATCTGAGAGTAATTCAATGCCCTAATAATGTATTATTTACCATATGCTTTAAGTCTTGTTAGAAGATATACTCCTAATCATAAGCATTAAGAGGATAGTGAAAGAATTACAACAGGCCCCATTAAAAATAAATGGTTGAAATCACTTTTTTTGTGTAATTCAGAAATGGGGCTTAGCCCATCCATCAATAAATGCTAATCAACATTTGTGGCATTTGAAGCAAAAATAGGTTTATTAAGAAATATATCAAGATAAAGCCTCACTTGTCTAAATTACATGTTCAAGAGAGGGAAATAGACATAGTGGGTGTGTAGTTCTCTTTGTCTTTTAGTACAGAAACTCAATTAGCCAGATCAAGTCTGTTCTTAGATGATAACTGACAGTTACCGGCAAAAAATAAACCTGCTGGACTATCTGACCCTTTTTTTTTTTAACCAGCAAGAAAAAAATTGCTTTTGTGGCATCTGAATATGTGTAATGACATCTCTGCTCAAGCTCCGTTGTATAATAATGTCACAACCCAAGTAAATAGAGGAAGGGGCCCTGTGCACCAACATTACTATGGAGTGGAGTTTGCCATAACTTGTCCTGCTTTCCTGCAGATAATCCTAAAAGCTGTATTCCAAACTGAATACAGTTTGTAGGTGTCTGAGAGTCCTCTTAAATACTCCTCTATTTCAGTCAATCTACATTAAATCGTTACTAATAGGGTTGTGTAATACAAGAGGTCATGGTTTGCAAATGATGTTACCTGAGTCAATTTAACAAAGCCAAACTGCATTATGGCTTTGTTATGCATGTGTGTAAACCCTGTTCTTCAGAAAACACATCCTGCAGGAAAAAATTTCAACAGTTGAAAAGGACTGCTGTTTTTTTTTTCAAATTAAAATTAGAGTTATAAATTGGATGCAGTAGAAATGCCTATGGACAAACACATGAAAGGGCTTACATTTTATTAGCAAACAGAAAAAGGGGGAAGCAAAGCAATGGGGGAAGAAACTGAATAGAAGCAGGATGTAGCTGGAAAAGTAAAGATTGCTATTAGAAAGAACAGACCAGAGTGGATTTCATTTAAATTAAGTCGATTTAAATCATGATTTAAATCACTTGTAAAAAGGCTTGATTTAAATCAACTCAATTTAATTCATAATTTTTAAAAGGCAACTGTCATCTCTGTACCGTAGTGGCTCCTCTTTTACCTGCTGTTGACTCACCGACAGTCCCAATATTGCAGAATATACAGCCTCATGCTACATAACTAAGCTCCATTTCATGCTGAATAAACTAAGTTATTAATGTATCTTAAATAGAAAACTATCTTTAGATATTTACTCCAAAAGCATTTTATTAAAATAAATTTGATAAAAATAAAAACAAATCCGATCTAAATTTTAAAAAATCCAATTTTTAATTTTTTAAAAAAACGTCGTTTTTTATCCACCCTGGAACAAAGGACTGTAAGCAGTTTACATATTTTGTTATACTAAATAAACAATACATGTAGTCCTTAACTTACAACCACAATGGAGCTTCAAAATTTCTGTTTCACCTAATGAGACATTTGTAAGTGAGTTTTGCCCCATTTTACAGTATTTCTTGCCATAGTTGTTAAATGAATCATTGCAGTTAATTAGTTAGTTATCTGTTGTTAAGTGAATCTAGCTTCCCCATTAACTTTGCTTGTCAGAAGGTCACAAAAGGGGCTCATTTGACCTTGGGACATAGCAACCGTCATAAGTATGAACCAGTTGCCAAGCTTCTGAATTTGGATCACATGATCATGGGGATGCTTCAAAGGTCATAACTGTGAACAATGGTCATAAATTACTTCTTTCAGTGCCGTTGTAACTTTGAATGGTCACTAAATGAACTGATGTAAATCAAGGACTACCTGTACTATTGATGTTTTATAAGAATGGCATTTTATAAAGAATTAACACTAGTCAATAAACTAGTCATTAATCCAAGTGAAGCAAACAGGGTTTTTACACAATAAGAGAACAATTGTAATAGCGTTTTTTTAATGCGAGCTTCAGCAAATAAAATACAATGCCACACACCAATTAGTCACATTCAGTGGACTGGAACCTGATTATCTATATTAGTTGGTAAACAGACCAATAAATCACATTATAGATAACTGAGAGGATTGCAACTACAGCGAGCAGCAATCAGCCCCTGCCAATGTCTAGAAAAAATCCTATTTGATATTTAGCTTGCATTTACCAATGCTCATTCTTCCTGTGAGTCAGCCTTTCTACTGCCAAACAACCTCTTAAAAAGAGAAACAAGCAAAATGGTATGTGATGTACTATGAAGGAACTGGCTGAAAGTAAAGCTACTGGCACAGCATTAACAGCTGCAGCAGGCTCAGAATACAAAGATGTGAAATCTAAGGGGAGGAAGTGGGGGAGAAAAAAAGAATCTTTAATGGCTGGCAGCTTCTCTGCTAGGGCCTTTGGGCTCTTTTATGATCCAGTGTTGTTCCAAACTAGCTCTCACCACGCTGCTATGGTTATGGAGAGTTATGAACTCTCCCTATGATTATGGTTGTGGGTATGGAGCGTTATTAACTCTCTCCATCAAATAGGCAACGGGCATTGTGTCAACTTCGAAACGGTTCAGGCCTGATGCAGCCATCTTTCCGTTTCTCAGATTGCCACGCTGGGTGGAAGGGGGAGGGAGGAAGTCTGGAATGTCAGCCCAGACGACAACAACCGACCACCTTGTGGGAACCAAGGTCATCTCAACAGGTGCTGGCCAAAGACTGAGGGGAGTTGCCAAGGAGATACCAGAACACCTAATTGGACAATGTGACCTGTGACCATGAGGGAGGGAATTATCTTTTCTTTAATTATACTGAAACCGTGGGAAATATTTAGAAATGACGTACTCAATAAAACAGACCTTTGAGAAAGCTGAAAGTCTCAGGGTGCTGAATGGTTTGGGTTCATTACTTGGAACCTTGACACATTGCTCACTGACACCTTCGTATGTTTATATCTGCGTTTTTAATGAATCTGCTACTTAATAGTTTAAAAAAAATCTATCCTGCTTTAAAACAGAAAATCAATCAATCAATCAATCAATCCTTATACATATCTTCTTGATAGATAAGCAGTCCTTGACAGTGGTGAAATGTAAAATTTGTTACTACCGGTTCTGTGGGTGTGGCTTGGTGGTGGTGGTATATTATGACTGAGTGGGCGTGGCCAACTTTTTTTTTTTTACTTTTAAAACCATTTTTTCTACAACCTCTTCAGCTGAAAGAAAATGCTTTTAAAAGACTCTGACGACCCCAGCTGAATTGCCTGATGGCAATGGCTTTTTTTTTTAAGCCTCTGACGATCCCAGCTGGCTTGCCTGATTGGCAGAGGCTCTTTTTTTTTCCTTTTAAAAACATTTTTTTTATAACTTCTTCGTCCGAAGAGGTTGTAGAAAAAATGCTTTTAAAAATTAAAAAAAAGCCTCTGATGGTTGCCTGGCTCAGCTGGGCATGGGGGGGGGGGGATCACTACTGGGTCAGACGATCCAGTCTGAACCGGGAGCATTTCACCCCTGGTCCTTGATTTATGACTTGTCATTTAATGACTGTTTAAATCATGATGCCTCAGAAAGGGTACTTTAAACCATGTCTGGCTGTTGTAAAACATTGCACCACCCCACTGTGGTCACCTGACTGCATTTTGGGCACTTGGCAATTGATGCTACAACCAGTTGCAGCATCTCAGTTACATGATTGTGATCTGCAATGTTTTTTTGAGATTTTCAGATTTCTTTTCATTTAGGAAAATAGAGTCACTGTACACCTCATAATTTGCTTAATGACTGCCATAAAAATGCTTGAAAAACCAGGTCTGGTCTTGACTTATGACTGTAGCAATTTATGAACACAATGACCTATGAGCAAAATTACGTTCAGGACTACCTGTACATTTATCCTGATAGTATTCCTTGCTTTAGATAATGGAAGTACAGGTAATCCTCAATTTACAACAATTCATTTAGTGCCTGTTCAAAGTTACAACAGCACTTTAAAAAGTGAGTTATGACCATTTTTCACATTTACGACACATTACAGCATCCTTGTGGTCATGTGATCAAAATTCAGAAGCTTGGCAACTGACTCATAATTGACATTTACAGTGTCCTGGGGTCATGTGATCATCTTTTGTGACCCTCTGACAAGCAAAGACAATAGAGAAGCCAGATTCACTTAACAAACGTGTTACTAATTTAACAACTACAGTGATTCACTTAACAACTCTGGCAAGAAAGGTTGTAAAATAAGGTGTAACAACTGTCTCACTTAGCAACTGAAAACTATGGCTCAAATGCAGTTTGTAAGTTAAGGACTACTTGTACTTGCAATGTAATGTTGAAACCCCAGAATTTATTTTTTTTATTAGATTTTTATCCTGCCTTTGTTACTTTATAGGTAACTCGAGGCAGAAAACATACATAATACTCTCTTCCGCCTCCTATTTTTTCCACAACCACAACCCTGCGAGGTGAGTTGGGCTGAGAGTGAGTGACTGGCCCAAAATCAGTCACTTTCATGCCGAGAAAAGGACTAGAAGTCATAGACTCTTCACAATAAAGCAGATTTCTGATGTAGTCTCTTATTGGAGCTTGCATTATGGGTGTTAGCATCAGGAGGCTTTCTCAAATCATAGAGATTGGCATAATTACCCTCCAGTTACCTTTTTATATTTGGGCAAAATATTGGAGAGTACAGTAGTTTATCAACTCTAAGCAGTATTCTGCATCTTTTGATTTTTTTTTATTATTCAGTGTTTGACCTCATTTTTAGGCAGAAATAGCCTTAGTTTCCATGTTAGATGAATTACAGTAAAAGATAGATAGGAAAATGCTCATTTGGCACTGCAGTTTTCATTCTTATATAAGTGTTAGAGGTGTGTGTGTGAGAGAGGTGGGAGTGGGAGTGGGAGGGGGGAGGGAGAGGGAGAGGGAGAGAGAGAGAGAGAGAGACAGAGAGAAAGAGTGGGAGAACAAGCATCTTTAACTCACTTTTGACTCCTGGCATTGCCTGGACTAATCCATGCAACTTTCTTGGCAACATCTTTGAAATAGTTTGCCATTGCCTTCTTCTTAGAGCTGAGAGAGAGTGACTGGCCTAAGGTCACCCAACCCGTGTGGCTTTAGTGTTTAAAGCAGACCTCAGTCTCCCAGCTTCTAATCCAGCACCTTTAATCAAATCAGCTCTCTGCTACTCATATGCCTGCCTGTAAAAGTGATAGATTGGCAAGATACTTTTCAGCATTGAAAAGTGCTCTACTGGGAGCACTTTTTGCTCCTAGTGGAACTGCTTCAGTTGATCTCTCTCAAACCTGGATCCAAATATTCATCTTGACTTATAAGTGAATTATAATTTTCTTCTTATACAGGGCTGTTATTTTTTAATTTTATAATTACTTTTGTATTTATTTATGGCATATTGTCTTAAAAAGTACCTTGAAAGGTACTTTATAAATATGCTACATTCAAAATAAAACAGCAAAGTGAACTTACACATGCTACTATTTATTCAAAATAAACTCTCCTTCAAGTTTGACTCCTAGTTACCTAGCTAATGTATCTGTGCAGTTTTCTTGATGACAGTTTTGAAATAGCCTGCCACTCCCTTCTTTGGGGATTGCTTTCAACTTCCCAATCTGCAATTCTTTACAGGAATCCCATCTATATTAAATATGCTTTACTTCTGCTGCTCACATTATTATTATGTGCCTGAGTCAAGTACTGGCAACTGCCTGGACAAGAGCCTGCAGTTTTCTAGGCAATTTCAGAAGTGATTTGCCATTGCCTGCTGTCTAGGGCTGTGAGAAAGTGATTGGCCCAAGGTTACCCAGCCTCCTTGATACCTAAGGCAGGTTTCTAGCCTGATGCCTTAACCTCTATATCAAATTGGCTGTCAAAGCTCATTATTTTAAGTTTAAATTATAACTGAATTGAATTGCAGATGTAGCTAGAGTGGAGCTAGAAGAAACATTTCTTAGAACTTGTAGTAACACTTCAATTCCACAGTTCTCTAAATATAAGTTGTGTAGCACATACATAGCTATTTATTTACAGACTGTTAAATTATGATTCTATCAAGCACTGGAGTATGAAATCCGGTGCTGCAAATACCTGGACAATTCAAACGAAGGGGAACCAAGGCTTTCTATTCGGCTTAAATTTGGCGTAGTGGTCGGAATGATTTTTGCAGCCCAGGAAGCGTAGATGTAATTGGATTTCAACTCAAAATACAGAAGTATCCCAAGATTTGGAGAATAGTAGTCTAAAGAAGGCTGACAGTGAGATGTCACAGAGATATTACTTAAAACTCCTGTGATGGGACCAAACACAGCAGGATATTTTTGTTGTATCCCCCTCCCTTGGTCTGCCACAAGCTGCTTACTCCCATCACACGATCTTCGCCACCCGCAAGGGGGCGATCGATGCGCATCCAGCCTGATCTTATCCACAGTTGCAAAACCACAACGCCCAGCAGCCTTCGCGCTCCAGAAGACCACAATTCCCTGCAGGCGCTGCGTTCAGCCCTTTCCTCCTATTCACTCTTCTCTTTCACGTGTTCTTCTTACAGGGAGGGGGGGAGAGAAAGAGAGAGAAAAGACTTTTTACTTTAAAGGAAGACCAACCTGTTCCATTTCGCCCGTCGAAAGGGATGCCATTCAAATCTGGCTGCGAGTCCTACGCTGCAAGATGATGTCCCTGAGTTGGGTTTCTGCGTCACATCTGAATGTTACTGGCGCTATAAGCGTCACGTGATAAAACCTCGCCTGCTGATTAGTGTTTCTTTATGCCTTGCCTTGCTTTGCTTTGGAGAAAATTTACACGAGACTTCTCTTCTTCGCAAATCCCCTAATACTTATTTTCCCCCTGCCTAGCCTGCTTTATTAAAGAAGCAAAATCAGAAGCAAAATGGTGGGTTTTTGGAAAACGCCACAGAGGTCTGGGGTTGGCCAGGTCGAGAGGAATAAGAGGGAGAAATGGTTGGGAAAAGCCTGGTACGGAAAAGAGACCCTGAAGCCCCATTTGTAACAGAACAAGAGATAGATCAGCTTCATTAGAACCCGAAGATGTTGAAGGAAACGCGGGTTTTTTTAAAAAACACGGAAAAAATACTGCCATCTTTATATTGGCCAAAGCTTGTGGTGTGTTGGTGCATTGGGAGACTCAGTTGAAATAAAATATTCTCTCTCCTCTCTTAGAACTTCTAGCATTTTTGAAGAACATGAAACAGTTTATTGCCGCATTTGCCTTTTACTTCCTATTCTGAACTTTATGTTCTTTCCCAATATCAATATCAAGTTGGCATACTTGGGGCCATGTATTTTATCATGGCTGAGATTAGTATATAAACAATCTTGTCACATTTGTAATTCTCTATATGTAATTTAATTTAAAATAGAAACAGCAACATAATGCAATAAGCAATATAGTACAAGTATAAAAAGTAATGTATGTTTGTTTAGGGAGAGTAAGAGCTGATTATACAAATGCAGCTTTTCTTTCCAAGTCGATGGAAAATGCAAAGAAGGTTCATTTTCAATTAAGCATTCTTGTCAGCAAGCCCAATTTAAGCAACGCATGTAGAGCTTTAGTATCAGTATATCAAATTTTATAATGTAGTATATCAATATGTCAGATTTACTCATCAACATACCAGAGATAGGTTTCAGCAGGTTCTGACCAGTTCTGGAGAACCGGTAGCGGAAATTTTGAGTAGTTCGAGAACCCGTAATAAAAATTCTGACTGGCCCTGCCCCCATCTATCTTCTGCCTTCCAAGTTCCAGGTGATCGGGAGGAAAGGGGGATTTTGCAGTAACCTTCCCCTGGAGTGGGGAGGGAATGGAGATTTTACAGTATCCTTCCCCTGGAGTGGGGTGGGAATGGAGATTTTATAGTATCCTTCCCTTGCCATGCCCACCAAGCCATGCCACGCCCACAGAACTGGTAATAAAAAAATTTGAAACCCACCACTGAAACATATCCATTTCTTTATTCTGTTTTGGATATGTAGTTAGAATGCAAAGTGTAAAAAAAATAAAAAGCCTAAAAAATTAAGAGTTAAAAATGAGAGATAAAAGAAGAAAAAGAAATGCAACACAAGCTAGTTTACATCTACTTGTTTCCCTCCATAGATTTCTGTCCTTACAAACCATACTCATTTCCCTATACCACTTCATGAATTGTTTTTGTTTTTTAAACTTATCACTTATTGATGATCTTATCAATTCCATCTTATTACAACTTTTTTCAGTCTAACCACTTTTTGTATACTAGTTTTGCAATTTGTTCATCAGTAATTCTTTCTGTATTGTCAAACCAGCTCTAAGCTCTTCTTTTGAATCAGTCATTCACTATTGCATTCAGTCACGTTCATTAATCACCCATTTGTTCTTGGCCCCATTCTGGTTTTACCACACATACTTAAGTACCATATTTCCATTACATTTATTTTGTTTTTGTTGACATACTTAACTGTCACACTATATAGCAAAGTCAACAAAATGATTTAACAGAAAATCGTTCATTGTTTGTAACAAGCATATAATACCTACCAGCATTTGCACATCTTAAAACATCTTGCAATTTTTCTCTTTTATCCTGTCAAATACAGCTACTTTTATCTTTAATGTTTGTTTTCCTCTTCATTCTTGTTTTTGCCTTAAACATTTTATTTAATAAATCATTTGGATTCTTAGCCAATCATAATCACATTCAGCCCCCCACAAACTGTCTTTTAAAGTCATCATAATTTTCATTATTTTTATTTGTATTTTGCCTTTTATTATTTTTACAAATAACTCAAGGCAGCCAACATAGCCAATGCACCTTCTGCCTCCCCACAAAAACAACCTGTGATGTGGGTTGAGCTGAGAGAGACTGGTCCAAAGTCATTATGCATTATATTTATGAAATCAAAGAGAAATACATATACAGTCAATGTTGAGCCGTCATTTACTAAACATCCTATTTATTCCTCAAACATGCTTTTCTTCCATCATATATTGTTCTTACCACACTCAGTAGCCAATCTTCCACCCTAATTTTGCAAAACATTCAAGGCTATTCACTTTATCTTATACTTCCTCTAAATCAAAAAATATACTATAAATTGATTCAAAATATAGTTACTAAATATAATTCTATTTAATTTGTTAAGTCCTATTTCATTTCATTTTTAAGTTTGAATCTAACCCAGTACTTTAAGGATTGAATGCTTAATCAGTGTTTTGTCTCTATATTATTTATTTTGCTCTACCCCCACCCCAAGTCATATATCAGATGAGCTAAATTGCTCTAAATCCAAGGAATATTTCATTTAAACAAAACTTCCTAAAATTTCTAAACTTATTTATTATTGGGTTATGTTTCTTAATATAATAAAACCTGGGGTCACTTTTTAAATATTTTCTGCTTATTTTGTCTTTCATTTAATGAGGGCATACTTGTAGGAAAGTTAAAAGTATAGGAAATCTTTGATTTGAGATGAAAATATAAGTGAATTAATATTGCAGTATTATTCTATAGCTTACCTTCTTTCTCTCTGTGTCATTTTTTTTTATCCCAAAAACTCTTGGTGCTTTACAAAAAAGAGATTTAAGAAACAATACATAAATAATAAACCAAGGAGAAAAGTAAGAGGTGCAGAGACACTAGTGAAAGCCTACAATTAAATTACAGTAACTAAACAATAAAGAATAATCAAGCCAAGAAAAAATTATGGCAAAAATGGCCTCCCATCAATTTTTCAGCAGCTTTTGCAAGGACTGGACAGGTACTGAAAAGCAGTACTAGCTAACTTTTCCTCCCCTCCCCCCAACATTCTGAAATAGTATCCTGCTATTAGATTTCTGGTTACATTGAACCATCCAGGCTAATCCCACTGGGAGAATATGGACTAGCAGATCAGTCATATTATGATTGCTAGAAAACATTACTCTGGTTCTATTCCAGCTTTTCAAGTAGATTTGAAAACTCTAGAGAAAATTACCAGTTCTTTGCCATTAAAATACATACTTGCCATTAAAATACAGACATGCTTCTCAATGGGATACAATTTTTATTTCATACTACAAAGACAATAGGGCCATTATGAGTTGATTGAAACTTAGAAACAGGTTCTTTATCAATTATGGATAGAAAGATGGCTTTGACTGACATGAAAGGGCCATAGAATTCTTTAATCTTGTCATTTTTATTAAATAGAATACTAAGACAACCAACTTACCTTTTTGTGCTTTTATTCTACTCACTGATTCCAGACTGGCATTACAACCATGCACCACTATGTACCTCAATTAAAAACCCAGTAGACCAGTCACCCTTACTAATGCTCTTTTTCAGCCTCCTCTAAAAACTGAACAAGAGAAAGAAGTAGCAGCAACCACCTTTTTATTTCCCTTTTCTGGCAATACGCAAATGGTCAATGGATAATAATGTGGTAGACCTACAAAACTGGGAGTCAATATTGTTAGTAAACTTGTCTAACATTATACATAAAAATTGCCATGTTCAGCTATCACCAGAAACAATGAAATTCCTTTAAAAATCATTGCTCGTTAGACTTTTTTAAAAAGACATCTAAGTAATAACAACATTTAAACACACAAAATGAGTATTTCATGAGAACACACAAAAAATGTGACACATTTGAAGCCTGACATGTTTATTGCCTCATGAAAACGCTTTATAGTTTTGGTGTGCCTGAGTTTTCCTCTTTCTACAAAGCTGATAGACAAAAAATGAGATGGAATCTGAAGAAATAAAAAAAAAATTCATATGAGCTATTTAATAAACAATACTTCTCACAATAGAAGTATCACTACATTCCAAATGTCTCTGGCCAATTAACAAACATAAAATACAAAATGCAACCAAAATTCTAACCCACAAGCAATAAATAATCATAAAATGGTGTCAAAATATTATGAGCAACTATCAGCCATTGTGGTTCCTATAAAATAAAATATATACTTCCTAAAAGGAAGGTAGGATTTGAATCTTTCATGGAAAACCATGGTAAAGGAATGAGGCCATGGCACTCAGCCATTTTCTTAAACTCTCAGAAAAGGGAAATCATAAGTTTCTTTTCTTGAGAAGAGTCAATTTTACTTGGAGGATGGAATCACAAATATGTTTATATATGATTTATATTGATATTGTTTCCTGATTGCTTATTTGTAACCTATGACTATTATTAAGTGTTGTACCTTACGATTCATGATATCAAGAGCATATGCACTAAGACAAATTCCTTGTGTGTCCAATCGCTCTTGGCCAATAAAAAAATATATTCTATTCTATTCTATATGAGACCCAATTCTTAGAAGGTTACACCCCACTCCAAACATAATCTGAACCAAACCAGTCTTGTTAGCAAGGTAAGATAATTAGAAACTGTCCTACCTATCCAAGAATGGCTGCACTATAAACAGAAGAAAGAAATTCAAGAATTTCAGCCATAAATTGGATTTGTGTTTGATACATAGCAACCACTGGAACTCTTTTGTAACAGCTTCATTATCAGAGTGTTCACAGCCTTGGAACTTATTGCACCAATTTCTTGCCTAGCAGCTTGACAGACATCCTGCATTCAAGCCAGACAGGGCATATAAATTAAAACCAACAGTGAGCAAGGATTTGTGCTACTTGAGCCAACATCTTGAAATGTGTCAATAGATTTTACTTTTACAAAGCTCAAGTTATATTAGCAGCTTACTCTTATATATGGCTGTTCAGAAGTAAATTTCATTCAATTCAGCTGGGCTTATTTGAAAAGGATAGGATTTCAACATTTTCATCCAAAAGCTTAGGACCTGGTCAATGTATGTGTGTGTGCTATTGAAAAAAATCTTAACTTGCTAATTTTTTAAAAATCAAATTGTATCCCAGACAGCTATGGTTGTTTTTTTTTAAAACCATTTGGTACTTTTCCCCCTCTGGTAAGCTTATGAAAACATATGTGATTCTGTTTTTAGTGAAGGCAGTGCAAACCATCAACAGATTTCAATACAAATCAAATCACTAATAATAATTTAAAAAAGATCCTCTTCAACAGGTTTCAGATGCACGGCCATATTTTGGCAGATACACCACCGAGCAAGCAAACAAGCATCCTGGAGTCTGTGGAGGAAAGCGGGAGGGAGGGTTGAGGAGATGATTTCATTCAGATGTGAAAGGAAGCTTCACAAAGTGTGCGGAGGAACCTGGGCTCAGTTCAGGTGGGTGTGAAAGACTGCGACTGGAGGTGGAGGGGGGGAAGGCTGACGGGTGGGCAGAGCTCAGGCGCGAAGGCTCTATCTCTCGTGGAGTGCCCACCCACGGTGAGTGCCAGGTGACTGGCAGAGCCCCTATATATGCTGCCGAGGCACGTCCGTCCACACACAACCCGCGCGGCTGCTTTTTAAGTGTAAAGTTTGTTCCCAGTTTTGGCGGCCAGAGGGAGCCATGGCTGATGCGCTCGAGCCAGACAGCCAAGCTCCCGGAGCCAACTTGTCCAGCCTTCAGCATCCCGCCTGGAACTTGAATCTTTCTTTGCCCTCTCGTTGGGCTTTGCCCGGACAGCCTGCGCAGACCATCGGGGCGGGCGCCATCATGCTGCTGGCGCTGGTGGGCAACTGCTTGTTGTTGTACCGACTCCGCTGCGGAAGGTGCTGCTGCGGAGGTCGGCTCAGGAGGCGGCGGAAGATGGATTTCCTCCTGGCGCAATTGGCCATCGCCGATCTCTACAGCTGCGGGCTGGCGTTGCTCTCCCAGCTGCCTCCAGCAGAGGACGAGCGCGTTGCAGAGCCCGGAGGCGCGGGGTGGGCGGCCGGAGACGCCACCTGCCGCTTGCTCCGTTTTCTGCAAGGCTCGGGGCTGCTGGCGCCGTCGCACATGCTGGTTCTTATCGCGTTGGAGCGACAGCGCTTGGCCATGGGCCCTCCGCTCCCTCAGGAATCGCTGCAGCCTTTCGTGCTCGCCCGGAGCGCCCTGGCTGCGCTGGGATGGCTCTTGGCGTTGCTGCTCGCCCTGCCTCAACTCTTCGTTTATAGGCTGGCCCCGTCGCAAACCGGAGGCCGCTGCCTCAGCGTTTTCCCTCAGCTGCCCCGATGGCACGGACAGGTGTACGCCGTGTACGAAGCCATCACGGGCTTCGTAGCTCCCGCCTGTCTCTTGGTCAGGACGTGCAGCCGCATCGTCGCCACCCTCGGCACTTCTGGAGCCGAGGAGGAGGAGCCGTCGCAGGAGGGCCCCGGAGGCAGCGCCGGACCCTGTGGCCTTGAGCTGCCTGGCGTCGCCGGCCCCAGCCCGCCGCTGCTTCTGCGGCTTCTGCCGATCTCCAAGTGCGCTTCCCGTTCGCCGTCGGCGCCCCGAAGCCTGCCCCGCGCCCGAATCAGGGCGCTGCAGCTGACTTTGGCGCTCGCCGCGCTCTTTGCGCTCTGCGGTTTCCCGCGTTTTATTTTGGAGCTGGCCTTAGCTTTTGCCTCTCCCGAGGCCGCCACCCACGAAGCCCGGACGACTCTGAGCAACATGATGGCAGCCACCAACAGCGCCGTCAATCCCTACGTGTGCCTCTTGTTCCACAGCTACCGGCCCTGGGCGCGGCGGCTCCAGCGCAGCCTCTGCCGGTGCCCCGATGGACAACCCAGACGGCAAGCTCGCCACCGGCAGCGACTGTCGCCCCGGGCGGCCGCGGATCGTGCTGAACTTTGGCTCTGCCCTTGCCAGACTAAGACGCCTGCCATCGCAACAGCCATCCCGCTAGAGAAGGAAGAGAGCCGGGGTGTCGGAGAAAGCAGATTCTGAAACCAGAGCCGACTTCGAAAAAGGCTGTATTACGGTCCACGGAGAGCAGGTCAAAGGAAGGAGAAGGGAGCTTTGGACAATTAGAATGGCCTTAAGTCTGTTTGGGCTTTTTGGCACAACGTGCTCCACTAATTTAAGAGTAAAATAAAAGATCCCAGGGTGTTTCCTTGCCTGCAGGTCATATGTTCAAAGGCTTTACCCTGGGGGAAAAAAACGGAGAAAGGAAAAAGACACTCTGCACTTGCTCAAGAGCCCACTTTCAGCTATGTAGTTCTTTCCAATTTCCTATCTAGTTGTAAGAATTTAAGTCCATATAAAACTACATTACCACTGTAGATGAATTCTATTTTTACTGATCTGGCTCTTTTCATAAGTACTGATGTGGAATATTGGAATATCTCAATTGGGTATCTTGCCTGTCTGAGGTTTTGTTCGTTTACTATATTGTCAATGTTCAAAGCAAATGGGACTGTTCGCACTTTCAGTAATTTGCATCCAAAATCTGTTGGATATAACAAAAGTTTTTGTCTATACACAAGCGACTGTAACACATCTGTGTAAACTGTTTAATCTGTGGCTTTCACTAAATTCAGACATTTTTCCTTGTACTTTGTAATATTTATGGACGTACACAAACCAGAAACTGCTTGCATGTTTTGTGCACACAACAAATACTTGGAAGGTTAGTCAGACAATTCTAGGTAGGTCATAGAGCAGCCATACAGAACACTGTAGGACACTTTTGTCCAAAACTATGGAAGCTTCTTACTGGCAAGTACAAAAGGTTGCTGCTTCTTGGCCTTGTCTCCCTTTCTCTACACAATTTGTGGGCCAGCCCATCCACCAATCTCCCTGGTCTCCTCCCCCCCCACCCCCTATGCTGCTCTCCTTCTATCAGTCAGTCCCCTGATCATTTCATTTTCTCTTTTTCATTTAGCTCTTTCCAATTGTCTGGCATTTTCCTTGTTAACTCCCAAAATATTTCTGCCCCCAAAAGTTTTCCGAGTTTGTGTTCAAACCAAACACACAAGAAATCCAGCCCACGATCAGACTAAGCAAAAGTATGCCAATCTAGGCATAGACAATCAATACAGCATATACTAGTTTTATTTGTTAATATTTCCAGACAGAGGTAGAGAAACAAGAGAGGTACTTTTGTTGCTATGCAAAGAGATTGTATTATTAATGCCATTTTGTCATATTCTACATATTAATTGCAAATGTCCAATATAAAATGAGACATCATTTATTATAATAAGAGTCCTTTCTGTTCATTTTAAAGGGCTTTACTTAGATATTGACCTAGTATATATTATGAATCCCAGTAAAGATTGCATTATTGATATGTGCGGTATGTAAACAATGACAAAAATCGACAGATATAAAATAAACTGCAGAAACCGAAAGCTTTCAATATTTTATAGAAATTCATCTCCCTTGCAATTAAATATTAGTAGTGTTACTTTATGTCTTGTTTATAAGCAACCAACATTGGCAATTGCAGATAGTGTAACAAAGTATTTTTAGTTCTGAAAGCTAAGGTTGAAGGAAGGCTATAAGATCTGAGCAAACTTTCTTGGATATATGTTTTCTTTAGCTTACAGAGGACTTACAGTCCTCTACATGACTATAAAGCAATATCAAAAGGAGTTTATCGTAGTCATTTTTTAAAACAATTTGCTTCTGAATTGACTATAATATGGCAAGTTAATATTCTACTTATATCCCCCATACCCCAAAATTTTCCATAGGAGATACAATACGACAAACTTTTTTGCAGGTGCTCCTAACCAGACTTGTCCTTGTTCTTTCTGTTTTAACCACCCTTTATCAAATGGCATTAGAATGGCTGCAATGGTACATTAAAAACAGAAAAAAACCAGAATATGTGAAGTGGATAAAATCAAATCCAAGATCTGGAAACCTATTTGTACTGGAAATGTACCCCAGAAGGGTTACTAAGGTTGATTGAAATCAATCCCAAAGATGCTTTTCAAAAGGCAATTGGATGTTCTTGTTTTTTTCCCCCCCTTGAAAACGTTTCACTTCTCATCCAAGAAGCTTCTTCAGTTCTTTTTCAGAGAACTGAAAAAACTTTTTGAATGAGAGGCGGAACGTTTTTAAGGAAAAAAAACTAAGAAAGTCCAGTTGTCTTTTGAAAAGCACCTTTGGGAGAACTGCAATCATAACCTGAATGATTGAGAATCTCCATAGACATTAAAATGAATCATTGATAACAAGTACTGATCAGGACAAAATCCAGCTTATTACTGTTGAAATCAATGTCAACTACTTATTCAACTGTTCCTTTCAGAGGCAAAATTACACATTTTACTATATCTAAGATAAAATTTTGGGAAGTTGAGAAGGGACGATGGCAGCTCAGAAAAATCAGAAATTATTTTTCTCATAACAGAAACAATGGAATTTTTTGGAGTGGTTTTCCTTTTCTACTTGCTTTCCTTTATTTTGAAAGGAGAGGATTCACTTGACTAATGATTTTATTCCCCATGTTCAAATAATTATTAGACCCAATATCATGACTGTATAAACTAGAATTCAGATTTCCACAGTCAACTAGCCTTAGAATCCCTAAGATGGTATCATGAGTATCAGTGGACTTGTAGATATCTCCTTTGGGGTCTACCATGGTCCCAATTCCTCATTAATGTTAATTTTTTTTAAAGAAGTAAAAATAAATCAAAGTGCTGATTTTCAATATTTTCTTTCCAAGAATCCCATTGGGTGCTACATGGAGCTGATAAATATTTCCAGAACATAAAACACTGCACCCGACTGCAGTTCAGTGTGTCACTTGGAAGCATTTTCCTTCCACCCATTAAATGGAATAAAAATTAGTTGTGGAGTGGGTAGATATTATTCAGAAAGGAAAGAAGGGCATTCCCACCCATTTGCATGCTATAAATGAATATATCTTGGTTGCCTATTTCCCATACAGCAGTTGTGATGTGAAATGTGCATAAAATGCATTCTAAATTTCAAAAGTGTCCACCAGTGGCCCAGAAGGTCGACAATTTGTTTTACAGAGAAATCCCACCCACCCCGCCCCCCGGATGAAATTTATGGTCTAAAGGAGAAATATTATTCAGACCACCAAAAAAAAATCAAATACTAAAATTTGTGTGATATATAATCTGCAGAAACAAAATACCAAGATGGGAAAAATCAAAGCGATAAACGTTGAAAGCCACTGAAACCTCTCATTGACTATAGCTTAAAAAGAGACAAAACATTCTGAATATGAGCACTTTATTATGACAAAGTGGGAGAAGTATGAGGGTAGTGCTAATGCACTAAAAGGATTACTGACCAGGTCCTGCATGGTTGTTTTTAATGGAATGATTTTTTCCCCTTAAAAATGACAAAAATCATACCGTATAAGGAATTGCTCTTTAATAATTTCAGCCAACATTTTGATAGTTCTAAACATGTCTGGGAAGCAGTTCTTCACAAGCTATCAATGCTCAATGGGTGGCCAAATGTTTTCATGCAACCTGCTACAGTGTTATGTACTTTATCTTGGAAGACTTACTTATGAATCACTTAGATCATTTATTCTCAAGTAGAGATAAAATGCTTAAAAAACAAGGGACAGGGAACAAGAAATTAGGCTTTGGCCTTTTCCACTGCTCCAAATCACATATGATTGAAAGGTTGTTCTTAGCATGTTATTTAGTCTAAAAGTCTAGTTTTGGCACAATATGCTTTGCAGAATGATGTCCTCATGTTTGCTGTTTGCAAAATGTGACTTTATAAATCCTGCTGTCTACTTAATTTGGCCTCTCTCAACTATTATACTGCAATAGATTGCACAACTGCTATGGGATTTCCCCTATCCTTAGCAAGCAGTCATATTCTCATCTCAGAAAGTCAGTAAAAGTATAAGAATTGGTTCACAAGATCATTTGAATTACCCTCTTGCCCCATGTCTTTCCTTTTAATCTGTCGTATTACTTGTGAGCAGTGCTAGATTTTTTAAAATTAAAAATAATATGCATAAGATTAAACGTTGATGCTACAAATATATTTTACTTAACTTTGGCATCCCCAGCGGCACTTTATGTCTTATAATCAAAACTATGAATCCTATTCGCTTTGTTCAACTATAGTTAACTTCATAATTGCACTATGAAGTTGGATTATTCATCTAAACCAGCCTTTGGATAAATGTTATTGGACTGAAAATTTCCAACAGTCTCAGCAATTATAGCAAATAATGTCCTGGGGAGCCAAGGTTGAGCTATCCTCTTAAATCACGATTTAGACTAATCATACTTTATTTTATGTTAGATATATAATCATACTTTATGCTTTATGCTTTATACTTTGTTAGATATATAATCATACTTTATTTTATGTTAGATATAGACTGCATTTATATCTCAAACTAAGCCATGCTTAATTCATGACTTATTAAATCAACATTGGACTGGATAGATACAACATCCAAACTAAACCTTATGCATATACATATGCATATGAAATGAACTATCTGCAAGTAAACAACCAAGCTCAGATGCCACCAAGGATTCACACTGTATAGCTGAGTTACAGGCCACCATTTGGAGAACTTCAATCAAAAGTACATGGAATGTTTCTTATCTTCTGAGTGCTGTATTGTATGAATAGAGAGGCATGAGCTGATAAGTTTGATTTTTTTTTTACATTTAAAAAGCCCTGAGGGCAATCAAAACATTGGGAAAGTAATGGGAGCAAATGTCACAACATGCATGACCATGTGATTGTATAAATGCAACGACTGAAGTACTCGGTTAGATGTTGGAATACACTGATGAAATGGTGTCACCATTTGCCCAATCGCACTACTGCATATGTGGTGTCATTACCCTCACTGCAACACAACTGATAGCAGCATCATGTTATCCATTATCAGGTTTTCTTCTTAATTAGTTTTGAATCTGACTAATGCACCCTGATTAAGAAATTGGTTGGTAGGGTGAATTTATATAAGGTGATAAGGAGGATGGGAATAGTGGACTGATTTTATGTTCCCTTTTACAGCAGCAAGATATAATTATTCAATACCATGTACAAATGTCTGAAATCTTACTAATTTATTCATTAATCCATGTGTCAATGGCATGTTGATATTTCTTTGGGTTCTTTTTCCAGCTCCAATGCCATCTGAGGTTAGCTATTGTATCTGAATAGTTCTGCCCTAAACTTTGCTTCCAGCTGATAAATTGCTGTTTATTATATTGTTCAACAGCGGTAGAGACTTTTGGATAGTTAATTATATGGCATAGCTTCTTGTTCAAAGATTGTGTGATTGCTGGATACTTTGTGGCTACATCTATTAGTTCATTTGGGTCAGTTGAAAGATCTACAACAAAGGAAAAACAGGTTAAGAGAAATTTACAATAAACATAAGCTTAATTTTAGAAAACTAGAATTGTGTAGTCTGATTCCAATTCATTTAAGAAATTGAATCACTCCAATAACAATTAATGTTAATTAAATCAAGAAATCACTGCACTCTTGCAAGAAACGCTTCATCTTTGCAATTCCTCCACCCATTATGTTATCATATTAGAATATAAGGAACATGCACACTGCAGCAACTACAGAAGAAAAATATGCCTCTGGAATTCAACAGCATGCTTATATTGTTGGTGACATCTAAATCATAGGTTGCTCCATCTGCTATCTGAACAAACAGAGACGGGGTTTGTGCCTAGGCTACCAGCAGTTTGAGAGAAGTCACTTGAAAAGGATTTTAAATTGTACGTCTCTGCACAGGTATCTTATTTGCAGAGAAAGAAAAAAAAAGCTATTCTCTTCCACTTTACACTCGGTCTGCAGTAAATGCAAGCCTTTATAATCACAACGGTCTCCTGAGTGGGAGTGGAAAGGAGAGTGGATGGGGGTGGCGGGGGGGGGAGTTCTCATTGAAACTTCACTGGCATTTTACAGCCTCCCTTTGAAAGTAGAGATGGGGTGGGTAAATAAGATCAAAGAGGAAGAACACTTTGATGCTCTCTCAGCAGAGTGAATTAATTCTGTAAAGGGAGGCAATGAAGCTGAGGACTTGCAAAGCTGTGGAAAAAAATGAAGATTTTTTGTTTATGATCAAATTGGTCCTCCCTTCGCGGAAGGGTTGCCTCCCAAGAAAGGGAAAGTGTTGGGATATAAAGACCTTTGAACCATTCCCATTAATGAATAATTTTATTAAGGAATCCCAAGTTACTTAAAGCTTAGGGGCTGCATCCTATGTTCCCTTGAAGGGGGCACATGTCTGCATGTAGACATTACTCATGTAACAGTAAAAAGTAGAGTGCACACAAAATTAAATTAGTTTGCCAACCCTTGCTCCTACAATTAAGCTAAGGTAGCAAGCTTGTGCAGGTCACAAGCCTACAGTTTTCTGTGGCTATAATATTGTCAGGGCCAGCTCTGACCCTGTGTAAATTATGCTCCAATTATGACCCTGTTTCCCCCCTCCCCCCAGGGTGTGTCATCAATTACATTCGCCAACAGAGCAATTTCATGGGTTGTAGAAGTCACTCCTCTTGGGCTCCTGTATGTAACCCTGGGATGCAGCCTTGAGAGAGATAAGTATGGAATGTGCATCTGTCTTTGGCTGCTGTGCCATTTTTCCGGTTTCCCATCCCCCCTGGCCTATGGCAACTAGAGAGCAGGCTAGGGATACTTTGCAAGTTGACAATAATTTAAATAACCATAAATATAAAGCTCCAGTTTTGTGACCTGCATAACTATAGCAAAAAGGGTTATTTGGCACCTCCATAGTTTGGACTGAGTGGAAGCAGCCTAGGACAGGATTTCAGTTTAGACTGCAGTAGCGCCAAGTGATTCTTGGAGGGGCGGAGCAGCAACTTTGTGTCTTTTACCCAGGACAGCTATCAGTAGATCTTTCTCAGCCATGAGGCAACTGGCCTGCCCTGAACCTCAGAACCCCTAGCTCATGAATTAATATGAAATAGTAATGAAGTAACATGAAATAATTAATGCAATAATTGCCTGCAAGAATTGGTGGGACTAAAAAATACTGCTTCAGATAGGAAGGCGGCGCAGAGAGTGGTGAGGATAGCAGAAAAGACAATTGATAGTTCACTTCCTTCTATCCAGGACTTAGCACATAAGTGACGCTTGAGCAGAGTACGCAGGATTGTCTGGAACACTACCCATCCTCTTCATCCTGTTTTCCTTGTTACCTTCTGGGTGGAGGCTTCGTGGTATCCAAAGCAGAACATCTAGATTCAGTCACAGTTTTGTTCCATATAGCATGAACCTTTTGAACGCTCAAGTTTCTCTTTCCGCTATGCATTCAAAATGGACAATGATTAATATATATATGTATGGTGCAAATATATATTTATGTATGTATATAGCATGTATATATGTGTGCTATGCATGTGTTTGGGTAGATACACACTTTCTCTTGAGAGCAGGCAACAGAATGTCATTTTTAATGTGGGCTGGTCTGCTCGCAGGAAAAAATGACAATAAAGTTATCTATCTTATCTTATCTACAAAATAATAGAAAATGAAGAAGCTAAAGTGCTCTTGGACTTTAGAATTCAAACAGACAAGCACCAGACACATAATATCCCGACTTAACAATTGTTAATAAGAAGGACAAAAATAGTTTGCCCAGTGAACGTTGCAATACCTTGGGACAGAATAGAAAAGAAAGATCAGGAGAAAATCACAAAATATAAACGCCTGCAAACAGAAGTAGAATGGCTATGGCAAAAGAAAACAGAGATAGGACCAATAGTAATAGGTGCCTCGGGTACACTTCCAAAATGTCTAGCATACAACTTGACAACATCAGAATTGACACTATCATTAATCAATTGCAAAAGGCAGCTTTGCTTGGAACAGCTTACATCCTGTGACAATATCTGTAACACCATTAAACATCCACATCTGCCTATCCCAGGTCCCTGGAAAAGACTCGATAGGTAGACAAAAATGCCAAATCCAATCTGAACATCTGGTTGACTATGCAATGAAACCATAATAATAAATTATCAGATTGGGCACAGTTCAGCATGAGATTGAAACCCATATTTATAGATCCCAGGAGACCAAATAGGTATTGGATGCTTAAAAGCACAGCTATCTTCTCTGTCTCCTGCTGTAGGTCATGTTTCTTGCATTCTTTGACCTACTGTTCTCTATTGTACTGTATGCTGAATTAAAACTACATGCTAATTCCATTGATATATATTCTTTCAGGCTTTTGTTTACAGAACCTTAAATTTTAATAAATATTCTTCACCCTAGATGTGCATCACTCCTCTGTTCTTTTGCTGAATGGAACAAAGCGTAACACAGATGCATTATTTCACAGTTTTGGATCTTGTGCTAGTACAAGGCAAGGACAGTGTAGCTGAACCTGCGCAATATGGAAGTGAATCAGCTTATTTTGATCATTCAGATCACATTGGAGAATAAGAATGATATTTTCACCAAATGGTAAACCTACCAAACAACTGAGGAGATACGGAGTGGCCATCTGAATAAGCAATGTATTTCCACTTGTCAATTCGCAGCATGTAGGTTGAAGAATTCACATTGCAGCCATGAAACTCACTTAGAATCCAAGGAGGATGGAGCCTTCTAGATAGGGCTTTATAATCTTCCTTTTCTAATATCAAAGGCATCAGTGAATATCCACTGATGTTTTTGGGAATGGGGATACTTGCAATGTCTGGAAAAAAGTGTCAATTTGATAGAAAACAATTAGAAAGCTGAAATAAGAAACAAAATGTATAAAATTGAGGAGAACGGAACAGAAATTATACCATTTCAACACTTCAACTTTTTACTCTTCTGGTAATATTACTGTGCCTCTTTTCTTTATGTCTATTTTATGTTCCAAATGGAAGTTAGCAGCACAATTTTATACTTGCAGCGACAATCCATTATATTGAATAGAGCTATTCTCAATTTTCTGAGCATAGGACTGATGTTGAAATGTTGTTATATTGATTGTCAGAAAAAATATAAGTCTATAAAGATCTCTGCTGAGTTAATGAAATGCACCCCAAAAGTATTTATTTATATGCACACAATTGTCTGCTTAGTTCATACTAATATGATCTTCACTGATTCAAAAAAGGCATAATACTCAATTTCATATGTTTTCAGAAGGTGGTTGCCAACACTGTTTTTTCTCAGTGGTGTTAAATTTAATTAATTAAATGTACACATGGTTCAATATGTTAACATTTCTGAGTGATTATTACTATTCAGGTTTAGAATAGGGCACGCACAATCTTTTATACTCCTTATTCATTAGTCTACATAGACGTCTGCAGTGATTTGTATCTGGATAACTGAGTAAGAAATCAGAATTTTTAATATTATTTATAATCTTGTATGTGCTTCATGCAATGTCCAATCTGAGCTTTTCTGTATAACAATGGTAGGTTTTAGGCACCAAGCTAAAAAGAAGAGACTTGAGTACTAGTTCCATTTTAGGCATGAAAGATGATTTGGGTGACTTTGGGCCATTCTCTTAGCCCAATTTACCTCACAGGGTTGTTGTTGAAGGGAAAATAGGAGTAGAAAGAAGCATTAGGTATGTTCGCCAATTTGAGTTATTTATGAAAATAATAAAAGGAGGGTAAAACAAATCAATATACATATGTGTGAATGAATTAATATATCCTGCTAGTTGGAGTTGATTTACAACACACATACTTTTTTGCCTCTGTCTCTCATACAAAAAATAGTTTGAGTCAACAGCCATTGTACTCATTTTAATATCCATTTGCAATTTTTAAAAGTTCAGTTTAGTTCAAGGAACATACTTGTTATAAAATTATTCAGAACTGAAGCTACATGAGAAACTCTTTTAGAGTGCTGGCACTAAATGCATTAGCAGGATTATATATTTAAGGCTTGAACTGGAGCTTACATGTGAAAAAATATATTATAAAACTGTATTTATAGAGAACATATACTATATATTAGGGGAAATAATTTATGTTTTTAACAAACAGGATGGCTGAGAAGGTAACATTAATCATTTGTTTTATTACTCATCTAAATAAATTAAACCCTGTTGATTTGTGTTTTTATTTTTAACTTTTTGATTACAGGATAGAGCAATCAGGAGAACATATGGGGATGAACAGAACAGGAAGGACAGCAATTTAAAAATATAAACTTCAGGAAGATTGTGGAAAAAAACACAGTTGGAACCAAAAATTGCTAACTAAATTGGAGAACTAAGGATTTGAAAAAGTTATGGTTCATCTGATTAGTAAAGCTCCTGTAAGAATGTAGTTTTGAAAGGACTATTTTTTGCATCATGAGGAAGCATTCTCAATTTTTGAACAACTACTTTAAAAGTGTCAGTCTATTGAAAACACCTAATTCTTATTCTAAATTACAGGTAAACTTCGGTTTACGACCACAACTGAGTTCAAAATTTCCATTGCTAAGCAAGATGATTGTTAAGTGAATTTTGCCCCATTTTGTGACCTTTTTTACTACAGTTGTTAAGAGAATCACTGCACTGGTTAAATTAGTAACTTGACGGTTAAATTAATCTGGCTCTGTTCCCAACCCTATTGGTGGGGAACAACCAGAATCACCATTCAGGAAGCATTGCTCTTGCTTTTATTAATGTATATAGTGCCTTACTTCCATGATACTTAAGGGAATGGCATTAATCTCTACTTTAGAAATATCACTTAAAGTCATACTCAAGGTTTGGAGTGATACAAATAGAAAACAAGGCAATTACAAGTCTGAAAGGCTTTATTTAGAGGCAGGAATGTCCATCCCCCCTCAAAGCTTAAGGCAGTTCACAAGCTGAATTCCAAAGAACTCCAAACTCAGTTCCCAGTTGAAAGTTTCTAATCATAGTGCAAGGAGGAGGAGGAGGAAATTAGAAGGGATATCATAGGAAAACAAGTCAAGAAAGAAGAGAGTTGTTTCCAACCAGAGACAGGGATTTTCAAACATCAGAACTCATGGATGACCACTTAAACGTTTCTTAAGGCCAGACACAAGGTCTGGATAAAACAAGGTGTCTTGCAAAGGACATTGTAGCAAGTTGCAAGACTTCATCCATAGCAGAACAGTAAGTATTCCAGTTTCTGAGACAACTGATAGCACAATTGTTGTGGGAACTGGGGATGTGCCTCACTAGGAGGAAGAATATGAAGCAAGGTATTTCAGAAACACAGGTCAGAAAACTGGGTATTTTCTTCTAATCGGGGAGGAGACCTAGAGCTCAGTCTTATATAGTGGGAGTTCATGTCGTTGCTTAATTAAAGAGGAGCTAGGCTTTCTTAATTTTCTTTCTTAAGGAAGTTAAGACTTTCTTTTTTAACCTTTACCTATTTAGGGCTTGGCATTTTTTCTATGGATAGGCTGTGACGCTTTACTAAAGCAATCAGTGGCCATTTGTACTCATTGAGACCTGAGACTCTCCCAAGTAGTTGACAGCATTCTGACTGGCCCCACCTCCATCTATCTTGCGCCTCCTGAACCCCAGCTGATCGGGAGGAAACAGGGATTTTGCAGTAACTTTCCCCTGGAGTGGGGTGGGAATGGAGATTTTACAGTATCCTTCCCATGTCACGCCCACCAAGCCTTGCCACATCCACGAAACCTTGCCCACAGAACTGGTAGTAAAAAAATTTGAAACCCACCACTGATATGAACACTGATATGAACAGGTTGAGAATCTATTACATTTTCCTCTTTGCCCTCAGAACGACAGGAATCACAGGGCTCCATAGCACTTTAATCAATTGCCCCAGATAATGTCATTGAACCATATATTGATATATATATTAACTTTGTTCCTTTCCATCATTTAATGTTACTAAATACTGCTAGCCAAGACAAAAACAAGTGAGATGGATGTACATTTATTCTTATGTGATCCAGTTACTCTATAGCTAAGAAGAGGTCCACCACCTGCCAAAAAGAAGAAATCTCTCTTGAGATTAGTCAGAAAGCAACCAGAAAGACCAGTTAGTGCCATGTCTGTAGTAAGACTTACCAAGTGTCATATCGGTAGTATTGAGGGGCACTAAGTCAAATGAAAAGGCATGAAATGCTTTGAAATTTGGAAATAATATATAGATGAATCCTAAAACAATTGTGCCAATAAAAGCAATTGAAAAAGGACATCTGGTGGCAACGCCGGCAACGCAGCAGCTCTTTTGGGAGCTGTGACTCCCGTGATCGGTAAAGCTGCCCAAACAGCGAAAATCATCTGTTCTGGCGGCTTGGAACTTTCCCCTCGGATGAAGAGGGGGAAGTGAGTGCACAGGCGTGGGTTGAGCTCCCCAAACCCCCAGGATTAATCCTGGGGGTGCAGAGGATGAGGGCTCCCCAAGCACCTGAAGCAGCTCCAGATCCGGGATGTTTCTGTCAATGACAGAACAAGGTATCGCGACCACCCCTGCAAACCAACTGACTCCAAGGATTGATTTTAAAGCAGGCAGAGCAAAACAGGAGAATTTGCAAGTATTTTACTTATACTTTAACTCCAATAAATACTTCTTCCTTCCAGAGGCGAGAGAAAGTTTTTAAAAGAAACAAGATGGCGCTGATTTGCTAGAAAGAGTGAAAACAAAAGCTAAAGAAGGGATCGTTACTGCTCGTTAGCGCTCATTAAAGTTGTTAAAGCTGTCATTATTTTAAGGTTTGGCTGAATGAAGTCGAAATAAAGGTTTACAGCTCAAAAAAATAGGATTTATTGACTATTAAATGGTAATACCTGTTGGAGACTGAGAATAAGAATTTTACTGACTTTGTTGTGAGGCTGCTGGAAAGTGTTTTTTGGAAATGGTGGTTAAACAAATACTGACAATGGATCTCTTTGAAGAAAGGCTAGAACCATTTACTTCTTCGTTAATGGAAAGCCTGGAAGGGTGTTTAGAGAAGATTTTTACTCAATTTTGTACAAAGATACAAGGAGAGACACTGTATTGGTATCCCATTAATGTTATCTAGAGGATTTGTAGAGAATAAGTTGAATAAGTTTATATTTAATATAAGTTTATAGGATGGAAAGTATAAGGTTTTTTACAATATATTTTATTGGAGACTAGTTGAAGCATTTTCTCATTGTGGTAATATATGTAATATTGAAGATGCGATGGCTAATTGTTACTAGGTTTTGACTAGAATAAAGATCTGCTTATTGCTGAAGAATGGACAAGAACGAAGTGGGACTAACTACCTTCAAGCAAGAACAGTTATATTTAGATATGAACAAGGCGAGTTAAAGTGCAAGAGGGAGATAAATCTATAGATAGTTAGTGTGTGGTGTTTTTTTTTTTTTGGTGTGTTTATTGAATGTTTTACCCTGTATTTGCTCTGGGAAGTCTGGGGGGGGGGGGGTTGGAATAGGAGGGGGGAGGCGGGGGGAAATTTTTTAAAACCTTTTTCAAGCTTTGATGTATTAGATGCTATATTTTGATGATTGACTATGTTTTGTTTAAATGCCTATATGTTTGCATGTTGATTATGAAATAAAATTTGTTAATAAAAAAAAGAACAGCTGTGAAGATTAGACTGAAAAAAAAAGCAATTGAAAAAGTACAAGTGAATATAGAGAAAGACACTTTCTGTAACATGGTTTTGCCAGTTTATATCATGTGAACAGCAACCACTGAAAGGGAATTAATTGTTAGAGTATAGATAATTGCATTAAAGATAATTTTCCCTAAAATCCAAAAGATATAGAAAAGTATATAGATTGTTATTTGGACTCTTCAAGCTTGAATCTTTAGATTCTCAATTACCTTTCTTTCCCTTCACTGTCATTACGTAGTTAACTTTGATTAATTGTTTAAGGTCTTGGCAGTATCCTGATAACTTCGTAATTCCTATCCTATCCTAGGATTGTCTCCCAAAATTAATCCAGAAAGAACAGGCAGCCAACAGATGAAACAATGGCACCAAACAATAGTAAAAAGGCAAACAATTCCATAAATATTAATTTATATTTTATAATTTATAAAAATATAAAATTCTATTCTATTATTGCTGTAGGATAAATGTTGCTTACCAAGCATGGTAGGATAAATATCCACAAGGGACACCATATTTGATATGGGCTGTGACTTAATATTTGGACCCATTATAAGGAAGGGAATATGGGAACTTGGTTCATACATGCTCATTTTATAAAACTGTCTGTGTTCCATTGCAAGTTCTCCATGATCCGCAGTAAATATTACATGAGTTCTTCCAAGCAGGCTTGTTTCATTTAGAGCAGAAAGTATCTCACCTGTAACACAAGACAAAGGAAAAACATGTTAAGATATTAATCAAATAGCACTGATGTTTGCAAACAGTCTGAGGAATACTTCCTTGCTAACAAGAACATTTAGTGATAAGTGATCATAAAAGTTTCTCCCTGAAAATTCTAAGTTTCTTTCAAAGTTTAACAATATTCAAATGTAACTGATTTCCAAAACTCCATACTTGAAACACTATTTTGTAAAATTTAAGACTTAATATCTATGGCAATCCAAAATCCTAATAATGAAATTAAAAACCTGTCTCAAAATTTAACTGGACCAGGTTATATTTCCCCCCTCAAATTTTACAAACTACATCAGAAAATTCAGCTTCTTTTAAACACAGCTTTATATCTGAGCTGTTCGTGTGATCTGGAGAAAACCAGCTGAATACCACCACTGTTTCAGAATCATTCTAAAGTCTTGGCCCATAATTATTATGTTATGAGTAGATAATTAGTTAAAGTTAACATCATCACACCAACTTAAAAGCATATATTCTAATCAATGATGGGTTTCAAAATCTTTTACTACCGGTTCTGTGGGTGTGGCTTGGAGGGCATGGCATGGCTTGGTGGGCGGGGCTTGGTGGACAGGGCAGAGAAAGGATACTGTAAAATCCACATTCCCTCCCCATTCCAGAGGAAGGATACTATAAAATCTCCATTCCCTCCCCACTCCAGAGGAAGGTTACTGCAAAATCCCCATTTCTTCCCAATCAGCTGGGACTTCGGAGGCAGAGAATAGATGGGGGCAGGGCCAGTCAGAATTTTTACTACTGGTTCTCCGAACTATTCAAAATTTCTGCTACCGGTTCTCCAGAACTGGTCAGAACCTGCTGAAACCCACCTCTGATTCTAATGATAAGATTGCTTCAAAGTCGTAAGAGCAGATTATTATACTTTCTATCTAACACTTCAGCTTTGCATCCTATTAATAAGTGTGTTTTTCAGTGTACGTAAGTTCTTAAGGTACATTTTAGCTGGTTCAAATTAGCATTATAATATGCAGCCAAGGGACACTATTACAAGTGATAAGGAACCACCATTAGATGTCCTCAGCAAATAGTATGAGCCTATGTAAATACCACGAACCAGTTCCTGACGGCAGAGATGTTTCCTTGACCAAAAGAAATATCCTTATAGAGGGTGAACTGAAAGTATTCCAAAATATTAAAAATATCCTTTGCTCTAAAGAACCAAAAAAAAATCACAGATCTGAAATTGGTAGGGGCTATGTATGGATAGTCCCAGATAATAGTTTTGATGTCATCATGCAAAGGACTTGTTATAATGCTGAGTATTTT
Organism: Masticophis lateralis; assembly: GCA_030761175.1. Lineage (NCBI taxonomy): Eukaryota > Metazoa > Chordata > Lepidosauria > Squamata > Colubridae > Masticophis > Masticophis lateralis. Next base: position 241,047,754 of record JAUDYJ010000002.1, read on the forward strand.
AACATGGTTGTATTGTACTCTTCATGAATCTATATAGGCAAATACCTAAATAAACAAAGAATAAAGGAAAATGCAATATAAAGTATCTTCATGTACATTTTTTTGGGGTGGGGGGGGGGGAGGAAAGCTTCCAAGAAGTAACAGTTCTAAAATTTCTGACAACGTACAAAAATTACATCACTAGGATCAGGATAATAAACAAGTTCATGAACGTATATATTATGAAAGTAGTAACTTGGTATCACCTACCCAGCATGGCATCCGTTTCTGCACACATGGCATAATAATGTGCTCGAATGTTTCTGATTTCTTCCTGTGTAAATCGCCCACTGCAGTTCTTGGTGTAAGTAGAATAATAATCAACTGGGTGCATCTCTGAAAATGGAGGCCATTTTGGAATCTTTATGGCATCATAAATCACCTAATAACAAAACAGAAATGTGCCGTATATGATAAAATAGTTCCATTGTGCATTTGCAATTTGTTGGCAATTTTCAAGTAGGTGCCAAAAGTAAGCATGCTGATTGAAAATGAGATTACAAAGAAAATTTCTCTCCTTAGACTGGTAAAAATGAAAAACTGGACTTTTTCTGAGAGGTCAGCTGCTGGCACTACTGGGATCCTGCAGAGCTACATCAACGTTTTATACGTAACATTTTTAATAGGAGAAGAGATGAAAAAAGTGATGGAACAGTTACAAAGAGAAAACAGAGTTATCTGGACTTTCTTTTGAAATCTGTGAATGGGTAGGATAACAGTAAAAAATCCTCATTTGAAACTGCTCCTGCAAACTTTAATTTAGTTATAAACCTAGATATGATGGGGGAGGGGGATCACAACACAGTTTGATTGTTAATCTGTATTCTTAAAAATAACTTAGTTCAAAAGTACTCTTTTTGAATTACACATTTTTGTTAATCAAAAAAGTTACTAAGGACAGTTGTCCCTTCTTCTGAGACTTACTATCTATTTTGACAAAGGGGGAAAACAAACAAAGGAAACAAAAGCAGAAGAGGAATCTGGTGGTGAAATCCAATTTTTTTTACTACCGGTTCCGTGGGCGTGGCTTGGTGGGCCTGGTGTGGCTTGGTGGGCATAGCAGGGGAAGGATACTGCAAAATCTCCGTTCCCAACCCACTCCAGGGGAAGGATACTGCAAAATCTCCATTCCCATCCCACTCCAGGGGAAGGATACTGCAAAAACCCCATTCCCTCCCCACTCCTGGGGGAAGGATATTGCAAAATCTCTATCTCCATCCCACTCTGGGGCCAGCCAGAGGTGGTATTTTCCAGTTCTCCAAACTACTCAAAATTTCCGCTGCTAGTTCTCTGAACTGCTCAACATTTCTGGGACTGGTTCTTTAGGACCTGTCAGAACCTGCTGGATTTCACCCCTGGAAGAATCATATTCATTCTGCTCAATAACACCTACTGCAATTTAACTGAATAATAGTGTGAGTAACAGGAGCCCAAAGAAGTGGCCAAAAGAAGGGCTTTGAGGGAGGTGTCTAGTCTGATACAGTAGTTCTCAACTTACAACCACAACTGAGCCCAAGATTTATGTTGTTAAGTGACAAATTTGTTAAGTGAGTTTGCTCTATTTTACCACTATTCTCACCACATTTGTTAAGCGAATCACTGCAATTCTTAAATTAGTAATACAGTTAAGTGAATCTCATTTCCCCATTGACTTTACTTGTCAGAAGTTGGCAAAAGGTGATCACATGCTGCAACTGTCATAAATACGAGATAGTTGTCAAGGATCAGAATGTAAATCACATGACCACATAGGGATGCTGCAAACAGTCACAAGTCACTTTTGCAGCACCATTGTAACTTTGAACAACCACTAAAGTGTTGTAAGTTGAGGACTACCTGAATTCAGTGGCCTGGAACACCAGTGCAAGAAGTCCTATAATCACTGCTGTATCACGGTTTGCATGTTCTTGAGAGACTCCATCTTTTTTTTCTGCCAGTGTCAAACTCTCAGAGATTGTAAACTGAATATTAAAATTTATTTTCACAAGGCACTGCTGGTTTTAAAGAAGTTTTGAGGTAGGCCTTTTGAAACTTATTCTCATGTCATGTAAATGCCTTATATATCTACCGGTATAATGCATTCTCTGTCTGCAAAATGTATCTTCCTTGCTTATTGCATCTCACGTATCTGAAAACAAACCACAAGCTTCCAAGCTGAATCCAGCTAATATATTGCCTTAAAGACCATCTGCTTAGCAACAGCGTACTATGAGAGCATCATGTTGATGCACTGCTCTAAGCTGAATCACCAAAGGAACAAAAAAATGAATTCAGGCTAAGCTCTATTCCAGTCGAGATGAGAGAATTCCATAGTTCCATCACTCCATAGTTCTCCCATTCCAACCAGTGGAATGGCTTGCCTTCAGACTTTGTGGCTGTTCCATCACTGGAGGCTTTTAAAAACAGTCTGGACAGCCGCTTGTCTGGAATGGTATAGGACCGTGATGGCAAAGCCCTCTCTGTGGGCATGCATGCCATCGCCAGCCGCTTTTCTGGTTTCCGGCACACAGCTAGTCTTCGCACATGCCGGAGCCCCAGGACCGGAAGTCAGGAAATGGGCCGTTCCTGGCCTCTGGAGGGCCTCCAGGGGTGTGAAGGCCGTTTTCGCCCTCCCCAGGCGCCTAGAAAGGCTCTGGAGCCTGTGGAGGGCGAAAAACGGGCCTATCGGGCTCACCATGCCATTGTGTGCCAAAAGTGGGGGGAGGGTGGTGGAGTTGTGCACGCATGTGCGGGGCGCATTGAATTATGGGTGTGGGCACGAACACGTGCAAACTCCCCCCCCCCCCGCGCTCCCCCTGCTTTTGGCACACGACAGCAAAAAGGTTAGCCATTACTGGTATAGGGTCTCCTACTTGAGCAAGAGGTTGGACTAGAAGACTTCCAAGGTCCCTTCCAATTTTGTAATTCTGTTATTCTGTACTGCTATTCCACATCTCAGCAGAACACTCAGCAGCATGTAGCCATATGTACCGATAGCAAATTGTCTTATGAAAAAAAGAGACAAGGTCATTGTTTACATTTATATCATATGGGTTGCATTGTACTGTCCTGATGACAGTCGTACAGTTCTAACTCTGCTCAAGTTGCTGCAGTTAGACAGCCAAAACCTGGATCAATCATTTACACTGGAGGTGGCACCACAAATATATAAAAGTACTGTGTTTGTCACTAGGCAACCTCATAGACAGAAAACAAGATGCGGTACTGATTGATTCAGTAGGGTTCCAATATACTTAGATGAATCACTATAGCAGCTAAGAAAAAACAGCAATAACCTGGAGGAAGAAAATACTGTTCAAGAGGGGAAGGAATAAGCAAGTCATGGGGGTGGGATGGGGGAGACTTGGAGGAAAGATTACTTAGCCCTGAGATAAAGACACTCAAAATAACCCTGTCTTGATTTGTTTAGAATAGAAAGGGACAGAAAAAAACTTAAATAGGCTTTCTGCTACTTTCTGAAGTAATCTAGATTGAAGTAACTGATTGAAGTACTGAATGAAGTCCATTATGGGTATGTACCCTTCCAAAATGATTATAAGAAATCCTTCTGAACACTGGCATGAACATGCATCACTGAGCTTTCGTTAAAGCAGTCTGGGTTTTTACAGTCTTCCAAAGGAGCTTGAAAAAGAGTTGTCACTGCCTTAACGGTTGACTCAAAGTAGAGGCATGTTTTCTTATACTCATGCAGAAATCTGGAAAAGCTAGGCTGCTTGAATGAATAATAGAGAGCTCATACAAAATCCAAAGCATTTCTCCAAATTGTTTTTGAACCTTGCACAGTCCTAACATGAACATACTTGTAGCATAACAAACCTAGTTCTTCCCAATTTACAGAATGTATAGAACTGAAAAATACTAGCAAAAACAGAGCTAAATTTACATTGTATACTGCCTGGGTTAAACATAAGAACAATATTACAGTATATGAAAATGCTGTAAGAGAAAAATAGTAACAATTATTTAATGGCTCACTAAAATTCTGTCCTAACTATAAAAAATAAATATGTTATGTGAAAATGCTTCTGTGGAGAAATTGTTTCATTACAGAGCCGCAGTGCCTTTCGGCAGCAGGAGCCATGGCAACAGGGCTAGAGAGTATGGTAGCCATTGTAAAACATCTGGGAATAATTCTTTTGGAATACAAATAAACAGGAGCTTTTGACTCCTCTTCATGAAAATAATAGCAGTAACTGGTTTTTATTCAAGAAAACAGCTGGATTTTTCCAGCATTAAAATAGAAAATGTAAGCCAGTAGAATTACGGTACATTTTCTGTCCTAGCAGACAGCAATCACCATATAAAGAGAAGGCCTTGCACTTTCTCTTAGAAAGATCAAACTAAGAGTCAATATTGTAGCTTATTATACATAACAAGAAACAGATTGGCAATGCAAAGTTTATACTAGTAAACATCATAATTGCTCAGTTTATAAAATGACATTATCACATGCAACTCAGACTAACTGTAGCATCTAGTTCCATTCTTTTTCTTGTGGGAACATTGCCTAAGGGACTACAAGATCAGCAAACTTTTTTATTTCAAAGTTTATATGGGCATCAATCACTGGTCAATATAATGTATCCATTGCCAATTTGAATCCTGTAAGAGTCAAACACACACAAATGCCCCCTTTCAAAGAAAATGCTGTTACTACTATGCTTACATGATGTCTAACCATTCACAATCTATCAAATGTGGAACAACCATGTTTTTTTGTGAAGCGAAATGCATTGGCCACACTCACTTCCCCATCCTCCTCCTATCTTCCACATTTTATCCCATTAGTGACTTTAGTGTGGAAGATTTTTCCAGTCAGCAATTTTCCTATACACTCTTTAACTTGTTGTATACAGTATATGATGGTGGGTGGATCCAGATTTAGATGCTTATAATAAGATTGTTACCATTCCCCACCCACCCCAATACTTCCTTCAGTCTCCTGATGCTGTTGTATTATTCAGCAGGTAACACTCACAGCAAACTATATTGCCATCACTGGTGATACTAGTGAAACAATTATGCCAAAATATGTTGCTAGAGAAATGAGCCCTACTTGACTTCCAATAATTTATCCCAGGTCATGTGCTGTCTTATAATCATCCCAGATCTTCATCTAGGCTAACTAAAGGCTGACTTAGTTGGCAATGACATTGAATCTAACACTTTTGGAAAAAACACCAGATTATGGAAGGCTGATCTAGTAGCATAGTCAAAGTCCCTCAGCCAGAGAAGCTCACTAGTTACTATTTCTCAGCCCAAACTACTTCACAGGATGTTTTTGTGGGGAAAACTTGGGAAGAGAGGCCTTTATGTTATTTTGAGCTTCTGAAGAAAAGGAGAGCTGTAAATCAATCAGTCAAACAAACGGATAATACATATTAGAGTGAAGTTGATTTATGTACCAATAAAGAGTAAGCTGACAAAGAATTCTTAAATCTTTTTTTATATGTACATATGTATGCATATACATACCCTTTGTAGCCAATATGGAGATGTGAGAAATGTGGATCCCCCATAATTTTCTCCTGAGGATGGTGAAGGATATGGGTGAGGCAAATTTAGTCCGAGGTACAGAGCAAAGGGCTGTGATAGTTTAGTTGCCTCATTTTTTATCCAATTTGCTGCTTCTTCAGTAACCTTCCAATCTTTTTGCATGACTCTTATATATGTCTTGTTGCCTATGAGTTTAGCCACAGGTCTGCCTTCTTGCTGAAGCAAAAAATCAACATTTCTGGTCCAAGCCTCCACACGGTTACTGAAAATAAGAAGAGCTTTCAAGGCATGCTTTTGAATCGTAATTGCTTGCAAATTACCCAAGATTATGATGCTTGTTTTATTACTTGGCTTGTTTTTATTAACTATTACTGCAGTTAAAAAGGTTAGGCTGCTAACCAAATTACACTCATTCTAAAGTTTGTATATTCCTATTTCCTATCACAGCAGCTATAGAAGCAGAAAGTAAAGGTAAGAATGTATGAACCTGAAGCCAGCTGTGGTTCACAGAATCACAGAACTGTAAAACTAGAAGGGACTACAAGGATGATCAAATTCAGCTTTCTGCAAGATTCAGGAAAACCAAGTACAGCAAGGTTCTTCCTTGTAACAGCAAATACAGGCCAATATATGCTGATTCAGTTCATGCAACATGCCAAAGTAGATTGTGTGAATTGAAATCATGGGACAGGCTGTGATTTTAGAGAAATATTTAATCTAGCTACGGTTGCAGCTAGAATCATGGCTTTGTTTCATTACTGACCTTAGTCAAATATCATCCAAACCTGACTAATGGCCAACAGAGACTTAAGCATTTATTAGTTTCCATGGAAACAATATAAACTGGAAAAGTGAATGCAAAACAAAGCAATTTCTGAAGCAGTTTCTTTTCTGTTCCTAAACTTTGTTTCATCCTGTATCTATATATGAAAATATCCCATGCCCTCCCCAGCAAAAGGGCTAGTCAAAGTATTTAACTTCCCCATTATCCCTATATTGTTTTTTTTTTACTCAAAAACTGAACCTTCTCTACTCCATATAATGGTTTTCTAGTTACCACAAAAGTCATGTGACCTACATCTCTGCTAAAAAATGTTCTACTGTATTTCATCACATCATTCAAACCAAAAAAAAACCTTAGAGAGATTTCTGCCAGCTTCCTTAGTAGCAGCTTCCCACAGAATTCCTAAATATAGGAATTTGTGTGATTGGTTGTTACTCTATTTTTAAAAAATATCTGGAGTTATCCTTTCTGGAACCGAAACATTTTCCTAGATTTATTTCTATTCTGCTTGATTTTAAAATGAAAGGGTTGCTTACAAAGCAATCATAGCAACAGGGCAGGTCACGCAAAGGATACACAATATCCAAGGCCCTAGGGCTTTACAGTAGGACCAGTTAAGGGAAAGAATTGGTGGTGGATTCCCCTGGTTTTGTTTCCCTTCGATTTGATAGCATCTGCCTATAGAGAAAACAACCATTAGTCACTCTCCCTAACATCCTTAACTTAGCCGGGCTAAGTAAGTGTAGATGGATGATTTGAACAGCAGTGTTATTAATTAACTAATACTAAATCCATTTTGAGATTAATATCTATGTAATCATTGTTTTTTTAAAAAATGAACAATATCTAGCATTTTTATAGCCTTAGTCCAATACATCTTTTAAACATGTATTACAAACTGCCAAAAGTAAGAAAAGAATAAAAAGTGTAGAAAATAAAAAAAATAATTATAAAGAGTATATAAAAAGCAATTTCCCTCTTTATTACAAGTATAAATTTAGAAAATTGTCACCATTTCTCAAAATGCAATAAAAACCTCTATTCTTTGCCTATCTCATTGCTTAACTATAAATAGAATCTAGACACCTTGTTATTCATTTATCAGCAAGTCTATTAAGCAATATCAGAAATAACTAAATATCTATTATAACCTTGATCAAATAAGCCAACTCTATATTCCTCTCCTGTACTTTTAACAATCTCTATTTTGAATCACTTCAAATAATTTTAGAACTTGATTTTTCATTATTTGTGTTCCCTCTCAAATAATCCTTCAAGAACTTAATAGCTCTTTTGCACATCCAATAAGAAAAAGTTATCCAAATCACTTTTTGTCTGTTACTTTATGTCCCTTTTAAATATTAAGACATCAGCCAGTTTCATTTGTATATCTAGTATATCATCTTTTTCCATATCGTTCTTGTAACTTGTCATAATTAAATATATATTCAAATCAATTTCAGTCTTATCCAGTATATCTTATTCTTTGTCTGTGATATCACTAACACACTTCCATGGTATCAGATATTATTAAAATTAATTTCTGATGCCAGAGTTCAAAGATATCCTTAAAATATCCACTGTGAAGGTATTTTGCTCCATTCTTTGATAATAAGTCAAACTTAAGTATTCTTTGCCTTTAATTGTAATATATTCTTCTAGTTCCCTCTAGTGTCCAACCTTCAAACTCCCTTCCTATATTGATTTTTTTCCCAAATAACCCCCTCATCCAAAAAATTATGGGAACAATTTTTAAAATTAATTTCAAATTTTTATTCCAATGTGTACTCTAAGCCCATTTTTAACTCTATGTACTGTTTTGCTGTTTATTCCAAATATTAATGTTTTTTAAAAGTTCTTTAAACTGTATTAAAAACTTCTTTCTCTAAAGCTAAGGAAGAGACTTCCCCAGTGAATGCAATAAAAACTTGTAGTTCTGAAGGGTCTTAATTTTTTAAAAAAATTTGATTTATATGCCACCCTTCTCCGGAGACTCAGGGCGGCTTACAATGCGTTAAGCAATAAGCAATATTTCCAAAGCAATAAAAAATAGATCCAAAGGTGATTAAGAAATGTGACTTGATCAAGCTTTTTTTCCAAGTGTTGAGTTATGAGCAGCTGGGAGTTGTGTGATATCATCAAAACTCAGTCATGGGACTCACCAGAAGTCACATTTAAACACTGATTTTTACTTCCCTGAAATTCTCAAAAACTGCATATCAGGGGTGAAATCCAGCAGGTTCTGACAGGTTCTGGAGAACTGGCAGCAGAAATTTTGAATAGTTCAGAGAACTGGTAGTAGAAATTTTGAGTAGTTCAGAAAGCCGGCAAATACCACCTCTGGCTGGTCCTAGAGTGGGGTGGATATGGAGATTTTGCAATATCCTTCCCCTAGTAGTGGGGAGGGAATTTTGCAGTATCCTTCTCCTGTCACACCTACCAAGCCACACCATGCCCACCAAGCCATGCCCACAGAACCGATAGTAAAAAAATTTAGATTTCACCACTGCTGCATATGGCTCTAAAGAAAAGTTTATGTTATGCTTTCATTATTTATACTACAATTCTTACTACCACTGAGCAAATAGACATACCAGGCTGGATTCTATCAGGTAATAAAATCCCTCTGTATTAATTTTTGTATTATTAGGACTAACGTATTAGCCAGATAAGATTTGACATAAATATTACATAAAGTATGAAGTTGGACACCAATTACAACTTTGAAGAATCTGAAATCTGCAATGCTGAATTAGTACAAAATATATGAGAGGCATTTTCATACAAATGGTACCTGCCTTCGTTCACTTCATTTTTCAGATATAAAGCACATTTTTGAAAGGAAGGATGTCTACTGGTAGTGCAACAGCACTAACAGAAGCAAACCTCTAATTCAAAATTTTGTTTAATTATAAAACAGAAATCATTTCATAAGGCTGGAGTAGAGAAGAAGAATTCATCACAATAGTTATTCATTTTAAGAATTTATGTGAAACAATTTTTACAGTGAGCCCTTGACTATGAGACACTTTGTTTTCATGCTGAAAGATAGAAGCACTGAAAAGCATTTAATCAATTAAAAGAGAAACAATAAAATGATTGAGATTTCATCAATAAACCCGGAGATGTATTTCATTCTTTAATCACCTTAATGAATGATGTCCAGAAGTATAATCTAGTTTTCCATATTTTTTGGTATAGTAGCCTTTCTTTTCCATAAGGTCCATCCATGTTGTATAATTTGGATCTAAGCCCTTGAAGTTGTTCCAGGACTCAGTTAAATGAGTGAAAAGGCCACTCCACATAGCTAAAAAAATATTAATAAAACAATGTGTTTATACAACTGTCTTCTTTACTTGATACAGTTTGGAAGGCAGCCCATAAGGCAAGGACTTGCCACTTCTATGGAACAATACTGTGCAACCTCCAGGAGAATTCCGATAGCAGTGGTGGCGAACCTTTTACTCACCGAGTGCCGAGCAGGTAAGTGCTTTGTATGCTTGTGTGCCATCTTCGCTAACGTGCGGCTCCTCCCCCATGCGCTGCGTGTGCAACAGCCCCATCTGCACATGCGCACAGCTTTCATGTACCCCCGTGTGCTGCATGTGCAACCACATTATCTGCGCATGCGTGTGGGTTTCATATGCTCATCCCACCGTGCGCTGTGCACACAATTGCACCATCTGCACATGAGCACAGATTTCATGCGCCTTCCACCATGTGCTGCATGCAGAACTGTATCAGCTATACATTTGCGTGGTTTTCACCAGTACTCTTGCGCGCATGTGCAAATGTGCACATGCATGCGCAGGAGAGCTCCAAAGACCAGCTGGGTCCCCTGAATTGCGTGCATGCGCACCAAAGGACTGAATATCAGCTGGGGAGCGCACATATGCACAGCTGCAGCTGAGTTGGGTGACAGCTCACATGCCTGGAAAAATGGCTCTGTGTGCCACTTCCAGCACGAGTGCCATAGGTTCACCATCATAGTCCTATAACATGAAAATCCATCAAAATATTATCTCTGCTTTTTGAATGAAGGAATACATTTTCTCTGTAGGTCCTTTATTTTTGTTCTGCCATTTACCCAAATATTGCCTTTTTATGTATAATTTTACCTGCACGGGATGGACAGCAAATGGGAGAATTGGTGTAGGCATTAAGAAAGAGACTGCCTTGCCTCCTCATGAGACTTATAAAAGGCAAAACTACTGTTTCATTTTCTGGGGAAAACGTTAGCCTTCCATCCTGCAGGAAAAGAAAAAAAAATGACTGTGAGAATGCATTTGGAGATTAAGGAGTATTACAAATCAGTGGCTAAAATGCACAATTTATATATTGTATTCATTTTGATAATTAGATATAGACTTTAGATATTTTTTTAGGGAGAGAAGAGAGCAAGTTTTATGTAAGAGTTAGGGCACCAGGGCAGAAACTGGAAGATGGTGAGTTCTAGTTTTGTCTTAGGCACAAAGCCAGTCAGATAATTCACTGTCATTCACTGTCTCTCAGCCCTAGAAAAGAATAGAATAGAATTTTTTATTGGCCAAGTGTGATTGGACACACAAGGATTTTGTCTTGGTGCACATGCTTTCAGTGAACATAAAGGAAAAGATACGTTCATCAAGAATCAAAAGGTATAACACTTGATAGTCATAGGGTACAAATAAGCAATCAGGAAACAATATCAATATAAATCATAAGAGGCAGTAGCAAATCACTTCTGAAATCTTGCCAAGAAAACTGCAGGGATTGATCCATGCAATTTCCAGAAATCAGTGCTGACTCAAAGGAACAATAAATTTACCACACCATCATTTAACCCTAATAGGTGAAAAAATTAAAATTTCTTGCTAGAGTTACTTAAAATGATATAACAGAAAGAATTCTAATTGAGAATATTTTCTGTCCTGTCTACCTCCTCTAGATATTGGAACTCAGAAATATCCTGTTCTTGTAGCCTCAAGGGCTAACAGTTCTGATAATTTAATGAATCCAGTCACTCATTTGTTTGAGCTAAGAAAGACACTATAATTTTCTACAATTTTGCATAGTCTGCATTGTGTTTTAAACATGGTGTGTTTATGGAGATTCTTAATCATCTAGATCATGGTTGTCCCAAAAGAGTTTTTTCCAAAAGGCAACTGGATTTTCTTGGATTTTTTAAAAAAGGGTTTCATGGTGAAATGTTTTTGAAGAAAAAAACCAAGAAAGTCCAGTTGTTTTTTGGAAAAAGCACCTTTGGATTAAACATGGTGTGTTTAAAAGCTTTTGTCTTTCAGTGGAATTTCACGAGACCAATCTGACATGTGCTCAGGCAACTCATTTTTGCTAGGAACTTCATGGTTAAAAGCCTAATAGCCATGCCTATTTTTTTCCCTAATCCTAATTACCTTCTCACCATTATTTAAAAACACAGAAAAACTTGCAAAATCTGTCTCAACCTATTATTTTATTAATTGTGTTGGTATGCCCTCTAGTGTACACAAAGAACTATTTGAAATGTTTGCACCACTTGTTTCCTCATTCACTATCCCTATGATTCCATTTGGGAGGGCAGTTGTCTTTGAAAGGCATACTGTTGCTTTATGCAACTTTACTTGGAAGTACATTCCATTGGTTCAATGGGCAAATGTTCATAAGATTGCATTTTACATAGTGAATTTACTCACTGTTTGGATAAAATCTAGCTATTGAGTTCACATTCAGTGCTAATGGTGCATTAGGTTTCTCCTTATGCACCATTAGAAGCAACCAAGAGACATACAGTAAACCAACTCTCCAGAATATGGGATTCCCCGATGGGGAATCACATCTTCCGCCAATCTGATCCTACTATGGCCAAAGGAATTACACCAGTGGTGAAATACAAATTTTTTTACTACCGGTTCTGTGGGCGTAGCTTGGTGGGCATGGCAGGGGAAGGATACTGCAAAATCTCCATTCTCACCCCACTCCAGGGAAAGGATACTGCAAAATCCCCATTCCCACCCCACTCTGGGGCCAGCCAGAGGTGGTATTTGCTGGTTCTCTGAACTACTAAAAATTTCCGCTACCGGTTCTCCAGAACCTGTCAGAACCTGCTGGATTTCACCCCTGAATTACACTTCCAAAATATCTGGAGGGCACCACACTAGGAAGCCTTCTGTAGCTGAAAATGAGTCTTAGGTCATCCCCCCTTCTTTCCCTTCAAAGTCAGTAGGAAACAAAATTGTCTTACTGGCCTTTTAAAAGGAAACAAAATACTTACAAAAGAATCGCACATCACCAGCACAACATTAGGCTTTCCACAAGTACCACAGCTCTTGTTAGGAGGGAGCAAAGGCCTCGCCTTTACAGGTCCCCAAGAAACAAATCGGACCAGCAGAAGGCACAAGCTAACTATTATATAGTTTGTAAAGCAGGCGGGTTTTCTCCCCCCTTTCCCCATTTCTTCCTTAAGATCAGAGCAAAGGCTCCAGCCCCTTCCTTTCAGAAATCCTTCTCGGAACTCATTTTCACTTCGCACAGCCAGGCAGACGATCTTCACTTGACTGAGCCTGCCAGATGATTCATTTCACAGCTGGGAAGCTCGTGATTATGCCCGGAAAAAGAAATAAAAACAGCTGCACTGGGAAAAACTACCACTCCCATGATACATACTGCGAAAATTTAGTTATTAAAGCCAATGCTTTTGATAACTGAATGCTTTAAAGCGGTCTTCCCGTCCAAGGTTAGGAATGTGCAAAAAGCTCATGCTTTTTTACCATACGAAAGGCAGGGGCAACGGGAAATAAAATAAATAAAAAAATGAGATGCGAATCACAGTGTAGTCAGGCGACAAAGGAAGATACAGTGTAAATACTAGACCACGGACCACTGTCTGTGGAGAGAGGAACTAGCCATAGGTTATAATAAAATTAGGAAATCAGAATACTTGTGCAGTAATATCGTTCTGTCCACCCCAACTAATGATAGGATCCAATGCAACAATATATGCTTCGTGTAGAAAAGAAAATGAACTCAATCCTCAAGGTGAAATTTGCAGCGTAATTTCCCTGCCCCCCTGCGTACATTTCTCGCAATGCAATCCAGCACGTACGTTCCAGCAATAGCGTTAAGAAAGTCAGTAAAAGGAAAAGTGCATATTTCACCCGGTAGTAAAAGGGAACGTGTAGTCTCCCCAATTAGTTTAAGAAGTAATAAGTCCGAAGCTGTGTACAATGGGAGTAACTGCGTGGAATCTAATAGAAACGTCTCCGCCGGTGAACCACAACTCCCATCACCACCGCGAATGCTGAACCGGACAACCTCGCGTGGTTTGCCCTCTGACGTCAAGGGAAAAGAGAGAGGAGGTTGAAAAATAAATAAATAAAAACTCGATGCGCCTGCGCAGGTTTTTTTTTTTTTTTTTTTTTTTTTTTTTTGGCGAATTTGAGGAAACGATTCTCGGGGGCTGCTGGTACTAGTAGTTGTGTCTGGGCGCTGCGACAGCCGGTGAGTGTGCCCGTTGTACGGCCCCGGGCGAGGCTCTTTCTTGAGCCCTCGAGCGCGCTTCTTCTGCCCTGGTGCCCGGCTTCGGCTTCTTTGCAAAAGAAAACGCGATGAATCTGGCACTTAAACCGATTGGCGATTTCGTTGTGGGAAAGCGCAACGATCGGGCTCGCCGCGCGGTTCTGAACGCCGCGTCCCACCCTCCTCCTCCTCCTCCTCCTCCATGTGTCCGCGGCTCCCTTTTGCTACGTGGCCTTTGGCCCGGTCGTTTTAGAGTGGTTCCAGTCAAGGCTTCTTTTGCACCGGTGTCCCATGTCACATCCCAAACATTTGATGCAACGTCGATTCCGGTTTATAATTCCCCTGGCTTTCCCCATCATTTTTCTTTTCCAAAGGGTCTATTAAAAAAGAACTTCATAAAGTATTTAACTGATAAAGACATTTATTGTGCAGCTGCCCTACCTGTTTATTGCCTATTGCAAGCAAAGCAGGACAGTTCTGCAATAAAAACTTTGGAAGATCCCCGAAGAAGCATGCTGAATCCTCATTCTTGGTTATAAACTTTACATGTAGGATGCATGTCATCGCATTTTCCTGCCATAGTTGTTTTCCTGATAATTATTTTAGGCTCCCTGGAGACTGATATTCGTTTCCTTGTATATGTAATTGTGAAGGGTATTATGGGCATTTTTTAAGTATAGCTATTGATGACAGCGATGATCTTAGTATATGTGATTATAGCTGTGCTAGCAAGTGTTGTGAAACAGAATTATAAATTCAGGTGATACAGCTTAAATGTTTGCCCACACAAGATTCAAAGAAATTCCTAATTCCCTTCATATCTGCACCCTGCTTGTAATTATGCTGCTTTACATTATAGGTTGCTTTTAACAAAGAGTATAAAATATTTTGAATACTTTGGCTGGAGGGTTCCCTCTGCAGACCGTTAAAATAATACTTATAGAGATGGTCTATTATTGAGAGATCTTTGAAAGTGAAAGTCATGCTGTACTCCAAATGCTTAATTTGGCTAGGTTGAACTAAGAAGCAACCTAAGTTGTGAGGGAAAATAAGCAGGATGAAATAATGTTTTTTCTTTATTTTGCCTTTTTTGTCATTGAACTAAAAACACTTAAAAAATTTTTAATTGCCATGAAAAAAAAATTATATTAGCCTAACATTCCAGAGATATGCATTCCATAAATTCTGCTAAATGAAGGGTGAATGGAAAGGCATAGGCATCCAAAGCGGGGAGACATATGACAGAAGTACATATGTCACAATGCAAACTGTGGGATTTACTTACTATAGTTACATCTGACATTAGGATGCAAATACAAAAGGCCAGGGCTTGGGTTGTCTTATTGCAACAAAAGTTTCATTATTTTTTAACACCACAATTATTTTGGATTGTGGATCCTGTTTGTACTCTACTTGTATTCTCTTATATATGTGACAGTATGTCTTTGTCAAACATGTTTCTTTTAACCTAGCTACACTGCTGAGTAAAGTACTATATTATTTTACAAATATACATCAACTCTCTTCATATGTATCAGTAACTTTCTTACATTAATGTTACCTGTAGCCATGTCAAGCAAGGAAGTGAAAGCAGCATTGAAAAGTGCCAGAGATGCAATAAGAAATAAGGAGTATAAAGAAGCACTGAAACATTGCAAGGTAATCAATAGTCAAAGACAATCAAATTGTCTGCATTAAAATGTTACACTATGTTCATAGTACTGTAACCATCTCTAATGCCATTTCAGGGGTGTATTCACTTACATGGTTGTTCCTTTTTCTCTTTGCTGTCTATTCTTTTATTCTATTTTCTGCAGCAGTACCTTTCTTATCCTATCCTTTTGGGATTTGTTTTCCTTTTATAATTATATAAAACTTCCTGGTTCATCCTATTAAGCCAAAGTTTTATTTAAACTACTTTGTTGAATTAAGCACAATCACTTTATAGACTGCTGTGGTTGGGTTCATACAACATATTAAGCCATAAAGAAGCATATGGCATTTCAGTATTGTTTAGCATCATTTGTGAATCAAACCACTGAGCCGGGTTGTTAGTTTGTTTAGTAATGTCTTCAGAGACTGGCACTGGCAGGCTGTTTTTCCACCAGCACTTTTATATATAATGAAAATGCAGGAAATTGAGCCATCCAGAACATATTTCTTGCTATCAAGATTCTTGCACAATTTTAGTTGTTGTATAAATTAATCTGAATTTTTGGGTAAAAAATTCCCAAGTCTTTAAGACAATAAATCTGAATAAGACTTTTAAGATGTTAAATCATTTAATACATGTTTATCTGAATTGCAGTTTGATATTTTCATTTGAATTTCTGTTTAATAGGCAGTATTGAAACAAGAAAAAAATAATTACAATGCTTGGGTATTCATTGGCTTGGCGGCTGCTGAATTAGAACAACCCGAACAAGCCCAAGGTGCATATAAGAAGGCTGCTGAACTTGATCCGGAGCAGTTGCTGGCATGGCAGGTATATATGACATTAATCTCATTTTCCATGCAGACATGCTTATATCAATGTAAGGGTATCTGTTTATATGAAGAAGTTGTAGATCTTCAGAAAATCGAATAGTATGTTGAACTCAAAGGTAAGAAGCCTTATGTTGGATTCTTCCTGATTGAATGTCACAAAATAGAACCCCCCTTCTCTTTTTTCCCCCTTTGATTAATAGCCCATTTGCACATGTGCAATATAATGTTTATTATTTAAGCTGATTTGTATGTCTTAGCATTATAAATTCTTCATTTTTAGCCCCCAGAATGGATAGCAGAGCCTCAAAACAAAACACTCTGGGTTTTGGGATAATGACAGTTTTTCATTCCCTTTGCAAAACAAATACATGAGAAACAGTTGGCAGTACCTTAAAAGATTATACGGGTCATCCTCAGTTTACATCCTTTCATTCAGTCACTGTTCATAATTATGGCACTGAAAAAATGGATGTACAACCAATCATCAAAGTTTCCACTTGGGAATGACCGATGTGGTCACATAATCGTGATTGGGGCACTTCGGCGTCTGGCTCCTAATTACAATGTCATAAGGAGCCAGAGTCACTTGATTGCCATTTGTGACTTTCCCTGCTGGCTTCCGATAAGCAAAACCGATGGGGAAATCATCAGAGGCATCACAAATTGCTCCGGTAAGTCATTCGTGCTTTCCCTCTGGCCTGCAGCACTCCTGTGTATGGCCAGCACCAGCCCTCCCAGACCCTCCCCCAACTTCATGCAATTTTTTTTGTGGCCTGTGCCAGCTCTCCCTTGGTTTTCCCCACAACCCACTGCACCCCTGCATTCCTACTATGGAAATTCTCCCCTTCCTATTTAATGCTGTGTGTCTTTGGGTTATAATGGCAACCAGGAATGCCTAGGATTGCTGTTGCTAAATGATGCAGTCATGTGATATCACCAATTATGACTACAGTCACTTAGCAACAGAAATCCTAATCCCATTTATCAATGTGAATCAAAGGACTACCTGTAATCATCTCTTGTTTGTAAAGAATAACTTTTTAGGTTCTTATCATGAATTGTTTTAATTCATTTTCTATTATTAAATACATTATATTGGAAAGTATAATTCATAAAGGTTGATAATTGAAGTTGAAGCTATATATCAACATCAAGCATTTGCTTCCAAAGTGACATTCTTCAATTTCACCCAGGGCTTAGCAAATTTGTATGAAAAAAGAAATCATACAGATGTCAAAGAAGACTGGATTAAGGTTTACGAAAAACTGCTAGAACTCTATGAAAAGTAAGAAATAGTTGAAGATTTTTTTTGTCAGCTGTCAATCTTCTGTCGTGTATTTAAAATATTATTCTAAAAAATGAGATTTCACCCACACATTCTTTAGGTGTGACTATTTCACCCTTTTTGTTATGTATGCATCTATCTGCCCCCCCCCCCCTCGTTTTAAGAACATAGATGTTTTCAGCAGCAGAACTATAGTGAAGGATTGTTAGTAAGTTGTATATTCCTTCAGTTAGGAAAAACCTTCCTCTTCCCGTTCTTCTTTTTTTCTTGAGAATTATTTTGGAAAGGGGCAGCAAACAGCCCTCATTGTATTAAGTTTTCATCTACTCCAAGTGGTGTTATTAATGCTAAGTTCTCATTCAGAATTACTGAGGAGAAGAATGAAAGAAAACAATGCTAAGGGATAAAGGGAGCAGGTTCTTGTAAAATTAAAGATGATCAAATAGCAATGGATGGAAGCCATGTCTACTAGCTTGAGGAAGACAAAGATTACAAAGGATGATGTGGATAATACTGGTGGAAAAAAAATAGCAGAATCCCAATGGAAGATTGATTGATTTGGTTCGATTTATATGCCACCTTTCTCTGGAGACTCAGGGCGGCTTACAATGCGTTAAGCAATAGCTTTCATACTTTTGTATATACCTGCTTAGTAGGGCTTTCGTTCCCCCCCCCCCCAGCGGTGTTCTTTTTTATACAAAGTCAACTTATTGCCCCCACAAACCGGGTCCTCATTTTACCTACCTTGAAAGGATGGAAGGCTGAGTCAACCTTGAGCCTGGTGAGATTTGAACTTGCAGTAATTGCAGGCAGCTGGTGCTATTTAATAGCACTTAGTCTGCTGCGCCACCAAGGCTCAAGATGAAGGAAAGATGATAGAAAGTAAATGTAAAAGAAAAAAGGTAAAGGAGTCCCTGCGGATTTTACTCCGCTAGTCGTTATCGACTATAGGGGGTGGTGCTCATCTCCTTTTCAAGGCCATTGAGCCAGTGCTGTTCGAAGACATTTCCATTTCACACAGCACTGTTATATTCCCACTGAAGTGGAACCTATTTATCTACTCTCATTCGCATGCTTTCAAACTGCTAGGTTGGCAGGAGCTGGGGCGAGGACGGGCGCTCACCCCATCACATAGTTCTCGGGTCTCGAACCTTCCCAAAGGAAAATGGAGAAAGGATGATAGAAAGTTAGATAAATAGCAATAGCACTTAGGCTTATATACCACTTTACAGTGCTTTACAGCCCTCTCTAAGTGGTTTACAGAGTCAAACTGATAAATATAAATCAAGAATAGGAAGCAGGATAGGACTGCAAAATGCAGAAGTTAACCTTAAAAATGGACATCTTTAAGCATTTTTTCTCTAAGAAGTTAATTAAGTCATTAATAAATGCATCTTTTTTTTAAGCACTGATCAACAGAAATGGTGTGAAGTATGTAAAAAGCTTGTGGAGCTGTATCATAAAGATAAACAATATCTTCAGGTTAGTTACTGTTTTGCTAATTTTTATTTTGGTCTTTGCAAACAATCCCTTTTACAAATAATGCTTTGGGATAGATATAGGAAAAGCTAGTTGATTTTAAATTGATAAATATTTGCTTTGTATCCTTTAAGTTTCCTCAAAATTATTGAGGCTTTTTAAGTATTCATGCGGGGACATGTTTGAGTGAGTAGTACTCATTCAATCAGTCCTCTTAAAATTTACTTTGAAGTGGTACTAAGCTTACTCTTGGATGCTGAAGCATTATTTGTGACAGGAAGTGTTTTGCTCATGTGCTATGTCCTTCTGTGAGTCTTAGTGTGGTCAAATCTAGCCATAACTTTACATGTGTTTGTTTAACTTGATTAGATTACTTATTAGACCCACATAATTTATTAGAGTTCACATAATTTACTCATTATCCCAGTTAGTATCTCAGTTGCTCAAAATATCACTTCTGTTCCTGTACAAGGAAGAAAGGCATCAATTTTTTATTTTCATTTTAGAAAGAAATTAGTATAGTTTTTCTATTAAAAAGGGAAGTCACGAGAAGAAGCCAATAATTCTGATGTTAAAATCTATTCAGGAGGTATTTTGTAGAGCGTTTAATCTTATGCTAAACTCCAGGTGATTACATCTGTGGAATTTTCTTGGCAGTTTTACAGATGTTATTTGCCAATGCCTTTTTCAGGGTTTTTTTCTTCAGTTTTCACAGTTTTAGTCAACAGCTGGAATTCCCAGATATTCCCTAATTCAAGTACTAACTAGACTAATACTGCTTGACTTCAAATCACTTGCTTTGATTACAGTTGACCTGAATTGAGATGTGGTTGTCACTTTCTTGATAGGTGGCACGAAGCTGGCACAAACTAATAAAAATAAGAAAAGAAGGAGGTGCAGAGAATGTTGAACTTCATCAGCTTTGGAAGAAATTGATCCAGTTGCTAGAAGAGGGCATACAACTTAAAGATAATGAAATAGAGCAATTGGTAAGCAATTGGGCTATCGCTTAGATATAACACTTACTGTTTTTGAACACTTTATAAAAGTGCAGCTCTAGCCTGGAAATATAATTCAGAATTTTTGTTTTACTACAGTAGTAGGAAATTGACATTTTGAGTAATACTGTAAATAAGTACAGTTCTGAATTCTAATTTCCTAGTAAATCCTTTGACTGCAAGCAGACTGGAGGAATCTGTTTGAAATCTGTTAATTTTCCTGCTTGAACCAGGGTCTAATGTTAGATGAATGTATACATACAAACATGTACATGTCCCTGTTTCCCCAGATGTTAGCAAGAGGCCTACTTGAAGCAAGATGTGAAATCTGGTGTTTGCTTAATCTGTATAAAACTGATTGACACATATCTCGGCCAATAGGAAGTAGAACCTCCAGTCTGTAGATGAGGAACCTGCTGGTGTGTCAGCTTCCTTTGCCCACTATCAGATTGTCTAAATTGAGCTATTTTTAACATTTTGATATGTTTTTAATTGTTAATGTATTAATAGTCAATTTAATAGTTAATGGTTGTATGCCACTTTGTAATTGTTTTCAATGATGAACGTAAAAAAATTATCAATGAAGTAAAACACACTTTTGATTCCTGATAGTTTTCTTTAAAGCTTTCTTTAAAGAATTGCTCTGTGAGTGAGATGGGTGGTCTCTAAATCTGATAAATAAAAGCAGGAGTAGCAATATGTTGGTCTCAAAATATGGTTGCATTGCAGCTCCTATTCATCATTGGCAATGCTGGCTAAACCTGGTTAAGGATGAACAGAGAAAAGCACCGTTTGCCTAAAGAAATTCCTAAAGGAAAGCTGACTGGCTGGCTTGAAATTAAAAAAGTGTGTCCTAACTATTTCCCTGCTCACTTTTTTTAAAAAAAAACTTTGTTTCTTCCAGCATTGCCCCCTATGGATATTGGAGGTGGGAGTGGATTACTTTTAAAAAAGGAATGGTTGGCAAGGAAATAACTGCCAATTTTTTCATTTCTTTCTCTTTAAGATCTAGCCACCTGTTGGTATCTTAATGTCTGAAAAAAAGTTCAAAATAATAAACCAACTACTGATAATTATTTGGCTTTGATTTTTATTTCCTAACTAGTGCTGGAATAGGGTTAAATGATTTTCAGATGATAGGCATACATAATATTAAATTGGAATTTTGAGTACGCCATAGTGGAATATAATGAAAATAATGGTTGGCCTTGCATGATACATTAAGCCCAAGTAAACCTCATTAGGGCTGAATATGAGTCTCAATATGCCACCATTAGTTAAAAGCTTGCTAGTTTTTGGCTTTGTTGTTTCATCTTACAATGCTTACATTGTTTCTTTCAGTTCCTTAATGCATTTGAAGAGGCAATCAATTCTTCAGAACCAGTTCCAGGTGAAGAGCACAAAAAACTTTACAGAGAATTCCTTCAGACTGTATCAAAAGTAAGAATACTATTGAAAAGTAAGAATAGTATTGAAATACTATTGAATACTATTAAAAGTGCATGTTAATTGTTTTTTATTTCTATTAAAAGTTTCCTCATGAGTCTTCTAGAATGAAGAAGGCCTGTAAAGAAATGATGGTTGTCTATCCTAACGTGAGTTATCCCCTGGAAGTTCTTTGCTTATACTTCATTCAGTCAGGTAATTTGACTAGCTTCTTAATTCTATATTAATTTTTATAAGTTTGTTCATTTTCCTATTCTTGTACCTGCCATTGTGGAGATTGATATTCTCTTATCACATATCCTGAAAATCTTCAGCTCTGCTACATTATGCTGATCAAGAGATTGCAAGATGGAATTGAGTAAAAAAAATTCCTACATAACTTCCTTTGAAGATTTGAAAGGTTGAATTTAATTACAAAGCTTGATCTGGATTAGGGCATCTTAATCTCTTATATTAAAGAGACTAAGAAAGGCCCTGAAAGTAGTTTTGTATGTATGTCTTAGAAACTAGAATATTTTTGAAGGAAGAAGCCCAGGAAAAGCTAAATGGAAAATTATGTGGTATATTTTAGTGTTGCCAGATTTTAGAAAATGAAATAGGTAGGACTGCCTACTACCACCAATAGCCTCCCACTGGCCGGTACGGTCTCATAGAAAGGGGCTCCTCTGGGTGCTGTCGGCCAAACAATGTCGAACAGCGGCCCCCAGGGGGAGAGCTTTCTCTGTGGGGGCACCTACTATCTGGAATGAGCTCCCCCCGGAGATACGGAGGATCCCGGATCTGCGCATCTTCCTCTGCACTCTTAAGACCTTTTTATTTCACCAGGCAGGCCTGGCCTAACTTTTCTTCCTCTTTTAACGTTTAAATTTTAATCTGTTTTAAATTGTTCGGGATGTTTTAATCTGTCTGGGCCAAATCTATTTAATTTGATTTTATCTGGGTTTTTAAATTTTGTATACATATATTTTTATTGTTGGCTGTTCACCGCCCTGAGTCCTTCGGGAGTAGGGCGGTATATAAATCAAATAAACTAAACTAAACTAACTAAATAAAAATTCCTTTGTATGTATTAGGTAACTTGACTGAGGAGGCCCTCGGTTGTTGTCAGAAACTTTTGGATATTGATTCAAGAAGTGGTCCAGCTCTGATCATTTTAGGGATTCAGTCTCTCCAAGAAAAAAATTACAATGGGGCTGAAAAAAAGCTTACAGAAGGTAAGTGAAAACAGAAGGAAAGTGGGTCAGTAATCTATTCCAAAGGGATGCAGTGGCTCAGTGGCTAAAATGCTCAGCTTATTAATCAGAAGGTCGACAGTTCAGCGGTTCGAATCCCTAGAGCCGCGTAACAGAATGAGCTCCTGTTACTTGTCCCAGCTTCTGCCAACCTAGCAGTTCGAAAGCACGTAAAAAATGTAAGTAGAAAAATAGGGACCACTTTGGTGGGAAGGTAACAGCACTCCATGCACCTTTAGCATTGAGTCATGCCGGCTACATGACCACAGAGACGTTTTTGGACAGCGCTAGCTCTTCGGCTTAGAAACAGATGAGCACCTCTCCTAGAGCTGGAAATGACTAGCCGATGTGTGGGGGAACCTTTACCTTTACCTTAATCTATTATGGTGATTGAACTGAAGTGGGGTCTCATCCTATTTATAAATATCCTATGTCTCTTAGGCAGATATAATTGAATTTGACCTAATCTTTCTGAACTGCACCTATGGTTGCCATGTTTCCCTTCTTTTCCTCCCTACAGTCCATTGAAATTGCTGCTAAAATGACAGCCTGGTCATCATAAAATTATTTAATGGCCGATTTGCCCAACAGTATTGTATTGACTTTTTTGATATGTAACAACAAATGCAAGATTATTTTGGGTACAATGATTCCCTTGAGTAGGAATTGAATATGGCAAGGACCATCTGTTATTATTTTTATGATATTTTAAATCAGACTTTCCTGCTAGGTTTGCAGCAATTCAACCAGTGTCCAGTAGGATGGTGTAATTTAGGAGAAGTACAACTGAAAATGCATAAATACCAAGAAGCTGTTCATTCCTGTAATCAAGGTAATTGTGGACCAATATAAAATGTTATTTATAAAAATATAGTCTGCTTTGTCACAAAATATTTCACAATGTGATTATTATAATAAAGTAGTGAAAAACTACCCAGTCAAAACATGAATTGCAGACTTTACCCTAATCTTTTGCAGTCAGGAGCAATTCTAATAAAGAAGTTTTCAAATCAGTTTTGTCTGAAAAATAATTTCACAATGTCAGTATTAATAACATAAAATACCTCATTGCCTGTAATATTTCTTACAGTACTGGGGACTTACGTGTATTTATGTACATGTGTGAATATTATTTCAGACTTTCTTCATTTTAAAAAGAATTGGTTTGTTGAATTTTGTTACATTAAAGATTTTAGATGAGTATTTTTCTTGATTTTTAAAAATACGATAAATATTTTACACAAATTATTTTTAAGTCACAAAATTATGGAGCCTTATCACTGGTATTTTCCCAATTAGAAATATGAGATTATTTAAGCCTAAAATATATGATCATGATATAGAAACTGAATTGTTTACCTGTTTACAGCTTTAAAGAGCCTGGAACAACTTAATGACCTAAGTTTCATTCAGCAACAAAAAAATATTGCCCAACATTTCAGAGCAAGAGCCTTCATTAAAATTCCAGGTACTAACTATGCTGATGAAGCCATATCTTCCCTCAATCAGGTATGTAAACAGCTTAAAAATGGCTTTCATTAATAAAATCTGGTGTCAGCTTTAAAAAATATTAGGGGCCTCAATTATACTCTCCCAGTTTATGAAACTATATTAGCTTGTTAGTCAATGATTAGATCTGGATTGCTCTTTGGTCTTAATTTTTGTGGGAAAATAGAGGCACAAAGCCACCAATTTGTATCACTTTTAATTGTAATCTGATATTTTGTCAACATAGGACTGCACATTTTACACAAACAATTATATGTTTCTAAATTAAAAACCCTCAATTTACATTAACTGTTTTTAAAATTATGATTATATGCTTCCTTCTGGCATGGAATTTAAAATGTTAGAAAACTCACCCCGGGCTGCAGTTGTAATCAGCATTTATTAATTAGATTCCATAAGTATAGTCAATACAATTTTCCTTGCTACCTTTAGGAAATACAAGGGAATTTTACCTTCAAAAGATTTTGATGCATGTTACCTGCAATGTAAATCTTGTATTTCCTCCAAAGGAATTACTGAGTTCTTAGAATAGCCAGCCAGTCTATAGTTAATGAATCAGTTTCTGAACCTTAGGAAATAGCAATGATTTATAAGGTTTACTTTATATTCCTTTTCATAAAAGTTATCTACCATAGATTGCTAGGATTACCATTCTTAATTATTAATTAATGGTCAGATTTTAGGGAGTTGTACAACTTTTTCTTCATGCTCAAGCATCTTTCTTAAACTGCTATTTATTTGTTAAGTCATTTTAAGGCTAATATTATTATCAAATCTTTCTGTCAAAGTATTTTAAGAGAAATGAATATGTACAAGTCCTAAAATAGGCTCCTGAACAGAATCTCTGGAAGATAGCCAGAATGCAGTAACAGAATGCTGAAGAGTAGTGTGATGAGATACCTTTGACATATTATTTATTTATTTGATTCCAGATAGTATACAAGGATAAAAATATAAACTGTAACATAAAACTCATGGCATCCACAGCTAAAATAATAAACCCAGTTACAACAAAAACAGATCAACAATAGGAGAGGTTGTCTAATCTTCTGGCCCAAATGCCTAGACCAGGGGTCTTCAAAGTACGGCCTGTGGGCCGGATATGGCCCGCCGAAGCCATTAATCCGCCCTACATGGGACGAGGCTGCCACGCCCACATCACCTCACCTATCTGCCAGCCCCCACCTGCCTTCTGGAGGCTGAAGCCACAAATGGGACACACGGAGGCCCCAGGTGGCCAAAAACAGGCCCATTTTTGGTTTCCCCAGCCTCCAGAAAGAAAAAGAGAGAAAGGGAGGCACACACACACAAACAGAAGTCCCTCCCCCTCCCTCCCGCAAGGCAGCCACATCCCTTCCCTAACCTGCTTTCCACCCCCAAAGGATATAACAGATTAAAGTTTAATTTGTGTGTATTTTTTAATGGACTGTTAAATTGGCCATGTCCACCCAGTCACATGATCACCTAGCCACACTCACCCAGTCACATGACCACCTAGCTATGCCCACCCAGCAGGTCCAGCCTCCCAACAATCTGAGGGAGTATAAATTGTCCCCGTTTAAAAAATTTGAGGCCTAGACAAATAGGTAGGTCTTCAGTATCTTGAGAAAACCTAATCAGACAAGCTCCTGATTCAGTTGGATCTGTGGGGGAATGCCATTGTTCCCCATGATAAGCACTGCCATAGAGAAGGCATGACTCCATGGTCCAACAAGATACGTTTTGATGGAAGGAACCATGATAAATCTGGTGGGCTGAGCAAGGACAGTTGGAGATGGCAGGTCCCACAAATGGTATCCACATGATTAATGGATATGTGAATAGTTTTTTCAAAAAAGTAAATGGCAGGGATGTAGCATTTGATCAGAACTGACACTTGGTTGTAGAGGCTAGGAGACTTTAATGATCATAATATCCATTCATATGGTTTCCAGACCTCAGACCTAACATTGACAAGGGAAGAAATCTTTCCATACTTGTTCATGGATAATTTTTTTCTGATGTGACTAAGTGTTAGGGTTTGGTTTACCCTTCCTTACTGCCCATCCCTGCTCCCAGTGCTAGGAAGTGATTATTTTTTTCTATGCATCCAGTAAATTAAATGATAAAACCTTTTTGCAGTTTGCTGAGAAGTTATGTAATCTCTGCTGAAAATAGTATTCTCAAATTGTATAATTTATTCATAGCGAAAAGCAGTTTACCGTAGTATTTTGGAAAGTGCCAGTGTTATTATGTAAGAGATTTGGTATGGACTCGGTTACACTTGTAATTAATGCACCATTGGAAGAACTAAAAGAACAGATTAGAGTTAGATTGTCATGCTATGTGGTCATTAGGATTCAAAAATGACTCAATGGTAACATAATCTATCAATAAATATATAGCAATCTGTGAAAAGGCTTTAGTTTTCTGAACTTTTTGAACTTTGACACTCTATTTCTGGTTTCTAGATCTTAGATAAAAATAATGATCCAAAGCTTATAGCTCTTAGAGGACAGGCCTATCTAAAGAAAGACCTTACTGAAGAAGCTTTGAAGGTTAGTATGCTTCTCTTTTAGTAAGTCTCCTTTTTAGTTTAAATCTGACATTGGTGTGTACAACAATGAAAATTTTACATTGTACTATATACAGATTGTGCAAGAGCTTCAATTGGCACATCCAGACCTGGCAGAAGCTCATTTCCTTGAAGGATTGATACGTTATAGGCAAAAGGAGTATCATCAGGCAGAAACGAGGTACATTCATATTCATTCCTGGGGGCTTCAGAAAACGCACAATCTAAATATTTAAATAATTATTTTTCTTAGCTTTCAGAGAGCTATAGCAAAAGAAGCTGAAATAGCTGAGTTCCATTTTTGGCTGGGCCTCACTTACTGGTTTATGAATGAGGAGACAAGAAAAGATAAATCAAAAGCCCTCACTCAGTTTCTGAAGGTAAAATATGAGATCACTTACTACTTCACACAATTAATAATTATTTCCCTTCCTTCAAATCTGTGGATATTGTCTGCAAGAGTAAGCAACTTAGATTAGTCAACAGAGTGCCTTGGTGGCGCAGCAGCTTAAGTGGTGCTAAAGTGACACCAGCTGCCTGCAATTACTGCAAGTTCGAATCTCACCAGGCTCGATGTTGACTCAGCCTTCCATCCTTTCAAGGTAGGTAAAATGAGGACCCAGATTGTGGGGGCAATAAACTGACTTTGTATAAAAAAGAACACTGCTTAGGGGGGGCCCAAAAGCCCTACTTAGCAGGTATATACAAAAATATGAAGGCTATTGCTTAACGCATTGTAAGCCGCCCTGAGTCTCCAGAGAAGGGCGGCATATAAGTTAAATTTAAAAACAAAACAAAACAGAAGACTCAGAACATTGGGAAAGAAGGAAGAGGCCATTTCCTTTCTTTTGTTGGTCTCAGCATCAAATGAGGTTGGGAATTCGAGATAAGGGCATCTCTGGAAGGAAGGTACATGTAAGAATCCCAGGACTGATGCAAGTGGGATTTTTTATTTGTTGTTGTTGTTAGTATATCTCGTCCAGATTTGAATCTGGTAAAGAGGGATAAATTAGTTGTCAATTGTGTACTGTAAACCAATTTGGCTTCGGAGTAAAAGTCTGAATTTAGTCTGAAGATGTAGAGTTTAAACAAAGGTGTTATAATGCCTATGATAAAATGGATGCTTTAGGAAGCAACCGCTTGACATATTTTTTATTTCTATTTTATACATCAAAACTGCTTTACTGCAGATGCAAATAATGAATGGTAATATTTTGATATTTGTTTAATAGGCAGCAAGACTGGACAATTTCCTTGGAGATGCTTTCCATTATTTAGGTCAATATTACAGAGATGTAGCTGGAGATAAAAACAGAGCTCTTGGCTGCTATAAAAAGGCTTTTGAAAGAGATAAAACAGATGGTGTTACTGGAGCAGCAGTAGTGGACTTGAGCACTGAGCTTGGAGACTTGGTAGAGTATATGTCTAATTTGTACTTTCTACTGTATCAGTAAACAAAAGAACTGTATGTAGTCTATATAAAAACAAGGTTTCAAAAATATTTAAGGGTCTCATGGTGGAGAATTACAAAATGTATCAATAAAGAAATTTATTTTAGACTTTCTATGTTACTTCTCCTCATCCCCAAATGTTTCCCACAAATTTAGGTTATTTCAGAATACAGCTAGTCCTCGATTTACAACATTTCCTTTAGTGACTGTTCAGTTACAATGGCACTAAAAAAGTGATATAGGGCCGTTTTTCACAGTTACAACCTTTGCAGCATCCCCATAATCATGTGATTAAAATTCAGATGCTTGGCAATTGGTTCATATTTATAACCTTTGCTGTGTCCCAAGGACATGTGATCACTTTTTGTGACCTCCTAACAAGCAAAGTCAATGGGGAAGCCAGATTCACTTAACAACCAAGTTATTAACTGCAGTAATTCACTTAAAACTGAGACAAGAAAAGTCATAAAATGGGACCAAACTCACTTAACACATGTTTCACTGAACAACATAAATTTTAGGCTCAATTATAAGTTGAGGACTACCTTGTATAGAGATAACAATCAGAAATATCTAGGGCACAAATGAATACAGCAGGCACTTCCTACACTTCTGCTTTGTTTGTTCCTCTGTCTTTCAGATATAGTAATAAAGCCCTGAGTAGGCTGTACCACACTTTCAATCACCCAGACTGATGTTGCTATCCCATTTGTTTCCTTTACTCCTTTACTCTAAATTTGCTCCTGCTT
Organism: Masticophis lateralis; assembly: GCA_030761175.1. Classification (NCBI taxonomy): domain Eukaryota; kingdom Metazoa; phylum Chordata; class Lepidosauria; order Squamata; family Colubridae; genus Masticophis; species Masticophis lateralis. Next base: position 241,076,757 of record JAUDYJ010000002.1, read on the forward strand.
GGGATTTAAGTATTATTTAATATATATTAATATAGCTTAGATTATCTATGAACAATTTATAGAAAATCTGGCTATTATTTTGAGAGGTTCTTTATGTGAAATCTGACCTCTGCATTATGTTGCTGCTGTTAAATCAAACTTGAAAGAGGCAATAAGATTTAGGGTTTTTTTTTTCTTTTACCTGGCATTTTGTTATTTTTCAACCAATACAGGGAGCTGTCTGGATGATGATTTTTATACATTGTAATTTTGATAGCAATGGAAGGCATAGTAATTCCACTTAAATATTATAACAATTTGACAAAAACTAGGAAAGCCAACTTTATTTTCTTGGCCAAATTGTGGTTGCTGTTCGCATATTCTCTGCGTACGGGTTTGTAAGTATGAATACATAATAGGAATGAACGTAGCAATGAATTACTATGGCCCATTGTTGGAAAATGCTAGCACTTTTGAATTTAGCAATATTTTTAGCATTCGTTTGAAAGTCAGCCTTTCTTCCTGTTTAGAGGAGTACAGGGTAGCTTCTAGATAAGCTGAAGCTGCCTATGGTTCTCACAGGAATTCTTTTAGGATTTGTTTTTCATTCTATAGTAGGAAATGTAAGAAATACTCTGAGAATGCTGGTCTTACCTTTGTTCTATTTTTGTCAATTATCTGCCCTATAACAAATCTTCCGTAATATTTTGCTTCTTTCTGTTTTAGGAAACTGCCCTCGCCATCTTGACAGAGGTAACAGAACAAGCAAGCGCTGGGAGAGCAAAATGGGCCTGGCTTCGCCGAGGACTTTATTATTTAAAAGTGGGACAACATTCACAAGCAGTGGCAGAGTAAGAAAACTTACGAATTGCATTTCGTTATTTTATGCAGAAGGCAAACTTAGCTGGTAGTGTGATGATGTCTGTACACATTTCTCTTTTTAAAAAAAAAAAAAAAGCAAACTCTTTTTTTTCTGGGAATGTTGCTATTTGGTGCTGGAATGTACCATATTTTTCGGAGTATAAGATGCACTGGAGTATAAGAAGCACCTACCTTTTTTGGTGAGAAAAAGAAGAAAAAGAAATCTCCCTCTGCCTCTGAACAATTTTGCCTCGTTACAGCAAACAGCTTGCTTTACTTTCATTTTTGTTTTCAGCATAGCTTGATTAGCACAAGGGGAAAAACTGCTCCAGCAATTTACCTCCTTGCAGCAAGCAGCAGAGCCCTGCACAAAACAGCTGACAGCAAGTCAGGAGGCCAATCCAATCAACTTGTGCTAATTAGCCTGTGCTGAAGCTGAACGGAGCTGTTTTTTCTTGCTGTTTGCTGGCAAGGAGGTAACTGCAGCGAGGCAGAGGCCAAAAGGTGGGGTCCAGTGGGTGGGCGGGGCTACATTCGTTGTATAAGATGCACCTAAATTTTCAACCCCTTTTAGGGAGAAAAAAGACGCTAATCATTAGAAATCTTTCCTTTTTCATAAAGCATTTCACTCCTTTGTCTTACACCAATGGAATATTATGGAACAGTTCATCTAGGCTAGGGGTGTCAAACTCGTGTTGTCACGTGACATATCGCAACTTTTTCCCTCTTCGCTAAACCAGGTGTGGGCGTGACCAGTGCGTGATGCATCTGACCTGCGGGCCACGAGTTTAACAACCCTGATCTTGGTACTGAGAAAATGCTTATCCTCTCCCAAAGAGTACTTCTAGATATTAGTGGCTGCTGTATTAAAATTTGGCATGGCATTGCAGAAGCAACCAAGTCATAGTTTACCAACAGCAACCTATTGCTATCTCTTTGGGAAATTGCATAATCTAAATCCCAGAGTGTTTGTTAAAGTAACCCTAATCTTGAAGTTTTTTTAAAAAAAATATTGGAAATTATTATTTTTATTTATGCTATTATTTTTAATATATTTTATATATTCTTTTAATTATTATTAGATTTAAATGTTTACAGTTCGGTATTGTTTGTTTGTTGTAAAGAAATTTATTCTGACCAAATAACCTCATCATGATAGTGATGAACTAGTTAGCCAAAATAATCAGTATTCTTGGTTAGTTTTTGCAGAAATAGGTTTTGTTGTTGCTTCAACAAATGGTCTATGAATAGTTTTTAAAAATCACATAGCATTACAAATGTGGGAATTTTTATTTGGTGCTTCATTTGCCTTTTTACAGAGTCTCAGTATGGACTATTGTAAATAAAACATTTTTTTAAAAAAATACTTGGATGGAAGGTTGTTTATAAACTCATTACTGGGTTTTCAATGTCTAGTTTGCAAGCAGCTCTGCGAGCAGATCCAAAGGACCCCAATTGTTGGGAAGCTCTAGGAGAGGCCTATCTGAGTCGAGGAGGCTACACAACAGCCCTGAAGTCATTCCGAAAGGCAAGAGAACTCAACCCCAAGTCTATATATAGTATTTATAAGGCTGCTGCAATTGAACAAATTCTTGGAAAATATAAAGAGGCTATTGCAGAATATCAGCATATTTTGGAGAAATCAAAAGATTATGTCCCTGCACTGAAAGGTAATTATATATTTTATGTGCAATATATTTATTGCTAAGCTGTTATTTCAATATAATTTCCCACTCAACATATTTTATTGCCTCCATTTCTTTTCTCTAGCTATTTCTAAACTTAATAAAATATGTGACTTTTCAAAAACTGCAGGAATAGCTATTTGGTTCTTGAAACTTGATTGCCTTAATTATGCAAGGAACTGTTGAGTCACGTAAACATGGGAAATGAGTAAATTGCTGGTAAAACCACTTCCTAAATGTTTCATTTAACTCTGACTCTCTAAAATAATAATTCCTTTTTTCTCGTTCTTCACTTCAAATGTCAAATTTTAAAAAGTTGAAAATATTTCCCCCTCAATTTCTTTTGTGCATTTAATTATTGATTGCCATATTTCTGTTCCTATGCGCTCCAAAATTTTATTTTAATTAACGGCCAATTCAAATATTTTCCAGCATTTGATACCTTGTGCTTAATCTATGTTTGCTTGTAATATTATTACACCTTAACAATATTTTTTAAAAAAATAAAACAGGTTTGGGAGAATGTTATCTCATGATGGCAAAGTCTGCTCTTTCTAACTATCTGGATGGGAAAGCTTTGGACTATATAGAACAATCACTTGAATTTTTGGCACGGTTAGTATTTTTATATAGTCATTCTTCATTGTTGACTTGAAAGATAGTCTCTTTTTCAGTAAATGGCACACAGCCTATCAGCCCTAACTCCCTCAAATATAAATTACAACTCAGTTTTTCCTCAGTCAGAGGATCAGAAGGCTACAATGTGGAAGGGACCAAACAGGTGTTGCTGCTACTTTACTTGACTAGAGGTATTGTAAATAGAACTCTGTTACTTGCTTAGATCTTCCCTCTAATACAGGGCTGTCAAGCTGTCAAGCTCGCGGGCTGGATGCATCACGTTAAACCACGTCCGGTTTAACGAAAGAGGAAAAATCCCAATATGTCACATGACGATGCGAGTTTGACACCCTTGCTCTAACAGAATAAAAACTCTGGATTCAACTGTTGATTTTTAATCAAATTAACTACTAGAAACTCATGGCCATTCTGAATTATGATCCACTTTCTAATGAATATTCTTAATATTCAATTGACTAATCAATACATTATTGCATTGTGGTATTAATGAACATGACCATGGTTCTCTTGACTTTGACCTCTTGTGATACAATATATACCTAGTCTCCAGGTGACCACAGGTTGATCAATAGATTATAGCTTTATAACCTTGTTTGCATTTTTTTCCCTTTCTTTCAGGGCAGCAAAATATCGTCCAGAAGTATCCTGCCTTTGGAAGTTGCTTGGAGATGCCTGTAATTGTGCATGTGTTATTTCACCATCCAAAGTGAATGTGAAAGTTTCAGGTTTTCTTTTTGGCCAGAACATGGAAAAATGTGTACTCCAAAAAGGTGATCTGCTTAGTCTTGGTGGAAGGTAATGGACCTTATACAAACCTACAAGTGTGAGTGTGTTTGAGTGAGGGATTGCTTATTCTCCTCTGAACCTATTCAGGCATTTCAATCAACAGGGGAGGCTCAATGAAGATTTCCAGAAGTTTGGTTATCTGGCATATAGGAAAGGACTTTCCAGATTATGGAATGCTTTTCCTTGGGTGTTGCTTTTGCCTTCCTGTCTCTTAATATTTAGTATCAAAAGTGCATCTTATTTTTTAAGAGCTGGGGTCCTTAAACGGGGAATTCACGGTCCCTCAGACTGTTGGGGGGCGGACCTGCTGGGAGTGTGTGTAGCTAGGTGGTCATGTGACTGGGTAGGGGTGGCCAATTTAGCAGTCCATTAAACAATACACGCAAATCAAACTTTAATTTGTTATGCTCCTGGGGGTGGAAAGCAGGTTAGGGAAAGGATGTGGCTGCCTTGAGGAGGAGGGGGTAAGGGATTTCAGCTTGTGTGTGTGTGTGTGTGTGTGTTTCCCTCCCTCCCACCCTCCCTCCCTCTCTTTTTGGAGGCAAGGGAGGCCACAAATGGGCCCGTTTTTGGCCTCCTGGGGCCTCTGCACTTCCCATTTTTGGCCTCAGCCTCCAGAAAGTGGGTGGGGGTGGTGGGTTAGTGGGGCGATGTGGGTGGGGCAGCCTCATGGTCCCGCACAGACTGGATTAATGGCTTCGGTGGGCCGTACTTTGAGGACCCCTGATTAAGAGATTGTTAATTAACAATGAATTGTTTGTTGTAACATTGTTGATTTTATTATCCTTTTTAAATTCCTTTTAATTGTTGTAAGCTCCTGGAGTTTATAAGTAAACAGAATAGTGGATTATAAATTTAATAAATAAATTTGTTTCACACTGAAGAATGGAACAAAAATTGCTGTGCCAAATTGTTAAAAATCTTAAGGGTTAAGAATGAATGTGGCTAATAACTAGTATAGCTATAATCAGGGACATTGGAGAGAAAAAAATAATCATGGAATACGAGAAAGTAAAGTGGTACACATCTAGTTGGAAAAAGAAATGCATGTTTAAACTGAATTGGTTACACTCTGATTTTGTTAGAAATGAATGTATGATTTGAGATTCTTTAGTAGCAAAATGGTCTCTATTTCATTGCACCAGTATTGCCACATGACTAAGATCTATTCAGATTTCTCAATGTCTACTTGTTTACTTTGAGCAGTGTTGCTGTTGGATGGGAAAGGTTTGTAACAATCCTTCAAAGAACCCTTAAGTATGTAATTCCACTTCCATCAGTTTTGCTAATACAAGTAATTCTGTTCATTGGATGATCCATGTTTCTGCAGATGTTATGGTCGAGGACTGAAACTGATGTCTTCACCAAATACATGGTGTGATCTTGGAATAAATTATTATAACCAAGTGCAGCATCTTACAGCCACAGACAGTAACCAAAATGAAATCAGTGAACTTTTAGAGAGATCCATACAGGTAATTTCTCCAATACAATATACAATATTAGGCCTGTTGTTTTGTAGCATCTCCAAGCTATAAAGTACCATACTCCTTAGTATGGTATATAATATTCAATACAATGTTGAATTACAATACTGAGGTCTCAATCTCTTACAGTGCCTGAAAAAAGCAGTGCGATTAGACAGTAAAAACCATCTCTACTGGAATGCTCTTGGTGTGGTAGCCTGCTCCAAAGGTAGGTTTTAATGTAAACCCTTTTTTTTTCTTTTTTCACAATTTAAAGTTTTACCTATTGTAGAGGGTGTTACAGATAAATCTGTATTTTTTTAAGGTGTTGGAAACTATGCTCTTGCACAACATGCATTCATTAAATCTATTCAAGCTGATCAAATTGTAAGTACTCTTGATAGTTGCATCTATTTCAAAGAAGACTACAAGCATCCTAAATTCATCTTTTGAAAACCCTTTTCTTTTGTTTAGAACGTTGTTGCCTGGACTAATCTGGGAGTTTTGTATTTAACAAGTGGAAAAATAGAGGTAAGTGCATGTGTTTATATAGATGCTTCTGAACATTCATGAAAACGATTAAGTACAAGGAAGTGTGTGACATATAATCAGTAATGAAACAATGCAAAATGTTGCACTCTGAATAACTTACTGCAGCACTTAAATATTAATGCTCTGTTTCCCCGAAAATAAGACATCCCCTGATAAAAAGCCCAATCGGGCTTTTGAGCGCATGGCAATAAGGCCAAGCGCTTATTTCAGGGTTCAAAAAAAATATAAGACAGGATCTTATTTTCGGGGAAATGCGGTATATACAATTTGGGCGCTGATCAATATTTATTTACATTTTTAATCTATCTTTTCTGTACAGTCTCAAGGCAGCTTACCTGGAGAATTATTGTATCAAAATAATTTTTTGAGGTAGGTTAGGGTGAGAGAGAATGGCTGCTCATAAGAGAATGCTGACCCATGAGAATAAGGATAGACTTGAAACTGGATCTTCCTGGTGTACGATACCAGTACTATAATTTATATATAAATTGTCGGTGACAAAGAAAATCATTAAGCATGCCTTGCTACAATTAGATCTCTTGCATGATCTAATTTTTCTCAGAGATGTTTCAGTAATGGCTGAGAGGCTTCAGCAACAAAAATAAAAGAGATGTATGTAACTTTATATTTATAAATGTAGAATAGAAGAACATACAGGTAGTTCTTTCTTAACCTCTCTCTTATCTGGAAAGCATTATCACTAAGCAAAGTTTTGATTGTTAGCAGAAATGTCACATGACTGCATTACTTAGTAATGCAGCTCTGGTAATCCTGGTTGCAGTTGTTAGGCGAGGTCCTCATACTTATCCTATCCTGCACAGTCTTTTGGCTCCGTATCACTGTCATCTCCTCAGGAGGGCCTGGCAAGTTCCCTTCATGAGGGTTCATTTTCATGAATGAGGTTCAGTGGTGGGTTCCTCCCGGTTCGACCCGGTTCCAGTGAGCTGGTAGTGGTGATGATATGATACCACTGAACTGGTTCCCCACCCCCACCCGCCCCCTGCCCTCCCTGCATTATTCTTACCTTTTATTTGGCCCTACCCCCAATCTATTGCTGCCTCCTGAGTCCCAGCTATCAGCTAGAAGGAAAAAAACTGTTCAAACTCTTGTGTGGGGCTTCAAAGGGCCGCCCTACAGCTGATCAGTGTTAAAAGAAAACAAATGAGTAGACCGGTACAGCTCTGCAGTTAAAAAGCCTCTGGTAGACTAGTACCTCTGCTAAATCCTAAAGAATTGTCACATGATCATCAAGTGATCCCACAAAATAAGCCATGCCCACAGAACCGGTAGTAAAACAATTTAGAACCCACCCCTGATGAGGTTCCATCGCCCTGCCACAATTGCCTGTACTTCAACAACCCCCACCCACCTATTTCCCCCATCTCTGCATTTTTTGACCGCCTTTCACTCTGCCACTACCTAACCTGCCCCCCCCAGCTGATATTTGCCTCCCTCTTTCTTTTGCCTCTCACCTGGGATCCAGGCTTTGGGCAAGAACATGGCCTAGGATGTGCATGGCAGGTTGGCATAGCTTCATCTGCCAAAAGGGAGCTTACCAAGGCCAGCCAGGGAGGAGGCAGTTAGACAGAGCCAGCAGAGAAGGTAGTGGGGTGGTGCAGGCAGCAACTACCCCAGTGAAAGTGGCGGCTTTTGGCATCTGTTTGTTATTGCTAACTAGTGCTTATCTGAAATTTTGCAATCCAGGTATGGAAGCCGTGGACGTTTGGATGAAGCCTATGAGTAGAAAAATCATGCATATACAGTTTGGTTTAGTGGTTAAGACAACAGGCTAGAAACTAAGAGACAGTGATTTCAAATCCAATTTTAGCCATAAAAACCAGCTGGGTGACTTTGGACCAGACATTGCCTTTCAGGCCCAACCCACCTCACAGGGTTGTTTTTGTAGGGAAAATAGGAGAAGGGAGGTGTGTTGAATATGTTCGCCACCTTGAGTTATTTGTAAAAAAATAAGAAAGGGGAGTACAAAATAATTAAATAAACCAATAAATGTACAGTACTTTCCATAATCATTTTATATTTAATCCTTTTCACCCCATTTAATAATTCTGTGTTGATTTTATGTAACTCTTCCAGCAAGCGCATGAAGCTTTCAAAATAGCCCAGTCTCTGGAACCCTCCCATCTAATCTGTTGGATTGGACAGGTAGAGTCTAATCTCTAACCTCTTTCAAATGCATATTTATGTAGCAACATTATTAGGATTTAAACAGCACATGTTTAATACCATTCCAAATTGCTAGTATAGCAAGTTACTTAAAGTATATAAGCCTTGGTTTATCCCTACATTTGACCTTGGTGGGTGGTAATTAGGAAAAGAGATGGAGAGAAACACTGGTGTATCTTTAAATTTAATATAGATAGAACATTTTTCATTCAGATTCAAGATAGTTTATTTTCTAGAAGTGGTTGATTTTTACATGCTGCACCTTCAGCAATGACTACGTTTAGTGGTATTTTCAGTTTATGATAACGCATTTAAGGCCTATGGTTATTTTTTCAGACACTGTGGAAACATTTATTAAGATTGGAGTTGTTATTCTGCAGATGTAAATGAAACTAGCTAGATTCAAACAGCATTTTGCTGTACCTAATTTTTAATTTGTTAAACAACTTGTGGTAACGAATAAGCAGGCTAGAAGTGTGTATTGTCAAAGCAGATAGATTTGAGTTTTCAATTTTATCTTTTTCTCTTGGTAGGCCTTTGTTGCAGAAACTGTTGGCAGCTATGAAACAATGGATCTCTTCAGACACACCACTGAACTCAGCATGCATGTAAGCTGCTTTAATCAGACACATTATATGGCAGTTCTGAAGCAGAGCTATAATTTCGATTTGGTCTCTCCCCTCAGTATATTTGCGATGTTAGCTAAATCAACCAGATACCTAACTCCTGGGCATGTGCTTAACAATAAAACCGTTTCCTAATTGAGCTGTTGTTAATTCCAGTTCTTCTCCAACAGACAGAAGGTGCAAAAGGCTATGCCTACTGGGTGTGCTCAACCTTGCAAGATAAAACCAACAGAAATACTGAACTATATAAGTACAACATCCTTCAGATGAATGCTATTCCAACAGCACAAGTTGCTTTAACTAAATATACAGGTAATGTTTTTTAAAAAAGATTTGTTTTAATTCCTCCTGTATTCTATACAACTCAAAGTGGATGGTGAACGTAGAGTACTCATCCCTTCCTTCTATTTTTCCACAACAGCAACCCTGTGAGTTGGGCTGAGAGAAAGAGACATGGGCCCAAAGTCAACCAGGTGGCTTTCATATCTAAAATAGGATTAGAACTCAGTGTCCTGGCTTCTAAGCCAGCCCTTTAGCTACTTCACCAAACTGGCTCTCTCCATCCTACATTTAAAAAACTAGAAGGTTTCAATTAGATTGGTCAAAGTGGAATCCAGTGATTGTTGTGAGGTTTGGAACAGAAAAGAAAAAGCATGTTTGGGCCAACTTCCAGCGAGTTTCAAATTCATTGCTGCTTCATGTAGAATCAATTTATAATTTATCCTTAGCCATGGCAGTTTAGTAGAGCCTCAGTGAACCTCTCCAGTATACATTTACATTCCAGAGACTAGAGAAGCAGAGAAGGACTGCTACATTTTTGGTGTGTCTTTAAGTATCCCAGAGACTTAGGTTGGTCACCATTGGAAACAAGGCAATGAGCCAGCAGAGATGCTCCTACATTTATTTATTTTATTTATTAATTAGATTTGTATACCGCCCTTCTCCCAAACGGGACTCAGGGCGGTGAACAGCCAAAATTTAAAATACATATAATACAAAAGTTAATAAAGCTAAAAATAAATTAAATCAGCGGCCACCCAATTTAAAACCCTGAGTTTCTAAAATTAATAATTCCCATTAAAAAACCATTTAGGGTAGGCCAGCTTGGTGGAATAAATAAGTCTTTAGGGCCTTACGGAAAGTACGGAGGTCTGGGATCAGTTGTATTCCAGGAGGTAGCTCATTCCACAGGGTGGGTGCCCCCACAGAGAAGATTCTCCCCCTGGGGGCCGCCAGCCGACATTGCTTGAACGACGGCACCCTGTATACATTGTATAGCCTAAACCTAGAAGAGTGATACATCTTTTCTCTTCTCTTTCTTTGCATTTTCTCCCTTACTCCTTTTACAAATAAGCTAAAAGTAAAACCCAGGCTCGGAGATAATCTTCCGCAGTCTGGTACCCTCCAGAGCTATTGGGAAGCCTATTAGTACTATGTAATCTCCAAATATCCTGCTATAGTAACTGTTCTATGGCATAGGATAATGTGTAAAGTAAGATTTAAATGTGCACTCTTGAAGTTAGTTGTATCTTCATTGTACATTAACCCACAGATGATGGAATAAGAATAGTTTAGCAGAAATATTTCCTTTTCAGTTCTGTAAATGGTTCTAGTAGCATGTTTTGGGAATCTAAATTTCAGATTGTTTTTGTACTCTTCCCTATTTTCTTCTTTTTTTTATTTTGCACTTTTCCCTCCAGAAAGAATCCAGAATGATGCATGTGCTTTCACAATGCTTGGTTATTTGAATGAATATCTTCAGCTGAAAAAACAGGCAGCGGATACATATCAAAGGTAACCTTCTTAAATACACATTTTAAAGTATTAGTGGCAGCTTCAGTTCAATGTTTTCTCCAATAAATACAGCATAAAGTATATGCCAGAAATATTCATTGGTCTGATGTAGTAGCAATGTAAAACCATATGTCACTGAAAGATGTTTAGATGTTAGAAAATTCAGTTAAAGAATTGAAAGGCAATATAGATCATGTTCAGTTGCTTCTGTTTGGCAAAAATAATATTGTTAACTTTAAATGTTTTTTCCCTGTTGTATTAAATTCTGTCTTGAAAGTTAAAAAAGCAATAAAAGTAGAAAAAGATTAAAATAACTACACTTGTTAGCTAAACTTCCTCATGTAACTTCTACTGTCCCAAGCATAAGTTTTTAAACACTTCACAAAATGGCTCACATGTTTTTGTTAAGTCTTACAGAATGATTTTGTGAGGAAAGGAAAGAAAAGTAATAAATAAGTTTTAAAAATGTACAAAGAAATAGAAAAAAGAAAGGAAAAAATTATAGAGAAGCAGCTTCTGGTCTTCTCACAGCAGTTTCCAATGCATTTATATTTTATCCTCTGTAAGGATTCCACAGAATTTCCTTCTTTCTGTAGTCTACTTTTTCTAATTATCAAACCCATAAATCACAAGTTCATTTTTTTAAAATTTTCAGCAAAAATGTCTGTTAGGAGTTTACTATAAATGTCACTATAAATGTATTTATTGTCTTTTGCTATTCAAACAAATCAATTTTGCCATATTGCTAATTTCTGTCTTCTACACCCGCCATTTGTCCGTCATGGGTATTTCAGAGTCTTCCCATTTTTGTGCATATAATCATCTAGCAGCAGTTACATATATAAGCAATCTTCCATAACTCTTTTTTAATTATCTACCCATTAGTCTCAACAAGAATAATTCTGGTTTCAATTGGCTATTACTTTTATAATGTAAAATGCAGTTTTCAATGTAAGCAACATATATTCTATATATTCTGTTATCTATATTCTTAGCCTGTTTTATCATGCTCTTTTACTTGTTATTTTTCCATTTCAAATTTCAACAAAAGTTTATACATTTTGGCAATTACATGGTCATCATTTGTACATACAGAAAGTCTACTTATAAACAGATCATGTTCTGAGAGACTGTAAATTTGTTTTGTTTGCAAATCCAACAAGCATAAAAGACAGTTCTTACCTTACATAAGTGGCAATAAAGGAAGTCAGGAGAAGGTGTGAAAGGGTTAGTTTTTGATGCACTACATAAGTATGCAGCATACTAGAAACTAACCCTTTTTAACCTTATCTCAGCTTCTGGGATCTTCTAGGTTGGAGTTTGTTTGTACATTAGTACCTTGGTACTCAATTGCCTTGAAACGCATCGATTTAGGTACTCAACACATTTTGACATGAATATTTTGTCTTGGTACTCATTGTTCATTTGGTACTCAATGCGTAAGCTAGAACTTGTCAACGTCGGCTGCTTTGTGACTCAATATATTATTCCTTATGGAAAAAAATTGTTTGATACTCAATGTTTTTGGTACTCATTGCGCCTCTTGGAATCAATTAACAATGTGTACCAAGGTACCAGTTTATTGGCGAAAGTTGCAACTTGAAAGTTTGTGATATATGTTCAATTTCAGATTCTTTCTTCTGCTGTTCAGTTCCAAATTCTTGTTATCTATCTTAAAACTTTTTCTTAACTATGCATATGGAAACAATTCAAAACTAAATCCCTCTGCAGTCAATTGATCTCTTAATTTTATTTTATATACTCCATGCTCTTGTTATAACAACTCTCAATAAACTAACCATCTCTCTTTGCCTGCTTTTCTTTTCAATAAAATGTATCTTGTACCAAGACACATAAAGGCATTTTTGGGCACAATCTGGGATTAGTTTATTCCATATTCTAAATATGGCACTTCTAATATAATAATTTTTAAAAGCTACATTAGCTTTAACTTTATTGTATAATAGAAAGTCATGCCATCCAAACCTTAGGTCATACTTTTCTAGTTCTGAAATTTTATTTCTCTTTGTTAATCCTTTTGCTGAGAGATATATACCTAAAATTTAACAAATGCAATGATAAAAATAAAGCTCTAGATACAAAATCAGAAGTGTCTTTCTGTAATCAAAATATAGAACTTTTAATTTCTCAAGCATTTCATAGGAAAGCTATTGACACTGAAATATTTGGAAGTCTTATTTATGATACATTTTTCAGGTCAGTTCTATTGCTGACAAATTCTGAAGACAGAGAAAGATACAATATAGTGATGAGAAATTATGGAAGATCACTCTGGTAAGTTGCAAACTAAGTATATTATTATTCCTATCAAATTAAGACTCTTGGTTCTAGAAAGTATATAGTAAATAAAAACCATGTCTCTTAAAGCAGGGGTCCCCAACCCCCAGCCTGTGGATTGGCACTGGTTCATGGCATGCCAGAAAAGGGACTGCACAAACAAGCAAAGCCCCATCCGCGGGATGCAGGCAGCACATGAAACCATGCTCTCTCCAGTCCGTGGAAAAAATCCTTCCACGGTTGGGAACCAAATACTGTGGAAATCAATTTAGGATCTTCCAGTCATTCTTTTGCAAATCCAGAGCCTGCTGAAATCATGTCACAAAAAATTGGCAGCAAATAATTTTATTTTCTTTTTTTTTTTAAACTGAAAGAAAAAGAGCACCAAATTAGAAAAAATAATATTTAAAATTATACCCACTCACTGGCTAATGATAATAGCACTTATGCTATGTCTCTTGTAAATGTTGATGGCTCAAAGCACAAATCGCTTACTGTTAGCTCTTAGATAATCAGTTCCTGATTATGTAATGGATGTAATGGAGAAACAGTTAACATTCAACCACATTGAAATTTAAGATTAAACTAAGTCTTACATTTTATCTTCGGATATGTTTATCGCCAAACAGTTCAATTCTGAATCTAAGTTTTATACCATTCACCACACTGTCATACAAATTTTCACCATTAATGCTTGAGATTTATAGATCTAAAATAATACCATTACAAAATCGTTAAATTATCAGGCACTATTGACTAGGGGAATATTTCATCCCCAAATTTTGATTTTTTTTAGTTGAATTTATATGTGAGATTTATTTTTTTCTAATTGGACTAAGTCCTTTTCTTTTTTTAAAGTGCTCTTGGCCGGTGTGATGATGCTATCAAGGCTTATTTGGCAACTCATCTGATAGAATTTGATGATATTGTAGGAATTGCTCTGTCTTACTTCAAGAAAGGAAATTTCCAAGAAAGTCAGAAAGGTAAGTGTTTCCGTTGTATAATATCTCCTCTAAAGAATCTATGTGAAAAAAGTATTTTGTCATCACAACAGTGGTAGGTTTCAAAAATTTTTACTACCGGTTCTGTGGGTGTGGCTTGGTGGGCGTTATATGGCTTGGTGGGTGTGGCTTGGTAGGCGTGGCTTGGTGGGCATGGCAGGGGAAGGATAGTGTAAGGTTACTGCAAAATTCCCATTTCTTCCTGATCATCTGGGACTTGGGAGGCAGAGTATAGATGGGGGCATGCCAGTTAGAATTTTTACTACCAGTTCTCCAAACTACTAAAAATTTCTGCTACCGGTTCTCCAGAACTGGTCAGTACCTGCTGAAACCCATCTCTGCATCACAAGTATAAATACTTTATAAAGTATTATGATCACAAGCGTTTAATTCCTAGAAAGAATAGTCATAGATTGATTTCATCAAATCTTCCTCCAAAGTGCAGCTTAGTCAGAAAATATTAACAATGTGAGTTACCTCTGAAACTTTGCCAAAATTAACTTTGTTTCCAAGGCCTGAGCTGCAGTTTGGTTCCAAGCTTGTTTATTGTGCTAACATAGATTGTTGAATTGGAGTCTATCAACTTTAACAGGCCTTAATTTCTATCAGTGGCAATTCTTAACCTACCTGTTTCAAAATCAGAAACAATAATACAGGTAGCCTTTGATTTACAGCCATTCTTTCAGTGACTGTTCATAAATACAACGGTACTAAAAATGGACTTACAACCCTTGCTTAAAGTTACAGCCATTGCAGAATCCTGCTGTTACATAATCAAAATTTGGGAGTTTAGTAGCTTGCCCCCACTTGCGTACACAGGAGTGCTGAGTGTGTGTGTGCGTGTATGTGTCATCCCCTCCTCCTGGGCAAGTATTTGATTAAGGTTGCTGCTTGCCATTGTTTTGAATTTCTCATTTTTATTCCTAGCTTATGAAAAAGCACTTGCCATTGCAGAGTCTGAGCAAGATAAAGCATATATATTAACAGCCCTCGCAATAATAGAATACAAACAAAATCGAGTGGATGCTGCAAAGACCGTCTTATTTAAATGGTAAGGAGTTAAGTACAGCCTTATTTCTCTAAACCTATTAAAGTACTTTAAAACCATCCTAATCCCTTTTAATAAGCTTACTGTAGAGAACTATAGGCAAAATGGGATCCTTGCTGACTTGAAGGAATCCCAGATCTGCAGAAGCATCTTTCAAAAAAGGACAGATAAAACAGGAAATGTCTTGCACATTGCAAGACTCAAAATGTAAATTTATAGCTTGGCAGGAATTGAATGCATCTTGGGGGAGGGGGGATTTGGCAAGTTTTGAAGAAGAAAAATTCTTTTATAAGGGTTGCAATTACATTCCTGTTTCCTGTGTTCTATTTAATAGCAGACTCAATGGTGGGTGAGTATCTAAAAACGTGAGAACACTCAGAATAAATTTAGAGCTGGAAAATCGTTTTCAATCATGCAGAGGTACAGACGTTTGTGAGTTTAGATAGGAAGGAAATCCCAAATTGGCCTGACATGAGGTATTTTAGCTTTCACGTTCACAGAAAGCAAGGGGGGGGGGAAGGTTAGGGTCAAAATACTCTCTGCCTGACTTGAGTATAGCTGAGAATGAAATATGCATTAGTTGGTTACAGCACCTGCCTTTTCTTCCACAACTCCAGTGATGCACCGGCACCATCAGATTTCTTTTCAAGGCTGATGGGAGCATGAATAAAATCAAGCTTTGGTCTGAGATTTATTGCACCAATTTGTTCCCTATTGCCATCTTTTTCATGAGGTTAATTTGGATATTGCCTTAAAAGAAAAAGAAAAACCACCTAGCATGTATTTGCATTTGTAAATCATGAGAACAATTCATTCATTATCTCACTTTTCAATGAATGGTGATATTCCTTAATACAACAGTAGATTGCAAAGGCATTTCTCAACTATTGCCAAATTACCAAACTACCTGTTAATATGACTTTACTGCCTCCAATTTGTATTAGTCAGACATTTATTAAACTCCCTGCCCTCCCTTGGGATGTTTTATAGCTTTTATTGTCAGGTATGTCAAATAGTGGTTTCTGAAAGAAACTGTTCTGTAGAAGAGAGTTCCCAGGGGAAATTATTTGACTATATATAAGAAGAACACAAATTTGAATATTACTATCGTTAGTCCTGGATCATAAATTTCACTGGTGTAAACAGATTCATAGAATAGTAATTGCCATACTCAGCAAAATAAGTCTGCACTCAGCATTGTTTCTTTGGACTAAAAATTCATCTAAATAGGAAAACCTGTTCTTATTGAGTCAGACCATTGATCAGAGAACTTCAGAAGGATCTTTGCCACCGGGTAGCCAATTTCTGAAGCCTGCTGAGTATGGAGATGGGGACTGATTAAGCCTAAATGTAGGATCTTCTAAATGCAGAACAAGCTCTCCTCCCCCCCCCCCCCCACCCCCTCAGCATTTGGCAATGCTTCATAAACATAAAGGTTTTCAGGTATAAGATAGCATTTTGAATTATAAATATTGTGCCGAGTAAGCAACAGACTCTTCATATTATACTTTAAGGCGATGCTCCATGGAGTAATAAATTTTCTGTGTTGCATTTACAGTTCTATATTACAGGAGCCTAATATGGAAAGCCTGCAGGCCTTGTGCAGTTTAGGGCTGATCAAGCAGGATGCAACACTTGCAACTGCAGCACTTAAAGAACTGTTAAAGCACCCAGGGAAAAAAGACAATGTTTATAAGAGGTGCCTTCTTGCAACTGCTGTCTATGCATTACAAGGCAGACATCTGGCTGTTCAAAGACAAGTTTCTAAAGCTGTCCACAGGTATGTGAAATATAAAGCAAGCGATGTTACTTCTGCCTATCACCCATTCCCCCAAAGGAAGGTGCTGCGTTGAAATCCTCTGAGTTTTACTTGCAAAGGCTGTCCTGTGGGTTTCACACATTGAACTGTGGTAATGTAGAGGTTTGCAGTTTGAGATATCTTCAGAATAAAAGTAGAAGTAATTAGAAGTAAAAATCCTATCATCTAATATGAAGTATTTTTCACACTAATTCAATTATTTAGGGCAAACTATGAACCTTCTCAATTTAGGTAAGGTAAGACTGTTGACTTAAAATAGAAGTCAGGATGTTTGAACAAGACACTGCCTGCTGATATTCTCTGTTAAGTGAATTATGTTAAGGGCCTGGTGGCTCAGCAGACTAAAGCATTGTGATTAACATCATCTGTCTGCAATTACTGTAAGTTCGAATCTCACCAGGCTCAAGGTTGACTTAGCCTTCCATCCTTTCTAAGGTAGGTAAAATGAGGATCCAGTTTGTGGGGGCAATAAGCTGACTTTGTATAAATATACAAAAGTATGAAGGCTATTGCTTAACGCATTGTAAGCCGCCCTGAGTCTCCGGAGAAGGGCGGCATATAAATCTAATAAAAAAAAACGTAATAACATTTGCAGCTACTCCTTAGGTTATGATGGCAACTGGGACTGGAATTTCCACCACTAAACAATGTGGTTGTAAAACATGAGATCATGTAACTGCATCACTTAGCAATGGCAGTCCTGGTTGCTATCGTAACCCCACTAAGTAAGGAATTCATGTGACAGCAAAGCAGGAAGAGGTGGAAGTATCTGGCAAGCAGGTTGGTGGGTGAGAGCTACAGGCGGATATAGCAGGTGGGCACTATGGATTGTGGGTGGGTACTACAAAGTGTGGCTAAGCAAGCAAGCAAGTATTGTGAGAAGGTGGGGATGCTGCGGATGGGCACTACAGAGTGCTAGTGAGTGGGTGTGGCAGTGATTGTGACCTCTTACTAGCTTCCCCATTGACTTGAAAGCTGGTAGGGAAGGTTGCAGCAAATGGTGACCATGAGATCTTGGGATGCTGCAACTGTTCTAATTGCAAGCCAGTTTCCCATCACCTGAATCACAATCATGAAATAGTGACAATGCTTCAGTGGTTGCAATTTTTGTGAGTCCTTTCATCCAGTGCCATCATAACTTTGCATGGTTGCTGAATAAATGGGTATAACCTGAGAACTGCATGTAAATGAATTTAGAAGCAACTGATTTGTCATATCAATTATATTGAATTAAATTAATATAGGTATAAAGTTCAGAATTGGGAGGCTCACCAGTATCTCACAGGTTTTTATAGCCAAACTAAACACCCAACTGGACATAGATTTTATGGCCTCATTGTGCTTCATTGGTGGTACTACATATGAATGACTATCCGTTTCCAGATTAGCAAAGGTTACTTGTTCCACATTATTTTAACAAAATCTAGAATCTAGTTCGAACTGAACCATGGAGAGTTTAAAAATGCACTTCATCTAGCAATATTACTTTGAAATTTAAATCTATTTAACATGTTTATTGTTTTTTCAGTTGGTTCTAATTAATATATATTTTCACAAATCTCTTCAAAGATACTACTTTACCATATTGAAAGGACTATAAAGATAAATTGAAAGCTTCTGTATTAGAAAGTTATAAGAAAGTATGTTTCATAATTTCAGTCTATGTTGATAGATTCTATTATATAATTGTGAATTATATAGAATTGTGATTTTAACTCTGCCATGGTCTCTTACCTAAGCCACCCAGATAATCCTGCCCTGTGGTCCCTGCTGTCAAGACTGGTCCCTCGGTATGTGCCACAAAATGCCAAGGTAAGTATGCATAGAGAGTGCAGTATACACATGCTGAATTACGGATTTATTAAATGAGTACATGGCACTAAAAGAAGTTTTCAAAATTAGCATCAACATTATAGTTCAGTCATTTTGATAAGCAAATACTTTCAACATGTTATACTTTCCAATTGTCATATTGATTTTTTTTATTATAAGTTTTTAATTTTTAAATATGCTAGTATCTGACACTGCTTTTACGCTCTCAAAAGTTCACTTTAGCTGAAATGCATGTATGCTGATTCATGGAACTCTTTAGTAAATAGCAGATGTACTGGTGGAAAAGGTAATTTATAGTAGGATTATAATAGGGAATCATTGTTATTTGAAAAACACATTCCTTCTATTTGCGGTGGCAGTTACAATCCTCTACAAGCAAGGGTGAAATGCTACTGGTTCAAACCGGTTTGGGTGAACCAGTAGTAATAAAAGCTACCGGTTTGGGAGAACCAGTAGTAAAAAAATACCGAACCAGTATTTCCAATGAAATACAGGGAAATAGAAAGCGGGAAATTCTGCTTTCTAGTGAATCTAAATCGTGCAGCACAGCTGTTCCTCCCCCCTCACTGTTCTACTTACCTTCAAATGGCTCCTTTTTCCACACAAAGCGTGCGTTCGGCACACATTGTGCATACCTGCACACAGCATGCATTTGGTGTGCATGCGCATGCAGTGTGTTTGGTGCACACTGCGCCTGCATGCATCACACATTTGGTGCGCATCGCGCATAGTGAACTGGTGGCAACCAGTGGAGGATTTCATCACTGTCTACAAGTATGGCTTTCTGGCATAATGTAGTTTTGAATTTTTCCTGATATGTACAGTATGTGCATTTTGTAGTTCCTGCAAAATTTGTCTTTGTCACCATTTTCTGTTATATAATGAGCTATTCTCACTAGACAAATAGATGTTAATTCAACTGTTCAGCAACATTTTTTTCTTATGTACTTTTGGCACCAATACTTAGGCCTCTTTCAAATACCAACCAATTCACTCTCCTCCCACACCATCAGGAATAAGTGTCCTTACTTTTCCTTCCTTGGGAAAAAAAAACACTGGTTTTTTTTCCCCCAATGGCTAATTGCAAGCACCAAAATGGGCAAGTGCTGTTGGCTAACAGGCAAGTACCAAAAAATGGCAGCTATCTGCTGCTATTTCTTGAACTTCATTACTAGTTTTGCTTTTTGTAGTGAAGAAAATGTAAACTACCTCCTCCCATGAGCTACTGCATAAAGCCATTTAGGAGAGGAAAACAGATGATTCCACTAATGGGAAAATTTTCAAGCAGTTGTAAATCACCTGCTGCAAAACTATTGATAATGTTAACTTGATCAGCTGTGAATCACTGAGGATACAAAATCCACCCATGGAGTCATGGGGATCGCCAGGTGGGATGCAGTTTTGCCTCTTTAAAAATCTTAGTTCTCCCTCAGTCCCACTGCTTTCATTTCAGATTGATCTCATGTTAGCAAACATATACAAAGTAAAAGATAAAAGATGGCTTCATTTTGTTAGCATATTTAAATCTGTATATTTGATCATTTTTGCCAAATGCAGCAGAATTATTCTGATGTACTGTTAAGTCAGTTTTGCAATATTCTGAAATGTCATTCTTAATCAAAGTTTGTTCTTACAGGGTGGAGCTGTGGCAGGAAGTATTGCTTGTATTCTTGATCTAAATCATGGGAAGGTTAGTGTTTTTGATATTGAAATACGATTACCTTGGAGCAATACTTTCTATTTAAGAAAGTCAAAATATGCATTTGCTCTGTATTTTTTTGGTTCAGAAAGCCTTGCTGAATACTGCTGTTAATCAACTGGCCACAGGATGTCACAAAGCTGAAAACAAAAAGAATATTCTAAAAGCAGTTCATCTTTCCCCAGGTGATACATTTAAATCTAGTGATACTAATTCTTACTCTAAAATTTTACCCTGATCCAGGTTTTTTTCCAAAATATATTTTAACAAGTGATTAATAGATTCAAGACAAAAAGAATACTAATTTATTTCTTTATTGATTATATTCATATTTTCTCTAGCAGCTCATGACAGCAGATGTGGTTTATGTTTTCCAGTTTTATTCTCACAATAATCCTGTGCAGCATGTTGTATTATGAGATAACGACTGCCAGAAGTCTCCTAATGCACTTTGTGACTGAATGGAATCATTTGGCTGGATTTTTCCAGTCCTAGTTCAGTACCCTAAGCACTGAGGACCTAAACAATAATAAGCATCTAAGAACCAAGTTTTTTATGTGACTCAGGCCTTCATGGTGTATACTCATTTTATACTCTAGGTTTTATGTTTTGTGTACATCTTCTTGTTTAATTTTTCTACAGTTTGGTGGTCTAATTTGAAAATGACATCTTCGCTGTGTTTGTATCTTTTCAGATGATCCTACAGCTTGGGCTGTACTCTTGGCTGCTTGCCATGCTGAAAACACAGTTGTTCATCTGCATAATAAGCAATCCAAGCAGACACATCTGGAAAAAATGATTGTTACTGCAATCTCAGCTAAGAGTAAGGCTGCTCTTTTGTTCTTAAAAACAACTCTTCTTATTGCTGTTTTTAACTGAAATAAATCATTAATGAAAATATTGGTACACTGGGCTGCAGCAAAGTCTATGCAGTGTAGATAGAAAAACATGTTCTTTAAGGATGATTATAGAAATTGTGCAAAACCTAGAGACTATAAATGCTGTAGTGGGAAAAGAAAAGAAGGAAAAGAAGCTGTATAATTTGGTTGTTATAAACTGTATAAACTGGGAAAAGAAGCTGTATAATTTGGTTGACATGGTAGAGAAGGTCTGGCAGTAGCGTGTCAGAAAGTTGACATCCATACATTGATTAGTAAAGGACCTGTCTAGTCTCAGGTTTTTACTAGAAAGGAAGACTATCTGACTTGGGCCTTCTAGCTCTCACATAAGGTGGATGCTAGGTCACAATTACAATGCTGCAGCATCTTTCAGTTCCCTGAGAGCCATTTGTAACTTTCTTTCCCAGCTTTCTACAAGCCAAGTGAATGGAGAAGCTGGCAGAAGTTTGTAAATAGCAATCACATAATATTGCACAGTGGCATGGGATTAACTTAATGATAGCAACCAGAAGTGCTGGAATTTACATCACTAAGTGGTGTCACATTTTATGACTGCATTGCTTAACGACAGAAGTTCTAGTCTCAATTGTCACTGCTAACCAAAACCTGTACTTTCCTTTATTCAAAAGTCTTTTGCAAATACACAACTCCTATAACAAATGGCATTCTAACTAGACCCTTTCCATAGATCACAAAAACATTTATTTTACAGTGAAAGAAACTACTTAGTTACATAGTGAAACTATAAGAGCTTAATTCATCTAATGGTGATCCATCTTTCCTGATGATCAAGTATGTCAGTAGCAGTGGTGGGTTGCTCTCGGTTCTGCCCGATTCTTGTGAATTGGTAGTAAAAGTGGCGGGAGGCTCCACTGACCCGCCCAGACATCATAATTGACGATCTGTGCATGTGCAGAAGCTTATAGAAATTGTGCAAAACCTAGAGACTATAGATGTGTAAGTCTCTTTAAACAATCATTGCAAACGCTGTGGGAAAAGAAGCTGTATAATTTGGTTGACGTGCGCAGAAGCACGCACACACACACTCCTGTTGCGAACCCATAGTAAAGGTAAGTAGAACCCACCCCTGGTCAGTAGCTCATGTAACAAAGAACATACCTACATTCTATCAATTACTTTGGGGAATAGAAAGTTTACTCTTACAAATTAGAAAATTTACTCCCTTATAAGATTATCATAAAATTTGTTTAATTTCTTCCCATAGTTGATTATAGCAGCAAAATGCTTGAATTCAAAAGGAAAAAAGTTCCTGGAGAGTTGGAACCTAAGGAGTAGAAGATAGTGTAAAATAGGGGACCTCAACTATTAACATTCCAAAGCCAAAATCTCTCACCATGCTAAATGTTTTATAATTTGAAACATAGTTATATATTTTAAAAATGTGGATTTCTTTAATGTAAAAACAATTATTCTTACTGATATCAGAATAGCATACTTTTTGTAATAAAGAATTGGGATTAATACATGGGATATTATGAAATAATGAACTTCATAATGCTTTGTACCTAAAGCCAAAGAACTTCCAGCTTCCAGAGCTCAGGAAATCGAAGAATGGTCTCTCTTTCAAGCTATTACTGGCTTAAATGAGGCAGGTAGAACTTCAGAAGCTGAGGCTCTCTGTGAAAAGGTATGATTAATGTTAAAATGACTTATGCTACAATTATTCAAATATAGGTAAAGTTACTCAAAAAACCTGATCCAGAGGGTTAAAAATTATTTCATATATTGTCCATATCAGAATATCTCAGTGAAACCATATGAAAAGTGATGGTGAATAGGCAGCAGTGACAGTACTGGTTTTGCTTAAAGTAGAGAGCTAAGATTCACTTTAAATTTGTTTGTAAATATTAAAAATATTTTGCCATTAGTTTACTAGTCTTCTGTATGCTTGCCTCTTCTCACTAGCTCATTAGGTTCCTTTGGGGATTACTATAAATTAAAAAGAAGCAGGTGACAAGTTTAGTAAGGTGCAGTTGCTTCTAATGATATTTATAATATCTATATATAATATAGATATATATAATATAATATATATATCTACCAGACTGCCTTCTGCCGCCAATAGCCTTCCACCGGCCAGTTTGCTTGCACAGAGAGGGCCTTCTCAGGGTGCCGTCGGCCAGACAATGTCGGCTGGCGACCCCCAGGGGGAGAGCCTTCTCTGTGGCGGCACCTGCCCTCTGGAACGACCTACCCCCAGAGATACGCATGATACCAGACCTCCAGACATTTCGTTGGGCCCTGAAAACACTTCTATTTCATCTAGCCGGGCTAGCTTGATCCCATTTTTGCGGTTTTAATTTGAAATTGGTTTTAACTGGGTTGTTTTAAATTGATGGCCAAAATTATTTAATGTCTTTTAAACTGTTTTTAAATTTTATATGTTGTGTTTTACCGTGACTGTTCACTTCCCTGAATCCTGTTGGAGAAGGGCGGTATAAAAATAAAATAAAATAATAAAATAAATAATAAAATAAAATAAAATAAAATAATAAAATAAAATAAAATAAAATAAAATAAAATATAAAATAAAATAAAATAAAATAAAATAAAATAAAATAAAATAAAATAAAATAAAATAAAATAAAATAAAATAAAATAAAATAATAAAAAAATAAATAAAATAAATAAAATAAATAAAATAAATAAAATAAAATAAAATAAATAAAATAATAAAATAAAATAAAATAAAATAAATAATATATCAAATATGCTATTCAAGTTCTTTTGGTGGATTACAAGTAGTTCAAAGCATGAACACAGTTTTAAAAATACCAAAAATAACAAAACTGACAGCATAAATAAATAGCATCAAATTTTTTTTGAAAAAGTAGAATTTTGTAAAAATCAGGTTAATTGAATTCTAGTTATTCATACATCAATTCCCAGTAAAAGTTGCTTCACTGCATGAATCACGGAACCAGTATAACTGCTTGATCAAAATGTGCTGGGAATCTTATTTTAAGCATCATGAAAATGTTTTGATTTCACCAAATCAAAGTATAGAATCAATGGTTACTTATCTTTCCTCTTTCTTCTCACTGATAACTGAAATATTTGACTTATTTTATTTTATTTATTTTATTTGGCTTATATGCCGCCCTATCTCCAACGGACTCAGGGCGGCTCACAATAATAAAATTCACAAAGCCATAGTACAGAGTTAAAATCTAATTAGACCAACTAAAATTTAAAAACCCATAAAACCCCATCAGTCCAGGTTGGGGAACTTGAATAACCAAGTTTTTAATTCGCAGCGGAAGGTGCGAAGGTCAGGAGCCAACTGGAGCTCCAAGGGGAGTTGATTCCAGAGGGTTGGTGCGAACACAGAGAAGGTTCTACCCCTGGGGGCCGCCAGCTGACACTGCCTAGCCGATGGTACCCTGAGCAGGCCCTCTCTATGGGCATGAACCGGGCGATGGGATATCGTTGCTGGCTGCAGGTGGTCCGCCAAATATCCTAGGCCTAAGCCATGTAGGGCTTTATAGGTCATCACCAGCACCTTGAATCTCACCCGGAGGGCAACCGGCAACCAATGCAAGTCATGCAGGAGATGTGTAACATGGAAGTATCGGGATTCTCCCATCATAACCCGCGTGGCTGCATTTTGTATCAGCTGAAGCCTCCGAATGGGCCTCAAGGGCAGTCCCATGTAGAGAGCATAGAGAAATTGAAAGTGGGTTGCTAGAATAACAGCTCGGCTTTTTTGTGAAGTGGTTTTAATTATTTTATATGGAACTAAAGGAGCTTTTTGCCTCTAGGGATTAAAAAAATTTCCTGAGCAGCCAATGTGGTACCTGCTGTTAAGACAAGTTCAATGCAAACCACTTTTGCAATCTCACAAAGAGCTTCCTGATGCCATTTTGGAAGAGCTCCGAAAGGCAGTTCTCTCCAACTCCACATTGATTACAGCTTGGCAAGTAAGTTTGTCTACATTTATCCATGATTGGGTTCTCTTTATTATATTTCACAATATGGGGACTTCTTCATCTAGTACTGTGAATAAGTAGTCTTTCTGCCCTCTCCTGAAAGCGTGCTGAAAATTGGAAGATAATATAAAAAAAAAAAAATTTAGTATTGCACATGGATGTTCTTTTGAAGCACCATTAGAATTTGTCTTTAATAGCTTTAATGAAGGATTACAATTTTATATTTCTAGTAAGCTGCTACATTTTATTTTGATGTATCTTTTTTCAGTTCAAATGGTTGCATTTATACGTTGTGCCCTCTCCTGAAAGTGTGCTGAAAATTGGAAGATAATATATTGTGTGAACAGCTTGGACTTTAGAGATCCCATCTCAGACCATGCTGTTAGTTTGGTTGAACATCCTTACATTGGGAATGTGGACATTGCAGTCAAGTATTACAATTAAAAGCTGCTGGTCTGTGCATTTTGTCAGTGTAGCAAATTTTAAAATCAGACTGCTTAGTTGCCCTGTTGCTTTTAGCATCAAGACCCTAGAGTCAATAGTGGTTGATATAAATACTGTTAATAATTCTTAATCTTGCATCAGCATAGTGGAAGTTAGTGGCTTCTCCAGATGATTTTTAGAATCCAAGTAGTCTTTGCATAGTTGTCTTTAATGCCATTCTTCTGCATTTAAATGTACTTGATGTTTTGCCCAGAAAATAGGGCTCTTTCATTACTGGAAGCAAAAAATGTTTTGACATCATGTCCAAGAAATAAAAGAACAAAGAATAAGCTAGGCAATGAATTACTATCTCAGTATTTCTGGATGATACAAATTTTGGAAAATAAATTAGTGTTTATTTTCTATTTTTTTAAAAAGAATTATATTGAGCAGATAAAACCAATAGAGAAACCTAATGTAAGAATATATATATATATATATATATATATATATATATATATATATATATACATACATACATACATACACACACACATACAGAGAGAGAGAGAGAGAGAGAGAAAGGAAATAAAAAATATTCCCAAAAGAGAAAGTAGGAAAAAGGAAGTTCATCCTTCAAAGCCAGAAAACATAGTCAACATTAACAATATATCGGTATGTCTTAAATTACAAGATACACTTTCATTCCATACCTCAGTTTATTTTCTAGAAGCACATCTCCAAATTTTGAACTCCCTTATTGATTAATAAAGGCTCCGTAAAATTAACAAAAATATCCAATGACATAAGTATATAATCCCTCTTTCCATTTAGTCTAACTTCCCTTTGTAACTCTCTTAACAATTAAACATTTCAGAATAATGACAATAGTCCCTAGTTGTGGGGGAGGAACTTGTGATGCTCTGATGAGGTGGAGAGATGTGCTGATAGTAGTATATTCTACCAGAAGGGTTACCCATGCCAGACATGTCTTTGAGGAAGAGCCAGATTAAGTGCATCCATCATCCCAGTTAATATGATGAGAAAGCAGGAAAAAAAAATTCTATACCAGATCAATTATTTCTCAGATCAACAAGGACTGTATTAAGAGACCTGTCAATAAGTGAACAATTGGGACTCTAGAGCTAGGTACCTGTCAATAAGTGAACAATTGGGACTCTAGAGCTGTGGCTGGGGAACCACGGCCTAGCCTTGTAGGGTTACTGGAAGAACAATAACCACAAAGAGGATACAAGTAAACTGTATTTGAAAATTGCACCATTTGGCCTGCTAATTATAAATCAGAACCAGCTAAGTGGGAATACTTAAAATGAATGTTTGAACATTAGAAAATTATTTATCCAGATTCAAATACAAAACTGTATTGTGGAAACACTATCAAAGCCATCAATACCTGATCATATATGTACAATACATTGCTTGAATTATTAACTAGGCACAAGTGGAACTGGACAGTGTGGACGAAAAAGCAAGAACGCTAATAACTATTCGCTATGCATTACATTCCCACCCTGGAAGTGTCTTTGGACAATGCTGGCTCCCTTGGCTATGAAATGGAGATGAGCACTACCCCTCAGAGTCAGACACGACTGAACAGGGAAAACATTTACCTTTTTCTTTTAATTTACTCAGCAGAAATGGAGGCAGAGAGTCACTTCAACTCAAACTATTGAAGAAGAAAAGGATGCATTGGCTGATTACATAAACGGCAATTACACAAAAATTAATGCAAGTTAAAAATTGGAACTTACTGAATGTGCAGGAAACAGATTTGAATATAGAAATAATATAATAAAAAGAAGAACAGAATGTTGGCAAGGAAAAAGCATTACATGGTCAATTTCTACAAACTATTGAGGAGAAAGTGGAACTGGAAGATTAAAGAAAGAACCTGAAGGCTTGATTTTGGCTGCTCAAGACCAAGCTAATCAAACTAATGCAACCAAGGCCAGAATTGAAAATTTTTCAAATGATTCAAAGTACACATTATGCAAAGAAACAACAAGAAAAAAGCAGATCATATATGCAGCTTATGCAAGAAAGTCACACAAACTGATTCTGAACAGTGACATAACACAGTCACCAAAATGATTCACTTCAGCTGTAAAAATTAACATGTGCCAGTAATGAACAATTGGTGGGAACGTAAAGTAGAAAAAATAGTTGAAACTAAGCAGGTTAAAATATTGTGGGATTTCCAATTACCGACTGATAAAGTCTTGGCTCATAACAACAACAGATTTAACAGTGGTTTGAAAGAAAAAAGAGTGATAATTGATGTGCCAATACTTGAGGACAGAAGAATAGAAGACAAAGAATTGAACAAGATCACAAAGTAAAATTGAAATCTAAAGATTATGCATGAATTGGCTGTGGTAGTCCCAGTGGTTATTGGATGGCACTTAGAAAATCTGTGTATTAACAAAAATTTCCATCTGTCAACTAGAAAGGCCACAGTGTTTGGATCTGTATATATATAGTATGCTGTTACATTATGACAGCCTAGATTCTTGGAAAGAGGTTGATGAATATGAAGCCAACATCAGAAAACATCAGGTTTTCTGACCGATCCCTCCCTAAGAGGAATTGGAGCAATTTAAAGCTATTGGATGCAGATTTCAGAAAAGAAAGAAGAAAAACAGCTGTATCTTGGTGTTCTTACACCAAGACGTAATCCTTGGTAAGGGCTCTTTACTCTTCATCCTTCCACACCTGCTTCATCTCCCAAAACTTGACAGAAAACCAGGACCCTCTCTGGAATTTATGTGCAGAGAAAGATCATGATCATGAGATCTGATCTAGGGAGGTCACAAACTATTTTTTCAAGTGGCAACTAAGGCTTCACTTGAAGTGAAGGTTCACAGTTGACTCAGCCTTTCATCCTTTCTAAGATAGGTAAATGGAGGATCCAGTTTGTGGGGGCAATAAGCTGACTTTGTATAAAAAATATACAAAAGTATAAGGCTATTGCTTAACGCATTGTAAGCCGCCCTGAGTCTCCGGAGAAGGGCAGCATATAAATCTAATTAAAAAAAAAGTATGCATAAAATGGAAAAGCTTCCCCAAATATCCTTTGAAATCCTGTAACTCCATCAGGACTCAGAGATTGACCAATCAAGAGAATTCTAACACCCTGTTATGGTACTGGGAACAGAATATTCAAAAAGTTATCCATTTATTACAAGGAATAACGAGTATTATCTGCCAACTCTAGATCGTATTTGCATTACCCCAAGTTCGAAACTAGATCCAATGTAATCCTCCTCCTGCCTCAGGAAACAGAGCAGGCAGAGAAAGTGCTGAAAATCTTTTGTAAAATAATTGGTTGCGGCACTACATGACAAAAAGGGAATCATGTTTTAAAATAGAGGCCTGTAGCAAATTGTTATAAGATAACCACATAGCTGGGTTTGGTGAAAACTTCATTTTTGTACAGTTTAAATTATGAAAACATTAAGGAATTTGGTTGTGCCTAACGGAAGCATAGAAATGCATGAATGAAAATTTAGCTATTCAGCACCATGGTCAGCTACTTTTATGTCTTAATTTGAGCAGACTCCAGCTATCCCATTTAACCATCCTATTTGAGATTCATTTGGAATGCAATGCAACAGTGATAATGTTTAAACACTTATAGTTGCTGGTAACCAAAGCCAATATTGTGTTGTATATGAGCGATGTTTGCTTCCTGGGAATATGTACCTGAATTTATTTGTCCCTTTTGGAAAGAACCAGCACCTTCATATAGCTTGCCAGTCTTACCCATATTCTGTCAGGCAAATTGATACGGAAACTCTCCAGAGAGGATGATTATTATTTTATGATTATTATTGCCTTATCAACTAAAGCACCTTAGAGGGGGAAAGCTATATTCATGATGTTTAATTTTTTAATTATTTTTTTTTAGACTTCATTGCATGCTCAACTATATGCAATTTAAGAATTTTATTGAGGTGTGCTTGCTTATACCATTCAGGAGATCTCTATGTGAAATTCCAGATTATTGAATTAAAGATTTTTGAGATTCTTTTATTTTGGGTTTCAGACATTTTACTTTTTCTTTTTTTAAAATAATGTTGGCTGTTGAAATTTCACTTTTAACACAATGCTTACAGTTAATGTTTAAAAACTAGAAATTAAATATAAAGCATGCTTTTTTTAACAATGGACTTGATTTTTCCCCCCAGTGGTTGGCACAAGTCTATCAATCACAAGGAATGATGGTTGGTGCAGAAATGTGTTACCGAAAAAGTCTAAAACTGGCATCACAGCAAGGGAACTTGAGCGGAAAACTCTGTAGTCTTCTAAGACTTGCTAAACTTGCCTTAGAAATCTGTATGGTAAGAGTTTAAATCGTTAAATGATAAAATGAATAAATTGCAGTAATCTGATACTAAAATAGTTCTTCTCAATTAACCATTATGGGAGGAATCAGAAAATATACAGGCAAGATATTTTGTCTTTGTAAATTGTATCATAACAATTTGCATATGCACCAAAGACAAATTCCTTGTGTGTCCAATCACACTTGGCCTATAAAGAATTCTATTCTATTCTATAAAGTAAATTGTGCTAATCAGGTTTCATCACAAATGTACTATGAAATAATAGTATTTTCAACTATAAATAGTTCTTAGAGATTTGCACTTTTAAAAAAAGATATTCTGCACTATCATGATTGTGAATATTTAATTTTTACAATTTAGAAATTTAGTTGCTAACAGCATATACTGTACATATAGCTAAAATAGCAGGGATTTAGCTTTAATATATTGTATTGGAAGTCAGTTCACTGTCCTGTTAGTGGAGTCAAGAATACTTCATTAAAATGTTTTGTTAATATAATTGATAGTGGGGAGTATTGTTTTACATGGTGGGTGACTTATGAAAGGGGATATTGATTAGAGTTTCAAAATAATATTTATTCATGAATTAAGACCTTTTTGTCTATGATATGGAGAGAAGAGTTGCATTAAAAATAGATTTATATAAATATTTGGTAAAATTAGTAGTTTTGGCTAATCTATTTTACCAAGAGAGTTGGAAATTATTTCCTTATGTTAGAATTCTATGCTACTTTTTGTAGTAATTAAGAGGTGAATGGAAAAAAATGATATATCACTATGAAGCTATTTGTAGGTGTAATTGCTGCAAGATATGATGGTGTTAGATATAAGTAACTGGGTGTTTAGTTTTTTGTTTGTTTGTTTAAAGGCTAATGTTTCAAATGATCACTGGCCATCTCTAGTTCAAGAAGCCACAACAGAAGCTATGAAAATTTCCTTCTGTCCGCTGGGCATTCTGTTTCAAGCACTTATGCAGTATAATCGCAAAATGGGCTCTCGGTGGGTATAGGTTTGTATATTACGTGGCATTCATTTATATTTACCCAAATTCAAAAACATATAGATGACAGCTGAATGTTGCTGTCATAAAGTATAACATTATAATAAAATGCAGTAGAGAGTCTTGTTTGATGGAGGCAAAATCCCTAAACTTGTTTCCCTGTGAGTAAGGACATCGTTGTTGCAAATTGCTGTGAAAGTTTTATTGTCAGAGAAGGCTTTTAAAACTGCAGAATAAATTGCCTGTTTGGAAGCTTTATAGGAAACTCAAAACAGCATTTCTGGCTGTTATACAGTAGCTTTGCTTGCATGGAAATATTCTTTGAACTGGGGCCAAGAATCTGATTGAGTGATAATGAAGACATTTTCTCACCTGTAAACAGTCAACATCTATCTAACAGGCTATTTGTGCCCCCTCTTAATGGTGCAGTTCAGTATTTCACTGTCTTTTAATGATGTGTTAGATTTAGTTTTATATTTCAGAATATAACTATTTTCTGCTCATTTGTAAGAGAAAATCATGCTTTCCTGTGAATATAAGTATGTATTTGAATATCTAAAATGCTGTAGATTCGTACTTATTTTGCCATTTTCTCATTATATCTTATAACATCTAATCAGTATTCTACTTTTTCTGTTGTTTTTTTAGAGAAACACGTCGTATGTTAGAGAGAGTGGTATATCAATCTGGATTTCCAGAAACTGTAGTATCAGTTGCCCGATGGTATCTCTTAAGACATTTATATGCCAAAGATGATTATGAATTAATTGATGTAAGAAATATTTCCATGTTATATATGCTAAATAGTTTTCTCAGTGCTTTATTTTGGAGTTAAATATGTCCAATGTTATTTATTTAGGTGGATATATACACTGGATTTCATTTGCAAAAAAAAAAAAATAGTATTGCACATGGATGTTCTTTTCATGAAGCACCATTAGAATTTGTCTTTAATAGCTTTAATGAAGGATTACAGTTTTATATTTCTAGTAAGCTGCTACATTTGATTTTGTTGTATCTTTTTTCAGTTCAAATGGTTGCATTTATACGTTGTACCATTCATTTTAACCTTTAACTAGAAGGATAGCTAAGGAACTTTAAATATATATTCGTTTATTTATTTATTGGTTTGATTTACATGCCACCCTTCTCCGGAGACTCAGGGTGGCTTACAATGCATTATGCAATAGCCTTCATACTTTTGTATATACCTGCTTAGTAGGGCTTTTGTCCCCCCCTAAGCGGTGTTCTTTTTTATACAAAGTCAGCTTATTGTCCCCACAATCCGGGTCCTCGTTTTACCTACCTCGGAAGGATGGAAGGCTGAGTCAACCTTGAGCCTGGTGAGATTTGAACTCGCAGTAATTGCAGGCAGCTGGCAGCTAAGTGCTACTTAACAACACTTTAGTCCGCTGCCCCACCAAGGCTCCTTATAATATGATAGTTATATATTAGGTAAAGAAATATTATTTGGGATATTGAAAGTAGATTTCTTTTTCATACCATAATGCATTCATGAATCAAAAGTGCTCATTAATCATATAGCTGATATAGTTGAACAACCGCAAGGCCCTGGAGGTGAGCAGGTTTGCGGCCAGTCTTCAGGAGGAGGAGTATTTGTGACACAAAAAAAATAGTTGAACTGCCCTTTTGTTCTTCTGTTTTCCAAGAAATACGTTTTATCTCCTAATTCCTTTTTGTTCCTTCATATAATGAATGTAATCTGAAGTAGCAGTAGGAAACTGCTTTATCTGCTTTCAACAAAAAGGACAGTTGCTACTGCTAAGCGCAACTGAGGAGCCAACGGATTCCCTGCCCCCCATACCTCTTACATGTTCATACCAATTGTGGGCTGCTTCAGTTTTAAGTATTGAACAAGGTAAAGGTGGGATGGGGACTTTGGCTATCTTGCCACAATCTTTGGAGGAATAAACTAGGGGGGTAAAATAGCATGGAGGATAATGCTATTACTTAAGTTACCCTACTATCCTTATATCAAACTGTAAGTTGCAAAACTAGAGGTATGCACAGGTTATGTTTTCTTTCGAACCCAAAACCATCTTGTTCTGGTAGTTACACTTTTGGGTTAGCTGTGTATTGAAACAGAAAATGTTTTGGTATTTCTGGATTTTAGCTGAAACAAAATTCTAGCAGAACAATGGTGAGGTAACCCTAACCCTGAGCTAACCCTAACCCTAACCCTCTCCCTTTACTTCTGAGTGGCCAAGTTCCCCTCTCATCTCAATGCTTCCTTTTGTTCCTCTGCTTCCTCCCCACAACTACTGCTGCTAAAGTCCCAGTGCAACAGATCCTATAGGCCTTCCATCTTTCTCCAGTTCCTCTTAGTTGCTGCTAATGTATCCACTTTTGCACCTCTTGGTTATTACAGTTCAAACTCCCAGCAATAGCTTGCCCCACTGGCTTAGCACTTAACCCTAGCACTTTCCCTGCCTCTCCCAAGTCACTGCTGCTGCTGCCTACATGTGACCTTAACAATGAAAATCCTCACTCTTTGGCCTGTTCTTTTTCCCCACTCCCACACTCCTCAGCCCAGTTTCATTCTTTATATAGTCTGAACATCTGAAAGATGGATGTTTCAGAGCAAGTCCAGAACACTTTAAAGTAGCAATCCCCTGCATGGAATCGTTTGGCTCAGAAGGCTTTTGCAATCCCTGTGTACAACCAGCTGGCCTATTTAGCTTGTGATTGATTAGCAAATATAAACATCCTTAACAATCTTACACTCTGAGATATTCATATTAATGCATTTTTTTCCCTCTGCTTTCCCAATTCTGCAGGCTCTTACAGCAAATGCCAAAGCTAATGGAGATATTCGAGTTTTGGAATTAGACAAGAAACTCTCAGCAGCAGCCTCCTAGCACAAACATTAGTGAGGAATCAGAATAACTTTGGAGGCTTTTCAAAACAACATCTTCATGACAGATACCTTGAGTTTAAATCACAAGTGCTAACAGTCCAATTTATATTAAAAGGAATCGGTTATTAAACTATCCAGTTGAAATTTTATTGAAGTACTTAATCTCCTACTGAGAAATTACAGTGTATGCTTTTGACTTTGA
This sequence comes from Masticophis lateralis, assembly GCA_030761175.1. Classification (NCBI taxonomy): domain Eukaryota; kingdom Metazoa; phylum Chordata; class Lepidosauria; order Squamata; family Colubridae; genus Masticophis; species Masticophis lateralis. The sequence continues at coordinate 241,110,746 of JAUDYJ010000002.1, forward strand.
AAAGCACAAAGGTTTTGACCTCTGTTCTAAAGTTAAATATGACAGATTTCTTTTTTTTGAAACAGAACCTTAATAATACGTCCATGTGTTAAATAAATTTAGGACTATGTCTATCTTCAGTCTGCTAAGACCTTGCTGTTTCTCGCCGTGTCGTTTTTTTTTTTTTTTACCATTTAACAATCTATCTTTCTACACCTTCTCAAGTAAAATAAATAACCTTTAATTTGGTGGGTGATGAACAATAAAATCTGTTGAAACATTGTTTACAACTTGTTTACATCTTACTCTGCATGCAAAACCTTTTAATTCAGAACTTTATGATTTCATCCAAATATTTATTTTTTTCCTGGCTATGTTTAATGTTACGTGTCATGGCTGTCTTTCACGGTAAAGTTGCAGCAAACCTTTGATGGGCAGAGCCTGAGAAAAATAGATTTTCAGTTCTCTAGTCTCAGTCATTACCTTCACTAGAGACCATTTTGAAAATATATATTTTTAGTTTAAATTAGATTCAAAGATGGTCTGAGACCATAGTACTTGATGCTCCCTTGCTCATTAAGTTTAAGATGTTTCAGAATAGAATACTTTCAAACATGGTAAGATGGTAAATATGAAGTAAGTCATGCTAATAATGACAAATGTTATTTCATTGTTCTTAAATTGTTTTTCATACACAAATGCTGGGCTATAATTTGGAGCCAAAGAATGGAGAGATGTATTTTTATTTCAATTTCAAGCCATTTCTGTGATTTAAAATTCTCTTGTTTTCCACCGCCACCCAACCCACCTACCAGAAAAAAAGGGTTACCTAATATTCTTTCCACATTAAATTCCATTTTTAATTAATTAGATTTATTATATTTACATCCTGTCTGACTCCAAACTACTCTGGGAGGGACAGTATGAAAAACATGAGACCTAGTACTCTGACTGAATTGCTCATATTTAACCTTTCTTAAGAATTCTCCACACAAATGCATTAAGCTCTTCTTTTTTCCTTCGTAGTGTTGTTTTTATTGATAATGACCATCAGTTTGCTTGTCATTAAAGTGAAATTATATTTGCTGTGCTGCTAATCATTAGATAATTACAGCAAATCTACATTTCAGTAGATTGGACAGTTCCTTTGAAGAAATAGTTCTTAATTTTAGACATTCATATTCAGTATTGCCCTTGCATCAATTGTAGAACCCACTTTTGACTTAAAGGTTGACAGAATGATTCAGTCTGCATTTTATGAAAACATAAGATTTTTTACTGTTTATAAAACCACTTTCTCTACTTGGTTTTGCTGCCTACTTAGTCATTGCTTCTTTTGAACTATATTCCCCCTTCCTTCTTTTGGCTGTTGGATTTGAGAAGGTAAAAACCAATAAAGGACACCATCTGCCATTGTATTAGAATAATTCTATATATTTTAAAGTCAATTTTTCCTCCATACGTTAGAAAAGGGTTTATAAGTTTACTATTATCTAACCCAAGGGTTGGCAACCTGGGGCTCAGAAACCACATGTGGCTGTTTTAACCCTCTGCAACTCCCTCCTTTCATCCCTCTGCTGCAGAGAGAAGCGATCGATACCACTGCTGTTGCCGCCTCCATGGCCTGCCTGCTGCTCTTGCAGCGCCTTGTGCAGCACAGTGAAATTTAGTGCACTTCACAATGGGGGAGATCCTCTCTTCCTGGAACCCATTACGACGTGGAGCCACAATGCGCCCCTGCCCCACTCAACCCTGGCAACAGCAGCAGCGTTGGTTGTGGGGTGGGGTGGGCCAGTGTCTTGGGGTGGAGAGCAGGTTGCATGTCCAGCACCAACAAAGGCCGGAAGTAGCCACCCGCTGTTTGCTGCTGCAGTCTGTCAGGCAGCCAGAGAGAGACAGATTCGGCTCACTTAGGCTCCTTCTCCCCTCTCTCTGTCTTTGCCCAGTTTTGAAAGGATTCAGCGGATGCTGCCTTGGCGGTGGTGGGGTTGTCCCCTACTTTGCTTGCCAAGCATCTTCGGGGGTGCCTGAGGACTATTTTCCGGCCACTTTGGACTGACTTGCAGGATGTGTATGTGTGCCTGTGTGAGTGTGCTGCTGTTTGGGATGATGCTTCTCTGAAGTGCGTGCAGCGAACTAAGGCGGCAACCTTGTGGCAGTGTGATGTAACAGCCTGACAGTCACTCCTTTTGCAAAGCAAGGTTTATTTTTGTATCTTTCCAGAGACAGAACGTGGCCAAAGTTCCTGTAGGCTTATTCCCTAGGTGTGTGAGTTTGGAAGTGGAGGGAGAGGGAGAGAGAGACGAGACAGAGAAAGGAAAAGAGGGTGGGAGAGAGGTGAACAACATACCCAAGGCCGGATGTGCCAAGAGGTGGCTGGTAGGGGTGAGGTGGGGCTGAGCGGGGCAAATAATTTAACAACCAGTTCTCTGCCCTAATGACCGTCTGGGTAGGTGTGGCTGTGGGTGTCATGTGCCTGGGTGGGAATGAGTGATGTTGAGTTGGCCATGCCTACCCAGTCACATCAGTTGTTAAATTATTGGCTCCCGGTGTTTTCTGTGGGAAATGGGTTCAAATGGCTTTTTGGGTGTTTAAGGTTGCAGACCCCTGATCTAGCCTGTGAGATTCGTCATCAAGTTTCAGTGCTACCAGTACATAGAAGCAAATATAATTCCCAAAATATGGTATTGAAGAAAAAAAATGTAATTAATTTCCGCAGTGCTTTACAACTTGAGGACATTACTACTGGAACTACTACTAAAAGAATGGCTCCCTCTAGGTTACTGGTCCCAATTCTTCCTCCTATTCACTCAATCTATTTTTCAGAACTGATGGAACCTCAGGGTTGATGCTCTGATATTTTTTTCTTCAGAGAATGATCTGAACTGTTGCAATGAAGTTTCTCTCAGGAAGCAAAAATATTATGCAACAATCTACATTATTCAACCACTTGATTTCAATCTTACAGAAGACAGCAAAGCAAGTTCCATTTGAATTTTTAAAAAACATTTTCTTCACGAAAACCAGTGATAAATTATATCTGGAATCTCATTGTTAGAAAATTTACTGTACACGAGAGTTGGTCAAGGAGAGGCATGTTGCTTGTATCTTCTAGTTCCATGGCTACTTTGACAATATATATATCTTCTAGTTCCATGGCTACTTTGACAATATATATATATATATATATATATATATATATATATATATATATATATATATATGTATATATATATATATATATATATATATATATATATATATATATATGTATATATTGTCAAAGTAGCCATGGAACTAGAAGATATATATATTGTCAAAGTAGCCATGGAACTATATATATATATATATATATATATATATATATATATATATATATATATATATATATTGTCAAAGTAGCCATGGAACTATATATATATATATATATATATATATATATATATATATATATATATATATATATATATATATATATATATAGTTCCATGGCTACTTTGACAATATATATATATATATATATATATATATATATATATATATATATATATTCCATGGCTACTTTGACAATATATATATCTTCTAGTTCCATGGCTACTTTGACAATATATATATATATATATATATATGTATATATATATATATATTGTCAAAGTAGCCATGGAACTAGAAGATATATATATTGTCAAAGTAGCCATGGAACTAGAAGATATATATATTGTCAAAGTAGCCATGGAACTAGAAGATACAAGCAACATGCGGCTACATTTTTGCAAACTTAACTTTTTCCTTCTTACAAATAAATAGAATTAAAAACAAAGTGAAAAACAAATTGGTAGCTAGAATACTGGACTTAAAAGTACTCATCTGAATTTGCAGAACAATTGAAATTTAAAATATTTCTTCATAAAATGAGACAAATGTTTTAGGAAAAGTATTTGTCTTTTTCATAACTGATAACAAAATTACATAAATGAGCTAATAAGGTTGTATAAGTTTCTCTGTAAGGGCAGTAAAGATGCTCCTAATTTGAGAACGTCAGGATATAACTGCAGATATTTGATGTAATCATTTGTCAAAATAAACCAAGCAATGACTTACACAATTGCTGTTAAACCCTTGCATTTTATTTTTTTCAAACATAAATGAAGTGTTAATATGATTCTATTTTAACTTATGTCTGTTCAGAATTATGACAGTGCTTTTGTTACAGAGTTACAGGAAAACAAGTTTGATATTGTAGAAATAAGTTAACTGTTTAAACCTTTTTCAGTATTTTCCCTTGATGGAACAAATGTAAACGCTAAACAAAAATGTATTAATCTTTGAGTTCACTGAGTTTTCGTCGTAGCTTTTTCATATCTTGCTTGAATTTCTCTTCTTCAAGTTTTAGCTTTGTTGTTTGTATATGTTTGAGTGCATCAAGAGAGTCACGGATAGATTGAAATCCTGGTAAATAACAGGCATCTTTTAGTAAAGTTGGCAAAATTATCATTAATATCACATTTTGTGTTTATACTATTCCAAAATAATTTTTGACTATTGCTTCTTAGCTTAAGGTCATCATTTAAACTATCATTTTAATGTGTCATTGAAATATTTCATGAACATTTTTTTTAATTAATTAAGTAAATGGACCAGCTTTAAGATGAGCTAGTTTAGTTCTCCTTTGGTGCATAAATAAGGTGAGGCCTGACATCAGAATATATATATATATATATATGTTTTCTGAGGTTTTCGCGGGTGTTTGTATGTAGGTCTTTGGTTATTCGGGTCTTCTCCCGCGTAGAATTGGAAGTATCTTGGCGACGTTTCGACGAAGTCTCATTCGTCATCTTCACGCTGGTGTTCTCGGCTCCTGGAAGAACGAAGCCGAGAACACCAGCCTGAAGATGACGAATGAGACTTCGTCGAAACGTCGCCAAGATACTTCCAATTCTACGCGGGAGAAGACCTGAATAACCAAAGACCTACATATATATATATAAACATACATACATACATACATACATACATACATACATACATACATACATAATTTTCTGGTATGAAAACTGAGAAGACTAGAAATAACAATAGACCTGAACTCATAATTTCTCTATCTAAATATCAGAATAATCAGTTATTTCTGCTGAAAGCTGTTTTTTGTCCTTTATGAAGATAAAGGTTTATAAAGTGAACCGTAGAAAGGAGACTTTCAGTTTTCCTCCTTATGATATGATTTGATAATCTGGAGAATGACAAAGTTGTGTGGCTTTATAACACACATGCAAACACACATGCAAAACAACCTCACCTGATCTGTATTCATTTTGCATTCCCTCTAGTTCATTCCACATCAGCTTTTCAAATCTGGTAATCTTTGCATGTAGTTTATTTTGATCGTTTTTCACCTGGCTGAGTTCCACATCAAATTGCAATGTTTTTTCTGTGCAACATTCTATTTTTTTGGAGACATAGTATAAGCCATCTTCCAATTTCTTTTCCAGTATTTCCTTTTGAAAGAGTTATTGTGAAAAATGAATAGAATTACTCTACTAAAATGTTATATTTATTCATTCAGTATAAGGGAATGAAATTAACCCTGCTTGTGTGCTATGTTTTTTCTGTAGATGTTCCATAATTTTTATAATTATTTTTATTTGTAAATTTACATTTGCAAAAATGACAGATCTCATTTCCCAGTTAAATAGGTAACTGACTTTTTATGGAACAGCCAAGAAGTTGGGATGGATTTAAAGCTAATCTGGTGTAAGAGGCTGTTTTTGATATACGTTTTACTATGAAACTCTGAAGATGTTTCAGCTTATAAAAATTGTTTGATACAGTGAAGGGGAGGAGGGTCCAAAGAAATGTTGGATATCAAAATCCTTTGCATGAAGTGCAGATCTCACAAGTATATAGTACTATTAACTGAAAAGCCTTTTTCCAGGATTTCAACTGAACTTGGAAAAAAATGCTTCTTATTTTCTGGTTCATGTAGAAGTCTAAAAATAAAATTAAATGAACAATTGGCCATGAAGCAGCAACTCTTTAATCATAGTTAGATTCAATATCTAAAATGTTGAACATTGTAACTAAGGTCCAAGCTACTAATTAAAGATATGGACAAAATTAAAAATCCTAATTTTTGAGCTAAAAAAACCTAGACAGTGATAACCTAAATTCAGATTATTGAATTTGTATTGTTTGTATTGTATTGTACTGCAATTTGTATTGTTCAGAATTGTGGATCAGTTTTTGGCAATTTAGTTTGTGGCTCTATCTGGATCAATATCAGTTTTTGCTATCTACTCTCTAGCAATTCTCCCCATGTTAAGTTTTGAACAAATAACATATTTTTAAGATAGTGCTTAATTTGACTATGAGATTGCTTTTCTGTTTCTCAAACTTTTTTCTTGTCATCTTATTTCAAATGGTACGTTTTCAAATAATTCCAATATTTATAGTTTGCTTTGGAAACCTTGTGACTGAACAGTGGGGAATAAGCACCTCTCTGAGGAAAATGGGCAGTTAAGTACAAAACATAAAGAAATGGTTTTTAATACATTAAGAAAAACATATATATATATTGCTATATAAGTGTATCTCTATTATCAAATATTTTTATTCCTTTTATTATTAGGTTTTTCATTAAGCGATTAAGTTACTAAGCAGATACAAGCACAATAAAGGTTATTGAAAAGAAACATCTCAAGATAGAACTGAAGATTTAAAACTGGAAGCCAGAGTCATTTCTAACTGATGAGGAGCCCACAGTGATTTTGTTTCCAAAAATCAAAGCACTTAGCAAACATTGACTTAAAGCTTCAATAGTTTTAATCTATAAAATACAACATTTAAAACTTGATGCATGGTGCAATAATTTAGGATTAGCAATCGTACAGTGTGCCTTTTAGATTATTTTATAAAACAACTAAATTGTCTCCTTTTGAAACTAAAGTGAAGCGTTCCAGATTATCACACAAGTGCTCCTCTCCTGCCTCGCAAAAAAAAAAATAAAAAAAAATTGAAGAAAGTTATGTTTAGATAGCATGTCCTGGTCTTGGATCAGCTACTTTCTGAAGCTAAACACTCTGCCTAAGTGCTTGCATGAAGCCAATGTCCTTCTTCTTGCCAAAAAATCAAGCTGTAATTCAGATTGCAGTTTGAAAAAGGAGCACTCTGCCATCTGTTAGAGACTTATTTGAGATGGCATATTTTATTGCCTGTGACTGAAAGAACAACATCCATACCGTAGCATTTTAAAATCCATACAGCCCTGACTGTCCCAAGTCCCCAAAGTAACCTTAGTATATTACGTTTCTCTAACAATATATCGAACACAAAAAGCAAAGATGAATGGGCTTTCAATGTCTAGTAATAAAATCTGATTGGCTCCTTCAGGTGTTCCTGATTTCTGTACGTCTGTTGTAGATTCTTCTTCAGATAATCTTCTCACCATCTTCTTTCCCGGAATTCTCTGCTGGCTAATTTCCATTACTCAGCCAGTATTACTCATGTAAGATCACTGCGAATGTTAAGCAGATCTAAACACTTATCAATTTAAAATCTTTCTGCTCTTCTTTTATAAAAGAGGCTTTTTGAGAAAGCATGTTATGCTTGAATTTTTTGCATGAATTACAAAAACACTTGCCAATCTTTCCTTGATTGTAGCAAAGAGCTGGTTTGTGAAATGGACTTGCTCTTGTTCAGATCTCCTCAACTCACTTTCCATCCACTTTCGTTGATTTTGAATTTGATCTTTAAAATCATTTAAAATACCATTTATCCTAATATTTAAAGAGAAATTCTTTTTAATTTTCATGAAAATGAAACATGCATGATCTCACTACAAAAGCAATTTGAATGATAAGTAAATGGTTTTTAAAAAAACCATTTACTTAAAACTAAGACTTTTAGTTTAGTCTTAATTTTCTTATGACAACCAAACTCATGTGGGTAAAAGCTTCACTCAAATAACTTCCATAAACTTATTCAGATTTCATTTCATGAATCAGATTTATTCCATATATTCTTCAGTTTTGCCACTCTTGGTAGTTAACAATTTTCTCAAGTGGCAATATTGGTGGTTTTAGTTTCAAGGCTATAAATATTTACTTATATGATATTTGATGACATATATTCTCCCAACAAGAGAGATCTTTAAAATGTATTTTGAAAGTGATCAAAGGCTTATGCATTTTTAAGCATTGTAAGTCAGCTTCTGATCACAGCTTTTACAATGGCAAATCTAGATCTTTTGCAAATATAGGAAAGAAGTTGAGTATGAGCATCAATGGGGTGTGTGTTTGTGTGTCCACAATTGGTGAACAGATATATCCAAGACAAGAATGAAGTGAAGAAAAACACTTCTCCAAACACTTCTGAGTTGTCTACTTATCCTGTTTTTTAAAAAAACATGCTGATTTTACAATTAAATATAAATAGATTTTCATCTCGCATCTGAATTAGTATTTCACATCTGACTTAAAAAACAATTCAGAATGCATACAGTTGTAGCATCTGTATCTTATTAAAGCAACTGCATCTTTTCAAGTTTAAGCAGCCGTTTCAGTAGGGCTTTCACTGAAACTATCAATCTTAGAAACAGTTACTTCAATAAGCGTAGATAGGTGCCGCATTTAAGCACTTGTGTTCAAAAGCAATTCTTCAAAAAGAAAACTAAAGCATAGCACAACTATATTTTACACTTCTTTATATGACTTAGGAAAATAAAGAATTGATATAGTTATGTATAGCATAAATGCTCTCCCCACCCGTTTTTATAGTCTTTTTCCTTCTCTAAACCTTCAACAATTTTATTTCTTATTTATTTTATGTATTTATAAAGCAAATTTAGAAACTGCCCAATTCACTCACAGAATGACTGCTTACAAAAACAAACTGACATTGATTTTCTGTCTTCTTTCTACTTATTCAGTTGCATGATAGTTCTTTTGCATTAAATAAGAAAAGTTTTGTTGTTACAGCTATCAGTAAAAGTAAATGAAAGCACTCTGCAGTTTCAGTTAAAGCCCTGAATTAGCTTTGCAAAAAAGATTTATGTGATTTCATAAACATTTATCCTTGTTGGCCTGTCAGGATTTTTAAAGGCCAGTAAATTAATTTGGTGCTGTTCCCTCCTGCCAATACCATTGTACCATAACTTCTCACCAAGCACATTAACATAATTGAAAAGCTTTGTTCCCTTACTTGAAGTCCAAGAGCTGCACTTCATGGTGTTGATCACCCTGTATTGTCTTTAAATTTGAAGTTTGCTCTGAGTTTGAAGTCTCTATCTTGCCTAAAAGATGCATTACCTAATAGGAACAACAACAACAACAACAAAACATTATGAGCTAAAATCCCAGCATTTACATTAAATACACATTATGACTGCAGTGACTAAGGGAAAAGTCAGAATTTCAGATAGAGTCATTCTTATAAGCTTTTCTCAGAATTAATTTCGCTACATAATAAAAGATTCCCATCTATTCCAAAATAATTATTAATGTCCACTGTTTGTTGTATTTTTTATAGACTCTTTGTACAGAAATGATCAGATTATACCCTGTTTCCCCCAAAATAAGACATCCCATGATGAAAAGCCCAATCGGGCTTTTGAGTGCATGGTAATAAGGCCAAGTGCTTATTTCAGGGTTCAAAAAAATATAAAACAGGGTCTTATTTTCAGGGAAACACGATACATAGGTTGCTAGAGAGAAAGTGAAGATGAGACCCTTTTAGCTAATATTCTACATTTTCTGGAAGAGCTATGCTATGTGACAGAGGTGGTATTCAGAACTGGCAGGTTCTGACTAGTTCTGGAGAACCGGTGGCAGAAATTTTGAGTAGTTCAGAGAACCGGTAAATACCATCTCTGACTGGCCCTGCCCCCATCTATTCTCTGCCTCTCAAGTTCCAGCTGATCAGGAGGAAATGGGGATTTTGCAATAACCTTCTCCTGGAGCGGGGAGGGAACAGAGATTTTACAGTCTCCTTCCCCTGCAACATCCACCAAGCCCACCAAGCCATGCCATGCCCACCAAGCCACACCCACAGAACCAGTATTAAAAGAATTTGAATCCCACCACTGCTATATGCTAATCCATTTGGAATAGTCAACAAGTATAAATCTTTTTCCTGAGGAGGTTTAAATTGCCCTACTTCTGTCAAATTTTTGCATGAAAGGCTTACCTTTGTTTTTACATAGTGACTGCTTTGGATAACAATCATTCACAATTATGACAGTGATGAAAAAGTAATTTTGCAACCAATCCTTAGAGGGTCTTTTAAGCATAAGAAAGCTGAAGTAGGATTGTAAACACAGTCTTGGTTTCTCTTGATGACTGTTTTACTTAACAACCAAGTTTCCAATTCCAATTGTGGCTGCTAAATGAGTACTACTTGTACCAGTAACTCATGTTATATGTTTATGCAAGCATTTGTTCTGTTTTTCATTAGTTGAAGAAGAGGCTTTCTTTCTAAAAAGTATGGGCAAGTTCAAAAGAGCTTCTTTTACATTTTCTACATAAAACACATCTGTTTACCTTTTGTCAACAAGTATGATCCTTTGGTACAGGAAAAATACAAAATTTGGGAAATTCATATATTGTTAATAGTGATAAGGACACCAAATAAAGGGGAACAAAGCCCATACTCTAATAGAGAACTGGAGAACTTTTGGTCTGTGGGTTGGTTATGGAAGCCCCTGCAAAAGTCCCACCGAAGACTTTGGCCTTCCTCAAAGCCTTCATTTTCCTCATCAAGAAGAGCTCAATGCACACATAAGGTCAGATAATTTTGAAGCTTATAGCTGGCCTACCTAGGTTGACTATTCGTGTCAAGAATAGTGGTAGACATTGACAGCTGCCCAGGAATCAAATTAACAAAATGAAAAATAATCTTGGTCTTAATTAGGAATACAGAAAAGGTAACGATGTGAAAAAGTACTTAAGAACCATTCTTAGTATGATCAGCCAGAAGTATATACTTCACAAGGTTTTTAACAGCAAGCACCAGGTATGATTGATTAGTTTGAGAGTATAACCTCAGAAAAATTTTAAGTGTATCAATATTCTATTTAATATCCAATATTAAATTTACTCTGAACATTATATGGTACAGAATGTTGGTATATTACCTAGTTTTTATTGCTAAAATATATTATTCACTTTCAAAAATTTCCTGAAAATATAAAGATCAGATCAGATCATTTTTTCATATTCGGCAGCAATACAGGCTAACTTGAACAATTCTGGAAAATGATTCACACCAATATGAGACAAACCAATATGAAACATATTCCTATTTCAACCTACAATACTACTATCATATTTCACTAAACCACATATCTCCTCAGAGTATATAGAACTGGCCTATAAGCAATAATTGCTGAAAGGATATTATCTGCTTCTTACTGAAAAGGTTGTCAAATCCCATTAATGGAAGAATAGCTAACCAAGCATAGGAATATGTCTCAATGTCAATAATAATTTCCTATCTTTAAAGCAAACTGGGAACTATTCTTAGATTATAATCTAAAACATGAATTTGTATCACGTACAAAATGTGGATTTATCTATGTATAGAATCTAAATTTTTATAAGGTACAGAATTCACAATAGCTATTTTGTAATATGAACTGAATTTAATAGTGTGCTGTTTAATTTGAATATTTATATTGGATTGACCATAGTCTTTGTTACTCATTTTTAAATTCTTAGTCCATTAATGTGATTACTCACATCTAATTATATTTTAGAAAACTAAATGACAATTTAAAATTCATCTTTACATATTTTTGAAGTGTTTAAATACAAAAAATAATAATAATCCAAATGCATTTTTACTTCAGTAAGTCTTCTTCAACAAGAACAGATCTAAGAACATAACTCTATCCAGCATTTAACTCTAAAAAAAATAAATACAAAACTTTCTTGGAATCTTAACTTTAAATGTCTGATGTGTGGGGTCTGGTTGAAAATACCAGAGAGCAAAACAAAACAAAAAAAAAACAATAAAAAAAAACCCTATTCACAAGCAATTTTGCTCAAAATCTGAATACTTACATTAAAAAAAAGTCTCAGTAATAAAGCTCAAATACAGGTTAAAATTAGAATATAGGTTTTTTCCATTTCACTGAACCATAGAGCTGAAAGGTATCTTGGAGGTCTTATGTTCAACCCTCTGCCCAAGGCAAAGTCCTTATACCATTCTAGACAAATGGTTATCCATTTCAATCTTTTCTTGAAAAGATCCAGCAATGGAGCACCCATAACTCAAGCTATTCCACTGATTCTCACTGTCAGGAAATTCATCCTTATTTCCAGGCTGGATCTTCCTCTGATGAGCTTCCACTAATTGCTTCTTGTCCTGCCCTTGGGTTCTATGGATAATAAATTGACCTTTCTGTGACCATCCTTCAAGTATTGGAAAACTGATATCAGGTCTCCCCTAAACCTTATCTTCGTTAGTCTAAAATACCTAATTCCCTTAATCATTGGTTTAGTCTCCAGATCCCTTATCATCTTTGTTACACTTCTCTGCACTCTTTTTAGGGCTTCAGCATCTTTTTTATATTGTGGTGACTAGAACTCAATTCCAAATATGGCCTCATCAGTGCAGTATAGAGCAGTACTATCACTTCCTGTGTTTTTGCTGCTATTCCTCTGTTGATCCAATTCAGGATTGTGATGGCTTTTGGGGGCAACTGCAGCACGCTGCTAACTCATACTTAAGTGGTTAGTCACTTGAATAGCTAGATCCCGCTCACAGGCACTATATTTGAGACAGGTACTGCCTACCCTATACCTATGTAGCCTAAATGCAGGACTTTACTTTTCTCACCACTGAATTTCATCTTGTTGGATAGGGCCCAATGCTCAAGTCTGTCAAAATCTTCTGACAAGATCCTTGACTCTATATTACAAAATATTAGCATTTCCCCCCAGCATAGTGTCGTCCTCAAATTTAATGAGCACCATTTCAATCCCCTCATCTAATTCATCTATGGAAGATGCTAAAGAGCACTGGGTCCAAAAGAGAATCTTGAAGCATTCCACTGCATACTTCCCTCCATGTAGATGTAGTTGCATTGAGGAACACATGCTGAGTGCAGTTGGCCAGGCAACTGAAATCCATCTAGTGGTAGATGAGGTAGTCTATCCCACCTTCTTCTGTCTTACCAAGAAGTAGGCCGTGGTCTACTTTATCAAACACCTTGCTGATGTCTAAGTATACTATATTCATAGCATTTCCTTAGTCCACTAATATAGCTACTCGACCAAAGAAGACAATCAAGTTTGTTTGGCATGACCTGTTTTTAAGAAACGTTTAGAACAATAATGCTTGGGAATCTCAGGATCTTTTCTGCGTTACAAAAAAACCCTGCATCTTTCTATGTTTTACAAGTGTATTAATAAACTGACACTAGTCAAAAATAATGTTACAAATGGTAAGTATTGTGATGATGCAGCATCATTTCTCAATCTCCATATTTCAGCACTGTACCTTGTTAATTGTACAATTGGCTTCTGTAATTATTCTAAATCTTTATTCCATCATAATGCTGCTGTATATTCTTCACCTTCTGCATGAAAAAAAAACCCCATCTGTTTTTCCTCTTCCATTAACATGAGTCAGCAATTTTAAATCAGATGGAGAAGTTGAATGATTTGTAACATACAGTACAGATCAGAGCCACTCACCTTCATCTCAATATTATTCATATAATTGTCCAAGGAAGACTGAACAGCATGAATTTCTTTCTCAAGTTTTGAAATCTCATGCCTGCTGATATTGATATCTCCAGAGAGTTTGGCAATGCTAGCATCGCATCTAGAAAGTTGATAACAAAGAAGAGGGTAGTTTCTGTATTTCCTCCATACCATAAATTTCCTCTTCTGTAATCATTCAGAAGTGTATCTCCAACAAGAATTTTCTTCCCTAAGGAAGGATTATGTATTTTATACCTTTACTCGTTTCTGATTCTTGAAATCTTTAGTTTCAGATATCTGACTACTCACTTCTGCTGGCTGCTAAACTCTGCTATAAAATTTAAGTTAGTTGCACTACATTACAGTAGTTGTTTCCCCTTTTAATTTATCCGAATGCTAAGTACATGTGCTCCTCATTTTCCAGGATATTTTGTGACATCATAAAGAAAGATGTAACTCCCCCCCCCCCTTTCCTTATTCCACTTCTATGGACTTTTCCCAAAAATCTCCAAAGATTAATGTATTACTGTGCATAGTAAAGGTTCATAGTCCTTACACTTTTCATTCTTCTTCTACGTTCTTTTATATCTCTGAGGCAAAACCAACAAACCCTTGTAGCATGTTGAGGAACTATCGGCATGAACTTTTATGAATCAGAGTTCATTTTATCAGATATATGAATAGTAGCTCATTAAATTTAAATATATGTAGGTTGATTGATTATGTAACACTAAGTTGTTTTCAATTCCTAACGACCACATAGATCTCTTTTTTCATGTAAATCTATCCCTGTCCTATTCTTTTTTAAAAATAATTTTTATTATTATTTTTTAAATAATTTTTATTAAAAAATTATTTCCTATTCTTTCATGTCTCCCAGTGGTGTACTCATTGCCTCTATAACTGAGTCCATTCACCTTGCTGCTGGTCTTCCTCTTCTCTTATTTTTTTCTCCCTTTCTCTCCTTTTCGCTATCTTTTTCAGCATTAAAGCTTTTTCTAGAAAGCCTGGTCTTTGCATCAGGTGTCCAAAGTAGGATAATTTTGAGCCTGGTCATTTGTCCCTTGAGTAAGAAATCTGGGTTGATTTGTTCAAAGATCCATAGGTTTGATTTCTTGGCTGACCACAATATTTTGTCTTCTCCAGTACCAATGTTAAAAACACCAATACTCTTTTTATCCTATAGCAGTATTTCTCAACCTTAGTGGCTTGAAGATGGGTGGACTTCAACTCCCAGAATCCCCCGGCCAGTGCTGCTGGCTGAGGGATTCTGGGAGTTGAAGTCCACCCATCTTCAAGCTACCAAGGTTGAGAAACACTGTCCTACAGAGTCCAACTTTCACTTCCACTGTGTGTCACAGACAATACCTTGGTTTGTACAATTCTTAGGTATTATACAGATCATACTGCTTGAATATCTTCATGTCTGCTCTACCCACACACACACCAGATTTTTTAAAAAAGAAGTTGGAACATCTATTCTGCCAATTTAAGATGACATATCATTCCGTACATCTGGCAAGTAGATTTTGGTTCACAAAAACTTCTAACATCAAAAACATTCCTTCAGATTCACCCGACTTTTTCATTGATGCGACAAACTACTATGTGAAATCCCCAGAGTATTTTCTCAATACATTATTTCATAGAAGAATTTTAACGATGCCGTTGAAGTGATGTCCCGGTGTCTGGAAGCTGTGCGGGTCTGGATGGGGAGAAACAGGCTCCGACTAAACCCCTCCAAGACTGAGTGGCTGTGGCTGCCGGCGTCCCGATATAGCCAGCTGACGCCATCACTGACTATTGGGGGCGAGACATTGGCCCCCACGGAGAGGGCTCGCAACTTGGGCGTCCTCCTGGACGCACGGCTGTCTTTAGAAGAACACATGACGGCCGTGGCCAGGGGGGCTTTTTATCAGGTTCGCCTGATACGCCAGTTGCGTCCCTTTCTAGATCGGGACTCCCTACGCACAGTCACCCATGCTCTCGTGACTTCCCGCCTGGACTACTGCAACGCTCTCTACATGGGGCTCCCCTTGGGGTGCACCCGGAGGCTCCAACTGGTCCAGAATGCGGCCGCACAGGGAATTATGGGAGCGACGGGGCGCTCCCACGTGACACCTCTCCTGCGCGAGCTGCACTGGCTCCCGGTGGTCTTCCGGGTGCGCTTCAAAGTGTTGGTGACCACCTTTAAAGCGCTCCATGGCTTAGGACCTGGGTACTTGCGGGACCGCCTTCTGCCGCCAATAGCCTCCCACCAGCCAGTACGCTCGCACAGAGAGGGCCTCCTCCGGGTGCCGTCGGCCAGACAGTGTCGGCTGGCGACCCCCAGGGGGAGAGCCTTCTCTGTGGCAGCACCCGCCCTCTGGAATGGCCTACCCCCGGAGATACGCAGGATTCCAGATCTCCGGACCTTTCGTCGGGCCCTTAAAACCCATTTGTTCCATCTAGCTGGGCTAGCTTGATCCCATCCTCCGTTTTTAAATTTGACATTGATTTTAAATTGGGTTGTTTTAATTCTCGGCCGAATAATATTTAATAATTTTTAATTGTTTTTAACTTTTGTATACCATGTTTTATTCTGGCTGTTCACCGCCCTGAGTCCGCAAGGAGAAGGGCGGTTTCTAAATTGAAATAATAAATAATAAATAAATAAATAAATTTTCCTCTTTTTTGGGTGCCTTGCAACATGGCATTCTTTCTTCTAGAATGGCCTTGCTGCACATTATGTGTTTGTATGTGCATTCATATGCATGTATGTGCATGTGTACATACACATTCATTTCATTTTATTTCATTTAGAGATCACCCAACACCAGAATGACCCTGGACACCTTTCACTTTATAAGGATAGAAAAAAAAATAAAAGAAAAAAATCTCTTTGATTTATTTTACTGGTGATTTTTTTTATTCTTGGAAACTAGGCCAGCTCAGTCTTTCTTTAGGTGAACACTGTAAGCAAGTGATATGCAAAAAGTGCTTACATAGTTGTATAAATCATTTCAATGTCCTCTAGCTTAGCCCAAGAATAATTATTCATACTTGGTTTCATTAAAATATAGGTTGTATAAATACAAGTACTGGTGTTACTATGACAGGAGTTTGTGCTGATCTTAGAGATTTGTGTTCCAGCTCTTGGTTCCTCAAAAACAAAGCAAACTAATAAATATCAGAAACTGTCATTGGCTTAACTTCAAACCATGAAATTATATATAAACATATAAATCATTGGATGTTCTAACAATCATATAGAAAATTCTATTATTTTCATTGTCAAACTGCTTCATTCAAGATTGTTCATAGGAATAGTTTAAAAAAAAACAAATTCAAAATGGGGGTCACTTCAGTACAACCAAACTTCTGCCTGTTTTTTTATGCCGTCACAGTCTGCAAACAATACTGACTATGTTACGTATATTTAATTCTAACAGTGGGCTTCTAAGTCCACTGATTTGATTTATATGCCAGCTTTTATAGTAATTTTACTTACAGGTAGAACATGCTTAATGATCACAATTGGCATTAGCAACTTGGTAATAAACAATCACATGTCCATGATGGCCTTACAAACTTCAAACATTTCCTTCAATCATTAAGCGAAGTGATGCAGTCGCTATGTGAAAAATCAACCTATTTCCAAAGCACCTGAAGGCAGGACAAGAAGCAATGGATGGAAACTAATCAAGGAGAGAAGCAACCTAGAACTAAGGAGAAATTTCCTGACAGTTAGAACAATTAATTAGTGGAACAACTTGTCTCCAGAAGTTGTGGGTGCTCCAACACTGGAAGTTTTAAAGAAGAGATTGGACAACCATTTGTCTAAAATGGTATAGGGTTTCCTGATAGAGCAGGGGGTTGGACTAGAAGAAATCCAAGATCCCTTCAAACTCTCAGAATAAACTCTGTTATTCTGTTACCATTTTGCTTCCACTTTCTGTATTAACTCTGCTGTTGAAAGCCAGTTGCAAAGCACATGAACGGTGATCACATAACTACAGGACACAGCAGTACTGTAGTCATAAATGTGAGAATTGGTTGCAAAGTTACTTTTTTAGTACCATTGCAACTCCAAATGGTTGCTGCACAAGGCAGCTGGTAAGCGAAGACTACATGTACATTAGTGGCTGCAGAGATAGCCATACAATATTTCTAATTTCTTTCAAAGGTAAAAGTAAGAGAAAAAACATTGTTCAAAGTTAAGGACAAAATTATTTTTTGTTTGAATTCTCTGTCTCAACTTTAGGTGCAATATTATGTTCAAGCAAATCCTAAATAAAACATTATTTTTGTTATGTCCTTATAAGGACACCCGCCGGGGATTGGCTAAATCCACCAGCCGGAAATTCAAACCTCTGTCTATGGGCGGTGCGACTGCCGGAGCGCTTAAAAGGAGAGCTCTGGCAGCACAGCGCCAGTCTAGTTCTAGCCTAATAAAAAGTGCTGAATGGACCTGAGCTGGTCGCGTCTTCTTTTCCTGCGCCTGATCTAACAATTTTCTCCTCAAAACTGTAATGTGCAGGAAGGAGAAGCATATGGGCTTGTGCTCACTAAGATTAAAACACGGTTTATCAAACTGTGAGAAGGTAGTTCCCACCAACTCACCTGGCCACTCTTCCACGCAGGTCCCCAACCCCCTGTAGCTGTTTATGGTCCAGACTTTGCACAGCAAAATTAGTTCCTGATGTTACTTCGTCTCTGGCTTTTATTTGTCTGTCCAGCTCCTGGAATTTTATAAGCATTGTAAATGGCAAGTTATATAACATCAGCTGAGAAGGGAAATAACTTATAGTAAAACAGCTGGGGCACTTAATTTTGGAACCTGAAAGGCACTCTTAGCAATTTGCTCTGGTAACAATTCAGAATTACATTGCAAAATAGATTGCTGGTATTTGTTCCATTGTTTTACAAAAATAAGCTTAGTAGTACCTTTGGAACTTCTTAAAATGTACAAAAGTAGTATTTGCATACATATATATACAGTAAAATCTCAATTTTACAGATGATAAGGAAGAAAGGATTATTCCTTAAGCCTAAATATCCTAAACTGTGCAACTCCTTTATGCATGGACTTTTTGCTTGCATAACATGATTTTCTTCCTGTTTCCATTCAACCATATCCAATTCTCAGAGATTTCAAGAACAAGTCTCTGCAGTTTTCTTGGCAAGGGTTTCCTCTTCACAATTGGTATGCCATTGCTGGTGGGACTAGAACTCACAATTGCCTGGTTGTCTAACCCTAACCACAACACCAAACTGGCTCTCAAGGTATTATATATTGATAAAATGGCAAATGGATATTTTTCATTGCACATGAAATTTGTTAAACTAAGATCAAATAAACAGAGCACATATATTGCTTTCAATATTCATTTTCAATATAAAAATGTTAAGAATGTAAAAAAGGGGGAAATATCTAAAGATCATGCAAAAACATTTTAAAATGACAGATAGGTTAATAAACCACATAATGGGATTAGAATGACGGTTTTTAGCCTGGTGCCTTAACTATAGTACTAAGCAAACTTGCTGGGGTGTTATGCTATATTAAAATAAGCAAAACATGAATGGTTAAAGCAGTGTGCCACATAGAATGGCTCATGTACTCTTCCTCCTTTTTTGTATCTATGAGGACAAAACCCATCTACTTCTCACGTTAATGAACTACAGTACATAAGTATTTGAACTGAAATAAATGTATTTTAATTAACAAACAACTAAAAATTTAAAATCATGGCTCAAGTCCTGCCGTGTTCTTTAAAACTTTAATTTGAAAGAAATCAAAGTTAGGAGCTGTGAATTGTTTAAAAGTAAAGAGAGGTGTCTGATCTCTGTTGCCAGGAAAAAATGGAAATTTTTTTTTAGTAAAGTGGTCATAGTTTAATTTAGTTAAGCTGGTCATAGCTTATGCAATTAAAATGAATTCAATATACATGCAATGACCCACTAAGGATAAGTCCACACATTGTGCTGTTTGGATTGTACGGTTTTAGTATAGTACAATGAGCTGATCCAGCTATTGTGTTAGTAAAACACATTTTATTGCATGATTGGGATCCAGACAATATAATATTCTAATCTCACCCGGAGATTTAATTTAAAACTACAGTACCACAAATGACCATTATTTAATAGAGCGGATGTATGCAGAAATCAAGACCTCCCTAAAAGTCATTGCCTATGGCCAGATTGAGGAAACTATCTGATTTTGTCCAAGGACAATATTCTGTTATTGACATTATCACTCCTGGACCATATCAGTGGCTACAAACTGCCCACAATGCAATTGTACAAAGAAAGAAAACATCATTGCCATGTTTTCTCTAATTTATTTCAAGTGTTTATTTATTATTTCATGAATATAATTGAAGTTACTAGTATTAGATATTGTTTTTAAAAGTTTTTAATTTTCTCCCATAATCCTTAAATATTCTAATGCAAAAAATATGCCTGTTCGACTAATGGTATTTTTATTTCTATATGTGAAATTTTGATTGATTTGTCTTGCTGTTTTCTCAGTAGATAAATTCATTATGACTTTTAAGGCATTTTCAAACATGCTGTGTGGTATTAATGGAGCCATTAGAAAAATGGTTAGATGTTGTTAATTTATCTTTTTTCTGATGACCTCTTCTATAAGGACCCAAATTATTCATGATTATTATGGCAGACATGCAAGAGAAGTCAATTAAAATTAGTTCACTGTCTGAAAATATTTCATTATATTTTTCCCCAAAAGCCTTAGCGTGTATGTTTTGTCTGGGGATCTCTTCATCTATGGCCATTAACCAAGCCATTTGTGCCAACACAATAATTTCAGTAGGCCAATATGTCCCTTCATCTAGTTCCATGCCCCAAGATGAAAAAGTGGGACCGGATAGCAAACCAGGATCTTAGGGCAACTCTGTAGAATACCAATATGGAGGATGGTTGAGAAAACAAACATGACAGTTTAGGTCCTTCTAAAACTATCCATGAAAAGAAACTGCACTTTCATTTCATCTGTCCTGTCTTGATGCATTTGAAAAAAAAATGCATGTGGGAGAAGAGATGGGAAAGCATTTAAAATATCCAGTAAACATGTTACTCGGTATATTAAACATTATATTAGGCATGTTATGCAGCATACGAGGCAGTATAATATTCAGTGAAAATGTTAGGCAGTACAATTAAAATGTCATCTAGAAACTATTTTATCCTACATTATGAGGTGAGAGAATTCTGGACTTCTAAAATTTGAAACTGTAGTGGATGTGTAAGTGTGTGTATGTACAAGAATGGGGGGTGGGGATTGTGAGTTTGAGGACGTTTATTGCTATGTTTCAGCTATACCAGGATTCTTGACATGAGTCATGAAATTAGGATTCTTAAACATTGCTAGAAGGCTACAGTAAAAATGCTGGGGAGGTTTAATCATCTAATGAAGACTTGAAAGAGTTTACAACTACAAATTGTCTCTGCATTCCAATGAATGAAAGGCAAGCAAAATTGAATCAAATGTTATCTGAAAAAAACCCCACCTTTAAGCTAAATTGACAAACACAAAACTTTTCCAAATGCTATATCTATGTATAGAAAAGTTTAGGAACAAACTATGCAATTAGTTTATCTGTTTAATCCAGATTGCCCTAATTTTAGGGAATTGGGTAGAGATCCATCTATGCCAAATGCCTCTATCATTTGAAGATTTCCTCCATTTAAATGGTGTGATCCTTAAATACCTTGCAGATAGAAAATAGGCAAGTGTTTCTACCTTCCTGGGAAGAAAAAAAGCTTCTAGGAATATGTAATATGAATTTGACCTCTTTGAAGCTGAACATTGCATAACTTCTGAATATTTAATAAATTGCTAGTAACTGTCGATACCTCTATGTCATGGCTCAGCTTTTTAACAACACTTGTGATTGTCCGAATGTGATTTTCCAATAGCTGATGAGCTGCTGCCTCCCCTTGCTGAAAGTTGTTATTTCCCTGAAGGTATGAAACAATGCCATCTTTGATCCGAAATGCCTGATCCAGAAGCACAGCAGTGGTACGCTCCTGATTAGATAGCCGATCTTCCAGGGAATTCACTCTGATTCCAGACACATTAGGAATTGCTGGTAGAAATGGCTGGCTTGGAGTTCTGTCCAAAGGAACCATGGGAGAAGTAGAATGAAAATTAGAATTTCCACCCCATATCACCCCAATGATGCCCTTGACATGATGTCCCAATGCCTGGAGACTGTGCGAATCTGGATGGGGAGAAACAGGCTCAGACTCAACCTCTCCAAGACTGAGTGGCTATGGTCCCTGGCGCCCCAGTATAGCCAGCTGGCTCCATCGCTGGCTATTGGGGGTGAGATCCTGGCCCCCTCAGAGAGGGCTCGCAACTTGGGTGTCCTCCTGGATACATGGTTGTCTTTAGAAGACCATATGACAGCTGTGGCCAGGGGGGCCTTCTATCAGGTTCGCCTGATCTACCAGTTGCGTCACTCATGCCGTCACTTCCCGTCTGGACTACTGTAATGCTCTCTACATGGGACTCCCCTTGAAGAGCACTCGGAGGCTCCAACTGGTCCAGAATGCGGCCACGTGGGTGATTATGGGGGCAACACATTGCACCCACGTAACACCTCTCCTGCGTGAACTGCACTGGCTTCCGGTGGTCTTCCGGGTGCGATTCAAGGTTTTGGTTACCACCTTTAAAGTGCTCCATGGTTTAGGACCTGGATATTTACAAGACTGCCTGCTGCCACCGATAGCCTTCCATCGGCTGGTATGCTCCCACAGAGAGGGCCTCCTCAGGGTGCCATCAGCCAAATTATGTCAACTGGCGACCCCCAGGGGGAGAGCCTTCTCTGTGGGGGCCCCTGCCCTTTGGAACGAATTGCCCCCAGAAATACATAGTATCCCCGACCTTCGTGCCTTTCGCCAGGCCCTGTAGGCCCTATTATTTCAGCAACCTGGTCTGACCGTGTGATAAAATTTAATGGGTTTTTTAATCTCAGGGTTTTTAATATTTGGCCAAACAATTGAATTAGTTTTAAATTATTTTAACTTTTGTATCAATGTTTTTTATTATTGGCTGTACACTGCCCTGAGTCCCTTGGGAGAAGGGCGGTATAAAAATTCAATAAATAAATAAATAAATAGTAAATCCTTTATTACTGCATCCAGCTACAGCAACAAGATAAAAATAATGAAGTACCTTTAGGTGGCAATTTCTGCCTATATAGTTCATGTGGCATATGAGTAATGAATGACTCAATATCTGAAAAGCTTTTAGATTAGAAGAGGAGGAGAAGAAAAAGAAGAGTTTAACTTTGGAAGAATGACAGATGTTGTGTTGTTAAAAAGTAAACACAAGAGTTGTTTTTCCTATTTATTTATTTTTATTTATGGTCCAAGACCAAGTCATAGAATTTTAAAATATAATGTAAAACTATAAAAAAATATTTTAGTAGTAATAATTTAAAATGTGAAAATAACTTTCTATTCAGCTTCAGCAGAATTCTGGTGCCAGGTTCCAAGATTAAGGGACATACATATATCCAACCATCGGAGCATGGGTAGGATGCTGGCTTGACAAGCTGCAAGCTCATATTTGAGACCCAACTGCTGCCATGGGGCAGGGTGAGCTCCCATTCTTCACTCCAACTCCAGTTCCTGCTGGGGACATGAAAGGGGCCCTAAATAGGTGTCCTCAGGCAACAGTGATGTCTCTGGCTAATCCTTTCAATCTGGAAGTGTTCCCTCCAACACAAGTACAATCATATTTCCAGTCACCTGAATTCTTTCATGTACATCTTATATAAAAATTTCAATTTATACAATAATGTCTGTATTACTATTTGCCTTGTCTTCTAGAATTGGACCTAAAAATCCAAAAAAGAATTGGTAAATTATTGCATTATGATTAGAATAGCTAGCAAAATTTTTACTTGAACCATAATAGCTGGCAATATATTCACTGGAAAGAATGTAGAACTAATGTTCCATTTTGCCTCTGGCAGAATACATATCTATCTTTGTTTTGCTCTGACATTGAAACCTTAATTCTTCACTCCCAGTATACTTTTCTTCATAAAGTATGTTCACATTTTGGAAGCATTTGTGCAGTTGCCTACTCATCAATAATGTTTATGCAGTTGCACACAAAATGTGTTTCTTTGGGAAGCTATGGAAATGTTTTCAAATCACCTGAGATTCCTTTGATTAGTTTAAGACAACCTGATTCTTAGTGCAGTCCATTAGGATTTTCTATTTTATTTTTAATAATTGATATAGCTTCTTTAAGATTCATGTTCTAATTCCTGAACTTTATTTTACAGCAACTTTATGAGGTTAGTAAGTTACCATTTAAAATGCTGAGATCATAAATGGTCAATTAATTTATAACTTTCAGCTTAGACCTCATAGATTCATATTGATCAAGGCAACTGTCCTATAATCCCTTTACACTTAAATTGCTCAAAAACTGCTATATACCTATTTTGTTGGCACAGAATAAAAGACATTTTAAATTGTTTTTTTCCCATTGTTTCAGAATTTGAACCAAAACTCTTTAAAAATTTTGCCATATTTTTCAGCATCATTAAAATAAAAATAGCAACAACTCTATGAAAACTGAGTACAGGTAGTCCATGACATACAATCATTTCTTTAGTGAGCGTTTGAAGTTATAACAGCACTGAAAAAGTTATTTATGACCACTTTTCACACTCACAACATTCTATGGTCATGTGATCAAAACTCCGATGCTTGGCAACTGACATGCATTTATGATGGTTGCACTGAACTTTCTGACAAACAAGGTCACAAGTGGGAGTGAATACCTCACTACACTTCAGATGCTTCTGGATTGAAAGGATTAGCCACCTACAAGCTGCTGCCCAAATGTGTTAACCAGACACAGAGAGGCTCCTTACAGCTTCCTTAGGTTGACAGAAGACTTCAAAGAATTTAAAAGTCAAGAGTAGACCTATGGAAAAGTACAAGAAACAACATTGGACAGAACTAACGGAGGACCTGGCTTTGATGAAAGCTGGGAAGTATAGAAATCATTGCATAGACTGTGCATGGGTACCACAAGATTTAGAGATATTCTGAAAAATGGGGCTATTTGGTGGCTTTTCCCCTTTGCGATTATGGTGACATGCAGACAAGGACACATATGTATACCTGTCCTTTGTATCCTTATCAGTGCCCATTTGAAGACCTCATGGCCATGCAACAGAACACAATTAATGTTGTTGGTTTCTCTTTAACTTGTATTAAAACTTGTATTTTTTGTTTTAAATTTTATGTCATATAGTGCACCTTATTTTAATTGACAATATTGAACAAACACTTATAATAAAATAAGTGCACTTATTTTAACTGACAATATTAAACAAACAAAGTCATTGGAGAACCCAGATTCACTTAACCCGGGTTTTTAACTTAACAGCTGCAGTGATTCCCTTAACAATTGTGACAAGAAAGATTGTGAAATGGGCCAAAATTCACTTAACTGTCTTGCTTAGCAACTTAAATTTCTGGCTCAATTGTGGTTGTAAGTTGAGGGCTACCTATATGTACAGCATTTGTTTGAATACTGAGATTGAATCTGTTTCACATATCCTGTTATCCCTCTTGATCAGAGCCAATACACCCAATCTTGAGTCTGATAAACACTTATGATGGAGAGGTTGAGGTGTTCTTATTAAATAACCAACACCCAAGTTTTCAAAGGCAGTAGCAAAATTTTAATTTATATACTTATCTTATAGAAACTATTTGGGGCCTTCAATGAAATGTTAATTTCTAGGGTTTCTTCCTTTTATATGTATGTACTATATATAGTTATTTATGCATGTACTAATGCTTTATCTCTTTCATACATATAAAATCTATACTCTCACAAATTTCATATATTAATCAGTTCATACCATTTTTGTTCAGCTCCATTGCATTCTTCTCCTTTCTCTTGATTTCAGACACCCACAACATAAACATTTGTTTTTTATGAAGTTATTAATTATTTCATGTTCCATGTACTCATCTTACATTCCAAGTTACAATATTGTTGTCATTTCAGTTATTATGAAATGGGCCTTCAAATATTCACTTTGGTCAATCAAACTTTCACAAAATGCTTTTTCAGAAATGAGAGAATTAGACAGCTTTAGTGTATATATATATATAATAAAACCATATATAATATTCCCCACTCATAGTAAAGAAAATACTGAGCTGTTCTGACCCAAGCACATTCACATTATTTTACACAAGCTAAGATTTAAAATCTAAATATTATTTTGCAAACCAATTTAGGAAATAGCCTTTAAAACACATTCCTCTAATAGCTTAGGAGAATAGCAATGAAAGCACAAAAAAACCACAAAGCACTCAGTGGAGGAAGTAACAGTTGGTAGAAAACGGTAATGAGGAAAAAGTAATAATCAGTGGGGAATAGCATTTAAAACATTACTAAAATAATAGCAGTGAATAATCCTTGTGTGAAATGGAACACCATATTCACTACAGTTTTTAAGAAAAAGGAGGTCACTATATAATCTTTTCTTTGTGGGATCTGGATAAACAGTGGCGAGGAGGGAAAAGTGTGGAAAAAGTATTTACGTCAGGAGTTCAGAAGACGACAATGGAAAAATACATAGACTCATATTACATTGTAACATACATATAGATTGGGAGAACAGAAAGGATAAGGATAAGAATTGGTAGTAGACAGAACCTCTAGATGTTCATGAAAGGCTATCTGAGGGACCATCTCTTGCCAGTCACATCTACCCAACCCACCAGAGTTGGGAGGCAAGAAATGTTGCGGGTCCCATCCCCTAGGGAGATACATCTGGTGGGACCCAGAAGAAGGGCCTTCTCTGTGGTGGCTCCCTCTCTTTGGAACATCATTCCCCCAGAAATTAGAATGGCCCCCACTCTAATACTCTTTCGGAAGGCACTGAAGACCTGGTTCTGCCTGGGGGCCTGGGGAATGCAGAGTGGGATGGAGCACATTAAATGGCTCGTGTAATGTGTTGTTGCCTGGGTGGGGGGGTATTTATTATATGATTTATTATATGATTCTCTCTTTTATTACTTTGATTGTTTTTTATATGAAGTTTTTATATTTTTGTAAGGCACCTTGAGTAGCCATGTGCTAATAGGTGGCAATATAAATTTCCAAAATAAATAAAAGAGCATAACGGAAGGCATCAATTATTCTTGGCTTTGTCATTTCAACGTGACTATTGGCATCCTAAATTTATGATTCACCTGGAGCTGGGATTCAGATTAATTCAAAGGATGGACATTGCTATTCAATTCCTTTCTCTGAAATCCATCTCAGTTGACCAGGAACTGTGTGGCTGTAAGATCATGGGAGGAAATGAACTGGAAGGGAGTTGTTCTCTTCCAGCAGTCTCTTTGGGTGTAAGTGCAAGTTCAACTCAATGAAGAACGTTAACAGGCCTTTGAACACTTCATAGTCTCAATAGCCGGGCTCATGTCCAATACACTAAGGACCTCTGGTGCAAAGAGGTTTCTTTCTGAAAAAAGGAAAAGCTTGCAAAGTGTTAGGCACTTAGATAACATAGATCTGGACTCTTAATTACACAGCTTCCCCTAAGTGGCTCCAGCTGTTGATAGAGATAAGCACTCAAAATGAGATTTTTCTTCTCTTTCTGGCTAGAAAAAGGCAGGGGTTGTATACTGTGCCTGGTGGGTGCAAATTATTCAGGGGTACCTAAATTGTAATCTCTTTGACTGAGACTGAAGGTTGAAAAAAGTTTCTCAGTTTTGAGTGTCTTAAAAATTGATTGTTTTAGAATTATTCTATTCTTTTTGTTTTCAGGATGATCAGCACTGATGAGATCTATAATGCAATGAACTTTTCACCAGAATGCCTGTATGCAAGTTCCATCTCCCCACAATTAAAGTGTTGTCCCTTTAGGCAGTTGTCATTAAACTCAACTTAAAAGGTCACATTCACAAATGGCAAGGGAAAGAAGGAAAGGAGATTCTTCATAAACATTGCCCTCTAATAACCCCGGATCTTCTTGAATACTTGATATCAAGATAATGAATTTAAAAATCCATACAATGCAAATTTGTTTTTATATTTTTACAAAGCTGAATTTGGAGAAACTGTTTTCAGGAACAATTTAGGGAAAATCAAATGGTAATCAAAATTACATTCCTAGCATTTACTTAACATAAGGGGTGAATATCCTTTTTCCCACTGCAAGAGAAAACTATGGGATGCAGCCAAACCTAAGAGTCAACTGATCCACAATAAAAGCATGTCCAGTTTGCAGCTATGAATCACACTGGTCCACCACATTTCTCCTTCTGGACAACTCCACATGAAATTAGGAGGGATCACATTAAGCGTATAAATTCAGACTGAATGTGAACAAAATTAATTGTTCAAACATGAAGACCAGATATAGCAGAGGTCTTCAAACTTGGCAGCTTTAAGACTTGTGGATTTCAACTCCCAGCTATGCTGGCTGGAGAATTCTGGGAGCTGAAGTCCACAAGTCTGAAAGCTGCCAAGTTTGAGGATTCCTGAGATAGAAAATGGAAAGTTGGAAGAACACTAAGAGATCTTTGGGTCCAATCCCCTGCACAGTTCAGGAATCAGTTACTACAATAACCTTGGCATACGTTTCAGTTTAGAAACCATAGTGAAAGTGACATTGCCACCTATGGGACATCCTGTTTCTTGTACAATGGTGGCCAACTAAAATCTAGTGCTTTATAATATGAACCATTATTTCTTACTCTGTCTTCTGGAACAATTCTGAACAACTGCCAGCTCTCACTTCCACATGACAAGTCCTTCAAAAACTTGAAGGCAACCACTATGTCAGAATTAAATCAAATGCTAATAAGTTAACATATTAATAAGTTAGTATGTTAGGAGGGATGCAGTGGCTCAGTGGCTAAGATGCTGAGCTTGTCGATCGAAAGGTCGGCAGTTCAGTGGTTCAAATTCCTAGTGCTGCATAACAGGATGAGCTCCCGTTAGTTGTCCCAGCTTCTGCCAATCTAGCAGGTCAAAAGCACATTAAAAAAAAGCAAGTAGAAAAATAGGGACCATCTTTGGTGGGAAGGTAACAGTGTTCTGTGAACCTTTGGCATTTATCATGCTGGCCACATGACCATGGAGACGTCTTCAGACAGCGCTGGCTCTTCGGCTTTGAAGCAGAGATGAGCACTGCTCCCTAGAGTCAGGAACGACTAGCGCAAATATGCAAGGGAAATCTTTACCTTTACTTAATAAGTTAGGACATTTTTTGTGGTTAAAACTTAGCTAAATTTTTTTTTTAATTCATAGCTCATAGATGTGTTTCCTCTTCCAGTTGAATAAATACTGAATATGTACAGCCAATCCTGCCTTTATTTTCTTATGTACATGTTCAGCATTTTATTAAGATGTTATTTAATAGGCTTCTGTTCCCAAATATTCTAAAATAAATGTATTAGGTTTCAAAGTAAAGCAAGTATTTCTTTTCTGTTGATTTTCGATTACATTAACCATCTTCATCACCCTAAATCAAGCTCTGGCATAATCAGGAACCTTCCATGGTAAAAAATATCCTCCAATACTCCAGCCATTATTGGCAGGCAGTTAATAAGAAGTAGATCCAAATAATACAAATCTCCATAAGATATGCCCAAGGAATCTTATATTTATATACATAAACACTTAAATTATGATTAGCCTATGTTCAAATTCAAATAATCTATATAATCTCTCCAAAATATAAAATGAAGTTCTTCAATTAATTTGCAGCCACTCTTGCATCACTTTAATTATCCTGTTCAGCTACAATTAATTTACGATAGTATGCATGGATATTAAAAAGTAAAATCTATGAAAGCAAATGTCTGCTGTTTTTTCTACTGAACATTTTAGCAGTCTAAAAATGGCAAAAGGAGCATTTCAAAATCTATACAAAACTCTGATCCAAAAACAACCAAGTTGACTTAGGAAGTCCAATTAAATTTCCAATTTCTACCCAACTCTTGATCCAAATTTAAACATTCCTTTTCAGTTAGTTTTGTTAATCATCATTAGTTCCATAAATGCCATTCAGTTCTAGTGGAATAATTACAGTTATTATTGTGGAGAAGGCAGTACAGAATGTTTAGAAGATAGTGGGAAGAAATGAGAGCTGGAGAGTGAGGGAAAGAACTTAGAACAGCAAGAAAATCATGAACAAGAACAAGGTAGAAGGATCAAGCAGATCTTGGAATAAAAAAAAAAGAGGACGGCTGAGCATGGATTGCATAGCACATGCGATTAAAGGAAACCTAAGAAGAGAGAAGTTCATTTATACTCTTCAAAGGTATCTTTCTATGTAGCATGTACTTGTGACATTTTCCCATTTACCTAATTTATATCCACATCTTAGAATTTAAAACAGCAGGCTATAAACTTTTACATTTAGCAGCAGATTTCTATGGACAGGAGAGGGAAGGAAGAGAGACAAAGAGAGAAATTAAGAGTAGCTATTCTCCTCTATGCAAGGACAACCCAAGGTTTACTTAGGCATCAGAAGAAGGATACCATGTTAAAATTACATCATATTCTAGGAAGGTAGTAAAAAGGCATACTTCATTTTCATTAAGCTAATCTTTTCCTGATTTTTAAAATTGTGATCAGACTCATACTATTCGAGGAAAACTCAGGACTGCCCAGAAAGCACTAGCTTTGTTCTTTATTAGTCTTCATACTCAATAGGAAAAAATTCAGATGAAGGAAAAGGAAAAGGAAAGGAAGAGGAGATACACAGCAATGTAACAGAAATTCACAGCTCCTTATTAAACTGCCTATGTGTCCATTCTATGACGTATTGTTCTAGCTCATTAACAGAGGTACCATATTACCATGCTAAAACAGTTGGATTCTGCATTTCTTTCTCCCACAGCACACTTGTCAAGAAAGACTTCCATGTCTGAACTGAAAGATATTGTCTTTCTTTCCCTCTAAGATATAGGAGAAATATTTTTCTCCAACCATTGACACCAGCGGAAGGCATTTTTTCCTTAACTTCCAAACTGGGAGAGAGATTTTAGTAGTACACTGGAGTAAAAAATTAATTCTTCCCTTCACAAGCATGTCTTTTCCCTAAAAATTTACACCAATGTGGGAATTAAACTGATTAAAATCAGTTGGCAGCAATAAAAGCCACAGAACATCTATCATATAACAATATATCTTAGTGGGGGGAAATGTTGGTGAAACGTATTTAGGACTCTAGAAGAATCTTTCCAAGCAGAACCTCCAGATGTGTTCAACCAAAATTCCCATTCAGATTGAGCAAATTTATAGCATTTAAAAACCAGCACACATGGTAGGTACCACATACGGAAAGTTTGTCCTGGAAAACACATTTGGAATTTGGGCATCAGGACCCAAGGCCTAGCTATCTGCTCACAAAATGATGTTCACTTTGGAATTAAATATAGATACATCTGAAACACTGTCTAATATACCACTGAAAAATAGAAGCATGCGGTATCCTGATGGAGAAAATATCTAACTAGCTAGATAAATGCTAGAATAAGAATGAGAGCTATGAAGTATTACGATCTTCATAATTATATTAGAGATTTCTTCAAGAAATCACCTGAAAATTGGAAGAGAAATTGCTTCTGCAAATGTTTTTAGTAATCAAAGCATTTAAAAAGCATCTCAGCAACAGCATCTGCTTTTTAAATCCCCAAACGAAAATAAATCATAGGAGTGGCAAATGTTATAAAAATGCCCCTAGCATTGGGGACTTGGATCTTTAACAGCAGTCATTAATGCTAGCAGTAGCTCTAAAACCACATAGACTTCTGTAAACAAGTCATAATCTCTCTGTCTGTAAACTGACAGGAACGATGCTAAATTATATTCATTTTTCAAACAGCTTGATCCTAACTCAATTGGGGAATTAATTATACATGAATCCACAGTTCCAAGATCTTAGAAGCTAGAAACTAAATGATTTAATCTCAGCATGCCCCCGGTGCCCTGTGTCTAATGGTAAAAAGGTAAATATTGCTTTGTAATAAAAAGATAAAAGATGCACTCAAGTTGTACTCAATTCTTGGTGGCTTGTTTTGGCAGCATTTGGAAAGTAGCTTGTTACAATCTTCTTTGTGTTTTTTTTTTAAATTCCCTTTCTAGCAAACATCCCTGGAATTTTCAGGTGTTTTCATCCTCATCCAAATCCTAACTCAGGTTTATTCTACCCTGTTTCCCCTAAAATAAGACATCCCTGATAATAAGCCCAACTGGGCTTTTGAGCCTATGCACTAAAATAAGCCCCCCCCCTCCTCCTGAAAATAAACCCTCCCCAAAACATATTTAAATGCATGCATAGCCAGTCTCTGCAATTTCCTCTGATTTCCTCCACGTGCCCCAAAATAATAAGACCTCCCTGAAAATAAGGCCATGAGCTTATTTCAGGGTTGAAAAAATATAAGACAGGGTGTTATTTTTGGAAAAACATGGTACTCAGATTCTAAATCAGATAATAGTAATAGCACTTAGACTTATATACCACCCCATAGTGCTTTACAGCACTTTCTGAGCTATTTACAAATGTCAGTATATCGCCCCCAATCATCTGGATCCTCATTTTATCAACCTTGGAAGGATAGAAGGCTGAGTCGGTCTTGGGCTGGTCAAGTTTGAACTCCTGGCTGTGGGCAGAATTATCATGAGTACTATATTCTAACTACTGTGTCACCATGGCTCCACATTATTTATGTCATTTGGGTGATTTAACACATTAATGAAAATTCACTAGATTTAGAATTATACACCAGGAGACTTACTCCAAAATGCTCATGCTGTGGCAGATGCAGGGAGGCCGAATAACATGGCTCAGTAGCAATGAAAACCTGCCCAACAGATGCCCCTCTCTTTTCAGAGTTACTTTCCTGCCACAGCAAGATTGAAGAAAATAAATACTATTTCTACTTCACTATCTGCAAAAAGGAACTATCTATTGCAGGGGTTCCACATTTAGCAAATTTAAGATTTGTGGACTTTAATTCCCAGATTTCCTCAGCCATAGTTTAATGTTGGCTGGCTAAAGAATTGGTTATGGTCTGCCAGCCGCCTGCGGAGCTGGCAGCAGAGTCAGAAAGTGAGGAGGCTGGGGAGGAACATGGGCCAGTCCTGGAGTCTGTGTAAGGCTCGGACGAGGGCTCTGCATCAGAGGCAGAGATGGGGCCAGGGTCATCTGGAAGTTATGTGCTAACTCTGGAGCCTCCAGAGTCTGACGTCAGTGAGGCAGAGGAATAGGGGGAGTCTATTCCCAGTGCACGCATGTGCAAAGCTGCCAGAAGGCAAGAACAGTTAAGACAAAAGGGGAGTAAGGCTTGGAAATGATCGGCCCCTCCCATAAGACATAAAGGAGAAGCAAATGTACGTGAGCCTTTGTAGGAAGCAACTTCGTTCATGCTGGTCGGTTTAAATTCTAAAGCTCCGTTTTGACTCTGTGTTGCGTGTGGCCTTGCAAAGCTAATTGCCAATTTGGTCTTTGGCAGCGTGTCAAGGGAGATAAAGGTAGGTGCTTATCAGCCTTATTCCGAAGGACCGTGGCAGACTTCTGTTGGACTCTTTACAACTATTTGTGACTCATCTGTGAATGAACAGAATGAGAATAAACAGGCTGTAAATGAACAGAATTCACAGCGGTTGAAATAAAAAGAGGGTTTTTGGGACTAATTGTGTGCTTTTTACTGTCTCAGGAAGCCTAAGTCAGAACAGAATTCTGGGAGTTGAAGTCCACAATTCTGACAGTTGAAATCCACAAGTCTTAAGGCTGGCTGGCTGAGGAATTATGGGAATTGAAGTCCACAACAGTACAAGCAATCCCTGAGTTAAGTACATCTGACTTAAGGACAACTGCTAGATACAAATGGGCTGCCTGTCACTAAAAATTGTGGACAGTATTTTCTTCCTCAAGCAGAAGAACTGCTGAGGTTGCATATGTGTAATATACAGCCTATTTTCAGTGATTTCTAAAAGGATTGCACAGCTTCAACATTCGTTGGCTTGGGGGAAAGACAACACTGTTGGCCAGTTTTAGTAATAGGCTGTCCATTTGTAAGTATAAATTCCAACTCAAAGGTGCTTTTTCCAAAAGACAACAGGACTTTCTTGATTTTTTACTTTGAAAATATTTCACTTCTCATCTAAGAAGCTTCTTCAGTTCAAAAAAAAGATCCCAGAAAGTCCAATTGCCTTTTGGAAAAAGGCAACTTTTGGGACAACTATGACCTGGATGCTTGAGAATTTCCATAGACATACAAATTCTGAAATACAAATTCAGGCTAAAGGCAAAATTAGGAACAGAATTTATTTTTAACCCGGTGGTGGTGGGGAGCTGCCCATAAACATATAATCTCTTCATTAGTTAAAATACTTAATTGCATTAATTGTATTCCTTAAGAGATATACTGGAACATTTATTGGAGGGAGAGGCTGCATGAGTCTTTGCAGTCAAGGATAAATATTTTAGGCTTTCTGACCTTCTAAAATCAATACCAATATGTTCGTAATGATTACAACAACCTTGCACCCATTTACTTATTCATTCATTTGCAGTTTGTACTTTACTTAGCTCAGTTCATGTTCCCCTTCTCATACATTCACTACCATGTATCCGAAACAGACACAATTAATCTTTTCTGTATCAGATATTTTCAAGGCTACATTTTGAGGAAAGTCTTTCTTAGTGTCCCCAAATCCATATTTTAATTACATGTGTTCAAGAAATAAACTAATTATTTCTGCTAGGATAAAATACACTGTCAAAAGAAAGATCACAAGGAGTGCTATTGTTCCTACAAATACAAAGACCTTTGTCCAAAAATAAATAAATAAATAAATAAATAAAATGGAAGAGAAGTTTTCATATATTACTTAATATAGGAGCAAGTTCATGAAAACATTTATTGCAGTATAAATAGTATACTATGGTTTGGGAAAATAAATAATGGGCAAGTGGTCTGGATATAATCTAAGAAGCTGATTCTACTAATGTGATGTATGCAATTTGGTCAAAATAGTAGCTATAATACTGCAACACAGATAAAAAACTGGAAATTGCCATTTGACTTTTTGCACCCCACCCCACAATACTTTGTTATGGGTAAAGGAATTTCTTTGGTTACCAACACTTGTTCTAAAGACGCAAAAAAAAAAATGGAAATATCTTTGACCAGTTACTTAAATAGCTTATATCTTTGGAAGCATTCTCAAGAAAATATATGAAGCCTCTTAACTGCCATGATAAGAAAGCTATATGGTAAAGGAATTAGTGTAGTTCAAACAAATAATATTTTGTTTTATAAGCTTTTCGATGTCAAAACTATATTTTTATATGTTTCTTGTCTCAAAATGACAGAGATTATGCTCCCAATGTTTGATGGCTAGCTCTCAAACTAGCTCTTTCAGCAATCCAAAAAAACAAACAATCAAGAAAGTTACAGGATTCTATATGATTCTGGAATCTGATTACTCATAGGACATAATTTAATACTTTACAAATAAGCTTCTTTGAGGCTTGGACCAAACATAACCCTTCTCACAGGTCATGGCTGTGAGAAAATAGGAAACTTATGTTTTCTAATTAAAACTAATCAACTTCTGAAGCACAATTATGATTAGTTTAAATAAAGTTTTATTAATGCAAGTCAGAATTGCTACTTGTAGATTATTATAGGTTAGTTAATCATAATTCAGAGTTAACAAAAAGTGAATATTTCCAATTTTCTTCTACTTCCCTTTCGTTTTAGAATACTTATAACTTGAGATCACTGAAAGACTAGAATATGGTTCACTTACTTCTCAACGTATTTAACCAACTCTGCAGTGTTCTCTGTTGACATTTTTATTTGAAGTATTATCTGTAAAAAAGAAAATCATTTTTTCAGATTCATTGAACTAATCGTAGCCTATTAAGGTAGAAATATCACATTATTAAATGGCTTGCAGAAATTTTAAAATAGTCATATAAAGTACATTAATCACTTTTAGTTCTATTTATGTAGAACACAGTCAATTTTGGCAAGTAAGGCGGTAATTAGAATTCATCTAATCAGGTCTGAGGCTACAAATACAGACTATTCATGTTAACATATAGTAATAATTATACATAGGATAATTATTTTGTTCACACTCATGTTAAAATTCAACTAATTTCAAAAGAAAAGAAAGGAAAATTTGGTTTTTTTCACCCAGCATCACACCTCTTAATACTGCTTCTCCATAGTGGCAAAGAAATCTTTTTAAATCTTTTTATATGGTACTATAGAATGCAGGGGTGAAATTCAGCAGTTTCTGACAGGTTATGGAGAACCAGTAATGGAAATTTTGAGCAGTTCAGAGAACCGGTAGTGGAAATTTTGAGTAGTTTGGAGAACCAGCAAATACCACCTCTGGCTGGCCCCAGAGTGGGGTGGGAATGGAGATTTTGCTGAATCCTTCCCCTGGAGTGGGGTGGGAATGGAGATTTTGCAGTATCCTTCCTCTGCCATGCCCACCAAGCCACAACAGATTCACCAAGCCATGCCCACAGTAGTAAAATTTGGATTTCATCACTGTATAGAATGACATTATAATGCAGAGTACTGACTAGGCATAGTACTATAAGATCAATATGTGAACATCTTCCATGTGGAACTTTATTTCTTCCTATGTTCTTAATTGTGAATTTGTTTCAAGCAATGCAAAAGAAACCTGATCTGAGCACAGAAAGTTATCAATTTGATAGAAAGTTAACTGAAACACGATTCCTAGAACAACCATCTGAGTTTCTTATTTTTAGTTAGAGCAGTTTGTTTTAAATTGGCAAAGTAGATAGATATGTATTTATTCCACCCAATTGATGGAACTGAACTTCTAGGATAATCAAATAACTTATTTAGATTTAGTTTAGCAATCTTAGACAACATGAGAGAAAAGAATCTCTGATAAAATAAAATTTTTATATTATGGAACTTCAACACTGACAACAATCTTGGCCTATGTCTCCTTTAGCTATTGAATAGCTTGGTTGAAAACATTTCATAAATTAGGAACTTTTCTTTTGGTGTTTCTAATCCAGTGGGAGAAAATTTAAATGAGTGGAATTAATAGTGGATAGCACTATTCATCAAGATACAAGGAACACTATCTAGTATACACATTTCTCTCTTCTAAGACAAGAGAATGACCAGCGAGTTTACATGGAATTTTTGTGATAAGGAATTGCTTCTGTTACTTCTTAGCAACTATGGCTTGAGGTACTGTCTAATGATAGAGATGGCCCTGGCAGCTGTTCATTGATATTGGATGTACTCCAATATCAATGGCAAAAGTTAGAAGTTACTAACTTGATCTACTGCTGCAGAAAGAGGTAGAATGTGACAAGCCCAACTTCTACCTGAGACTCTTCAGTCAGTCAGATTACTTAGGAAAGGTTTACAAATGTTTGTTATTTTTTGTTTTGATTTACTGCTTTAAGGCATCTTCCAAATATGAGGACATCTTCTATCCTCAGAATTGGCTTACAGAATTGGCCTACTGCTACCGCTCATGGCTATATGGCATCTGTGAACAACAGTAATAATAAGATAAAGAAATTGGAGGCACAAGATAAGGAAAAGAAAAAGAAACATAACTAAAACTGGTTTACACCAACGTCATTCATTATACCTCTCCAAACTTTCTATCCTGGTTAACCATGGTTGCTTTAATCATCTCTATACTCTACACTGTTTTATATTGTGTTTTGTTCTTTTAATTTCTCAACTATTTCAGTTCCATTGACCTACAATTTCCTCAGTCTTTCCTTTATTTTTGACTCATTCACTTGTCATTCATATATGTTTTGTGATTCTCCCTTTATGACAAATTTCCTCTACTTCTTTTATACTGGTCAATCACTTATATTGTTTTCAATCCTTATTCACTCAGGAAACACTTGACCTTATCTGTTCTTGTCTTGTAATACCCCACACATACAGACAGACACACAGACACAATCACCCTTCATAAGTGCTCCAGTCACACTACATTCAACTTTTATGCATCCCTTGATGAAGCCAACTCTTATTTTCCCTTTTCTCCCCAGCAAATATTCATTTATCACTTCAGATATAATACTGCACACTTTTAGCAACATTTTTATATCTTACAAATTGTTCAGTTATTTTCCATATTTAATCAACTTTCTGCCAAGTTAGTGACATTTACCTACCTGCTCCAATTTTTCATCATTAATGTATAACTTGTAATTGTTTATACCATTTATTATATAATAAATAATATAATTAGCAATAACATTATTGCTAATGATAGTTTGGTCAATGTACCAAAAAGTTTACATATAACTAGCATTTTTCTTAGAACTTTTGCCTTTCATATCATATTATTTATTTTTATTTATTATATTATATGCCCACCCATATCAAATACATGACTCTGAATGGCTAACAATATTAAAAATAACAAAACCACATGCATGATTATGATTACTAATGACTACCTATTGCTTGTGATGTCATTTACAGAAACATTATTACAGAAATATCAAATTAATTAATCTCATTGGAATACTTTACAATCATAAGTAGCAAAATTTTAAAATACCATGAATAGCGTGAGGTAACTTAACTATCTTACCTTAGACTAAAGAGAGCTATGTCTATTAGTCTAACTACTCTTGCGAATGTGACTGTTATCTGGAAGACTTTGTACTGTTATCCAATTCTGAAAGATGCTTAAAACTGGCATCGTTGTTTCCTTGGTGATGTCATGAAGTCAACATTCCATTTTTATGACTTGTGACGAAATTTGGGAACCTGTCTTAGTAAAACATACAATTATAGTGGTATTTAATTGTTATCCTCCAGGTGATACCATATTGTAACTCCCAGAAGATATAATTTGTTTGTCCGGTGATACAGAATGCAAAGAATTGAAGCACAGTGTGATACGAAGAGAATCTTTCTCATTCATTCATTCATTCATTCATTCATTTTTTGACTTTTATGCCAGTTGATTCCTGGCAACTGCCTAGACTAATCTCTGAAGTTTTCTTGACAAAATTTTCAGAAGTGGTGGGGCTTTAATTAGAGTAAACGTTCCAAGATCACCCAGTTACATAAGGATGGTCTAGAACTCTCAGCATCCTGACCATTAATCAAATTTGGGTCATATTATTATAATTTTATCTGGCCTTTTTAATGTATATTTTGGGCAACTCATGGGGATGAACATACCTAATATTTCTGTCTCCTATTTCCCCTACAACAATAACCCTGTGAGGTGAAGTGAGCTGAGACAATGACAGGCTCAAAGTCACCCAGCTGGCTTTTAAGCCTAAGGGAGGTCTAGAACTCAGAATCTCCTGCTTTCTAGGCCAGCACCCTCAAGCTAAACAAAACTGGTTCTTTTACATCTCTTACTGATGTTTATCCCTTAATGGGACTTCTTTTGGTATCTTTATTTGCATTTTCAATATTGGAAATGACTTATGTTGAAAGAGAAGAAATTAAGCTTTAGTTGTTTGCTTGTTTCCATGGAATTTATGTTCTTAAAATATTATTGCAGAGACAAACTCTTTCAAATGAGTGATTAACCAGCATTATAGGTTATCTTTGGCATAGTCACTTTCTCTCTGTCCTAGATTGGAAAATTGAAAAATATCTATTTACCAACCTGCACTGAAGCACCATGTTAGATTATGGACCATAATCTTCAGTATCGAGGCCTTAATTCTGCAATGCATTGATTAAGATCATAACACTCATTTATTAATATTAATAATATTAATTTATATTTCTAATACCATTGATGCAAACAATTACATATATACCGTATTTTCCGGCATATAAGACGACTAGGCGTATAAGATGACCCTCCTCAGAGCCATTTAAGGCTCATCAGAGCCTTATGGGCTGGTCTGCCTGGTTACAGGAGAATGAGACCCGGCGTATAAGACGACCCCCAACTTTTGAGAAGATTTTTGTGTGTAAGAAAGTAGTCTTATACGCAGGAAAATACAGTATATGTAATTTATAATTGAATATATATATAGTCAACAAGTTAGCCAAGTATACATACAGTCAAGTCTTTATTCAATATTTCATCAACAGTCCTCTGTGAGGGGCATGCTCAAAACAACTAAAAGGCAACTTGAAATTCTAGTTTCCTAGGATAAAATAAAATAAATTGTCTTGTTCAGTTACACAGACAATTTTGAGAAATATGATTGTAATTTAGCACAAGGAAACCAAATAGAAGAGCAGTTCAAACACAATCAAATGAATAGAATTTTATATCATGATTTTCTAAAACTTTTTCATCAAGCATAGAATAGCTTTGGCATTCAATATCCTAATTCAATTATAATCTCTTCTATAGATTACTGTAGTATTTCAAGGCCTCTGAAGGCATCCCATATCAGCTATTCTATTAGAAAAGGGAACTGAGATTGTATTTTGATTTTAATATTTGGTTTTGTAGAAAGCTATAAATCAGTCACAATAATGCTATCAGTCCCAGAAAAGCCTAAATCAAAGTTGGGGGGAAAAGCCCTTTACATTTCAACTGAATCTGAATGTCTACTCTAGTATTCTTCTGGATTTCTAGGAAGCTATTAAAATGTAATTAAAAATGAGCAATACCTGTTGGAATCCTTGGCAGAGGAACTACCATACTTCATTCTAGGTGAAATTCAGAAAAGAAAAACTCTGTATGGTTGATTTTTTTCCCCATTTAGCATGAAAGGCAGCAGATAGATTCCACAGCACCCAGCACTGTTATTAAACTCCTTTTGTTTATTTTTTGTCTCTAGGCAACCAAAATGCCTACTTTCAGTCCCGGAAGTAGGCAGGAAAGCTAAGCGCTCCTACCAAAGTATGAGTGACTGTATATTTGCTTTTCATTCTGTGTTCTGCATTTTGCTCTTCTGGAGCTGGCCCATTCTTCTGTGAGATAACATAGTTGCTTTCATCCTGGAGGCTAGATAGGATCCACCATCATTATATCACTCTAAATAATAGAGAAATGATTTGGTATTCTAGGAAGGAAATTCCTATGGCATCCTACTAACTAAGCCACACTGACAGAAACACCTTCTCTCTCTTTTTTTTAAAATAATAGAAACCTACACAAGTGGTTAGTTCTGTATTAGTTCCCTACTTGAATAGGAAATACAGTACATTGTCAAGGTTTGCAAGCATGGTATAAGCTAGCAAGGATGGTGCAAGTTTATGAACAGAATATAGCAGCCTCCTTTAAACAAGTAATGGTGAATACTTCTTGTAATGGAGCGGGGTGTGTGTATTTTTGTGCATTTATCTCCTGTGGGTTACAGAAATTACATATTTATCTGGACAGACTGGAAAAGAAATTTTACCACTGCTCCTGGTACCCCACTTAGGAAGTTCTAGTGACTAGAGTAGCTGATTATTCAGTATGCTGAGCATAAAACAGCTGCTGCTATTGCAACAGGCTTAGATGCAACAAAAACAAGATTTCTGGTATGCAGAAATCTAGCACCAATAGAAATAATAATTGAAAATAGTACAAATAATGGCCAGGGGTAGGTTATGAAATGTGAAGGGGAAAAAAAGGAAGTTCATCCAATTCTCATTACTTGTCTCTTTTTCAGTTGAATGTTTTGATTATAGCAGCAGCAAAATTTTAGCACTATCTTTATTCATTATCAGACTTCTCACCATTAACAGGTTTCTTAAGAAAAGTTGTCTTGATGCAATTAGAATATAAATGCCCACCCAGGTGCTATTCTTTGCCTAGTGCAGAATAAATTTAGGGAAAAAACCCAACAACTGTTGGGCTAATACTGTAAAAATTGCTGTGCTAGTTACTCTCAGTAATTAAAATGGTCTGGATGCAGGGAAAAAAAGAATGTGGCAGCAGCTCAGAGTAGAATATACATTGCCAAGATGCAATAAAAAGGCAGCATGACATCATCAAGACTGTAAAAGAGGAAAGTAACTGTGATAGGACAGGTAAAAAAAACTTTGCATTTTGTAGGCTAGGTCTCATCCCTTTTAAAGGGATGGAATATATCAGCCTCGGTAACTGTTAGAATTGTTGGGGATGTTCAGTTCTTAGTTAACCAGAGGTTAAGTAAGAGGAATGAAAGAGGAACCAGAGGAAT
The DNA here is from genome assembly GCA_030761175.1 of Masticophis lateralis. Lineage (NCBI taxonomy): Eukaryota > Metazoa > Chordata > Lepidosauria > Squamata > Colubridae > Masticophis > Masticophis lateralis. The sequence continues at coordinate 241,152,591 of JAUDYJ010000002.1, forward strand.
GAAAACAAAGTAAGCTGATAGGTAACAAGACATAAAAAATAGTAATAGTAATAGTAATGCTGAATGGGTCCTAATACACTTAGCACAGTGTGAAAGAATGTATATCTTTGAGCAAGGACGATAGTAATGAAAAGTTAAAGAAGAAATGACAACTCAGTCTTCAAAAGATGGAAAGCATGAGAAACAAACTCTAAAAGCCTATCTTACAACAATAAAGAATATTCCTGGAATCTTACTGCTTCTCTTTCTTAACCTTGTCTGTCTTGATAAATTGACATGGAGAGATGAGAGAGTGTGACTTGTTGATAAGATCAAAAGAAAAAGTATGAGACCAGGGACTATGTTGTTGTGCTCAAATCCAAGGTTCAGAAACAAGTTCAAGGACTTGTTTAAAAATGGGGGAAAGATTTAATTGTAGAGGTATTATTAATAAAGGATCTAACTGATTTTCCAGTAGATGATCTTATTTTGTAGCTAAACCTTACTTTGATTCTTCTATTTTTTCTTGAATGCTGGCTGTATTTCTAAAGGGAGATTTACTACGGTGACCTTGATGAAGCTCTGACAAGAGAGTTGGGACAGCTCCAAATCAGTGGTTGTATATGGGATGTTAGTTCTAATGTCTGGCAGCATTAGCTGCCCTTGGCTGATCCTAAAAAGATACTTGGATGGGAGGCCAGAGGAAGCCAAAAAGATGCTGGAAGAAAACAATGATAATGTCTTGCTGCCAAGAAAAGTTCATGGCCATACCATGTACATTATAGAAGAATTATTGAGTCTGTCATTTGTACTTCTATAACTGTCTGATTTGGCACAGAAACCAAACAAGACAAAAGCAGACTCCAATGGATAGTTAGGACTGCAGAAAAAACAATTGCAACTAGCCTGCCTTCCATAGAAGACTCTTTATGTTGCACAAGGCTGAGAAAATATCTATAGACCTCACACAACCTGGGTATAAACTGTTTCAATTCTTCTCCTCTGGATACCTCTATAGGGGATTGAATGCAAAATAGCTAGAGACAGAGACGGTTTTTCCCCCTCCTACCATCATTTTGCTGAATACCAAATTCTATTCTATGTAGTCACCAGAAGCTCATCTTGAATGAGAATTCATTTACTTTTATGGTATGCTGAGCTGGATGATTCTTCAGATGGAACCTGCTGTTCACCTAACTGCACGTCTACATTTATCCGCATGATTACAGAGTTTAGTCTTGAGCCATGGTGTTCAAGGCAAATTGTAGTTTGTTCATTCTGTGCATCTAATTAGATAATCAGGGTTGGTCTTCTGCTGGTTAATGACTGCAATAAAGTTATCTGATTTGATCAAGGTTAGTCACACTTTATCTGAATTAAACTCCTTGCTAATTGCAAAATGTGGACAGGTGCTATTTTCTGTTTTTAAAGAAACATAAATCTATCATTATACTAGAAAACATTGTTCATATTTTTATAGATCTTAAGTTAGCAATATTAAATATACAGCCTTGCATTTAGAAGAGTATTTTGGACAAATGGACTTTGTGCACCATGTACCTAATTAAAATCACCAGAGCCTTGGTTTGGGCTTAACAGTGCTACATATTCTTCTTGAACCTAATGCTTTCAAATTGAATGTGATATATTTAAGTTCTGAAGCAAACAGATGGGATGTTCAGATTGGATTTTGGTATTTTGAATCCCCACAAGATTAAAATTAGTGGGATTTTTCCCCTTCCTCATTTGAATGAGTGACTGGATGCTAATTAAACTATAGATGGTGTTTTTATGACTGTATATAATATATTTTTAATATGAGTTATTTCCTTCAGTTTTAGAATATCTTTTTCATCTTTTTTAATAAACTGCTTTTTGAACTGTTTGTATGTCCAACTTATTATTAAAAGTGTTTATATATTTCTCCCTTCACTTTCCAGCTAGAACCTATTTTGCAACAAAGATAAGGAAAATCAAATAAGTATTATATTCGTTCACTGTCTTTTATATATAACAAAATCAAATTCTGGTATTTTCCAAGTGAGCTCTTTTTGAAAACAATAAAAAATAAACTAGCTTAGCTTAGCATCTGTTCATAAAATGTTCAAAATACAGATAATTTTATTACACTTTTCATTTTTCTGTAAACAAGGAGGTAATGTATTGAATTGGCTTGGTTATTTATTTTCCTGTGTTTGAGTAGCTATAGCCAATGTTTGTCTTTTTTATTTTATTACAGCAACAGTCTGTGGTAGCACCAGCAGTAGTCTTTATGTACCTTCTTCTATTCTCTCTCGTTACCTTTCCCTGTTCGGAATTTTAGAAAAAGGAAAATAACAAAAATATGATTTAAATAAAGTTTCTGGTGTGGAGTACTATGTTTTTATACATGCCACAGAAGCTTAAATCACATAGGATGATTTCAATTTCTGATGGCTACATATGACTGATTTCAGAGCTGCATTCCAGAGGGCAAATAGAGACAGCAAAGCTCAGACTTTTGGGAGAAGAAAGTTAGGAAGGTTGCTCCTTAGCAATTCTCAGAGAGTATCAATAGTTGCAAATAGTTGCTTTAGCTTGGCAAGATTTCTGTTTACAGGTGAAAACCAATAAAGGACACTGTTCAGAAGTAACTTTCTACTGGTGTCTTGGTTCTTGGGGCCTGACAGTTACCACATCCTTTCCCCTTTGTTCTTATGAATTTGGCATTTTGCTCCTCTTATTTTTTAATGCATTTTGCTCCTCTTATTTTTTAATGTTTCCCTTTCTAAATTCCATTTCTATTCCTAACACTGTTCTAGACCCATATAATTTATCTCCAGACTTATAACTTCATGTATAGTCATTTTTCCGCTACACATTAAGCTTCCTTAATGTGAAAATTTCAAACACCATTTTATAATATCAAGCACAGACCAAATTACCAATTATAGGTTTCAAGTATCAACTGTACTGAGACAGAATATATAGGCTAGCTATGGCTTTTCTAAGTTCAGTTCTTTGGAAGTTCCCCAACTATCATCAGCTTCTTTTCTCTCCATATTATTTCTTCTGATGGTATATTTGCCATATTGGTAAAAAGAAAAAGATAAATAGATGAGTTTTCAATATTCTATCTTGAAAAAAGAATTGAAAGGGGCACAATTAGTCTTCTAGCCAGTTCTTTTCATTGTGATTCCTAAGACATCCACAAATAATATTTAAAAGCACATTAAGACAACATCATTTCTTAGAATATTTTTACCCCATAGATTTAAGTTAAGTATATATTGTTGGATTCTGACTTTACCAGAGATTAGAAAATACTTGGAACAAAAGAGGATTTGGGATCGGTACATTCACACATGATCCTCACCCTATTCCTAAGAGGTCTATATGGGGCATGCATAAGCGCACCAAAGTGCCTACCATCCCTGTCCTACTGTTCCCATTTATTTGTATCCATTTCATGTATTCATAATCATGTTTATACTTATATCTGTTATCTTATACATGCTTGACAAATAGATAGGGAAAAAAAAACTAGACAGAATGTTTTAAACATGGTCTGTTGGGCAAAATATATTGACTTAGAGTACAGTGACCTGGACCATACATTTGATGAAAGCCAGACATCTACACTCACTCATAACAATTCACTCGGTGACTCTCATTGTTTTGCAACCCAATTTCCTCTGTTGGGATAAAATTGTACAATATGCAATTTCTGTATCTGTGGAGGAAAGGTTGTATAGAAATCAAACTAAAATCAATCAGGTACATTAAATCATAATTCAGTTATGAATTAAGTCAATATATGATAATGGCAATAATATTGAATGAGGAATGAAAAAAAAGTTAAAATTCCCTTTATATTAAATTCACCAGAATATATTAGGTTGGTCTACATTGCCACAGTTCTTGTGAGGATAAAATGGGATGGCAGAGCAGAGACAGACTGGTACTTATTCATTCTCTTTAGGGAAAAACAGGATTCAATTATAGCAAATAAAATTTTAGTTCACTTGAATTTCAAAAAAATGAAAATACATGGGATATCTCCTCCACTGTAGTCTTCACTTCAGTGGGTGGTAGCATCAGGCTAATATTGGCTTGGTTGGAAGGGAAACTATTAAATCAATAGACCCAAAAGCCAACCTTAGTAAGACAGCCCAACCAACCACTCTTTAAAAACAGTAATCATAAACCATAAATTCACCTAAGCAGTCCATAATCATAAATATCACCAAAAGCCCAACATAACGAAACAAAAGCTAATGTCTTGTGAAAAATACAGAATAGGAACTCACAGATCTTAGAAGAATAGGGACCTTTCAGTGTTTCCCCTTGTGAATGATGCACAGGACAAGTCCATCTAAGAAGCAAATTTGGTCCTGCACTAATTTGAAACCAGCACTTTAAACTAGAATATATTGGCAGCCAGAGAGCAGTAATATTAATAGACGAGAAGAAATGTTATTTCAAGGTATGTCAATCCATAGTGAATAAAGAAATACCTTCAAGCCTCCAGTAGCAAAATATACATTTTATTTATTCCAAATATTTTTTTTTCTTATTTTAACCAGAATTCCCCAATCTGTTGCTTTGCAGATATGCTGGATCCACTTCCACAGTTTCCTGTCAGAAAGGCAATTTTTGAAGCAGAAATGCAACACATTGAGAGAGGAGGCTGTGAATAGCTAATCTTAAAAATGTATTGCTCAGTTATATGTAGGCCAATCAGAATAAAGTTGAACTTGTATAATTATTTATTTATTTATTTATTTAATCATATTTATATGCCGCCCTTCTCCGGTAGGACTCGGGGTGGCTCACAAGATAAAAGAACATGACAATAAAATGATATTAAAATAATCCAATTTAAAATCCTCAAGCAATTAAAACTCCCGGCAGATCAGGGAATTTGCTGAAAAAGCCATGTCTTCAGGTCGCCGCGGAAAATGTGGAGGTCGCAGGCTGTCCGGAGCCCAGTGGATAACTCATTCCAGAGGGTCAATGCGATCACAGAGAATGCCCTCATCCTGGGCGCCACCGGCCGACATTGTCTGGCCGATGGCACCCGGAGAAGGGCAATCCTATGTGAGCACACTGGGCGGTGGGAGGCCAGTAGGAGGTGGTCCTGCAAGTACCCCGGGCCCATGCCATGAAGGGCTTTATAGGTAAGCACCAGGACCTTGAAGCGGATCTGAAGGACCACCGGCAACCAGTGCAGCTCACGCAGGAGTGGTGTTACACGGGAGTAACAGGAAGCTCCCGTAACAACCCACGCAGCCGCATTCTGGACCAGCTGGAGCCTCCGGGTGCACCCCAAGGGCAGCCCTATGTAGAGGGCATTGCAGTAATCCAACCGAGAGATAACGAGAGCATGAATGACTGTACGGAGGGCATCCCTGTCTAGGAAAGGGCACAACGGGCGCACCAGGCGAACCTGTGAAAAGCCCCCCCTTGTCACAGCCATCAGATGGTCCACCAAGGCACCCGTGAGGCACCAAGGATGCCAAGATTGGGAACCCTTTCAGAGGGAGTAAGTAGCTCCTCTCCCATCCAAAGTGATGGGGACACTAGATCATGAGAAGCCGGCATCCACAGCCACTCAGTCTTGGAGGGGTTGAGTGTGAGCCTGTTCCTACCTATCCAGATCCACACCACCTCCAGGCACTTAGACATCACAGAAAGGGCATGCCTTGGTTGGTCCTGGGTGGAGATGTAAAGTTGGGTATCATCAGCATACTGATGATACCTCACTCCGAAACTGCGAATAATCTCACCCAGTGGCTTCATATAGATGTTAAAGAGCAGAGGGGAGAGAACCGACCCCTGCAGCACCCCACAAGTGAGGGACCTTGGGGAGGATCTCTGACCCTCTGCCCAAACAAACTGTGTATGGTCCGAGAGGTAGGAGGAGACCACTGTAGAACAGTGCCTCCCACCCCCAACCCCTCAAATCGTTGCAGTAGGATACCATGGCTGATGGTATTGAAGGCCGCTGAGAGGTCAAGTAGCACCAGGATGGAGGAACAACTTCCATCCTGGGCCTGCCAGAGTCATTCACCAGGGCGACCAATGCCATTTCTGTGCTGTGTCTGCGCCTGAAACCTGATTGGTATGGGTCTAGATAATCCATTTCCTCCAGGAATTGTGGAAGTTGGTATGTCACCACAGACTCAACAACGTTCACCATAAAGCAAAGGTTGGAGATGGGATGAAAGTTGTTCAAGGAGGCCGGATCCAGGGCAGGCTTCTTGAGAAGGGGACAAACCACCGCCTCCTTAAGTATGGCAGGGAAGACCCCATCCCTCAATGAAGCATTGACAATCACCTGGATCCAGTCTCCAGTCATCTCTCTGGTTGCTGCAACAAGCCAGGAGAGACAAGAGTACAATAAACATGTGGAGGCCCCCAATCTACCCACAATCCTGTCCACTCCATCTATAGGAACAAGGTCAAAGTCAACCCAGATGTTAGCTTCAAGACTAGCTCCCACCTCCACGTCGGATCCTGCCCAGTCAGAGTCTAAACCTGTCCGGATCTGAGCGATTTTGTCTTGCAGAAATTGAGCAAAATCCTCAGCACTGCCTTGCAAGGGGTCCTCCCTCACTCCCTGATGGAGAAGAGAGCAAATCACACAGAACAAGGCTGCTGGGCGATTTTCTGCAGACGCGATGAGAGCAGTGAAATAGTCACGTTTCGCCACTTCCATCGCCACAAGGCAAAACCTAATAGGAGTTCTTAACTGTGTTTGATCAGTATATAAAGAAATAACGTGAGAATATGTATTAATAAAGTCTCTCTCTCTCTCTCTCTCCCTCCCTCCCTCCCTCTGTGACTCCTGACGATGTGGACAGGATTCTAGGGAGGCTAAATGCTACCACATGTTTATTGGACCCATGTCCCTCTTGGCTGCTACTGGCCTCCCGGGAGGTTACACGAGGCTGGCTCCAGGGTATTACTAATGCTTCTTTGAGTGAGGGTGTCTTCCTGGCTGCCTTGAAAGAGGCGGTGGTGAGGCCCCTCCTCAAGAAGGCTTTCCTGGACCCGGCTATATTAGGTAATTATCGTCCGGTCTCCAACCTTCGCTTCACGGTGAAGGTTGTTGAGAGTGTGGTAGTGCAACAGCTCCCTCGTTACCTGGATGAAGCTTTCTATCTGGATCCGTGCCAGTCGGGTTTTAGGGCAGGTTACAGCACAGAAACGGCATTGATTGCGTTGGTTGATGATCTCTGGGGGGCTCGGGATAGAGGATATTCCTTGGTCCTGGTCCTTCTTGATCTCTCAGCGGCTTTTGATACCATCGATCATGGTATCATGCTGCGTCGGTTAGGGGGTTTGGGAGTGGGAGGCACCATTATGCGGTAGTTCTCCTCCATTCTCGCTGACCGTACGCAGTCTGTGTTGGCGGGGGGGCAGAGGTTGGCCTCGAGACACCTCACTTGTGGGGTGCCACAGGGGTCTGTCCTCTCGCCCCTCCTGTTCAACATTTATGTGAAGCCGCTGGGTGAGATCATCCGTGGTTTCGGGGTGAAGTGTCAATTGTGTGCCGACGACACGCAGTTGTACATTTCTACCCCGGATCACCCCAACGATGCCCTTTCCGTGATGTCCCGCTGCCTGGAAGCCGTACGGATCTGGATGGGGAGGAACAGGCTCAGACTCAATCCCTCCAAGACAGAGTGGCTGTGGCGCCCTGATATAGCCAGTTGGTTCCATCACTGGCTATTGGGGAAGAGATCTTGCCCCCCTCAGAGAGGGTTCGCAACTTGGGCGTCCTCCTGGATGCACGGCTGTCTTTAGACGATCATATGATGGCTGTGGCCAGGGGAGCTTTTTATCAGGTTTGCCTGATCGCCCAGTTGCGTCCCTTTCTGGATCCGGATGCCCTACGCACAGTCACTCACGCTCTCGTCACTTCCTGTTTGGACTTCTGTAATGCTCTCTACATGGGGCTCCCCTTGAGGAGCACCCGGAGACTTCAGCTGGTCCAGAATGCGGCCGCGCAAGTGGTTATGGGAGCGACTCGTTGCTCCCGGGTAACTCCCCTCTTGCGCGAGCTGCACTGGCTCCCGGTGGTCTTCCGGGTGCGTTTCAAGGTGTTAGTCACCATCTTCAAAGCGCTCCATGGCTTAGGACCGGAATATTTACAGGACCGTCTTCTGCCAATGAATATCTCCCACCGCCCGATACGCTCTCACAGAGAGGGCCTCCTCAGGGTGCCGTCGGCCAGACAATGCCGGCGGGCGGCCCCCAGGGGGAGAGCATTCTTTGTGGGAGCTCCAGCCCTTTGGAATGAACTACCCCCGGATATAAGAAAGATTCCTGACCTCCGTGCCTACCGACAAGCCCTGAAGACTCTACTGTTTCACCAAGCCGGTCTGACTCAAATTTGCGTTAAATTTTAATAGGGTTTTTAGTAGGAGTTTTAATTTTACGGCCAAACAGTTTAATTATTTTATTAGTTTTAATTTTTATACCTGATTGTTTTAACATGGCTGTAAACCGCCCTGAGTCCCATTCGGGAGAAGGGCAGTATATAAATGCAATAAAACTCAAAACTCAAACTCAAACTCCCTCTCCCTCTCCCCCCCCCCCCCCCCGCCTCTCTCTCTGTAATTTTAAGTTTTGGCAGAAGTTAAATTCTTACAAAAAAAGTTATATGCTACCTCCAGTCCTCTTTTAGTCAAAGTAAAAAACTGCTGATCAGATAAACAGCAGGACAGCTAATAGCCTGATCCCATAGTTATATATCTCAATATTCACAGCAATATGAAGTGTGATAATCTTGAATTATCATATGAATGTTAGTTGGCAACAGTTCTGTTAATGTTGAAAGTTAACGTGGACTGCCTTTTTTGTTCTTTTTGCTTAAATGTGTTGAAAAATAAAAAAAAATCATCTTATCATCTGTCAAAGTAGTTTGATTTTTTTTCTAATTGGATAGAATATCAGAGAGATTCCTACTGTGTACAAATACATGGTGTTTGTATCATGTTATCCAAATCTGTTATTTCTGGAAAGATTTTCATTATCTGCAAGATCCTAACAGAAGTTGCAGAAATTAGAAATGTCTCAATACCATGGTGGTCCACATATGGATCATAAAATGTAGGAAACTCCCAAAAGTTTCTATTAATTTAATTTGAGTCTGAATTACATCATGATAAAATGAAGAAATAAACCAGATAGGGGTTTTGTTTTATTTTGCATGTATATATTTAATTTATCTGCTATCCATCTAACCATCCAAAACAAATCTGTGTAACTTTTAGATTTTTGCATAGATATAGGTAGAAAAAGTTGGGATGTAGCATGGGTTTGTAGTCTTGGTCATACTAGGGTCTTATATGAAAGTAAATTTAGTCTGTATTGTGTGAGAGACAAATTACATTCTGATCAAAATAGCAATATGAGTTAGTTACCAGAACTTCTTTTTTATCATTCTTCCCTACAATTTACTATCCTTCTGAGACTTCTGAGTCAGCAGTCCCAAACACTTGAAGACATTGCAGGGCTCCAAAATCTTAATCTTAAAAAGTATTTTAAAAAATTAAGCTCATGTAAAAAAGAACTGACCAAAATCTCAACATAAATAATGCACTGCAGGAATTCAAAATAGCTAGTCTTACACAGCATGTTTAACTTGATTACTGAAGTAAGCCATTTTCTATGATTGCACAATCACAGACCAATCACATGAATTGAGTTTGTCAAAAACATAAGACTCAAAAAACCTAAGACTTTAATTAATCAAGTATCTGTGCAAGCTCAGCCAAAATATTTTTTTTTTACCTTTAGAGTAATAAAGAAAGAAAAAGCAGAATTAGATATTAAAATGGGAAGAGGTATTGAATATAAGAAATGGTTATCTTCAAACTATAATTTAGTATCTAAAATTATAATTTAGCTTATTTAGTATCCTATAAGTATCGTGTTGTATCTTATGGTTGGATTATGATGAATGTATTTTTATAATAACTATGATCACGATTTATCATTTATAGCTTTTATGCACACTGGGAGTTTATGCACTGAAGACAAATTCCTTGTGAGTCCAATCATACTTGGCCAATAAAGAATTATGTTCTGTTCTGTTCTGTTCTGTTCTGTTTTGTTCTACTCTACTCTACTCTACTCTACTCTACTCTACTCTACTCTATTCTCTAAAACAGATTTGAATCAGAGGTTTCCATCTTGAACTACTTCATAGTTAAAGTACAGAAGAATGCTTGTATACCTTGAATGATTAATTGCAATTTAAAAAAGGAGATATGCATTTGTGGACAACCCAATTCCTAGAAGATTTCACTGGTTCTTTTACTGGAATTACTAAAATTCTATTACACAGCCATCAAAAAGTACCACAAATGGAATTATTTATCAAATTGTAACCTAAAAGTTACTTTCCCCTAGAAATCCATACTGAAAAGGCAATGGATATCTGAAGATACAATTAAACTGAGAATTTCTTCATCTTCAACATTCTTTCTTGCTAAAACAAGTCTAATCCATTATCATCACTAACTAGAACATGTGCAAGAGGGCATGTTTAATCAGTAGAAGTCAGGAAACATCTTAAATTGCTGTACATTATTATCTGCAGGCTTCCAAATTATTGAGCAATCTTGTTCCCTTTTACAACATTTAAAGATAAAATCTGAACACTACAGCCTAGAGTCACGAAATGAATAGCTGCAGAATTCAGACAATCAAGGGACGAAACACAATAAATCAGAATTACAGATCAAAGATTAGACAAATCAAGAATACTATTTTTTAGAAAAATAAACCATACATAAACAGTCAAACAGGAGTAATTATAGAACTTGTTGGAGGAGTAAGGAAAGGGACTATATCTTAGATTTTAGATACAAGCAGATATAAGAAATTTAGAGAGAGAAGGTGACTGTTCCAGATGAATGGGGGTGGAAAATAAGAATATGTATAGGCATAGGAATCTGATGGGTATTGAATACAAAGATATGAACAAATTTTATATCTGCTAATGGGGAGAAGAAAAGAAAAACTGGGAAAAAAATGCTGAAAAAAATAGCATAAAACAAACCAGACTATTTATTATCCATTGTTTCCCAGAACGTGAGGCCATGCAAATTAACATAAAATGTTCTCATTTTTGCTTTTCTGGGGGTTGAAGAAACAGATGGGATTTTATTGATTTGGCTCATGGACAAGAACAACTGTTGCTATATATTTCCTGTCTTAGTGCTTAAAAATTATGATAATTAGTTTACTTTCGTATTACAGTGGTAACTTTTGGTAACTAATGTAAGAGTCAAATGAGCAGAATGGAGTTTTGAATTTGGCCTCCAATTCTGCATCCTGCACATGCCTGGTTAGAAGTCAGTCCAATAAATGTTTATTCCAAATGTAAACATTTTTTTAGCCTTCCAGAGTATGATAAAGCTGAAATATGACTTACATGTGAGTTGCTTTATTCAGACTCTTACAACAGTTACAAGGGTATGGAAAAAAGCAAAAGCAAAAGCAATTTTTCTCTGCCCACTTTTTATTTCAAGTTTCTAATTTTCCTCTCAATAGTTGTAGTTTCAATGGTGGCATGCATTTTTCCAGTATTAAGAGTATATTGGGCAAATGGGAAGATCCACACTCATTTTCTGACCCACTGATTCTAATCCATTGCATCTCCACTATAAAGTCAATAACCAACCTTTTCTTAAATTTCCACTGGTGAAACTGGTAGAAAAATATTTATTAATTAATTTTATTTTAAGATCATAAGACATCTCCTTGTACATCACTTGAGGTCATGTTTCAGTCTGACAGGACATGGTCTCTTTAAAATGCAGTTAGCCATCCTCCTATGTCCTATTAATAAGATTGCATTAAAGGACTTGCAGTTTTTATTACTGTAGGAAGAGTATATTGTATAACCTCATTGCTGAGGGCAGTCTATGATTCAAAAGCTCTTGGACAAGCAGCATATGTGACTGAAAAATCAGCTATGGCAGGGCTTCTTATCACTTCAGATTTACACTTGAGATTGTTTGCCTGGAACTTTGCTCCCCAATATTTGCAAGTGAATCAGCAGGAACATCACAAGTGAACAATAAAAAACTGGACCCCCTTTTATGCAATGATGTTTGTGCTATCTACGAATAGTGAGTGTAATTTTAGTTTAAATAAAAATTCTGAATTTTCTTCTCTTCCCCAATTTCCAAAAAATAAAGAAGCTGACATCTCTAAGATTGTCATGTCTCATTTTTTGTATAATGACTCAATACTCAGAAATGCAATAGCAGTTGGCTGCAAGAGCAACAACATAATGCAACATTAAGTGCCTTTTGGGACTCGTGTAGCAGCCTCGCACCTACAGGAAAAAGAAAGGATGGTTGGAATGGAATGAGGGTGGCCTAAAAAAAATAAAATCTCCTTTCTACTAATCCCAATCCCCTCCCTTCCTGTTCTCAAACACTGTACTGACAGATGGAAGGATTTGTAACTGATGAACCAGCAAATGAGCTTGCTCTCTTTTCAACTGCAGCCAATTTCATATAGTCAGCTATAGTCATCAGATTCAAAGGTAATGGTTGTATATGTTCATCCATACTTAACTGAACCATGGCTTACTCAGTCAATTCCTTGGGTCTGCAGACATATTGACAACAAATTCAATATAGGCTGAAGGAGCACAAAATACTGAACCACAACCTATTTATTTATTTATTTTTATTTATTAAATTTATATTGTTCTCCAGACGGGACTCAGGACAGTGAACAGCCAAAATAAGATACAATAATATAAAAGTTAAAAATCATTTAAAACAAATTAAATAATTTGGCTCGAACAATTTAAAAATCCAATTGTAAAAAATTTAAAACCCAATATAAAAGGAGGTTAAGCCAGACCAGCTTGTTCAAATAAAAACGTTTGCCAAAACCTAGCCAAACATTTTAGTTTACCATATTGTGCAAACCTGCTAAGAGTCTTGCAAACAAAAGCCAATTAGGTTAACTGAGTTACTCATAGGCAAGCATGCTCAGAAATCACAATTAAGCCAGCCAAGACCTATATTGGATCTATACTGGACACAATACATTAGCCCTTGGGATTTAATTAATTCTATTTGCTGGATTTTCACAACAGACTGAACCATAAAACATAAACCCAATGGCCTGGATCCTGCAAACACAACTTGTCTATGTCTCAAAATAATATAGTCTCCAGAGTGCTTGGCATGTTTTGATGCTAGAGGGGAGAATTTGACCCTCTACTCAGTTCTAGCCTTATCAGGATAATTTTTTATAACTACCGTTTTCCCCTAAATAAGACATCCCCTGATAATAAGCCCAACTGGGCTTTTGAGCGCATGGCAATAAGGTGAAGCACTTATTTCAGGGTTCAGAAAAATATAAGGCAGGGTCTTATTTTTGGGGAAATACAGTATAAATTGGTAGTATGAGGTAGCCTCCATCCCTAATAGGCATTCTTGGAAAGGCTGGGCTTTTGGATATACATGACCACAATCAAGGCAACTATTTCATATTTAGTAGTGTGTTGGGACACAACCTGTGTGATTAGGTAATGGGCTGATTTGTTCTCCAAACTCAGGTAATTGCTTGGACAAATTGGTCAGGACAAAGTTATGCAAATGCTGCCAGGGTGATGAGAGCTAGGGACTAAATGAACACCTGAAGTTAAGGTTGAACAGTGATAAAAGTCTGTAGAGATTCTCAGTCATCCAGGTCATGGTTGTCCCAAAGGTGCTTTTTCAGGTGGTAACTGGACTTTCTTGTTTTTTCTTTTGAAGACCTTTCACTTCTCATCCAAGAAGGTTCTCCAGCTCTGACACTATCCCACTTCCCTACTATCCTGTCAGAACTGAAGTTGCTTCTTGGATGAGAAGCCAAACGTCTTCAAGAGAAAAAACAAAGTCCAGTTGCTTCCCGAAAAAGCACCCTTGGGGTTACTCAGTGATATTGAGAGACACGCTGCATTTACCTTTAATTTCCTATCTTCTAGCCTTCTGTAGCGAGTAAAAGAACTCAAGAGGAACTTTTGAAAATTCATACAACTCCGAAGTCATATTGTAAAGCATTGTTCTCCCACGCCGATGCAGTTCAGCTCTGACAATTGTCTTATAGAGCATAATACTTTCTCCGGTCTTATTGTTTTTGCTGCTGGTGGTGGTGGTTAACAACGCTATCCGATAATCATTTTTATTGTGCCCCACCCCTCCCCTGCAAAGCGAGTCTGCGCGGCCGGTGGAGACAGCCGACCTCCCTCAAGCAGGAAAAGTCAGGCACGTCAGACCGAAACTTCGGTAGCTCTTCTCGCTTCCTGCCATGCTCCGAGCCGCGGCTCCTCTCTTCGTGGCTGTCGACGCACCGAGAGCGGGAGCCCTCCAGCCGCCCAACCCCTGAAGCGGTCGCCAGCTGAGATAGCGAACAAGTGCAACCTCTTCCTTCGGGCGGACTGGGCTCAAGCCGCCGCCGCCGCCACCGCGCGCTGCTGCTCTTCCTGCCTCCGCGCTTGCAGAGGCAACGGGCGGCGGGGTTGGTGGAAAAGGCGGAGGCGGAGGAGGCGAAGGGAGGGAGGCGGGGAGGAGAGAATGGCAGCAGCCGAGGAACCCGGAGCGGCACCAGCAACAGGGAGCAGCAGCAAGGCCGGCGAAGGGGAGCCGGCGTCGTCTTTCCAGAGCCGCCTGTGGAGGAGCCTGCAGCTGGGGGGTAAGGGCAAGGGCAGCGGCAAAGCGAGAGCCGAACGCCGCAGTGCGGACACCTCGCCGTCGCTTCCTCGGAGTCGCGCCACGGAGCAGCCGGCCAAGGCGGACTTGTTAGCAGGGGGCGTCGGCGTCGCCGTCGCCAGATGGGGCGGCTTGAGGCGTCGAAAACACGTGCTGGACCGCGTCTTCTCGTCCTCTCAGCCCAACTTGTGCTGCTCCTCCGCAGAGCCCCTGGAGGCCGTGAGCGCCGAGGCCGGCTCTGCTCTGCGCCGCCTCCGCGAGCATCTTCACCACCCTCAAGGCAAAGGGGGGCAGCAGCACGGCCGGGGGCCCGACGACCCGCCCGCCTCTCCTTCCTCGGCCTCTTCGGCGGCTGCCTTCGAAAAGGACCGGGTAGTAGGCGAGGATGGAGCCCTCAAAGCCGAAACGCGGGAGGAGTCTCCGCAGCCGCCCCGACTCGGGGCTCACCTGTCCCATCAGAAGAGCTCTTCTCTGCCCGGCAACACTGCCTGCCTGGAGCAGTTGCTTCAAGACTCGCCCACCAAGGGCAAAGCCAAAGGGCCGGATGGCAGCGGCAGCCCTGCAGGGAGTCCTCGTTCTTCGAAGCTATTACAGGCAGGTGTTTACGGTATTAATTTGCATTGGGGGATGAAGCAGATATTTGGTTTCTCAGGAGGTTAAAGATGTGTGGACAAGGTTGGCTGGGGAAGTCTGGGAGTGAAAGGGCCCACTTAAAGTTGCTGACTTAAAGAATAGTTGTTTCCCCAATAGTCTTTTTTCGGTGGGTGGGGAAAGGGAATGGGATGCTAAGAAAAAAGATTGAAGTAATACAGCTAGTCCTCGATTTACGGCCCCAACTGAGCCTGACATTTCTGTTGCTAAGTGAAACATTTGTTAAGTGAATTTTGCCCCATTTTACAACTTTTCTTGCCAAGGTTGTTAAGTGAATCACTGCAGTGATTAAGTTAATGATGTGTTTGTTAAGTAAATCTGGTGTCCCCATTGGCTTTGCTTGTCAGAAGGTCACAAAAGGTGATCACATGACCCCAGGACATTGCAACCGTCATGAATATGAGTCAGTTACCATGCATCTGAATTTTGATCATGTGACCACGGGGATGCTGCAACTGTCATAATATTGAGTATCATAAGTCAATATTTCAGTGCCATTGAAACATTGAAGTGGTCACTAAATGAACTGTTTTAAGTCTAGGACTACCTGTACTGAGAAAACATAGAATTCCTAATGGAAAGTACAGTTTGTTGACTGTCTATTAAAAATGTTGTGAGTAAGCTGCAAATATACCGTAGGACTGCCTTCAAATAAGGTGCTAGTCTCAATCTTGTTAGCTTTCCTGCTCCCTCTGTCCTTTCTGCCCTCCTCTGAATTATGCACTTTAAAAGAATGTATGAGCAGCAGTTATTTAATTTTTCTAGTGCAAAGGAAAGGATTTGTTTGTTTGTTTCATACCTGCTTATTTCCACTCCTAGACATCCTATTTCTTCTTTTGCCTTCAATCTTTCCCAGCATTAGGTTCTTCTCCAGTGAGTCCTTACTTTGGCCACCTAATAAGAAGGAAGGACTCACTGGAGAAGAGCCTAATGCTGGGAAAGATTGAGAGCAAAAGCAGGGGATGGCAGAGAATGAGGTGGCTGGATGGAGTCACTAAAGTAGAAAGCGTGAGCTTAAATGGATTCCAGAGGATGGTAGAGGACAGGAAGGCCTGGAGGAACGTTGTCCATGGGGACATGATGGGTCGGACATGACTTCGCAACTAACAACAACAAAGACATTCTACACAAATCTAGGTTTTCTACTGGATATAGAGAAAAGACTACAAATGCTTTTAGTGCCTCCAATATAAGAGGCATTTCACCAATGTGTTACAATTGCTGCCTGTGAGATTCCCCTGGAATCTGGTTGACTAATACAGCAACTGAATGCTGACCTTATAACTCTGTCAAGTGTGATAGTCCTTACATGTAGGACTAATAGCTTGCTCTATTTTTAGTTTTAAAAAGGTTTGAAAATCCAACCTTGACAAAGATATAATCTGAGTGCCTAACAAATTCAAACCTTTATTGTCAGTGCACAACATGTACAATGAAATTGGTTGAGCTCCCTCAGTGCATCCCCACAACACAATACAACTCACAGTGAAGACAGAAAAATCCCAGTGATTCTAACAGTCCTAACAATCCTAACAGTATGTAATTCACTTGTGTTTAAGGGAAGGGGTTTAGATAAATACGTTTTTAGAATTTGTGAAATATTTGTAAAAGGTCCCTTATATTTAGCCAGAGTGTGTGGTAGTATATCATATATGATTCATCCAAAGAACCAGTGGTAGTTTAATCAGGTGACTTAGCTTGCTCATCTTTCCTGTGAGTGAGATGAAACATTGCACACCTAGAATTCTTGGCTAGCCATGAATGAGCACATTATTCAATTGATTCCTCCCCCCAACAGTGTAATGTCTAAGGCAGTCATTGGAAAGCATAACTTTCTGTTGCTTTGTAATCTAGGTACAGATAGTCCTTGACTTACAACAGTTCACTTAGTGTCACAATGTTCGAAGTTACAATGGCACTGAAAAGATGACTTATGACCATTTTTTCACACTTATGACCATTGCAGCATCCCCATAATCACATAATTTGCATTTGGATGCTTGACAACTGCCTCATATTTAGGACAGTTGCAATGTCCCAGGGTCATGTGATCACTTTTTACCAACTTCTGACAAGCAAAGTCAATGGGGAAACGAGATTCACTTAATCTTGTATGTTATTAGTTTAACAACTACAGTGATTCACTTAACAACTGTGGCAAGGAAGGTCATAAAATGGGGCAAAACTCACTTAATAAATTTCTCACTTAGCAACATAAATTTTGGGCTCAATTGTGGCCATAAATTGTGGATTACCTGTATAGATATTTGGTCTTGTCCTTTGCAATTGAACTACAGCTGAACATTTAAATTTTTTGACTGATTTTTGATTGATTTTTAACTTATTTGAAAGCAACAAGATGGAAATCCATGTTGCAGGTCACGAGATACCATTGAAGGACCTTGCAAGATTTGTTTGTTTGTCCTTGTTGGTGAAAGGGCCTAGCTGGAAATGATTGGGCAACCTAGAGTCTTATTCAGAATTCTTAGACTATGATTGTGTCTACATTCATAAAACAAGCACTGAATAAAGAAAATAAGTTTATGTAATACCTGAGCCAAATCAAATCCATGCCTCTGTGAAATGTGCAGACGTAGCTTCAGTGTTGTTCAGAGTGCTGCAAAGTATTTTTATGTAAGTGCTAACAAATTGCCCAAGTAAAATTTAAATCAGCAGATGCCCTTGGATAATCTGTATTTCAGATTAAATATTTTCTCTTTTAAATATACTTCTTCCTTGCAACCTTAAATCCACATATTTATTGCTGATAATATAGCGGTGCCCAGGATTGTTAGAAGACATCGGATGGCAGCTGAAAGATTGCTTTCTGACAGCATTATTAGTCATGCCCTAATTCTTAGCACATTGACTTGGAAATAAGCCCAGTTGATTGCAGGAGCACCTGCTTGTAGACATAAATAAGGTTGTATCTATACTTTGTGACATTGTTTTGTTGTTGATGTTACCCGTTACGAATTAAATTTTATTTGCAGATCTAACCATGTATATTTTACAACTTTGAGTTTTCCTTCTGTCACATTATAACCATATTCCTCTGCATTATTTGATTTAGCCTAATTGGTATAGTTAAAAAGAAAGCAAATATCAAAGATTTTAGTATATAAAAAAATACCTACCAGTATAAGATGGACAGCATAGAAGAGTCAAATGAAACAATGCCGTAAGACAGTGCCTTGATGTTATTATTGTATGATAAAGGTATTCTTTTTAAATAAATGGTACTAGTTGCATTGTCTGTTTTTTGGAATTCCCTGTTCTTGCAAACATAATTTATTATCCCTTTTGTTTATCCCTAATTCCTGTGTGGTTATAAAAATCAATAATAGCAACTGCATTTGTGCACTTTTTATTTTTCTGGAGATAACTTGATAGCTGAATGCATAAACATCTTGCAAGCCTTTGCTGGAACCTTTGTATGCATTGTCAAAGCAATGGGAGTTGGATTTCAAGTATTACTTTTCTAAAGTAAAAAAAAAAGGTTGAGAGAATTGCAAGGCTGTACGTATATATCCATGTAATTTACTCAGTTTTAGTAGGTGTACAAAGATAATATTAATTACATGGCTTTATAAATGAAGTGACTTTGGATGCTAATTATAAGGGAAAGGAACTCTAAATTGTTCTGTTTTTGACACTACATAGTAACAGAACTGACTAGGTACAATATATAACATGGGATAAAACCCAATAATATATCTAGGCATGGAATGTGGGAGCAACATAAATGAAATAACGTGCATCAAGAATAAAAGTTGAATTTATAGAATAAAACTTCACTTTCAGTACTTTCAAATAATTACTTTTACCGTTTGTGAAAGTACATAAGTATATAAGTTCTATAAAAATGATGCAAATTAAATAAAAGATCAAATAAAAATGGACACAAATCACAATTTGTGTGTAATCAGAAATTGTATCTGTTATACCCTGTTGAATTGAAATTTGTTGTTACTCTTGAAATGAGATTTCCTGGAACTTGTTTCTCTACTCTTTGCTTTAAAAATATTTAGTTTAAGTGAAAATATACTTAAGAACTCTAGTTGATATTATAGCTGATATAGAGTAATAGTCCAACTTTATTAATTTGCTGCTCAAATAAATATAAACTAAAAATGGTTAACTTGGGGACAGTTAAACAATCTTGTTGTATAGGTACAAGCGAGTTCTCTGAGTGAAACTGGAAGCATATATTATATGAATAGAATAGAATAGAATAGAATAGAATAGAATAGAATAGAATAGAATAGAATAGAATAGAATAGAATAGAATAGAATAGAATAGAATAGAATAGAATAGAACAGAACAGAACAGAACAGAACAGAACAGAACAGAACAGAACAGAACTTTTTATTGGCCAAGTGTGATTGGACAAACAAGGAATTTGTCTTGGTGCATATGCTCTCAGGATACATAAAAGAAAAGATCATCAAGAATCATAACACTTAATGATAGTCATAGGGTACAAATAAGCAATCAGGAAACAATATCAATATAAATCATAAAGATACAAGCAACAAAATTACAGTCATACAATCACAAGTGGAAGGAGATGGGTGATGGGAACAATGAGAAGATTAATAGTAGTGCAGACTTAGTAAATAGTTTGAGAGTGATGAGGGAATTATTTGTTTAGCAGAGTGATGGCATCCAGAAAAAAACTGTTCTTGTGTCTAGTTGTTCTGGTGTGCAGTGCTCTATAGCGTCATTTTGGGGGTAGGAGTTGAAACAGTTTATGTCCAGGATGTGATGGGTCTGTAAATATTTTCACAGCCCTTTTTTTGACTCATGCAGTATACAGGTCCTCAATGGAAGGCAGGTTGTTAGCAATCATTTTTTCTGCAGTTCTAATTATCCTCTGAAGTCTATGTCTGTCTTGTTGGGTTGCAGAGCCAAACCAGACACTTATAGAGGAGCAGATGACAGACTCAATAATTCCTCTGTAGAACTATATCAGCAACTGCTTGGGCAGTTCGAGCTTTCTGAGTTGGCACAGAAAGAACATTCTTTGTTGTGCTTTTTTGATGACATTTTTGATGTTAGTTGTCCATTTTAGATCTTGCGATATGGTAGAACCTAGAAATTTGAAGGTCTCTACTGTTGATACTGTGTTGTCTAGTATTGTGAGAGGTGGAAGTATGGAAGAGTTCTCCTAAAGTCTACCACCATTTCTACAGTTTTGATTCCAGGATGATATTCCATAAATCTGATTAAATTAATGTGCTTCATGGAAAGTTAATATTTACTGCAGGATTTTGCAGTAAACCTGTAAAATGAAATTTTATTGGCAGTACACTTATTGCTGACAAGATTTGGTTTCATAGCTGTAATCTCAGGTTTCCATAAAGCAGCACATGATAATGTGGTTCCAGTCCCAGAAGAGAAGTAGAGTGTTCAAGAGGAGGTCTGTGGTCAAGCTGAGAAAGGAATAACAAACAATTGTCAAAAGCCGCAAGCCCTAGTTATCCTGAAATTGGCAATGAAGTCTTTGCTCAAGACTCATAATTGAAATTCATCCTGTTCTCCAACAATTTATAGGCAAAGGTTTTTATATAAGTATACTAAATTTCTGCTTCTATCAATTGAACATATCAACTTTAAGTGATAGAACTGCTCTAGTTCTAGATCTGAGTAGACTGTTACTTTTTCCTCAGGTTTGTACTTCGTTAACCTTTAATTTTTGGCTCAATAATAATTGTTTCTAGAATTTAGGATCACAGATTTCAATGTTGAAGCAGTTGGTTTGGTGAGGCCTGGTTCTTTAAGTTTAAGGTTTGGTGGAGTGGTATTTTAAATGCATTATTTGTTTTATTTAAATATGCCTTCCTACTTGATTGGATATTAAAGATTTATAATCAGTAATTAAAATATATATATAGAATTTTTTTTTAAATTGAAACAAGTGCTAAAGTTAGCTATTAAATGTCTCCTCTTTTGTAGACATAGGAGAAATAAAGTTTCAAAAGAAGTATATTTCACAGATTTGGAGTGCAGTAGAAAAAAGGCGTTCTTCTAAGCAGCAAATAAAAAACCCTCTAATTGGGAGAGGCATTTCCAAAATGACCCCTTCTGAAAATTTTAGCATTCAAATGTGCTGGCAATGGATTGGTCAGTTGTACAGTTGGACCCATAGTCACTTAAGGTTTAAAAGATTAAATGATATAATTTAAAGTATATTCTACCCACAAGACAACATCACTGTCTTTCTCATAATTAGAGACTAGTAACTTTCTTAACTTTAATATGACTTCATTAACTGTACTTAATGAAATTAAGAGAATGGCAGCCCTCTTTAAATTAAATTTGGAAGATGGGGCAACTTTTCTTCCTTCACATCTTTGTTTAGTATATGTGGGTTTTATCTTTTAATTGGTAATTGAAACAAAAAGTACAAAACCCCCTGGATTTTTTTTAAATCTGAAAGATAAAATGAAAATACCATTAAGAAGAGGTTGTAAAGTCCCAATATTCTATTACAGATAATATTCTATTGCACTACATTGGAGATACATTTTTTTGAAATGCTACTCTATACAAAAATTGCATTGCACATAGAAAATGAACATTGCAGAAGTTATTCTAGGTTCCTTTACTACATTGATTTACCCTTGGGAAAGGGACTTTGTTTCCACGAGAAAGCTTATAGAAGTATTAGTGCTCATTTGTATTTGGCCTCCTCATTTTGTCACATGTATAGATCTAACTAGAAGCTAAGATATGATAAGGAATATGGGAGTTACCAATTCAAAAGTGGTAAGTGAAGATCTCCAGAAAATAAGGCAATCTTGGAATAAGAAGTTAAATTTGCAGGAAAGATTGCATGCATTCTCTTGCATAAGATTGATTGAAGATCTAGAAGACATGGTTTTGTCATCTGGTGTACAGATCCAGTGTGGTTGATGGAGCGCCTGCTAAGTAGTTGTATTTTTATGAAAAAGAATGGTGCTTTCCTGCTGATTATATTTTTGTGATTTCAATAATTTTATTATTAATCATTTTTGTGGTTATGTTTGGTTACTTTTGTATATTTATCTGGATTTTTAACTTTGTAAGCTGCCCAGAATCATGGCAGGGAGATGGGAAGCTATATAAAATAACTATGCCAAATAAAAACTATAGGATTGGCTTTCCTTTTCTGTATCAATATCAGCATGAAAAAGACAAATCTATGAAACCATTTGAACATAACAATTTTTACAGTCTATTTTCAGGATTCCTTTTCAATTTGCTCAATTGCTGCATGCAAAATGTTACAGTTATAAATGGATTTACAAAAACTAATTGCAGGACAGATGTGCTATTCATTTCATATAAGCAAACAGACCTGGAACTGAATACTGCCACTAGGGTAATCCAACTTGGTATTCTGCACATAACCAATATACAAGAAGGTACTTACACACACAAAATCAGAACACCAAGATAACAGTAACAAAATACAGATTCAATTGTAGGTGTTGAAAGTTTATAAACATACGTTTTAAAAGTTACTTGGAAATAAGATCTAATCAGACTTTATAATAAACAGGATAGGGTTGATAAATCCAAGGACTTGGGGAGCATAGACAGAGTTATGGATAGATGTAAAAATAGCTTTCTGCCAAGGGTGAAACTTTGAACCAGATTTCTCATAAAAGACAATATGGTGATGTATTTTTACATGGTACAATCTGTAATGCATGTGCTAACATTGCAAACAGACTGGTGGTGATTTCTCAAAACAAATGAGTTAACTTTTTTTTCGCCGTTAAAAATTCTTGGCTCTTAAAAATCACATTAATTTCTAATGGAATTGAATGGAATTTGTTTAAAATAAATTCCAATGATAGAGCTGAGCTGAAATGTTTGTCAATCTTTACAAAAAAATCTTATTTGGGAAAAGAAAGAAGAAAAGTTTTTGTATAGAGGCTCCTGAAATGTGTAATAGTTTTCCTGTTTTAAAAAGTATATCCAGTTAATTGAATTTTGTGATGTAATTCACAGTTCAACAGTTGTGCATAAAAATATGTATGATATCAATAAGACAACAGAACATAATAGCAAAACAAATCAACATTATCCTAAAAGTACCTGTGACCATTAGTAGATGATTAGGAAGAATGTCTGGTACCTGTATGCCTAGAGCAAAACAGTAATTGCAGTTTTTTGACCCATGATCTCTTAATTGTAGCATTTGAGTTAGATTTCAGGAATATCATTGACTGAAATGAGTTTCCTTATAATGGAGAAAAAATTGTGCATTTAATTGATCACTTAATTATAATAGACTTCAACACAGCACTGACAGAATAATTATTCCATGCATCTAACAGTTCAGTTAAAATTTCATATAGGTTTTGCAGTTTCCTCTTCATGCTTTTTAAAAGACTATTCTAAATTTTTGGTTGAACTCATATCAAAGGTTATATAATAGAGCTATAGCTGTGGAATCAGCCCAGATAGAAAGCTAAAATAGCTGAATAAATAAAATAAATAAATGTAAAATAAAATGAAGTAAAATAAAATGTGCTAACATATGAAGTGAATACAAAGCATATATTTGTCCGGAGTACTTATCAGAAAACTGGATTTTAAGAAATAAGTGTCAGCCTTCCAGAAAAACCCCAACTCCAAATGCTTGTGGAAGCAAGCATTTTCCAAAGTTCTCTTTACTAGAATAGGCAAACTGGCACATCTGCGAAAACCCAAATCTGAAAAGCCTGGGTTTTCCCTCAGTAAGTCAAAAACCCCCAAACCATCCCCTTTCTCCCCAGTTGATCACATACTCCAATCAACGTCCGTTCCATCTCGACCCATCCCCCTGACCACTCCTTCTCCAGATGCTAGATCGCCCTGACCTTGACCGACAGGAAGAATGCTATTACGTCTACTAACAACTCCTCTCCTTAATCCTCCCCTCCTACTTTCCCACACATTGAGAAGGTGGCAGCATTGAAGCTTCTGGCCTAATATGGCTTCCAAAGCTGAAAACAAGATTTGTTCCTTAATTAATTTTACACATATTTTTTTCTAAAAAAGCATGTAAGATCAAGGACAGATGCCTAAATTCAGAATAATATAATATAAGATTAGAATGAGAAAGGTAATAGAAATATTACGTGTAAAATTTTGCAAAGAGAACAGTGGCTCATATGAAAATGACGTGTCATATCACTACTAAAAATATTTGAATCTACTCTTAATATAAGAACAATGTACTACTGTATTTTATAAAATACTGAAATATTCATCTGGGCATACATTTCGTTTGAATGGCTGAGTGCATCAGTGATTGGTTGCTGATAAAAATCAGGAGTGGGGGTTGGGTTTACGTGAAAATGATTTCTTGGTGACATTCAGGCTGCAGCATCTGTATGGATGACAATCTTCAATGGTCATTGAGGTCAAGCAGTCCAGAATTGATTATAAAAATGTGTACATGTTTTCATGTATGTCTTACTTTTAGCCTAAGGAGCTTCTCATTGTAAATATATTTGAATCCTGATATCTTTAATAATAACATGCTGACTTCTAACAGCAGTGTAATTGGGATAACAGTCTAGCCAGATGCTATTGAACAGATTTTTCGATACATTTTTTTTCATCTTCTGTCTGACAGGCTGCAATTTAAAGCTTAAGTTCTTGGCTCATGTCTCGCAATTTGGACTAAAAACACCCTCTTGAACTTACTCAGTTCAGTAGAAAAAGCATCTGGTATGATTTTTAATTAAAAGATTATATTTGCTGAGGTTGGATTTATGATGATATGCATCAGTGATCAGACATAGCCAGTTATCTATATTTTGGCTACTAAGGGGATAGCAAGCTGTGCTAAATTTTGAACTGGTGATGGGAGTATGTGGTGTAGAAATGAAAAGCCTTAAAAAAAGAGCAATAAATAAAGATGTGCAGAGTGTGAAAGGAGATGGAAATATTACTTAGTAAAGCCTTTTAAAGCAATCATGGTGAAAAATCAAGGCAATTGATTGATTATGGGCCATCATGTCATTGTCAACTTTAGCAGCCACATAGATTTTCTCCATGACCATCTATTCCTAACCTGAACAATCAACTTTTCCAAAGCTGCACTCATCGCTGCTATAACTGAGTTTATCACCTTGTTGCTGATGTTTCTTTCCTTTCTTTCCACCTTTCCCATCTAAATCTTTGCATAATGTATTCCAGTAGGATAATTGGAGGCTGTTCATTTGTGCTCCAAGTAAGAACTCTGGGTTGATTTTTTCAATGCTTGTTTTTTTGACTGTTCATTGCATTCAGCAAAGTTCAAAAATGTCAATAGGTTTCCTATATTGTGTCTTCCAAGTCTAACTTTTGCTTCCGTAGAGTGTCACGGGGAATATCATGGCTTGCAGTATTCTGATCTTTTAGGTATAGACACATTATAGCAGTTAAATCAGTTAAGGAATTAAAGGATTCCAGCATAATTACTCAAACTTCACAGCTTTTATTCTATATGCATTAATGCTCAGAATGAAAAATAAGACAAGCAAATAGTATTAAATGAAGCCTGACGGAATGATTCCCATGTTAGGACTACAATTGAAAGAAGCAACAGAGATTCATTTATGTGGTTCTTGCTTTCATTTAATCCAGACACCTATATCAGAGGTGGGTTTCAACAGGTTTTGACCAGTTCTGGAGAACCGGTAGCGGAAATTTTGAGTAGTTCGGAGATAAAGTTGTTCGGTAATAAAAATTCTGACTGGCCCCGTCCCCATCTATTCTCTGCCTCCCAAGTCCCAGCTGATCGGGAGGAAATGGGGATTTTGCAGTAACCTTCCCCTGGATTGGGGAAGGAATGGAGATTTTACAGTATCCTTCCCCTGCCATGCCCACCAACCCACACCCACCAAACCATGCCACGCTCACCAAGCCACACCCACAGAACTGGTAGTAAAAAAATTTGAAACCCACCACTGACCTATCTATACATTGCCTTTGTGGTTTAAATTATTCACTTCTTGTTTTTTATATTCATCATCGTCAACTTCATCCAATGTCAGCCACAAACTGCTGAGTTAGTTTGGTCTAGTGATTATGGCACCAGGTTAGAAAGCAAGAGACTGAATTGAAGTCCTGACTTAGCAATGAAAGCTAGTTGGGAAACTTTGGGCCAATTATTCTCTCTTAGCCCAACTCCTCACAAGGGTGTTATTGTGGGGGAAATAGGAAGAGGAAGGTGTGTTGGGTATGTTCCAGTACCTTGAGTTATTTGTAAAAATAAAATGTGGGTAGTTAACTAACTAACCAAGTAAATAAATTAGTCTTCTTTTTGACCTTCCATTTAACCTCCTCCTACATACATACATTCATAAATACAGTCTATGAGATTTTCATTAATTCACTCAATATAACCAAACCTCCTTGATGTATTTCTTTCATATTAGTCCTTTCACTTTTGTTCACTAGTTCACATTCATCCATGTACCATTCATCCCCTATTACAGTGATGGCGAACATTTTAGACACCGAGTGCCCATCCTAACACTGGCAGCGCAGCAAGAGGTAAGATCTTTTTCTTTCATGAGCATCTGTTTTGTTGTTTGCAGGGAGATAGAAGCTCACGAAAGAAACTCCACAGAGATCTCACCTGGGGTGACAGCGTGCGTGCCAACTCTGGCATGTGTACCATAGGTTTGCCATCACGGCCCTATCATGTATTGTTTTATCACACACAATTTCTAATTATCCTATCCCCATTTCTTAGATAACCCATTTCCTCTGTATTAAGTTAATAAAGCTTTCTAGGGATCCAGGGGACAGCGGTCACGTGTGGGTAGTGTGCCCAATCCAGCGCAGATCGAGTCAGGAACTGAGAAGCTCCTCCTCCTCATGCTTCTTCCCAGCTTCTGACTCGATCTGAGCCAGATCGGACGCACTTAGCCGTGCTCTGCCTTTGGCATCGAGATTACAATTGCTGTTTGGCTTATTCTCTCTAATTGATTGATTGATTAATTGATTTAATTCCCAGGAGGTGCAAACGGCGAGAAGGGCTAACGCCTGATTCCGCCGGGACCCTTATGGTCTTCGGGATTGAGGCTTGTCCTCTTTCCCCAGGTGCGAAGGGTTCACGCCCGATTCCACCCAGGAAGCCTCCTCTCGAGTAGAGGCTTCCTTCTGCTGGGCGTTTGTCAAAGCGGCTCGTTTCCCGGCGGCAGAGCTTTTCTCTGCACGCCGAAGGCACCTCTCGCCGAATTAATTATCGGCGTGCGCGCCAGCAGTCTGCTCCATTCGGAAGCGAGGATCGCGGAGCAATTTGAATTTGCCGCTCTTGCTCCGCGGGGAGGTTTCGGCGCCGATTCTAAGCGCCCAGCAACCTTTCGGCTCCAGCAGCTTTCGGGAGCCCTTTCAACTCGCGGCGAACGGAGATCAGCGTCGGCAAGTATTGCCTGCCCCCACGAAACCGGGACGTTCCCTCTAGCCCTTAGGGGAATCCCGAGGCCTTCCCTCGCCTTCCTAACGGCCGGCCGCCATTTTAATTTACGGCCGCCATTTTGTTTATTCTCTTGCAGCGCGGTCTTCGGCCCTTTTTATTAACAACCATGGCCTCTAAACAGCCCAGGGCTTCTAAACGCCAGGCCTCTGACCAGCCTGCAGCTGAATCCTCCTCCTCAGGACAGCACAAGAAGTCAAAAAAATCCCGGGCCTCCAAGGACGAAAGGGCAGCGGCTGACAAGGCCAGGGAGGAGCTCCGCCTTCACATGGCCATCGAGCGATCTATACAAAAGGCCTTAGAGAAGACCTCTCTTCGGGAGCTCCCAGCCCAGCCTACAAATGAGGCGCCTCCGGCCTCAACCTCTACTCCCACACCTGCTCCTGGGGCCTCCTCTGATCAATCCCTGTCAGGGGCCCCTTCTGAACAGCATTCTTGTATGGAGGAGGATGCCCGGGAGCGTGACCTGTCTGATGATGAGGACTTGGCTCCTGATCAGCCTTCCTTTGTGGGTTTATTTAAACCACAGCTCTTCAGGTCTCTCTTACATAAGGCAAAAATGACTACTGGATTGGGTTCCCCAGGGCCTCTACCCACCCCCCCACAGGGGTCGGGTGGCTCCCTTCCCTTGTTTGAGGTTCCCCAGGTGGAGACCGAGGAAATCCCTGGCCCCAGCCTTTTTCGGGAAGTTTTGAAAAAGCAGTGGTCCACTCCAGCATCCGGACCTAACCCTTCCTTGCTGGATCGGCGTTTTTATAATCTCGCCCCAGATTTGGCCTCCCTTCTTCAAATTCCAGAGGTGGACCCACCTGTAGCGGCCCTTTCTAACCAGTCTAACCCTACAGGTCCCCCCGAGGACAGCCTCCGGCCGGAGGACAGGCGCCTGGACCAGTCTTTAATAAAGAACCACCAGGCTTCAGCCTGGGCAGCTAGGTCTGCCCTTGCCTCCTCTTTCTTTAATAGGGCATCAATACTGTGGATCAAACAGCTCCAGGAAAAGCTTCCTGTCTCCGAATCCAGGACCCACCAGGATCTCAACAAGATCCTGGCGGCCCTGGAGTTCTCCGCGGATGCTACTCTAAATGCGTCTCGCTTTGCGGCCAAAGCAATAGGCTCCTCCGTCACCTCCCGTCGCCTTCTCTGGCTCCGTAATTGGCAGGCGGATGCCAAGTCGAAATGGCGCCTGGCTTCCTCCGCATTCGAAGGGCCCTCCTTATTTGGGGCTCCCCTTGAACCTCTGCTGGTTGAATCAAAGGACAAGAAGCGTATCCTTCCCAACGTTTCCAGGAGGTCTGACCACCGGCCTTCTTCCTCTTCCTTTCGGCCTTTTCGGCCCTTCGATGCCCCCTGGGGAGGAGGACGTTCTTCCCGACCCTTTCAAGCCAGGGCCCGGGCTGCCGACCGTCAAGGTCCCCAAGCCCAAAGGGGTTCATTTAGACGCTCCTTTCGCGGCAGCCGTGGCCGCCCCCACCGAAGGTCGCGCTAACTGCATGTCCATTTCTCCCATTGGGGGCCGCCTGGCTCTCTTTGCCAGCCAATGGGAGACCTCTTCCTCGGACGCTTGGGTCAGGGAGACGGTTAGGTGGGGCCTCTCCCTAGAATTTCTCTCCATTCCTCCCGACAGGTTTCTCCGATGTCCCACTTCCAGGGATCGGCATAGACGGCTCCTGCTCGTTTCGGCTATTGATCACCTCCTCGAAATCCGGGCCATCGAGCCCGTTCCGCAGGAGCAGCGCGGACAGGGGTTTTATTCCCGTCTGTTCGTCGTTCAGAAATCCTCGGGGGGCTGGAGAGCCATTCTGGACCTCAAGTCTTTGAACCGCTGGATCCTCTACCGGCGGTTCAAGATGCAGTCCCTCCAATCCATTCTGGAGAGCTTACGGGTTGGGGACTTCCTCACGTCAGTCGACCTGACGGAGGCGTACCTGCATGTTCCTATTCATCCGGACTTTGTCAAATTCCTTCGGTTTTGTTATGCGGGCCGCCACTATCAGTATCGCGCCCTTCCATTCGGCCTATCCTCGGCTCCCCGAGTTTTTAGTAAATTGATGGCCGCTCTTGCGGCGCACCTCCGGGCTCGACCGATTCGGATCCAATGCTACCTGGATGATCTTCTCATCCTGTCGAGTTCGGAGGCACAGGCGCGCCACGACCTGGATTCCACCATCCGGGTCCTGGAGGCTCACGGTTTCTCCATCAATCTCAAAAAGAGCCACCTGATTCCGACTACCCGCATCCAACACCTCGGGGCTATCATCGATACGGTCGAGAGTAAGGTCTTCCTTTCCGAGGAGAGGCTTTCCAGCTTGCGGTCCCTGGTTGGCTCCGTCGCTCAGGGATCCTCCGTATCCCTGGCCACGCTTTCTCACCTCCTCGGAAAGATGGTTTCATGCATAGGCATTGTTCCATGGGCCCGTCTCCACTGCAGGGCCCTGCAGTGGTTTCTTCTCCCGTATCAAAGGTCCCATAATTCGGCATCTCTCCAAATTGTTCACCTTAACCAGGACGTCCTTCAGTCCCTCCAGTGGTGGGTGTCCGGGGCCCTTCGCAGAGGGAGAGAATTCAGGGAGCCGGACCAAATCACCATCACAACGGACGCCAGTCTCTCGGGGTGGGGGGCACACACTCTGTCTCTGTCAGCCCAAGGCCTCTGGACCTCCAACGACAAGTCTCACAACATAAACTGGTTAGAGCTGCGGGCCATTCACCTGGCCCTTCGCTCCTTCGAGACTGTGGTCAAGGACCGCCATGTTTTGGTCCGGACGGACAACGTGGCGGCCAAGGCGCACGTGAACCGCCTGGGGGGTACCCGTTCTCGGGCCCTCATGGAGGAGTCCCTGAGGCTGGGCACCTGGGCGGAGTGCAACCTGAGATCGCTTCGGGCGGAGCACATCTCGGGACTCGCCAACTCACAAGCCGATTCCCTGAGCCGGTCGTCGGTGGACAACACAGAATGGCAGCTGGACCCGCTCACCTTTCAGCAGATCGCCCGCCGCTTCGGCCAACCAGTCCTCGACCTGTTTGCGACCCGGGACAATCGGCAGACGGACCGGTTCTTCTCCCGGTTTCCCGACCCTCTGGCGGAGGCCTCCGACGCCCTTCATTGCAGATGGCCATCGGGCCTCCTGTATGCTTTTCCACCTCTGCCACTTCTGCCCAAAGTCATCAGGAAGCTGCTGCAGGAACGAGGGGAACTCATTCTGGTCGCACCTTATTGACCTCGCCGGCCTTGGTTTGCGGACCTGCAAGCCTTGTCGGTTCTTCCTCCGTGGCGTCTTCCTCTACACAACGACAGCCTCCGCCAGGGATCGTCGCAACACTCGGACGTGGCCTGGCTCCAGCTAACCGCTTGGCGGTTGAGCGGCAACTGTTGACGGATTCACATCTTCCCGACGACGTGGTAGACACCATCCTGTCGGCTCGCCGACCGGCCACAAAACGAATATACGAATCAACATGGCGATCCTTCAGCAGATGGTGTTCGTCAAAAGGGTTTGACCCGAGATTGGCCTCCACTAGGCAGGTACTCATGTTCCTCCAGAAGGGTCTGGCAGCGGGACTAGCACCCAACACCTTACGCAGGCAAGTAGCCGCCTTGTCCTCTATTCTCTGCCTGGGTTCCAGACACTCCCTTGCCAATCGGCCCCTTATAAGGTTATTCCTAAAAGGGGCTTCCAACATCAGACCCCCGCCCATCCACCGTTATCCCACATGGAACCTCCCTAAGGTTCTAGATGCCCTTACCCGAGCCCCCTTTGAGCCCATCCGTTCGGTGGGGCTCCGATTCCTTTCGTATAAGGTCTCATTCTTGGTAGCCATCACGTCCGCGAGGCGGATTTCTGAGCTAGCGGCTCTTTCCGTTCGGGCGGATCTCTGTGTGTTCCACCCTAACAGAGTAGTTTTGCGCCTGGACCCTACCTTTTTACCGAAAGTCAACTCCCCCTTCCACCGCTCCCAGGAGCTGGTGCTTCCGGATTTTTGTCCCCACCCTTCCCACCCTAGAGAGCGGACCTGGCACTCCCTGGACGTTCGCCGAGCCTTACGCATATATATTCGACGAACTTCCTCGTTTAGACGTTCAGAGGCCCTTTTCATCTCATTTCAGCCCGCTACTTTGGGCCTTAAAGTGTCCTCTCCCACGCTGGGCCGTTGGCTTCGGGCCACCATAGCTTCGGCCTATGAAGCCCTTTCCTTACCTATCCCAAGGCACATCACGGCCCACTCAACTCGTAGTGCCGCCACTTCAGCGGCTTGGGCCACTCAGGCGTCTCTCCTGGAGATTTGCCAAGCGGCGACCTGGTCCTCTCCAACTCCCTTCATCAGGCATTACCGGATTGATAGCTTCGCCTCGGCGGAGGCGGCTTTTGGTCGCAGGGTACTCCAACAGGTCTGTGCTGACCAGCCTTCCTCTTCCCGGCCGGGACCCTCCCTTTAGTCCTATCGCTTTGGCACGTCCCACACGTGACCGCTGTCCCCTGGATCCCTAGAATGGGGCGTTGTCTTACCTGAACGCCCTTTCTGGGGACCGCAGGGGACAGCGGTCACCCCCTCCCTTCTCCGCCGGGGCCTCGTTGGCTGGTGCACTGTTTATCTCTCGTTCCAGGTTAAGTTTCCAGTTCCTCCAGTCCCTCCAGTTCGTGGATCATGATGGCATTCCCAGTGGGCTAGTGCGTCGTCAGGCATCATCTCTCGTCTAAAGCTGGGAAGAAGCATGAGGAGGAAGGAGCTTCTCAGTTCCTGACTCGATCTGCGCTGGATTGGGCACACTACCCACACGTGACCGCTGTCCCCTGCGGTCCCCAGAAAGGGCGTTCAGGTAAGACAACGCCCCATTTTCTGACACAGCCAACTTCTCCATCCATATAAAAAGTAGGCAAAAGCATGCTTGTCTGCACAACCAAATGCAAGTTAAAATTGATATGGAATTCATTGCACTCCAAATATCAAATTCCTGTAATCAAATCAAGTAACCTCAGATAGCTCAACAGGCTAGATAGCCTGTTATTAACATTCAGCTGTCTGCAATTATTGCAAGTTCGAGGCTCAAGGTTGATTCAGCCTTCCTTTCTAAAGTAGGTAAATTGAGGACCCAGTTTGTGGGGGCAATAAGCTGACTTTGTATAAAAATATACAAAAGTATGAAGGCTATTGCTTAATGCATTGTAAGCCGCCCTTAGTCTCCGGAGAAGGGCGGCATATAAATCTAATTTTTTTAAAAAAAGTAATCAAAAATTACAAATACCTGCTCCTTCTAAAAAAATCATAAAAGATCACTTTACTTTGCATTAAATATTAAGTACATTCAGCAGCTTGGTGTTAATTTTGGTTCGTTTCAGAAATTTTTGGAAGTTACTGAATATAAGAAACACATTCATTAAGTCATGTGCTTTATAGATGTTCAGATGTCCAGAAACAGATTAGCATTCATATCTTGGGGCATAGAAACATTTTTATTTTATTATGAGACACAAAGGGGAAATTTTTGTACAAAAAGTTTGTACATTTGGGTCCCACAAAGAAAAGTCTGAGAACACTTCAAAAAAAAATTTTTTTAATCTGAAATAAGATAAAACATGACTGTCACTGCAGATAGAGAATGCTAATTACACAAAAAGATAAAATACAGAAACTAGTGGCTGGGTACAATGAGCCAGGTTGGCTAAAGTGCTGATCTAGAAACCAGCAGTCTATGAGTTCTTTGTCTCTTTTAGGTGGGTAAACCAGCTGGGTGACCTTGGGCCAGCCACCCACACTCAGTTTTCAGAAGAAGGCAATGGCAAACCATTTCCAAAATCTTTCCAAGGAAACTTCAGGGACATGTCCACTAGGTATTCTCCGGGAGTAGGTACTGACTCAGAGGCGCACACACACACACACACACACACAAACAAACAAAAGAAAGAAATAAAAAGAAAAGAGAAAAAAGGAAGGAAGGTTTAAAATATTTGTATAATGTTTAATGAACTTTTTAGGTGGAACTGTTGTGGTAGTGGATAACACTATTTTACAGTACACATAATTAAACTTTGGAATTTACTACCACTAGATGTGGTGTTGGCTATTAGTTCGCCTGGCTTCAGAAAAGCATTACACAATTCAAGAAAATCATGGGGAATAATGGCTATTAGCCCTGATAGCAGTGTAACTCCCTCTGAAGGCCATTGGTTGAGAGTGAACTAGGGAACATCCTTATGCATTTGGCTGACTATTGTGAGAGCAGACTGCTGGACTAGAAGGGCCAAGAGTGTAATCCAGCAGGGCACTGCTCACGTTCTTAATATGGAGAAAGGGTTCTTTTGTAGTCGACAGATTCTAGTATGTTCTGAAAATTATGCTTTTGGTTTCCATCATAAAGTCTTCAGCTCATTGGGTTCACCTTTTTTAAAAAATATAAATGTTGCTTGCTTAATTTATATGAAATGAAATGAAATTGCATGTGGTGATAGAGCAACAAATAACAATCTGACAATAACATGAGATTTCAGAGACTTTGATAAAAATAGGTTGATTCATCATTATCCTCTTCAATGATTAATATAGGTTTGCATAGTTAAACAGTTTTGCGGGGGAAATCTTGTACAAACTTAAATAGCAAATTCAGTTTAAATAATGGATTTATATGCAGTAAATCCATTATTTACTGCATAACAGTCCTTTTTGTTTTCACAGCTGAATAAAATACTATGGAGAGAATAATTGCTTTGCTCAGTGCAGAATTTTGTATTAGTGAAAGGAAGAAAAATTAGTTGCATAATTATATTTGGTGCTTGTGCATCTCTCTCTCTCCCTCCCACTCTCTCTCTCCCTCCCTCCCTCTCTCCCTCCCTCCCTCTCTCCCTCTCTCCCGCCCCAATTTTACTTAAAGAACATTGCTAATTCTAAGATGCTACTATTTAATTGGCTTCTTGTTTTAATATTGGGGTTCTCAAGCACCCTTCACAAAACATGTATGTAGACATTGTAAGAGGAGAGTCCTGTTAATCTATGAGACCCAAAAATCAGTAAGACTTGTGCGGTATATTTTCAGAGTACAAAATTTATTATATTGTATCAGCTTTCATGAATTACAGATCATGTCATTGAGATCCAAGCCCGGAAAGAAAAAATCATTATGCAGATGTAGGTTACATGTGAGATAGACTGCAAGTGACTCATCAATTAACATTGTATTCTTTAAGACCTTCTGAGATAGCCTGAGATCTTTTGAATGTAGGTGATTTCTGTACAACCTCTTTCTTCCACCATAGTTGAACTGTCCCCAGAAAAAAAATGATTGCAACATCATAGCCTCTATTTCCATCCTCAAAAGAAACACAGTGGGAATCTATGATCTATGGCAAGGGCTCCAAACTTCGCAATTGTAAGACTTGTTGACTTCAACTCCCAGAATTTTCCAGGTAGCCATGCTGGCTGATAGCCATGAATTCTGGAAGCTGAGGTCCACAAGCCTTAAAGTTACTAAGCTTAGAGACCTCTGATCTATGGCATTGAAGATAGCTGAGACATCAAGTAGAACCAGAAGGTAATTGAATTACTGAAGCCTTGAAAAAAGGTCAACCGTATTAAACATCCTCTATTGACTCCTTATGATTCTCAGGTAAACTCTTTTCTCAGTGGTGATGGTAGTTTACATAAAGAACGCTTTGAACAAACGGTCTTTGTAGAAGAAACGATTGCTTGTGCTGAAAAGTCAAGCTGCTGCAGTAGGAATTGCTACGACAGTACTTTGGCCTTCAGTCAAACCTTTTGGTGTCCTCTCATGGACAAATATATTTATTTAAAAATGATTTACTTACAAAATTGATTATCATGGCAGGAAAGCAGACAAGTTAAATTGTAGCTCAGAAATAGGAAAATACATATGCAAAGGGAAAAACTGTGAAGTGTAATCAGTACTGTTTGTTCCCACCAGTGATGCTAGAATTTTGCCCTTTACTCCTTGCTTTTACTAATCCCATTTTGTTTCTGCTGCTGAAGTTTGAAGTTTTTACTCTGCTAAGTGGGTCAACCTATATTAGTTGTAATAATTCAATTATTCATACCTTTGATGACATTCGTTTCTCTGACAACAGTAAGTGGATTCTTAAAAAGTAAAAAAACCCACAATTATTATGTTAAGGTGGTTGGAAAGGCAAATGTGAAGGATGATAAAAAGGGATATTACTGTATTTTATAGAATTGTGGCAATATTTTTTGTTAGATTTTCTCAAGTCATGTATATTAATGTTGAAAATGTAAGAACACTGAATGAAATGTATGAGTAGCATCTTTTTTTAACAATCCAATCTTATTCCCTAAATTGACTTTATTTTTTTCCTTCCACTGGTGTACATTTTAATTCTTTAAATCAAA
This sequence comes from Masticophis lateralis, assembly GCA_030761175.1. Lineage (NCBI taxonomy): Eukaryota > Metazoa > Chordata > Lepidosauria > Squamata > Colubridae > Masticophis > Masticophis lateralis. The sequence continues at coordinate 241,188,742 of JAUDYJ010000002.1, forward strand.
ATATAGTTTATTTTTGCAAATGTTAACTGAATAGATTCCAGTGATTTTGAGATTAGCTAAATGTTTTAGTATAATGTTATGTGCTTTATTAAATTGTAATTTTAAATTTTATGTTCTAAATATGAATAAAAATACTGTTAATCCTTAAATTTTGTGTGTTATATTTCTCATTGTTAATGTTACAGACAATCAATCAATCGATCGATCAATCAGGCAATCAATGAAATGTTTTTGTATAACAACATTGTATAATTGGGATTTAAAAATGGGAAAGAGTTTGCTGAAATAGGGCAAGTTTCTGATTGATTTTATATAAATAGTTGATAACATTCTGGCTTTATAAATTTATATTTTGCTTTCAACAGTTTATGTCAGCATTTTTTCTAAACCTGCTTTGTTTGTTGCTTTCCTTCAGTTGTTTGAAACAGTATATTTGAAAATATCAAATATTTTTCTAAATTGATTTGATTCTGTTATTTTCTTATAATTGGTTGTTTTTTAGACTTTGTGATTTAGTGCTGAAGGAAATTAATCATATCATAAGCATCAGCCAATCCTTTAGAGTGGGTGTTGGCAACCCATGGCCTCAGAGCCGTATGTGGCTCTTTGACCCCTCTCCTGCAGCTCCCTGCCAACCCGGTCATGTGACTTGCTCTCTGCCCCAAGAAGGCGTAAGCCTCTTTTCAGAGCCATATGGCTGAAGCACCCCTAGCGTTTACTCCGCACTGCCCACAACTGGCTGCTTTTTGCTATTCCGCGTCCTTCGTGGACAGCTCAGCACCAGCCACAGCCCCCTTTGTGTCCGATCAGGAAGGAGGGGAATGGGCAGCAGCAACCACCACTGCCAGATGCAGAAACGGAAGAGCTGCGGCTCCCCTGTGCAATGTGGCTCTCCTGAGCTGCACAGCATAGCTGAGTACACACTTCACTGTGCAGTGGTGGCAGCAGGAGGAGGAGTCACCGTCCCCACCACCACTGTTATCCCAGCCCAGGAGGACATCCCGCTTGTGCGCACGTGCATGCACACAAAGAGATGAGAGAAAGAAAAGGGGAGAAAAAGAAAGAAACGAGAAAATGATGGAGGGAGAGAATGAGAGAGAGGAAAAATAAATGAGAGAGATAGAAGGAGATGGAGAAACAGAGAGCTGGAGGGAGAGAAGAGAAAGGGAAAAGAGCAGGTAACAGAGAAGGGGATAGAGAAAGGGAGAGGAAAAAATGAGAGGGAGAGAAAAAGAGAGATAAATGAGAGAAAAGGAGAAAAAGAGGGAAAGAGAAATGAGAAAATGATGGAGGGAGAGAATGAGAGAGGAAAAAGAGAAACAATTGAGAGAGAGAAATAATTGAGAGAGAAATGGGAGAGGGAGAGAGAAATGGGAGTTGGAGGGAGAAAATGAGAGGGAAAGAGGGACACAAATGTGAGAGGGAGAGAGAAATGAGAGGGAGAGAGGTAGAAAAAGAGAGAGACAAAGACAGATGAGAAAGGGAGAAAGAAAGATTAGAGAGAGAGAAAGAAAGGGACAGAGGGAGATAGAGATGAGAGAGGGAGGAGAGGGACGGAGAAAGGAAGAAAGATGAGAGGTCGGGAGAGGGAGAGAGATAGATGAGAGGGAGAAAGAGAGATGAGAGAGAAAGAGAGAGAGACACACACAGGGAGAGAGATGTTTCCCATAGGAAAAAAAAAAACACTGGGAGCCACAAAACCTGGGTAGGCATGGTGTGGGGGCATATGACTAGGTGGGAATGAGTGACATCAAGTTGGCCATGCCGACCCAGGTTTTGTAGCTCCCGGTGTTTTGTTTTCTGTGGAAACAGGTCCAAATAGCTCTTTGAGTGTTTAAGATTGCAGACCTCTGCTTTAGAGCAACATGTTTTAAGTGCACATTTCTGTGTATGTTGTGCCACTATCTACTATGAGCTATTTCACTTTGCTTAGGAGAAGAAAAATAAATGTTACTCTAGGTATTTGGATAATTGAAATTATTCTGTAATGAGTTTATGCTAATGTTTCATAGTGTTCCAAGATTCCAATTATTTTCATTTATCTTGTGATAATTACATTTGTCTCCAGCTGTATTGCTGACTGTTTGGGCAAACTGATCTAAGTGTTTATGGTGATTACTGTGTTCTGTTTTTTGTGTAAAATCTGTACTTTAAAATCTTCTTAATGCAAATGGCTTTGCTTTATAGTTTTCTCACATTTCTCTGAGACTTTGTTGTGTTTTGAATTATTTGTACTATTGCAGCATGGGTAGAAAAATATTTATTATTTGAAGAACGTATAAGTCATAAGTTTATTTGTCAAGCATATATAAGATAACAGGTAAAAGTATAAACATAATTTGAATACATGAAAAGAGTAAGTAAATAGGAATATTAGGACAGGGACGATAGGCACGCTGGTGCTCTTACGCACGCCCCTTATGAACCTCTTAGGAATGGGGTGAGGTCAACAGGACACAGTTTTAGGTTAAAGTTTTTTTAGGTTTGGGGAAGAAACTACAGAGTTGGGTAGTGCATTCCAGGCATTGACCACTCTGTTACTGAAGTCATATTTTCTGCAATCAAGTTTGGAATGGTTTACCTTGAGTTTGTAACTATTATTTGCTCGAATATTGTGTATTGTTGTGGCCAGTTTGGTATAAGGCATCCAGCTAGAAACTGGGAGACTGGGAGTTCTAGTCTCACCTTTAGCACAAAGCCAGCAGGGTGTCCTTTGGCCACACACTCGGCCCCTGAGAAGCAGGCAGTGGCAAATCACTTCAAAAAATCTTGCCGAGAAAAATGCAGAGACTCATTTAGGCAAGTCACTAAGAGTCAACATTGACTTGATGGCACCAGAAAAACCCAAACCCTGCCCCATTCAGTCAACTTTGAGTAAATAAATTACCCCAAATCGATTTGTCTGGTTAAGATTAGAAAAATAGATTTAAAAAATCAAAATTACATTGTCAATGCATGATCAAATAAACCTAAAAAACATACATTATTTAACCATGACTACCAAAGTAAAATTAATTACCGGTAATAAGTAGAGAAATAGTCTCAGCTACTCTGCTTCCCAGACCTGATAAAACAACTAACTTTTTCTGACTTTCTAGAAGTCAGGAAGGTGTGGGGCCATTCAAATATCTGGAGGGATGCTATTTTCACAGGAGGGAAGCAGCAATTGAAAATGTGTTCTTTGGCATGTGTAGGTCACAGTCTCTAAATGAGGGTACAGGTAGAAACTCACCTTATTGAATCTTGTCAGGCAGGCAGAGTACACTGAGAGAAGGTGTTATCACTGTATTCAAGCTCTGGACAATGAAGGGTTTTACATGTGGTAGTAATCTAGTAGTAACCAATGACACTCTCTAAGAAGAGTTATATAGCATACCAATTACTAGTTGAGCTGAGTTGAAGGACTTGTTATCTCTTAAATACTGAAAACTGTCCGGATGAATAATATACTTCTAAATTCTAAAATGTAGGGCATGATTGTTTTGGTTTATGTAAGATGAAAGACATGAATATAATTTTAAGACTAGAAATAGTGCAACATCTTGACATGGTGAAAAATTACTACTGAGGATTTACATGCATTGTTCTCTAGTTCTGTTCTATTGTCTGTTGTACTTATACCTTTGCAATAATGATATATCATAATGCTAACATAATAAAAAAGAAAAGGCATTAACATACATACATAGCTTGCAATTAATGAATCAGCTTTCCTATGGGATTATTTATTGTTTCTGAGGCAGTCATTAAGGTCTGATAGTATAGTCCAGTATACTGTATTTAATTTAATTTCAGTTGACAAATATTATTAATTTGGGTTCATATTTTTAAAAAAATCTCAAGTATGGTGTATGCAAATACTCATATATTTGTTTTATTTATTAAAGATATATTACGTTTTTTAAAAAACATTTCCAAGGCGTGTGTGTATATTACGATATGAGCTTAGTATAGTGTAATAGCTTGTAGGTCCCTTTCATTCAATTGTATTCATTCATTTATTCATTGAATCAAGGCTCCCATGGAAACCACAGAATTAAATCTATAATTTAAATGTAATATAGAAGTGTTTACAATATAGCTTAAAATACTAACAAATTATAAAAAGAATTTATAATAGCCACTAAATTGAACTTATATATCCAAGATGCATTTTATTATATTTTATTTTTATTATATTACATTTTTATATTTATTATATCACATTTTATTTTATTTTAAAATAAAGATGATCAATAAGAGCTATGGAAAGTTGAATAGACTGGGATTTTTAAATTCCATTGGGCCTGAAAAATCAATAACATAGATACACGAAAGACTCATAGGAAAGGCATTCCAGAATTGTTAGGTAATCAATAAAAACCTTGCTACTGAATGTGAAGACTGTTTTGGCAGGTTTTCTGTTTGTGGAGCATGAGTAGGAAAGTACAGGAAGTCCTCAACTTAAAACTACAATTGAGCCCAAAATTTCTGTTGTTAAGTGAAAAATTTGTTAAGTGAGTTTTGCCCCATTTTATGACTTTTCTTGCCACAGATGTTAAGTGAATCACTGCAATTGATCAATTAGTAACAAGGTTGTTTCGTGAATCTGGTTTCTCCATTGACTTTGCTTGTGAGAAGATCGCAAAAGGGGATCACATGACCCCGGGACACTGCAACCATCATAAAAGTTAGTCAGTTGCTAAGCTTCTGAATTCTGATCACATGATCATGGGGATGTTGCAAAGGTCATGACTATGAAAAACGGTTCTAAGTCACATTTTTCAGTGCCATTGTAACTTTGAACATTCACTAAACGAACAGTTGTAAGTTGAGGACTATCTGTATAGAAAACTAGCCTTCAAATTTTGTTCCTTTAATTCATGAAGAACTTCACAGTAAAAGTGAAGGTAAAGTAACTTCACAGTAAAGGTAAAAGTTAGTCTTAGTCTGGAAAGAAACCAGGAATCATCGATGATTGTGTAATAATGGTGGAATGATTGCAATATCTAGTATCAGTACTTCCATTAATTCATCTTCTGCTAATTGAAGTTTCCTAGTTTCCTAGTTTCACCCACCAAAAAATTTTCGGTGATCCTCCAATAGCCAATGATTTCTTATATTCTGTGTGTATCAAATATTATTTCCCTTTTAAAATTTTGTCATTTACAATTTACAGAAGTTAAAATTAATGTGACAGTTGTACTACATATGATCTTGATGCTTTCCGGCTCTTTTGTGAGAAAAGTGTAAGTCTTTTGAGCTTTAAGGCTCTTCTGAGCTCATTTTTTTTCATCGTTTAGGAAAACAAATAACTGTTCAGCTAATGATTCATCCAGTTTGAATAAAAAAATTAAACCAGTTTTCAAATTAGTACTTATGATTAGTGATTCCATATCACTACATAAATAAGAATATTTATGACACATTTTAATGCAAAGGTGTATTGCTTTGGTACTTTATAATCTACATTATAACTAATCTTGCCTATACTACAGTGTAACATTTTGAAGTCAGTGAAAATCTTTTTCATCTACTGGATTTTTAAAACTTCCTAAAATTCCTTGGATTGTCTATATCTCTCTTTAAGCTGCTGTAGTGTTATATTTTACTTGCTTAACTTTTTAATGACTTCAGACTATAATTTAAGGGCTACCATGTGACTACTCGTGCTAAAGATATAAATTTCATAAACAAATTCTCAGACTTAGTATATGACCCTATAATGGAATAGATATCTAATACTTTGTTTATAGTAATAAGGTATGCTGATTTTAGCAAGTTACTTGATTTACAGTGGTTGTCAATATACAGGTAATTTGTCAATAGGTTTTCAAATATGCTAAGAACAAATGCTGTACTTCTGAACTGAAACAATGAAAGTTTTTTTAAATATCAGAAAATTAACTTAAAATCTAATTGCTACTTAAATTTTATTGATATCAAATTAATACTGCACAAAATAAATGTCCAACTCTGAACTTACCTCTGTTTAGAAATATATTATTGATGGTCTGTTTTTTACTATAAAAATAAAATTGTCTTGAATAAAACAGCCCTATGATGCTGATGAAGCACCTGAAGGCAGGACAAGAAGCAATGGATGGAAACTAATCAAGGAGAAAACACAATTATTTAAACTACTCATTATTAATAAATACATTAGTATAATTATTGAAAATGTTCAAAATAAAAATATTACACATAATAGTATGCTGATATTCACAATAGTATCAAAAAAACCCCAACCCCTAACCCCAATGGTAGTTGTGTAGGCATGAAGGAAAATCCAAATAGGCAGGAACTTTATTTAATCAACTGCATTTTGAAAAATTATTGAGATCTTTCCAGTTTCAATAAATTTGATAAAGACATGATGGTTATAAAAGTGGAAGCAAAAACATGTATTAATGACAAACTTCCGTTAACGCTTCTTATTTTAAACTATATAAATATATGGTTCTTATACTTTCTGTTTTACCTGTTTTAAGTTTTTTATTTCTGTTCTATCATTGTTCTGACTGTCAAAATAGGAGAAGTAAATTGTAGAACAAGCTGTTGCCTATAGAATACAATTGATTTTTTGTGAGAAGCTAATAACTTATTCCATCATTTTTATCTTATTTTTATGTACCTGCTGAAAATTCTTAATATTTATAAATAGGAAGAGAATTGTGAAAATATGTTACTGTCATGCAATGATGTTGTTATCTTGATGTCCTAGTTATGAGAATAAGGAATTCTAGTTTCCAAACAAGGTAATTGAAAAGATACTAAAACTATTGTAAGGATATTTTAATATTTTCTTTATGCTTTTTAGAGATTTGGTCTTGCTGGGACAAGTAATGTAGAATTACCACCTGCTGAACCAGGAATGTACCAGTTGGATATTATATTAAGACGAGGTACTAATTTAGCAGCTCGTGATCGAAGAGGTAAGAATACGCTTACAAATTGTTCTAATATAGCTAGCTTCCTAAAGACTGAGATGAGTCTGATAAATAGTAATACCGCTATTACATTACTTTATATATTTTGTAATGATAACTTTCCCCTTAACATAAGGATTTTGCTTGTTTTAAATTATTGTTTAGCAATTTATAAAATAGATGGCTAGAGTGGATAGTAAATTTGTATCAAACATATTTCTCTTATATCTGGGTTTTCCAAATTTTATAAGGCAATGCACTTTTCCCCCCAGACCTTTTTCTGGCCCCAGAATGTAAAGACATATTTTTTAAAAACATGAGCAAAAGAAGACATATTCACTCTCTGGTCCTGGATTGGGAACCATGCCTTGGTAATTCAAGACTGGACTGTGTAATCCCAGATCCTATAAACAATGGAATATTGAGTGGCTAAAGGGTAGAAGAACCGGTATTGGCTGCCAATTAGCTGTTGATATGTTCAAGTAATTGTTTTATGAATAGATGTATGCATATGTTTGATGATGTTGTGTTGGTATCTATTTGTGTTGGAATATGTTATATTTCTATAGTTGAATATAGATCAGATTTGTGATAAATGGACTTTAGAAGCAGGATATTTTACTGCTGAAGTAATCATTAGATCACTGTGTGCTGTGCTTTGTCAGTTTAATATCAAGTGATATTGCCAATACTGTGAGTCTACGAATGATGTGGGAAGAGCAGAATCAGAGGCAAAACATGACAATTTTTAGGCAGCAATTGATTGGTCGTTATAATTGAAAATCAAGTATTTTTTAAAAAAATATTGCATTTGGCTTTTTTATTCTTAACTCTTAAAGCTGCTCTAATAAAATAGAAAATCCTTTAATGACGTTGTAGTTTGATTTCATAGATACCATAGGCACATACAAACATTAGCTGTTAATAAGCTAGTTTTTTTATGTTAACTGACATCTTTGACACAAGCAGGCATCTCTCTTTGGTAGTTTTAATCCTATTTCACAGTCTTTAGCTTTATGCTTTGGGAATATATAATAATAAGCAATTCAATGAGATACAGTAGCTTGCTCACTCTAAGAAGTTTAACACATTTTAAATCACCTTATTTACTTTAGAGTAGATAACTCTCTCAGATACTTTCACAGTTGACTAAATGGAATTTGAAAAGCTTTGCTTTGTGAATTCTAAATTCAAACAGTGTTTGAAACTAACTATGGATGTGACAGTATTGTAATATAATAAGTGTTTGCTAAGGTTAGTTTTCTATTGTTCTTGGCTTGTGTCTATATGGACAGCATGCTTGCCGAAATGAAGGGTTTTCATTTACTGTTTATTTGAGCCTATTCGTTAAATCTGTCAGATTTGGTTAAAGGTGAAAATCAGATCTTGGAAAAGATGTGTTTTTATTAACCTGTTCTAAGGCTGCTGTTGTAAGACCCTTATTAAAAAAAGTTGATTCACCATTTCTGAATACTGCATGTTCTATTACAAACAAGCCTTTAAGATTTAGAGAAGACCTATTTACAAAGATAGATCTGCTAGCAGAGACATGACTTCCCCAGATACTGTTTCTCAGCTTGCTGATTATATTTGGTCCCTACTTAATATTTAGGAAATCTCTAATATCACATCTTTAACGTTAATATTAATTGTATTTATCATTAATCTTTGGAATTGTGTTTAATTTTGCTTGCTACATTGAGTGATCATCTGAGCAGAAATATGTGAATTTAAATGAAATATATAAATTATGTGAAATGCAAATAACTCCCTGCTTTATTAGGTAATTACTTTTGCATGACTGTTTTAATTCTTGAGTCCTTTCAGCTGAATTATGAGATTGACTATTCATGTGTTCTGTTTATTGACTGACTGACTGAAAATTGTATTTAATTCACTTTAGTTACTGAGTGATCACTTTGTGTGCAACATTTTATAGAATACAAGAGAGATGTTGCAGATGAAGAGGAAAGTTTCTTTTTCTATTTTCTTTTTGTGTACTTTTTCCTTTTTCCTTTTATAAAAGTGTTTTTTTTATTTTGTAGGTATGTTCATTTTACTTATATATTTTACTTATATATTTAATAAAATTGATAAAAAACATACCTTCATAAAGGTACAATCTAAAATTCACTACATGGGGAAAAACTGGAACATGAAGCGTAAAATTTAACAAGACTCATAATTAGCATTCTGTGGGGTTTTTTTTTTTTGACGTTTCTGGAGTTCCTAAGATCATTCACTGAAAATTGTGCCAGAAGTTTGGATTTGAGTACAGCAAAAACCACTGGGAACATCAGGTTGAGAAACTTTTAGAGAATGAGAAACTCAAGATCTTGTGGGACTTTAGGATTCAGACTGACAGGCACTTGGTTCACAACACACCTGACGTAACAGTAGTTGAAAAGAAAAAGGTATGGTTCATTGACATTGCAATACCTGGTGCTCCGCAGTGGCATCGCACAGGGCCTCATCCAACACTGGCTCCCAGCTCCAACTGGGATGTTCCAGGGGGCATAAAGCCCTCCTCAGTTTGGCTGGGGGTTCTCCTCGCCGGGGCTGGGGCTATAAAGAATTTTCAGCGGCCCCAACGCCCCCGAAAAGGCCAAAAAAGCCCATCGCCGGCCACGGAGCTAACTGGGTGCTGCCATCTTCGCACATGCACAGTTTTTACATTTTCAAGGCTACAAAGTAGTAAGGCTACAAAGTAGTGACTCTTTTAACTCTATAAAAAAGGTAATTATATTACCTTTTTTTGTTGCACAAACTTAACTTTATATAAAATTTATGTCAACAATTCAGCAAGATAGTGGTCATATAATTATATCTTGGACAGAAATGATGTAGTCTAAATAGTTTCTCAAAATAATGGACCTGTTGGTTGTTTATTTCTTTTCTGTGTTTTATGGAAATCGATAAGTAAGATGGCAGAGCATTTGATGCCTATGTATTGAAGAAAAGATTCAGTAACTATATGCCATCAGAGGAAGTGTAAGAATGGTTTAGGAAAAGCTGGTAAAAATATTTAATGCTGCTTATAATGCTTCATGATTCTTATAGAACAAGAATTATCCCCATTATTTATCTTATTCATTGTATGTATCATGTGATTTGACACATGACAGATACAATAAATAATATTGCTGTAAATAATACTGTGGTGGTAAATCAAGGATTACCTGTATGCAACCTAACCAATTCTCCTTGATTTGCATAAGGCTTTCTGTCACACTTATTAACATTCCTCCTTCATTCTTAAAATCAAATTTTATTCTACCAGCAATTTGTAAATATATCAATCATAGTATATTTCATCTTATCCTGAATAATATCTTGCTAATGTGTTTGATCTATGATTTATGGACAGCTGTTAACAGGATTGGGTCTAATATTGACTACAGGATTGTACTTTATGAGCTGATGATTTGTGTAGGTTTGTAACTGAGCTTCGAAAGAATTTTGCTGTCATACTGCCACCATGTGCTCAGGAAGGACTGTTACTGTTATAATTGCTTTCAGTGTTTTTTTTAATAGCGAGACTAAAAATACTTTAAAAATATATTTTTAAATAAAGTAACAATTGCCTTATTAGAATATAGGATAAAAAAGCCTTAAATATTTCAATTAATATTAGAAGTCTGCTTGAAATATTGTTTACTCAGACAACTGACTTGGCATATTTGCATTTTGAATTAAAATGGAAATGAATGAAATATGTTAAACACAGGTTATATTTGTTATGGACAACTTACTCAGCTTTATATTTATATGGCATACTTTTAATGATAAATATTGATTAAATCATGTCAGTTTAATTTTTTTTCTAAATTTCATTTCTAAATCATGCATGCAAATATATGTCTATACACTTTTGCTCATGTGCACATTTTATTGCAGGATTAGATGTTATAAATGGCTATTTAAATTCTGTGATACATTCTGAATCCAGACTGAATATTCTAAAGAGTATGTGGAGATACTTTTCATGTAAAATTATTCAGAGATCAGGGGATAATTTGATAGATAGCGTATAAACACACAGGTTTAAATTCAATGTAGAACAAATTCAGATATTAAACTACTGCTTCCGTGTTTTATTTATTGCTTGATTTACCTCAAATATTTTGTTTGTTTCTGTTGTGTAAAGTTGAGAATATTTTAGTTATTGAGAAAGATAAAGGATATTTCCAGTGTTAGGCAAAATAGAGCATTAATCTGAGTTTGACTTCGTTTTTACTTAATCTGATTATATACTGGAAGATAATTTTGCCTTGTCATTGCCTGATGAAATATTACAAAAATATAAATTGTATTTATGCAATGATTTTTAATAAGTGAAAAAGCATTCCATGTTGCTCTTATTCACAGTAATGTGCAATGTGCATGCAATGCTTACTTTAAAGTAAAGTAGAAATAAAGACTCTTTACAACCATGAACAATTATTTAATATAAAACAGAAGATATTTTATTATAGGAATTGCATGTTTTGCTTTAAGAGTTAATGTACGAGTTTATTCTCCTTTTCAGGAGTATTTTTAAGTGCTAATTTTAAAGAAACAGTATAAAAGCACCGATGAAGTTTCATGATATCCACCGTATATAGAACATGTATAACAAAGCAAGTAAAATAAATAAATAATAAATAAATAAATAATAAACATATGGTAACAACCAATAAATAATACAAAGCCTTCCTGTCACATATTAGAATTACCAAGTCTTGAGTTTCAAAGAAAATAAATGTATAGAATTGATCCAATCTCACTCTTATTTTAATCTTTTAAAAATAATTGTTGCTCAAGTCATCTAAAAAGAGAAAATTAGCTGCTTACTGTTGCTTTTATGAGCTCCAAAAACATCTAGTTTTTATATATAACCTTAACTTTTGCTTTAGGAACAAGTGATCCATATGTCAAATTTAAACTTGGCGGAAAAGAAATCTTTAGAAGTAAAACAATCAGTAAGAATCTTAATCCTGTTTGGGAGGAAAGAACTTCCATTCTTATTGAACATTTAAGGGAGCAACTATATATAAAGGTAAGCCGCATCCAGTTCTCCTTAAAAATAGCAATAATGGTATATTTTACTAATCTCATAGCTTAATCTTGTTACAAAAATATTGTTAAAAGACACAATACAACATCCTTATTAAAATTATAACAGTCATCAAAATATTCCAGAATACAATAAAATAAAATCTTCATAACTTTGATTAATGTTTGGGAAATTATGCCAGCCAGAAAAAGAAATAGTAAAACAGAACTTCAAAGGTGTATTTTATAAAAATGGGTACATTAACTTTAAGATCAATTAGTTTGCAGTATCATCTAATAATGGCATGCCTCATGTATCTTTTTTTGTGTAAACATTGGCTTGTTAAGTTTATGAAATCTGTTTTTAATAATAAAAATACTGTTTGTTCATTCTAGGTTTTTGATTATGATTTTGGACTTCAAGATGATTTCATGGGGTCAGCTTTCTTGGACCTGAATTCCCTAGAACAAAATAGGTATCATTTTATGAAATTAATTGAATTTCATGTTGTATTTCTTTCTATTTCAATGTGACTAGGGATACAGAGAAAAAAAAAAGCAGCTGAATGCTATACTATCAATAGTGGTTAAATTAGAAGTACTAGAGTTGAATTATCATAAATTTATGAAAAGAGAACTAGGAACTCTTGGCTCCTCATCTAGTTTTCTTTCGGTTTTACATCTTTTAAACTACTTCGGGAACATTTCAGACTGGAAATATTTGTGGTGGTAAGTGTCCACCATATTCTCATCCAAATGATCCCAGATATTTTCTACATATGTCTGAACACTTGCAGAGATAGAAGAAACAGGTGACAATGGGGAGTTGAAGTGGAAGTATTCCCTTACCTTGGAACAAACAAGTCTTGGAATTGGGAAGGACCAAGCTGGGAATGGCTTGGATCATGGTGGAATTCAATTAATGACAGCAAAAGGGGTTGCATTGTTAAGCATGATGCTGTATTTTGTGACCACATCACTTAGTGACAGAAATTCTGTTCCCAGTTGCCATTGTAACTCAAGAACTACCTATTTACATTGATTTTACGAAATATTGAAAGTTTGGATGAGAAAAAAATATCCAAACTTTCAAGTATTTAGTAAAAATTTGTACAGAGCAAAGTTTCTTATCTAGTGTGAACATTGTATTCCTGTCATTTAAAAATGTCCAACAGTTCTTGATATCCATTAAGAGCTTTATCCATAAGTTTACAAAAATCCTTGTTCTTGCTTTACATTCCTCATTGTTTATTTAGTGAAGATGACAGAAAGGAAAACATAACTCATGACTTTGTCCTGAGGTAAGCAGTCTGTAGAAGCATCAATTTTAGTGTATTCATTTTTCTATTGACCTGTTTTTCTAGGCCTATTGATGTTACATTGAGTCTGAAGGACTCACATTATCCTGACCAAGATCTTGGAACTATACTGTTAACCATGTTGCTGACCCCAAAAGAGCAGCAGAGAGAAGGGGTAAGTGTATGCTAAATAAGTCATATAAGCAGAACTTCTAAGATTCTAATTGGCCTATAAATGTCTGCACTTGTATCTGTCAGAGAAGCTAATTAAAAGAGAGTAATTTTTTTCTGAGTATGTATATAAATGAATGCGTGCAATTGAACACCATATTCTAAACATTTACAACTAGGGATAAGCTTTTGTGATGGATTTGACTATAATATAATTGTAATGAGATGCTAATAGAACAGAATATATAATTAATATAGAATATATTTCATACAAAGAAAGTCAAATCTAGGACTTTGCTTTCAAGGTCAATTTACAGTGAACTTTGCCATTAAGGAAACAAATAGTGAACAATTTCACAAAAAGAAAGAAATGCCTCACTATTTTTTAAAAGCGAGGCCAAAAAAGAGGCCAGAAGCAAAACATTGCTTTATTAAGAATTGGTAACAACTTAATGTCATGCTTGGAATTAAAAAAAAAAAATTCCTTGTTCAAGTATTCACAAGTAAATACCTTTAAACTGGTATGTCAGAAAAAACATTATTTGGAAATATGTGTCCAACTATCTCTTCCTAGGTAACGTTATTCGGTATTTTATTGCTTCTCCTCTAGGAGTGAGAACCAGCAAAAATCTGGGGCACAGCCTTGAAGAATATCCAAAAATTGTTACCAAATTAAAATCTCTAATATGACAGAATGAGGGGAAGTTATTAAATGCTATATATAACTGAGTTACATTTAAATGGAATCAGATTTCTACTCTGCTTAACCCACAGATTTTTCTAATGAGGCATTGAAATGCCAAGTACAGCCCTTCAGCAAGATTCAAAACAATTCTGTCTATTCTGTTTCACTCCCACAATCATCAAGGTACAGGATCAATTAGGGTGAGAGATAGTGACCAGCTCAAAGCCACCTACTGAGGCTATATACTTGAATGTGGACTCTGGGTCATTCTAATCATAATTCAATATCCTAACTTCTGTACCATTTTATCACTGTCACAATTGTGCAGAATTTTAGAAGAGAAAAAATGGTTGTGGAACATCATTCTTTATTATCTGTAGAAAATTAGTAGATATCCGCCATTGTATACTTTAAATAATTCTACTTTTCAAATTAGTCAGCTTTTTTGTTGCAGTAATTCGGAATTAAAAAGTTACAGTATGGAAGAATTTTCATCAGATATTTATCCTATATGTTGTCAAAACAAATTATATTTTAATTACCTCATACCAACAGTCCAGTCATACTGTAGTGGTAAATTGGAAAGTAGTACATATTTTTAATGACATACATCTCATACTGAACGTAAAATGCCTCGTAGCCATTCCCTGGTTGCCTGAGACATAAAGAAACTTGATGTAGACCATATCATGTTGCATAATATGATACAATGGTTATATGTTAATTTATTGTTGGTTAAAAGTAGCTTTCATTGTAAAAGGATTAATTAAAATTAATATTATGCTTAGTATATGTTCACAGAAATACATTGATTAAACTTGATTTAAGTGTAAGTATTCATGAATTAATGAAAGTTCAAATGGATTAACTTCAAATTCATCTTAATAAATACATGTTAATGTATTTTTGGAAAATTGCAATATCAAGAACATGTTATAGATCATGTTTTTTATGAATATTGTCTCTGGTCATAGAAGCAAAAGAGTAACAGATTTTGAATTGTAGGGAATGGAATGGAATGGAATTGCTGAAGTGTTAGATTAGGAACTAGAAATTGTTAATGATGGAGTTTTAATAAGTGCTGAAAAGGAGAACAAAAACGTTCTATTTGACTAATGGAATACTGGTAGCTGAAAAAAAATAATCTTTGTTTGCTTTACACCAATTCAAACTTCTCATAGTTTAAGAAAGGTGACATATTTTCAAAATGATTTTTGTTTTAAAAATTAAAACATAATTTAAAACTTTTCTATATTTTGGGGTAGATGCTTAGATTCTTCATGTGGTCTCCATGATTCACACATATCATGACAACTTGCAGCCTTCTAGAATTTTCAGAATTTATTTATTTATTCTTCATAGTATAGATATGCAGCTCTTATTGAATCTCTTCAGTTTGTTTTCAATTTCTGCAGTGAATATGTAAAGCAAATTCATTCTTGCAGCTGATTCATTTATTCTCTCAATGCTTCTAGAATTTTCACTTCACTTCTCTTTACCTTGTTATACTTTAATTTTAATTTAATTTAATGTTTAAAGAAACCCTTGATCTTCCAAACTTTAATGCAAGCAGCTTCATATATCTCTTCATGTCCTTTGTAATTTACACTAGTTGTGAATGATATTGTGATCACAATTACACAAATTATATGATTTGCATCTTACATAATTTGCATAGTAGCATTAATCAAATGATGTTTTAGTGTAATACCAGCATCATGCTGCTTGCTATTATTTTTCTCATGATATCAGCAACTGTTGTAATCCGTTTCATTTGTTGTAATGTCCTCATGTAAATTAAGTAAGTGATATGAGTTGCATTACTGTGATAATGTAGGTTTTCAAGTTATTCAACATATTTCCAAAATACCTCCCAATTCGTTAAAAAAGGTTTTACTGGCATTTTTCATGCATGAAAAATTTTTGGTCAAAGGCTACAAGCTTTTGTACAGGTAGTTCTTGCTTAACGTTGACCGATTCAAAATTATGACCATTCTGAACAAAGGGTACTTACAACTAGTACTTGTAGTTGTAGCCATGTAGTGTTCGGACCCAGCCATCGCAAGCACTGAGAAACCAATTACTCACAAGTAAAATAAACCCATTTATTCAAACAGGGAAGGAACAGTGTTGTCACGTTGGATAAACAACCCCAAAAGTAATTAGTCACAAATGAAAGTCTTTTCCCCTTCTGAAACAGGGCAAGAACAGTCTCTGTTCACAGGAGAACTCAAGATAGAATGAATGATTGTCTGTGACAACAGGGGCTACACTCAAACCCCTACTACTTATTTCCCAGCCAGGGCGGGGCTAGCTAGCATCTACAACTTCTGTTCCCTGAGAGCCGGCTTACTGCCATCCGTTGCTCTCCTCTCTACACATACGCACATGTGGGATGGGCCCCATCTGTTCCTCCCCGTCACTTAGCTGAGGCTCCAAAGACAGCTGCCTCTCCACCTGGGGGTGGACAGAAGACCTCGGCTCTGATTCTGCTTCCTCGTCAAAACCTTCCAAAGTCTCCGAAGCTGGCCCAGGCTCCCCTCCTCCTTGTCTGACTCTGCTCCTAGCTCTGCTGGCAGCTGATGGACCACAACAGGTTGTGTCCCTGTGGTCCCACGTTCATGATTCAGGTGCCTGGCAACTGGCTCATAATTATGACTTTGCAATATCTTGCAACACATGATTGCATTTGCAACCTTAACCGCAGCTGCCAATAACCAAATCAATGGGAAACTGCCAGAAGATTGCAGATAATTATGTGATCCTGAGATGCTATGACCATGTGAGATTTGCCTAATGACCATAATTGCAACTGCTAGAAGTGCTATCATAAGTCAGTACAGTCACATGACACTTTGTGATTACATTGCTTCACAGTATAGTTCCCAATCCAAATTACCATCTGTGAGTGAGGATGTGCTTTTTTTTTAAACTTTGTTTCTTTTTAACTTTGTTTCTTTGCTCTGAAGACTCCATTGTGCTGTACTAAAACAACTATTGCTTTTCTTGCATTTAGAGAGGATTTATAATAAACTTTTGTAAGCACCAATATAATTCCTTTTTTTTTTTGCCGATATGAGTTTGCCCTTTGAGGTAAACAGTGGTGGGAGATGCTGAGGTTATAATAGTATCTCGTCATGAGGTGTTTCACCAACCCTCCTAAGATCAGGAAGAAGTTTTGCCAGAGGTAAATCTGGTGTTGTAAAGGCCTAACAAAGAAATACAGAGAGCAACCAACTGTACCCTGCTCCTATGATTTTGACTTAGTGTCTCCTTCACTCAACCCTCAAACATCTGGATAACAACTGAAGACATCATTGCAGAGGAATTCTGAGATATGCTAGCAAGATGAATCTGTGAGAAAACTAGATCAGACAAGGACCATCAAGGTCGAATAAAAATTTGGTTCATTTAGTGCTGCTAGAATAATGTGGTTGTGATAATATTTGTCATTTCCTTCTGTGAAGATTTCCTTTTTATTGTTGCCTTAAATTTTGATGACTTTATGTTTGGATAACATTCTCTTGCTGCTTGTTCTTATATACTGTAAATCTGTCTGATCAAAATATTACAAGTTTGGGCTGGATTTATGATTTTGAAGAAAATTCTATTCTAATTGCCCACATATAGAAATACTTGTCCCTTTCTTCATCCAATGTTTCTATAATGTTTGAAATGTGACTGGGGACTTCTGGTGCATCCCCATTTCTTTGGGAATTCCCTGGATTCTGCAATTTTGTTGCTGACACAAGGAAAATTTTTTAATAAATCATCAATGTTTCCTAAATTTGCTGAAACACACATCCCACCAAAATCTATGACCAAGATTAAATAAAACTAAAAGACCTCTACTGCAAATACTGAGCCCTGTATTTGTGGATCTTATACCCTGCCAGTTTCTTCCATCTTCGATCCTGCCTACAATTCTGTTGTCCATTCAGATTTGGGTTTCAGTTTTAAAGGAAGAAATCTGTAATTAAATGCACTGAGATCTTGTTCTCTACACCAGAAACAAAACTCTTCTCTTCCTCCGGGATTGTAATGATAAAAGAAAATCCCATTATGTTGATCCTGCATTTGAAACCAAGTTTCTCTTGGTTCCATGATCTCTTGTTAACTGCTGCTTTATTCCAAGGCTGAATATTGTCCTACAAATCAAGTCTTTATTGGTCTTGATTAATGCATACTGGCTCACTGGAGTAGTCCTTTATACTGTAATACTAAAAACATGCAGGTTCAGATATTAGCTCAGATTTATACTTGTTCTTCATGCAGGCTTCATGACCATAATCTTAACTATGGTTATTATTTGTAAAGAAAAACTCCCTAAATCAAGAGACTCCTGTAATATCACATTGATTTTGGGATGTTTTTCCGTGCAGTTTTTCATACCTGAGCTCACTGTGTGCATAACTTTGGCTGAGATCATTCTCCACTATCAGGGAATCAGTCTCCTATCTTCAGATGCTCTTCAACAATCTTCCAACTGCTCTACATTTTGGGATACTTCTTGGGGACCTAGTTGATTAGGTGCATAGCAGCATATCATCAGGAACTCCTAGTAGTTTGGACCTTTGAAAAGCAATGCCAGGGTGGTTTGTTACATTCACAAAAAAAGATGATACCAAGTTTCTCCAGCTTTTACGCTTCCACTGAAATTTTCTTATTGTATGTCAAAAGACAGCTATGTCCATGAAGCCTTTCAGGATTGACTATTAAATGAGTGTTAAGGCATTTTCTTTAAAAATTCATTTTTAAAAATTAAGCATAAGACCATAGTGCATGAATTTTTAAAAATTGTTTTTTAAATAATCTAATTCAAATAAACACACTGATTATTTAATAAACAAATAGCAATAGTACTTATATACTGCTTCAAAGTGCTTTATAGCTCTCTTTAAGTAGTTTACAGAATCAGCATATTGACCCCAGCAATCTCGGTCCTCATTTTACTGATCTCTGAAGGATGGAAGGCCGAGTCAACCTTGAGCTGGCTAGGATCGAAGGAATTGAACTCTTGACAATGTGAGCAGAATTAGCCTGCAATACTGCATTCTAACCACTGCGCTACCATAGCTCATACCTGTTCAAAACTGATCTTTCTTTGTATGTGGATGTCTATCATAAGAACTTGTTATATTGGAGATTCCTCTCTCATATTGCTGAGTGAGGTCTTCAATTTCTATATATCTTGTGCTCTGTGAAAGAGTAGCATGAACTAAGATCCTCCTACTTCCAGATAATTTTCATTTCTTATTCTTTTTGAGATCTTCAATACATCTTCAGGTTACCATATACAATTTCTTTTCTTCATTAAATAATAGGAGCTTAAATCGTAATTGTGTTCCAATGTGAATGTTTGTGGCTGTTTGATTTCTGTCTTTAATTTTTTAAAATTTGTCTGATGTTTTGTCATGTGCATTACTCATTTAGAAGGCAGTTGGCCTTTCTATATGAACAAGTAAAAGGTGATTAAAATGCTCTATTTTATTTGCAGACAATGCTAATGAGGAAGAGTTGGAAAAGAACAAGTAAGGTAATTCTTGGCATATAGCCTTGAAATAACTAATATTTTATAATTTACCACGTTGAACTTCAGGCTGTCACATAGCTTATACTCTGTAAATTTTATTATTTTATTATTTTCTGTTGTATAATCATGAGAATGGAATGGTCCCTTAATTACTAAAAAAAAGTATATACAGTGGGGCAAAAAAGTATTTAGTCAGCCACCAATTGTGCAAGTCCTCCCACTTAAAAAGTTGAGAGAGGCCTGTAATTGACATCATAGGTAGACCTCAACTATGAGAGACAAAATGAGAAACAAATCCAGACAATCACATTGTCTATTTGGAAAGAAGTTATTTGCAAATTATGGTGGAAAATAAGTATTTGGTCAATATCAAAAGTTCATCTCAATACTTTGTTATATATCCTTTGTTGGCAATGACAGAGGTCAAATGTTTTCTGAAAGTCTTCACAAGGTTGCCACACACTGTTGCTGGTATGTTGGCCCATTCCTCCATGCAGATCTCCTCTAGAGCAGTGATGTTTTGGGGCTGCCGCTGGGCAACATGGACTTTCAACTCACTCCAAAGGTTTTCTGTGGGGTTGAGATCTGGAGACTGGTTAGGCCACTCCAGGACTTTGAAATGCTTCTTAAAAAGCCACTCCTTCGTTGCCCGGGCAGTGTGTTTGGGATCATTGTCATGCTGAAAGACCCAGCCACGTTTCATTTTCAATACTCTTGCTGATGGAAGGAGGTTTGCACTCAAAATTTCACGATACATGGCCCCATTCGTTCTTTCCTGTACACGTATCAGTTGTCCTGGTCCCTTTGCAGAGAAACAGCCCCAAAGTATGATGTTGCCACCCCCGTGCTTCACAGTAGGTATGGTGTTCTTTGGATGCAAGTCAGCATTCTCTCTCCTCCAAACACGGCAAGTTGTGTTCCTACCAAACAGTTCTACTTTGGTTTCATCTGACCATATGACATTCTCCCAATCCTCTTCTGATCATCCAGATGCTCTCTAGCAAACTTCAGACGGGCCTGGACATGTACTGGCTTAAACCGGGGGACATGTCTGGCACTGCAGGATCTGAGTCCCTGGCGGCATAGTGTGTTACTGATGGTAGCCTTTGTTACATTGGTCCCAGCTCTCTGCAGGTAATTCACTATGTCTCCCCGTGTGGTTCTGGGATTTTTGCTCACCATTCTTGTGATCGTTTTGACCCCATGGGGTGAGATCTTGTGTGGAGCCCCAGATCGAGGGTGATTATCAGTGGTCTTGTATGTCTTCCATTTTCTAATTATTGCTCCCATGGTTGATTTCTTCACAGCAAGCTGCTTGCCTATTGCAGATTCAGTCTTCCCAACCTGGTGCAGGTCTACAATTTTGTTTCTGGTGTCCTTCGACAGCTCTTTGGTCTTCACCATTGTAGAGTTTGGAATGTGACTGCTTGAGGTTGTGGACAGGTGTCTTTTATACTGATAACAAGTTCAAACAGGTGCCATTAATATAGGTAATGAGTGGAGGACAGAGGAGCCTCTTAAAGAAGAAGTTACAGGTCTGTGAGAGCCAGAAATTTTGCTTGTTTGTAGGTGACCAAATACTTATTTTCCATAATTTGCAAATAAATTCTTTCCAAATCAGACAATGTGATTGTCTGGATTTGTTTTCTCATTTTGTCTCTCTTAGTTGCGGTCTACCTATGATATCCATTACAGGCCTCTCTCATCTTTTTAAGTGGGAGAACTTTCATAATTGGTGGCTGACTAAATACTTTTTTGCCCCACTGTATACTTTGGTAATAGCTGATATAAGTTGGTTCGGTAGTTAAGGCTAGAAACCAGACTAGAAACCAGATGACTGTGAATTTTAGTCCTGCCTTAAGCATGAAGGCCAGATCAATGACTTTGACCAGTCATTTTTTTTCTTGGCCCAACTCACCTCACCGGGTTGCTTTTGTGAGGAAAAGAAGAGGAGGAAGGTGTATTAGATAAGTTTGCCACCAGGAGATACTTAGAAAAATAATAAGGGCAGAATGTTAAATAAATAAATGCATTCAGAATGCATTTGAATGCATATAAGTGTAGTTAAAAGTATATATCAGTAACTATTCATATATTATGCATATATATTTCATCTCTGTTTATATATTATATATATCATAATTAAATGACAAATCTAAAGTTGTGAAGTACAACTATAAAATATACATTTTCTTAATCATGTATATGAATATGTACATGGTTTGGTCACGAGCTTTGCCTTCCTGCAGTTTTGGAAATGACAAAATACACTATTTAATAGGTAATGTATTAAATATTAAAAACATATAAATGTTTCTATTTTGAGAAATAGAATATTTCTATTCTTTTTTTGAAATACAGATATGTACGCAACTTGTTACATATATTTTAATAGTAGACAAGAAATATAGAATGGAGCTTTGTTCTCACTGCTTGAAACATGCTCCAGGATGTTTTATATCTATTTGTCCCTGTATAATCTACCTAATATTCTTCTATAGTTTATTTTTAAAATATATAAAATGTTTACAGTAAGGTTTTTTATAGTATACTGCCTCCCGCAGTAGTGCTGTAGCATCTTTTTAAGTTCACTATACTTCATAAGATATTGTTGCCTCCTCATTATTATAGTGCTTCACTATATTTTCCCTCCTTTAAATCATAAACTGAATTAAATACACAACAAAATCCTCTAATTTTTTATCATTCTGACACTAATATGATAAATAAACTGTTAATCACTTTTGACAGCACCAGCCATTATTTTGCCATTAGAAATAATTGCTATTTTTGCCCTGTATCAGTGGTGGTAATTCAGCCAGTTCTATCCGGTTTGGGTGAACTGGTAGCGGTGGCTGCGGGATGCTTTGCCCACCCGCCTGTACGTCATCACATCCTGTTTTTGATGCTCTGCGCATGTGCAGAAGGTCCTGCGCATCTGCGGAGGTGTCGGGCGCGAGTGAAGCGAGCCCGCATCCACGCTCACATTTGTGAACCGGTAACAAAGATAACCTTATGTATCTATACAGGGCACCCCTGCCCTGTATAGATACATAAGGTTACGTTCTAGAACATTTTGCTTTTAGAAATCATAAATTCCATGCTAAAAATAAGGAACGAGAATCTAACACTGGTAGTTGTTTGTTATCATTTGGTACAAGTTTATGTTGGAGATCTTATCTGTTAGTAATCTTATGTCACTTGATTCTGTTTGTGTATGTTCCTATGAATAGAATAGCTTTTGCCTTTCTAGATATAGCTGTATTATTCTCTTACTAGTGTTAGAATGTAGGATGAGGTATCTGACGGTAGGATGAGGTATCTGAATTGTTCCTAAATATTTGCTATTTCTTACCATTCCTTCTTATTATTTAATTTTTAATTGGGATCCAATTCTGGTGAAGTGACCACACAGTAATTTTTGTCATTATTGAATTTGTAGGCGGTTGTTTTTTGCTTTTGCATCTGATACAGTGCCTTTCTTGAAATAAGAGCAATAAAAATACATATTTGTTTTTAAACAAATATGTATATATTAGATATATATATATATATCTAATATATTAGAAAAAAAGATTCATAGCTAATTATCCATGAATAATTGTGCTGGGTAATATTTGGGACATGAGTGGGAGTTGCTGTGTGATTTAATATAGCTAAGAAAGATTTTTTCTTTTCTCAAATTCCGTTTGCAGTTTGAACAACTTTTTCTGCTTTTGCGTTGACTTGTGAATAGTATGGGCTCTTTATAACATTACTAAAGTTATACTTCCATGCAAAGAGTATAAACCGTTACGCAGCATTATCAGTTTAGGAAATCATCAGGATATCATCATGTACTTGTTGTATTTTTTGAGCAAGTAATAAGATTTGGTAGATTAGTTCTGGTTACAATCTTGAAATAACTTGCAAAAATAATTTATGGCAGCTAAATATTTATGCATTTGAAATTCACAAATTTTGGCTCCAAAATCTCACACAATTTATTTTGAACTGTATTTTGTTTCACTGAAAAGTCACCTTTTCATAGAAGTGTGTCTTTTCACAATTTGTTTTCTTTTGTTTCAGATCTGTGTAGATGCCATTTTTCTTGTGTACTGGATTTACTGTCAAACTACTATTTTTTAATATTTAATTCAATGTTCAATGTTAGACTAGAATTTTAGCATCTACCTGATTATTACTTTTATTTATTTAAATTGTTTATGGTTGCCCAATCCAAAAGACTCTGGATACAAAATCAGAAAATAATACAATACAGTACAGTACAGTACAGTACAGTACAGTACAGTAATGTAATCACTACAATACAATACAATACAATACAATACAATACAATACAATACAA
Organism: Masticophis lateralis; assembly: GCA_030761175.1. NCBI lineage: Eukaryota > Metazoa > Chordata > Lepidosauria > Squamata > Colubridae > Masticophis > Masticophis lateralis. The sequence goes on from JAUDYJ010000002.1 coordinate 241,212,719, forward strand.
TACAATACAATAATACAATACAATACAATACAATACAATACAATACAATACAATACAATACAATACAATACAATACAATACAATACAATACAATTATAAAAAAAATACAAATACAAAAAACTAATAAAAAAATGTGCGGCGTGCGCACATTTGCAAACCAGTAGGCAAGGTAAGTGAATTTCACCGCAGAGAAGGAGGTTAATCACTGCCACACAGTAACTCATAACCCCAACAGCCAGGGTCAAATAGTATCAAAAACTGTTTGAGAGATCAAGGAGCACCAGGATGGATGCACTCACCCCTATCCCAGCTTCACAATGATCTTAGCTGATATGAAACATTGTTGGCTTTGTTAATATTTAAATGAGGGAACAACCTCAAAATCCTAGGATTACTGATTAGACTCCAGTTTAACAAGAAATTTGTGATGACCACTCCTTAAGAGAAATTTTTATACCATCTACATGGTATATTGATTGTTATGCTAGCCCTCATTTAACTAGCTTGTGGGGTATTCTGTGAAATACTTTGCTAAATTCAAAATACTATGCCTAGGACACTCCCACAATTTATAGTTAGCCAATTTTAAAAATGAGATAAAATTGGTATGGCAAGACTTGTTCTTGAGGTACTGTGTGCTGATTTCTAGCAATTATTGTATTTATTGGACTAAAAAATGTGAGTGGAAATGTCTGTGCATCTTATAGAGCAAATGTTGCTGATGCCCTACCCACCCGCCAGCCTTCAGCCTCTGCCTCCAAGCAATTTGCATCCTTGCAGCAAACAGCCTGATCAGCTTCAGCACAGCCTGATTTAGCATGAGCAGCTGATTGTCAGTTGGATCAGCCTCCCGGAATACTGACAATCAGCTGTTCCAGGTTGTTGGGATCACCGCCGCCTATCACCACCTCCGAGCGCCCCATTTTCAGCCTCTTCACGTCCCGTTTTTGGCCTCTGCATGCCCAATTTTCAGCCTCCGCATGTCCCATTTTCCATGTGTCCCATTTGGCGGTGATAGGCAGTGGCAGCAATCCCTGCTGCCTGGGACAGGCTGAAAACTCTCTTTGGCACAGAGGCCAAAAATGGGACGCACAGAGGTAGAAAATGGGGTGCATGGAAGCCAAAAATGGGTCATGCATAGGCAGTGATAGGCAACAGCGATCCACGCAGCATGGAACAGCTGATCATCGGTATTCCGGGAGGCTGATCCAACCGACAATCAGCTGCTTGTGCTAAATCAGGGTGTGCTGAAGCTGACCCGGCTTTGCTGCAAGGAGGCAAATTGCTAGGAGGCAGACACAGAATTTTTTTTCTTGTTTTTCTCCTCAAAAGCTACGTGCATCTTATAGTCTGGAGCATCTTATAGTCCAGTGATGGCTAACGTTTTTGCCATCGCGTGCCAGGAGCTCGGTGTGTGTATGTCTCACATGTGCATGCCCACACCCATAATTCTATGCATCATCCCCTGCGCATGTGCACGTGACCCCCCGCTTCCCTGTTCCTGGCACGCAATGGTATGGTTTCTAGAGACTTTCTAGGAGTCTGAGGAGGGCAAAAATGGCCTTCCCCACCCCCCCGGAGGCCCTCTGGAGGCTGAAAATGGCCCATTTGCCAACTTCTGGTGGGACCGGAAGTCCCATTTTTTGCTGTCCTCAGCCTCCAGAGCCTTTGTAGAAGTCTGGGGAGGGCAGAAATGGCCTTCCCCACCCCCTGGAGGCCCACTGGAGGCCGAAAACAGCCCTTTTGCCAAATTCCGGTCCCACCAGAAGTTGGCAAACGGGCCATTTGGCTTCCAGGCAGGGGGAAGGCCATTTTCAGCCTCCCTAGACTCCTAGAAAGGCTCTGGGGGCTGGGGAGAGAGAAAAATGGGCCTCTCCCACCATTCCCAAAGGTCCTCTGGAGTGTAACAACAAGTCAATTATCAACAAAAATGATTTCTCAAATGGATGACAAGAAAAACACAAAGAGTTGAAATTAAAATGGGCCTCTATTCACCTAATGTGTTGTTTATGCTTTTCATTTTTCCTTATATAAGCTTGTATAGGAATAAATGTTCAAGAGCCAGTAGAGACAATGAGGATTTGGGTAATCCTTATTCATGAATATCAAATATGTTTTATTCACACAATCAGGATTTAAGGCATTGTTTTCTGTCAGATATTATGGATATTTTGCTCTGAATTCTTTGTTGTGGAATCTTGTTGTGGATAGTTGCCATGCTTCTTAGGTTAAATCTGATGCTAATTTGTAAACATCCTTTTTAGGTAGTTACATGAAAATTTTGTTTAAAAGGTTTTATTTTAAATTTCAATGTATTGAATGCCCAGAATATTTCCCAGATATGTACAAACCACTATTTTACATAAGTTCTATTTTATTTCAGATGTCTTATTTTTCTTTCAAACTATATTGTATCAAAGTAGCTTTTAAATTAATCTCACTCTTTGCTTGCAATTATTTTAAAAAAGAAACTCTTGCTATTTTCTTTTTCTTTCTTTCTTTCTTTCTTTTTTGTTTCTTAGCTTTAAAAGTGCTTTGTAGTTTTTCTTAATCTTGACATGCTTTGAATAACTGTTGGATATAAATTATAGTGACAATAAGATTTAGTGGTAATTGCAAGCAATGCAATATTATCAATTATTCTTCATTATTAGAAAGATAATAAAAGTAGAAGTAAATTTACTGAGTTTAATGTATTTGAAAAGTTGAGAGATTACTAAAATGATTTATAAAAGATTAAAGTGTGCATTTTTATTGCAAGTCAAGTACATTATAGCTGTGAGTTGCAAACATCTAAGAACTTTCAAATAAATCTTTGTTTGCCATAGAACAAATTGCCCATTAATCAAAGACTTACCTGTATATATAATCACCATTCCATTTTTCCATTTTTTCCCCAAAAGTGGAGTAATACTAAAGACTAAGATACAGTTGTTTCTTGCTATTCTAAAATCTTGTTTTCATCAATAACCATTCATCAAAAAAGTTTCCTAAACATTAAAACATTTTTCTACCTTTCCTATTTTCTTAAAATAATCATTATTATTTGCTTCTGATTTAATAAATGAGAGTTCTCTCTGCGCCTGAAGTTTCAGACCCAGAGTATACGTCTGTCGGACCTGCACAAAAAAGCTCAGCTATGGAGAGGAATAGTCAGTATCACTTTAATTGAAGGTTGTGGACTCAAAGCCATGGACTCAAATGGGCTGAGTGATCCCTATGTGAAATTTCGGCTGGGACATCAGAAGTACAAGAGTAAGGTAACTTTTGATTTTCTTAAACTATTTTTTATAGCCTAGTAGAATTTTTTAAATGTAACTTCAGTATTATTTTTGTTGAAATCATTATTTGACTATTATAGTTCATCATAGGGTCAGCCAGATGTTCAGACTGGATTTGGCATTTTTATCCACCTATTGTGTCCTTCCTAAGGGCCTGGGATAGGCAGATGTGTATGTTTGATGGTGTTACAGATATTGTTATAAGATATAAGCTGTTCTGAGTAAAGCCACTTTTGCAATCGACTGGTGGTAATATTGTCAATGTCGATTGTGTCCAGTTGTTTTGGAATTGCACCCAAGGCAAGTATTGCTATTGGTACTACCTTTGCTTTTTTTGCCACAGTCGTTCTATTTCTATTTGCAGGTCTTGATTATTATGTTATTATACAGTATTAAAAAATTGCAATAGTGAAATGTCGATTAGCCTTAATACTATGTAATGTTTGGAACTCTAGATTTAAAGCCAGTGACTTACTAAATCAAATCTCAGAATACAATCATATGATTTTAGACCTGGGCTTAATCAGATACTTTAGCATTAGGCTATATTCCACAAAATATAGAAAAATGTTCTGCAACAAGAAGTAGAAGAAGGATGCTGAAAAAACGGAAAAAGTGCAAAGGATAACACCAAAGGTAATGTAAAATTTGGAAAATAAACCTTGCGAAGAATGATCCCCAGATACCAGGAAGAACAATTATGAGAATGATGGTATTTGCAAGCTTTTTTTGCTAGATTTGGAAATCCCTTAGTGCCCTGGAGAAGCAGACCTCAAATCTGGTAAAAACACGATCAGATGTCAGTGTTCTGGAAGACTTGGAATGCTGGCCTTCACTAGCATTTTCCCAAGATTTGAAGTCTGTTCCTCCAGCTTGCAGGAAGATTTCACTTACCTGCATAAAGAGAGGGGAAGTTACTTGGCATGCAGGGTAACAGACCTCAAATCCAACATCCCTCTCTACTGTCAACATCCTCTGCTGTCTTCCCCATTAACTTTCTGGGTAAGACAGCAGAGAAAATTGCAAATTGTGATTGCATGATTGCAGAGCACTTGGCAACTTATCATAAATGCAAACAAGTTGCCAAAGTTTCAAAATATAGTCATGTGACAGGTGTGTGTAAGAATAAAAATTCTTACTAAATTAAATGATACATTTTATGTAGCTTTAAGGAATTGAATTTTATGTAATGTTTGTTTTTAATAATTCAGTTCTTTTTATTATAGGATTTTTTAAAGGAAAGAAAAGCATTGAGAAAAGAAATTAAATTTTTATGAATTTCATATTGAAAAAGGTATAAAATCTGTTTCATCTCTCTGGGTCTTTAAGCAAGAAAAAAGTTAAACCTATTTTAAGAGTCTGAAGGAGAAACTAGAAACTAAAAACTAGAAACTCATATCAGTTCTTTTGTGATGTAAAAGGAAAATTTTAACATGTTTCTCAGTGAACATTTTAATAAATATGGATAAATATTATATTTCCTGTTATCCAGCAGACAAATAATATTTACATACAAAAGTATGTAGGTAAATGTATATATTAAAATAATCAAAATTCTATTTTGTTGTTCTTATAGATAAAACGCATCAGAAATATTTCTTTTTTAAATTTTTTCTCCAGATAATTTCAAAAACTTTGAATCCCAAGTGGAGGGAACAGTTTGACTTTCATCTTTATGAGGAACGAGGTGGAATTGTTGATATTACAGTATGGGACAGAGATGCTGGCAAAAAGGATGATTTTATTGGCAGGTTTGTCTACAAATGACTTATAGTATGAGAATGAGCTCTGAAGGAAAGAACATATAATTTTGAATTGCTTGAAGTAAAATTTTTGAATTTAAAAAAAGAAATAACATTTAGAAATTACCTAATTCAACAGGGAAATGGTTTTTTTAATGTATTGATGGCAGGTCATATCAGCTAAAAACCATCCCTTTTCAAAAGATTTATGGTGCAAGATTAGGGTTCTATTGGTAATATTTGATAATTAACTCAGTTATTGGTTATACAATACTTTCTATCTACTGTATCTGGCATCATATATATTACATATGTAAGGCAGAATGTCAGCATCAGAAGCTGGAATATGATCTTTGATATAATATGGGCAGCTATAGGTTTTAAATAAATAGATAGCAATAACAAGATAGCATAATTTAGAGTTACATACCGCCCCATAGTGCTTTATAGCACACTCTGGGCTATTTACAATGTTGGTATATGTGGGTCCTCATTTTACTGAATTTGTAAGGGGGAGTCAACCTTGAGCCCATCAGGATCAAACTCCAGGCTGTGGGCAGTTTGCCTACAATGCTAAATTCTAACCATTGTGTCATCAGTGCTCCTCAGGTAGTTGTAGTTCTTGAAGGGAGTCTATCTGTTTTTTGTTTTGATTCCTAAATAACTTTTAAAATTAAATTGGAGGTAGTAGTTATTTTTGAATTAGGTAGTTAAGTCCTGCTTTTCTGAAGTACTTACATAACTGATTTTGCGAGTTGATTTTGTGGGGTGGTTACTGCAGAAATTGCAACACATTCAAGGTTTGTTGTTTTTCTGTTCTGTTGGTGACAAGGATGTTAAGGAATGGGAGTTTCTTTTCTTTCTCAGTCTTCTTAGTGAACTTCATTTCTATACATCTGGAATTAAGTGTTTGAAAAGTGCTTCCAATATGATTTTCTTTCAAGATGACAAATGTGTCATTGACATGTATGGTACATGTTTGGGATTTGATTACCGTATTTTCCGGTGTATAAGACGACTGGGCATATAAGGTGACACCCAACTTTTCCCGTAAAAATAGAGGGTTTGGGCTATACTTGCTGTATAAGACGACCCTTCTTCCAATGCACACCAAATAAAAATTAAAAAACATCAACTGGCTCACCCACAATGTAAAAGCAGCTGTGCTAGATCCAAAATGGCCCCTGCAACAAGCAGGAACCTCACACAGACACAAAAAGCCCAAAAACCCAACTTTCACACTTTACACACACAAAATTCCACATACAGCTTTGTGAGATTTTGTGCATTTGTGTAGTTAGAGTGAAACACTACAGAAACACACTAAATCTCAGAAAGCTGCACAAATATTTTATCTTATTTTTATTTTTATTTTTATATGAAAGCTAAATTTAAAACTTCCTAGCCTAAAACTTAGACCTAGCCTTTAAATGGCTAGGTCTAAAAAAGAACAACTAAAAAAAAACCCCCAATTAACTATTTTTTTTAAAGCTCCCAAAGGGGGAAAAACTTACCCAATAGAACAGGGGTCTCCAACCTTGGCAACTTTAAGACTTGTAGACTTCAACTCCCAGAATTCCTCAGCCAGCTTTGCTTTGCTGGCTGAGTAATTCTTGGGGTTGAAGTCCACAACTCCCTGCCTGCTTGATTGCAGGCAGGGAGATTCAGTTGCTTGCTGATGCAATGGATTACAGGCAAGTGAAGCAAGGCAAGTGTTGCGGCTAGCAGCTAAGGTAAGCAAGCTGGAGGGGGGGATTTTTGCTATCAATTAGCAGGCAAAAATTAGCAGCTGGGATCGCCAGAGCCATGTAAAAGGAAAGTTTTTTCCTTTTACATGGCTCTGGCCTGTAACTCAGCTGATTAGCGGCAATTTAGCAGGCAATTCAACTTGGCTCCCCAGAGCCATTTAAAGCTCGTCAGAGCCTTTCGGGCTGGTCTGCCTGGTTACAGGAGAACGACACTGGAGTATAAGACAACCCCTGACTTTTGAGAAGATTTTCGTGTGTTAGAAAGTCGTCTTATACTCTGGAAAATACAGTATGTTCACATGATATGGAGATCCCATAGATGCTCTGGTGACTTGTGCTGTTCATTGCTGTTAAATTGAAAGTAGCTTCATGAGGTTGGAATTCAAGATTTGGGTGTATTGAATGGTGTTCTTGTAAATTAGCTTTAGCTTTATTTCCTTCCTTATTGCATGCTTTTATTATTTATTATTCCTTTTTTTCACTCTATATGATGTTATTTATCCACTAACGGAATAGCAATTGAGAGTATAAATGAATAAAAGATAAATCCTATTGTGAGCTTAACTTGGACCTGCTGGATTGTCAGGTTAAATCAAACAATACTCTTCTATTCCACTTTAAGTGATTTTTGAGGACTAGGATATTCTGTGAGTATCAAAGAACAGACTGTATAATTGAGGTTAGAAGCCTATTATGGGACTTGATGGGCTTTGATTTCTATTTTCTTCGATGTATGGAATAGTTAATGCTCTTGCAGAGAGATTTTTTCCCTTCCTAGCTTTTTTTCCTGAAAGTGAAGGGTCTGCTTTTTTTTCAGATTAGCGTTGTGTTGATCCATTGGTTACAATAAGAATTGACCAACCGATCTATTATCTGAGTCTGAGGACATCAATGGAGAGAGAGTGACTAATCCAAGGTCACTCAGCCAATTTTAATGCATAAGGCAGGACTGGAACTCATAATCTCTTAGTTTCTAATCTGGTGCCTTAACCACTAGACTAGGGGTGGGTTCTACTTACCTATTATTATTACTGATTCGCAGCACACACATGTGCTTCTGCGCATGCACAAAAGCTTCTGCGCATGTGCAGATCACCTATGATAATGTCCGGCTTGGTGGACGGAGCCTCTTGCCGGTTTTACTACCGGTTCTTGCGAATCGGTCCGAACCGGGAGCAACCCACAACTACACTAGACCAACTGACTCTTGTTCAGAGGGAAAAATAAACTAAAGAATAAATGCACAATGCATGTAGTTAGCGAACTTTGATACACATACTAATTTATAAATTCTAAGATTTAACTTTAAACTCATACTGTTATATTCATAATTTTACACACCTTAGAGCACTGTTGGAAAAGAAGAGGAAGACGTTTCATTCTATCTGTGATTACCTCTTCCTGTTCAGCAGTTTCATATGTGAACTCATGGCATATATGTGGTTAAGGGAACTTAGCACAACGAAACTCCCTGTTATATCTGTATTCAGAAGTTACTATGAAGAACATACTCAAGGCATATGATCAAATATCTATTAAAAGTGTCTTTCACCTCATCTTTTGAACTCTTTGGCTTGAATCAGCTTAATGCCTCAAGGGCTTTGCCTGACTTTGTTATCTGTGTTGCATGCTTAGATTAGGTCTTTGCCTATTAAAAGTTCATTATCAGCAAGGAATTTGCCACATGAATCGTGTAATGATAGATCTGCTTCTACACTCAGCTCTATATCCAGATTATGATGCTCGTGTGATACTGATTTCTGGAGTACAAAATCTGCTTATCCTTTTGCTTTTTGACTTATTAGGTGCTGGTTGGGAATACTTTTAAAACTCTGTCTCTTTCCCTACCTCCTCTTATGGCTGGAATGAGAGAGATAACATTATAAATTGTGATTGTAGAAAAAAATGTTGAGTGTGTAGCCAAACATGTGTTGCACTCTGAACCAGTGGTGAAATGTAAAATTTGTTACTACCGGTTCTGTGAATGTGGCTTGGTGGGAGTGTGTGTGATGTGACTGAGTGGACATGGCCAACTTTTTTTTTAACTTTTAAAACCATTTTTTCTACAACTTCTTCAGCCGAAGAGGTTGCAGAAAAAATGCTTTTAAAAGCCTCTTACGATCCCAGCTGATCATCAGAGGCTTTTTTTTTTTTACTTTTAAAAGCATTTTTTCGGCTGAAGAGGTTGCAGAAAAAATGCTTTTAAAAGCCTCTTACGATCCCAGCTGATCATCAGAGACTTTTTTTTTAACTTTTAAAAGCATTTTTTCGGCTGAAGAGGTTGTAGAAAAAATGCTTTTAAATAAGCCTCTGATGATTGCACGGCTCAGCTTAACATGGGGGTAGGGGGGCAGAGACTTTTGCTACCAGTTCTCCGAACCACTCGCCACCATCGCTACTGGATTGGGCAATCCGGTCCGAACCGGGAGCATTTCATCCCTACTCTGAACCAAGGTTGGATAGATTTCAGTTACATCTTTGGTTAAATGCTAACATTATGTATATTGAAATCTGACCAATAAGACTTTCAATCTCCCTGTTTCCTTCCCAAATCAGGATTGCCCTCCTCCTCACTATCTATAGTATACGATCATAGGCTGTAGTGAAGAGGGGAACTTCATCTCTTTGCTGCTCAGTCAACAAAAGGAGTTTGGTCAACATTAGCAATATATTGGATTTCCTGCTATGAATTTTTAAAAGCTATCCAAGGAAGTTAAAGAAACATTTCATTTCTAGTACTCTCTTTTCTAGCATTTCAACTTCATAGACAGGAGTATGATTCTATAAAATATCTGTTTCGCTGAATGATAAAATACATGAATTTGAAGACTTTGTTCTGAAAATAAGAAGTAAATATAATATGGTTCATTTTGGGTAACTGAGTTCACAGTATTTCACAGCACTGTTGTAAATTTAACAACAAAGGGAGCCTAAATAGCTTAACAGACTAAAGCATTGTAATTAAACACCAGCTGTCTGCAATTACTGTAAGTTTGAATCTCACCAGGCTCAAGGTTGACTCTGCCTTCCATCCTTTCTAAGGTAGGTAAATTGAGGACCCAGTTTATGGGGGCAATAAGCTGACTTTGTATAAATATACAAAAGTATGAAGGCTATTGCTTAACGCATTGCAAGCCGCCCTGAGTCTCCGGAGAAGGGCGGCATATAAATCAAATTTTTTAAAAAATGCTAAAGAAAATGTTGTTTCTAGGTGCCAGATTGACCTGTCAACTTTAAGTAAAGAGCATACTCATAAACTAGAGCTGCCTCTGGAAGAAGGCGAAGGGCATCTGATACTGCTGGTTACATTGACTGCTTCAGCTGCGGTCAGCATCTCTGACTTCTCAATGAATGCCTTGGAAGACCCAAAGGAACGGAAAGAAATCCTAAAAAGATATGTATGCAGCATCTTTTTCTTACTCTTGTTGCATAAGATCATAGTGATAAACAGTAATGTAAAAGGAAAAACTTTCTTACTTACTTACTTACTATATATGCTTCCATAGCTAACAGTAGCTAACTGTTAGCTCCCAGTAGCTAACAGTAAAAAAATACAATACAGTTTTACTAAATGATAAAATAGACGATGAGATCCTTCTGGTCACAACTTTCGCAAGTTATAGTAGTGTGGTGTCCAGAAGAGTCCACAAGTCAGAGATCTGTTTCTTCTAGATAATCCCACCCACCCACCCAAAAGAAACAGTATCAATAAGAAACCAACCTATAAAGTACTAAAAATTGTTGAAGTCACTTTCCTTAGAATATCAGTTTAGTATGGCAGCTGTAGCTGTCTCTTCTTCCATCAGCCTGTTGCTCACTCTATTAGGACTATATACAGTACCTCATCTGTACTAATTCTTGTGGGTAGCTTCATCCAGTTTACGATAATAAACATTATTTTGTTTATTTTTAATATATATGTATAAATGTAGTTTTACTTGATTTTATTTTTTCACTGAAATGTTAACTTCTTGTTATAATTAAGATATTTTCCTTACTGACTTTGCCAGCAAGTAATGGTCCTTAAGTAGCTGAAGAATTGAATTTTATATATGGATCAACTTTGCATTATTTAAAACAAAGCCCTTCCTTCAGGAATTTGTTCTATTAGAATCAGATGTTTGGAGTAGCTTAGAAGTCTAACATAAAGAAATAATAAGGATACCGAATGTTTAAAATCTGGATTGAAAATTTTGAAAAATATTCTGCCTTGTATCATAGAAGCAATTGTGTAGTTTTAGTAAAGGAACAGCAAGGGGAGCTCTTACTCCAGTTTTTTAAATATTGGATTCACTAAAACTGATTTACTAAACACAAAGAAGAAAGAAGAAAAGCTATCTCCCCTAAAATTACAAAGCTTTTATTGTACAGGTCTGCCAGGTGTTTAGAAGTTATCTCTAGACACTGTGCATTAAGCTAAACTCTGACTAACAGAGGACTGTTCAATTTTTTTTGTTTTGTTTTAAAATATTCCTATTCTATGGATGACATCCTTTCAATAAGTGAATTTAATAAAGATGTACCTTATCAGGCTGTGCAGATAATATGAAGTGCTGGTACTATTGCTGTACAATATTCTTCAAACAGATTAGCAGGATGCGTGCTTCAGCAAATTTATTTTACCTATCTCCACTAAATCAGCTGCCTGCAAGTACTTGGACACATCATACTCCAATAGTATTATCATAAACACAATTTAATAGAGGTGACTTAGCAAGGCTAATCATTATATTTTTAAAATCAAGAACTAAGAAATATACTAAATCACCTGAAAACTAATGATTACCCAATATTACTTCAGATTTTTGAATCAACTAAGGCAAGCTGATCTGTCAGACTATATCTTGGGAGATAAATGCATTTCTCAGATATTAATTTTAATGAAATATGCATTTTGGTATCCAGTATGCCAGAAAAATATGAAGCAAAGGATGTTCATTGTTCTGACTATCTTTTAATAATAAACAAATAAGTAGTAAATCACAACTTTTAACTTACATCTTTTTCCCCAATTTTTTTTATTAATTTAAGCAAATTTTAATAGAGAATGGCAGCATTGTTCTTTTAAAAAAGTATGACATTGAATATCTGATTTCCAGTATTGTTCCAATGTTTATTTCAGACATTAAGATTGTTGTTACTTACAAGCTGGATAACTTGGTTCGTCAACATGAGCCACACATAGCTGCAATAATCCTGGATAAATAACAGCATTGTAGTATACCGGATATGGAAATAGCTACATATTTTTATAGCAAATCTTTATCCCTACATATTTGACAGGAAATCTTCAATATTAATGTTGTTACCCTTTGCTAAATCTGTAGTAAATATTACTGGTAACTGGCAAATTCATGATTTTTTTATGCTAAAATTATTTATAAAGTTTTATTTTTAAAGTATTGAGAAGGAGGTCTTTCTATTTAAAAATGCGTTTTGCCCTATTTTTGAGACTGAAAAGAATAAATGCACTGACCCTGCCATCAGATCAAATAGTCTTGGAAAATGACTCTATTACTGTCATTTAACCATTTGTAGCAGAACATCAGAGCCCTACAAATTAAAGAGGCATTACCGTTTGAACCATTTTATCACAATTGTATGAAAAGATTAATTCCTTTTGGGATGGGAGGAGGGCCGTAATGGGTAGCAGACCAAAAGAGAGATTCTATGACCTTTTCAGAACGGGTATGCTGAACCCCTGCTCCCCCTTGTCACAGTTTAAAAACCAGAGAAGCTAGTTTAGTGAAGAAGTTGTTAGCATTCCATTTTTATTATGACATTTCACAGTCATCCGATTTAATGTCCCTTGACCGGATTGTCCACCGTGAGACGATGGGGCTTGAAATGTTATTTAGAGCATTGATAAAAGGTGAGCAGTTATAAGATGACAGCGAGTCATAAGGCTGGTGGTGTGACATTAATTTTCTCCATAACAGAGATGGAATAAGACGTCATGGTGACAAGCTGTCAATCAGTGCTGGCCCCTCAGTGTATCTTGATGCCATAGGATGGGGTATTGGTTCTCCCATAATAGAGCTGAACTGAGATGCTCTCGCTGACAGCTGCTGCAGCTATACAGAAAATATATTATACAGCCTTTCATTAAAAAAATAAAGAGGACTCATCTCCAGAGCATTTCAATCTTTTCCCATCTATTGAGGGCTGAAAGGATTCACAGCAAATCATAGATTTCTGTGCTATGGAAATTTGAAGCCTCCAATACCATCTGGGTTTTGAGGCCTCCAACAGTCTTCATAAATAAGACGACTGATAATCATCTCATAAATCATTACTTTAAGTTGCATGTTTAAAGTAATGTATTAAAGTCATTTGCTTTTCACAAAATCCTACAATAATCTGCAGTGTGTCATTGGCTGAGATTGTCAGAAATGCAGTAAATTGCACTAAATCAGCTGACTAGCAAAATCTAAAAGTTCAAACTATAATTATCCCACTGGCAAATAATAGTGGGCAAAATATTGCCAGGTCTCTTTAAATAAACGGAATCCGCATATAGGTGAAAAGGTCGATTTTTGCTTTTGTTCCCTGTTAACAGAAAACGCAAAACAAGTGCAATTTCAAAACAACAAAAAAGACTTTTAATTTCACCATGCCTCCCTTGTTCAACATAGCATGGAACTGGAAAATATCTGTATTAAAATGCCAGGATTGACAAAAAGAAGTCCCCAGGCCTTTTTGAGAACTATAATAAATGATAAGTAATGACAAATAGCATTTTTCTGTTGCTTTCTTTAAGACCTAATTTTAAAACAAATTGGGGGGGGTGGGGGGGGGAAGAAGGTAGAGGGGGAGATTGTCTCTCTGATTAAGCAAATTTTTAATTGGCAAATATTATGAAATTTAAAGTTAACAGATATAGTATTAGTGATCTTATATAATGCTAGAGATATGTGAAGATTGATGTGCTCTATAAACTACGTTGTCCCTGCTGAACATTGTCTCTCATCTCTGAGATGTATATTACGGGCTTTGTGTCTCATTCTTATTTATAAATGGGTCTGTCTAATACATGGTTAAGATTTCAGCTTTTTCAAGCAGAAAACATTTTTGTTAAACAGAATATGATTGAGAATTTAAATTTTGCATCATAATGGAAAAGAGCATTAGTTCAGACATTTGTTAAAATCCAGGTTTGCTACTTTAATGGGATTTAACCTGTCAAAATGTATAGAAATTCATTCTTTACTTGCAGTTTCCTGATTTTTAAAAAATAAATACTATTTTTAAAAGACAACAGTTTTATAAAATATTTTAATTACACTGTATAAACTAATGATTATATAGTAGTAATTATAAAACTATATAAAATATAGTTTTATATCATAATATAGGAAATTTGAACACATGCTGTGTTTATGCAATTAAAACTTATAAACAAATTAAACTTATAAAAAATTAAAATAATTGCTATTTTGTGAATAATATGAGGAAGCTGCAGGGAATAAAGCTAAGTAGTATAGAAATATGTTTGTATGTGCATACTTTTAGTTTTGTTACAGGTAACTTATAGAAACACTCCAGTTTCTAAATTATTTCTCAAGAACCTGCGAAATTGCTGGTTTGTAGAATAGAAATACCTTATGATCAAGGTGTCATCACTGAATATAATTCTGGGGCCCTATTCCAATTAAATAATGATTTGAAATAAACAACTAATATTAAATATCTTTTTAAATTAGACTTTTAAATTATGTATTTGGGATAGAACTGAATATTTTCTCTACTGAATGTCAATTAATGTTAAGGAATAAAAGTGATATAGCAGGAACCAGTGGTTTCCATGCCAATGGGAACTGGATGAGCATAGTTCAAATGCCTTCCTAGGCTATCAAGAGATCAGTCAAATACCTGCTGACTCAGAAAAGTTGGAGGGAAAAAAGCCTAGAAATTCAATCCAGGATCCAAACATATATAAAAGCCTTGACATCTGTGTACTGCAGTGGAAATATATCTATATGTTTCTTTTTGGATTCTTTCTTTTTGACTACATTTAAGACTAATCCTGTGAAGCTGTGTCCATGAGCCTTCTGCCAAGTAAACCAGTTCCAGAATGAAGTGTTGAGTCAGACCTAAGTGCAGCTTCACAGTTAGTATAGAAACATATGTGATGTAAGCCATCAGGACAACTTAGAATCTTTAAGAGGGAATGGTCTCCTCATATTTTGCCTTTTTTATGACTTCAGTGTAATTTCCTAAATTTTGTGTATGTTTCTAGAACCTAATGCAGATGTTTCAAAACATAAAGGATGTGGGATTTCTCCAGGTAAAGGTCATCAGAGCAGAAGGTTTGATGGCAGCTGATGTTACAGGCAAGAACTATTTCCATTTTTATGTTAATCAGTAACTACTGACTAATTTTATAACGTTATACTTTACAAAACCAACAGTATACCAACTAAAAAACTGAAGTTTGCTAGGCTTCTATTCTATTCTTGCTTAATGATGAATTCTGTTACATCTTTTAAAAAACATTTTGCAAATAAATTTATATCTGGGCTTTTGAGAACCCGAATTCTTACTTGACAGAAAAGGTAAAACGAAGCAATCACATGGCTGCCAAAATATTTTGTTCTGAGTGCCTTCAATGAATTACTGTATGTACAACATAATTACATGAAATGAGTTAAATCTTTATCAAGCCTCCTTCTCCATGTCCCTTCCTGCCTTTGGGGACCAAGCCCTCCAGGACTATGCCCACTCTCTTTCTCAAAATGTCTCCTCCATTGGATCACCCACTGCATTCCTTCCTTCCTGGTGACTCATTAATTGTAAAATCCTGAACTAACTCCGGTCCCCTGGCTGAACAGTGGAAAGGACTCTTCCTCATCCTTCTCATAATCCATATGGCTGTCAAAGTTGCTGGTATTTGCACCTGGATTCACCACACCCGTCCCAAGTCCTCTGATCCTTCTGAGGACTCCAGTTATCATTGGACTGTAACCCGTAGTGCTGAGGATGACCTTGGGCCGAAGCTTTCGTTTAAACAACATCCCCCCTTCAATCGCATGCCAAAACACTGAAGGAGTCACTGGTTTATTAACAGCCACTCAATGATTTGCCATTAGCACTCATGTGACTTGGCATACAAAAGGGCCAGGAAGATATAATGAGAGAAGCAAACTTTGAGGCTGTTAGAGAATTGGTCTATAAGAAAGACCTTCCAGCCGAACACAACCCAGTACAACTGGGCCATGTGAAAATTTCAAAACATGAAGGCACCACCCCATCCCAAAGCAAATGGAAGGACAACAAACAACCTCGGTGGCCATCTTTGAGATTTGGAATACCAACACACATATTCAGAATATCCAGACCTGAGCAAAACTGTTAAACATTACCAGTTATGGATCTGTGCACACATACTCCCGACTGGAACTTAGGGGCTGTTCATGGAAGCATCCCCATTGGAAGCTCAGGTATACCAAATCATAGATATTACTGATAGTTGGAAGATGCCGATTCTCCATAATAAAAAACAAATAATTGCAAAGTTAGGAGCTCGTATTCAACACAGAACAGTGGCTTGCCTCGAACCTTTTAATTCTTCCTCCAAATATAAACTTGGTATGTATGCATGGTGCACCATCATCTAGAAAGTCAACCATACCTAATGGAAGTTGGTGGATAAGTTCAATCAGGCTTTTGGCATTCATATCAGTGAGGATCACAATCCATTGGTCCTGTATAACCTATATGAGGCAATGTCAGCCTGAGCTCATACAGACCCCATTACAATGGAGGCTCCTAAGTGAAGGATATTACATAGCAAGTGATTCAAAATTGCCAGGCCTTGGATGTTGCCTTTGCTACCTAGGAAGGTCTCTGTACATTAATTCACCCCGTTGTTGCAATTACATCTCTCAATGCTGACATGATAATTTGAGATCACACATCTATCTCATGGAAAAGGAGATACAGAACAGACCCAAAGATGCTGATATTGGCCTCTTCTCTAGAATGTTTTCTTGGCTTACTAGTTGGCTACCTGGATGGGGTTGGCTCTGGGAGATTTTTCAGGTTATCCTTTTTGTCATCTTCCTTATATTCTTCTGCTATTGTATACATTGTCTCCCTCTTATCATGTCTGCCTGCCCTAACCACTGTCCCTTGAGACATCAGAAGTGTGGCTCATATGCCGTCTCTGCTTATCCTGTCTTTGTTGGTTATACTTCTGTGCACTGGTCAAAATATGAAAGGAGGATTTATGATGATCAGAATTGTGATAAATCTGATGATTGGTTAAAAGGTTCTTATGTTGAAATGACAGAAATAGAGTTTAGGCTTTAGTTGGCCCTTGGCATTTTGGAAAGTTTCATAAGAAACCAAAAGCTTGTGAGCTAAGCATGTGATAAAACCATAAGAGGCATGCACAGATATTTTTGTAACTGCTGTACCTTTTCTACTATATGCCCACTTCCTGTTATATAACTAATAGGAAGCCACCAAGAAACAAGAAGTCTGTATACTTGCTTCAAACTGCATTCAGGGTTTTTCCAGTCTTATGGGAGAACCCGTTTTTGTTCAGCTAAATAAGCACTTATTTTTAAAGAGAGATAACCTGGTCTCTGACTCTTTGGTTGCATCAAGCCATACCTGATTTCTGCTTGACAACACCAGGGCTGGTTGTAGTTACTACTCATTTGGCACTGTCATAAATTGAACAGTTGCTGAACAAATGTTTGTTAAACAAGGACCACTTATAAACTATTTCACAATACTTTTGGATACATGTATGTGTGTATGCCACTACTATTGCCAGTTGTTCCTGAAATCACCAAGAATCAATCCTGACTCAAAGGAGAGTTTACAGTTTCAGTCATATTGACACGATCAATGAAAGAGACTGTATAAATATAATTAATAGACATGAATTCTTAAATACTATGCTGTAATAGTAAAAAAGATTTGTATGTGTGTATACCTATAGTTTTATGACCACACGAATTACACTAAGATCTACTGATAATCAGCAAATCTTATTCTGAATTAACCATGTTTGGTATTGCTGTAAGACATACTTCTATATGATTTTTTTGGTTACTGTTATTATATGCTATTAATTGGTAGCTATTATTAACATTTCAAAGGAAGTTATTTATGACTTTCCAGATTCCATTCCAGTATTGACATAACAGTAATGACTGGAGTAACGATGCAGTTTACTTTAATAATATTGTATGATTGACATGCCCAAAATAAAGTTCTAGCCCTTAAATATTTTTCAGACATATTTTTAGATATAGCACCATCATGTAATAAAAGCTGTGGAATCTTTCAGTAAAAGCAATTCTATAAGTCTTTGATTTTATTAATAATAATGTTTATTTTCTTCCCAGTGAAAGAAATAATCTTGGTAACCAACAAGATTTAAAATGAATGAATATCATTTATTAAATTAATGGGAAAGTTTTTCTATCTATTAAGACAGCATTTTGAGTCAATTAAAATGGATACTCTCCTGAGAAAAATTAGAAAATTATGAAATCCAACTTGTCATAGAGTTATCAAAAAGGAGCTAATCTTTTTCTCATCTTTTTTCCCCTCTTTGAGCGATTGATATTCTCCATTGAAATTTATAACTTTTAAATGAAGGCCACCATTAAAGAATAATTGAATTCATCATTGAAAATATCTACAAATTTAATTCAGACAAATGTACAGCTTAACATGTTTAAAAAGTAACATCTTAAATTGTTTTAAAAATAGAGTATTAAACATAAAATACAACAAAAATGTTTTTATAAAATTTTTTAATAATGGCTGATTATTGAATGTGAAATAATTCCTTAGCTCTCTATTCTTTGTATATTTAATAATAGTGTGCTGATGATTTAGTGTTCATATGTTTTAATTAATATTGTTGATGAAAGATTATTGCAAAACAAGAACAGGAATATGATGTCGAATCCTTGTTTTTACTATTGCTAACCTAGTCTTACTTTTGTTAAAAAATTAAAACACTGGAACTCATTAGTGGAACCTGCATTTGACAGGCTGCCTAGGAAACACTTTATTTTTGCTATCTCTGGGTTTTAATTAAGATGTGCTCAATTATAGTCTCCTCACACACACACTTCCCCTGCTTGCTATGTCACAGATGGGTGATCAGGGTGCTTTCAGATGGTCCAGCCCATGACTTTGACCTTCTGCGCAGTCCGGTGTTCCCTGGGGAACCGTTCAGCTCATGAGGTCTGATTTCACACTTCCAGGATGCCTCAGCTCTCTTAACAATGACAGGGAGACAAAGCCCTTTAGAACATGCCGCACAGGGACTTGTTTAAATTGGAAACTAGAGAGGAGTCAAGGAACGAGGTTATGGACTACAGAATAGTGCTTTTAATAAAGAGCTCACAGCTCTGGTTCAGCTCAAAGAGGGTTACTTCTGTACAATTAATTGAGCCATTTATCTAAACCATCTTAGGTGTCTGATTTCTCACAGAAAGATGCAGATGAGATATGCCCTGTATGAATTTTAACACTGATTGCTTTGGGAATTTTAGTTTGCATTAAACCATGTATTTGTTTTTCCCCCAAGGTCTTAATTGTATATGATTTTAAAAAAAGTAAAACTGTTATTGGCATTAGCGAAAAAGAAATATAGCTTGAAAGATATATCCATTCTCAATGCAAGCAAATTTTCTAGAAAATAGTGGGGTTTTGCTAATGTTTAACAATAATACTCTTATTCATCATGCTATATTTCTGAAGTTTGCAGCTGCATAATGTATCTCAGGCAATCTCCATTCATGCCCCAACTTTAGTTAATAGATAGCATCATGTCTAGCCAAGTCAGAAGTAGATTTCATGTAAAGTGCTGGAGGTAGCCTGTAAAAGCTTATAGGCAGGTTGTCAGCAAAGTAAGTCAGCCGGCTTGATGGTCTTGAAGACATTCAGATAGCTCCATGAAAAATATAACTATTACTGCATCAAAATTCAAAACCTTTATTTGAATCCAGTGCAGATCTGATTATTTGTGTAATCCAACTGTCTGGAATTTGGAATGAAGGTAATTAAAAATAAGTAATAACTAAGTAATTGATTTCTGTCAAGTTTTTAAGAGAGATCTACTCTTGGTCTTCTTCTAGATCAGGGAGGTCAAACTCAAGGCCCTTGAGCTGGATCCAGCCCATGGGGTGCTTAGATCTGGCACATGGGGCTACCCTGGAATCAACAAAGGACCAGCCTGTGGTGCCTCTGCCAGCAAAAATGGAGCTTGTGAGGGTTGTGCATGGCCCTCATGAGCTCCGTTTTTGCTGGCAGAGGGTTGCAAAAGCCTATCTCAGCCGAAAATGGAGCTCAGGAGCCCGTTTTCTCTGGCAGAATGCTTGGGCCACCACAGGCACCCCCAACCTGAGTGACGTTGAGCTGGCCATGCTCACCCCGGCCCCCTGAGGTCAAATGCAACACTGATGCTGCCCTCAATGAAATTGAGTTTGACACCCCTGTTCTAAATGATTCTGAATCTTCAGTGGAAATAACATAATGAATTCTCTGTTTGAAACTTGGCCATACTTGCATCAGGGAGATCTTTGGGATATTCTGTGTAGAGACATACAGTCCTCTTTTAACAACAGCTTCTGTAATCTTGAAACGGTCTGTCCTGCGCTGGACCAGTCCAGAAGTGATCCATTTCATCTTGTTGCTGGCTCTAGAGTATGATTTGAACAAATCAAACTGAATCAGAGGGGAAAAATTTTTTATTACATTTTTAAAAAAAACTCCTTTAGGGAATATATATATTTAAAAGAATTTTGTTGCTGTGATGCTACCAGCTCTTACACTCCATTTTGTTTTCTTAATTGCTATCTACAGGAGTTTTCAGTATAGATTGAAATAAAACATTCTGGGTACCCTTAGAGCAAAATTGTATGCATGCTTCACCTCAACATCGTGCAAGTCCTGTTTGCCATAACTCCCTAGAGAATGAGGATATTATGGTCATATGTATTGGGAGTAATGGAGGAATAGTATACTCCCCTCCCTCCCATACTCTACTAGCAAATTGCTGAGAGTCTGTTGTTGTATACATAATAAATAGATCTCACGCTCTGTACCTGAAGGCTTTATTGCAGCTCATTGGATCTGAGAAGATTCTTCAGAAGTTTGTCATGGCTGCTTGGGTTTTTGTCTCCAGACCTTCTCACCTGCTTTCTTAGGTCACTTCTGCAGCATTCCCAAACTCCTAATAATTCTTTGAATTCAATTTGAATGAGAACAGCTTTACATCTTCACACTTTCTCTGCCATCTGTTCAAAGCCCAAAAGGTCACCATCTATCCAATATTAATATAATAAGATGTTGTGATTGATAGAATGGCCTTAAGGATCACTTTGGAGTGATTGATGGGGCTGATCTTTCTTTATTGCAAGTTGCTTCTACAGATGTTTTAGCTATGTTCTTAGTTTTATATATTCTACGCTTCTAAATTTGGGAGCATGGTGGCTCATCTGAGTAAAATGCTGGGTTGAGGATTAGCAAGCCTACGTTCAAGAGCTGAATGCTGCTGTGTGGCGGGGCAAGTTTCTGTCATTTGCTCCAGCTTCTTTTCATTTAGCAACTGGAAAACATGCAAATACAAGTAGATAAATAGGTACCACTTCGATGGGCATATTAATGGGGACGTGAAAGGAGCTCCCAACCAGGCATCACTTAGGCAATGATGATGTCATCAGCTAATCCTTTCATTCTGGAAGCATCTTGGTGTTTCTGGCACGAAAGCAGCAGCAGTTCCTATATTGATATGAGTAAGCAGCATCCAAATGTGTACAAAAAATAAACATTGGTAATTTGGGATCTGACAGTATTTTTAATGCAATTTTTTACTCAAAAATGTGCACAACACATGAATAAATGAAGTAATTGAATGCAAACATGCATTTTTAGAAAATATGTACAATTATTGAATTATGAGCACATGCAAATAGGCATGAGCACATGGAATTATGAGCACATGCAAAACTTGACTGATTTACTCATCTCTTCTGATGACATTCAATTCTACCTATCTGCTTCAAAACAGCTTACAGGATATTTTCATGTGAACTTTTCTTTTTTCTTTGAAGCTCAACATGTTCAAAACCAACTGCTCTTTCCTTTAAAGCTTTTTCTCTTGTGCACTTCCCATCTGCTTTGTATAGCAAGTACAGAGCTTACTTCTTTGCTTTTTATATTCAATCTGTAAATATTCTGTTGCTCCTTTCATTTTAATATTGAAAAAAATGAATCCTTTTATCCAGGTGAAAACTCACTGATATCCTGATAATCTAATACCATCTTTTCTTTGTTCTATTGCTTAACCTTGGTCATTTTTCACTTTATCCCTATCCACAACTAACAGGTAGTGGGGGAAATCTTTTATTACTCTGGCAATGTAAACTCAATAAATTCCAACATTATCCAGTAACATGAGATGTTTGTATTCACTACCAAAGTTCTTAAGAGCATTATCGCCTTATCTCTTTGTAAGGATTCCTGATCTTGATCAACTCTCTTCAAATGTCATCAAATGCTTTTTCAGTAATTTATTTTTCTATCCGTTGTGTAGATTCTGCAAAATTTTGTATATGGTGCTCACCATATTAACATGAAACTTTTGGAAAAAATTGACTGCTGTCAGAGACCAAATCGTTTGATGGTATTAAAATAATGCTTTTCCAGCTGCTTTGCTCATTAAGTATCTCTGGGCTCAGTTTAAAATTATACTGTTCATATAACTTTTCATGCTTTGTTAGAAACATTGTCTGCATCTACATGTGGATCTCCATATAGTGTCTTTATCTGAATCTATTACACAGATGATTCCTAAATTTAGAGCTTAGGTCACTATCTGTCATTAGATTAAAAAATTCTCTAGAAGGATGAAAGGATAGGAGGCATCTCTGGGAATTTTTGGGTAAATCAGCTTAATCCCCTTTAAGCTTCCTTGATTTTATGTATTCTTTCTACAACCATTTATATCAATACATGTTTTTTATCCTTGTGAAATGTTTCCACAGAAATGGTGCTACATATCAAGCTATATTTTGAAACCCTCTAAAACAAGCTTATAGTTATCATTTTCTAACATAAGTAAAAGTGATAATGAAATCTGGGAATATCTATATAGTATGACACTTCCTAGAAAATATGTTTAGAATAGGAATGTCTGTATGAATTGTCACGTGCCTTGATTAGTTAGCTTCCAATCATCCATGTTGGTATTGAAAATACTTGTGTTATGGGCAAAAATGTTTTGAGGAGAAAAATAGGAAAGAGCTAAGGCCATCAGTGCTGACATTAAAGGGAGGTAAAGAAAGGAAGACACTGGGAAAATTAGAGTGAGCCAGTTGTATATCTATCACCCAAGTTCTTGTCTTCAAGCATAGCACATTCAACTAGTATTGCTGCTGCTGATCTTACTAGGACCTCATATACTTTCCGTATTGTGTCCTTGGCTTCCAGCTCTGACAGAAGGTAAAAAAGGAAGAAGAATTACTACATGCACGAAGAGCCACTGTACTTTTCTCAACCAGAGTGACTTTTATTCTGACAGTGCAAATAAAGTGAATAATTTCTGCTTATATTTCTAAAATACAGTGTTATGCATAAAATAATATGCACATATACAGAAGGCTTCTTGTAATTCTGCAGCAGTTCCAATTGGTGCCTGCTTTGTTTGTGACTCCTTTAGGTCGCTGGGCAATACTTTCCCTTCTTACCCTTAGCTTTGAGAGGAGGAGAGAAAAAGGAAAATATTTCTTTCTTGAGCCTCTTAGGAAGCTAGGATCTTGGTTAAGTTTATCCATGCAGTTGTTTGTGGTCAATCTTTTCCAGTGCAATTCCATTCCTTTGATCAACCAAGCTTATTATCAGATCAAAACTTTCCAATTCTGTTTGTTCTTTGTGAGTTCTCAGTCATGCACTCTTCCTTTTTCCAGGGTATCCAGCCAGTAAACGCTGAGCCCTATCCAGCTACCCCAAATTAAGGGATTATAGGGATGATTTTGCCTATATTGTTCAAGGCAATTTCCAGAAAAATAAAATATCCAGTAAAAGCAATGTTTATTAGCTAATGCTTGAACACACCAAGCAGGAAAAATAATAGACACATTTGCCGGAAAACCATTCATAAAAATCCATATCAAATACATTTTCAAAATCTGTTCAGATATATGAAGGGAAAGGCTTTGGCTGAGATCCCTACAAAAGGAATGTGAACAATGGGCCAGATCTTACCATTTATGAAAATGGTATTTGTACAGCATGCTTAATCATAGAGGGAATAGGGAAGGTGTTTCAAACTATAGCCTAATCAAATAAGCTGCAAAACTAACCTAGGTTTGTTTGAAGCAAATTAATTTCATCCAATTAATCATGTTGTATGGTTAGGTTTGTTGGGATTACGACTTCCCATCTTATTTCCAAAACATAGATGAGGTGAAATTATTCTCATGAAAATGACTAGGAAAACAGGTATTCTTTGTGTTGTATTTATGCCTTTTTATTGAAACATCAGTCATATATCTGTCAATTATACCGTAGTAATAGTAATATTTGGAAGCTGAATTGATTTGCTTATATTTTGGATTTTGAGGGTTGCTAATGTAAGCCCACTGTGACAGCACTAACAAGGAAATTAATGTTTTCCTTTAGCACATCTACAGTCAAGTATTTTTTTAAAAAAATTGTTACTGAATTTATTCATCTATTTAAATTATATGCATTTGCTTGTTATCTTAAGGTATGATCATACAGTATTAGTTTCCAAAAGTTGCTTATGCAAAAGAACAGTTGTTTAGATTAAGAAACTAAAATTTGGGATATCAGTCTAAGGAATATCCAGTTGAAATTTATTAGTGAAATATCTAGATGGTTTTTCTTTAAAAGATATGGAAAATGATGATAGCTGACTGTTGCCTCTGGAAATAACAGCACTTGCAGTAATTCTAGTTGATGTTATCTGGTGTGTAGACTTTGAAAAAGGAGCAAATTGGCTGAATTGCATCTTGTTGTTTAAAAAGAATTCAGGAGTCTGGAAATTTAACAATCAATTTTGCAATAGGATGATGGGAAAAGGAACCATATGTTGTAACTATATGGGAATATCTTGCAAAACAGAAACTTTAGATAGTTCAGTGGCAGAATGTGGCCTTTGCATTTATTTAAGTTTATACTTTGCTTTTCTATTCATAGATAGTCAAAATAGTTTTCAGTTCAAAATAAATGTAATATTATTAAACATGCAAATTGAATGCTACCTCAAAATTTTAATTTTATTTTCTTTTAAAAATAAAGTAATGAAGTAAGCTGTATTGATTTTGTTTTAATTATATATTAATAATTGGAAATACATTTGTGATGATGAACATTTGTTTGAAACATTCTTGTTTTTTATTTAAAAAGTAATTTTTATCCAAAAGGTGTCAGTACTAGAGGTAAATTCTCAATTCAAGATTCTAAGTCAAGATCCAGAAGGTTTTAAAGACAAATCCTGGATTTATCTTTAATTTGGATTAATTTGGATTAATTTGGATTAATTCAAAGTATAGTGTACAGTTAAAAATAATAGTAAAAAGGGAAATCTATGATAAAGGCAAGAAGAAAAAGTATGCCTTGCATGTTTAAACCAACACACTGATTTATCTCACAAGTGTAAGTGGGGAAAGATGATTGATTTATGCTTCATACAAAATTATGTTTTGAGAATCAGTTTGGTGTAAATGCTAGGTAACAGGCTAAGTAGGTTGTAATCCTGCCTTAAGCCAAAGTCAGCTGAGTGACTTTGGGCCAGTCACTGTCTTTCAGCCCTAGGAAACATGCAATGGGAAATCACTTATGAAATCTTGCCAAAAAAACATCAGACACCTTTCCAAAAGGAACATCCTCCGAAAAAAATATACATTATGAAATTCAACATATTTAAAGCAATTATATCATGCCATTAAAGTTAATATGTACATTAACCTGTGGTGGAATCTAAATCAGTGCTGCAGTATGGAAAATTATTAATTTATTAATAGCTTTATCTACATAATGATTGTCTAAAGTATGAAACAAATTTCAAATTGCCAATTAATGAGGTTTGTTTGAGGCCCTAAATTTGTGATATTTCATTACAGAATATTTTTAGGAAAAATAGTTGTCCAGTGTGCTATACTTGCACTAAGATCTATCTTGGCGATATCAGTCTAATAACGGAGTTTAGTGGGAAACATTCGCTACTCCATTTCTCTTCTGCTTTTGTTGCAGTTAATTTTTATTTAATAAAATAGCCTTATCAGGACATAGATTATTTGAAAGATTATACTGATTATTATGAACAGGCCTGAGTCAAATCATTATCTTATCACATAACTGTAATGTATCAAAATGGGGAAATTTTGCCATCACACACTTTCTTGCAATATGTCCTGAAAAGTTCAGTAAGATTCTCTCTGAAATATTAAATTTGGCATTATCTTTTAATCTAAATAGTGCTACAAATGTAGGCAAATGACAAAGCATAATCTTTAAGAAATTTTAAAAATTAAGTGGTAGATTGTTAGCTGTTTTTCCTAGTATATTATCCTTAAATTAAAATTAAATCTAAATGTTTAAATCTGAACTATGTAATATGTGGAAGAGCCATTATGTCAAATCTCACTTGTAAATCTATTAGTTTGTAGCCTTCTAAGTTTTAGACATCAGAATATACCGGTATTTAACGTGTTCGTATATAATAAAATGCGCTAAGTATCAGGGCTATCTCATCTTTAAAATTGGAAGGCAAAATAGTGCTAAGGCATTAAAATTGCTGACTGCAATACTTTTTGCAGTATCATATAACTGTATCTCTCATGTAGTTCTGTGCAAAGGCATGTTTAATTACAAACTAATGTTCACACCCCACCATTTTTGCCTTTATTCCAAAGTATTGCATTGCAATACTTTTATAGTTTACCACACAACATTACCTATTTAAGATTATTTTGTTTTTAGAGTATGAATTGTTAATTACATAGAATGCCAAGATAATTTTAAGTTGCAAATTCATGAATATCTCTGAAATTATCTTTTTGCAGGTAAAAGTGATCCATTTTGTGTAATTGAATTGAACAACGATAGATTGTTGACCCACACAATATATAAGAACCTTAATCCCGAGTGGAACAAAATCTTCACTTTGTAAGTCTTACCATACTTCTTGAAATTTCATTTCCAAGTTTGATTATGGCTTTCAAAATTATCAGAACTAATTTCTTAAGTACAGCAAATAAATGTCTTTGGAATAAACAGATAGGATAGTGAAATTCCTATAAACAAATGTTTTTTGTCTTTTGGTAATTTATTTTTATTGGTGATCTTCAATATGCTGTGAACTTCATATGATAGTTTCAAAACATTTTAAAACTTAATCTGGCAAATGTAACCAATGTTTTGCTGCTAAAATGCTGGAAGAGGGATCTCTTACATTTGAAATTTAATTTAAAAAAAAACCTTACATCATACAGGTAGTCTTACAACAGTTCATTTAGTGATTATTCAACATTACCATAATTCTTGGTGATATCATAGACTGAATCTGGGAGTTGATAGTAAGTGTGATATATTTATTTCTGTTTACTTATTTAGGATTTTAAAATCTAGAATCTAAAAATCATAGGAGCTTGCCTCTAGGTATCCGAACCAACTTCTGTTTTGGGGGCTTCCAAAGAGCTTGAAAAGCATGGATCTCCCAGAAAGACTTCGGTAACAGTGAAGCTTGACATGCTCTCACTGATACTATTATGGGATAGTGTTGCTTTGATTGTGGTTATTCTATTTTAATGTTGTTGTTACTTGATGTAAGTAGCCCAGAGCCATTTGGAACTGAGCAGTAAACAAGCTATAATAAATAAACAAAAGAGGTGCTATGTTTCTTTGTATTGCTTTTTTGTTAGGAATGGATTTGGGATCAGCATAGCACATGGATCAATCATGGTCAGCACTTTAGAATAACAGTTTGTGCACCCCCAATACCCCAACACCCTCTGAAATTCAGTACATTACTTAGAGCAATTTATCAAAAGTAACTTGGCTAAACTTTCCTAAGCAATTTAGGAAACCAAAGCTTTTCCTAATCCAACTCCAAATCATCTCCCCAAAAATACCTTTCAAGGGATACCACCAAGCACTCTTCTGCAGCCCCTTTAAAGGTCAGGAGGCTAAGAAACTTTAACACCTAAGACATGCTCATTCCGGTTATAAAGGACAGCTAAAGTTTAGAGATAAATCAGAGATGTCAAAATACTAGGCTGAATAATTTACTGAATTGGACATTCGTGGCACAGTACTTTCTAACCAGTTATTGTGATTCTTCATTTAATAAAAATGAGTTAGTTTTAGGAAGGGATGTAAAAAGGCTTTGTAATATTTTAATATAAAAAAAGTTGATGCATTGGAACTGATGGATTTGGTAGATAAGTTCTTTTGTGCTCAGTGCTCTTTTTTTAGTTTATAGAAAATTGGAGCAGATCTTACAAGTTTACCAATGGAAATATTTGATTTTTTGAATTTGAAGAATGAAAGGTCTATTATTCTAATTTCTCCTAATTGTATTACAAGAAAAGCAGATCTGTTTCATGTTCTTTACAGTTTAATAATCCACTGAATATTTTTTTGTTCTTGTTGAAGCCAAAAAACTCCAAAGGTTAGGATAAGAACATTATATGATCTGTCTAGTCCTACAAGTCCAACATTAATACCAAACTTTTTTGGGAGAATGGGGGCAGAGTGCTTGCCAACTTCAGGGCCTCTGTAACAATCATAGCTTTATTTCAATCTGTTAGTGGATGGAGAGCATCAGTCGTACCTTTAATCAGTCAGGTTGAGAGATAGTCTGAACATGATGAGAAGTGCTACAGTGAATATCTTGCTTATGATCAGATATGTACTCTTAGGCTTGCAAAATTCTATTCACGTAAATTTTCAATAAAAATAAAATAGGTTTAGCTGGTTATGCTCTGTCTCACAAAGCTTAGCCACCTAGATAATGGCAACCTAGCAACAATCGTTCGCATATAGTAACCCTTACATTTGGAGCACACGATGCAGTCAGTGTGGGGCTGCCCTTGCATTTATTCCAAAAATCTCATTTGGTGGAAAATGCTGGGAACAAGTTGCTAAGCAAGACACTTGGCCATGTTCATATTACATGTTGTGAAAGCAATTGAATCAGCTGCCTATTAGCTAATAAACGAAGTTCAGATTCTACCCATGTAGAACATGGAACTAGTTCAAACTTAAGATTGTTAAGGGAGATCACTATGTGTGAAGCAGGAGTGATATTTTACATATTTTCTGTAATATGCCTGCACTCTGAAAAGTTCTACCTTAACATTTGTGAAGTGTCTGCCATTACATCTTTTATTTTTCTTTTCATGCAAGCCTTTACCACTAATCTGTGGTTTGTTCTCCTTTTCCCCAGTTTTAGATTGAGCATTATTTTAGTACTACTTTAACATACTTTAGATTTTAATTATATTATAATCCACCTTCACGTTTTAAATAAAATATTAGTTATGGACAGACAGATGTATTAATATATGTGTATTATGTAATATATACAATGTATTACATAAGTATAGTAATATATTAAAATTATTAAAATTATTATTTTAATTATATTTAATTTAATTATTAATTGAATTAAATAAATTAAATTAATAAATTATTAATTTAATAATTTAATTATTATTGTCTGTTTATCTATCTATCTATCTATCTATCTATCTATCTATCTATCTATCTATCTATCTATCTATCATCTATCTATCCACAATTATATATATACAATTATATGTATGTAGGTCTTTGGTTCTTCGGGTTTTCTCCCACGTAAAATTGGAAGTGTTTTGGCGACGTTTCGACGAAGTCTCATTCGTCATCTTCAGGCTGGTGTTTTCGGCTTCGTGCTTCTCCATAGTGCAGAAATGGGAGGTGCCAGGCTGGGATATTCTATGCTCTAGCTCTATGTCCTGAGTTGAAAACTTCTGAAGATCCGCCTCCCTGATGACGTCTCTTCAGTTTTTTTCAACTCAGCCTAGCTCATGGTTGCAACTTTTTCAGCTCCTGAGCTGTCAGTTGAGCTTAGGATATTTCCTTGGAATTTTTTATTTTAATTTATTTTTCTTGAATTTTCTCTTTTCCTGCCTGTGTGTTTGAAACTGCTTGCAGGTACGTTGCTGGGGGGTCCGTGGTCATGCCTCATCATCAGTGTGGGTTTGAGTGTGCTTTCTGCATGGATGTGTGGTGGTGACATCCTATGTGGCCCTCGTGAATGTGGGTCTGGTGTCATTCTTCTAGGGACTCATTTGTCAATAAGGGCGGGTTTCCAAATGGCTGGTAGGCGGGAGGTATCATCTCGTTTATTCATGTTGTGTGGGCGTTTTTCAATCTCGATGGCTTCTCTGATTATTCTGTTGTTAAAGTGTTCAGTTTTGGCAATAGTTCTGGTCTTTTTAAAGTCAGTTTCATGTCCTGTGGCTTTAAAGTGTTGGACCAGGGAAGAAGTTGGTTCTTCTTTTCTGACTGAGTTCTTGTGTTCTTCAATGGGTGCACTTATTCTTCTGTTGGTTTGTCCAATGTATGTGGTGGGGCAGGCGGTGCATGGGATTTCATATAATCCTTGATTTTCTAACTCAATTTTGTCTTTGGGGTTTCTTAGGATGGTGGATATTTTTCGGTTTGTGCAGAATGCTGTCTTGATGTTGTGTTTATGGAGGATTTTGCTCATTCTGTCTGGTGTCTTTTATGTATGGGAGGAGGGCTTTGCCGTTTTCTTGTTCTCTGTCTTGGATTTTAGTGGGGGTTTCTTTTTGGATTAGGTTGTAATCTTATTTCTTTGGAATCCATTGGATGTTAGTGAGAGTGTGTAGTTCGGTTTTTAGGTGTTGTTCGTCAGCTAAGCATTTTGTTCTGGAAATGAGTGTCTTGGCTACGGAATTGATCTGGGCTGGGTGGTGGTGTGAGAGTGCATAAATATAGCAGTTTGTGTGTGTTTTCTTCTGGTAGATGGTATGTCCTAGGGAGCCATTTGATTTCCTGTAGACTAAGACATCTAAAAGACATACAATTGTATGTATGTATGTATGTGTGTATGTATATGTGTGTGTGTGTGTGTGTGTGTGTGTGTGTACAGGTAATATCTCGGGTTTCTTCCCATGTAATTGTAAACATATCTTTAGAAGGATAGTAGCGACGTTTCGATGAAATCACATTCATCATCTTCTGGCTGATGTTCTCGGTTTGGTGCTTATGGGCACCAAACCCAATTACAAGGGAAGAAACCCAAGATATTACCTGTACACACATATATACCCGTGAAAACTTACATAGACACATATATATATACATACATACATACATACATACATACATACATACATACATATATATATATATATATATATATATATATATATATATATAGTTTTCTCAATATGTTGAATCCAGTTATCTCACCATAAACAGAGATTGATAGAAATTTTCTTCCTGCCAATTCCTCCCCACCCTCTAGATGAGGGCTGTCAAACTTGTGGCCCCTGGTCCAGATGCATCACATGCTGGCCACGCCCATGCCCAGTTTAGCGAAGGGAAAAGAATTGTGATATGTCATGTGACACTACCATGACAACACGCATTTGACACTCCTGTTCTAGTACTAAAACAACTGAAAATGATTTTCTGCTCTTACAATCCTGTTCAGAATAGAAGGAATGAAAGTTAATGGAAAATTGAATTGAATCTAAGAATTAGATAATTTCATTCAGTTTGTCAGCGGTAAATTGGCTCTGCTTTACTTCACAAGTACTCTTAAATTTTTCCATAAGTTTTCTTTTTTATTACTCCTAGCATTTATTTTTATAAGTGATTTGCCCTAATATGGTACTTTTTCTTCTTATGCACCATGTTGCAAACTTTTATTTTCAAGATCTTCAAAAGTCAGAAAATATATGTTTTCCAGTGCACTGCTCCTACAATCCATGGCTGGGTATTTCACAGATGCGTAGCTGGGAACTGAGTGTTGAATATTCAAATTCCTTGCTGGTGTCCGTTCCCTCTGGGCTATCCTCTCCAGTTCATTTCACTCAGTAGCTGAGGGAACTAGTGTAAATTTTTGCTCTGTGCTATTTACCTAATTAACAGGCTTCTATTGTTTTTTGATATTTTTTTTTATTTGTTTCCTGTGTTAGTATATTTTAATTAGTTACTTGCTGATTTTTTTGGCTGGGTGCTGCTCTTTGTTAATTGCTGTGGGGAGATAGCGAGCCTGGGGCTCCTGGCCGCTCTGCCTAGTTTAATTTGTCTGAGACTGCAGCGTTTTTTCTGGATTCTGACCCAGCTGGGCAGATCCGAAGTTGTTTTAGCCACAGGCGGGGGTGCTGGACAGCTGGTGAGCCGTTAAAACTGCTACTGCTGCAGCCCCAGTTTTCTTCTTTTACTTTGTGGCTCCGGAGTTAATGTCCAGGCTTGCAGCGACAGTCCGAGGATCTCAGCTGATTATTGGCGCTGTGTGAGTCCTTCGCCTTGGCTCTTTGCTTGCTGCTTATTTTATTGTGCTAGACGGAGAGAGTGAGCTGCAGGACTGCTGTCGTTGTTGCGAGGATCACCGAAATTGTGGTCAGTGTTCTGGGAGTTGCCCTTTTGGTGTGGAGGTTGGTCGCGGCCGCCATTTTGAAGCAGCGGTCATGGCAGCTGCCATTTTATTTTTCTTGTGAACCACGGAGTGGAGTGCAGATTTGAATAAATTGACTATATGGCAAATCAGGGTGAGTCCCAGCCTCTGGGCAAGGCATTTGAGGGCTCTTGTGCCCAAGCCTATTATACAATACTGGCATGTGGAGACTGTTTGCCTGTTTGCCTTCCCTGTGATGTGCTGGCTCTGCCTGGGTGGGATTTCATTTTTCCCCCAGCCCTTCTGGCTACTTGGAAGTTTGGAGGAGGTAGGACTTTAAAATGGTGTTCTATCTGACTTTCACATTGGCTTTATGAATTGTTCTCTAATTTGTTTATTAATTGCCTCATCTCTTGCAGGCATTTTTGCAATGAGCACGGTTGACCCCAACCTCTCTTCTGATCTAGAGGCTGAATCCAGCCCTCCTAAGGAGGTGGCAGTATCAGGCATTATGGAAGCTAAGGCCAAGGCCAAGAGCAAGGTGCCTAGGGCCCTCAGGGCACAACCTAAGTTTTCATCTGCACATGAGAAGGACGCTCTCAGACGTCACAAGGCCTTAGAGCGCCAATGTGCCAAAGCCAAACGCTTCTCTGCTTCTGAACCTGTTTCACCACTTGTTTCTCTTCCAGTGGCTTTGCCTCAGCTTGTTTTTGGGGACATGCCACACCATTTGCCCCCGGAGTCTCTTAGTTTGAATCCTGACATCGGTGTGATTCATCCTGAATTGGACAAGCCTCTGAGCCCGGGGCCTACTCTTATCTTACCTCCAGGTCCTCATGTGCGTACAACCGTCTGCTTCTGCCCCTGCTGGATTTCTGGGCTCTGCCAGCATTGATAATCAATTGAATCTTCATTCTGTGTTGTCAGATGCTTTGGCCAAGACCTTGGCTGCTGGACTTCAGCAAAGTGTAACTCCGGGCCCCTCGACTTCTGTTCAGCCCACGATGCACAGTCGCTTGTCTGACAAACCTACTACCTCAACTCACCATGAGTATGTTTCCAGTGAGGATTCTGAAGCTGGAGAGGAGTGTCCTGAGGAAATGGAATTTTCAGAAGATGAGGATCTTTTCCCTAACCAACCTGTATTCACCGGTCTCTTCAGACCTTTGTTCTTCAAGTCACTTCTCCATAAGGCCCAGATCACTACCAAATTTGGCCTGGCATCTTCAAAAGCTGAAGGGAATGCCTCCACCAAGGCTCTTCATCATCCTCTGTTCCAGGTTGCTAAACATGATAAGGATGTGATTCCTTGTCCCCCTCTCTTTTCGGAAGTGGTGCAGAGTGGCTGGGCTCAACCTGGTTCCTTGATGGCACCGAGTGGCTTGGACAAAAAACTTCATTGTGCAGCTCCTGAGCTGGAAGACCTCTTAGCCTTACCTTTGGTAGACGCTCCGGTGGCTGCTCTTGTCTCCTTGTCTGTCCTTTCTGGCGACATGGTGGATGGCCTCAAGTCAGAAGACAGGAAGGCCGAGTTGGCGTTCAGAAAAACACACCAGGCAGCTGCCTGGGCTGTGAAGGTGGCTACTTCCACGTCATTCTTCACCAGGGCTTCCTTGCTCTGGTTGCGACAGCTCCAGGAGAGGCTGCTTCCTGAGGACACAAGACTCCACCAAGATGTCAATAAGCTGGTGGCTGCAGCTGAGTACTTGGCTGATGCTTCGCTTAATGCCGCTAAATTTGCTTCATGTGCTCTTTCTTCGGCTGTTACCTCTCGCCGTCTTTTCTGGCTTCGCAATTGGAGAGCTGATGTGACAACCAAGTGGAAACTGGCCTTGTTGCCCTACAAAACTCTGAATCTCTTTGGTGCTGCGCTAGAGCCTCTTCTAATGCAGGATAAAGACAAACGCAAGATTCTTCCTTCGTCTTACCATCATCCAGAGCGAAGATATACTCTGTATACCGAGAGGCAGCCCTTTCGGTCCTTCTCAGCCTCAGGAAGGGTCTATCACCATTGAGCCTATGCTCAGGGCGTGGATCGATCCTCAGGCAGTCCTTTTGGGACCATGGCCGCAATCAACCCCTGGCCAAATGTCCATTTCGGGGATCTGGTCACAGGTCCTTCCGAAGAGGAAAATGACTCAAGGCCGTCGGCTTCCATTGGTGATCGCCTCCAGCTGTTCCATCACCGTTGGGAAGCCTCCACAAACGAGCAGTGGATTCTTCGCACCGTTTCCCATGGACTTTGTCTGGAGTTCCACTCCACTCCTCCCAGTCATTTCATTTGATCCCTGGTGCCCCTATTGGAGGCAAGGAGACAATTTATGGAAGCCGAGCTTCGTCATCTACTGTCTATCAATGCCATTAAACCAGTGAATCCAATTTTTTTTCAAGAAATTGTCCAGAGGTTCAGCAGACCTATGGTGGATTTCTTTGTGTCACCTCAGAATGCTCAGCTTCCCAGATTTTACTCACGCTTCCCGAGCACTGGAGCGGAAGGAAGCAACGCTCTACGCTGATCTTGGCCTCCTGTCCTGCTTTCCGCCTTTCCGCTGCTGCCTTTGACTCCAAAGGTCATTTGGAAGCTCCTACAGGAACGGGCCGAGATTCTACTCATCTCTCTGGCTTCGCAGGGCCTGATACGCCGATCTGGTGACCCTTTCCACCTCTCCATCGTGGACAATTCCACCGCACAAGGCCTCTCTCAGCCAGGGGGTCATTGTCCACCCAGATCCTCAATGGCTCCGGTTGACCGTCTGGCATTTGAGAGGGTCCTGCTGAGGAAGGACGGGCTGCCAGAGTATGTGATATGCACCATCCAGTCGTTTTGACGGCCTTTGACTGTGCATATTTATTAGGCATCCTGGAAGGTGTTTTCCATCTGGTGCTCACACCACCATGTTGATCCTACTATGGCTGACGTCTCCGAGGTCCTTCAATTCTTGCAGGTGGGCCTGGATAAAGGCCTGGCCCCCATGACTTTGTGGCGCCAGGTCGCTGCTCTAGCTACAGTTCTTTCCCGTGATCCGTTCCATTCCTTGTTCCAAGATCCGAGGATCAAAGGCTTTCTTCATGGAGCGGCTATCCTCCCTCTGCTGATTGTTCACTGTTATCCCCCTGGGACCTGCCCCTGGTTCTCCAGGCCCTTACTTCGTACCCGTTCGAGCTCTTGGGCTCCATCAGCCTTAAGTTTCTTTCCTTTAAAGTAGCCTTTCTTCTTGCTATAATGCGGACCTGGCTGGTATCACCGAGACCTGGTTGGGCCACGAGGGGGGGGTTCCCCTCGTGGAGATGTGCCCACCGGGTTTCCTTGCATTCCACCAGCCGAGAGCCCAGGGCAGGGGTGGGGGAGTAGCGGTCATTATTAAGGAAGGTCTGGGTCCGAGGGAGGCCACTGTACCTCAGACAGCCGGGTGTGAGTCCACCTTTGTGAGATGGGGTCCAGATGGGTCTGTTAGTCACGTACCTGGCTCCCTGCCACGTGGCAACGACCCTGCCCGAGCTTCTCAATGTTATAGCCGAGGTGGCGGTTGATACCCCCAAGCTTATAGTTATGGGGGATTTCAACCTGCCATCTATCGGTGAAACATCTGAGATGGCTCGGGAGTTCATGGCTTCCATGACGGCCATGGACCTGACCCAGGTAATTCAGGGCCCGACTCACATTGGTGGACACACCCTGGACTTAGTTTTTGTCTCTGGTCAGTGGTTGAGTGGTCATGATATTGGGGATATAGGTGTGGAACCCTTGTCATGGACTGACCACTCGCTCCTTCGACTCGACTTTCTGACCGCTGCACCCCACCGCAGGGAGGCGGAACCGACTAGGTGGTTCCGCCCCAGGCGCCTGATGGATCCTGATAGGTTCCAGACGGAGCTTGGGCCATTTCCTGAGACACTGACACGCGACTTGGCTGAGGACCTGGTGGCTGCTTGGGATAGGGCAGCCGGTGGGGCCTTGGACCGAGTCGCGCCTTTGCGGCCTCTGACCCGGCGCCGAACTCACTTATCTCCTTGGTTTACCGAGGAGCTGAGGGAGATGAAGCGCCGGAAAAGACGCCTAGAGAGCGGTTGGAGGGCCAGTCGCTCTGAATCTGACTTGACACTGGTAAGAGCTCATATTAAGACTTACTTAGTGGCAATAAAAGCGGCGAAATCTAATTATTTCGCCGCTCTTATCGCATCATCAGATAATCGCCCAGCCGCCCTGTTTAGGGTGACCCGCTCCCTCCTTCATCTGGGAGCGCGGGAGGATCCCTTGCAGGGACGTGCTGAAGATTTTGTTCAATATCTGGATGATAAAATAACTCAGATTCGGGATGAGCTGGCCACTGACTGGGTTAGTTCGGGCGAGGTGACTGAGCCCAGTCTTGAGAGTGTTATCTGGGCTGAGTTCGATCCTGTGGCTCCCGAGGACGTGGACAGGATCCTGGGAAGACTGAATGCCACCACATGTTTATTGGACCCGTGTCCCTCCTGGTTGGTGCTGGCCTCCCGGGAGGTTACACGAGGCTGGCTCCAGGAGATTATAAATGCTTCTTTGAGTGAGGGTGCCCTACCGGCCGCTTTGAAGGAGGCGGTGGTGAGGCCCCTCCTCAAGAAGCCCTCCCTGGACCCAGCTGTTTTGGCAAATTATCGTCCTGTCTCCAACCTTCCCTTTCTAGCGAAGGTTGTTGAGAGTGTGGTGGCGCGGCAGCTCCCCCGGTACCTGGATGAAGCTGTCTATTTAGACCCGCTCCAGTCCGGCTTCAGGTCTGGTTACAGCACCGAAACGGCATTGGTCGCGTTGGTGGATGATCTCTGGAGGGCCCGGGGTAGGGGGTACTCCTCTATCCTGGTGCTGTTAGACCTCTCAGCGGCTTTTGATACCATCGACCATGGTATCATGTTGCGCCGGTTGGAGGGATTGGGGGGGTGGGGGGCACCGTTCTGCGGTGGTTCTCCTCCTACCTCTCCGACCGGTCGCAATCGGTGTTGACAGGGGGGCAGTGGTCGACCCCGAGGCGCCTAGTGTGTGGGGTGCCACAAGGGTCGGTCCTCTCGCCCCTTCTGTTCAACATTTATGTAAAGCCGCTGGGTGAGATTATCCGTGGTTTTGGGGTGGAATTCCATCAGTACGCTGATGACACTCAGCTGTACATCTCCACCCCAGACCACCCCAACGATGCCGTGGAAGTGATGTCCCAGTGCCTTGAAGCTGTGCGGGTCTGGATGGGGAGAAACAGGCTTCGACTCAACCCCTCCAAGACCGAGTGGCTGTGGCTGCCGGCGTCCCGATATAGCCAACTGACTCCATCGTTGGTTATTGGGGGCGAATCATTGGCCCCCACGAAAAGGGTGCGCAACTTGGGCGTCCTCCTGGACCCACGGCTGTCTTTAGAGGAGCATACGACAGCTGTGGCCAGGGGAGCTTTTTATCAGGTTCGCCTGATACGCCAGTTGCGGCCCTTTCTAGATCGGGACTCCCTACGCACAGTCACTCAGGCGCTCGTCACGTCTCGCTTGGACTACTGTAATGCTCTCTACATGGGGCTCCCCTTGGGGTGCATCCGGAGGCTTCAGCTGGTACAGAATGCGGCCGCGCGGGGGATTATGGGAGCGACAGGGCGCTCCCATGTGACACCTCTCCTGCGTGAGCTGCATTGGTTGCCGGTTGACTTCCGGGTGCGTTTCAAGGTGTTGGTAATCACCTTTAAAGCGCTCCATGGCTTAGGACCAGGGTACTTACGGGACCGCCTTCTGCCACCTATTGCCTCCCACCGGCCGGTTCGCTCCCACAGAGAGGGCCTCCTCAGGCTGCCATCAGCCAGACAGTGCCGGCTGGCGACCCCCAGGGGGAGAGCGTTCTCTGTGGTAGCTCCCACCCTCTGGAACGATCTCCCTCCAGATCTGAGGACAATCGCTGACCTCCGGACTTTTCGTCGGGCTCTGAAGACTCATCTCTTCCAACTTGCCGGACTTGCCTGATCCCTCCTATTTTTTAAACTATTTTTTAAACTTTTTAGAGTTTTAGAGTTTTATTTGGTCTTACATTTCAGCCTAAATTTATATTGGTTGTAGTACGTTTTAACTTTTTTGTATTTGTATTGGTTTTAAATTGGCTGTTCACCGCCCTGAGTCTGGAAGGAGAAGGGCGGTATAGAAATTTAATAAATAAATAAATAAATAAATAAATAATGTCTGCCCGGAGAATTTCGGTGATTGGGGCATTGTCAGCGCGCAAGGACCTCTGC
The DNA here is from genome assembly GCA_030761175.1 of Masticophis lateralis. Lineage (NCBI taxonomy): Eukaryota > Metazoa > Chordata > Lepidosauria > Squamata > Colubridae > Masticophis > Masticophis lateralis. The sequence continues at coordinate 241,251,356 of JAUDYJ010000002.1, forward strand.
ATTTTTCACGCCGACAGAATGGTTCTGTGGTTGGACCCTACCTTCCTGCCCAAGGTGAATTCTTTGTTTCATCAAACCCCAGGAGCTCGTCTTACTGGACTTCTGCCCAGATCCTCGCCATCCTCAGGAGTGACATTGGCATACATTGGACGTCCGAAGGGTGCTCCGTAGGTATCTCCGGCGTACACCTGTTTTTTGTCAGACAGAGGCTCTACTAGTCTCTTTCCATCCGTCTTCCATGGGAAGGAAGCTGTCTTCTTCAACAGTGGGCCACTGGATCAAGGCCTGCATATCTACTGCTTACGAACGCCAGTCCAGACCGGTGCCAGGCAGGACTTCGCCCTTTCCACCTGCAACATGGCAACCACGGCTGTGTGAGCTACGAATATTTGTCGGGCGGCCATGTGGTCTTCTGCCTCTCCGTTTATCTGACATTACAAGATTGATGCTTTTGCCTCAGTTGAAGCTTCCTTTGGCAGGGGGGTGTTGCAACAAGTCCATTCTGTACAGGGCTTGGGGAGCAGTCAGTCTCCCACCCAATGAGTGTGAGCTTGGGTATATCCCAGCCATGGATTGCAGGAGCAGTGCACTAGAAAATGGATGTTGGCTTACCTGAACGTCCCTTTTCTGGGCACTGCGACTGCAATCCATTCCCTCCCTGTTCCGGCTTCCTGTTCTGTTTGGCCAATTGTCTGTTGGTGGTGTTGGTTTCTTGTTTCCTTTCTGTAGGCTTCTAGTGCCTTGTTTCTTCGTGAAATGAACTGGAGAGGATAACACAGGGGGGGCGGACACCAGCAAGGAATTTGAATATTCAACACTCAGTTCCCAGCTACGCATGTGTGAAATACCCAGCCATGGATTGCAGTCGCAGTGCCCAGAAAAGGGACGTTCAGGTAAGCCAACGTCTATTTCCAGTTTTCCTTTATATAATGAAAAACTTTTCTTTTCTATCCAAGAGGAAACAAAGGCTGAGAAAGGACTAGCAGAGGATTAGGGATTTGTCATATATATGGAGGCTATGCAGAATGGTCTTTTCTCAAAACCCCAGCTTTGACATTAAAATCATTCTGGATAAATGGTGTCTAATTTAAAACAAGTTAATTTCCAGCAACCATGCGTCCACGATAGTCTTAAAAGAGTGATTATTTAAATGCTTCTAGCTGCCAATTCTAGCAGGAAGTCTAGAAGGAAGTGTGACCAATAGTTTCAAAATTGCCAAGAGATCTAGGAAGACAAAGATGGTTCTCCTTTCTCTTAAGTCCTGCCACAAATGATCAATGACAATCAGTCCAGTTTTCCTTCCATGGTCTTCCAGTGCTCTTTGAAATTTTAATTCCATTATTAACATCCTTTACAAAAAGGACAGGTTGAAATTAGAGGAAAAGCTCTTCCCTATTGCTGGTTCCACAGCCATTATTCAAGGCATGGGCAGGCTAAGACTTCTTTCAAAGCTGCTCAATAGTCCCTTCCCTCAAAGAAGAATTGATGACCGTCAGAGTCCAATTCCCAGTTCCCTTTCTAGAAGCTTTGGGCAGCCAGATGTGTAATATTGTAGAGAACTTTCTCTACTGACTTGACCTTACACAGCTCAGAAATGTACTAGGAAATACGTAATACTAGGTAATCACTTCAAAAGATTCCATCTATCTGGCTTCCAACTCAGAGCAAATGCAAGTGATTTTATCTATGAAATGCTTAGCCAGACGATTACAACTTATACTAATTGGTTCTTCTGGCCCATCTTTGCCTAATAGGGTCTGGGACACTCTAAATAGTGCAGCTGGCAGACATTCCACAGACACAATAAGAGCAGGGAAGTATGTAATTGCCAAATGTTCAGTATTATGCCTGAGTGGTATTCCTATTTAAATTGGTCTTCTTTTAGCCCTCTTTTTCAGGTTTATACTTTCAAAAATACATGTACTATTTGATTTTTCTGGGACTTAGTGATGCGTTTTTGTTGGCAATCAGTTCAGTGACTTTGCACCTCTTTCTCACTCACCCTTTATAGCAATATTAAAGATATCCACTCAGTTCTTGAAGTGACAGTTTATGATGAAGATCGTGATCGGAGTGCGGACTTCCTAGGCAAAGTGGTTATTCCATTATTGTATGTAAGTTGATATTATTATTGTTATTATTATCATCATTGCCATCCTCATCTGCTCTGAATTACTTTATGCTCATGGAAACAATCAGTACAGGCTGTCATTTCTCAACCCAGGTCTGTAATAGGAATACTGAAAAAATTTTAACATACTCAATTCACCGCCATGTTGAATCCCATGATAGTTAATTTTTCCTGACAGACTTGGTCCTGGTAATGAACAGGTACTTGTCAGAATTGCCACAGTTGTTTTGGGTTCTCTGTCAGTTTCAGCAGCTGGGGGTCAAAGGTCATGGAGGGAGTGTATTCAGTAGAGACTGTGAGACAGACGGCTGTCATGTCCTTTTCCTGCAGATTCAAAATGGTGAACAGAAAGCCTACGTTTTGAAAAACAAGCAGCTGACAGGGCCAACAAAGGGGGTCATCTATCTTGAAATGGATGTGATTTTTAATGCTGTAAGTCTTAACTTTGGCTTTTTTGTACTGCTAAAGAGTTCGGTTTCATGAAAGCTTTTGTTCCTGATTTGTAGAGAATTTCTGTCATTCCTCATTTTCTCTAAACTTTGATATATGCTGCAGAATACTCTTCTGCCACTGCCTGAGACAGTCACACTTTATCACTTCACTGCTACTGCTGTAATATATACACAAGCATGAGCTTTTGCGCTTCATATTTCTAGTTTATAATCTTGGCCTTGAGATTTTGAAATGCTGTGATAATGGTTCTAAATGATACATGTTTCAGTGCCTAAATATCGTGACATTCTGATGTTTAGGTGAAAGCCAGCATCCAAACATTAATGCCCAAAGAACAGAAATATATTGAAGAAGAAAACAGACTATCTAAACAGGTAAAGATTTAGAATTGCAACGTTTTGTGGTGGGTTTTTGGGGGGAGGGTGGGGGAGGGAATAAGCATTTAAAGCACTTTGTGATTTATAACAAAAGTTTATCTGGACATGTGAGCGCGCACACACACACACACACACACACACACACACACCTCACTCCCAGCAAAAACTGAGCTTTAGAAAAGTGTCATGAGAACCACAATAAAGTCATCAGTTTTCCCCTGTGTATCAGGTTATGGCACAGGTGGCTGTAAACTTAATCTACGATACGTTTTGTGGCTAATTTGACCTACAGGAACTCTCATATTATTGTGGATTAGAGAATCTATCAGTCTTTTGTTCTCGTAGTTCTGATGCTGTGGTGCTTATTAGAATCTTAATTAATTAAGGCAACAAACTTTTATTTGACTCTTCAAAGACTGACATATTTTTTTCTGATGTGTGTTTACTTTTACTAGCTGAAATATTTACTTACAAAAAATGACTATTTTAAAATGTTCATTTTCTTAAAGAATTGGTTAAAATAATATTACAACCAAATTTATTCTATATTTTTATGATTACAATTATTGTATCTAAATAGGCTCTAAATCAATGCTTTTCCAGAACTGATTCATAAACTGAATAGTGTTTGTATACTTCTTACTTAAAATACAGAGTTACTTTTAGTAAGGATTTTTTATTAGCAGTCAGATAATATTTACATAATCATAAAACAAGCAAATAATCTTTGTAATACACAAAACAAAATACTTTCAGTACAGTCCTCCCATATTTTTAGAAATCAGTGGGCACATTTGCAGACAATGAGTAGATAATTTATCACATAGTTTGAATTGAAAATATCTCATTAGAAAAATCTTGGTTTAAATAAAAACAGGTACAGTATTATGCTTTAAAATGCAACAAGTTAGCAAGTTCTTTCCAGTGAATTTTATGAATAAAATTCATAAATTTTATAAATCACAGTTTTAAAAAAGAAATGCATGGTTCTTCTTGTTCTTATAATGTTTTGTCATATCTTAAATAGAAAAAAAAACAAGTAAAATTGCCTGAGAATTACTGCATATGTCATTTCATATAGCTAGTATAAAATTTTTAAAAAATCTGGATTAATATAGTAAATCTTTGAAACTCAGTGCCTGAACCACGGCACTGAGGCATATTCAGAATGAAAGCTTACTAAATACAGCAGCATTGTAATTTCTTCTATTGTGCTGCACAGTGGAATGGTATAGCCTTTTATATTTTGCAATTACCAATAAACCTGTGGATACCTATTGACAGTTCCTTTTTTTATTCTTCAGTAATAGCACTTTTACTTTATATAGTAGTGTATCCTTTTAGGATAAAATGTGAACACAGTCAGAATATATTCAACAGCACAAAAGAAGCTAACACATGCTCTGTTTCTCACCTCTAGCTTCTTCTAAGGAACTTTATGCGTATGAAACATTGCGTCATGGTCATTATAAATGCTGCCTATTTTATAAATGGTTGTTTTGAGTGGGAGTCACCACCAAGAAGTCTGGCTGCTTTTATGGTACGACATTTTTATTTTAATTAATCACTCATGGCATCTTTAATGGCAAACAATTATTAATTTTGCTCACAAGCTTAACAATTCCCATTTGTCCCTAAGTCAGTGGAAATGGCTAAACAAACCATAGAAGAATTTTCTGAGGTTTACTTAATCACTTCTACTGGCAGGAGAAACAAACCAGGAGCAGTCAAGTAGAATGCATCAGCGGGTTACTTGTTCACAATAAGCCAACATTGAATGTGCAGACACAGATAATATTTAATAGTCTCACACTTGGAATACATTGTTATCAACTATTCAGCAAGCAAGCAATAATAATGGACAAGTCAGTAGTTTTAGAATTGATGTGCAGCTTGAATTACTGATCTCTTTTTAAAATGATTTTCTTATCAGGGTTAGGAAGATTAGTGCAGTCACTGGAATCTTTATTATGTCATTCCTGATGAATTAGATTCCTGGTCATCAAAGACAAACCATGATAGGGTTTTCTTCCTTTTCTTCCTTCATAATCTTAATGTATAATCTGCATCATTTTTCTGGTAAAAGAGTTTTTTGCTGTGTGGGAAGATGTCTACAACTGTTTATACAATGAATGATAAATATTGGAGGTGCTGTATATAGAGGTTGATTTCTAGATTTCTTATAAAGCACTACTATACTAAGTACAAGAAACTGAAATTGGTGTTCAGACAACTGTTTAACTCAAGGAATCATACAGGAGGGTGCTCTTCCTATTTGGAAGAGGTGAAATATCACTATGGGACTTACTCATGTGATTTCTCAACTTCAAACTTTTAGGGTGATATAAAAGATTATATACATGAAGCAACTTAACTGTTCCTGTATATCGAAGTATAAACCTTGTAAAATAAAAGTATAAGACCATTTTATGGAGAACACTATTTGTGATAGCTTTATATTATCACAGATATTAGAGGTTGCATTCTTCTCAGTACAAGTTGCTGATAAACAACAATGTGACCAGGCTATTGCCATCATCTGTGATTTAATAAACTGTTATTGTTGTGGAATATAATACACGCACATATATAAATATATTTTTTAATATTCACCTTAAGTCATTTGGTTTTCATTTATTCTGGTGTCTCATTGGGGGTTCTACATTGGTTAAGGTAGTGCAAAGAGGTAACAGGTTTTAAGAAGTAATCAAAAAACAGAACCTTAACATTTTAAAATAATATTATGGCATGATCTTCATATAACATTATCTTTATGTTGATACCTTGTAGGTAGCATCTGAATGTTTTCAAGGCCTTTTGATGTAAGGCAGGTAATATATGTGTGTTTATAGTCAAGATTTTTATGATTGACTTGTCATAAGATAGTTTTCAATAACCTATTCTACTGTCAAAGAGCCACAGCTTTTTATTATAACTCATTTTCAGTAACAATTATATCTCTGAGCATATTTACTGATTGTAGAATTGCAACCTACATCCACTGTTCTGCAAAATTTAAACTGTTTAAAATACTTTTGAAATAATAAGATTTGAATGGTTCTAACAAACTGAAGAGTAAATGTGCAACACAAATAAAAGCAAAGTTGTGCAAAGTGGAATCCCATTTTTTAAATTCTTACAGTTGCTTGAGAAGAGAGAATTAATAAATAACATATTTCTCCAGTCACAGAAGGTGCCAGCACCTAGCCATTATCAAAAAACTAAATATCAGACCTGATTAAAACGTGGAAAGGGAGAGAACACGAAATTACAGGATTCAGTTTAGACTGAAAAGTCAAATGTCCTGAATAAAGGAAATGATAAATCACTTCCATACAGTTTTCTGGATCACAACATGGATATATTTATGTAGTCAATGTCTACTCAAGGGAGATTTTATTATTTAACTTCCTCTAATGAGAATTTTCAACAACTGTGAAGTGTTCAGTTCAGATAAACGTTCCAGAGTTTAGGATTTAAATACTATAGAAACAAATGAATTTTTCCTCCAATAGGTATTGTTCTCCCAATTACTATATTGATCATAACTAAGCATTCAATTTACAAAATTAACAGCATTTTTTAATTATTAGCTTTTTTTGTTCAAGTTTAAATTAAAAATTTGGATTACTTCTATGTAATTTTAACATGCAATTATTCAAAATACTTTTATGTATATTTAATATATGAATATTCTCACAGAAATTAGAAGAATTGTCTTTGCAATAGTCTAGTATAATATCAAAATGTCTTCCAACTTGGATTTAATTCTCTTCAGCTCTTTGCCACACATTCCTGTACTTGTGGAACTTGGAAAGTGTAATGCTTTAGGGCAGATGAGGATATATGAAACCTTTTCCCTCCACCATCATATTACTATAATGGGCTGAAAAATAATTGGATATCTAAGATTTAAGTAAAAAGAGGTACTTTAAAATGAATTAGTGAATTAGTTTGGCAGACAAATGTTACTCTGTAAATAGGTTTGTGGATAATTTGTGGTAGTTTGGACTATTTTGAATTGTTTTAGCCTTTTTAGTTGTTATACATTAAGTGTTGCTATGTTAACATTAACATTTGATATTTTACACATTTATTTCCTGCATTGCTGTGTGGTCTTTGGGGAAATGTGCTCTAGTGGTACATGAAAGAGACATAATATTGATCAGGTAACATTTCAGTTACACTTATGTATGTTGCAAAATTAATGAAAATGCCAGGCAAAAATGTCAGAGTGCACAAAAAGGTAGGATTTGAATTTGGGCAGTTTAATGAAAAGTTTAAGATTTATGTTACAATATATCCTTTTAGCCTATAGTATAGAAGTTATAATACAATAATTGCTGTGTTATTTGAAGGAATATTAAGCCTTAATTTATAAAAAGTAAGTGATATTCTCAAATTACTTAGTTTGGTATAAATAGTCAAATCTTCTTCTAAATAACACAATCCTTTCATATAAGGATACAAATGTGCCACATTTTTGCAAGAGTTTGGAAGATTATGTAGTCTTCTTTTGATTTTAGCTAACATTCATCTGCATCCTATTTTAGATTTTTAAAGTAAATCTAAAGCAGGTCCAGTACTATTTTTCCTGTTTTAATGCTCAGATTTATTTAGCTTAGGTTTGTACATATTTATGCAAACCATTTCTGTGTTTAGCCATCACACATGAAAAACTAGAGAGCCATCTTGAAATGATTAAGGTCTTAAAATGTCATTACAAGTTTGTGATTAATAGGGGATTCGTAGGATAACAATATAATGGAGAAACATGATCATTATTTAATAGATTCATTTTTGGTAAATGTGCCAAAAAAGACCCAAAAAACTAAGAAATAATTCATGTAGTATACCTCTGTGTATAAAGAGGTATTGTCATTTTTATTTAGTTGTATTATTATACATTTCAACGTTTCTCTAGGAGCTCAGGGTGCTATACATAGAATTTCCTCCCTAATTTTTTGCAATAACCCTTCTATTGGAGGGTAGAAAGTGACTGACCTAAAGTCATCCAATTAATTTCATTGGATGAATTTGTGTTCCATAGTTAGAGTCCAGGAACAACCATTACATAAAATGGCTTTTATTTCAGTAATAAATAAATAACTAGAAAAAAAAAGACTGCAGACTCAACACTTAGATATTTTTATTTTTTAGAATGTAATCAAAACACTGTATTTCTCTCTATATATTATTTTACTATATATATATTATTATTTAATATTGTTTCTCATAGAGGTTTGTAAGAGGAACTTTCCTTGAAATAAGACGGTAGCAGTTGAACATCTTCTGGGCCATAAACCTGGGCAGATGGCATACATCTGTTATTACCATAAAAGTGTACTGAGATTTTCCACAGTTACAGAACATATTCACATTGAATGGCTGTGACAATTTCAGTCTGTGTACTCTGAGAGAATAACGTTTATTGTTAAGTTCAGAAGCCTGTATGTAGCATTTAACCGAAGTCTTTTGATTCCATGTTCTCCCTTCAGAGCCTTTGGTGCAGAGCCACCAAAACAGCTGCTCCTCTGGACCTGAGGTTTGGCAGGGCTGCATCTATTCCACATAAGGGAGATAGTTTGGAACTAAAGGAGGTGGCAAGACACATAAAATTATATGACTTATATGAGACTTTGTCATGGTCAGATCATTCACTCCTTCAACTAGACTTTCGAGCTGCTTCCCTTCGCCACAGGGAGATAGAACAGACTAGGTAGTTCCATCCCAGGCACCTGATGGATCCGGATAGGTTCCTGATGGAGCTTGGGCCATTCCCAGAGGCTCTGGCTCATGACTCGACTGAAGAACTGGTGGCCGCTGGAGCTTTGGAGCACGTCGTGGCTTTATGGCCTCTGACCCGCTGCTGATCTCAATTGGCTCCCTGGTTGTCCCGATGCCTGGAGGCTGTGCGGATCTGGATGGGGAGAAACAAGTTCAGACTCAATCCTTCCCAGACCAAGTGGCTGTGGTTTCCAGCATCCCAGTATAGCCAGCTGGTTCCATTGCTGACTATTGGGGGTGAGATCTTGGTCCCCTCAGAGAGGGTTCGCAACTTGGGTGTCCTCTTGGATGCATGGCTGTCTTTAGAAGATCATATGACGGCTGTGGCCAGGGAGACTTTTTATCAGGTTCACCTGATTTACCAGTTATGTCCCTTTCTGGACCGGGACGCCTTGCGTATGGTCATGCATGCCCTTGTCACTTCCCGTCTGGACTACTGTAATGCTATCTACATGAGGCTCCCCTTGAAGAACACTTGGAGGCTCCAACTGGTCCAGAATGCAGCCGCGTGGGTGATTATGGGAGCGACTCAACGCATCCATGTAACACCTCTCCTGCATGAGCTGCACTGGCTCCCAGTGGTCTTCTGCGTGCGATTCAAGGTGTTGGTCACTGATCTGTCCTCCCCCTTCAAAGACCCACAAAAACACAGCCAGCCGAGGGTTAACAATCACTTGGCACACTCCACAGTTCTTATCTCAACCTTGGCAGCGATATGCACACCATCTGCCAAGGACTTTATTAGGTTACACAAACAAGAAAATCACCTACGTAGCTTTGCCGTTCATCTAGCTTCCAAGACTACGAGGTTGCTATGTTTGTTTAGCTTTGTTCGTCACAACTTCTTGACCCACTGGCCTGTCTTATATAGATAGGCTTCTGGGCGTGGTCCAGTGACTCACTGATCCTATGACTCCAATCAGTGACTCAGATCTATTTCCTCATACGCCGCAGCTGCAGTAATCTTTTCTCTCGCCTTCTTTGGCGTGCGTCCAGGAATGACGTCTCTTCCTCACTCTCATCTGAGACACCTGTTTCCCCACTACTTGGCTCTCTTTCAGCTGGCACCTGAGACAGTGCCAGAGGGGGGGGGGCTGGGAGATCTGGCTGGCTCCTCTTCCTCCTGCTCAGAGCTTCCTTCCTCCAATGGGATAGGCTCAGAGGACGGGGCCACAACAGGTCACCATCTTTAAAGTGCTCCATGGCTTAAGACTTGGATACTTACGAGATCGCCTTCTGCCACCAATGGCCTCCCACCGGCCAGTACGCTCCCACAGAGAGGGACTCCTTAGGGTGCCATCAGTCACATTATGTAGACTGGCGACCCTCAGGAGGAGAGCCTTCTCTGTGGGGGCTCCCGTCCTATGGAATGAATTACTCCCGGAGATACGTATGATCCCTGACCTACATACCTTTCTCTGTGCCCTTAAGACCTTACTGTTTCAACAGGCTGGGCTGGCCAAATATTGAATTTTAATGGGTGTTTTGGTTTTTGAGTTTTAATATAGAGCCAAATTATTTAACATATTTTAAACTGTTTTTAAATTTTGTGATACATGTTGTTTTTACTATGGCTGTGCACCGCCCTGAGTCCCTCGGAAGAAGGGCGGTATAAAATTTTAATTAATTAATTAATTAATAAGTACATGCCATATCCATACTGAATAATTGGATTTAAATTGTTTCTTTAAAAGAAAATAACATGCCGATTTATTTTGTATCAATATTTAAATATTCAATTGAATAATTTAGGCAGGCAACCACAGAATTCTATGTGCAAAAGAAATTGCTTCTAATAAATTAGGGAGAGGGACCTGTTTCATGTATACAATAGGAATTGAATTTGAAAACTTGTTATTGCAGAAAATAGTATATTTTCATGATCTGAATGTTCTGTACTACCACAAATTGCTGTTCTCTTTGAATGGGATAGGGGAATGTGTTGGGGATTGAATACACATACCTGTGAACAACCAAGCTGTTGATGTATTGATGCTCGGATTTTTGAAAATGTTCCTTTCTTCTTGTTTCATTAAGTGCATTAGATCAGTTCGCATACAGTAAGGAAAATAGTTAATTTGATGATGGGAAAATTTCAGGCTATCTCATTTATAAATAAATATTGTGATAGCCATTCCCCCCCAGGTTATGACTTTATTCCTGTTCTTTTTCTTTATTCCTATTCTTCTTCATATTCAGTTCCATTTGTTTTAATAATGCTTAGCTCTTTTTGCCTTCTTTTTATGTACACCTCAAATGTTAATAGATCTACTTCATTTGTTTTTAGTCTTGAGTGCTTTTAAATTTCCAGGTATAAGATGAAATTATACATAACAGCGAGTCTTCATTAACAACTTTACTTAGGTTCCTTATTTAAATATAAATTTAGCAATCTTGTAAGTAGAAAACCCTTACAGTATGAGCAGTGGTTTTTTTTTTATTATAGAAATTCAACATGAGCAAAATTAGAAATTTGGATTCCAATTTGTATTTAAATAACATTTTAGTGTATTTTATCCATCTGGTCAGAAATTTATTTCTCACAAAATTTTAATGTAAATATTCTGGAAGAGGGATCCGATTGAAATAACTTTTTAGAAAATAATGGACCTATTAATTTATGTGGAAGAAACAGGAAGTTCTAAAATATTCTATTTGAAATACAAAATTGTGTTTGAGAAATACTTTCTTACACGTGAAATTAAGAAAAAAGCTATTTAAAACTTTATTTATAAGGGAAAAAAGACATTCTGTAATAATTTTCAGGACAGTCCACCACAATTCTATTATCCTTAGTTTTTAAAACAATCTTAGGAACATTCTGTTTAAAAGCTAACAATTATCATTCCTAGCTCATCAAAGTAAAAAGAAAGTAAAAAAAAAATACATTTTTTAAAAAAAATACTAACAATTTGTTCTGAAAAAAAGTGAACCTGCTTTTAAAGGCCAACACTGAATTAGAATATATTGAAAATGCAATTAATGTCAACCACATAGTAGCCTTCATTACTCTCAGAACTATATAGGAAACAAGAATACCATGTCTCCATTCAAATTATAATGGTCACCTTCCTTAACTAGAAATGACTCATTAATGGGCCAATTCAGGTTCTTCTCTATCTCATTAAAATGATAAAGCCAAAAAGAAGAAAAAAGGCTAATCTAACATTAGTTGATCACTGTCTAAAAACTAAAATCTGCTGCAAGTGAAACTTGACTCCTAGTGACTTCATGGTCATGCATACTTACTACTTACTGTTGATGTTATAGTATAAATAAGCACTCATGTGGAAGTAATACATGCAATATGCTATTACATGTGCTTTAATTTCAGAATAAAACTATAATGTTTGACAAATCTCTTATGACCATCTTTACATTTGTCTGCATAAACACATTAAATAAGCATTTAAAAAATATATCCCCCTGAAACTGCATATCCTTTAGGTCAGCCTTGATCCTTATCATTTTGAATACTTTGCATGCTGCAATAAACAATATTCTTCCTCTTACTTTTCTCTAAGATTGTCACCTAGTCAGTGTTTTGTCCTGTAATGAAATCAGTGTGTGTGGGCAGCGTCTCTCTCTTTCTTCCCTTCCTGTTTATAATGGGTGAGATGGGGGAAGAGACTCCTCTCTTTCATTTCATGTAGTGTTTAATCCTAGTGATTCTCTCCATATCATCCCTACCAGGGTGGTTTAGCTAGCAGCATTTCATTTGCCTCCCCCCTCCTGTCTTTGCTGCCATAAAGCTTTGCAACTCCCATCCTTCATTCCTAAGCTCTTTGTTTACAGCACTTTCCTTCTCTACGCTGTTCTACTTGCTGTGCAGATCAAGGCAGAACAAGCAGACTAGAGTGTTTTCTGGGCTGGGCTGAGATGAGATAGCAAGAACCAGTTGATGGGAGGCGTGTATACTTACTTATCTTACCTCTGAAAAGCAAATGCACATGGCTTCAGTTTGAATTAAAAGATAAACAGGAATTACGCTGCAACTAATTCTAAATTCAGTTGAAGTTGTAACTAATGAATGCTTCAATCCTTCATGAACAGTGTTCTATTGGAAGAAACTGTTTGTATGTTTAATGAGCAGTCCATAGTTGCAATCTTTATGCTGTACTATTAGCAAAAGAGCAGGAATAAATACAAGTAATGTAGTATTGATGCATGAAAGCAAAATTAAAAGCATAAAGCCATATTATCTATACTTTTAAAACTCAACTATTAAGCAGATTTAATTGTTTCTAGTCAGGAACATACATGCTAATAGATCTAGTTTACATGTTAAAATACTTAGGCTCTATAAATAACTCTATTTGAGCTTTTATTGGTTAATTATTTTGGGTACAGTTCACAGTATCCAAAACTTAGTATTTTTTTAAGCTGGACAGCAGCCTGTGAAGTTAGCAATATTTCAGGAATTATTCATTTTGTAAACTTTTGCAGCTAAAATCAGTAACTATCACTTCACTTTTCAGTGAAGTGGTATTTGTTTCTCTGCTTCTGTGCTAAGGGTGGATTTGTGTATCTTCTTTCCTTAAGCAGATATAATATGTATCTATTTCAGTGATTGAGCATTTGAGTGCACCAATGCAAGTCATAGCTGATAACTCGGGCAGCCCATCTCGTACTACTGTAGAACCATATCACTGAACTGTCTGGAGTTACCTACCCAAGAAACAATTACTCTATTAGGGTCAAATACCCTTTCACCTTTCTACCTGAACACCTGCAAATTGAGCTGTATCACATTCAGAATTTTAAGAACAGAGCCATTGTAAGGGGGTGGTTTGTTTCTGGGAGAAAATTATGCCAGTTCTCTCTTAAATGAAAGACAAGTCTGTTGTTACTTAAGGGATATTAAGCTTCACTGCATTTTTGAGAAAAACAAATTTGCTGTAACTTTATCTGTAATGTAGTATTGAATGAGTGCAAATAGACTCGATAGCATGTATAGCAGAGCAAGAAAAATAAGAGTTTGTTAAAGCAATGAAAGGGATTTGTAACCCTTATATTTCTAAGGGATATCATATCAGAATCAAGGGTTAGAAGGGGAAATGTCTTAGTTACAGCATGAACATTAAATACCTGCACAGTACTTTACCCGAAAATATCATCAAAGAAGGTTTTATCTATTCTGAACTCACAATGAACTTACACATTTCCTGAAAGTAACTAGGTTGATGGTCTTTGATTTAGAGTTATTATAGGAAGACTAAAGCAAAGAGGTAACTGCCAAACTGCGTGAATTTTCATTGTGATAATGCCTTATACATTCATTTGTTAATTTCATTATATTTTATATTTTATTTCAAATATAATTAAGATATATAAGTACATGTTTCTTCTTCATTTTCCTTCATTATTGATAATTTGCAAAGCAAACTATCACCTGCTATTTTTATTAGGAATTTGAGGTTTTGGCCAGAAATTTGAAACACATTATGGAAAAAAGGAATGTGTTACCATTATTAAAATTTATCTAATTGTAAAGTGAACTTTAAGTTACACTAACAAAAATGTGCAGTTGAATTGGGTTTTAAATTGAAATAAAGAAATGTATTAAGCTGGTACACTATACAGCTCCTTTTAATACTATACTATACAACTCCATTTAAATTTGGTAGCAGTTGTCCTATAAAAATTTGTATACGATTCATGTCTTATTGTTGTATTTCAGAAGTGCCAGTTCATACTACATATAAGATGCATGATTGCCAATTTAATTGCCGAAGTGTTGCATTCCCATAAAGGATTTTGTGATATAGATAGTTTCATTTAGATAATGTTTCACTAGATTGTTTCATCTCATTTTAAAGTTTCCTGATTTTTGTGCATTTTAACTTTTTTAAAAAATTCAACATAATAATGAGATCTTATGGAATAAAATATTATTTATATAAATTTTATCCCACCTTTTAATGTATGAATAATTTTGGCAGCAAAAGATGAAGGAAATGAATTGGCTATCTGGTTTTCTTTAAAAATATTTTAATGAATTCTGTATGAAACACAATTTATTAGTATTTATGTACATATTGAGAAAAATATTTCCAAATCATGAAAGCAGCATTAATGTTCTCATGTTGTAGCCCATCAAGATTGCAAATTACACACATCATAGAGAGATTGAAGCAGTGAAATTATATATGATATATCCATCTAGGGCGAGATCACTGACCTGAGTATTTGGGGGTTTTCTAATTGATACATTCTGGTAATAAATTGTTCAAATTAAATATTTCAAGAAATATGATGTAACTGATTTAGATATACTGGAGATAAATAATTTCAAAAAAGAACCTACATGTCTTCTATTTCTTGTCTTTAAAAAAAAAACCCTAAAACTGTGGTGTTATATACATTTAACTGGAATAAACTAATTTTATTTAGTTGAAATCAATCCTATGCACTTTTACACTGACATAAATCTCACTAAATAATTGCTTTTGCGTAATAAATTTAAAACCATATTATAAAGCTGTAATCTTTTGTGTAATACACAAATTGTGTATTACGCAAATTAATGGACATAAATTCTATTGTAAGTATGATTTCTAAATAAACATAGAATTGGCCATTAAAATGCAAACCAGAGTCAATATATATTAGATTTCAGTAGAATGAGAAACAATAAAAATCTTTTTTGCCTTGAAAGAATCATGCATGTCTCTCATATCTTCTGTTCCTGTTTTATCAATGGCAAAATGCAAAGTGTGTTCCTGGATGACAGAACAGATCAATTTTTACATGAAATTTATATTATTTTAACATATCTACTTTAATACGTATAATTTATGCTTTAGAAGTTACAAAGTTTGATTTCACTGACGTATGGTTTGATCCTTTTAATCATTCTGTCCAAAATGGATTAAGATAAAATTTTAGTACTGTCTAAAGTTTAAAGCACTATAGCCACACCCAAGAATTTGATTAGAATGATATATTATATCAAGGTTTTTCTTTTACTTAATGCTTGTCTTTGGTAGAGCCTTTTGAAACTTCTTTCTAACAGTAACCTTGACTGCCATGCAAATGATAGAAATGAAATATCAAATCTACAAAGCTTTATAAATTAATGACAGGTCACGAATCTTAAGAGCTTAATGCACCATCTTATGTGTTATAAATGACAGTCGCGTATTCTTTTATAGATTTTAAAATAATATAATACCAAAAACCCCAGAAGCATTTCAGAAAATTTCTGCCCTAAAATATTTTCCTTGATGTACATTTCTTCTTTTCTTCCAAGAAATACATTATGAGTTTTCATTTTTTTATTTGTTTGAAGATAATTATGCTTATTGTTAAAAATATTGTAAGGGGAATGCAAGTAAGAACAGCCTTTTCTATTATTACACATTCAATAAAAATATACCTGTTTGAAGTATAGAAATATAGTATGGGTAACAGCAGATTATATAATACTAAAGAATTATCTAAAATTTGAGCAAGAATATTAATTATATGTGAAACGCAATGTTAATATATAAATAGAAATTTTATTCCTAGAATTTAATTTTATGGTCACAATTAAATATGAGATTGTGTGTTGGAGTCAAGTTTAATAATTTCAATTCTAAAACTGGACTATTTTGTACTTAGTTGTTTAATTTTTTACAGATGAAACTATTGTCAGATTTATTCTTAAATTGTTTTTAACAATATAAGTCTTTTTTCCTAAATTTACTATTTGTTTTAAAAAGATATACTTTGAATATATACTAAAATTTTCATAATTTTAAAAAAGACACTGAATTATTTTAATGTCAGTTTTTTAAAGTAATTTTCTGCATAGAAGATACAAAGCAGTTTAAAAATAAAGTGTAGTTAATATTAAAAAATAGTTTTCAAATTTCATTATCCTAATTTGATGCAATTAGATTCAACAGTTTAAATTTGTATGCCTGAGGGTTATTTTTACTTACCTGTAATTTAATAAAATATAGGGAAAAGTTGCAACATGCTTAGATTTGTTTCTTTTTAAGATTATGAAAGTTAATGAATAGAATTGACCTATTAAATATATAGACTGAAATATTACCCATTTACCAAGTTATGCTATTGCTTTTGAAAGATTTCCAAAACAGGTGGCTATTAGTTATTTATTGACATATGCAAAGATACATATAATAATCTGCATGCTTGTAATGTAATAAGACATGTATAGAATCAACTGCTATGCTTGATTTAGAACTACATATTAGTCTTCTGCTCAGTAAAAGTATTTTAATAATTATAATGAATGCATATATTAACTAGCATACATATTAGTCATTTTTATTATTGACTTATATCAAATATTTTTCTTATCATGCAATAAAACATAATTATTTAACTTGTATTATGGAACAGTCAGTATTTAGTTTGCAAAGCTGCTACTCTACCACTTTAGGAAATAACATTTAGAAGTAAGCTAGCGTGATTTAGAGATGCTTTCTCTGGAAGCAGAAGTACAAAGAATGCCTCTTGTATCAGTTTTAGTCGCTTTCACTGTAACATTAGAAACAGCTCTTTATCACATGTGCTTCAGTGGCAAAGTTAGAAAGGGTATTTACAGAAACCTATAGATTAGAACATTCAGTCATTTGCAGTGAGAAATATTTGTAAAGTCTCAGCATTTTGTCTCATTGTTGAACTTATTATTTCACATTTTGTTGTTTTTTGTTCAATTCTAAAAATGTATTGCATTAGCAGGAACATAGCCAAGCAGGCGCAACAATGGACAATTTTAAATTTTAGATAAAAGCAGAAGACATTCTTCATATATCTGATATCACAGTATTTTTATGTTTTTGCTAAATTATAGAACTTTTGATTCCTCCTTTCAGCAAATTAATGATAAATGAATGTTGTTCTTCTTTTGAGCCCCTAGGTAGCACTATTGTCTCACAAAACCAGTGACATCTCAAGACAAGGATTTAGCTATTTATTTATTTATTTATTTACTTATTTATTCAAGTCTTATAAACCAACTCTAACTAGCATTACATTTGTATAATTTTCAAAGTTTATCTTATGATGATCTTATGGCAAGTGGCCTAAATATCATGTTTTGAGATTCTCTCTCTTACCCTGGATGATCTGATGGAGGAAAAACACAGTGATAAAATTCAAATTATTAGTTCAAATCCAAAAAATTATTTTGGTGCGATGTGCAAAAAAAAAAAAAAAAAAAAAAAAAAAACTTTTAATGTGTTGTTTTTCAGCTATCAATACATCTGTGAGGTTCTGACCGACTATATTCTATTTCCTTTATACAAAACACTATTCAGCACTTGCTTTGTTTTCAAGTCACTAATGAGGTAAATGAAGTCTCAATCTCTTAATCTTGCTTTTCTTTTCATCTTTAAACAGGGCCACCTACATGATTTCCATTTAGCCATGTGAAAGAAATGCACTGGTTCTTATGACGTTGGCATGGAGCAGTAGTAAGCAACACTTGTACACTGCTTTTACGCCATTTATTAAGTAGTACTCTAAAGATGAGCAACATGTATGAATAGCTATTGCTGTTTTCGGGCAATGCAGTTGCCCTGGAAAATGCAGTTAACAAAAAGTGCAGAATAAAATATTAAAGATGGAGGTTTTTCATTGTTCTATAAAGGGATTCCTTGCTTTAATGGTTAGTGAATTACATATACACTACTAAAATAGACCTCTCTCTGGTTTACAGGACTTGATACTTCGAATCATCCTAGCAATAATGTTTTTTTTTACCATATAGCATTTCCTTCCCCTTAATGCAACTTCTTCTTAGCTGAATAATTCTGACAATAAGTATATATTATGGAAGAAACTTGAGTTATTATTCTGATCAGAAATCATGGCCTGCTTGAATCAAAATTTGGAGCTTCATTCTATTTTATTGATAACAAAGCACATAAAAATATTATTTTGAAGTTATTCCTTGCTGTAAGAAATATGGATTTCAATGATTACAATAGTTTCCTTTTATTCATTTGTCTACACCCCCCACCACCCGGCCCAACCTTTGGTTAACATAAGACAGCTGTGAGTGCAAAATTCATTGAGATTCACTAAGTGGGATTAAAAAAAACCTACAAAGGCCTATTAATGTGCATCTTTATTATTCCTTTGTCAGCGTGCTGCACCATGGGAGACTTGAAAAGGGAACACTACAGCTTTCTATGAACAAGCTGTTTTCTAATCATATTATCTGCGCATTCGTGCGTATACTAGAACATGCAAAGTCAAATGCAGGTGGGAGGGAGCCACCCTTTGACTCACGGTAGTAGCAAAAATATTTCAGGCTATCAGCATGAGAGTTTTCAGTTTTTCATTGTCTCAATAAAAAGAGGTATCTTTATCTTGAAGGCAAAGAACACAAATAGCTCCCCAGTGTGTTTGCATGAATTCTTTTAAAAAACCTTGCAATTAAAAATAAAGTAGTGAGGGAATTCTAATACAAAAGAAACGGAAAAGTATTATGATGAAATCCATTAGGAGTGAATTCAGTAAAGTTAAAAAATGGGAGCCTCTATAGTGATAGCTCTCTTTCTCTCCATCCTAAGTTTCTGTGGTCACTAGCCAAGTTAGAACAAATGACGCTTACAAAACAGTTCATAGCTTGATTTGTCAAAGAAGAGAAGCTATTTTCATGATATACCCCAAAAGAGAGCTTGTTGAATGCATGAACACTGTTGAACACAAATGCAGACTGATGTAAAGGAATCAGAAGAATTCCTGTCTGGGCATAACAAAACATTTTTACCATGGCTGATGTAACAGTTTGCACAGTATTTTATTTTAATTATTTTAAAACCATGACTAAAACAAATTTTGGGGAAATGGGAACAATCTGCTCATAGTCATAAATGTTGTCTGGATAGAGAATCCATAAGCACTTTTGCCAATAAAGGTAGTCCTTGACTTATGACAACAATTGAGCCCAACATGTCTGTCGCTAAGGAAGACATTTGTTAAGTGAATTTTGCCCTATTTTACAACCTTCCTTGCCACGGTTGTTTCACTGTGAATCACTGCAGTTTTTAAATTAGTAGCACGGTTATTAAGTGAATCAGGTTTCCTCATTGACTTTGCTTGTCAGAAGGTTACAGAAGCTGATCATATGACCTCAGGACCCTACAACCGTCATAAATATGAGTCAGTTACCAAGTGTGAAAAGTGTGAAAAACAGTCATGAGTCACTCTGTAACTATGAACAGTCACTAAATAAACTGCTGTAAGTCAATGACTACCTATACTGCAGGAGTACCTGCTTTCCTCTATAAATTCAACTTGTCATTATGCAGTAGATACGATCCTAGAGAATCCTTCAACCATCTTTTCAATAAGAAAGGATTAGGATGGGGAAATTCTTCGCCATTAATTGGTTTGTACAAAACATAGAATTTGATTTAATTTACAATATTGTAATATACATTTAATTTGTTCATACATTGACTAAATTAACCATTTTCTTGCAAAAGTTTAATGATTAAACAATTGATTATAGTTTAAGCTTATGATTCCAACATGTTCCCCGTAGGCATTACTGATCCTGAAAGGACATGCAGAAGTATTGTCCATATAGATTGGCCATTTATCTTCTTGGAAAAGTAAAATATCTACTCAAATGAAAATTGGTGAAGAGTGTGTGTATGTGATTTTCTTGTTCCACTAAGGTCTACCCCTTTTTGCTTTTTTTTGGCCTTTTTTGCATAGCTTCTTTTTGTTTCTTCTGTTTTTTCCCCTCAGTGTGAGAAAAAGTAATGTGACTATAAATACAGGTCTTACTATTTTGCCTCTGCAATATCTGAGCTTTTGTACTTAAAAAAAACCCTGCATATGCTTTTAGATTCCCAAAATTGAGTACAACAGCCTAATCTTTTTAACCAGATCTTCTTCGTAATAATTTAAGTATTATCCTCAGTTGAAAAGTGTGTATATTTGTGTGTGCAATATGCAAATCAGCCATAATTTGTTTTGAAGATTCAATTCAAAATTCTGATTTAGTAAGTCAGCTTAATTCAGTGTGAAAACTGGTTGGAATCAGTTCCAAGACTTGGCTCAATAGAAACGTGTATGTGTGTACAAAATTGATCAAATGTCTTAATTTGATTTGAATGCATTTGATTCAATATGATGATTCAGTTCAAAGGGATGATTTGGTTGGTACTCTGAAATTTTGTATATCCTTTTTGATATATAAAGGAAAAATGGTAATCAGTGTGATTACATGACAGTGAAATTAAATAGAACTGATTATGCTCTCCCTATGATTTGTGTTTCATAAAATATAAAATATGAGAAACAGTTTGGTCTAATGGGTAAACTCATGAGTTTTAATCCTGCCTTAGACATGAAAGCCAGCTGCATGAACCAGTCACTCTCTCTTAGCTCAACCCATCTTCACAAGTTGGTGGTTGTGTGAAATATAGAACGAGGACAGGAGTATTAAGATGTTTACTGCCAAGTTACACACACACACACACACACACACACACACACACACACGCACACACACACACTTATTTACTTACCTACCTATCCTACCTACCTTTGGGGAAATCAGTTAGTTCTCTAAAATAGGCATGCCCCATTGAGTAAATTATAAAAATTTATGTATGTTCTCATTTCCGGAATAATGAATGTAATATGGGTCATCTCTGAGTATTTTAGTCAAAAGCAACATAAAGGGTTGTTAGAGCACAGTGGAATGAAATCTGTCCATTCAAGATTTTTATTACTCTTGTTATATTCTTGTAGTGTAAAAAATCCCCCCCATCTTTAATTTCCCAAACTATTGAAATTTAAAAATTTTCCATTAGCCTGCAATATCTGTTCAAATTCATGTAGACATTAAAACATTCTCCATATGCTAATACTAACACAGGGTCCTGGCTCATATGAAAGTCACTGTGTAGTAACCTGTACATGGAAAGGATTTCATCTGCAGATATAGAAACTAACACCATTGGTTTTTTAAAGATTGTGGATTAAAGACTGTGGATGTCTTATTAGGAATATGCACACTTTGAGAAACTGGATACCATAACATGAAGGATAACATGAAAGAGGTTAGTGTCATACTGATTTCTGACAGGGCCATATGCTTAAAGTTTCTAATGTATTCAAGTCATAAGGCAGAGAAAAACCAAAAAATGCCAGAAATGAACTAAGAATAACTAAATTACTAGTCTAAAACAGCTTCACAAATATTGATGAGTAACATAATTGTTTCTAGAAGATATGTTGGTTCTATGGAAGGCTCTAATGAGAAAGTTATGTTCGAGAATATGAAGACAACTTTTGTGCTTCTAACTCCATGACTGAGTTATATGTGTACCATAGTAAATGTCAAAAAAATAGGTAGATTGTACCTGTAGGAGCAACTTAAGTTTATTTTTTTTAAGCAGGCATCACTAATCTGGGAGCATGTTACCATTTCTCATGAGCTGCTCATTTAGTTGCATTTGTCTATGTATGTTGATATTGCATATTTTCTGTAGAACATATTAAACTGCAATGATTTGTAATTATTGATTTTGCCTTGATTTTTCTTTTTTTCCTTTTTGTGTGGGTGTGTTTGTGTGTATTTGATATGTGCATATATAGTATATCACAGAAGTGAGTACACCCCGTCACATTTTGTAAACATTTAAGTATATCTTTTCATGTGACAACACTGAAGAAATGACACTTGGCTACAATGTAAAGTAGTGAGTTTGTATAACAGTGTAAATGTGCTGTCCCTCAAAATAATGCAACACACAGCCATTAATGTCTGAACTGCTGGAAACAAAAGTGAGTACACCCCTAAGTGGTAATGTCCAAATGGGGCCCAGAGTGTCAATACTTTATGTGGCCACCATTATTTTTCAACACTGACTTAACCCTCTTGCGCTTAGAGTTCACCAGAACTTCACAGGTTGCCACTGGAGTCCTCTTCCACTCCTCCATGACAATGTCACGGACCTGGTGGATGTTAGAGACTTTGCGCACCTCCACCTTCCATTTCAGGATGATGCCCCACAGATGCTTAATAGGGTTTAGGTCTGGAGACATGCTTTACCCTCAGCTTCTTTAGGAAGGCAGTGGTCGTTTTGGAGGTGTGTTTTGGGTTATGGTTGGGGATATGTTATCATGTTGGAATACTGCCCTGTGGCCCAGTCTCCAAAGGGAGGGGATCATGCTCTGCTTCAGTATGTCACAGTACATGTTGGCATTTATATTCCCTCAATGAACTGTAGCTCCCCAGTGCTGGCAGCACTCATGCAATCCAGACAATGACATTCCCACCACCATGCTTGACTGTAGGCAAGACACACTTGTCTTTGTACTTTTCACTTGCCACACACTCTTGACCTCATCTGAACCAAATAAGTTTATCTTGGTCTCATCATACCACAGGACATGGTTCCAGAAATCCTGGAGCAGCAAACTGTTTGCAGGCTTTCTTGTGCATCATCTTCCTACTGGAATGACAGCCCTGCAGGCCAACATGATGCAGCGTGCAGCATAGGGTCTGAGCACTGACAGGCTGATCCCCCATCCCTTCAATCTCTGCAGTCTATTTCCCAAAGCCAACCGTCTGGATATGATGCTGAGGATTGACACTCAACTTCTTTGGTCAACCATGGCGAGGCCTGTTCTGAGTGGAACCTGTCCTATTAAACCGCTGTATGGCCTTGGCCACCGTGCTGCAGCTCAGTTTCAGGGTTTTGGCAATCTTCTTATAGCCTAGGCCATCTTTATGTAGAGCAACAATTCTTTTTTTCAGAGCCTCAGAGAGTTCATTGCCATGAGGTGCCATGTTGAACTTCCAGATTTGACCAGAGAAAGAGTGATAATATTGAATTTAACACATCTGCTCCCCCTTCACACCTGAGACATTGTACCATTAACGAGTCACATGACACCAGCTAGGGAAAACGGCTACCTGGGCCCCATTTGAACATTATCACTTAGAGGTGTACTCACTTTTGTTGCCGGCAGTTTAGATATTAATGGCTGTGTATTTTGAGGGGACATTTACCATTATACAAGCTGTATACTCATTATATTGTAGCCAAGTGTAATTTCTTCAGTGTTGTCATATGAAAAGATATACTTAAATATTTACAAAATGTGAGGGGCTGTACTCACGTTTGTGATATACTGCATGTGTATATATTCTGTGTGTACACACACATCCTTGTTTTTCACTTTTTTTTATAAATACTCTGAAATCTTAGTGGAAGTGTTTCTAACAATGTTAAACTCCAAGTTAATTAACTAAAATATTGATTGTGTTGTGGCATCTGCAAGGTTTTGGTTAACATTTCCCCTTGCTGTAGAATTTGGGTTTATTTTCATGTTTTGAAGCAAATTCTCATGATATCTTTAAATTATCTCCTTGGGGGTGTTTTTTCCTGAGATAATCTGACAGAATTTTCCTGCAAGATATGCCCATCAATTCTTCACATATAGCACCTCTATGCTTCAGGCTGTATGCAAATTTAATGCCCATCTCATTTCTGTTTCTCTTACATGGATGACAGGCATTGCAACAATAACCCACACATTCCCTATAGGGATTTTCATAGGATTTCCTTATATATAAGAATATTCATACATTTCTGGTTTTGCTTGTCTTTCCATATAATATTATAAATACAGAAAAATATAGGAAATTTATGACAAGCATAGATTAAATGCATGTACCAAGATATTTATTTCTGTTCTGGAGAGACTAATCCTTACTAGAAAAATAGATGTGGTAAGCTAAAATGAAACATTAATAATATATATTGAAAAATTATTTCTAATCAGTTTTTGCTTTTATAAGCAAAACTTAAGAAATTAGTTTTTGCTTTTAGAAAATGAGCACTATGAGTGCAAATAATGTAGCTGAATTTGGAAGAAACCTTTTAAATATAGGTCACACTTTTTACCAGAAACTAAAAGTTTGTGAAATTAATTTTCATTATAAATAGCGTAAAGAAATAGTGATGTACATGTTTATACTGCCTCTGTATTTTCAAAGGAAATTTGAAACAGTACATCATCCTAAATGTAAATAGAGTAGCTTGTGTTGCTGAATGCTTGAGAGCAGTAGAACTATTTCTTGTTTGAGAGTTTCTTTGTAGTTCCTTACCTCTTAGGAGAATGCAGAATGAGCTTGCTACTAACATCTAGGCCATGCCCATATAAAACAAGTAAGAAGCATACTACAATCTTGGCCACAGCTTTGTTTCCAGACATGAACAGAACATGATTATGAAGCAGGTCATATTATTTGAGAATTGTTAAAGATTGCAGAGCTGTTTTTTCTACACTGATACTTCATGCAATGAACTAGCTTGGGAATTATTTTTTCAGAAAAAAATGATGTCCTGGATAAAATGGAGATGGGAACTATGTGCGTCCCAGTGGCTTCCTGTTCCTACTCTTATTCCAATCCATTTCACTGTAACTTAAATCTGCAAAAACATGGCCCTGCTACTTCTAGTAACTTTGTAATGCCCCTGATACCTTCCTACAGCAGTCTAGAACTTTGAGGATCTTGAGTTACAATCCTGACCCTTCAAACATTGCTTATCCCTGAACCAATAGAGGCAAATATATGCTGTCCATAGATGTTATGCTAGGGTTGTTTTTTGTTTCCAAGGGTTGTTCCCGACTCCTTCCGGAGAGGGGCGGTATAGAAATAAAATAAATTATTATTATTATTATTATTATTATTTTGACGTGTTGCAAAATAACAAACTCTTTTACTTGTATTTACTCAGTATTTAAATCTGCATCAGTATTTAAATCTGCATCAATGCCCTTTATATCTTGAAAGCATTTGAAAATCAGATAACCCACCAGGGCCTACCATAGTGATTGGAATTCTATAATTGATATATCACTTGTTGTAATATTGCAATTTATGAACATCATTTTCCATCCTACCCCTTGGTAATTGGTAAAAATCGAAACTCCATTTGGGTCCTTGCTGACCATTTCCTTTTGGAAATGAGCAGCTCCATTAGGAAATAAAGATGGCAGCTCTCAGCACCAATTGGAAGTGACATTGCTCAATATGATGATAGATTGATAAATTGATAAACACAAAATGATTGGTGATAACACAGGAGAAAGCTACAACTATACTTTTATATATATAAAAAACACTGTTAATGGTTTTATTTCTAAAATTTACAGTTAACAGTTTTTAAAAGCTGTTATAAATACAGTATGTATATACGTTAGATAGCTTTCTCGTTTATATTACTATTCAATAAAGGATTGTGAACTTTATAAGAAGAAATATATATTATAGATAAAACTACATGGTAAAAATAAAAAGAGAAAAAGCGTACACTAAATTCCCTATGAAGGGAAAACCAGAGAAAAAATATATTTAGAAACAAAAAGAGGAGAAAAAGAAAAAAGCTAAACAAAACTGAAAGCAAATGAAACTAAATTACATAGATAAAAAAGAAAAACACATCATGTTATTAAAATGGTATAACTTTTTCGCATTTATCTTGGCATTCAATTTTCCAACAGTGAATTAAAGCTAGGCCATATAGAATCATATTGACCATCTTGCCTCTCTCAGCGTAAAGCTGAAATTTCATATTCTGATACACAGTAGATTTTGCAATGATCATTCTTTATGTTTTAGATAAAAAGTTACTCATAAATCCAGAGGGTGGTGTATATGTGTATGTGAAATATAGTTGTAAACGAACTATGACAACTGAACATTTTGAGGGCTAAAATTTATAAAGGGCATTTTCATTAGGGTTGGATATTTTTAAAGGTGCTCGGTGTGCTGGAATCATAGCAGTCTATTACAATACACCAGGAAAGGTAAACTTTTATGTTTTCAGAACTATCCTTTCTGAGATCAACCATTATGAAAATGTCAGATTTTATAATAAAGAGAACATCACTCTATTTAAGAGTTCAACCATGTGAATGGTCAGCTGAGCTGAATGGTGTTTGAGAAACAATATATTCAACATAAAAATGCACCATCATTTGGCTTTTTTAAAAAGCAAAAGCAAAAGTGTTTGACATTTTGTCTTGATCTAAGATGTCCATATTATTGGAATCAATCGTACTTTCTTGCTTTCTTGCTGTATCACACTGCAATGTTTTGTAACAGCAAAAACAAGCAATAAACCTGCCACAGAATTATAGCAAAAGGGAACGGTAGTCCAGTTTCCCTGGCAAGTGGCATGTATTCCCTCTTCTGTAACACATTAAGAATGAGATCAATGTGACTTTCCTTGCCCTCGGCAATATCAGTATTTTGCCAGATCTGATTGACTGTCATGTCATAGTTAAGTTTATTAGGTGTGCTAAATCAGCAACAAAAGGAGAACAATGTGTCCATAAAGACCTGGCTCTTAAACACAGATAGAGGAGTTAATTTCAGGGATTGCCAGTCATATAAAATCTATATGATTGCTTACCAAATAATAAAGGAACAAGAGCCAGTTTAGTGTATTAAGGCATCAGGCTAGAAACTGGGAAATCATAAGTTCTAGTCTGCCTTTGGGCCAGTTAATTGGGCCAATTAATCTCTCTGCCCTAGGAAGGAGGCAGTGGCAAACTACTTTTGAAAAACCTTGCCAAAAAATAACACTCAAAATTAACATTAATTAACATTAATGCATTTTATATTTTATAAAATAATTGCAAGCTTTTACATTTCCAAAAACTTTGGATTTTTTGCTCCTTTCCGTCTATTGTTACTTTAATTTTTAGCTCTCTTCTCTAATGTAAGTTCTTCACACAAAAAAACTTTCAGTTAACTTTAACACAATTATTGATTCATTACAGGTTCTTTTTTTTTTCTCCTTTATTTCATTAAATACTGTATAACAAAGAATTGGAAAGATACTCAAAGAAACAGTTGGAATTTACTATCTATTACCTTATCTTGAAGATATTTTGTTGCTTCCAAGCTTTATGTGACCAGGCAAAATTTATTTTTTATTCATTGATGCAAACATACTTATGCAGCCTAGAATGAATTCTGAACTAACTGTAGATTCACATAATGCTTAGCTTGTGCATGAAGCATCTTGTTATTATTACATAAGGTGGAATTTACACCTTTTGTATTAATGTGATCACGTAAACTGTAATCTAAAAACATATTTTGGAGTAGTTTATTTCATGCTTTCAAGGATGCTGAGATTAGGAATGAGTTTGTATGTATAAGAAACAAGAAATCTTTATTTCCATTGGTGAAAAGATCCTTTATTTGAGATTGAAAGCTTAAGTTGTCCTTCAAAAACACAGTCCTATTGATCACTTTAAATTGAATCTACCTCCATTACAATCATACTGGCTTTTTGTTTGCCCAAGTGTACTTAACATAGCTAGATAATACATTTTTCACTTTTAAGAATTTAAATAGTGTGTTATACTAGCCTAGATTTCTACATTTTGCCTTCCATATTTCCACTGGCTTTTTTAGAAAATAGATACTACATATACTTAGTGGCAATTTCTCAGAAAATTAAATGTAAGGTAACAATGTAACAACAAAGCAGAAATCAGATTTCTGCTTATATAATGGTTAAAATGTTCAAAAATTAAATGTAAAATTCAAATTAAAAACTTAAAGGCCACTTTCATCAAAATGCCTCACCTTTACCAATCATAGTATTGCTTTATCTCTCTGTGCTGATGAGCTGGCAAATAATCTTTGAACAATATCAATATTGGTATGACCTAAGCATAGCTCATAAAATCATCTGCTACAGTGTCCTACCTTTCAATGACTACTTCAGCTTCAACCACAACAATACACGAGCACACAATAGATACAAACTTAAAGTGAACTGCTCCAAACTCGATTGCAGAAATTATATCTTCAGTAACAGAGTTGTTAATGCCTGGAATGCACTAGCAGACTCTGTAGTCTTATCCCCAAACCCCCAAAACTTTAACTGAAAACTGTCTACTGTTGACCTCACCCCATTCCTAAGAGGTCTGTAAGGGGCATGCATAAAAGCACCAGCGTGCCTGCCATCCCTGTCCTAATGTTCCTTTAATTGTACTCATTTTATGTATTCAATTCATGCTTATACTTATATATATTTTCTAACATGTACTCAGCAAAATAAATAAATAAATAAATAAAATCAATAACTGATTACTCTGTGAGTTTTTAAGATTGATCAAATATCCAGAAACTGGGCGATGAATAAAAGTAGACCTCCAAGAAAAAAAAAATTGTTAGATGGTGCATGTGTCACAACGAAGACATGCACTGGCAAACACCTTAAGAGCTGTCCTTCCCTATTGAGAGAAGAGGAAGAATTCTTGCCTGTTGTGTTTGAACAAGTGTTCAAAAACAATTATCTTAATTGGGAGTTATATAAATATTAGACTATATGAAATATTAGACTATATGAAATAAATTCATATAGTCTAATTATTCTTTCATGTACAATAATGTAAAATGAACACATTTATAATGTATAAAAACTCGAATTTGAAAGTGCAGTTCAATTCTTAAGATTCCAGCTATCCTTCTCTTCTAATCCCAGCAGTAAACCCAAATTCCTTTTGTTGATAGCATCATAAAAATACATTGCCAAAGTATATTTCTGAATAAGACTGTTCATTTGGAATATTTCTTAGAAAAAATATTGAAAAGTTACTAGCATTCATATTGACAGTACTAAAAAACTTTCTTATATGGATGGTCAAAGCTTTGAAACTTTTCCCCCCAAGGAGTCTACAGAGCTAAAAAGAAGGGAAACCTCAATTTTTTTATTTCTATAAAATAAAACAAACTTCTGGGTTGAATGTAAAGAGATGAAAATAGTTATATTGTTTCTGGTAGTAGATTAACTGTTATTTCACTTCTTGTGTAAGAAACAAAAACTAGAAATGGTATTAGTTTCTTTGCCTTGAATTAATTTCTTGGCTTTCTGTAATTCTAAATAGAAATACCATTACTTTTATTTTATTGTATTTGTATAGCTACCCATGTCACATGACTCTTAAATCTTGATTTAATGGATCTTGATGTAACAAAACTTCAGATATAATGGACAAATGTTTTATGTGACCTTCATCCCTATATCTGCCCTTTAAATTGTGACTTCCCTGCAAATAATGCTGTTTAAGTCAATTGCATAATAATAAAAATGAAGAACTTTGACACAAATGACATAAATTTTAACAGATGTTCAAATTTAAGAGAAACCCCTTCTCCTAAATATTCTGTTAAATTGAAATTTTGCTGTGCCATATTTAGCTGAGTGGTTAAGAATAAGTGTGATCTGAGACTTGAAATACCTCTTTTTTCCATGTTTTGTACATTAAAGATAAAATTATGTACCAATAGTTTATTTCTGTGAACAAAACTAATTTTTAACACCAGTGTAAATGGATATATAATCCTTCTTCCATGCTTGTACTTTCCCCATATCGTCAAAATTTCCCAATCTGCTGAAACAGGAAATTGCACAATTTGAATGCAAAGGGAGCTTCTCTCATATGTATTCCATTATTTTATTGCAGGATAACTGAAGATAAATAATCTTTTTCTTGGTTCCAGCTTTTCCTTATTGTAACATGGAATTTTGAGCTGTACATGGTTCCACTGGTCTTGTTGCTGATGTTGGTGTGGAATTACCTCTTGGTCATATCAGGAAAGGATAATCCACATGATACTGTAAGTCTTTTTAAGCATATATGTATTTGTTAACAAAAAAATCTTGGGAGTGGAAGGTCAAGGTCTTATTTCAGTGTCTGAAGGTATAAAGGTTTAGATGGGGAGGCTTAAGTTCAACACTAACAAGACTCTGGCTTAAAGATCAAGTAGCAGCCAGGAGGGCTTTTGAGCAGATTCATCTGGTGCATCAATTACAAATGTTGCTGGACTAGGAGACCCTTCTTATGACCACTCATGCTTTTGTTATCTCATGTGTGAATTATTGCAAAGCATTACCCTATATGGGGCTGATCTTGAATACCATTTGGAAGTTTCACTATGCAGAATGTGGTAGTATGTTCATTTATAGAAATTCTACTGATCTATAAACCTCTATATGTTGTAATGCTTAGATATTTGAAGAAGTCTTTCCATTGTTTCTAGCTATCCTGTAAGCTTTGACAGAGTCATCTGCTCTGGGTTTCATCTATTAAACAATGTCATCTGATGGGATACAAGAAACATGCCTTCTCTATTATGTGCCTACCCTCTGGAACAGTATCCCTTCAGAATATTACTGCTGTCCTGCTTTCCTTTGAGGTTATGGCCACCTTTTGTGAGGATTTTTGTCTGTTCTACAAGGATAACCATCTTCCTTTTTTGTTGCTTAGTATTGTTCTTTTGCTTTGGCTTGCATTTAGTATGTAATCAAGAAGTAGGGTATTTAGATACATGATTTATAATATAAATCAACATTTGGAGGATGCCTTTTCAGATATATTTGGGGCTCGTGCAGTTCTCTGTTTCATGTAAACATGGCAGAAGATGTCCAACAGGGAGAACCTAAGGATTTCAATGTGGAAATAACATTCAGAAATAACCAGAAAAATTTTTTAAGATTCCCAAGAAACTCCAAAAATATTTTGTACTGATCTGATGAACAAGATGTGTTACAGATATATACCCTTACCACTACTTAGAAAGAAACAAAAGTAGTACTGTAAGTGAGGAAGATGATATTGAATCAGGCAACCTCACTTTATGACTTCAGTGACATTAAGAGTAGAACGTAGATTGAATTTCTGAAGAGGCTCCTCTGTCCTCCACTCATTACCTGTATTAATGGCACCTGTTTGAACTTGTTATCAGTATAAAAGATACCTGTCCACAACCTTAAACAGTCACACTCCAAATCCCACTATGGTGGAGACCAAAGAGCTGTTAAAGCTCTTTGCAGGTCTACATCAAAATTGTAGACCTGCACCGGGCTGGGAAGACTGAATCTGCAATAGGCAAGCAGTTTGGTGTGAAGAAATCAACTGTGGGAGCAATAATTAGAAATGGAAGACATACAATACCACTGATAATCTCCCTCGATCTGGGGCTCCACGCAAGATCTCACCCGTGGGGTCAAAATGATCACAAGAACAGTGAGCAAAAATCACAGAACCACACGGGAGGGTCTAGTGAATAACCTCCAGAGAGCTGGGACCAACGTAACAACGGCTACCATCAGTAACATATTATGCTGCCAGGACTCAGATCCTGCAGTGCCAGACGTGTTCCCCTGCTTAAGCCAGTACATGTCCGGGCCCGTCTGAAGTTTGCTAGAGAGCATTTGGATGATCCAGAAGAGGATTGGGAGAATGTCATATGGTCAGATGAAACCAAAGTAGAACTGTTTGGTAGAAACACAACTCGTCGTGTTTGGAGGAGAGAGAATGCTGACTTGCATCCAAAGAACACCATACCTACTGTGAAGCATGGGGGTGGCAACATCATGCTTTGGGGCTGTTTCTCTGCAAAGGGACCAGGACGTCTAATCCGTGTACAGGAAAGAATGAATGGGGCCATGTATCGTGAGATTTTGAGTGCAAACCTCCTTCCATCAGCAAGGGCATTGAAGATGAAACGTGGCTGGGTCTTTCAGCATGACAATGATCCCAAACACACCGCCCGGGCAACAAAGAAGTGGCTTCATAAGAAGCATTTCAAGGTCCTGGAGTGGCCTAGCCAGTCTCCAGATCTCAACCCCATAGAAAACCTTTGGAGGGAATTGAAAGTCCGTGTTGCCCAGCGACAGCCCCAAAACATCACTGCTCTAGAGGAGATCTGCATGGAGGAATGGGCCAACATACCAGCAACAGTGTGTGCCAACCTTGTGAAGACTTACAGAAAACATTTGACCTCTGTCATTGCCAACAAAGGATATATAACAAAGTATTGAGATGAACTTTTGATATTGACCAAATACTTGTTATCCACCATAATTTGCAAATAAATTCTTTCCAAATCAGACAATGTGATTGTCTGTATTTGTTTTCTCATTTTGTCTCTCATAGTTGAGGTCTACCTATGATGACAATTACAGGCCTCTCTCATCTTTTTAAGTGGGAGAACTTGCACAATTGCTGGTTGACTAAATACTTTCTTGCCCCACTGTATATGATGCGGCAAAAGATTTGTTATTAGCCTGCTTGTCACAGAGAATGACGCTGATTAGGATTGAGGGGGAATGACTAGCCCAAGGTTACCAAACTGTCTTTCATGCACAAGGAAGAACTGCAACCTGCAACATATATGCAACATTTTAAAAGGATGATTTCAATAGCATATCTCTATTACTTAATAATCTCAGTTTCTTGATCACTTGTAGTATGACATCTTTCCAGAGAAGTAGCTTCTGGGAACCTTGTGATTAAGGCAAGCAAATGGGATGAAAAGTTTTGTGGGGAAGTTTGGCAGGAGGATTGAGAATGAGAGATTCCAAACAACATAATAGCAGAGAAAGTGCTGTGATGATCTTAAAAGATATGCACAATACTTATCCTTCTGCCTGAAAAAACTCAAACTGCTACAAGTGCAACGTTTTAGTACATAGTTTCTACGTTACAGCCTACCAGGGAAAGAGAGAAGTCCTGGATAGAACAAGCAAAATTCTTTAGAGAGACAGACAAGGAAAGTGAATCCCAGGGAATGCAAAGCAGAAGAGAATTGAAAGCATGTGATCTGAAAAGAAAGAGGATTATGAGATACACAGTATCGATGGAGCTCAATAATTGCTATTTTACTCTCTCCCTCTAGTAGATAACCCACAGCTATCTGGGCAACCTTTGCCAACCATAACTTCACAGAACACAGTGAAAGACTCACAGATCTCCATGATTCAAAGAAACACAATAACTAATTGGTGGAAGAGCAGACATTTCATGATGGTTGGTAATTACCTGATGATGGATAATTCCCTGCTGAAAGGAACTAAGGCTTCAGAATCCTGGAAGTGAATAGGATGGTCTGTCAAGGTGGTGCTCCTGAGAAAGGTTTATGTTTTTTGATCATAGGCTATACAGCAACACAAAGACATTCTGGCAAAAGGGAAGCTACAAAGACTGTGAAGGGTATTTTTGGCACCTCACTAATTTCATCAGGGGCACATTAAACAAGAATGAAAGAACTTTTACAAAAGTCAAGAATTGAATACACTTCCAAAGACCGGGGCCAACAATGCAAGAAACAAAAGGAGAAGCAGATAGGCAGAGAGGGATCATTGGCAGGAAACTATAGCAATCAAACTAGGAGGGGTACCACCACTATTTCAGATGTTTCTACAGCAATGAACACAATGTATGGCAAATATGGAGAATTTGGAACTCTAACAAAGGAGGATATATACAGTGGGGCAAAAAAGTATTTAGTCAGCCACCAATTGTGCAAGTTCTCCCACTTAAAAAGATGAGAGAGGCCTGTAATTGTCCTCATAGGTAGACCTCAACTATGAGAGACAAAATGAGAAAACAAATACAGACAATCACATTGTCTGATTTGGAAAGAATTTATTTGCAAATTATGGTGGATCACAAGTATTTGGTCAATATCAAAAGTTCATGTCAATACTTTGTTATATATCCTTTGCTGGCAATGACAGAGGTCAAATGTTTTCTGTAAGTCTTCACAAGGTTGGCACACACTGTTGCTGGTATGTTGGCCCATTCCTCCATGCAGATCTCCTCTAGAGCAATGATGTTTTGGGGCTGTCGCTGGGCAACATGGACTTTCAACTCCCTCCAAAGGTTTTCTATGGGGTTGAGATCTGGAGACTGACTAGGCCACTCCAGGACCTTGAAATGCTTCTTATGAAGTCACTTCTTTGTTGCCCGGGCGGTGTGTTTGGGATCATTGTCATGCTGAAAGACCCAGCCACGTTTCATCTTCAATGCCCTTGCTGATGGAAGGGCATTCAAAATCTCACGATACATGGCCTCATTCATTCTTTCCTGTACATGGATCAGTTGTCCTGGTCCCTTTGCAGAGAAACAGCCCCAAAGCATGATGTTGCCACCCCCATGCTTCACAGTAGGTATGGTGTTCTTTGGATGCATGTCAGCATTCTCTCTCCTCCAAAAACGACGAGTTGTGTTTCTACCAAACAATTCTACTTTGGTTTCATCTGACCAAATGACATTCTCCCAATCCTCTTCTGGATCATCCAAATGCTCTCTAGCAAACTTCAGACGGGCCCGGACATGTACTGGCTTAAGCAGGGGAACACGTCTGGCACTGCAGGATCTGAGTCCCTGGCAGCGTAGTGTATTACTGATGGTAGCCTTTGTTACGTTGGTCCCAACTCTCTGCAGGTCATTCACTAGGTCCCCCCGTGTGGTTCTGGGATTTTTGCTCACTGTTCTTGGGATCATTTTGACCCCACCGGGTGAGATCTTGCATGGAGCCCCAGATCGAGGGAGATTATCAGTGGTATTGTATGTCTTCCATTTTCTAATAATAATTTTCTAATTATTGCTCCCACAGTTGATTTCTTCACACCAAGCTGCTTGCGTATTGCAGATTCAGTCTTCCTAGCCTGGTGCAAGTCTACAATTTTGTGGTAGACCTTTGACAGCTCTTTGGTCTTCATCATAGTGGAGTTTGGAGTGTGATTGTTTGAGGTTGTGGACAGGTGTCTTTTATACTGATAATGAGTTCAAACAGGTGCCATTAATACAGGTAATGAATGGAGGACAGAGGAGCCTCTTAAAGAAGAAGCTATAAGTCTGTGAGAGCCAGAAATCTTGCTTGTTTGTAGGTGACCAAATACTTATTTTACACCATAATTTGCAAATAAATTCCTTCCAAATCAAGACAATGTGATTGTCTGTATTTGTTTTCTCATTTTGTCTCTCATAGTTGAGGTCTACCTATGAGGACAATTATAGGCCTCTCTCATCTTTTTAAGTGGGAGAACTTTCACAATTGGTGGCTGACTAAATACTTTTTTGCCCCACTGTATCTGACTCCTAATGTTTTTTTCATGATTGGGAGATCAAATATGACCTTCACATTATGCCACCGGAAAAACACAAGATGCCCCACATAGCTGTACAGTTGCAGAACATTTGAGCTAATCATAAAGAGTTTTATTCACTAGCCTTTATGACAACCAGACAACCTCTTTCTGTCACTATGAACTCAAATACCAAGGTACCAGATATTCTTATGTTAAATTTATAGTGGTAACAAAATAAATAACATCTTTTCAAAGCTTTATATGAGAAATATATTCAACTGATTAAATCAAAATTTCTACTGAAGTAGTTAAATATCAGGTTAGGATTTCACTTAGTAAACTGAGTGTCATCTAAAATGTGTTTATTTTAGCATTTATTTATAATCTAAAGGTTAAATAAATCTGAATCTTGAGGGTTATTTCTGCAAAAATTGTAGAACTCTTAAATAGATCAAAGTTTAAGTATTTAATGATGTATATAAGGCTTTACTTGCGATAGAATCTAGGCTGATTAAAAAGAGCAGATAGATAGATAGATAGATAGATAGATAGATAGATAGATAGATAGATAGATAGATAGATAGATATTATTATTTTTTATTAAATGTAGTAATGTGTGTTTTTGTGTCCTTGCTTATCAGCTACTCAATCAGTGACCATTACAATGGTGCTGAAAAATTACTTTATGGCCAGTTTCTGACCATATCCAAGATAACTTCCTTCAGTCATGTGATTGCATTATAATCAATATGCATTGACCTATGCCTGACATGTGCTCTTTTTATTCTCCCCCCCCCCCCCCCAAATCACTCTCCCTTCTCAGAGCATGTAGATTGGAAAGGGATTTCAAGAGAGCAAGCTGTTTGCTGTACATGACATAGAAAGCAATGTAATCACACTGGCAGCAGGGAAAGGGTCAGGCAAAGAAGAGATTGCTTACAGAAATTGCTTTTTCCCCCTTTCCTATCCTCCCAGAACAGAGAGATTGGAAAGGAAGATATTTCAAGAAAGTACTGTAAACTGTTTGTGTAGCACACCTACAGATTCCATCAGTGCAATCATATTGCTTCTGATGTGCACAAGAGCAAAAGCTTACTCTTTTGCAATCCCCCTGCAATACCTCAGCTTTGTGCATGGAAGGGGAAGGAATCTGGCAAAGGAGTGATTGCCTACAGAATTCACTTGCTTTTTCCCCTCTCCTCCCCCCTTCTGCAGAGCAGAGAGTTTGTGGAAGGGATTTTAAGAGAGTACTGTAAGCTGCTTGAGTAGCGCATTTGTAGCTTCCAGTCCCCGCTGTTGGTGCAATTAGATTGCTTTCAATGTGTACAGGTCAGTAAGCATGGGCTTGAACATTCCAAAGATTAGAGCAGTTAAGAGGCAAACAAAAGCTGAAGATATGAAGTCTTATCTCTTTTCAGCAGGAGTGCATAGTCACAACCCCCTTATTTCCCACTTAGTGACCGTTTGGCTTAGGGGCAGAGTTGCCACATTCATTTAGGATAATTAAGCAAGGGCTACCTGTATATGATTTGTAATAAATGAAATGCATTATTAGGCCCATGAAAGAATCATTTTAGGTGTTTGCTTAAAATTGAAGAATTAGTGTTTCATGAATTACATGATCTAATTTAGGAAGAAGTCTGTTCGTATAATCAATTGAAACCTCTAAGAAGTGAGGAGCCAATCTCCCTTTCTCTTTTCGTTGGTTCTGTCTTTCTATTCGAATGTGTGCTATTCAGGTAATACAGTTATATAGAAACTTTACATCACGGTGTTTGTATTTTAAAGGTCCATTTTATTCCGTAGTTACTTGAACTATTAAGAATTGTTTTCAAATTATTGCTGGCAATTCTTAGTTGTTCAGATTATCAAGTGCTATAACTTTTGAATAATATACAATTGGATCAGCTTTCAGAAAATGTTTAAACTTGGATTCATCTAATGACTGTAGTGTGAAAATGACCATATAAACCAGTGGTAGTCAACCTGGTCCCTACCACCCACTAGTGGGCGTTCCAGCTTTCATGGTGGGCGGAAGGGGTTTTGTCCCTACTTTATAAATGACCATTACTGTGGAACCGGTGGGCGGTTAGAAAATTTTACTACTAACAGAGATACAAAAGTGGGCAGTAGGTATAAAAAGGTTGACTACCCCAATATAAATTAATTAGTGTATTATCAGTGAGCGTACGAAATGTGAAAATATTCAGTTTGACCTAAACTACTTTCTCATGACTTAAAATCATCTGAGAAGTTTTATATATTCTGTTTAAACTGTGCACATTTAATCATGTTATTTCATAATTACATACAAGCACTTTAAATAAACTGATACAGCAAACACATATTGTGCTTTGATTGTACAGAGACAAGCGGGAAGAATGTAAATCAAGTCCAGATTCTACCCAAATGCCTTTAATAGTTTATAGAATATAGATGTTGATTTGGGATGCAGTTCTGTTCTTATTGTTGATTCAAAGAATAGGAGAAAAAAAGGGGAGAAAGGGAAGGAGGCATCAACTCTGCTTATACGTTATGTTGCCAGATGTCTAATCTGTAATGAAAATAGCTTGATTGGAAGTTTGGGGGAGAATAGATAGTAATGTACAATCTGAACACTATAAAACAAATAGGTTTGTAAATACAGTGCAGTTCATGAACTACAATGTGTAATATAAGATTAAACAGAAATTATAATAAAGAATATATATATATATATATATAAAATTATCCTAAAAATGCAAGTTCCAGGTATAGTTATAAAAGAAGCGATAGACATCACGATCTCCGGAACGTTTAAAGAAGTTTAAAAATTTATTTAAAACTTATGCTAAGCTTTCGTCGGCCCCTACTGACTTTGTCAGAGTATAAAATCCCCATTGAAGGGATGCTTGCTTTTATGTAATGCTGATCAATTTGGTCATTGCACGTATAACAGGCCCACACCCTTCCTTCCCCCCTGTAATTATCTTTTTTTCTGCCTTAGTCATACTGACAGATGACGATGCACTTTCTCCTACCTCTTTCCCCTCTTTCCGTTGGATAAAATTCGATAAAATTCGAGGGATTTTATCCAACGATGTATTACACCCAGGGCCCGGCAGCCCATTGAGGGTGCAAGTGGAATATCAACATGGAGGGTGCTCCCATACATACAGGGGGTGTCCAAAACTGCTGCACGCATCCTTGCATCACATGGGGTTAAAGTGGCGCACAGACCTGACCAAACACTGAGGAAGAGAGTAATGCGCCCGAAAGAAGCTCTACCAAAGGAGGAGACTTCCTCAATAATCTGTCGTATTAACTGCAGCAATTGTGCAGGTCATTACATAGGAGAAACATCAAAACAACTGAAAACTAGGGTGTATGAACACAAACTAGTGGTCAGACGCAAGGAACAGCGCTCCCAGATTTGCATGCATATAGAGGAGCATGGTCATGAGTTCAACTTCCAAGAGACCGAAGTCATTGCCCACGATGAAACAAAAGGAGGACACCTCTTGAAAGAAGCCTGGTTCTCTAACAACAACTCCCTCAATAGACATATTGACATACCACCGGCATACCAAGCTTTACGGCACCAGGAAGGACTTAAAGATGACCGATCACTAAGTCTGAATGGGGATCGTGGACAAATCTCCTCCTTTAGGTATAGAGATTGGCCTAATGAAGGTGTGACAAACCCTGACAGAGGGCAAGAGAGTATGTTAGGGAAGCAGCAGAATGAGAGAGACAGGGTGAGGAAGAACAATGCAGACCTATCACAAGATCATGGGCAAAACAAATGGGTTTAGAGGAGGCAACGTGTGTGCCTAAAAGGGAAAGGCATAACAATGAGGGAGAGAGAGCCGGGAGAAATACCTTCAAAGCAATGCCTGATAGCCCTGCGTTACCCCCCAGGGAGAGAAAGAGGCAATACACAATGGGGAAAGAGGTAGGAGAAAGTGCATCGTCATCTGTCAGCATGACTAAGGCAGAAAAAAAGATAATTACAGGGGGGAAGGAAGGGCATGGGCCTGTTACACGCGCAATGACCAAATTGATCAGCATTATATAAAAGCAAGCATCCCTTCAATGGGGATTTCAACTGCCTAACATGCAGGAAGCTGAAGTTCGAATCTGAGTAAGGGTATGGCTAGCTGATAAAAGCTAAAAAGCTTGAAATAGATATATATTAGTCTCCCTTTATTTCTTTATCAGTAAAATATAAAGTTGGTATAAAATGGTTTGTCGTGAATGCGACTGCTTGAGGGCTCCTGAATTGGAGCTGAAAGGCGAAAGAGAGCAGAATGCCCCCTCCCACATGTTGGGGTAGACCAGGTGTCTCGATAGAAAAACATTTTATACACACACACAAACACACACACACACTCACTCACTATATGGAGTCAACTTTCACAGGCTCCTAATTGTCATCTGTATTCATATATTAAACATGGATCTACCCCTGAAATCAGGTCGTTAAGTAGCTTCCCCTCTTATGTGGCATATACAGCGGTGACAAGTGACATTACAGAAGGTCATGTCACTTTTAACTGCTTGCATTAGAGCTTTCTGATTTCCCTGGTGCTTTCCTTTGTTTGATTAATACTATTAGGTTGTGAAATGCAGACAGCAAATTTTTTTTATGGAAGAAATCTAGCCATTTTATGAAATTTTATCCTGTTATATATTTATATGAATCATTCAAATGTTATGTTACATGATAGATCCAAAAGACTAAGAATGGACAACAAAAATTGGAAAACAGATCTAAATAGACCAAGTAACTATGGAATAAAATAGACACAAAATGCAAATACTGTGATCTAAAACTTCCACATGATTGTTTTCTATAGCACACACATTATTTGA
This sequence comes from Masticophis lateralis, assembly GCA_030761175.1. Taxonomy (NCBI): domain Eukaryota; kingdom Metazoa; phylum Chordata; class Lepidosauria; order Squamata; family Colubridae; genus Masticophis; species Masticophis lateralis. The sequence goes on from JAUDYJ010000002.1 coordinate 241,291,861, forward strand.
ACAAAAAGTAGAACCAAAGATAACAGAAGGGACTATTGGTTTCTCACATAATAGCATAGGTTTTAAGTACTGTTTGTAATAGACTGCTTCCTAACTTAAGCCCTGGGATTCATGCAGCATTTCCAGAGTCTGCTTTAATATTTATAGTAAAACATAAACATTTCATTTCTGCTTCAACATTATCACCACTAGGAGCTACATTAAAATCCATACCTATAGTAAACCTATGGAGTCTTTTGAATTTCCAAGGGAAGTATAGTGGAATATTGGAAAAAATATTGCTAGAATGAAAATGTAATTTTTAAATTAATTTATCAAGTCATGTTTTTAACTGCCAAAATGCACATGAAAAGCTAATATATCAGGATTTATTTTGTACCCACTTGTTTTGGGAATACAGTCATGTGAGTAGCTCATGTATCTGCAATGCATTCTCAGCGTACCTTAAAATCAACCTACATTTCCCCCTTTTTGTCCTTGCCATCTACAACCAAAATACACTCAGTAGAGGTAGTTCTTCACTGCCTCATTCAGTGAACAATCAAAATTACGATGGTGATAAAAAATATCTTTACACCCAATCCTTGCATGCAGGTCCACAAAGCAAAGCTGAAGTAAGTAAATACAGTTCTGGTTTCAGTTAGTACCACTTCACTTAATGACCAGATTGCCAGTTCCAACTGCAGTTGTTAAATGACGTCTAACTGTAATTTTTTTCCATAGCTGGGGTAAAGAATGTTGACCCATTAAACCGTGTGGCTTCATATCCTCAGCTGCATTCCATTGCTTTCCCTGAGCTAGGCCACTTGAAAAGGGAAACTGGGAGATGCAAGCAAGGCAGGCTATCCCCAATGAAAAGCCAGCAAGTGCAAGATGGACCTGTATTTGTTGTGCACACAATGAAAATTGCAATACTTTACCAGCAATCTTGTCATTTTACACACACACACACACCACATATACATACACACCAACCATTTAAAATCCTAAATTGCATAACAGAAGAAAACACATTACATGCAAGAATATTTAAGGATCCATAAACCTCAAAATTATTAGGCATAACTTTAAAAAAGTGTAAAAGCAGGGATGGTGGAAATAAAAAGAACAACTCCAAGCATTTCAATAATATTTCTTAAGTTCCTTTTTCCTTGCCATATTGTTGGAAAAATATACTCAAATTTTAACAAACAAATATCAACATTCTATTGCTGCAAATCAAATATTGTAGTAGATTTTTCCTTCCAGGGTTGTACAGCAGTCCTTTTAGCCAATCTCCACGGCCCACAAATCCACAGTTCCTGATATTTTAATAATAGGATGTAGTCAAGAAAATATATGTCATCTTAACATAAAACACATAATGGTATTCAGAGCTTGAACCAAGTATGAATAACTTGGTTCAAGTCAGCTCAGAACAAGACTTCAATAGGACAAAGTTATTATTTGGGTTAATACTCTCTCATTCTTGAGTTATGTCTCTATCACCAGGGTGATTTTAACTAACCCTCACTGAAAATTCTCTAGATGGTCAATATATCTAAAGCAAATGTATTCAATTAATCTTTATTCAAGAAAATGGAGGAATCATTTCATTTATTCTGAAGACAAAGTTAAGTTTTCTATATCAATGTCATCAGTTTCCATCAGCTTCCATTGGCTTTAAGGACTGTAGAAGTTCAGAAGTTGCAATTGCATCTGTTGAAATAAATCCAGTAACAAATGTTCAGGTTTGCTCTGAATATAAACTGATAAAATATAGGTGATAGTAGGGTAGGAAAGCAGCAGCAAACAACAAAACATAATGACACAATCCTATGATTCGTGTATTTGTATCCTGTGCAAATACAAAAGGCTGAGATTTTGAAACATGAGCTCACGAATTGTTTCACATTAATTGTATTCCTGCAAAATTAAGAAGAAAGAAGAATTCAGAAGAAATGAACTTCTAAACTTCTTGTCCTGCTTCCCTTTTTTTGTACAGCCAGGTTGAGGAGTTTAGAAGCTCTCAAATTCTTTTCTGCTTTTGATTAATCATAGATTGTAAGTACCTAGTAGGAATTGTGTTTAATTTGAACAAAGATTAAATTATTTTGAGTAATTACAGTTAAAATTTGATATTCTTTGACCTAACCAGTTGGTAGGAGCCAGAGGACATAGGAGGGTTAAAAATGGAGCTCTCTACTTTTGTATATGCTTGGTAATATGTTACATAGTATATTAAAGCTTTGTTTCTAGATCAACCAAATATTGTACATTTTTTTGCACATTTAAAAAAACTTTAAACTGCAAAAAGGTTAAAGAAACAAATATTTCCTTTTTAAGCTTTTGATGATTGCTACTCTTTATGCCTGCAGGTAGTGGAGGACATGCTAGAGGACGAGGAAGAAGAGGATGACAGAGATGACAAGGTAATTATCTTTCCTGGCACCTGGTACCTAGGGATGGCAGAAAGTAGACACAACACTGCTCTTACAGACAGTTAAAAAGGAACAAGAGTGTTTTGTAGTGCAGAGCTGTTTATCATCTTAACAATGCCATGTTGTGTGTGCGTGTTATAGAAGGTATAGAGATCTATAAACCTTTCCTTCCCTTTCCCTCCCTTCCTCCCCCACCACATCATGTTTTTGTCCAGAGCTGGACCATTTTTTTTACCTTTCTTTCAAGAGCAAATATATTTCAGCTTGTCTGGAACTTGATAGCTGTTGTGAAGAAAAGTGCAGTGACAATTGTTTTTGAAGGACAAAAATTTGTCCTCTCTGGAGTATTTCAAATAGGGCTGTACTTCCAGGTGGGAGGAGTGTTGTAAAAATAGAAACACCATACTGTTTGAAGGTGGTCTATTGCCATCTGTAATTTTCTGAGAATTACTTGGTAGAAGGGTGTTTTGATGTGTGTTGCACTCTGTAAGATATTTAAATAATCACAATTCTCATCTGCCTCTTATCGATAGATTCGGGATTGGCATTGTGTGGCCCAGCATCCGTCTAAGGGACTGGTTGCTCTTTCATCTGTTGAGAATGTTGCTCAGTTCCTAGGTTGCTGTTTGGGCTGAGAATTTCCACCACAGTAAATAACAGCTAGTTAATACTGGTTATTGAAGCAAGCAATAGGACTGCAAGGCTGTCCCTGGAGAAGAAGGAAGAAGCATAGAGAGGAAATTAGAATGACCTTGTAAGAAAGAGACCGTGATGTTAGTTGGCAGGGCTGGCTTATGGGAAAGAAAAGTGCAGCAAGATAAATGTCTTTTAAGAACTTTTAAAATGAAGATACTGAGGGAGTGAAATATTCAGATTATTCTAACGTGTTCCATTTAAATGCAGAAAATGCTGACCTTCATAAATGTTCACGTACTCTTTTAATAAACTATCAACGGTTTTTTGAAGAGCAGTGGAAAAAAAACCCCTCTATTTTAATATATGCCTTTGACCTTTGTTGCTAGTAGAGACATACAGTTCTATATCACTATAGGAATTTTAGGCTGGCAGCCAGAAAAACATTTGACATGTAGGAAAATTTACTGTGATTAGTTTACTCTGAACAATTAAGGTACGTGTTTTGAAAGATGAACCTCTGAATATCTTTATTATTTCACATTTAGCAAATACATGATGATAGTTTTTTCTCTATGTATTTTAATGATTTTGATAACAGCTGCAATCATGAAATAATGTCACACCTAAATTTCTTCTATGCAAAGCCATATGTGCTGTTTTCATTACAAAATGCTTAGCAGTACAACACATGATTTATCATGAAGGTCAACCCTATAGCATAGTGAGCTTTAACACAAAAACATTTTTCCTTCGATAAATGTGGGTCTGCTATCAATTTGGGTGGGGTTTTTTTAGCACTTAGGCATATTTCATTATCAATTTTTTGTATTTTTAGAAACGTTTATAACTAAAATCTCTTTAAATTAGATAACCTACCTATTTTTCTCTCTGATTAGTATTTATTGTATATGTGTGCATGTATCTGTATGTGTGTGTGTATTCTTAATTTAATTTTGCTTAAGAAAATTCTGATAATATTTAAAGGACTTGCCTTATTCGATTACTAAATAATAAATCAACATATTTCACTGTCTGAATTAAAAAATGAAAACAATAATAATTTAAATAAAAACTGTCTGGAACTATAAATACTTAATATTGGCCATCTGAATCACTTTGTAAAATTCTAAACACTTTTAAATTGAACTATTGATGCCAAATAAATATGGGTAATTAAGTATCTACATTAAATAGTATATTTTTAACATAGAAACTAAATATAAACTAAATAATTTCTATGTAAAATGAATGTATGTCCGTAGATATGTAGCACAATATTTAATGGAAAGATTTATAAAGAATTGTTTGGCAACTTTTAAGTTAAGTTGCTTTTCAAAGCAGACTTAAAAATATTTTTTTCAATTAAATGTTTTCTGCATAGTGTAAATTAGATTAAATCATAAGTGATTTAACTACTTCCATTTTAAATGAATATATAATTTGAGTTTTGAGAGAAAACAAACTTAAATTCTGCTGTGGTTACTGATGTTGACCTCTAACTCCCACTATTGTTCTGTTTTCTCATTTGGTAAAATAGTAAAGTGAGGTCAGTGAGTCCCCTTATAGAATAAACATAAAAAAATTAATAAATGTGCCAAAGCCTCACTTTAATTGAAACTGAAGCATATATTGCAAGGATATAAAATATATCCCAGATGTCTAGCCAAACAGAGTAACTTAGTTTCCCCGATTACCACAAGGCAACTATTAGTTCAGTAACCTTTTGACTTGGGGGTAAATGGGGCATTATAAGGCTGAGAACTACAGCACCTGTTTTCTATTTAATAAAGACCTCTGCACACTTTCCCTTAGCTGCTTCATGTGTTTTTGCTTAGCATATTGTTAGGTGATTATGATAAGGTTCTTTCCTCAGAACTGGTGTAGAGATTAGACACTTAAGCAAAATGAGAGGGTAAGTTATTTGCTACTCAACCAAATCTATATAGGCATCCAGAGAAGTATTTTTTAAACTGGACTAGGATTCTAGGTTTTGATAGTTCTGACTAAGTTACAGGATCCTAACTATAATCAACCCCAATGTCTGTTACAAGTCTTGTTTTGTATAAGCAGTTCCACTGAATTTATGCAGAGTGGTTCTGATTAAAAAATCTTCCTTATTCAGATATAATTTCAGTAATAGATACACTACATTATTCAGGCTTGCTGTTCAGTTAATATAAAGTCATATTTTATGTGAATATTATTTCTGTATATAAGAAATGTTCATTTTCAGATAAGATAATAGCTATCTTTTAAAACATATACAACTTGTTCCTGACACAGTACAGTAATGAAAGTATGTATTGCATTATGGGAAAAATAGATTGTTAGTTCAGTTCAGAACAACATACAAAATTCACCATTGCTTGCAGGGTTGCACAATTTAATTACAGAAAAAAAGATGATAATAATCTGTATCTACCTTCTATTATTAAAATTAAACCAAGTTTGTAGATGGATGCATCTTCAAACAGCTGTTTAAATGTTATCTTATAACACTGGCAATTACATGAAATTAAGCCACTTTCTGAGAAGCTTCTTCCAATGGAACATTTAGGAGGTTATATAATATATTCTTCACCCAAATATAACATATTCCTTTCAGTAGGTACAATGTAAATATATTGAATTTCTCTATTAAACAAAACTGCCTTTGCAGCGTCTGCTGTATTGAAGTATTCCCTGATGATTTGGATGACCCAATCCTGGTGGCATTTCATAGGGCATCAAAGATCTGGATATTCCCTCAGGAAGTTTAAACCAACCCTAACTACTTCATTGACTTCACTGATTAAAATAGAACAATTTTTAGATCCCAGGCATATTATTTTGGACATTTATTCATCATTGATATTTTTGGGGGTTCAACCTCTTGTGCACTGCCTAGTCATTGTTGTGACATAGCAGTTATATAAATATGTATATGTGGAAAATGGAGATATTATTAATGTGCTACATTAATAATGTATCATATACGTTAGCACTTATGGTGAATTCATTATCTGAGAATGAGTTCTATTAAGGGATATATTAATTATGTTTCTGAAAAGCCTTTATTTCCTGCCTTCATTTGCCTTTCTCCAAATAACCCTCCAATAACTGAAAAAAGTGATTGAATCATATTAATCCATGGAAGCAAGAAAGGATGGTAAACAGAACTCACAACTGGATAATCAAAATCACTTTGTTAGCACAAATGTATATTCAAACTTTTGAGTTCCTCAGAATTGTTCATCATATCTTTTAACATACAGCCATGTTCAATTTCAGTTGTATTTCTCCGTCCCATTTTTTGTTTTTTGTAATATCTTGTCTGATAAAGAATTCTAGAGAACTGAAACATTTATGAATAGTTTTTTGATATTTGATGTAGTCTTTCTGGTAAGTCTGTAGTTTGCAGAGAAGGTATTAACAGAGGGATAGAACCAGGGGTGAAATCCAGCAAGTTCTGACGGGTTCTGGAGAACCGGTAGCAGAAATTTTGAGTAGTTTGGAAAACCAGCAAACACCACCTCTGCCTGGCCCCAGAGTGGGGTGGGAGCGGGGATTTTGCAGTATCCTTTCCCTGGAGTGGGGTGGGAATGGAGATTTTACAGTATCCTTCCCTTGGAGTGGGGTGGGAATAGAGATTTTGCAGTATCCTCCCCTGCCACGCCCACCAAGCCACACCACACCAGACCCACCAAGCCACACCCACAGAACCAATAGTAAAAAAATTTGGATTTCACCACTGAATATAGAACCAAGATCATGTAAAGTGTTAGTATCACTTTATAATACCTTGGTAAGACCACACTTGTAATATTGCACCCAGTTTGATAACCACGTATAAAAAAGATGTTGAGATTCTAGAAAGAGTGCAGAGAAGAGCAACAAAGATGATTAGGGGACTGGAGGAGCCCTGGTATGTTTAGTTCAATGAAGAGAAGGATTGGGGTGACATGATAGCAGGCTTTCAATATATAACAGTCTGCCACAAAGAGGGGATCAATCTTTCTCCAAAGCTCTTTCTCTTATTCTGAAGGCAGAATAAGAAACAGTGAGTGGAAACCAATCAAGAAGAGATCCTAGAACTAAGGAGAAATTTCCTGACAATTAGAACAATTATTCAGTGGAATGGCTTGCCTTCAGAAGTTGTGGATACTCCAATACTTGAGGTTTTTAAGCAGAGATTGGACATATCTGTGGGCACGCAAGTGTTGCCCTAGCTCAGCTCCAGCGCGTATGTGCATGCCACCCACCTGATTTTTGAGCTTTCTGGGCCCACCAGAAGTTGGAAAACGGGCTGTTTCTGGCCTCCGGAGGGCCTCTGGGGGTGGAGAAGGCTGTTTTCGCCCTCCCCAAGCTCCAGAAAAGCCTCTGGAGCCTGGGGAGGTCGAAAAATGGGCCTATCGGGCCCACCATGCCATCACGTGCCAAAAGGGTGGGAGCATGGGGAGGTTGCGTATGGCAGGGCGCATTGAATTATAGGTGTGGGCACATGCGCACACGAACCCTCATGGTCACCCCGCTTTTGGCATGCAACAGCAAAAAGGTTAGCCATCAATGGTATAGGGTCTCCTGCTTGGGCAGGGGGTAGGACTAGAAGACCTCCAAGGTCTCTTCCAACTCTGTTATTGATTTTTCCATTCTTGGAACCTGTTTATTATAACAATGCCCACAGAGGTAGTCTTGATTTTATTGCAGTAAATTGTGTCTTTTATTTATTACATTTATATAATATATAAATATATTTTTATATAACAGCTTTCCTTCAGTGAGTTTATGACACACAGTATTTTGATCTTGCCTTTCATTTTAATTTCACAATTAACTTGTGAAATGGTTTAATTTGTGAAGATTTTTGAGAGAGCAAGCAATTGAAGATGATTCTTTTCAGTTCAACATCTACCTAAGCAGATGTTGTCAATTAGTTTGAAATTAAAGTCAGATGTGGGATTGCATCCTGTTCTAAAACTTGGGCCTTCACAATCAAGGAAGTTGAGCACCTGCTGTAGCAAAGATGATATGTCATCAGAACATTTCTCCATTTAACTATCTAGTTCCCTGCTGCATCTGACTTTATTTTTTAAAATATTTCTTTAATTAAAGCTAACTAGGAAGCTGGCATGCATCAAAGTAAATGTACCTTCTATGGCAACTTTATTTACATGAATGTCAGTGGTATCTATAAATACTCTTCTGTACAAGTGTAGGAGGTCAAGAATAAATTTGTTTAAACTGCAGATAAACTTTTATCTAAAGAAAACCTTTGCTAAATTTGATTCACAATGTCAAGGGCTCATTTGCTGCCTGGATTGTGAGGATTTGCTCCTTGATTTTAGAAATCTTTTAGTGTTTCTAAATTGCTGTTATAACTGAAATTCTTTCTTCATTTTCAATGCTGGCACTCATTCGTACTCCGTGCCTGTTTTCTTATATATTGGCACTGTATATTACCAAATAGGCCAAGGAACCAGTGTTATAAAATCAACAATATATTTTTAAATCAGTCAGTATTGATGGTGAAATATTTGGGCTTTTATGACATATGTTTTTAACAAAGGAAAGTAATCAAACCTGAATCATTATTGGTAATTTCTGTTGAGTTTAGGCTTGCCATTTATTCTCTCTGTCTGTCCAATAGATTTTTTTTCCCGCTTTGTGGCCTGTTTTTAGTATAACAATGCATTGTGGCTGGCACTAGGATTAAGTCTGGATAGCTACTACATTTTTGTACTGTTACAATAAATTATTTAGTCTTTTCATACATCCCATTGTAATTCCAGGCATTTTTACATGAAAAACAAGGCATTCCTACTTTAAGTTAAACTGCTGAGGTAATTTCCCCAAAACAACAAATAGGATTTATTAAGCCTGTCATTCACCAATACTATAAAAGTTTTGATTGGAAAAAATAGTCTTTCTTTCTATTGTAAAATGTTTTCTCAATCTGTAGAGCTCAGCCTATCTCACTAAGTATGGCAATTATTTCTTTTGATCTAAAAACAGCACATAAATCATTAGTTAGCATAGTTCCCTTAAAAATGAATTATATCTGCTGCAATAAAAATAACTTTAGTCACTACTGAACTGAAAAAGGAAATGATCCAGAAACATAGTAGTTTGATTCTTTGCCTTACTTCTTTTTACTTAGACCATCCTTTCTGCCTAATTGACAGATGTATTACCAGGCAAATGAATCCTAGTTTTTCTAAGTAAAGAATATAAAACACCAATCTGAAGATTTATTTTTCAGTATTCTATGCCTGGGTGTGTCAAGTACCATTATTTCATTAAATCTTTTCATCACTAGACTAAACCTAATAGTGCCACCACATTTAATAATTTGTAGAATTGGGGTAGAGAAAGCAAATACTTCAACAACAGTCTCAGGTTTTAGGATAATTTTATCAAACAGGAATATTAGGCAAAAATCAACAATATATATTTCAACAGAGACAAATGCAATTGGATAGGACAAATCAGAGGTGTGAGGTTGGTCTATTCTGGGCAGCAGTACACTAAAAAGGACCTGGATGTCTTGGTAAAATCACAAGTTGATTTTGAGCCAAAAGTATGATGAATCGGGGGGGGGGGGGGAGGAAGCAAATGTAATCTTTGGTTGCATCAGTAGTATACCATCAAGATCAAGACAAATCATTATTTTATATTTTGTGTCAGACCATACCTATAACATTACACCCAATTCTGGATATTACATTATAGGATAAACAATAAGAGAGATCAACAATCAATATGGTAAAGGACCTGGAAGGAAAAATTTAAAACCAATGGTGGGGTGGCACTAGTAGGTTTAGTCTGGTGAAGAGAAAACTGTAATGAAACAATGTGATTGTTTCATGTAGAAGACAGGAAAGAATTGTTCATATTATTCCAGAAGATAGGACAAGAAATAATGGGTTGGAATTACAAGGAAGGAGATTCTGTTTGGAGATCAAGAAAAAAGTTCTTTGTGGCAGGAGCTGTTTAACAATGGAGCAGACTGTTTTAGGGAGGTGATGGACTCCCTGTCATTATGGGTGTTTAAAGAAAAGCTGGATCAGGGATACTGTAGTAGTGAGTTTCCTGCACTGATCTGGGAACTGGACTGGATAATCTCCAAACCCTTGAAAGAGAATTATTCCTTTATTAATTTGCCCATCTTATAACTGCAAAATTCGTCAACTTGAGATAAGTCCTTCTATTAAGACTAAGAAAGGTGAGTTAATCTTTTATGTCCTTTTATCCCCCCCCCCTCCGCTCTCTTCCAATATCTGTAGAGTCAGCTATGTTGCATTCAAGGAGGATGTCATTTGGTCCATTCTCGCTCTTGTCTTTTTGCACAAAACCTTTTCTTTAATCTGCCAGAAATGTGGCAATGATATTTCTTATTTTTGAAACCATTCTAATTGCAAATTTCAATATATTTTGTTTCAAGACAAAAAAGATATAAAAAAAGAAATTTAAAAATAATTAGGAATTTCATATGCATTTATCAATGAAAGGTGGAAGATTTATCTCCCAAGAGCAAACTGATTTTCCTATATTTTGTTGTATTTGGAAGGGAGGAAAAGAAATTAACAAAGGAAGAAGAAGAAAAAGAAGCTAATGAATCCTAGTGAGTCATCTTCAGTTATTACTCTACCATTTTTTTAAAAAACTGTTCATAATGCAGTGAAACATACATTAGTGCCAATAATATGTATTGCTTATTTGTCTGTTCCAAATACAGTGGCGTTTAAAAATTTGTGAACCCTTTTGAATTTTCAATATTTCTGCATAAATATGACCTACAATATAATCATTTTTCTTAATAAATAAAATGAACAAGTATAATGCTATTAGAGAGCTAGTTTGGTGCAGTGGTTAAGGCATTGGTCTGAAAATCAAGAGACAACAAATTCTATTCCCACATTAGGCACAAAGCCATTTGGGTGACCTTAGGCCATTCACACATATTCAGGCCTAGAAAGGCAGTAGCAAACAACTTCTAAAATCTAAAACTGCCAGGACCCTAACGACAACAACAACAACGTCTGTAATACCATCAAACCTGCCTATCCTAGGTCCTTGATAAGTACTTGATAGGTAGACAAAAATGCCAAACCCAGTCTGAACATCTGGCTGACTCTGTGAAATAATAATAATAATAAAAAAACCCTGAATAATCCATTTCCAACAGAATTGGCAGTTTAGAGAAAATCAAATATAAAATATAAAAAATGAAAAGTCGGACAAAGAAAAAGCCCTAAAGTTTTGGACAAGCAATAGGAGTCACAACAGGAACACAATATGGAGTTACACATGTTGAAAATGCAGTGAAATTGCCCAATATGGAGAAATTACAGGTAATTTTGAAATTAGGACAATGCTGTCCTTTTGGTTTTTGTGAACAGCGACTCTTGGTTGCAACACTGGGTTCAACACTGAAGTTACTTTAGCACTCTCAGCCAGCTGCTACCATCCCAGGCCCTATTTAAGGCACACCACACTGCTTCTGAGAAATGCTGCTTCAGGCGCAACCACCCCAGTAACATTGTGCAAAGATCCAGTTGCCTCCATCACTCTGTGCTTCACGGGCTCTATAAACATTTTACTGTATTCTTTATGTAATTAGTAGTTTTCAAGAGCAATCTGATGTTTGCAGATGCAGAGGGGGCTTTGGCTGAAGAGCCTAATTAAAAAATGTCTCCCTTTAATTCAGAGGTACTATGTCCAATTTGCCCCAGTTATAATGCCTTGAATATATAACATTAGATCATTACCTGAGTTTTTACGATGCTTAGCTTAAATATACTGTACTTATACTAGGTCTTTGTCAGTCAGTTAGTGGTGGGTTTGGGTACTTTCCATTATACCATTATAGCAAAAAGAAGCCAGGACGGCTCTGGAGCCGCATGTGGCTCTTTCACCCCTCTGCTGTGGCTTCCTGTCACTCAAAATATCATTCACAACTGCCAGTGTGTGACACTAGCTGGCATGCAATTTATTGAGCTTTTCAAACCCCCCCCACCCCCCCACCCCCGGTACGCAAACCATGGATAAATCCAAGATAATAAAAGTTTTGGAAGAAAACAGAATATTTAATTCAACTATGTATGCTAGTTTTGTGGCTGCTCAAGAAATAGTTAGGCACAGGAAGGGTTTTGTGGCACCCGGTGTTTTCTTTTTCTGTGGGAAACAAGTCCAAATCTTTGAGTGTTTAAGGTTACAGACTCCTGGTGTAACAGAATGCCCTTGGCAATCCCATCAGCAAGTGGCCCTTGACTTAATGACCATAATGGATCCTGCCCATTATGTTCATAAGCTGTGGCAGTTGTAGAGTAGGTCACCCCATGACTGACCCAATTTTACTACCTTTTTTTGCAGCACTTGTTAAGCAAACCCGGCGTTTTTGCCAAAAACTGAAAATAAATGTCGGTTTCCAGCAAAAACATCAATTGCAGTCATGTGACCATGAGATGCTGCAAATGGTTGAAAATGTGGGCTAGTTGTCAAATATCTGAATGCAGTCATGTGATCTGGGGATCTGATCTTCAGAATTAGGTTGTAAGTACCTTTGGGGGGGTGTCTGTCTGAACTTGTATTGATTGAGGTGGGAAAGGAGATCAATTCACTTTCTGTGCAGATCCAAAGTGATATCTGATAATATATTAGGAACAGTAGTTTCCTTAGTGCCATGATGGTGAACCTATGGCATGTGTGCCACAAGTGGCATGCGGAGCCATATCTGTGGGTACGGGAGCATTGCCCAAGCTCAGCTCCAGCATGCATGTGTGTGCTGGCCAGCTGATTTTCGGGCCTTCCGGTCCCACTAGAAATTGGGAAATGGGCTGTTTCTGGCCTCCGGAGGGCCTCTGGGGTGAATGGGGTAGGCCATTTTCGCCCTCCCCAGGCTCCAAGAAAGCCTCTGGAGCCTGGGGAGGGCGAAAAGGGGACCTACCGGGTCCACTGGTAACCTCTTTGCCATCACATGCCAAAAGCGAGGGGAATGCCCTCCACATTGAATTATGGATGTGGGCACACAGACACGTGACACCCCCCCCCATGACCCCGCTTTTGGCATGCGATGGCAAAAAGGTTAGCCATCACTGCCTCAGTAGAATGATAGCATAGGAACTAAAGGCCTTCAACAACCTCTTCCACACTGAATAAAAATAACCTGTGGTTAAGTTTTCAGAAAGTATACTTTCTAGTTTCTTTTGTGTGAGGGTGTCTTTTTCCTTTTATATTTGTAAACTGCATCTTTATTCTAGACACTGTGATTCCTGCATTTTCTGGTCTATTGAAATCCCATTTAGGGAGAAAAAAGAGGAGTTTCTTGTTGTCTTTTTCCTTTCTTCTCTGAAAAATCTTATAATAAGGAATGCTATTCCTTTTCTTTGTAGAGTGAAGAGATTTAAGACAAAAGAGAAACTATGTCCAATCAGGATTAGCTATCTCTAGTTACCAAGGGAACTTCTTTATATTTCCATCATTTTAACATGAAACAATAAAAGCATTTTATGTTTTTTTGCAGCAATTTGGTGGAATTGCATTTCAGAATTATTTTATTTACAACTTTAATATTTGTTTGTTTGTGTTTTGGTTAAGACTTGGCAGTGATGTATTAATTTTCCAATAAAGTAAATTTACCAGTTCATGGAACTATGGTAAAATATTTACATAGCTGAAACTTGAAGAGGAATGAATATCCACTGTTTAGAATATACCCTGGGATCCAGTATTACTTGGAGATGAGGATGGATTGGGATTGATAAATCCTACTCACCCTGAATCATTTTCAATTTAGAAATGAAACTATTCTTAAAACTCCCTTTTGTTTAGTAAGAAGAACCAACATGTGTAAGATTAATTATCAGTATAACATTCTGGAATCAAAAGTGCTTTGAACAATAAATAATGCTATATAACCCTGTGGTAAGAAGAATGAATGAATGAGTGAGTGAGTGAGTGAGTGAGTGAGTGAGTGAGTGAGTGAATGAATTTATCTTTATCTATTTAAATTTATCTAGGATCTTTTTCTGAATCTCCCTCAAAAATGATTATCTGAACTATAATCTTAACTTTTGGAAATTTTTGTTTGTGTTGTGTTTCAGACTTATCTGGAACTTATCTGTCAGTAGTTATTTGATCCAGTATTGGTTTGTAGTATTAAATTTAGATTTTTTCCCCCTCCTGGTTGATGTGCATGATCTCTGTCACCTTTCCACCTGTAAAAAAATAGATTGATATCTTTATTTGCTGTTTTGCTGGAGTACTTGATCATTCAGAAAATACATTTATCAGGAATATTTAATGCCTCTGCAGAGATCTTCTCTGTGGAGCTGTCCTATGAAATTTCAGAAACAGAAGAGTGTGTGTGCTATGTTAGGTCTTTCTAAACATAAAAATAATATTTTTAGTAAAATCTAACTGGCTATGGCTTGTAAAATAGATTTTGGGTTATAATCTCATTAGACTAATTTCATATGATTACAAACCTTGTTTTCTCTGGGCTGACTGTATATTCATGTTAATTTTTTTGGTATGTGCAACAATAATTTGAATGAGTCCCCATAGATCTTGATAAAAATTGAACATTACCAGTTATATCTTTTTGAGAGCTGTTATTTTGATTATCTATTCTGCATAGATTAATTGTATTATGAATATTTGCTTAACCCTAAATGGCTAGAATCTGAAGGAAACTTTGTAATTACTCATTAAAAACACTGCAAGCAGTTCAAGTGTGAATTAATCAAATAAATAAAAGTTGACTAGAAAAAAAAACAAATTTGTCTAAAAAGTAGTTTCTGTTGATGAATGAAATAAGAAGCATGCAGGAGGCCAAATGTGTTCTATTTTCCTGTTCCAAAGATCATAAAAATTTTACAATCCACTCCGTTTACTTAGTGTTGCTCTGTCCTAGATCTGACAATGCATACCTCCAGTAACATAATGAAATCCATGGAAAGTAGGAACAAAAAATAGAGGAGGAAAGATATCAAATAATGGCAGCTTTTATTTCTCACTGTTGAACTGAAAATAGTTTGTAACCAAGGCTAAAAAAGCATTTAAAGCTTATTTACAAGACAATAAATAATACAAAACCTACCTGACAAACATTGGAGATAAATGCCATCATTAAATTCTTCTATTGTAACTGTCAATGTTTCCTTTATTAGATTCACTAGAATAAGGTTGAAGATGGGAAACATTTTTCATAGGCCTTAAGAGTACCAATCACTACACACCTTGAAAAATACTACATTTTCTCATATTTATTGGAATAAGATTAATTGCTGAGTTTTAAAAAGACATTGAAATCCAAAAATCTTCCTGAAATAATACTTGTGAGTCTTTATAGTGTGTTTACCCCAATGCCTCTTTCAAATGCTGCTGCCTTAGAATTTTACATTGAAATCTATAGCCATTAACCTATAAAGCCTAGAATGCCTTAGGACCATATTACTGGAAGAATTCCTCCCATATTTCCTAACTAGACACAATTACCCCCATCAGATATCCAGCTCTAAAAGCAGCTGGAGAAATGAGAAAGAACTCTGTTCAGTAGATTTGCCTGGAAGTATATCGCCCTTTTAACAGCAGATAAAAGACCTTTTTATTTTCATAGGTCTTCTAGAACCATGGTTTTTGTGAGATACTAGACAATCTGTGACCCATTGGATCATTCTTCCTTCCACATGTAATATAGCCTTGCATTATTTCCTCTTCTCCTCTAATGACTTTCAGGAGAGCCACGGTGAAGCCTCGTCCTCTACCCTCTCTGCTAACATGCAGAACTGCCTTCTGTTTTGGAGGGGAGGAAGGAAAAGGGGAATGGCAAATCATGATAAAAACTGTACCCTACATCCCCATTCCAGCATGTTCCTATGAGCCCTCTCCAGGAAGGAAGGAAGAGGAGACACCTATTGTGGAACACACACACCCAGCCAGACTTACCTTGTTAGCAAGCATCCCAGTCATTCCCTCATCTTTTCTCTTCCCACATATTTTCCATTTTTGTATTAAACTTATATGCCACCTATCTTGCTATTAATGGCTTGTAATTAATCCATTTCACACACACCCCACAACCTTCAGCAGAACTACAGTTCTGCTGAACTGTAGCCACATCTTCTTCCTCTTCCTCCACCTCCTTTGCCTCCTCCTCACCTAACATTATTATTATTATTATTATTTATTAATTTCTATACCGCCCTTCTCCCAAAGGACTCAGGGCAGTGCACAGCCAACAATAAAACAAACCCAATACAAAATTTAAAAGTAATTTTAAAAACATATTAAACAATTTGGCCCTAATTGTTAAAAAATAAACCCCAATTAAAAATCATGTTTAGGCCAGCCCAGCTTGTTGGAACAATAGCATCTTGAAGGCACGGTGAAAGGTGCGTAGGTCAGGGATCATCCGTATTTCCGGGGCAATTCATTCTAGAGGGCAGGTGCCCCCACAGAAAAAACTCTCCCCTGGGGGCCGTCAGTCGACACTGTTTGACCGATGGCACCCTGAGGAGTCACTCTCTGTGGGAGCTTATTGGCTGGTGGGAGGCTATTGGCAGCAGAAGGCGGTCTCGTAAGTACCCAGGTCATAAGCCATGGAGCGCTTTGAAGATGGTCACCACCACCTTGAATCGCACCTGGAAGACCACCAGAAGCCAGTGCAGCTCACGCAGGAAAAGTGTTACATGGGTGCACTGAGTCGCTCCCATAATTGCCCGTGCGGCCGCATTCTGGACCAATTGGAGCCTTCGAGTGCTCTTCAAGGGGAGCCCCATGCAGAGAGCATTACAGTAGTCCAGACGGGAAGTGACGAGGGCATGAGTGACCGTGCGCAAGGAGGTCCAGTCCAGAAAGGGGCACAACTGGTGAATCAGGCGAACCTGATAAAAAGCCCCCCTGGCCACAGCCGTCATGTCATTTTAGCGACAGCTGCGCATCTAGGAGGACATCCAAGTTGTGGGCGTTGGAGCCAGCTGGCTATACCGGGATGCCGAAATCCACAGCCACTCAGTCTTGGAACCTATAGAATTATCTGCCACTTTGCTAGGAGGAGGAGAATAAAGGGAGCTGTGGACTATAAGAAAAACTGCATCCTTACTCCCCATTCCAGTATGCACCCAAAAGACCCCTTCCCTTCAGGGACGAAGAGGGCTCATCCATTAAATGCTGATTTACCAGTAGGCATCTGAGTTGCTGAGTATATATATATGAGGCTATTTTATTTATTTTATCAGGTAAAAAAATGTATTTTTTTAATGGAACAGATCAGTGAGTTAATTCTTCTTGTGATCCTTCCTCATAAGATGTAGAAATCCAAACTGTTTGTAAAGAAGTAGTAGTATTTCTCGTCGCCATCCTTTTAGTTCGCACAATAATCTTAAAACTTATCTCACACTATTTTACTACAAATATTCCTTTTTATAGGTGTCCATTTTGAATATTTTTTTATATGTGAAAATGTGAAAAATATGATAAAGAATGAGTAGAATGTCAAGTTTACATATTTGTGCTCCAGAAATGGAAGTTAGTCATGGCAAGCTGTCCAAGGCAATTTGGGCTGTGTTGAATATGAGAATTCAACTGTAAAGAAATTTCATAGATAGCATGGACAAACCTTTGTAAAAGTTAAAGCAACTAATTCTTAACATATATATTTTGTTATACTGGTAGGTAAAATGGATTTCATATGAAATATTCAATATAAGAAGTAAATTAAAGCTGAACTTCTTGGGATATATAAACTGAAAATGCCCATTCATGTTCTTTAACATATTACCATATAAATATTATGTTTGCCTTATTCAGGCCCTGTAGATAACACATATGTTCTTCTGTTCAGGTTTGTACACAATGTATCAATGAAAAATATATCATCATTCTGTGAATCTTGGCATGTTTTGTTCTCATTGGCATTCATTTATTGTAGACAAAATGCATAATCAGTCTTACTCATCTTCTGTAATCCTACTAGCAAAGAACTAATGTATTCTAGTTATTGTTATAGCCCTTATTACCATGGTATAACTTTTGAGTTGCACAGTAACCTCATTTTTATGTCGCATTCAGTTTGTACAAACTGTGCTCACTCTTAGAAAATGAGTTCCACACTATATTTACTTTTCATTCATTAAAATTTTAACTTCTCTTTTATTCTTAAGAAAATATCCCAAAGCAAATATTATCACAGTCACTGGTTTTTCCCCTTGATATTTGAAACAAGAAATTGTTACCTGCTCTAGGTCGAAGATGACCTTACTCTAAAATATGCAATAAAATATTTGTTTCTCTGTGCTAATCCATAATATCAAATTAATCTGATGTCATATTTACTATGCAGCAGTCAGGGACGTAAAAAAAAATACAAATTATGTGGTCTATTTGGTGGTGTAGTCTCAGGGTCTACTTTTGCTGTGAGGTATTTGCTGCACAGTCCTGCCTGAAGCAATTTTTGTTTTCTCAGACTGGTACCTTCTGGATATACTGGCACTGTAATTTACAAAATCCTAGCAAATTACTAAATGCTGATGATTCTGATAGCTGTAGTCTTCATTCATCTGGAAGACAACAAGTTGTGAAAGACAGTTCAAACTGTTTACAAGACAGCTACCATAATTGTTTTTATTTTTTCTAAATGTAAATTTTATTGAGATGATCATAATATAAAATAAAAATAAAAATAAAGATAATAGGGAAGTGGGGGAGGGGAAAAGGAGAAAGAGAAATGTGGGACAAAAGAGAAGAGAGAAAAAAAGCATTGACTTCCAACTTTTTTCAGTGCAACAAAGTACAAAATTAGAATTACAGCCTCAACATTTTACTTTTATATACTAAATACTAGCCATTTCTATCACAACACACTACTCTGATCAACAAAACCCAGTCAAATTTCTTTCTTTTTTTTTCTGGAAGCAGAAGAAGCAATTCCAGTAGAAACACAACTAGATATATACTTTTCTCTGAGTAAAACAGTTAATTATGCCATCTTTGCTAGCTCCATCTATTTTTCCATCCATTGTTCCATAGTGGTGATTAATATATCTTTCCATTTTGTTCATAAAGAACTTTTGCTGCATACAGTAAAAAATATATATATCCTTTTTTTCAAAGGATTCCTTATCTTAAAATCTTAAAAGCAAACCTTCTGGTTTTTATGTTCGTTGTTAGAATATTCTGGATTAAAACATAATCTGGCCCCAATATTTCTTTTCTTTATTCACAAGTCTATCAAAGAGGATAAAAAGTTTCTTCTTTACAATTATATTTCCAACATAAATTTGAGACATCTTTATATATCTTTAACAATTTATCAGGCATTTTGTACCAGTGATGCATCATTTTGTAAAAGTTTTCTTTCAGATTATTCAGAATGTCAAACCATTTGTCCACATTGCTCATGCATTATATCCAAAATTCTTTTCCCATTGAATCATGCAGTATTTCACATACTCATTTTCCAGTTCAGTTTCAAAAACATTTTGCAATAACATATTCATCACTGGCACACAATACAATTTAAAATTTTACAGTTTCAAACCATAATATTTCTTGTCTAAATTAAACCTCTCTTTCAGTTTTACATATGTGAGCCAGTGACAAATATGCCCTTTTGATTGCAGTTCTGCTTTTGATTTGAGGTTATGCTCGCTTTGATTAAAAGATATTTCACCGTAAGTCTATCAATCAGCATTTCTTTTCTAAAAAAAAGCTTCCTGTTGTCTTCATAATTTTATTATGAACACATAAAAAAGCAACATAAACTAACAATCAAGAGAAAACAAAGAGAAAACAAAGAAAACAAAGAGTGAAAAGAGAATAAGGATAGAAGTGTAAATGGTATTAAAAAAAGAAAGGAAAACAAAAATATATACAAAGAATAATATCTGACTACTTCTTTCAAGGATATAATCTAACTCTTACATCCAACACTTAGTTTAAGACTATAATATCATTCCCATCCCTCCTGAAAGAAAGGGGGAAGAATTTTTTTTTCTTTTTAAATTTTAACAATCATCAAATCCATATGTCAAAATTTGACTTTTCTCTCCCTCTTGCAAAATGTCCACAAAGATCTTCCAATTATAGATTAATTTCTTTGGTGATTTCTTTTAAAAGGGCCGTTACCTTACCTTGATAACTTAACTTGAAAATTCTTCACTGATTTCTATGAAATTTGGCATGTTTTATTTCTTCATAATGGATCAAGTTTTTTTATATTTCATACAGTTCTGGTAAAAAGCATATAGTAATAACTGAGATTATTAAAATTCAAAGGGTTCTGGAATGTTTTCATGAAATTTGGAATTTTATTTTCTTCTAACGATCTAACTTGCCAGCAAGGATTACCCTATTCTGATAAAATACAACAGAAGAGTTGTAGTCACTCTATTAGCTAATTTATTATTAGAATGCACTTTTATGCCTTGTAAGTAGATTTTTGTGGCAATTGAAAATGTTAAGATTGTTTCTCTATTTTTACGTCAAAGAATATATATGGTTAAAAATAATTTGGGTTTATTAGGAATTTAGAATTGTTATTAATTGTGATACTTTTACAAGGAAAACCCCTTTTGTATTACACTTTTATTTATATAAAATGTAGTTATTTAAATCTGAATCTGACAGGGTCAGCATAACCTACTAGTTCTCCGCCCTAGCGCCCACAGCAGTCAGGATTGGGTTATGGCAGGTCTGGTATCCAATTAGACCGAGCCTACTGAACTTTTCTGGCACCTCCCCTTCCTGTTAGTCCAGTTTTTTCGGCTCGGTCTAATTCAAGACCAGACGTGTCTGCAGATCCCTCTCGCCTCTTTGGCTTTTTTGTCCTGACTTCTGCTTCATTTCGAACAACAGACTTCTACTTCTCCTTCTACTACAAGTAAGGTCCGGCGTGAAAGGCAGGAGCCTGTAGCCGCCGAAGGCCTCCTAAGGCAGGGGCTGCCTTCGGGCGGCTCCCGTTGGGGCGCACGAGCTAGCAGTGTTTAGCTCTGCCGATCCCTTCCTCTCTCTCTCTTCTTCCCCTGGGCTTCCTTCATCGCTGGGAGCTGCGAGGAGTGTGTCCGCGCTCCCAGCGATTCCCCCTCTCCTCTTTCGGGCCGCCGCGGCTTCTTCAAAGGCCCGCTGATCAGCTGAGAGGCGCGGGCGCCATTTTGTTTTCCCCCCCCCACTCGTCGCTTCATTTCTTTTTCGAACCGAGTGCTCCCCGACCCCTTGGGGGCTCAGCCTTAGCAGGGGAAGTGCGAGGAGGGTGTCCGCCTTCCCCTGCACCTGCCTGGAAGCGCCTGCGGAGTTTTTCTGGCCTTTTGTTCCTCGCAGCCGCCATTTTGTTTTTTCGGCGCGGGCGCCATTTTCTGGGCCCTAATTTCGTGCCATTTTGCTAATCTCTCCGGGGGCTTATCCAACGAAGGGGAAGTGCGAGGAGTGTGTCCGCATTCCCCTTCTGCTTCCTAGACCCCCCCCCACCCTCTCTCCAAAAAAAAAAAAAAAAAAAAAAAAAGAGAAAGTGCCAGTTCACTCCTGAGGCTCCCTGTGCCAAGCCTCTTATCTTCCTCGCTCAAGGTCTTTACCCAGCGAGAAGGAGTGAGAGAGAGAGAGAGAGAGAGAGAGAGAGAAAAGGGGGGCCCAGTTTTTGACCTTAGAGTTGCTGACTTTCTCCTGGCACCCTTCTCTTCTTAGAGAGCCAGCCCTGCTCATGGCAGACCCTCCTCCTCAAAAGTCAGCCCGTACCAGATCAAGCAAAAGGCCAAGGGTGGATGACCCTGGACAGGGCCCCTCCTCCCAAAGAAGCAAGAGCAATCCTTCATCTGCCAAGGGCACTTCTTCATCCAAATCGACCATGTCCAAGGATGAAGGTCGCAGACATAAGGCCATGGAAAGGGCCTTTGACAGAGCTCAGGCCAAGAACCTGCCTCAACCAAAATCAACGACAGCAGCTCAAAGGAGCCCTCCCCGTTGCGCTACTGCATCATCTGTGGCCACCCGGGAGGTTTCTCCCCATCGCACCACCACTTCTCTGTCTCCTGATAGGTCTCTGGCAGGAGATTCAGTTCCTTCTCAAGCTGCTGCCTCAGTCTTCCCGGCTTGTCCGGGATCAGATGCTCAACCTCTTCAGTCGCCTCCTAACCCCTCAGTTAATCCAGGCTCTTCTGCCTCAACCTCGGCGGACCCGCAATCCATCCTTCAGAATCCTCTACTACCTCCAGACATGAGGCTTCCCTTAGCTGATTTGATTTCTGAAGCCATCCGGCAAGGCATTGCTCAGGGCCTTCAACAACATCTTATGTCTGATTCCCCTAGACAAGGGGATCAATCTCGCCCTCGCTCCCGTGCTCGTACAGAGGAAATCACGGAGGACCCCTACGATCGGGACTCAGATAGCCAAGCGTCTCTGTCAGAGGGAGAAATTCATCCTGACCAGGACCTGTCTGAGGATGAGGGGCTAGAACCGGACCAACCTGCCTTTGTGGGATTGTTCAAACCTCACATGTTTCGGTCCCTTCTCCACAAGGCCCAGTTGGTCACTGGTCTAGGGCCGCCTGCCACTCCTCCTGAGGTTCCAGCGGGGTCTGCTACCGCATCCTCAGCCCTTTTTCAAGAGCCCACAGCGCATTCCGACATCGTTCCAGCGCCTAAACTCTTCTCTGATGTCATGAAAAGGCAGTGGTCCAATCCCAGCTCTGGCCCTGTGCCTAATAATCTGGACAGAAAGTTTTATAATGTTGCCCAAGATTATTCTTCCCTGTTGCAGGTCCCCTCAGTGGATCCTCCTATCGTGGCCCTCTCTTCTTCCTCTCCCCTCACCGGTCCTTCAGAGGAATGCTTGAAGCCAGAGGATAAGAAGGCGGAAAGAACCCTCATAAAAAACCACCAGGCCTCTTCATGGGCGGTCCAGGCTTCCTCGGCGGCCTCGTTTTTCAACAGGGCCACTATCCTATGGCTTAAGCAGCTGCAGGAGCGCATCCCTGCCGCGGATCACCGAACTCATCAGGACATCAATAAAGTCCTAGCTGCAGTGGAGTTTTCCGCAGACGCCACTCTTAACGCTGCCCGATTCTCTGCCAAAGCCATTGGAACCTCAGTCACCTCCAGACGTCTCCTCTGGCTACGAAACTGGCAGGCGGACACCAGGAACAAATGGCGCCTCGCTTCTTCTCCTTATTCCGGAGACAAACTCTTCGGAGAGCAACTAGACCCCCTCCTGATAGAGACCAGGGACCACCGCAAGATCCTCCCTGCCCTCTCTCGGCGTTCAGATCCTCGCCACCAGGGGTCCTTTCGTTCCTCATCCTTTCGACCATCGGAGTCTTCCTCGTTCCAACGTCAACAAAGGAGCTTCCCTTCGAGACCACGCCATTTCGACAGCCAGGTTAGGCAAGGCCCCCGATTCAATCCCAAACGGTCCTTTCGGGGTGGGAGATCCAGGCCCTTTCGGAAACCTCGTTAAGGACAGCCCAGATCCCGTTATTGGCGGCCGTCTATCCCGGTTCGCAGATCAATGGGACTTAACTACCTCTGACCTTTGGGTCAGAAACACCATTAGATTTGGCCTATCCCTGGAATTCTCTTCCCCCCCTCCCAACCATTATTTACCTTGCCCTCTATCGGCTGACCCGGTTAAACGGGCTCAGCTCGATGAGGCCATCCAGCATTTGTTGACCATCAAGGCTATCCAGCCTGTCCCCGCTAACCACAGGGGTCTAGGGTTTTATTCCCGTTTATTTTTGGTCCCAAAGTCCTCTGGAGGTTGGAGGGCTATTCTTGATCTAAAGTCCCTCAACAAATACATTGTTTATCATCGCTTCAAGATGCAGTCCTTAAATACCATCCTACTCTGCATCCGCAATGGAGACCTTATGTCTTCCATAGACCTTACTGAAGCTTACCTCCACATCCCCATCCTTCCCGCCCACCGTAAATTTTTGCGTTTCTCTTATAATGGCCGCCATTTCCAGTACGCGGCCCTTCCCTTTGGACTTTCCTCTGCCCCTAGGGCGTTTACTAAAGTTATGGCCGCCCTCATGGCACATATTGCCTCTGTACCTATCAGAGCCCTTTTTTATTTAGACGATATCCTTATCCTCTCCCAATCCCATTCCAAGGCTCTTCAGGATGTCTCCTCCACCATTGCCATATTGCAAGGTCACGGTTTTTCTATTAACTGGCGTAAGAGCCAGCTGTCCCCCTCTACTCGCATTCAACATCTAGGCGCTCTCATTGATTCGTCAACCCTTCAGGTCTCCCTTTCCCTTGACCGCCAAGCTAGCCTTTCTGAGTCAGCTACCCGCATCCTGAGATGCGGATCCTCCTCTCTCCTGGGCCTCTCCAGCCTTCTGGGCAAGATGGTATCAGCTTACGATATTGTCCCCTGGTCTTGTCTACACAGCAGGGAGCTCCAGTGGCTTTTACTCCCGTTCCAACGGACCAAGCGGGCCACCTCAGCCTCCAGAATCGCCTTGCCCCCTTCGGTAACAAGCTCTCTGACCTGGTGGACGTCGTCGGCGGTATCCCGGGGCTCTTTCTTCGGACAAGCGACCAGGGCCGTGATTACAACAGACGCCAGCCTTTCGGGCTGGGGAGCCCACCTGGACGTCCACATGGCCCAGGGCCTATGGTCCCCGCCAGAACGGCGGCTCAACATCAACGTCCTGGAGCTTCGTGCCATCTTCCTGGCCCTTTTGGCCTTCGAGTCTCAGATCCTTGGCAAGGATGTCTTAATACTCACGGACAATGTCTCGGCCAAGGCGCACATCAACAGGCAGGGGGGGACTCGATCCCGCTCTCTACAGAAGGAGGCAGCCAGGTTATTCCTTTGGGCCGAGACTCATCTGTCCTCGATCAAGGCCGAACACATATCGGGGGTAGACAACACTCAAGCGGACTCCCTCAGCCGTTTCCAGATCGATCCCTCAGAGTGGAGCCTGCACCCTCTCCTCTTCGAAGAGCTGATATCCCGGTTCGGGACCCCAACTGTCGACCTGTTCGCCTCGGCCTCCAATCACCAACTGCCCCGTTTCTTCTCTCGCTTCCCCTGCTTGGGAGCAGAGGCTGTGGACGCTCTTCGCAGCCCTTGGCCGGTGGGTCAGCTTCTCTATGCCTTCCCCCCCCTTCCAGTTCTGTCCAGGGTAATCCGCAAGACTCTGCTAGAGAAGGCGGAGATCATCCTTCTGGCCCCCCACTGGCCTCGACATCCATGGTTTCCCGATCTGCTGTCCCTGTCGGTGGCCCCTCCCTGGAGGATTCCAGACAGCAAAATTATTCTCCTTCAAGGCCCTCTCCTACATCCGGACCCTCAGTCGTATCAACTGACCGCTTGGAGATTGAGCGGCGCCTCCTCGCTAGAGCCCTAGTCTCTCCGGACGCCATCACTATCATCCAGGCGGCCAGACGTCCTTCTACCTTGCGCATATATGACTCCACTTGGCGTTCCTTCATCAGATGGTGCTCTAAGAAAAGAATCCTTGCTACGGAGGCGTCCATCCCACAGCTTATAGACTTCCTGCGGGATGGTTTCCGCTCAGGCTTGGCCCCTAACACCCTCCGCCGACAGGTGGCGGCTTTATCTTCCATACTTTCATGCGGTTCTCCGTCTACTTTGGCCAACGATCCACTGGTTCGTTCTTTTCTACGAGGCGCTACCAATCTCCGGCCCCCCGTGATCCACCGGTTCCCTACATGGGACCTCAACAAAGTTCTACAAGCCTTAACCGCTGCTCCCTTCGAGCCTCTCCGCACGGTCAGCCTAAAATATCTTTCCTTCAAAGTCTCTTTCCTAGTCGCTATCACTTCCGCCCGTCGGATTTCCGAGCTGGCGGCCTTGTCGGTTCGTGCTGACCTATGCATCTTCCACACGGACAGGGTAGTCCTCAGACTCGACCCCGCCTTCATCCCCAAGGTCAACGCCACTTTCCATCGGGCACAAGAGATCATCCTCCCGGACTTCTGTCCTGCTCCCAGATGTCATCAGGAGGCGGTTTGGCACAAGCTGGACGTCCGACGGGCTCTCCGTATTTACCTGTCTCGTACCTCTTCATTTCGTCGATCGGAAGCCCTGTTTCTGTCCTTTCAACCATCTTCGATGGGTGCGAGAGTTTCTTCAGTCACAATAGGCCGTTGGTTGAGGGCTACCATCGCATCCGCTTACGAGTCACAATCTCTTCCGGCCCCGCGCAACATCACCGCTCACTCCACCAGGAGCGCATCCACTTCCGCAGCTTGGGCCACACAAGCATCGGTGGAGGAAGTCTGCCGGGCAGCTACGTGGGCATCGGTGACTCCATTCGTCCGGCACTATCGCCTCGACTCCTATGCATCGGCGGATGCAGCATTCGGCAGGAGAGTTCTCCAGAGAGTCCGGCCTTTCCCGCCCTAGGAGACACCAAGCTTTGGTATGTCCCAATCCTGACTGCTGTGGGCGCTAGGGCGGAGAATGGGCGTTGGTCTTACCTGATACGCCCGTTCTCGATGAAGCGCCCACAGCAGTCAGCCCCGCCCTGGGCCGTACTGGGATCCGTGGGGGTGGGTGGACTCTCATTCTCTCCTTATTTATCTGCAGACACCTCAGTCTACTGAACGAACTCGCCTCCAAACTGGACTAACAGGAAGGGGAGGTGCCAGAAAAGTTCAGTAGGCTCGGTCTAATTGGATACCAGACCTGCCATAACCCAATCCTGACTGCTGTGGGCGCTTCATCGAGAACGGGCGTATCAGGTAAGACCAACGCCCATTTCAACTCAGACCTGACTATTTTTCAGGTTCTTGGAAGAAAATAGTGAAATGCTTTTTAAAGCCTTTACAATATATTAAAAACAAAACTTTTTTAAAAAAATACGGTAGTCCTCACTTAACAGACATTTGTTAGAAGTTCCAATCATGTTGAATGAATGATAGTTACAACTGGCCATCCTTTGTTGCAGCACCCCACAGTCATATGATCCCAATTGGTTGCTTGGCAGCCCACCTTCATTTATAATCATAGCATGTGCTTCATCTTACCCCATTGCCTAACTCCCCCCATCTCTTCCCTTGTAGCCATTCAGATGACAAAATTGATTCCTGTAACAGTCCATCTTTGTTTTGAGAGAAAATACCAAAAATATTTGACAATGGAATATTAGGGACTTTCGGTTTGCTGAAACTGGCTCATATGTTCTGTGCTAACACAGCACCTTGCTGGGAAAAATGTGCAGCTTTTCACTAGCCTGAAATATTTTCTCTGTGAATCTTTAGAACAGGAAATAAAAAACAGCTAATGTTTCATGGGGCATGTGGAATTAGTTTAGGAAAAGCTGAACCCTTATCCTTCTGTCTGCCTCCTTTTTTCAGTGCTGTTTTGTCTATGCCTGCTTTCGAATATGTCAACAAATTTTCTTTATGCTCCAAAGTGGAGAATGCAATAGGTCTGAGGAGAATAGTGTCCCTTTGCATTTAGAGAGAAAATGTAGAACAGATGTGTATTCAAGAAGGTACAAGTTGATCTTGTTAAAATATTTGTAAAGAAAAATAGCTTCAGGATCTTCCAAAGAAAATCTCTTGAGCTCTAGAGATAGAAGAAAGGAGAATGTGTTTTATTATTCTGATAGCATTATTTCCGTACAAGAACTGATGATGAATCAAGATATGCTTCGATCTAGGAATCTAAATTGAAGAATTATAAGTAAGAACAGAAAGCAGTTATGACTTGAGGCTGGTTTATTGTTTTTTCCAGTAATACTTAAGCAGAATGATAGTTTCATGGCCATCCTTCTTTATTGAAAAGAATACTGTTGCAGCAACACAGCTAATTCAAATAGAGTGCTGCATATACCTAGGACTACAACTGTGTATCTAGGCTGTGAAAAATGCAGACAATTTGGAGTTGTCCAGATGTTTGCAGCTCATATGATAGCTTGAACAATCCTGACTTGATTATAAAAATCATAAGTAGTTTATTTCCTTCTGAAATAAACACTGATTAAAATCTTAGCAATTATTTAAATTTATTTTATTTATTTATTTATTTATTTTGTTTATTTATTTATTTATTTATTGGTTCAATTTATATGCCGCCCTTCTACAAAGACTCAGGGCGGCTTACAATGCGTTAAGCAATAGCCTTCATACTTTTGTATATACCTGCTTTCGGCCCCCCCCTAAGCGGTGTTCTTTTTTATACAAAGTCAGTTTATTGCCCCCACAATTCGGGTCCTCATTTTACCTATCTCGAAAGGATGGAAGGCTGAGTCAACCTTGAATAATTAACTTTAAATAATTGTCATATGTATGTTAGCCATATTTTAGGATTTATTAAGGATACTTTTGTTAAACTTTCTTAAAGAACAATACAGACAGTCCTCAACTTACAACCATTTGTTCATCGACCGTTCAAAGTTATGATGGTCCTGAACAAATGGTGGTTACAAACTGTCCTTAGAATTCATGCTGTCCCACTGGCATGCACTTATGACTGGTTGTAGCACTCTGTGTTCATGCAATTGCTATTTGTAACCCTCCCTGCTGCTTCCTCAGAAAGGTAATGGGCAAACTGGCAGAGAAAATCACAAATAAGTCTCCCTTATTTGCGTACCCATTCCCAGCCCCTCTGCATGTCACTTGTGCATCCTCCCTATCCTTTGTTATGCCTTTCTTGCATTTTCTCTTATCCTCCCCAAGCCTTGATGTGCAGCCTCATGCACCCTTCCGGATCTTTGCTGATCTTCCTTGGGAATCCTCACAGACACTCCCTGAGCCTCCCCATGCCTACCTTGCATTCTCGCGACCCTCTTGTTCCATCCTTCATCTGGCAGTAGCTACTAATCTACCTGATAGCTTGCTTAGGACTGTTCAAGGACCACCTGTACTATATAGGAAGGCAACATGTCTTACAGCATTTAAAAGTGTTGTAAGATGGAGTTTTATCATAACTGAAAAAAGGAATGGCTGTACTTTTTAAAAAAAGATTTTTTATATCCTATCTTTATTATTTGTATCTGTAATTCAAGGCAGCCAACATACAGTGTCTGATACTCCTCCTTTCTCCTATTTTCCCCACAACAATGAGCCTGTGAGATGAGTTGGGCTGAGAGAGAGAGTTATTGGCCCAAAGTCACCCAGCTGATTTTTCATGTCTAAGGTGGGACTAAAACTCACAGTCTACTAATTTCTACCCTGTAATTTTAACCACTATACCAAATTGGCTATATAACTAGTCCTTTTTTGTGACTCTGTCCTTAAGACATTTATAACAGCTTGTTTCTCAACCAATATTGTTAACACCTTAACTATCATCATTAACTTCTTTACTTAGAACAAGCAAGCAAGACTATTTTTAATATTCAGTAGTAGTAGGGATTATAAAGACATAAGTATAGAACACAATGTCTCATACTCCTTGTCATTTTATTTGAAATATAGTTACTATTACTGGTAATATATTTTGTACGGCTGCAAACACTTTGAAAATGATTTGGAAGTACCTAAGGCCTGATTTAAGGACACCCTTAGCTCCTCTCTATTACTTGTTCAAGTATGCAAGCTTGAAAAATGATACACTGCTTTAATAGTCACATTAAAGACATGCTATTATAATTATTAGATTTGATAGAACAGCAACCTGTTTTTAAGGCTTATGTATTCATTTGTACTTAGAGAGTACTATAGTTCAAAGCAGAGAAAAATAAAATATTTATTAATGTGTGCATTTTAAAATATGCTATTTTAATGTTTTACTGTGGAAAATTATAATCAATTTACCAATAAACGTTGATTGATCCTCTTTCTTATTATCCTCAGGACAGTGAAAAGAAAGGATTTATGAATAAACTCTACGCCATTCAGGAAGTGTGCATAAGTGTTCAGAACATCCTTGATGAGGTGGCTTCTCTTGGAGAAAGGATTAAGAAGTAAGTATCAACAAATGGTTGCTTAGCTGTTCTCAGATTATGTCCATATACTGTATATCTATTCCCATTCCAATTACAAAATGTTGGCGTATTCTGGACAAAGGACAAAAGTGTTACTATAAAAATCACATCATCCTTACTTTGTCATTAAAGTTCTATCACTTGGACCAGGATTCTAAAAGAATATGATATCTAATGTCGAACAGAAAGAGAAGAAGATGTAAATCTACATTATAGTAGAGAGATGTAATTCCTTCTTTTGTTAAAGAGGCTGTCCTGATAACCAAATATGAGAAAAAGTGTGGGCTAGATAAAGAAAGTTTAAACAAAGAATTGTTTAAACTTCATCTTTTTAAATGTTTTATTCTTTTATTTATTATTCAGTTTGTATCTCACCTGATTCCCAAAGACAGTGAGATGCTCACAAATCCAAACATTAAAACAGAATATACTCAGAAACCAAAGCAAGGAATAAAGATGACAAAAATTGGACCTGGAACAGAAAAAAGAATCTAAGGGATCTTCATTCACTATTCTAAAGGCCGGGAGGAAAGCTGGGTCTTCAAGCCCTTTTGAAATACCATAGAGTAAGATCCATGCCTATCTAGATGAGATGCTCATTCCAGAGGTCTTGGCATTATTACAGAGAAGATACGCATCCAGGATGCCAATAGATGACATTTAATTAAAAGTACTCAGGTCGCACCAACACTGCCGGATAAATCAACCAAGAAATACTATGGGAAGGATTTGTGTACTTCCCTTTCAAGCCCAGTCAAGCCAAGCCAAGCCAAGCCAAGCCAAGAGGCACAATATTGGGGAAGAATTTTGGAGAAAAAATTAGAAAAAACTGCATGAAGTTCAGTTTCTACAAAGTGTAAATATATGCTCGCATGGAGTGTAGAGCAAATTTTAGCTCTAAAATTATTTTTAGGGATTGGGTCCAAAGCACCGACACATGCCATCTTCTACACTCATGTGTATTCATAAACATGTTGGTTCTTTCACTGAAGTTTAATCTTGTTCCATTTAAAGATCTATATTCTACCTGCTGTTGCTTTGGGTTTTTTAATTTTTTTTTCCTGTGAACTATTGTATTTCTGATCTCTTAATTTTTCATTCAGTATATTCAACTGGACTATTCCATTCTTAAGCTGGCTGGCCATTGTTGCTCTCTGTGTGTTCACAGTCATCCTGTATTTCATTCCACTGAGATACATTGTCCTTGTCTGGGGTAAGTAGAGACTTTCCCCTCCAGAACTCTCTGTAGAACATAGAACAAATAGCTTTAAATCTATGACATATATTATCTTTAGTGAATATCTGATAGTGGATGAAGAGTGTCCTGTTTTTCTAAATTCACAGTGATGCTCTGAATGTATCAGATGGAAGCTTATACCAATAAAATTGAATAAGATTGCTGCTCCTCTTCTTCCTCATACACATTTTCTTAACGTGCACTTTTTATAAATACAAATGTTGAGTCAGTATTAAAAAAAAATAATGGGCATATTGGTACATTGGCATTCATGCTTTTGAATATATTGAGTCTGCATTAGCGGTTATCATTTTGGCATTCAAAAGCCCAATTTGGCACTACTCATCTACGCCTTTCTGCCAAGTAAAATTATTTTCTTGCTGATAGAGATTATGTTAAAACCAGGAGTTCCTGTTTCCAAGGAAAAAGGTATGAAGCACTAATCAAGAATGGGTGTACAGCTAATCCAGCATTCCTATGCAATTAATTTAATTTAATTAATTAATTAAGAGCCTTGGTGGTGCAGCAGACTAAAGTGCTATTAAGTAGCTCCAGCTGCCTGCAATTACTGCAAGTTCAAATCTCACCAGGCTCAAGGTTGACTAAGCCTTCCATCCTTTCAAGGTAGGTAAAACGAGGACCTGGATTGTGGGAGCAATAACCTGACTTTGTATAAAAAAGAACACCGCTTGGGGGGCCCCAAAAGCTCTACTAAGCAAGTATATACAAAAGTATGAAGGCTATTGCTTAATGCATTGTAAACCGCCATGAGTCTCCGGAGAAGGGCGGCATATAAATCAAACCAATAAATAAATAAATAAAAAAAATAATTTTACAATGACATTAAAGCATCAATACTGATCTATGTGAACTGTTGCTTTGTTCAGGCATCAACAAATTTACAAAGAAACTCCGAAGTCCATATGCGATTGATAACAACGAACTACTTGATTTTCTTTCCAGAGTCCCTTCAGATGTGCAAGTGGTCTGTATATACCTTTGATGTTAAACTTGAAGATATATTATTTTTTGAAGGTTAATTTTCTAGTTAAATTGTGAGTTAATAGACAAGCAGTGTAAGTTATATTACACCAACGCTTGAGTGCTTTGAAGCAACAGCTTCAGGGATATAAGTTGATGAAAGCAGAAAATACCACTGTAAAAGAGCAAATCATTTCACTAAGTGCACTGAAATATGAAGCAAGTCATGTAAGGATGCTGTGATGGCAATCCTTTGCACTTTAAAAGGTCCTCATTTGATGGAGGCATTTACATTCCCTGAAAACTGCCCCGTATTTGTCAAAGAATACTACGCTAATATTACTACTGACGAGTGCCTATTTGTTCCTTGATTTTACAGTTATAATTGTAGCTTACCTTTGTACTAGAGCTCTACATTGTCCTAACTTTAAAAATGTCATTTAAAAAAAATTCTGGCTTTTTAAAAAAAAAATGTCATTTGGCTTTTTAAAAGTTATTCCGTATGGAAAGTAGGGTAGGAGAAGGCTTTACTGAAATGTTTACTGCCATGGTCTACTTTCAAACATATTCATTGTGTTATTTGTTTGTTGTTGTTGTTGTTGATTTGTTTTCCTCCTTCCCCTTGACCTGGAAATTTGCCGCAGTTTGCATTTTAGGAACAGTGCCCATGTTAAAGTTTGTCTGGACAATATTGGTTCCTTCCCTAAATATTTCTAGCCCCATGGTGTAGTTGTGTTTTTTTTTAAAAAAAACCACTTTAGTTTGCTAAGTTGAAATTGATGTCTGAATTCTGTGTTTAAACAGGTGCAATATCAAGAACTGAAACAAGACCTTTCTCACAGCCCAAGTAAGAGGAAGAAAAACAACCTTAGTTAGTCAATTCCATGTGCTGGACAGATCAGCATCTGAACAAGGCATCACATCATCTGAGGAGAATTTCTTCTCTTTCTAATTTTTTGTTTATTTTCTTTTGGGTAGTGATTCTTTTTAAAATTTGGTAATCTTAATGAGAAATGTGTAAATACTGTACAGAGAGATTTAGCAGGGAAAAATATTCTTTCCGTTGTACAGAACTACAATGAAAGTTTGAAATTTAGCTTATACTCTAGCTTTCTGGATGAGAAAAGCCATCAATAGCATGAATGTGGAATGGTACGTGACAGGCACATACAAAAGAATAAAGATGTGTTAAATGTAATTTAATTCATGCTAATTAATATTAAGAAACCAAATAACTGATCTTTTTAACCCAAAAAGGATGTTCACTTTAAAGTTCCATTTAGTAGACATGCAGAGTAAAGCAAATTTATTTATTTTATCCATCATTGCTGCAAATAACCAGATATAAATAAAGCAGAGCTTGCTGGAAGTAAACGAGTTACATGCAACATGCAAATGTCTTAATGGATCTCCAAAGATTTAAAGAATTTCTTGATACTTTTATCATTCCACCACCAGGTTTCAAAAAAAATATCCCTATCTCTAAAATTACTGCCAGATTTATAACTGATTCCATATCTAATTTTTATAAAAACTTTAATCTTGATTTGTAATTGTTAGCCTCATGAACAACTTGCATATATTTTGTAAGCAAAATCAGTTTTAAACACATTGCTTCAGATGATAGGTAATGAACATCTTTTGTGCACCTTAGTAATACTTTAGGTTTACATGGTCCTAAATTTTTATAGGAGTCAATGGAAACGCATTGCAGGCAGATTTTATTTTTTTCTTTAATTAATTAGTGCCTATTATATGCAAACCATTTTCTATATTATTGACAATATGGAAGTTTACGCTATTGTTATTACATAACAAATAGCTTTGGATATATATACTTAATGACATATCGGAATCTTGAGTTGAACCAGTATACTTTTAAAAAAAAGCTTACCACATAATTTTTATACAAAACTTTCAAGGGGATGTAAAGAAGATTAATTTGTGACCTCAGGGGGGAAAAAGTTTCTCAATATTCAATATTTCTCTTGAATTGGGGTTACTCCTCAGATTTTATTTCACTACTGCAATGGAAAGATATTAACCCGTATATTTACATTAAAATGTGGCAAAGGGAGACATATACTCCTTTTTATCTGTTCTTGAGCATGTCTCATGAAAACTGATTTTGGATTGTGTATTTGTTGGTTAAGAGATTTGTAAATGGATCTTGCCTAAATATGCAGTCTGCTTGATAGAATACCAAACTACAGGGAAAGCTAACCCTGAACATGTTTCTTGAATAGCCAGGTAGTTTTGATATGCATATGTATAAATGAATTTTCTGGTTGCTTATTATTGATGGGCAATATTTAATTAATGGAAACAAAAACTTTTATTGATGTGAATATTGGGGAATAGAAAATAACTCTAGAACATTATACTAATTTAAAAACTTGTTGCAAAGTATGTGAAAGGTTTTTCCCTGTGATGTCATCATTTATTATTATCTATTACCTTCTGGGCATACATTTCCTGCACAAAATACTTATTTATATGATTAAATATGAGTTTAAACTATATTAGAATAAGTGTGCGTCTCTACCTGTGTGTCTGTCATCCATTTTCTGCATAGGAATGCAAGGGATCAGTGCTATGAGTGTTATTTTCAATTCTTGGCTCTTTAGCAACAGCTTATCCTTAGATCAGCGGTCCCCAACCTTTGCGGTTTGATGGCTCTGCTGGGATGGGGAGAGGGGAACTGGGCCATGTGAACAGTGGGCTGGTGTGCATACATGCATGACTCGATTTGTGTAAATTGAGGTGCGTGTGCAGGCCGCCACTTGTGAGTGTCGAGCTGTGCACACGTATATGTGTGCCAACCCACCGCTCATGCAACCCAGTTGCAAATAAGCCACGGCCCAATTGTGGGCCGCGGCCAGGGGTCAGGGACTCGTGTCATAATTTTAGCCTGAAAACAATTACAAGTGATATTGGATTGCCTCCTAAATCTTCCCTCCTGGTTAAGGAAGGATAAAGCAATCAGGTTCACAATCTCCCACACTGCATTTTAAATCTCAAACTTCCTTTTATGTACATGAAGAAATGTGTGAACAGAGATAACCAACCTAATGAAAGTCCTAATTTTCACTTCTGGGTACCAGAGCCTTTTACCAAGCAATTGAAACTTCCTATTTCAACCTGATAAGTGGCCTGTGTTCCTCTGTATTTGCTGCTTGAGAACACTCTTACTCCTATTTTTCACTTCTCTTCCTAAGGATTGAAGGAAATTCACCCAGTGAATATCATTAAACTTGCTGTTTGAAAAGTTCTTAATATTTAAAAAGTGGACTAGACAATATCAAAAGTGATTATGAAAATAGGAGTGACCAAGCTTCATGTCTATATATCCATATAGGCTACATTATAACTGTGAACATAATTGGAATCTGTCAACTCCAAGCCACTTGCTCACCATTCAGCCACAAAAACCTCAGCCTGCAATCTTTTTGCGAGGAGCAACTGTCCAGAATACATCTGGATGATCTCACAATCTCTCCTTTCTCTGAAGAGATTTTGTCAGCTAGGTCCACCTTCTGGTCAGCAATCTCCACCACAATGCTGTTTCCACACCGTCAGGGCCATCTAGCACTTCACTAAAAGGTTTCCCACATAAACAGATTTTATGTGGGCAATCAATCCCTAACCTGTTCTTTTAAGTCTCCCAAAGGCATACTCATCACTATTGTAACTGAGTCCATCAACCTTGCTGGTTGGTCATCTTCTTCTCTTTCTTTCTACCTTTCCCAGTATTACAGTTTTTTTGGAGAGCTGTGTTTTTGCACAATACACAGAAGACTTCAGTTCAAACCCTGGTTTGGGCATCTGGAAAACATAAATTGTAGAAAAATTTAGGAAGAGCTCCGGCCAGGTTGGGGCCAAATCCAAAGTTAACTTCTCAAATCCAAGGCTCTTGTCTCCCATTGATTAGCATAGAAAAATTCAAAAACACCTATGATTTAAAAAAAACTTTTGAGAGCACAATGATATTTTAATTAATAGACAACAGATAGTCCTTGTTTAACAATAGTTCAGTGATTTTGAGCTTACAATGTGCTGAATGATGGATAGATGCAATTGATCCTTGTACTTAGGACTGGTGCAGCGTCCCCACAGGTATATTATTGTGGGTTGCAAATTTCTTTGCTGGCTTCCTAAAAGCAGTCAATGGAATAACCAGCAGAAGGTCCAATAGTGACCATGTGCCATCCTTGCTTAATGACCCACAGGATTTAGTTAACAATGGCAACTGGAAGTGCCAGAATTTCAATAGTTCAGTGGTGTGGTCATGTGATTGTGCCTTATGACCATGTTGCTTAGCAATAGAAATCCCAATTATTGTTGCTAAGTGAGGAGTAATTGTATGCGATAACCTATGCAGTCTTCAAAAACTAGTGATGGGTGGTTGGGATTTTATTTGAAAAGTATTCTTCAAAATTAAAGAATATTTGTTTATTGGTCTCTTTCCTTGCAAAAGCCTGTACTATCTATCTATCTATCTATCTATCTATCTATCTATCTATCTATCTATCTATCTATCTATCTATTTATTTATTTATTTATTTGATTTATATACCGCCCTTCTCCTTACGGACTCAGGGCGGTGCACAGCCAATTTAAAAAACAAATACACAAAAGTTAAAATTTCATAAAAGAACAAATATAAATAGCCGTAGATTAAAACAAATTCATTTAAAAGATAATAAAAACTCTAAAAGTAGTAAAATATTTACAGGAGTCAGGCTAAGCCAGCAAGCTGAAAAAGATAAGTTTTTAAAGCCCGCCGGAAAGTCGGGAGGTTAGAAATTGTTCTTAACTCTGGAGGCAGATCATTCCAGAGGGTAGGTGCTGCCACAGAGAAGGCTCTCCCCCTGGGGGTCGCCAGCCAGCATTGTCTGGCTGACGGCACCCTGAAGAGGCCTTCTCTGTGGGAGCGAACCGGCCGGTGGGAGGCAATTGGTGGCAGAAGGCGGTCCCGTAAGTACCCTGGCCCTAAGCCATGGAGTGCTTTAAAGGTGATTACCAACACCTTGAAATGGTGGAATAACAGAGTTGGAAGGGACCTTGGAGGTCTTCTAGTAGGGTTTAGGCAGGAAACCCTACACCACTTCAGACAAATGACTATCCAGTATCTTCTTTAAAACTTCCAGTGTTGGAGCATTCACAACTTCTGGAGGCAAGTTGTTCCACTGATTAATTGTTCTAACTGTCAGGAAATTTCTCCTTAGTTCTAGATTGCTTCTCTCCTTGATTAGTTTCCATCCATTGCTTCTTATCCTACCCTCAGTTACTTTGGAGAATAGCTTGACTTCCTCTTCTTTGTGGTAGCTCCTGAGATATTGAAACACTGCTATGTCTCCCCTAGTCCTTCTTTTCATTAAACTAGACATACCCAGTTCAAGCAACCGTTCTTCATATGTTTTAGCCTCCAGTCCTCTAATCATCTTTGTTGCTCTTCTCTGCACTCTTTCTCAACATCTTTTTTATATCGTGGCGACCAAAACTGAATGCAATATTCTAAGTGTGGCCTTACCAAGGCATTATAAAGTGGTATTAACACTTCACGTGATCTTGATTCTATTCCTCTGTTTATGTAGCCCAGAACTGTGTTGGCTTTTTTGGCAGCTGCTGCACACTGCTTGCTCATATCTAAATGGTTGTCCACTAGGACTCCAAGATCCCTCTCACAGTTACTACTATTATATATATACAGTATATATACATTTTGTTTTTCTTGCCTAAATGTAGAACCTTACTTTTTTCACCATTGAATTTCATTTTGTTAGATAGTGCCCAATGTTCAAGTCTGTCAAGATTCTTCTGTATCTTGAGCCTATCTTCCAGAGTGTTGGCTATTTCTGATAGCTTTGTATCATCTGAAAATTTGATGAGTTCCCCATCTATCCCCTTGTCGAAATCATTGATGAAGATGTTGAAGAGTACTGGGCCTAAAACAGCTTTGGGGTACCCCACTGCATACTTCCTTCCGTGTAGATGCAGTTCCATTGAGGACTACACATTGAGTGCAGTTGGTCACATTGAGTGCAATTGAATCCATCTGGTGGTGATGCTGTCTAACCCACATTTTTCTATTTTATCTAGTGGTTATGGTCTACTTTATCAGTAAAGTTCCAGTAAATTATATCGATAGCATTTCTCTGGTCCACTAATTTTATCACTTTGTCGAAGAATGCAATAAGATTAGTCTGGCATGATCTGTTTTTGACAAACCCATGTTGGCTTTTGGTTATTACTTTGCTTCTAGGTGTTTGCTGATTCATTGCTTGATTATCTTTTCTAGAATCTTCCCAGATATTGAGATCAGGCTGATAGGTCCTGGATCTATTTCCCCCCCTTTTTTGAAGATTGGAACTACATCAGCTCTTTTCCAGTCCTCTGGCAGTTCCTTCAGAACTGCCATATAGTTCAGTGGCTCTGAGATCTCGTCTGCCAGTTCCTTCAGAACCTTGGGGTGTAATCCATCCATTCCTGGTGATTTGAACTCATCTAGGGTAGACAGGTGCTCACTTACCATTTTCTTCCCTATTTTAACTTGTGTTCCTAATCTGTTTTTTGTGGTGCTGTTTTTGATATGTTGGACTGTTTTTTCCCTTTGTGTAAAAACAGATGCAAAAAACGAGTTAAGTAGTTCTGCTTTCTCTCTGTTGCTTGTCACCTTCTTGCCACTTTCTCCCAGCAATGGACCAATTGTTTCCTTTTTTCTTGTTTTTATGCAAAGGAACATTTATAGTTTAAGGTGATGAATCTGTCTTCCTCAATGATGTGAAGAGGGAATTTATCTAGGAACTAAAAAGTCAGTCATTGTAGAGATTGCCTATATAAGAGGCCAGTCACAAGTATATGATCAATTTTAATGTTGTAGCTGGAAATAGAAGAAAAGCTTAACAATGGATTAAACCAGAAATGATGAAAGAGTAAATTTGTTAAATAAATTAGAAACCTATATCAGAAGGGTAAAGGAACTATTCCAAACCTGATTGATCCTCTTAGCATGTCCACATCTACTTTTGTT
This sequence comes from Masticophis lateralis, assembly GCA_030761175.1. NCBI lineage: Eukaryota > Metazoa > Chordata > Lepidosauria > Squamata > Colubridae > Masticophis > Masticophis lateralis. Next base: position 241,331,047 of record JAUDYJ010000002.1, read on the forward strand.
AGCCATTCAATTTTAACTGTAGGCAAAAGAAGTCCTAACCTCCTTAAAGCACATATCTAATAAAGTTTTTAGCCTATATTCTAGAATATTTTGAGCAAGTGAAAAAGTAAAAATCTTTCAGCCCAAGAAAAGGTTTAACTTGATTTTGAGGGAAGAAGATGTAACACATCAAATTTTTTCACATAACAGCAGGGAATGTTTCACATTTTGCAAAGGGTACAAAATGTTTGCATGCAATTAAAAATTAATATTAGATGAGACAATTCTCATGGTTATATTTATATATCATTTACATCTATTCAGTATAAGTTTAGAAAGCATGGCATAGCCTGTTCTAGAAAGAGTAAGAACTTCGATACTGATTGGAACGTGTTCAAAGAAAATTGACTAGAAATTTTTCAAATACTTATTTTCTAGATTTTCTTTTGTTTTAGATTGGTACCCATGCTGTCAAAAGCCTTTTTACACATTTATCAAGACAAAACCCCCCACTCAGCTTAATATAATGATAAGTCTGAATTCTTCTTAAATATATCCATTGCAAAACTTTCATAAGTGGGCTCAGGACTTGTAATACTTGGTTAATGACTGTAACTGGAACTAGGATTCAATCACTAAGTGATGTGTCATAAAGCAGAAAAAAATAAAAAATAATCACATGACCATGTGACCACCTGATGATGGCAGGTCTGATTGTAGTGATTAAGCAAATTCTTCTGTGTGATGTTACATGACCATGAGTTACAGCTTCTTGCCAGCTTCTCCATTGACTTTGCTTGTTGAAAGCCTGCAATTAAGCTCACAAATGGTGATCAAGTGACTGTGAGACAATATGACCGTCATAATTGCGTTCTGGTTACCAAGTGGCCAAATCATGGTAATGTGACTGCCAGGCACAACCTCTAGGACCAATCACAAGTCTCTTCATTCAGTGCTGTCACAACTTCAAATGATTGCTGAATGGGTGGTCATTGGTTTTCTTTTTGTGCTGACCTTCTTCATGTTCCATGAACACTCCAAAACTCATAATAGTTTGATAGAGAATGTATATTGCATTGTCTACAGGGTATTTATGTTAAAAAAAATAGTTAACAATTTAAAAGTCATCAGATCCCATTCAAAGGTCTCCTTTCAAAAGTTTTGAACTAAAGATTAGTTGACCACATCAAATTGATATATCACATTTTTCTATGACCATTTAATATATAACACAGGAATTTGAGGACATTTTAGATAATTCAAAAGTATGTCTTTATAAAAAGTTAGTACGGCTTGGACTTCCTGGAAAGTAATTGTGAAACAACTATGGCTAGGCTTTTAGCAGAGCTGACAACTGTGGTGAAATGAGAAGCCAGCAAACAGATTAAAGTGCCAAATTTCCTCTCTGGATAAAGGGGAAGAGCTGGGATTGCCCATAAACACTCAGTACAGAGGCTCCCAGTGTGGAAACTGTAAAACAATGGTCTCCAGCAGAATTTAGAACTCTCGGAGCTGGGGGAAAGTCAGTTTTGCCCAAGCTGCAGTTTAGAGCCTTCAAACTTATTGGATTCCCCCACTTCCTTTCTTTATTCATGAACTTGCTTGTTAACTGCTTTTTGAATATAAAAAACCTTCAGAATGAGAAGTTTCATTGTACTGGGAGATTCTCCTTCAATATTCAGTGAAAGAAGTTTCATGTAAGTTTAAGAACTTTAAAACATATTCTGAAATAAACAGCAAATGGGAGAATATAATGTTGATTTTGAAAAATTATACAGGGACTAAGGGGCCAGATGGATTGGAAATAAGATTTTGAAATTATAAGAATCATTCCTATGGGTTGTTTAAAATCATGTTAAAATGTTTGAAGATTTATCTAAGTATAAGAAAATCCTGTTGAAAAGTATTGGGATAAGAAAAAACATGAGAAGATTTTAAAGGCTGGACACTAGAAGCAACCAGAAATTAATTACAATTAAAAAAGAAAAGACCTACTAATATAGAATAAAGTATTTTAATTTTGGCAAAATTCAAGAATATTTGGGAACAAATTTCTGTAATCTACTACCATTGTATTAGATAATTATATATACAGTTGTAACTGTTTATTGTTTTAAAAACATACTCCTGTCATTACAGTTTTAATTTTTAAGAATTTTATGTATTTTTTCTGATAATGTATATATTTTTTAACTTTTCAAAATCAACATTATAATCTCCCTTTTGCTGTTTATTTCAGAATACTTTTTAAAGCTCTTACAGTCGCATTACCACGATTTGGTTTGGTTTGGTTTCTTTTTCTTTTTTGATAATTCAAAAAAGATTGTCTGCTACTATAAAATGGGTTTAAAAGAGGAGATAGAAGAGGATGCAACTGAGTATCAAACTGTTTAGGATTTGAATTTAAACATAAGGTACAAGAGAAAAAATATTTTACACTGGATTTACTAATAGGACACACAAATAATAAGAGTTCCTTGGACAACTTTCTTCTCTTGAATTTATAAAAGACGTGTTATAAATCAGTTTTGAGAAAAAGCAAAATGAAAACAATTTTTGAGACACTGTTTAAAGGGGATAAACATCAAGATTTTTAAAATTGGCCTATTTGATTACGGTTAAATATATATTTGATAGTTTTCTAGTAGTTCTTAATAGGCTTTTCTCAGCGAGGACTGAATGACAGAGCTTTAAAGATTTGTTTATATATAAGATATGGGAATAAGGGATTTTTAATTTTATTTTTTAGAGAAAATGATAACGTACTGTGTGAAAAGTAAAAGAATGTGAAATTGATTTATTTAAGATTAACATTTATGTTATTTCCGATAAACCTTAATGATTAGGATTGTATGACAGGGTTTTATATCTTGTTTATAGTTAAGAGATGAGATATGGGAAGAAGAGATCCTTCGTTGAAATGTTAGAGAAGGTGACAAGTTACTGATATTGTTTGTACTTATCTTGATGAAAGGGGGAGTCATATGTGTATTCTATTTCTGCCAAGGCAGAAATAGATCTATCTTAGTCTCCCAATGGGCAGCAAAGCAATGGCTGCCAGAAGAGAAAAAAAGCCCAGAAACTAGTGAATGTGATTTCACTGAACTAGGGCTGCATAAAATCTTGCTTACGTAGGTAGAACCTGGCTATAAAGAAACACACATAAAGCCTACGAAAAGGAAAGAAAAACATATATAAAATTTTTCTATGAGCCTTTTTCTTTTTACATGTTATATTTTTCTTAGCTTTTATTTTCTTTGTATTTTTAAACTTTAATAAAAATATCATAAAAGAGTTTGTAGTTAATTTTATGCTAAGTAAAGCAAAGCATGTAAATTGCTATTAAGGAAGGAATGCTAATTAATGCACATGGCCAGAATAATGAATAACCATTAAAGCTGGGGGTTGGGGTTGGGAAAGGAATCCTATTTTCAACCAAACTCAGTTTAGAATATGATTAACTCTTAACTATTGAGAAACTAGCATGTTTGTAACTCTAATGGGAAGTTCAGTTGAGCAGTATTAATAAACCTTCATAAGCCTTTTTTCAACTGGGATAATTCACTTTCTACTATTTATTTGCTATGTATTTAAATTCTATGTGTTTGTAAATTATACCATCTATGATTCTTCTGTAATACTCTTGATTACAATATTAATACACAATGTGCAACTAGTCTGTGAAGACCACTTTGGAGTAATGTTTAAGGCTCCAAGATACAAACCAGGAGACCATGAGTTCTAGTCCTACCTTAGGCATGAAGTCAGCTGGGTGATTGTGGGCCAATCACTTTCCCAGTCCTAGGAAAAAGGCAGTGGCAAATTACTCCTGAAAAATAGTGCATGAACTTGGCAGGCAGGCACTAAGTATCAACACTCGCTCAAAGGTACTTATCTCCCCCATTAAAAAAACCACTATTTTTGTACTGTTTTTATTTTGAGTTGTAGACTGTTAGTTTTTTTTTATTGTGGGAGAAGCTCTAGGTAATGTAAAGTAAGAACACAATTAGCTGAATATGCTATATTTCATTTTTATGTAATTAATACTTATATCCCAACTTTTATGTTTATTCCAGCATTCAAGAGGCTTACATTTTTGTACCATAAAATGTATAAAATGAAACAATTAAAATTAATTGAAAGCTTGGCAAAGAGTTTGTGTCTGTTTGTTCCCCAATTTCCTGAATATTGGGAGCGTGGGAGCTAAATGCACTTTCTTAAAGAGAAAAAGCACTGAAATAGATCAAGATAACTGTTACTAAGTCTGACCAGCTCAGGAAGGTTACAGTTGGTATATTGCATAATTCTGTAATTACGGAAATAGGGTTCATTGTTCTTGCTGCCATCTACAAATCCAGTGACAACTTAAGGTTCAAGATTACTTCCAAAGGGCAACACTGCTCTTTCTGCGAGAATTAACCACATCCAAATCAAGTTTCATCTCAATCCAATCCAGTGGTGGAATTCAGGTTTTTTTACTACCTGTTCTGTGGGCATGGCTTGGTGGGCGTGGCGGGGAAGATTGCAAAATCTCCATCCCCACCCCACCCCAGGGGAAAGATACTGCAAAATTCCCATTCCCTCCCACTTCTGGGGAAAGGATATTGCAAAATCTCCATTCCCACCCCACTTTGGGGCCAGCCAGAAGTAGCTGTTGTTGGTTCTCTGAACTACTCAAAATTTCCGCTACTGCTGAATAGCACCCCTGATCCAATCCTTTTATCAACAGCATTTTCACCTTTAGTTTTAGTTGTTCTCCCTCATCTGGCATTATTGAGATTAATGGCATTTATGGGTACTAAGATTTGGGTTGCTTTAGAAATGAATGGATGGATAGATGAATGAATGAAGAAAAATAATTACTAGAGAGCTGAGAGATAGATTATAGCAACATGATTCCATTATGCCCAGCATCATCCCAACAGGAAAGAGGAAAAGCAAAACAAAACCATTCCTCCAATGCTTAACTCTGCCAGAGGACCCAGATAAAGTGACTGATGCTACTAAAAGCTTCCAAGTATAATCTCCCAGCATGACCAAATAGGTCTCAGACAAAACCCCAATTAATATGATTGCAGGAAATGTTTCATCCAGATAAAACTGCAGCTGAAAAACTCACCTTATCCAAGAACAGAATATTTAACTGACCTATAATTGGAATAATGTTCTGGATGAAGGAAAAAGGTTTTTCAGTAAAGGTCTTCTGTAGGACATAACACACTGCACAGGAAGATATTGATCATCACCCAACCTCACCTGACTGATTTAATCAGCCAAAAAGGGCAAGGATCAAGCAAAGTCCTTGTATCTGTCTTCTGTCTTCATCTTTCTGAACTGTAAATTGAAGAATATTCATATGAACCTGCCAAATGGTTACCAAGGTTACTTTTCTATGACCTATCCTAATACTGGAATCCAAATTGAGGGGAATGATAGATTTTGCAAATAACAATGAAACAGCTCAATTTTCTGGCTTCCCTCGCCTCACATCACAATGGAGGATTTCTGCCTAATGCAGAAAAGTATCACTGCCCCATTTCTGTGCAGGTGCAATGGAAACAAAGCTCATGGATCATCCAGGGCTCTAATGCCAAGACAAATTTATCTACTTATTAATAAAATAAACGTTGAGGCCCACATGATTCCACAATGACACCGTGGTTTAGAAATCCAAAAAAGCCAATATCAGAAAATAAGTTGCTAAGAAGAAAGAACAAAAACCCTCTGCCCCATAATACATCTAATCTAAAAGGGCCTGACAAGTTTCTAAGGCTCACTGAACGGCAGGCAGAATAGAGAGCATTTCAAAATTATTGAAAACTATTCTAGACAGCAGGGGCTCCAGCAGAGAATCTTATTTCCAATAGATGACATTGTTTCATTGGACTTGGAGCATGCCAAATGTGACCATGCAGGACAGATAACAACCAGGACAATTCATTCGTCAGATAATCAGGCTCTATGCTATATAGGGCTTTATAGATAACAAACCAGTACCTTGAATTGCATTTAGAAACCTACTGATCATCAGTGAAATTATCAGAGAAGAGGCATTACATGAGCATTAACAAAACCTGCCCATTACAACTCACACTGCCGCTTCCATATAGATCAGTGGTGGGTTGCTACCGGTTCGCCCCGGATCAGGCGAAGCGGTAGCAGTGAGCGTGGGAGGCTCCGCCCACCCTGACTCTTGAATGAGTGAACCGGTAGCTGCCGAAATTGAAATCCACTACTGATGTATATCTTAATCAAGACGGGGTTAAGACTTCTGAGACCTTGACATCTGATGTGTTACCTCTCCCACTTAGTTATATTTTTCTGGACCAATTGTGGGGACTATCAGTGATATAGAAGGTCCCTAGAGAGCAAAGAGAACCACCTAATACCAGCATTATCAATCCACACAAATAATTCCATCTCAGCTTTATGCCCTACTTTGAAATAAAATTGAAAAAAAAAAGTTTGGATAAATTCATCAATAAAAATTGCCTGGAGATGGTTTAAAAGAAAAAAAAGTACAGATAAACTTCACTGCAAAATCTGAATCCCATTAAGTTTTGAGGAAGATTTTCATGGATATGCTGCTTTGTCTGATAAGGTAATCTTGACAGGAAGGTGAGATTCCTTTGTACCTTGAGATCTGTGTAGAGGCTAGGAGGAACAAAAGGAATGTGTTAAGGCCCAACAAGATTGTGCTTTCGTTTAAGGGTGAAGCAGGATGGGTTTTTAGTTACTATAAAAAAGTATGTGAGAACAGTCTTTCTGTGGGGCTCATAACTTCGAAAGTTCTCCTTTGTCCCTTTCAGAGATAAGAGATAAGACTTATTGAAAAAAAATACTCATCCTCTTTGATATCTCTTTAGCAGCAGAGATGTGATCTTACTTTCCTGTATCACCTCTTTTTAAATGAAAGACACTTCATTCAATGTACTTCGCTCATTAGAACACAAAATAATTACCGCTTAGTACCACTTGGCAGCAATTAAAGTTGCAGAAATGCAGATATTCAAGGCAATACGTTTAAAAATGAAGTACATATGTTTAAGAGTTTGGAACATTTATTTTTCTAAAAAAGTATATGCAAACTGTTACATAAAAAAAGAATTGTTTATTTCAGTATAGATAACAATATAAAGGCATATCTTTTCTTTTGGAAACTTCACATATACATTATCACCAAAAAATGTTCAAACTTACAGACCTGTATTCTGAAAACCCATCAGTGTACCTATCAAACCATCATTATATAATAACTTGAAGATTAATTGAATTAATGCAGAACAATTGTTTGAACCCACTTGTGCACTGTAACAAAATTCACACAAACGTAACAATGTCATTTGTTTGTTACGTGAATGAACCACATTGGGCCTCACACTAACATTTTATCAATCCATTCAAGAAATTAAAAATTTGTAAAAAACTGGTTTGTTCATAGCTGTGCTTATCAAAAAGCAAGAATCACACTAAATTGTTTAATTCTGGCATGTTGTAAAGCTAGTGTAAAACTTCCTGAACTGATGAATCATTGAGAACTATATAGTTAGGGTAAAACTAGAAATCTCTTCAACTACTCCACAAAAGAAAGTGGACATTAAAGTGAATGATCATAATAGTTCGCATATTAGGATTCTCTAATATAGCTTACAACTAAGCCAGTCTTCAACCTTTCATGTGTTGGGAAAAAACACAACTTTTCATGTGTTTCATTTATCCAAGCAAAAATTGCCACTGAATATTACAGTTTATGTATTTTAGGCAAGTCACACTAACTCTGAAGTTTGTTAGTTAAATATGAACCAGACATCTGAATTGTAATTATAATTTGCTGTAACATTGTCAAAAAAGCTTCTTTCTGTTCTTCTGGGTCATTTTTAAGATCCTCAATAATTTCCTGAAGATATTCTGGAAGTTTCTGAAAAGTTTCAAGCTCTTTAAAATATAGATCTATTAACCAATGATTAGAAGAGTTCATATTAAGCTTGTAACAGTCATCTGTCACCAGGAATGGATCTGAGAAACCAAGCTTTTTAAATTTAATAGGAAAAGGTCTAAATAAGTCATATACAGAACAAAGATTTAACAACATCTTGCAAAATAAGTTTATCCATAATTCTTTGCGTTGATTATAGAAGTTACTTTGTACTTGAGCATGAAATTCCTCAACTGTCTGTTCTGGCTTCACAATATTCAAAAGACGTTGCTTAGTTGCTGGACATTTTATGTAATCAAGTGGTAACTTTCCTTTAGAATCTTTTTGCTGTAGCAATATTGATCCTGTAGGAGACAAAACATCAGTCAGAAATTATAAACACACATGTAGACAGAAAGTGCCTAAGAAAAGTCTGGACTCTGCGTGAATTTTAAAGATAAGCAACACAACAAAATCAGATTTTATAAAACTAGATGAATAGCATAATTTAAATCAAGATTAGATGATGTTTTATAATGTGATTTTATCCTGTTAAGACACTACACCATGGCTATTAAAAAGTCTGTTAATGCATGATTTATGTCTCTTTTTTTGAGGGAATGCTTCATTGCACTCCCTAGAACCTCATAATCATATAACAATTGAGTCATTTTTTTCAAAATTGAGGGCTCCTTTGTTTTAAGTGGCACACTTAAAGGTTTAAGATTTAAGGTTTATTCCTTAAACCCCCTAATAATGCAAATAAAACTTGTCAACAGTCAGGCTTGATGCAGACTCCAGATAGGGATCCAAGCCCCCCCCCCCCAAATACTTTTCTGTTCTGAGCAAAGGTTATTTGTTGTACATAGTTTTATGTATAAAAACAAGCTACAATTCTAAGCATATTTTCAGTTGTTTGCAAAAATGTAAGCATCCTGATGGAATTGTAGTCAATGACCTGAAACAAACATGCCTCCAATTCAACCATGTAATAATTACAAGAAAGAAAAATAATGGTTTTGGAATAGGCTTCACAGTCCTCTAGAGTTGACCATTATTGAAAATAATTTCAAATATGTAAGGAGACCCAACAATATTTCTCTTATCAAGGTGTTCTGTTAATTTTTACTTCCATGCACCCTTTAACCAAGCAACTCATGTTAGTTCAATTAAATGTCTTCTGAATAGACATACGGAATGCAATATGGATGCAATAAGCATATACATCCAAAATTATTGTAACTTGGTTTTCATCAGCTTACATTATATTACAACAGGCGTCCCCTGAGCAATGATGATGTCACCGGCTGACATCACCATTAAGCACTTTGGTGTTTCTGACATGTAAGTATAGTATACAATATAATCCATCATATCTCCTTGCTGTGTTTGAAAGAAAAGTTCCAGAAATCCTAATTAGCAATAATCACGATAAAATTCTAGGTTATGATCCCACTAAGCTGAAGAAATCTGATTACGTAGAAGGAAGTGGGTTTTTCTCTCATTTTATATAATAGGGCCTCACCCATTGGGGTTGCTGGGAGTGATCGTGGTGGTTCTTGATTAGACTGTTGTTTACAGTTAGCTTGTCTATATTGGTGGTTCCTTGATGGGGGTACTGTTTACTTCTTGAGTGTTGCACTAGTGTTAATTTTAGTGTTAATCTCTGCTAATCTAGGTATTGATTCCTAATGAGAAGGTGTTTTGTCTTTTTGTTTCCTTTTTGGATTTTGACTGTCTCTCTTGAGTGGTGTGTAGATGTTGTTAATCTTTACCAACTCCTACCAACACTGACAAGGCAAACACTAGCATATAAAATGAGAGCAAACCCCACTCCCTTGTAGTACTGATAATGTTACCTAGTTTGGTAATAAAATGTCTCCAAGAAAACAATCAAGCTCGGAGAGCACTAAGGACGTCACAGTTCAATCCTGAGCTACAAATAGTCTCTTCTATCAGTAAATCTGATTACAGTATTCATTCTGGATTTTAAGTATATGTTCAGTCTATTTTTCATTGAACTTTCTGTATGTAGTTATGATCTATGAAAAGCACATTGTCTCTACTATTTTGGATTTTTTAAAAAACTGGCAAAATTTATTCCTTTTATTCTGGAAAACAATCTGGTTCATGCTGCAGCCTAACTATGCCTTGAAAGGGATGGGTTTCTGCACTTCTATTTCATCTGGGATTCTTTCTATGCACCATGGCAACTCATGTCTGTATAGGCCAGAAATGTGGACAATGATGTAAACATCTGCAATGGCTTTCCATTATGTTCTTACTTTGTAGGAAGTCATGCAAACTACGCTAATATAAAAGCTTTTAATATGATAAAATCTCAACGCTGTCAAGGAACATATGATTTTTTTGCTTTTACATGTCTACACTGAGTAGCTTACCTAGAATGCATTTAGCTTAATTCAGCAAGTATGTAGAATTTATACATATAAAAGTCCATATTAATCAATGTTTAAAAACATGCATCTAGGACTTATTAGAAAGTAAAAGGGAGTAATTGAAGTAGACCTCTTTTTTTCTTAACAGTGATCACTGTTCATATTTTGTTTTGTTAGAATAGGGAAAAAATTATTACTATGTAATTCACTGCCATATAGACATTATTCTAGTTAGAGAAAACATCCCATCAATTTAGATTTTAGAGTCTTGCAAACCACGTGATAAGAAATATATATTTTTTGGAAGAAAATATATATATTTTGGAATTGGCAAACAACATGGGTAGTCATAAAGAATATGTTATCTACATTTAACTGGAATGCCCTTTTCTGCCTAAAAATGGTTATGCTAAAACTAATACAGTACACGGAGGTAACAAAAATGTTGTTGGATAATCCTGGCCAAATTATAATCTTTCAAAGTAATCTGTTTCATAGGGTTGTTGTGAGAATTAAAAGATGTGCAGAATATGAGTCACTAACAGATTAATATTAGTATAACTGTGGTGAAAGTTTACAGAGATGAAATTAGCTGGAGTAGTAAAGAGAAATGTAATTAACTCTAAAACATTGATACTGCATTGTAGTTAGTTGCTTAAAAAAATAAAAGGCACACAGATGAAGAGAGTGAAAGTTTTGAACGGTTCTGAAGAATAAGAAATGTGAGTAATTCTACCCTGAATATGCAACACAGAGTTCTTGTCAAGCTCTTGTCAAAACCTCTGACAGGCCAAAGCCTGGCAACTGACAGCAAAGATAAGTCTGAGCACACAGCCTGTAAAGTTGCCAGAAGACCTTGATGAATGAAAGAGCAAGTAGATCTTCTCCCTTAGGACAAGGGGATCATCCAGTGGCCATTCTTCATTGACACACAGGAAAAATGCACATCTGTCAGTGGAATGCCACATTCAATTGAGGACTTGGACTTGCTGTAATATTGGGTCTTGCATCACTTAGACCGATTGAAGAGAAGCCAGGTATTGGCTGGGCCTGTCATCTGCATGGTGCAGTAGATAAATAAAACACCTGGGAGATCATGTTACTGTTCTGGAAAATATACACTGAGAGGGAAGAACAGGGATATATTGATTGGAAAAGAGTGTCAGACAGAGATCAAGCAAATAGCCTTTAGGGGGCAGGAGACAACTGCAAATACAAAGGAGCCTTCCAGAACAAACAAAAAACAGCATTGATTTGTAATTTGGGGTAAGTTTAGGTAAAAAACCAGGTACAGCACTTTTTTTTACTCTATGCAACTGAGTTATATAAATCTGGAAACAAGATAAAACATGAAATCAGAATGACACATGGCATAATAAAGATTGCAAACTATGATATGCATCTACAGCTATAAAATGCTCGTGCAAATATAAACCGTGTTACAATGTAAGTAAGACACAAAAGGTCATATAAATGGTATCTACAATAGTTTTTTAGTGTTTTGCTATTAAAATAAGGCACCTTTTTCAGAAGAAACAACCCAAATAAAAGCACTTCGTTATTAAGTAGCACGAAGCAATCAGCTTAAGCATACTGCAGTTCATTGTAATATAATGTAAAATCAAGTTTTGGGATAGTATGAAATGCAGTCTATACTGTTGTTTATTAAGATAATCTTTAAAGCAAATCTGCAATTCAGCAAATATGAAAAAACAGCCACAAATAATTTAACTGACAAGATGAATGAGTATAAATATGGCAAGATACACATCAATATTTATGAAAACCTCCAGCTTTCAAAATGACATTCCAAACAGCCTCCAATTTTAATACTCTGCAATTTTTAGAGATTCAAATTTCTCTAAGCTTATTTAGCATAAATGCACTCACCACCATGCTGAAGTAGAAGCTCAGCAATCGCTACATGTCCGTTTGACAGTGCATCATGCAAGGGAGTCACCCCATCCACTTGACTGAATAGGTTTACCTCTGGACAATGCTGCAAAATTTCACGGACGCACACTGTGCTACCATGGTTACAGGCTTCATGCAAAGGTGTCCAACCAGCATAGTCTGAATTATAAATTATGAGGAGTTTGAGGAAATAGAAAAATATATATTGTTGGGATGTTCATAAAAATGAAATTCAAATTTCTAAAAAAATAATAAACACATTTCTACACAAATAAACTTCAGTAAAAATCACACATGATTTGATACTTTATTTTAAAAGAGGAAACATGACTTGAAAAGAGAGATGTATTTACTGCAATTTTGCAATAATCTAAAAATAAGTTTTCCACAAAGCAGATTAATATTAATAGTATTATTAAAATAAAGATTTTTTTAGAAGTCAAAATGGGGCTGGTTTACTAGAATTTAAACACTATTCTTATCGTGGGGATAAGGCTACCACTTTGAATTCTAATTATAAAATGGCTAGGTAGGAGTAATTTTTAAATAATTACTGTGCTTAACTGAAAATCCCAAGAATTATACGGAACAAATGATTGGTTCAACAAGCTTTCGTTCCAAGCTATCACTCAAGTCTTGCTTTTAATGTATTTTTATGGGTAAGAAAATCATTGTGAAGAACGTTACAAACACATACCTTTCATAGCTATTTGGAAGGCTTATGGTAGCTATTTAATGCAAAAAAAAAAAAAAATCAACCACTTACCTTTAACATTAATATCTATTCCTGGTACAGTCAGAAGACGAATCAATTTCTTCACATTGTTGCTTTTGCAAGCAATATGCAGAGCTGTCTCCCCTAGAATGCAAAATTCATACAGTGTAAGCAAAACAGAAAATCAAGGCAATAAGCAAAGTGAAAGGAATTAAGGAGTGCTATTTGCCAGAACATTTATTCATCATAAATAGCTCTTCTTCCCAGTGCAAATACCTTTAAAGAACACTTTTAAAAACCACCAAGCTTCTCTTCAGTCACGGATCCAGCAAGGATTGCACTACTAAAGGGTTAACCTAGGAATTATCTCTCCCTCCCCCCAGCTTTGGTTGTAAAATGTTTCAGTCACATTATAAAAGCACCAAATGATCATGGAATACATTCACAAAAATGCTTGGATTTGAAGCCGTAAAAGTTTAAAATGCAGTTGCCCTCCCTTAATTATATTCATGAACCCACATTAAGTGCATGGCTTTTTTTGATACAGCGTTTGTAGCTTAATTCAAATGAATGTTTCTGTCCAAGCACGAGTGCCTCTACACACTCAAGTATAATACGAAACTTCAAATCTGGTAACAGATGGTTTACTGTTTCTCAATAGGCTGTCTGGCTCATGTACAGTACCAGAATGAAAAGAGGGGGATGGGGGAAGTGGAAGAGATTAAAACGAATGAAATGATCTTTTTTTTTCCTTAAAAAAAAAAACCCCACACATGCAGCCTCATTTAGAACTAGAAAAAGATTAAACAACAAAATTTGCCATCCTGAAATATGAACTGCAAACTTCTAAGTAGTGTTGTAATTGCAGCAGGCCAGGTAATAAAAAAATGATTAATCTACAATATTTTGGTGAACTGATTATATCAGAACAAGAGCATATAAAAACATGTACCCGACATAAATAATGAAAACTTTTTTTAAAACCGTTTGCGCCATTGGATTGGGTCATTATTTACCTACATGTAGGAAAGGTAAAGTCAACTGTTTATGCTGCATGCGGCTGAATCCATCATAAGCCACTTTACCAGGCCTTGCTTTGTATTCAGAACATTATATTTATGCAAAGAATATTTGGTTGTTGTTATAAGAAAGTATAATAGCCTACCTTCAAATATTTCTACATTAAATGATAATTATGTGCCAAATTATTCTATTGTACACTCTCATTAATCAAGAAAAAGATATAAATTTTAAGTAATTGTTTCTGACATAATTCTTGAGAAATTGGCACAGACTGAGAACAAAATATAAAAATCCACACAATTTTTTTAAAAAAAAATTCTTTTATTTCAGACACATAATATAGGAGGAAGACCATTTTAATTGCATTGCTCTTACCTTTCCTAACAAATGTCAAGCTTAAATTTATCACCATTTTATCACAGAAACCCTATCACAATTGTACTGTAGTACATTTCACTGAATTTGTGCTTTAAGTAGAACTTGGGTAAATTACTAAACTGATAATTTAAACCCTCAACATTTATCTCCCAATATAATGAACAGTAACGCCTGGGGCTGAATGCCGAGAAGAAGAAAATACTCCACATGCTTAATAAAGATATATAATACAGCATGCACTTCAGCCTTTGTTCACAAAATGTCTAGGAGTGGAGGGGAGCAAGAGAATTAGACTTTCAAATCAGAAGATAATGCTGATCCCTTCCAAGCACAGGTTAGGGTGAATTACTGAAATAACACAGTCAGGACCCAAATGGATTTATTTAAGGTATACTCTCAATTTAAAACTTGGTGTGTTTGGCAGACGTAGGTAAAAGAGGGGGAAATCCTGCCCCCCCGCCCCCAAAAAGGCCATTCACTCATATACATGACTTCTCATATTTATTCATCTGATGATGTGCATCATGTAAAGCAGGGAAGTGATGTCTGGCTTATGTAATTATTTGACACTGCTTTACTGCAAATTCTTTTATGGTTTTTATTCATAATTTTAGCATTAGAAATGCACAATACCTTTAAGATTAATCTTATGGACATTCATCTGGTTTGCCGAAGAATGGCAATTTTCTTTGCCATGCAATATGGTAGGATTCGTTTTCCTTTCAAGATTTTTTGGTAGATGAGCAGAATTATCCTTGGTTTGCACACTGCAAATAAGTAAACATTGAAAAGAGGGCATTACATGATAGGTTTACCTTAAACACAACTACTGTGTGTTACAATAATAAAGTATTCACAATTCTAACTGCTCGCAATTAAAACAGAAACAGCAAAATTTAACACAGCAGCACATAACTTAGCCCCAAAATTGAATAAAATTAGAACAATCAGTACGTAGAATATATGTGTAGACGGAAAGATACACACACTCTTGTACACACACAAACATGCTCATCACTGAAACAGCAAGACACAATAATTTGCAGACATCACAGGTCACTTAGAGTTCAAGAAATGGGTCAGGTCAGAAGCTGTCCCTCAAAGCAGAATCCTACCGTAGTGGTGTTGTAGATGTTACTTACGGTACATCAGGCAGGACTTTGGTTTGGTTCTGCTTATCGCCACTTAGCATCAGTAATGCCCTCTGAGACTCAGAGCATGGCCATTGCCCTATTTTCTTTTTCTTTCCTTTCTCACACACTCCAGCTTGTAAAGTAGGCAGATAGCAAGAAACCTGTTGCAAGAGTGACATTTTGGTCTGAGCATGTTGAAAGATTGTAATAGCATTACCAGTCTCCTCTTCTTGCATCAAAAGCTAACATCTTTAAGTAATATCTTTCAGATAAACATGCTCTTGAGTTTATACAACAGTTTTTAATCATTCTTAATGCCAAAGAAACTCCCACGAAACACATTTCTTATGCTTTTATACCCATTATTGGGAATTCAAAATGGCTCAACTTGCTATAGCAAAAAAATACAAGGGAAAAAAGTAGCATGAAAAATTTAAAGTCCTGTCCTTCAATGACTGTGGTAACATTATACTGTATCTATATACTGTAATGTAGCCTTTGGTCTATTGCATTGTTCTTCAAAGAGGGCAGAATCTAGGCTTTTTACTGATTTTTTCCCCTACACTTTATTCTAGAAGGAGAAAGCATGTGATTTAGCAACACCTAGCTTTTGAAAAATTAATATTTAAACTTTTTTTTTAATACCTTCAGTATGTTCTGTTCACAGGCTTTTTGATTAATGGAGATTGATCTGATCAGGGCTAGGAAAAAAGGATGATTTTTATTTCCATCTTTCCTTCTGCAATTCTGTAATGCTTCCCACCATGCAATTTGCTCCACAATACACATGATGTGATGGGGAATTGGCAGAAAAGTAGTAATTGAAAATGTTGCCTACTGTAGTCTCAATTGAACCAAAGTCCCTCCCAAGCCTTCTATTGACAGGAAGGACACAGTAGATGCAACTGATATATATAACTGAAGAAAAGAAGGAAAGCGGTCGTCTACTGATATCTTCTCCACTGGCATTTCTACCATGTTTATCTTACTGAAAGATGCCTAAACTAGGGGAAAAATCCTTTCACTCAAATATACAGAGTGATTATTTGCTCAGCTGGAGCAGGGAAATGAAATGTTACTTTCCTCTGACCGCCTAAAGTCCAGGATTATTAGCAGCCCAGGTGAGCTAAACACCACTACGTCAATAATATCTGTTGGAAACTCTGTTTCATATATTCTAGCTTTAAGAATAATAGTAAGAAGGTCACTATTTTTTGTCACATTAAAAATTATGAACTATAGTTTCAAACTTTCAGACCGCAATGTGAAATATGTCGTCAGAAGTATGGGCATTTGCAAGAAAAGTGTCAGGCAATGACAACACATGTGTCATGACCTGTAGTACATACTTTACTTTCTTATACATAGGTAGCATATAACAACTGCACATAAAGAGAAAGTATTTGGAGAAAGCCGTTGTGTTTACTTTGTACCATATGTACTGAGGTTGTATTAGCTTATGGTCCCTCAGGAAACACACAGTTTGACCAAAAGTGCCTAAACTTCCACATGGAACTATAATTATTTAGCCTCTTTCCAGGGTCCTATTTTAAAGTTAAATGAAGGCCACAGCAGATATGAGTACGAGCAAATAAAACAGCTTAGATAAAAAAAGATGAATAAGAAACACAAAGTCTCAGATCAGGAAATCTGAAGGTGCAACGAAACAGCTACCGTAAGTCACTAACATGGAAAGTTAGAGGTCTTAAGTTTCCTCTTGGAAGTCTTTTTAATTTTTGCCCCAGCCCTGATTCCTATTTCACAAAGGAGGGGAGTTGGCCATCATCTCCTTTCAGGCATCACCTCACTAGTGTGTGAGGAAGACTGGTCTCATCAACTGTGCTGTCTTTTGCATGGTTAAAATATGTAAAAAGTATAGTAATTTCTATTGTGTAAACTCATGGCTGAGCAGTTAATGTAGAAGAAGGTGACTTGGCCTTCCTTCCCTCAACAAACAAAATCAACCTTTATTTAAAGAGAAAGCATAATTTCCTTTTTTAATTTTATGTATTAATATATAAATAGTCAATGTTGGAACAGTACAGATAAATAATACAGGTGTTCATATCAGAATACCTGCCCTCTCAAAAGGAAAATTCCGAAAGAAAATGTGATGTTCTATCATAGGTAGACCACAAGATGGGAATGATCTGATATAGATACAAGGTTTTGGGGTGGAATTTCAATGTATTACAAATCATAAAAATGTGAAGATATGCAAAATACAAAGGTATGCAAAATGCAAATAATATTTTCACACTCAGTTGGTTATCAGCCTTTCAATCCAGGTCAAGATACAGACTGCAGGACTTCCGGGTCTGGTGTTGCGGCGATGCAGTCAGGGAAATGGCGGGGCTCTGATAAGCCCCGCCAAAACCCCAACTGGCTAACCACCGCTGACAGGTTTGTGGAACTACCCTGTCCTGAAGGGACAGGGAAAAAGAGAGGATCCCTTGGGTGGCCGAGAGGAATGGGCAAGTTCCTCGGAGACCAGAGGCAATCCTCTAAGTCAGCGGCGGGAACGGCAGCCATAGCGGCTGCCTCGAGATTGCGACAAATCGGGACAAGCAAAGTGCAGGAGGAAGGAAGAAAGGATAATGTGCTTTGGAGCCAGGTGAGTGACACCAGCCCAGGCAAGAAACAACGTGTTAACGAGGATATTTATAAATAAGACCCCCAGCCTTACTTAGCGGCTGAAGATCTGAGGGGCTTGAAGATTTTGGAAAAAAAAAAGAGGAAAGAAGTTTTAAAGCCTTTAAGAACTTTATTTCACCACTGATTGATTGGAGGGAACTGCTTATTAACTAAACGGAGCTGGATATTTGAACTTTCTTGCTAAAACCAAAATGAATTTGAAAAGAAAAGCGATAATTAAGGATTTGCCACCTTTAAAAGCCAGACACAGAGATCAAATGGATTGCTACATAAATGTTTCAAAATGGTGATTGAAGCTGTGACTAAGTGAAAGTGATGATTACGGAAACTTGTTTTTTTTTCTGAAAAGAACCTATCTGTCTTGTTACATATTGTGGATTACTTTGAAAAAAAAACCTATGGTTTTTTGAACTTTGGAGATTCCTATTCTGTCGTTTGATGGCTTTACAAAGAAAGAAGAAATACAATGACAGCACAGCAACAAAAGGCTTGGTGCAGGACCAGAAGTGGAGAAGCTGATGTTTTACTGGAAACAGACTTTATAATAGAATTAAAAAGGATATGCAGAGTTTTAAGCATGGAAGTATTGACTTTGAATTGAAATGCATATGGACAGATAAGGAAAACAAGAAGCAAAATAGATAAATTAGATAGCAATGTTTAATTGTTTAAATGGTTTAAAATTTAAATGAGTTTTAAATAAAAACAAGAAGTGTTTAAACAAAGATAGAAATATAATAAAAATAGAAATGAGAAGCTAAGGTGACTGAAAGTGATATGTTCATAAAAGCATAACTTGTTGTAACATGTATTAGTTTTAATTTGATAACAAAGTGGTGGATGATAATTATGATTTATTTATTTTATTTATTTTATTAAATTTATATACCGCTCTACTCCCGAAGGATTCAGGGCAGTGAACAGCCAAGGATAAAATACATATAATACGAATGTTAAAAAAGGCATTTAAAATACAATAAATATTTTGGCCCAATAAACAAATTTAAAACACCCAATTTAAGACAAATTTAAAAGCAATTTAAAAGGAGAAGTTAGGTCAGGGCAGCCTGCTGGAATAAAAATGTTTTGAGGGCATGGCAGAAAGTGCGCCAATCCGGGATCCTCCGTATCTCTTGGGGAGCTCATTCCAGATGGCAGGTGCCCCCACAGAGAAGGTTCTCCCCCTGGGGGCTGCCAGTTGACACTGTTCGATAGATAACCCCCTAAGAAGCCCCTCTCTATGGGAGCGTACTGGTCAGTGAGAGGCTACTGGTGGCAGAAGGCGGTTTCGTAGATACCCTGGTCCTAAGCCATAAAGCGCTCTAAAGGTGGTAACCAGAACCTTGAAGCGCACCTGTAAGACCACCGGGAGCCAGTGCAGCTCACGCAGGAGGGGAGTCACATGGGAGCGCCACGTCGTTCCCATAACCATCCGCGCGGCCGCATTCTGGACCAGCTGGAGCCTCTGGGTGCTCAAGGGGAGCTCCATGTAGAGAGCATTGCAGTAGTCCAGGCGGAAAGTGATGAGAGCATGAGAGACTATACTTAACGAGTGATCAATTATTAATGATTTTAGATGATGTGCTAAGGTACACAGATGGAAGTTATAATTGTGATTGCATCTAACACATGTTGGAAACGATTAATATTAAGAAATAAATGGGGATACACCCTGGAAGAGTACAGTTGGAAACAATGGATTAATAGACAACATATGGAAAAAGAAATTTTTATTAACTTAGTAGAATAGAAGTTGGAGTTAATGGAGGAGAATTTGCTGAGAAATCAGCCAAATAATAGGTGGCGTTAAGGAGGAGAATGCTGTTAATCAGCCAAAACAAAGCTTGCTGGAAATCAGCCAAAACAATGGAAAATGCTGGTAATCAGCCAAATAAAAGGGGGAGTTATGGAGGAGAATATGCTTAAAACTCAGCCAAAATATGCTATGCTGGAAATCAGCCAAATAATAGGTGGAGTAATGGAGGAGAATGAGGAGAATATACTGAAGAATAATTATTAATAAGGGATGAAAAAGAAAATGTTGGGTGATAATTAAAATGAAATGGTAAATTTTGAGATCTCTATATAAAAGTTTAAGAACATGATAGGATGAATTGGGTTTAGAAAACAAGAAAAATAGAAAGAAATTTTGATTAATAAATTGAAATAAAAATTGAGTTGTATACATTTGGAAATTAAGATTTGTGGTGATAAAATTGTAGGTTAAATATATAGATTAATAGAATAGATTGTCTTTGTGTTTAATGTTGATGCTAAAAGGAGCAAGGGATAAAAAATTTAGATAAAGCGGTATTGAATTTTGACTTATAATTGAATTTATAATTGAATATAAAAATGAGCTCTGCCTTAGTAGATTAGGATGTATGATGAGACAATAGAAAGATT
Source organism: Masticophis lateralis (assembly GCA_030761175.1). Classification (NCBI taxonomy): domain Eukaryota; kingdom Metazoa; phylum Chordata; class Lepidosauria; order Squamata; family Colubridae; genus Masticophis; species Masticophis lateralis. Next base: position 241,351,564 of record JAUDYJ010000002.1, read on the forward strand.
TATTAAGACATTGAAATTTAGGTTAAAATTGTTTGTTTTCATTTATTAAATTAGTGTACCCATTTGTGACCGGACCAAGACTTCGTTCTTGAAAAATTTTTCTTTTTAGTTTATGTTGGGAAAAAAAAATTACAAAAAAAAAAAAGAAAAAAAAAGATACAGACTGCACAACTCTTGTTTTCTTGATATAGGGTATAGCAACAGGATTTTTAAAGCTTGACACCATTTTTCCTTCCCTCCCTCGTAGGGAGTTAAGGCAAAGCAAATTTTGAGTTTCTTTCTAGTATTCTCTTAAATCAGGAATCTTCAAACTTGCCAATTTAATGATATGTAGACTTCAATTCCCATAATTCTCCAACCAGCAAAGGTGTTGAAATCCACAAGTCTTAAAGTTGCCAAGTTTGAGACTCCTGTCACAAATCATCTCTTTAAGTATGGGCTTAAATCATGCTAATAGCTAATTGCTATCATACTGTTTCTCCAAGATCATGTTTATAGTTCTCCATACTTTGGTAGCTTCTTTATGTACCGTATATGACAGAGAGCATGTTTTCCTTGAGAAGATGGGAATTGGGTTACTTCTACAATCCATACACTAGGATTTCTGATAATCAGGCAGATTCACAACAAGAAAGAGAGAGATGAAACCAACAGTAAAGGACAGGTCAGAATAACATTAAATGAGCAAATGGCACTTACAATTTTTTGAAGTGAAAGCAGTTCATTAGAAAGAAGACTGCTGTTTTGGAAATACAGATTTTTAAACACAGCTTCTGCGACAAACATTCCAAGCCACAGAGATGGGATAGAAGAAATGAATACTTTTAATTCCTCATATGAAAAATCTAAAAATAAGGTGAGCAAACATTAAACCTTAGACCAATAATCTGGAAAAAAAATCCCTTGTAATATTTGCTAAACATCACATCTTTGTAATATTAATAAATAAATAAATAATATTTTAATTATCACTCATTTAATTATCTGAAGTAAAAACTGATTAAACTGATAAAAAGAGCAATAATTTCCAAGGCAATTTTTAACCAAGTTTTCATGCTTAAATTAAAAGCTACATATCTCTAAACAGAATCTGTACTGTTTTAAAGTAAAACATAGATTCAGAAAAACCAATGAGTCAATTTGGCATTTAAGGAAACAAATACAAGGCAATATTCTTATTAATGCAACTAAAATTGTTACAATTTTAACTACAATCTCAAAACCTTGAGATTTTGAAGGAGAGCCATTGCCAAATGCTTCTATGTATTTAAATTTATATTATGTCTACCCAAATTTAATATATGGTATAAGCTATTAGCGATCAATATAATTTTCTACCTCCAAATCTTGGATGTAGCAGATAGTATCTGCTGTAGTTCTATATTGTCAAGGTGATACAATAATATAGCTCTTAATTACAAGCTCTATCATCTACTTATGGAGCATGCCATGCAAAGGCCAATTTTAAGAATATATGACTTAAAATATTTTTAGCCTTATACTTCACCATATACTTTACAAAAATTCAAAATAATTCATTAGGGAAATATGGATGAGAAGTTCATTTTTTTTTTTACATTTTTTGATGGTATGTATAATCAATTTGTATTCTGCATACTATATAGCCAGGTGTAGTGGTTAAAGCATCGGGCTGGAAACAAGGAGGTTGTAAGCTCTAGTACTGCCTTAAGCATAGAGTGAGCTGAGTGACCTTGGGCTAGACACTCAGTTCTCAGTCCTAGGAAACCAGCAATGACAAACCACTTCTGCAATCTTGCCAAGAAAACTGCAGGGACTCATTCAGTCGCCAGGAGTCAACACTGACTTGAAAATGAAAAACACCCAAATTAAAAGTGCATACTAAGATGAAAAAAGAGGAAGATGTATGTTCCATCAGTGTGCATATACACAGTGCCAAGCTACATTCTATTTTTGTATAGTTTGCTGTCCTTTGGTTTAATAATACATATGGGTTTTGTCTCCTTGGTCAATTTGTGATATTAAGACACTCAGAATGTTTTAGAATAACAATGATTAATCTCATTTAAGTTAACAGTTACAACTTATAGTTTTTTATAGCATTAAACTGTTTACTGTACAGTTGGTGTCTGCACCTAACTGATTTGATGGGTACTGAAAAAGGAAAGCAGGATTAGTTCTAATTAGTACATAAGTGAGAGACCACCAGGAATCTCGTCTGTAAACTAGGTGAAGAAATTAAGAAAAACATCCTCCCAAACATCCAGTGATATACCATCTCTGTATGTTTTGAAAAAAACAATATTTGACAAGGAGATTTCAGTTTACAACTGCTAACGAATTTGGCCTTTTTTATGGACACAGGTAGTCCTTGCTTAATGTTTAGTGACCGTTTGCAATTACAATGGTGCTGAAAAAATAACTGGTTCTCACATTGGTCCTCACATTTACGACAGTCTCAGGATCCCCATGGTTGTATGATCAGCATTAAGGTATTTCACACCCGTGGGTATTATGACTGTGGCAGCATCCCCTGGCACAGTTTGTGTATTTCAGCCACCTTTTGACAAGTAGAGTCAATGGAGAAGCCAAAAGTTAAACCATAAGTTGCGGTCACATGAGGTCTCAATTAATGTGTTGTTTAGTATTATGGCGGAATAACCTTTGGGGGGTAAGAGTGGAGGTGGGAAGCCCACAGCTACATAACAGACAGAAAAAAAATCCTCTCTACCCTATCAGGTTTTAAAAGGAGACAGAGGAAGGTTTGTACTTTCTGAAGTACTTACCAGAAACATTCTGTTAAATGCCTTACAATACATTAACTCATTTGGTCACATTTTCTGTCTGATCTACCTTGGGAGGGCTGATAGACAGAGTTGCTGGTCCCAATTGAGGTCATTAAATGAGAACTGCCTGTAATCAACACCTTAAAGTTACAGTATAAATGATAAAGAATTAGTTCCACAAATTCAAGGGACATAACATGGGTAGCTTAACAATGTCAATCACTGGATTCTGAGATAAAATTAAAAAAAAAAACCCTTGAGAAGGAACGTCAAGGAGAAAAGTTGCAGAGAATTAATAGTAGATGAAGGCTCTACTGCACATATTCAAAAAGTCAAACAGGTTTTCCATTTATATATAATATAGGCTATAAATAATAAGGGCTATAATGCTTAATTCTTAATTACTAATTATTAACATTACCATCACACGAAATGGCAATATAAGAAGCAAGGTCATCAGCTACAGACGGCAACATATTTCTGTCCATTATGAAGCCTGAAATAATCCAATATTCCACAACAGCTCCCAAAACTGCAATTAATAGCTCAGCTATTTCATGTTTGAAGACCTGAAAAAGAGTACAAGTTCTATATTGTTATTATTTACTAACATACACTCATATTTGTCTGAATATTATTCACTTTAATAAATACAATGTTTTCTGAGTTGCTAGGAGTAAAGAAATTGCTGCTTCAAGATAGTGGGCCCAAGATGAAGCTACAAAAACTGTCTGATGTGGTCCAGATTGTTTCAAAGGTAGTTCAATATGATACAACCCCTCGCCTCCCAAAAGATCTCTTATCTATCCATAGTCTAGCAACAGTAAAAGGTACAAATACTTTTAAACTTATTTTTCAACAGAATAGGACCTTTCTAAAGGGAAGTTGGAATTAATGAGTAGATGAAGCATGCTGACTTCATAGAAATTGGGGCGGGGGGGAGACTGAACATCTTTCAAATCAGGTTGGTTGTTTTAGCAGACTGAGGGATGACAGAGAACACAATTATCATTTTTGTGAAGAATATATATGACAAAATTGAGACTGTGGGTCTTTTGTGCAAAAGAAAGGGATATTCATTAGGAATAACAATTCTTCTTCCTCATGTAATGCAGGTAATTGTCAGGTTTTCAGGTGGAACGTAAGGGATTACTTTGGTGTTCTTTTCCATAGAAGCTAACTAATACAGTTAAGGAAAAAATATCTACGATTAGATTCAGGTAACAATGAAGTAACATATATGATAAAACTAGAATGTCTGTTAGCTTTTAAAGATGTTTTTATCTTTCCACATGCTGTAAAAAGGAGGCTGGTCACAAGGATCATTATGAATGGAGGATGGGTCTATCAACTGTAAAAACTATACTTGCATTAGACCTGGTTACCAGCACTACAGGTAGCCTTTGAGTTATGAAAGTTGGGACTGGGACAGCTATCACCAAGTGATGCAGTCAAAAAGCAATCCAAACAGTCCCAGTTGCTGCTGTTTAGCGCCAAGATGCACAAGTTGTTAAATGGGAAATCGTAAGTAAAAAGCACAGGAATATGACAGGATGGCATGTACACAAGTGGAGGGGGACTGAGGGAAGGAGGGCTTGGGTGTATATATGTTAAGTGTAGAGAGGTCAAGAGAAGGACTGGGTGCAGGTGTGCGAACGCAAGAAGACTAAGGGAAGGAGGGCAGGGCAGGGCGCTTAGGAAGGCAGGAAAGACTTGTGGCCTTCCCTGTAGGCTATCGCACTGACTGAGAAAAAAAACCCATGTGTCTGTACTGTTGTCAACAAACAGTCGCTAGATGTATACTTCATATGCACAGGTAATTTATATAATAATCTGTACCATGCTACAAAATATCAAGTCTGTATTACATTGAAGGTACGTAACAACGAATATTTATTAACAGAGCCTTTCTGAAAGTGGGACATCTAAAAATATTATTTTTCCTTCTTTATATTTATATTAGGTAAATCACTTACATCAATTTTCCTGTACTTTTCTCTGTATGAATATATAACCCAGTCTATTAGAATATTTATTTGTTTGTTGAAAAGCACTGAATCGTTTCCTAACCAAAAGGTGTTCAAAAGAACAGTCTGTGGCATCGCTAGTGGATTATGTGAGTCACTTCCTTCATAAAGCCTGTAAAAGAAAATTTCATTTCTGGATTTAACTACTTAATTTGTTAAGATTTCAGTATCCTGCATATTTTCTGTCAAAACCTGTAGAGTTTAACAGTATAACAAAGAATCTATAGAAAGTGTGATAAACAATGAAGTGATGTTTTAGGCTTCATTTAAGTCATGTAAAATGTAGAAGCTTGCTATCTTGTCATTTAGAGGCGGCTTCTTGAAGAACAAAATATTTTAACCCATCTGTTATTTCAAACAAAGGACTACAATAGCTGAAGTTCAATAGCTCAACCACAGCATACAATAAATATGAGTACTAAGACTGCCTTTTAGCAAAGCTATAATATAATATTGTTATCTTAATTTACAAGATTATTTTTGTTTGTATGTAGGAACTTCAAAACTAACAAAGAAACCACATTAGAAAATATTATGGCGAGCAAGGCAGAAAGGTGAAATCAACATTAAATAACTCTTTATAGTCTAGCTAATCAGGGTTACAGCCATGTGCCTTTGGATACAAGACCTGTAATTCTCAAGTAACAAAGAAAATGATACAGTTCACAATTTCTGGAGGATATCAGATTTCCCATACCTGAGCTAAAGTGGACTCTCATCCCACAAATATGTCCTTAAAAGTTGTGGGAAACATTATGATAACTAAGATAAAGATTATATATTTCACAGGAAGGAACTGCATTCTGGAAATTTGGAACAGCTAAACTGTAATAAGTAATATCTGTCTCTTAGTTTTCTAATGCACTTTACAGTGTATTACAACAAATTGTGACCTTTATTTGCAGGTTGTGTAAAACAATTTTAATTTGCTGCAGTTAAAACTTCAAATAAAACAGAACACCTTCAATACTTAAAAATATTATTTTTAAAATAATTTAAATACATGTCACGAAATAATGAATTATTGCAATAGAGCTGTACACCTCATTGGATTTGAAAGGAAAAAGGTGCTTTGCAGCACACAGACAGAAATGTAGGCCCTTGCCTGAAACTCTTGAAATCAAACATGTCTTTCCTGGGTTAAATGACAGTGTGCTGGGCAGCTGTACAATCCCAGGAAAAGTGACAACTGAATCCAAAGTGATGCACAGCCCTAATATTTAATGTATACATTTCTAAGTAAAACAGCCTATCTTTGAAACAGAGAACACATTTACTGTAAAACGAGATCCACTTTAAAAATATAAATAGAAAGGCTAAAAGGAAAAAAAGATACCTTCTTCGTAATGCCAACACTTCAGCCTCAAACAAATTCATAACAAATGTCAGCAATTTTTTGTGAAAGGTTCTGTCCGCATTTGTAGTTTTTGGGTCCGTGACTAAATGACAAATATTATTGTAATGAAGACAAGAACTGTAGAGGAAAAAAAACCCCACAATAATTAAGATTCTATCAATAGACCGCCTGCTGCCACCAGTAGCCTCCCACCGGCCAATACGCTCTCATAGAGAGGGGCTCCTCCGGGGGCCGTCGGCCAAAGTGTCGACTGGCGGCCCCCAGGGGGTGAGCCTTCTTTGTGGGGGCACCTACTATCTGGAATGAGCTCCCCCCGGAGATACGGAGGATCCCGGATCTACGCATCTTCTGCCTCGCCCTCAAGATCTTTTTATTTCAACAAGCCGGCCTGGCCTAACTTTTCCCTTTTAAAGTGTAAATTTTAGTATTTGTTTTAACCACTGGGGTGTTTTAATTTGTCCTGGGCCAAATTGTTTAATGTGGTTTTATATTGCTTTTAAATTTTGTATCTATGTGTTTTATTTTTTGGCTGTTCACTGCCCTGAGTCCTTTGGGAGTAGGGAAGTATATAAATCTAATAAAATGAAAATGAAAATGAAATTTCACATATTTTCATGTACCTTTCTATTTACCACCCAGACGTTTACATTTAAGTCCAATTCTTTGTGTTCTGAGTGTGTTGTCTTTGTGGTTATATCTTACTGGAACAGAGGTCTAATTTTGCAAAACACTACTGAGCATGAAAAAGGGTTGCTGATAGGTATAGAAAGGAAATTTCACAAGGATACTTTCAAAATAAGGAAGGAAGTAACTATATATAGTTTTTATTGCACTGCTGTTCAATGTGTACAGAGAAATATATAAAATAATATCTACAACAAAGTGTCATAACTCAGAAAAGTACAAGGTGCTTTAGAGATCATATATTTTTGATAATCTATTGCTCTACAATTACAGGCTCCATTTATTATTGTGAGGTTGTTAAAAATCCAATATTTGTCTGACAAAACAGATAAGCACAGCAATAGTTTTTAAAAAAAATAATCCTTGTATCTTTGTATACACCTGAACTATCATTTTGACAGTTTTAAATTACTTAAAAATGGTTTTGCTCATGAACCTCATCTTAGAAAATGTCCATCTGATAGTAAAGCAATTAACCTTTTTGCTAGCTTTGATTGCACTCAAAGCTTTTTAAAACTTCTTTTTCATATCTATTAATAGTAGCTGATCAGCAGAAAAAAATTCTTAACATTCACTTCATATGAAAATCAAATCAAAACTCTATTTGCTGCTTCCGCAATGATGTAACAATTTCATTAAGGTTTTACCTGACAAGGGTTTCTATCAGAGACCATGTTCCATTCTTACAAACAGGACATTGAAGAATTTCAAGGTAATACCGTAGCACAGAAGGTGATTTCCAAGGAGGATTATGTTCAAGGAGAGTATACATTATATGAAAAAACTGGACAGAAAGGGTAGGGTCTGAATTGCCCTGTAAGCAAGCATGAATGTGTATCAGTTTCATGTTCTGCACCAAACCTAACCTGATTATTATTTTAGTTTAAAACTGAATGTCTTGAAAAATTTAAGAGTGATTTATTTCACACCCACACCCACACCCTATATCTTTCTATATTTTATCAAATAATATTGTTACTTTTGGGGATCTGTCATTTAAGCAGAATCTCTACTTCACTGCAATCTACTTTCTTCATAACAAAGTTGAAGGTAGTATTACAGATGATTTTGGCAAAGTAAAAAACTCTTACCCCTAACCCAAATACTATCTTCTCAGAAAAAATGAAGCACTGCCTTAGTTAAATGGTATTAAATTGGCCAACTATCCCATTACAAAAACTTTCTCATGAAAATTATCTACTGTCAGCTAAGCCATCTAACATTTAGGAGGCGAAGGAATGCTGATAAACTGTGAAAAGTTACTGGAAGATGAATAGAACTTTGGGAAAGCAAAGGAAACTAACTTCCTAGACCAAGAGTGTTAAACTTGTGTTGGCATCACATGACGTATCGGGACTTTCCCCTCCTAAACCGGGAGTAGAGGTGGCCAGAGCATGACACATCTAGTCTGCGGGCTGCAAGTTTGACAGCCCTACCCTAGACGATGTTCATTACATATTGCCTCTTTGTTCTTTCAAAACACCGCTATCTTTGTAGTCCTGCTCCCATTATCTCATAGTTCCATCCCAATAATCTCACCGATCGCGCATGAGATTTTATATCTAGTGAAATGTCTGGCTAATATAGCCAATCGTATGTATAGTTTAAGTCTACAAAGAGGGTGTGTAATCCCAGCTTTCTTTAGGCCTCTCTTTAGGTCTGCCTCTGTCAACAAACCAATGTAACATGTCTTAGTCTTTGGTTTAAATGTACACCTAAAAATTATATCACTAAGGTACAAAGATTACCACACAATCTTAATTTTTACAATCTCAACATAATTGAATTTCACTGTGGTTAACACTTATCATTTCAAGATGTGAATTTTTTTTTTTTACAATAACAAGTAAGATGTTGTTCTCACCTGGAGGATATGCTCTAAAAGTGAATGAATTAGTTTAGCAGGAGGAATACAATATTTTCCAGAGAAAAATTCTGTGATTGCAATTGGTAAAAAATGATCATCCACTAGTTCTTCCAAAATCTTGTTTCCCCTGGAACAGGGAACATTTTCAAGCTAAGAAGTAAAACTTTTAAGAATTATTATTAGCATACTTATATTAGGCGTTAACAAAAATAAATAAAATCTTTCTGGATTCGTAATATGAATTTGTTGACTAATCAATTATAATTCTATATGAACATAACTTAACAGCATAAATAATAACTTGAAATTTGGTTGATTGAGGAAATAAATTCTATTTTGACTGGTTGATAGCTGATATTCACAATTTTACAAGAATCTTCATTGACATTTGTTTTTATCTTATACTTGATTATAAACAAAACAAATTAATCTAAATTTTCAGAGTTAAACTGTTTTTAAGACTCCACTTTCCAAAAAAGTGTTACAGATATACTGTATTAGATTAAAAAATTGAAACTGTGAACAAATCTGTTGTCCAAAAAATATTCCCACAAGCATGCTAGTACTGTAACTACAAAACATCTGAGATGAAAAGACATTGTTGTTTGTTATCACTATGTTTTAACCAGGGATTTTCATGTTCTGTCAATATTAAGTCACCATGTTATCTAATGTTATCATTATTTGCAGGATTTACACCCTAAACAAATGTTCAATTACTGTGAAATATGCATTTGTATTGAGATATTCCTGTCAATATTTCAAGTCATAAAAGATAGATTTTCAATAGTATTCAAGCATACTTAATTACTCCACAGTAGAGATTTTGAGGTGATCCAGAGAATTAAAATACAGAATTCTGTGCATTTTTTGTACATGTAAACTTTTTAGTACTTGGGATTGCAATTACTATTAATGTTGCTGAGCATAACCAGTTATAGCCAATGAAGAATTAGTTCCCCTTTTTTTAGTAACAAAGTTTATTATTCCTTCAAGAATTTGTACATTAAACTAGTTTATTTTAAAGTTAGCAGCAAGCAGTTCCAGTTCCATACTTGCTTAAGCAAAAACCTATGGCTGTCACTATATTATAGTATCATATATGCTTAGTATCTCTGGGTAAAAAAGAACCTGCTGAAATTCAGTCCTTCCAGAATAGTATTTATAGTGAAACAAAAGGAAAAGAAAAATATGTGAGTGGATACACTTTGCGTGTCACTTTTAGTGTGTCACTTCTAACTTCATAGTTTCAGAATCTTACCTCTTTGTTGCAGTCTATCTTCTGGCCCATTTGAGTGTACTTGCTAAGCATTGCCTATCAGTTAAAAACAAGTTGTTCTTGTTATATTCAATTTGTTATATATAATGCATAGAAATATTACATGACAAATTAAGTAGGCATATGGTTTATCAATCCTGCTAATTTCTAATAAGAATACTGATAATTATAGTCAAATTCATTTAAAGGACTTTGTAGCTGATTCCTCCTAAGTCTAATTTTTTCTGATAATGCTTTATATTAAATTTCTTGTAAAATACATATTATGTGCATATGTATTACGTTATTGCAATTTCCTTATTTGACAAAGATTCCAATAGGCAGACCTATTTTTAAGTGAATTGCTAAAACATATAAAAACAGATCTATATATTTTTCTGCTACTTTGCCCTCTAAATGTGTAGCCTCTGATATTAGAATGTCAGATATAGTACTACATTCATTTTAGATTAATTCTTTTTTAGATTAATTTCTATAAAAACACTTTTGTACAATTTTTAGCAACTTTACTTTCCAAAATAGTTCAAATTGTTCAGAAAGACCCCAACAATCTGAAAAGATTTTGGAGGGTTCTAGGAGATAATGCCTATTAGGTTTCCATTGTTTAAAGTAGGTATCAAATTACCTGAAGTAACAAGTGTAAGACTGAAGCAACTTTCACTATATTCAGTTCTGTCTGAAAAATATCTGTTGTTCTTGAATAGTATTCACACTTACTGAATAGGTTTTAATTTTTAAAAATGCTAGTAATTAAATCAAGCATTACTTCTTTAAATACAGGAGGTTTCTAACCCCTTCCACTGGTAATTCATTTTTGGGATTTCATATCTGAGGTTTAGTAAATCTTAATGTAATATCTCAAGTTTCCTACGTTTAACTCTTCCCTCCAGGTCATCACTGGATGTCTTCGCTTTGGCTATTTTTAAACCAGAGTTGGAAACCTTCACTAAATTGAAATTAACAATGATAGCCAAACTAAGTATGTTAGAATAATTTTGGCTCAACTCTATTTACATAAATTGCATTCTTCTATTTGCAGTTGCTTTTATTCCTGTTCTTTCATACCACGACAGCAAGAGATTCATAAAGATTAGTGCTTGCCTGTTGATAATATATATGCTTGATAAGTGCATTTTTCATTTCATCAAATTGCGTATCAATCATTGCTTCTCTTGATTCTTGCTCATATTTAACATTTTTCTTCTGGTATTCTTCAATGTTGCTTTTAATTTCATTCTAAGCATTACATATAATACATTATTTTTTGTACAAGCAAGGTGTTAGCCAACATAATAGTATGGACTTAAAAAATTATAGTTAAAATATAATTAGAGCAAAAATACAAAGCTTAATATAAAATAGTACTGTTTAACCAATTGTAAATCAAAAGGGAATAAGTTTGAAAAGAACCTGCTTAAACAGTCAACATATACAGTAGGTTTCAAATATCTATATACTATATAGTAGTTTGAATATGGGGATTGAATGAGGAAATCTTGGTACAGAAACATATTTATTTATTTATTTATTTATTTATTAAATTTCTATACCGCCCTTCTCCTTCCGGACTCAGGGCGGTGAACAGCCAATTTAAAACCAATACAAATACAAAAAAGTTAAAACGTACTAAAACCAATATAAATTTAGGCTGAAATGTAAAACCAAATAAAACTCTAAAACTCTAAAAAGTTTAAAAAATAGTTTAAAAAATAGGAGGGATCAGGCAAGTCCGGCAAGTTGGAAGAGATGAGTCTTCAGAGCCCGACGAAAAGTCCGGAGGTCAGCGATTGTCCTCAGATCTGGAGGGAGATCGTTCCAGAGGGTGGGAGCTACCACAGAGAACGCTCTCCCCCTGGGGGTCGCCAGCCGGCACTGTCTGGCTGACGGCACCCTGAGGAGGCCCTCTCTGTGGGAGCGAACCGGCCGGTGGGAGGCAATAGGTGGCAGAAGGCGGTCCCGTAAGTACCCTGGTCCTAAGCCATGGAGCGCTTTAAAGGTGATTACCAACACCTTGAAACGCACCCGGAAGTCAACCGGCAACCAATGCAGCTCACGCAGGAGAGGTGTCACATGGGAGCGCCCTGTCGCTCCCATAATCCCCCGCGTGGCCGCATTCTGTACCAGCTGAAGCCTCCGGATGCACCCCAAGGGGAGCCCCATGTAGAGAGCATTACAGTAGTCCAAGCGAGACGTGACGAGCGCCTGAGTGACTGTGCGTAGGGAGTCCCGATCTAGAAAGGGCCGCAACTGGCGTATCAGGCGAACCTGATAAAAAGCTCCCCTGGCCACAGCTGTCGTATGCTCCTCTAAAGACAGCCGTGGGTCCAGGAGGACGCCCAAGTTGCGCACCCTTTCCATGGGGGCCAATGATTCGCCCCCAATAACCAACGATGGAGTCAGTTGGCTATATCGGGACGCCGGCAGCCACAGCCACTCGGTCTTGGAGGGGTTGAGTTGAAGCCTGTTTCTCCCCATCCAGACCCGCACAGCTTCAAGGCACTGGGACATCACTTCCACGGCATCGTTGGGGTGGTCTGGGGTGGAGATGTACAGCTGAGTGTCATCAGCGTACTGATGGAATTCCACCCCAAAACCACGGATGATCTCACCCAGCGGCTTTACATAAATGTTGAACAGAAGGGGCGAGAGGACCGACCCTTGTGGCACCCCACACACTAGGCGCCTCGGGGTCGACCGCTGCCCCCCTGTCAACACCGATTGCGACCGGTCGGAGAGTTGGGAGGAGAACCACCGCAGAACAGTGCCCCCCACTCCCAATCCCTCCAACCGGCGCAACATGATACCATGGTCGATGGTATCAAAAGCCGCTGAGAGGTCTAACAGCACCAGGATAGAGGAGTACCCCCTACCCCGGGCCCTCCAGAGATCATCCACCAACGCGACCAATGCTGTTTCGGTGCTGTAACCAGACCTGAAGCCGGACTGGAGCGGGTCTAAATAGACAGCTTCATCCAGGTACCGGGGGAGCTGCCGCGCCACCACACTCTCAACAACCTTCGCTAGAAAGGGAAGGTTGGAGACAGGACGATAATTTGCCAAAACAGCTGGGTCCAGGGAGGGCTTCTTGAGGAGGGGCCTCTCCACCGCCTCCTTCAAAGCGGCCGGTAGGGCACCCTCACTCAAAGAAGCATTTATAATCTCCTGGAGCCAGCCTTGTGTAACCTCCCGGGAGGCCAGCACCAACCAGGAGGGACACAGGTCCAATAAACATGTGGTGGCGTTCAGTCTTCCCAGGATCCTGTCCACGTCCTCGGGAGCCACAGGATCGAACTCAGCCCAGATAACACTCTCAAGACTGGGCTCAGTCACCTCGCCCGAACTAACCCAGTCAGTGGCCAGCTCATCCCGAATCTGAGTTATTTTATCATCCAGATATTGAACAAAATCCTCAGCACGTCCCTGCAAGGGATCCTCCCGCGCTCCCAGATGGAGGAGGGAGCGGGTCACCCTAAACAGGGCGGCTGGGCGATTATCTGATGATGCGATAAGAGCGGCGAAATAATTAGATTTCGCCGCTTTTATTGCCACTAAGTAAGTCTTAATATGAGCTCTTACCAGTGTCAAGTCAGATTCAGAGCGACTGGCCCTCCAACCGCTCTCTAGGCGTCTTTTCCGGCGCTTCATCTCCCTCAGCTCCTCGGTAAACCAAGGAGATAAGTGAGCTTGGTGCCGGGTCAGAGGCCGCAAAGGCGCGACTCGGTCCAAGGCCCCACCGGCTGCCCTGTCCCAAGCAGCCACCAGGTCCTCAGCCGAGTCGCGTGTCAGTGTCTCAGGAAATGGCCCAAGCTCCGTCTGGAACCTATCAGGATCCATCAGGCGCCTGGGGCGGAACCACCTAGTTGGTTCCGCCTCCCTGCGGTGGGGTGCAGCGGTCAGAAAGTCGAGTCGAAGGAGCGAGTGGTCAGTCCATGACAAGGGTTCCACACCTATATCCCCAATATCATGACCACTCAACCACTGACCAGAGACAAAAACTAAGTCCAGGGTGTGTCCACCAATGTGAGTCGGGCCCTGAATTACCTGGGTCAGGTTCATGGCCGTCATGGAAGCCATGAACTCCCGAGCCATCTCAGATGTTTCACCGATAGATGGCAGGTTGAAATCCCCCATAACTATAAGCTTGGGGGTATCAACCGCCACCTCGGCTATAACATTGAGAAGCTCGGGCAGGGTCGTTGCCACGTGGCAGGGAGCCAGGTACGTGACTAACAGACCCATCTGCCCACCAGGACCCCATCTCACAAAGGTGGACTCACACCCGGCTGTCTGAGGTACAGTGGCCTCCCTCGGACCCAGACCTTCCTTAATAATGACCGCTACTCCCCCACCCCTGCCCTGGGCTCTCGGCTGGTGGAATGCAAGGAAACCCGGTGGGCACATCTCCACGAGGGGAACCCCCCCTCGTGGCCCAACCAGGTCTCGGTGATACCAGCCAGGTCCGCACCCCCCTCTTGAAGAAGGTCACATATGAGAGGGGCTTTATTTACAACGGACCTCGCATTGCATAACAGCAGCCGGAGCCCCGGGTCCTGAGACTCTAGACAACCCGGGGAACAGGAATAGCTGTTCGAGCGCACTCGCTCGAAGGCAGCGAGTGCGTGCCCCCACCACACGATATGGTCCCCTGCTCTCGCCATATCTGCCCCTCCCACATAGCGTATTTATCAGATGACCCTCAGTATCGTTCTTGTTCAAGATTAAGCCATGATATATGAAAAAACACAGCCCATCGGAAGATACTTTACCCTTCTAATTACATGTATTAAAATTTCCAGAAATGAATTTATCATAGCTTTCCATTTGCTAATAAACAAGCTATTCTCTGAACTACTATGCTACAAGCCAAAAGTTATGAATAAAAAACTTGATTTAAAACTGGTTTCTAATTCTGCTGCTTCTAAAAGCAATTTGGCAAAATTCTGGATGTTCTACTCTTACAATCACAGGGTTTTTATTGTTGTTATTCATTGGCTAATAGGTATGAATACTTTAGATTGGCTTTTTGCCAGTCGTTTTTTTCAAAACCATTTGTGATACTGCAGAAGGAGTTTGCCTTGTCTAAAACTGAGAAATGGCTACATTCAATTAAAACATCTGATTTTGCAATCTGGTCTAGTTGTATTCACAGCAATTATCATTCCTGGATTATTGTTAGTATTAAAACATGTTTTGGATAATTTTGAATGCATATTTTTAAACAGACAATTAAAAATATTATTAAGATTAACATGGATTAATTTAAGAGATTTGGAATAAAGAACTGGGATGCCTGACATTAACAACTTAATAGTTATGAGTCAAATAGTAATACATATGTTTCATTTGATCTTATTATGAGTTTTATTTCACATTAGAATGTTCATGTTTATGGGACATATGAGAAATTCTTAGGAAAAGGCTGGTAGTCAATTTCATTATGCTCCAAGTATAAAATCATGGAGGGAATACTTGCATGAATATGGGCTTATCCTATCTAGAGAAGTATCCACAAATTTGTTAATATGGTTTTAAGAAGAACAAAAACACGTTAATTTTAAAAGCCAGTTTGGTCTAGTGATTAGGAGAAACCAGAAGACCATGAGTTCTAGGAAGATGTGCTGGATACATTTGCTACCTTATTTGTAAAAAATAATAAAGGTGGAATATAAATAACATTATAAACAAAATAAAGAATGTAATGTTAAATATAGTGAATATGGAACTTTGGGGCATACCAAAGTTATTTGTTTATGATGGAAAGAGAGATCCACAATATTTAATTCAGTGATATATGTTCATTCTGTTGTGAGTAAAAAGAGTGATAAATTATTTCATATGATTAAGGTTTAATGCTCTGTTCAAATATTGAATTGCTTTCTCTATGTATTCTGATGTGTTTATATACCTTTTCTTTCATTCTTCTGTAAAGCAAATAAAAATAATAAAAAATGAGTCCCTAATTTGTTTGTAACAGACAACTGTGACTAAGTGTATCTTTTGAATTTATGTGCTGCTAACATGAAGGAAAATATAAAAAGACTGTATGTGTGCCAACGGTATTCACATTTAACAAGTTACTATTTAATTGGGCTGAGGCTGTAATAACTCTTCCCTCCAGTTAAGCAATTCTTGACAGTCAGGATTGGTTAATCTCAAACACACAAAATCACAGGCATGCCCTGAATGGTGCCATATTTGATTCAACATAAGCAAAATAATGAATGTAATGATATCTAATGATTCTCACTTTAGAACCGTATCTACTATTTTTTTATGTAAAATTCAGAAACTAATATGATACAGTTGGAAATATTACACAATGATAATTTAATTTAGAACTAGTTATCATGACTCATCAGCTATGTTTAAAGCATGAATTTTGTTTATATACTTGCCTCTAAAAGATAACTTCCTAAATAACAAATTGGGTAGCATGGAGCCCCAAAGAGATGTTTCAGTTTTTCTTGATTTAATATTGTATTATTAGTTAAAACATGGGTAATATCCTTTGGTGTGCTTAGTGCTGTATAAATATTGGCCTCCCCAGCTTTTAGAACTCTGAAAAAAAATGGAAAGATAAATATTTCAAATGTAAATACGATTCTATTTCAAAAGCTAAGTTTGTAAAAATAATAATTCTTTCCCATAGCCTTTCCCACAATCACAAAATGGATATTTATTTTTTGGAGCAGAAGACACACATTAGGTTTTGGGGAAGAAAACAAGAAAAAAAAAATCTGCCTCTGCCTACCAACATCCATCAGTTTTCATTTGGCTAGCATCCTTGCAGAAACAGTAAATAGCCTGGTCAACTTCAGCACATTATTGCAGCCTGATTCAGCACAAGCAGATGACTGGTGATTGGTTCAGCCTCCTGGAATACCGCCAATCAGCTGTTCGAGGCTGCAGGGATCATCGCAACCCATTGCCGCCTCCGCACGTTGCATTTTTGGCCTCAGCACATCATATTTTTGACTTCTGCACGTTGTTTTAGATCCATTCCAGGCTGCCAGGATCACCATAGCATATTGCCACTGATCACCGCCTCCCAGCATCGCATTTTCACCCTCCATACTTCGCATTTTCAGCCTCTATGCATCACATTTTTGGCCTCCGCACACTCTGTTTTTTGGCCTCTGTGCAATGCACAGAGGCCAAAAACTAAGTGTGCGGCAGCTGAAAATGCTGCATGCGGAGGCAGCGATCGGCGGTGATATACTGTGGTGATCCCAGCAGCCCGGAACAGATCTAAAATGGAGCATGCAGAGGCGAAAACATGATGTGCAGAGGCCTAAAACAGCCAAAGGGTGGGGGCTGGCGGATGGACGGGGCTTCAGCAACATTCAGTGTATAAGACGCAAAGACATTTCCACCCACTTTTGAGGGGGGGAGGTGCGTCTTAAAGTCCGAAAAGTACGGTGTTTGTGAATATAGATGCTTGTATATGTATGTGTGTACATGTATGTAAATCTCTCTAATAGTGCTTCATTACCTATAAAACATTCTATCTATTCTTATTACTATAAGTGAATGTCATGACTTCTCATTGTTCAAGCTCTATTAACTGTTTCAGGTAGAAATGATGCTAAGGAAAGAAATAATATTGAAGAGTAAAACACTGAAAACTAAATAATTAAAACAACAATAACACTCAGACATTTTCTAATGTTAAATTGAAGTGCTCTCAACCTATTCCCAAGTCAACAGAAAACTATTTTGGCTTGAAATTTGCTCTCCCCATAACCAATTTCTATCCTCTCTTGTCTGTGTTTGGAATCACTGAAGTCATCTGACTTTCTTCATCTGTAATGAGTGACAAAACCAATCAGATTTTATATCTTGTTGTTGCATTTGGAATAGTATCAAAATAAATGGAAAAGTATTACTTGAATGTCAGTACATCTAAAGATAACTTATTTCTGTCTCATGGATGGCAGTGAGACAAATATATCATGGAACATGATAGAAAAATGTTGCCATGGTAAATTTGTGCCATGGTTTGATGTAAATGAGGAAAGATCCTTAATATAAAACATTGGTATACATGTGTGTTTATATAATTTGTATACCATCCCGCCTAAGATTATATTTACATCATACAGTACACATTTTGCACTCTCCCTGACTTGCACATCTCTCACGCACTGCCACACACATCTTGCCCACACCCCACCTCTTGCTTAAACTTCCTGTCTCTCCCACACACCTTTGTGCATTTCCTCTCTGTAATGACATGTGGGATAGGATAGGATGTGTGGCTGGAAAATATACTCAGGTAAGAGAGGGCATACCCACAGATGCATAAGGGGCAGAGGAAGACACTCAGAAAAGAACTAATTTCTCAGGATGTAAAAGAGATGGAAGGAGATTTGTACCATCAGACTTCCAATGTAGCCTTACAATAAATAAGGCAGAACTGGCTTATCTGGTTATGTGTCCAATCTGGTCCACTTGAGAAGGTGACACTCTCCCATCAAGCTGCAGTCACTTACAATTGCCTAGGGCTTGCAATTTCTTGCTGGTTCCCCCACCCTGATTTTGGTTGCTTCAGCTAGTGACTGTGGGATTCCCTTAACAATAGCAGCTAGGATTACAGAGATTGCCATTGCTGTCCTGCTTTATGACCACATTGCCTAGAGATTGAAATGCCATTCCCAATTGTCATCTAAATCAAGGGCTATCTGTACAGAAACAGAATTTTGTTCCATTGCTTTGTGCACTAAAAATATACCCACAATTAACAAAGATATGTTTAATTGCCGAGATTAACTCATATTAAGAACCATCAGATAAAGAATACTATTACAAAAGAACTGATATCAATTTTAGTAACAAGAAAAAATACAATTATTTTCTAATGACTTATTCATTAGACTTAGATAAAATTTCAGCTCTTTTCCCTACCTTATCAAGGAATCCTTTCGTTTATTACCACTCATAATAAACAGAACAACATTCCATCTGTGGAAGGCTCCTGTAGCACCAGAACGACTGAGTTTTTCGCGCCATCTTTTAGGTGCAGATTGCATTTGAGGTGAATAAAGAGAATCGTTTTTAATTTTATAACCCCATTCATAAGTTGTTTCATCAAGCCATCTGCCACTTTCAGCACTATTAATTACGTAGTCCTTAGTTAGTACCCATTTTCCTGAAAAACAAATGAAGTGTCAACCACCAAATTTTTGCGTAAACAAACTGCTATCAAAGGTCAAATATAAAAATTAGCAAAAATTCTTAAGACAAAATAGTTAGAGATTAAATGACATTTTACATTACTATATCTAACCATTTAGATTTTTTTTAATGCCTATTTTTTCTGGCCATCATTAAATCCTGATCTTAGCTTAAGACCTATACATCTATTTAATAGCATATTATCATATTTAATAAATACTGTAATCCTATGGAAATATATTCAGAGGTAACACATTACCTAATTTTTCATTATTTATTCATATCCATGGCAGCAATACCATGTCTTTTATATAAAAACAAACTTTAGCTTGCTTCATAGTTTGATGCCAATCAGTTTCATTGGAGAGCAAAGCAGATTGTGCCATTGCATAGTACTATTTTACCAGATGGTATTTCTATAGGTGCTAGCTTTGGATGCCAGCAATCATCTGATGGAAAGGTACTCTCAGCCTCTTTGGGACAAGCTATTACATTATGCTATAACACTGAATTCTCTGATTGAAATATGTTATAGCAAATAATGAAATAAAATTGATACAAATAATGGTGGTGGTTTGGATGAATGAAATCATAATTATCAGATACTTAAATGCTATAACTACATTGTGCACACATAATGGTAACACAAGTTTCATTTATTAAACATATTATTAAAAATTCAGAATGAACTGAGAGACATTTGCTCAATCCAGAGGGGGATATTGTGGAATAAATATATGTGGAAAAATTATGACTTAAATATGACATCAAAATTGAACACAATGAAAAATAAATCCACTGTTATGCCAAACATGACTGAAGACCTGAAAGTGATAATTAAGGAACTTGCTTGATATCTGGAAATACTGAATTTACCAGACCTGAACACATTATTTAAAAAAAAAAAAAAGCCAATGCCTCTGACATAGCCAATCTTTTCTGGAGAGCTATCCAAATCTCCCTATCAGTTTGGAGGGATACATTCTTCTTACTAGAATAAACTCAATTGGAGGCAAGTCATTATGCATTTATTTTAATGGAGATTATTAGAGATAACATTATTAGAAGATACATTTGGAGAAAAAATAATCAAACAGCTTTAAATGTAATAGAATATATAAAGAAATAAATTCAACAAAGTTTTGTGTTTCCAAGTATAGAGAAAGAATATCAATGAGATGAATACAAGTAGCCCTCGACTTACAACTATTTGTTTAGTAATTGTTTGAAGTTCCAACAGCACTGAAAAAAGTGATGTCGCCATTTTTCACATGACTTTTGCAGCATCCCTATGGTCACGGGATCAAAATTTGAATGCTTGGCAACTGGCATCTATTTATGACAGTTGCAGTGTCATGGAGTCATGTGATCACCTTTTGAGATCTTCTGACAAGCAAAATCAATGGGAAAGCCAGATAGCAATAATAGCAATCACTTAGACTTATATACCGTTTCATGGTGCTTTTACAACTCTCTCTAAGCAGTTTACCAAGTCAGCATATTGCCTCCAACAATCTGGCCCCTCATTTTACCCATCTTGGAAGGATGGAAGGCTGAGTCAACCTTGAGCCAGTGAGATCTGAACTGCTGAACTGCAGCTAGCAGTCAGCTGAAGTAGCTGGCAGTACTGCACTGTAACCACTGTGCCACCTTGGCTCTTAATCCACTTAAGATCCACTTAACAATCATGTTATTAACTTAACAACCGCAGTGATTCACTTACATTTCCTTTTGTAAATCAAGTCATATATAGTGCATTCTATAAAAATACAAGGTAATGTTTTGTTTGGAGTGACACAAAAATTAAGCATTGGATATATTTCAATTTCTATAGTATTAAATCATCTGGAGCAAAAGACACTCCAAATCTAACAGCTGTTAGCATGGCATCTAACATAATACTGCCATCAACAATCCATGTTTAGAAGTGGAAGTGAGAATGGTTTGAAAGCTAAGGAGAGGAATAATGAATGTGTTAACATAAACTATGTCTTGAATTTTGGCCTTTAATTCATTCATCTTAGCATTTTTACTTCCATTTCTGCACTTAATGGTGCAGAAGCACATAATGCTGCTTACTCTCAATGCATGATAATGTTGGATATATATAAGGAATAAAAGAAAAATGTATGTTAGGTTTTTGTTTTTTTACTCAGACATGTCAAATTATATTTTTCTTGTATACTGTATAAGTGGTAGAGAAATCCATGTCAAGGTCTCTGCTATATTTTCATGTGCCATTCTTTTCCAAAGAATCATTATAAGCAACTGGTCACTGTATCATCTGAAATAACTACAGTATATTGTATTTACCTGCTGCACATGCTGCTAGAAACTTTTCACTCTTGCAAGGCCTTTTTGCTATAAGATGAGTACAATTGTTATATTGCTAAAGAAAAAAAAAAGGAATTTTTATTAAAATGTGTGTGTGTTATTTAAGGATTAGCAGGCATTTTTATTATGGATCAGCATATTACATTAACAAATAACTCTTAGTGGGATGCACACAGTAGTATGTTGGCTGCACAGAATATTCTAGCTTGCATAAAATAGTATGGGCATGTTTGGATTAAAACTGAGCTTTGGTTGTACTTGTGGCAATGTGATCAAAATGTGCCAAAATTACTATTGTGTCCTTACTGGTAATAAGAAATATTACTAGAGGTACAAGCATGACTAAAACTGGTAATTTAGGTTCCACCTTACCTTACTGAAAAACAATATATGAAAACTTATAACGATCAAAGCCACGATAGAAGTCATAGGTTAATATCTATGCGTCCATTTAGTACTGTGCTTCCTTTTCTTATCTCATGTCTTAATTTCTTACTCTTTTTCTTTATTCTGTAAATGATATGTATCGTGAAAGAAAATAACATGATATATATATACATATATATATATATATATATATATATATATATATATATATATATATATAATATATTTATATATCCATTTATACAAGACAAGAAACTGAGTTCAATTTCCAATCAGAAACTCTTTCCAATAAAACTGCTGCAGGCCCATAATTACCTTATGTATTTATCAAGTACTATCACTTACCTCACTGTTAAAGAAAACACAATCTAATTTCAGAAGCAACTGGATTAGAATCTTCTTTTCTTCATTCTTAAATCCAGTTAACTGAATCTTTCGTTTCCCTTCCATCTATTTAAAATAGTTATATGAAACAAAAAAGTATGACTGAAACTTCCATTATACTGAGATCAATGAGTTTCTGTTCAAATTTTAGTAACATTATATATAGATAAAAAAGGTGAGCACTAAAGACATTGCTTCATTTCTTCTAACCAGACAACATATAGTCAGTTTTGACTAATAGACTGCAGGTATGGAAATGCAGCAGATTTTCATTTTATGAGTGGCCAGAAGATTAATGGCCATCAAGTACTTCTCAAGTAAGAAAGCCAACAAAAGATATTCCCATTGGATATAATCACATTTGCAATTAGTAAATTATAAAGGGGGAGAACTGCCTGCCCACTTATTTTCATACATACCTCCAGTGTGTGGGTGTAGAGTAATTGTGTGTGTGTAAATAACTGCCCAGGGCAGGTCTGCTAAATAGCACATCTTTGAGGTCTGGCAATTTTGCTCTTGCTAGCTGAAGGCTCCTGATAAGCAACAGTCAAGGAGTTCAATACCTGAAGAGTGACATTGTTCCTAGTCAGATCCCCAATAGAAGAACTTGGGGGTAAGCACACATCTGACTGGGAGCAAATAGTGACTGGAGGATGACATGGTAGCACCTTAATTTCCCCCCAACACTTTATCCAGATGAAAAGCTACCCAGTGATTCTGAATGCTTTCTTCATGGTAGATAATCAAGCAATCATTCTTTGACAAAGCCCTCCAGTTCTGGTGAATGTGGTTGCTTTCACAGGATGATTAAACCAACCCTCCCATTTAATTTCTCTGATGCCTACTCTCAATTCTTAATAACCCACAGCTCCGTGAAAACTAAAACGCACCAAATAAGCCAGGCAGTTATGCAATAAGTAATTGCTTCATATGATGCCAGTGTCCTTTCTACAGTTACGGGAATTATGTTTATGTCCATAGTTAAAATAAATATTCGGCTGTATCCAGGCATCCCAGTCAAATTAAGAGGATGTAAAGGGTTATGCAAAACTTGATCTGCAATAATTTTGGTGTGATTACTTGAAATAAAACTAAAGCAGGACCTCAACTATTGCAACCAACAGACCAAATCTTTAATCCTATGTAAAAAATGCTAAACAACAAACTCAACTTAAGCATGCACTGGACTAGATTCCAAAGCCAGTGACCATGGAAGAGTGATTAGTCAATTTGTTAACAATCTCTCTCTCCTCAAGACATTTCAAGTCCAACAGCAATAACTATAGAAAGAAAGAAAAAACAGACTTCACAACATGTCTCTGGAGATTCTCACTCATCCTGGTATATGGTTGTCCCAAAGGTGCTTTTTTTCCAGGAGGCAACTGGCCTTTCTGGTTTTTCTTTGAAGACGTTTCGCTTCTCATCCAAGCAGCTTCTTCAGCTTCGACTGGAGCCTTCCATTCCCCACCATCCGGTCAGAGATGAAGAAGCTGCTTGGATGAGAAGCGAAACGTCTTCAAAGAAAAACCAGAAAGGCCAGTTGCCTCTTGAAAACAAAAAAAAAGCACCTTTGGGCAGACTCCACAACCATTTTTACCTGGAGATGGAAAGATCACCATCCTAGCCACAGTGCCTCAAATTTCTTCCACCTTCTTAGCGGCGTTACGTATCCTGCTACGCCAGAAGCGTAAGGTTGAAAAAAAAAACCGCTTTGGGACAGTGGGAAGGATAACGGGAGAGATAACTGAGGCGCATCTGCCTTCTTTAAAACGGTGATTTCTCAACCGCGGGTATCGTTCGCCATCTCACCGAAGCTTCAAAAGTGGGAAACATTCTGTCCACCGAGTCCAAAAAGCCCTTGAAGAAAAGCAGCCACCCGTCTGTTTCTCCACCCCCCGCCCTCCCGTTATACTCAGCCCGCCGCTACCCAAACGGAACCATTACCTCGAAAAGTTCCTTCCGGGCCCCGCGAGCTTTTTCAGTCTCTTCCCTCGTTCCCGCGCGCGGTTCAGGCTTCACTGGCTCCTCCCCCCGGATGTTTGAGCCGTTCCGGGCCGTCGCTACTAACGCTTGCTTGGTCTCCGGGGTTACCAGGCTCGGAACGCAGGGGCGGCTGGCCTACCTGGTAAGTGACGTCGGGATGCATTTCCCACGCAGTGGGGGGGAGGGGGGAGGCTTAGGTGATACGTCGGAAACTGTGGGCCGTTTGCCTTCCTCTCTCCCTCGATCTCCGCTGGGTTTTCGTTAACCTCTTAGTGTTCCGTGCCCCTCCCTGAGATTCAGGTTCTTGATCTGCCGTAAAAAAAGTGTGGCGGCATTTTGAAAACTGTCCCACGCCTTAGTCCTTGCGTAGGGTTTCGTCTTCCTTCCCTGCAGCTGACGAAGTAGATCCTAATCCATGATATGTTGGATGTTTAAAGATGTCTCGAGGATTGTAGGGTTTCCTGCCTGGGCAGGAGGTTGGACTAGAAGACCTCCAAGTTCCCTTCCAACTCTGTTACTCTATTCTATTGTCGTTGCATCCGGAGTAAAAGAGATTATTCGTTAGGGCGTATTTACATTGGGGCTCGGGCCATGGACTCGCTGTTTCCCATTCGCTGCCTTCCTCCTTCATGCTTGTCAATGCATTGAATGCAACAGGGTTGTTTTAAATAAATAAATGGATTTATACAATGTAATAAAAAGACACTTGGGTAGTTAGCGTTGATTCACTGTTGTATCGACTCTAGAAATAGAAGTACCGTGGTTTAATAAACTACAGATTACATACATAGCTTTTACTGATGTATAATAAGATAAATATGAGATGCTCTTGCTTACAACTGTTTTTGCTTCTTTCAATACTCATTCTTCACACTATATACTGCCTGCTACTTTATTATCAGTATATGCACATCTTTCTTTCCCTATCCATTTTTATAACTTTTAAGATACTTACTTACACTATTTTTGTTAGTTATGTATAATTTTTTACACTATTCTTTTCTTAGTTATGTACTTAAATTATTTTATTATACGTATAATTGGCAATCAATCTATTTTCTTTGTCAGACAAAACTGTTTTACGTCCTTAATTCCTTAATTTTAAGACACAGACTCTTGCATCAAACATTCACTGAGTTTATTCGGGTTCTCATTCATCACTTATACTGAAAACTACATGTTGATTCATATCCCCAACTAACATCTCTAATGTCAACACAGCATTTCCTATATATTTATAATTATGTACTGCAAAACCACCAAGGAAGCATCATAAATTTATGTCTTACCCCATACTTGATGTACAAACTTCCATTAAACTTTGTTTATTCACTTGCATGCTTTGGTTTCCACTAGATTCATTCATTCATTTATTACTATCCTGCCTTTATTATTTCTACAAATAACTCAAAGCTGCGAACATATACAACACATTTTCCTCCTATTTTCCCCACAACAACTCCATGAGGTGGGATGGGCTGAGAGTGACTATCCCAAGCTTACCCAACTGACTTTCATGGTTAACATGGGACTAGAATTCACCGTCTCCGGTTTCAAGCCTGGTGCCTTAATCACTATGAAGCTGATGTTATATGAAACTGGCTGTTATACATTTCAGTAATCAGTGATTAATTCCACATTTGCACAAAATTTCATAATTGGATCTACTTCTTTGTTTTACCTGAATCAACAAAGATAAACTTCCTCACATTGACAAATATCTCAATGAGCTATTGAAGAACATTGTAGAATATTTTTAAAAAATTATGTTACAAAAGAAAAACCTGGTGACAGAGTCACATGCTAGAACCAAAAAATAGGCAACTCATGCGCCCCCAAGCCCACATCAAAACCAGTTCCCCTATAAGAAGTTTCAGAGCCTCATTTTTCTCTGTAACCCCTAAGAACAAGTCCCTTCTTGTTGGGAAATAAACTGATCAACCTCCAGCAGAGTGCCTTGTGTCTTATTTGCCTGTGTTCTCCCATCTTGGAGAAAAGGACCAAGAAAAATTCTTTTAACACTTAACTTCTAACAAAAACCTATCTGATAATGAAGGATTCAGCAAAAGGGGGAACACTAGGCAACTACAGACCAATTACCTGCTTACCATCAGTTTTCAAATTGCATTGTGTAGTAGCCAATGCAGTCCAACAGCATCTAGTTGAAAACAAGCTCCTTCCAACTGAACAGAAATTTAGGCTGCACAAGACCAAACCTTAAGAACAAATGCATACAAAATGCAGTAGTTACGTGCATTCCGAGAATGGTGCATGTTACACTTCTACTCTACAAGCTTCTCAAGACTCCAAGGTGCTGGTTTTGATCTTTTAAAGCCTACATACCGTGTTTCCCTGAAAATAAACCCTCCCCTGAAAATAAGCCCTCCCTGAAAATACTTAAACCCATCCACAGCCAGTCCCTGCCATTTCCTCTGGTTAGGGTTAGGGAGACAGAGCTGGAAATCAGGTAAGATGGTAAGAGGAGCCCTGTCTTGCTCCACACACCCCACAATAATAAGACAGGGTCTTATTTTCGAGGAAACACAGTAGGTTATTTGAAGGACATCACTCCCCAGTTACATCAGTGCAATCCATTATATCTGCCAGAGAATGCATGCTAGTATACCATCAGCTAGGGGCCTATATTTGGTGGGTCCCAGGAGATACATAGTACCTTCTTTACGGTGATGCTTGCCTTTTGGAATATTCTTTCCTGCCTGATTATATTATCTATATCCTTTTGATATTTCAGAAGTCCCACAAGATCTTGTTATATTAGACTTGGGGCTCCTAGAAAACTGGAGACATGCTTAGATGGCTCCATTACGAGCTGGCTATTTTTATTCCCTCTTCACCTAGAATTTGTATCTCTATGTTACTATTAACATGATTTATATATTTTTATACCTATGATTTTTAATATGTGGGTTTACCTATTGCTTGTTCATCATACTGAATCACCTTGGGCGAGATGGCCAGCTATGTAAACTTCATTGCTAAAAAAATGATAAAATGTACATTTTTATGTATATTTCTTTATGGTTAAATACTCAGTTCCAAAGGAAAAGGTTTCTTAAATATCTATATGGAAATTGCTAATAGCTAACATTCAGTGCCATTTGTTATTTAGGTCCCCATATACTGTCTTTATATGACAGCTTAACATTTTAGGCTTATGTTTCATAAATGGCAACATCTATATAATTGATCCTAAAGTTGACAAGATCATTTTCCTTCCTCATAAGTACCTGTCTCTTCTTAAGGCAGTTAACTTACAACTGAATAAT
Organism: Masticophis lateralis; assembly: GCA_030761175.1. NCBI lineage: Eukaryota > Metazoa > Chordata > Lepidosauria > Squamata > Colubridae > Masticophis > Masticophis lateralis. The sequence goes on from JAUDYJ010000002.1 coordinate 241,379,092, forward strand.
ATATGTGAATCATAGGTAGTAGTCACAAGAATATTGTTTAGTACCAAGTATTGTACCTTCTCTGATATATTTGAAAAAATGGCTACATTTGGTGGAATTCCTGAGAATAACAGTTCTGTGTAATTATGGTTTATCATCAGAAAAACATATTTCTGTTCCAAAGCCCACCTCTGAATGGACTTAATATTGTGAATGGGAATCTTCAGAGATACAGAACTCTGTTCTGTGAATTCACCTGTGGCTGCTAAAAATGCCTGTTTTTCCTAGCTATAAATAGAATAGATGCTGCCAACCCCTTATCCCCAAAAGAAACAACCATTGAGGGAAAGAAAAGAGAAATATTTTCATGTTTTTTATTTGCTAGATAATACAATCAAGTTTTTATATCTATGTCACCAATCAAAAAGAGTTGGACATTTTATTTTCTATATTTCTTTAGAAATGGAGTGGGGAGGTGATTTTTCTCTTGATTCTTTGAACTTGGATTGTTTGCTAAATTCATTTCCTGGAAATCTGGAGGTTCAACAGGTACTTGGTGACATTGATGAGAAAATAAAGAAAAATACTTCAAGGTAAGCTGTTTTACTTTTTCAATATTGTATATAATTCAGTGAGAAGAGTTTTCTGAATGTTTTTAAATTACTGTATTTATGCTGCTTATTCATTTATGAACTTTACGTAACAATTGTTTGAAATATGGAAGAACACAAATGATATATCTCTTTTCAAATTGTTAGAACGACCACATTTTTGCAAAGTTTACATGGCTGCTTCAGAAGCTTCTCCTGGTTATCTTTGCCGAACTATGCAAGCATAGTCTGTTTGATTCAAGTCAAGAGTAGTTTTGGAAACATGACAAATTAGCATAGATGTCACAGCACAATAAGGTACCCTGTTTCCCCAAAAATAAGACATCCCCTGATAATAAACCCAATCAGGTTTTTGAGCACATGCGCTAAAATATTGGGGCAAATATTTTCTCCAAAAATAAGCCCTCCCTGAAAATATTTAAACTCAGAACTGGAAATCAGGTAAGATGGCAAGAGGAGCCCCATCTTGTTCCATGTGCCCCAAAATAATAAGACTTCCCCAAAAATAAGGCCAAGCGCTTATTTCGGGGTTCAAAAAAATAAAAGACAGGGTCTTATTTTCAGGAAAACACGGTAGCATTATACAAACATTATAATTAATTTTATTTATTTGAAATATGGATACTGCATTTTTTGACACTCTGAAATGAAATCAGCCCTGGGTATAGTAGTAATATGGTGATGCTATTCTAATCCATACAACCTTTCTATACAAATTCTTCCATATGATATTCCTAAACAATATTATTTACATTGGTCTTCCCAAATTAATGGCCAAACTGAATTCCGGGAGTTGAAATCCAGATATCTTGAAGGTGCCCAAGTGGGAATATAGCTAGTTGTTTCAAAAATTATAAAGTGATGACATTAGTTTTTTATGACAAATTAAGTAACAAAATTATAGGGTGACATAAAATGTTGATATTTTGCAGAAAATAGGTAATATACTAAAAATAATGAAATACTTGTTTTTCTTTTTTGGTGTAGTGTGGAACAATGCCTTAAGGAACTACAACTGGAATTAAATGAAACTTGTTCTGATGAGTTGTTGCAGGACACAACGAGTTTTCTTCATTGGCTAAATAACCATGATTTCAGTTCAACCAAATTCTCCTCAACCCATCAAGGAGAATTAATCAAGTTTCTCCAAACACTGGTGAAAATGCTACTTTTTATGTTTGTGACAAAAAAGTTTTATAGCACACTTGACCTTTGGGAATTTAGTTGCTATTAGCTAGTGTAAAATGCAGTAAAATTTTAAAAATTGCAGAATTTTGTGAAACTGTGTCTAGAATTTTGGACAATAATGTTTAGTTTACAAGGTTTCCAATCTTAACGACAAATTTTAAAGTCATGTAGATTTTTCATTTCGGTACTTATGTCTTGAGAGTAGATCAATATTGTTTGACATAATCAGTTGCATCCAGGCTGCACATATTTTAACCTGTTCTTAGATAAGATTAAATTTGTAATTAGTTAAAAACATAATGCTAATGATACTTAAACCTGTTTGGATAAATAGCCTGTTTCACTGGTTTCATATAGAGGTAAATAGGAATGAGGAGCAGAATTGAGCCTGGGGCATAACTTGATCCTGTAAATCAGGTGATTTATTGCTAGATCCGCCCCCCCCCCCGACTAGAATTAACTTTGGAGGAAGGATGAGAATCTATGAATCATAATGCTCCTCATTCCCAAACCTCTAAACCAGTTCAGAATTATGCTGTAGTTGATGGTATTGAAAGCCATCATGAAATCATGAAGGGCCAGAACTCATCATGAAGGCCAAAGCCATCATGAAATCTATCCCATCAGAGCTCATCCACAATGGCAGTTTACAATAATCCAGTAAAACATATTGCTCATTAAAATGTTCACAGTAACCATTATTAAAGTAAACATTATTGAAGTAAAAAATGTATGGAATTTAGAATAATAATGAAAAAATAACTACTGTATTTTTCGGGGTATAAGATGCACCTTTTTCCTCCCTAAAAGGGGATGAAAATTTAGGTGCGTCTTATACACAGAATGTAGCCCCGCCCACTCACTGCCCCCCACCCTTTGGCCTCTGCCTCACAGTAGTTACTTCCTTGCAAGCAAACAGCAAGAAAAAACAGCTCCTTTCAGCTTCAGCACAACCTAATTAGCACAAGTTGATTGGATCGGCCTCCCGACTCTCAACTGATTAACTCTCAGTTGTTTTGCACAGGGCTCTGCTGCTTGCTGCAAAGAGGTAAATTGCTGGAGCAGATTTTTTTCCCCTTGTGCTAATCAAACTATGCTGAAAATGAAAGTAAAGCAGGCTGTTTGCTGTTTGCTGCAAGGAGGCAAAATTGCTCAGAGGCAGAGGCAGATTTCTTTTTCTTCTTTTCCTCAAGATAGGTACGTCTTATAATCCGGTGCGTTTTATAATCCAAAAAATACAGTAATCAAAATACAAGAAAAGTGCAGCATATCACTTAAATTGAAGTTAAAACAATGAAAACCAGTCACCCAATGTTCCATGGACAACTTTGATCTTAATCAGCTTTTAGAATATGATTTATTTATTGTATTTTAATGTACCTGTATTACTTTATAAGTAACTCAAGGAAATACAAATTACTTCCTCCTATTTTTCCCACAACAACAATCCTGAGAGATGAGTTGGGTTGAGAGTGAGTGACTGGCCCAAAGTTATCCAGCTGACATTCATGCCTAAGGTGAGACTAGAACTCAGTCTCCTGGTCTCTAGGCATGGGTCTTAGTTCCTAGGAGAGGACATTCCATAAAGTCAGAGCACTAGTTAAAAAACATTGCCTTCTGGCTGCCATTCCCCTTATCTCATGAAGGTGCAATGCAACTCAAAGAAAAGAATATACCACAAGGGCTGATTTAGAAAGATGAGAGAAATTTGTTTTTTTTTTACAAATATGCACTGAAGAGAACCTGGAAAAAAATTTTTTTATTGAAAAGTTTTACAGACAAAAAAACCCAACATTTTCTCCCCCCCTAAAAGACCCCCCAAGAACCTGGAAATTTTTAATACAGAATGTATAAAATATATATACTTATGCTTGTTTGTACTGGCAAAATAAAAAAGAAATATATACATTTGAAAAAAAATCTAGACTTTAAGAGATAATGATGAAGCTTTACTTTGAAGATAAATATTATTTACTTTAAATAGTTATTCATGTATTACATATATCATCTGTTATTTATCCTTTCATAGCAAAGGTTATTGAAGAATGAACAAAATCAAGAAGAAACAATTCTTCAATTTCTCCTTGAACTCTCCAATCAGTGTGGTGTCTTATTTCCCTGTACCCCAAGTGGAGCATCTTTTGAATTTGTATCCAGTAGTTCCATTAATGGTATTGAAGACGATACAGCAGTGGATGTTCACTGCATTTGGGATGATATAAGATTACATCTTCGACGGTACTTAGTACATCAATTGCAAAGTAATCAAGAAACAAAAACTGGTACTTTACAACATCAACTGCAATTTAGAATTCAGTGTCTGCAGCATCTCTTATTTCTTTATCCTGAATCTGAAGTTCTAGTCAAGTATCAAAAACTGCAGAGTAAATTGGTTAGTGATCTTTTGCAGAAATGTGCTCAGGGTAAGAGTGATGAAATGAAGTTTGAAAAGATTGTTCATAATTACAAAAGTTCTATTCCTGCCTTCTGTGCAATGATAAAAGAAGATTTACATATACTAAGTAGAATTACTAATTCTTCTTCTGTGTTGCAATTTATTAATGAAACTTACTTGGATACCTTCACTGAAGAAATAACTTTTGTTCTTCACATGCTTTGTGAGCTTCAACTTAAAGAAAAGGCTCTACATGCTATAAAGACAAGCAAGAACTCAAAGAAAAACAGAGGCATGGTTCAAGTTGGGGGTTAGTGACATTTTCTTTATGGTCATTAATTGTTTTCTATTTATTGTTTAATTTCTGATACAAATTTTAACTGTGATTCAGCAAAAGATTTAACTGCAGGAATGTAATTAATGTCAAATTGTATATAGTATACTGCCATATATACCTAAAGAAATGCAGTCCTAAATTTAGAATTACAGTTCTTCCCAACCCTGGCAAAATTCAGCAAGATAATCTTGCTTGCCTATATTAACAAAGAAGAAACAACCTTACAATTTTAAAGGTAAATTTAGTGGGGAGGCTGGGGAGTTAGCTTAAGTACAGTGCATTTATTATCTGCAGAAATATCAAGGATATAGATTGACAGAAATCTAATTTCTGTATTTTCTAACTGCTTTTATACATATAAGAACACTGAGCTTATTTTGTTTTTTACCCACTAATTACATCCAGACTGAAGTAGCATATTTATTAAAATTATATGTAGTTATTTATATGGATCATATTAATCTTAAACTACAACATTCATCATATTGTTTGAGCATACATAATTTGAAAAGAGTCATATGCATTTGAAATAAAAATAGAAATCTATTTCTGAAACCTGGACACATTGTTCAATATTGTTAAAGTAATTAGCATTTCTTATTTAATTGCCAAAGTAATATAAACCTTTATCAAATTATCTTATTAATTCTATAATATGAGAATGTGTTTGGACAGAACATGAGCTGCATAAATGGCCTGTCTCAGATTCTTATTTTTACTGCTGTCCTGCTGTTTCAAATTCCAATCTCTGTCACCACAATTGTATAATGGAAATGGCATGTGTAGAGATGCTGCTTGAGTATCTTCTTATCCCAGCACAATTGGGATCTGGCAGCTCACCAGATAACTGGTTAGTTTGTTGACAGTCCGAGTGGGTAGATAATACAACATATTGTTTTCTTCATTTCAATCATGCATTTCCCACATCCTGCTGACTGGCAGGGGAGACAGATTGGAGCACAAGGAAGGGAGGTTCAAATTTTTCTCTTTCTGTATGCTGAGCTGTATCTATAGATAAAGAAAGGAAAAAGAACACATCAGCTATTTTTAGGTGGAAGGATATTACTTTAAATGAATATTCAGTTGGTGCTGTTATCATATAAATGAAAAAGTTTTCCATGTGTGCTCTTGGGGAACATCATCTGTAATAATTCTAATGTGTGAAATAAACAAATCAGCAGATGATATTTCTAAAACTTTCTAAAGAAAAATGGGTTCTGTTTTCTAAAAAAAATGAAAGTTAAAAATCAAATCAAAATAACCTTTTCAAATATATTTTATGTAAGTAAACATTATTATTGAGTTGCAATAATTTTGGACTTATTTGTGAATTTATATAACTGAAAAAATAAGAGAGAAATATAATCCTCTTTGTATTATAATTTTATGGCAGAAAATTTTATGATCACTTTAGGTAAAGGTAAAGGTTCCCCTTGCACATATGTGCTAGTCGTTCCCAACTCAAGGGGGCAGTGCTCATCTCCGTTTCAAAGCTGAAGAGCCAGCGCTGTCTGAAGACATCTCCATGGTCATATGGCTGGCTAAATGCCAAAGGTGCACAGAACACTAACCTTCCCACCAAAGATGGTCCCTATCTTTCTACTTGCATTTTTATGTGCTTTCAAACTGCTAGATTGGCAGAAGCTGAGACGAGTAACGGGAGCCCATCCTGTTACGTGGCACTAGGGATTTGAACTGCTGAACTGCCGACTTTTCGATCGACAAGCTCAGCGTTTTAGCCACTGAGCCACTGCGTCCCTTATGATCACTTTAATATGATTTATTTGGCAGGGTGAGATTTTAAGTGACTAGACGTTTGCATATATGTGTATCCTTGAGCTGTTTCTTTGAATCAATGGTGTGATACTTCCAGATATAAGGTATATTCTTATAAATAGTACCTACCTATTAGCACAGATTTATAATAATTAATGAACAATCTATAATGGCTTGATCTAACATAATCTACCGTATTTTTCAGAGTATAAGATGCACCTTTCCCCCCCCCCAAAAAGAGGGTGAAAATCTGGGTGCGTCTTATACTCCAAATATAGCCCCGCCCAGCCTCGCAAACGGGATTTCAGAGGCTAAAAGAAGCCTCTGAAAGAAGCTTCAGAAAAAAGTCTCTGAAAGGCTTTTATGTAAAATAATATGGCAAGCAACAAAAGAATCAGTAAAGGTTCTAACCAAACTATGCTAACAAGTCTGTAGAATGACACAATAACCAACAGATCGAAAGAGGTTAATCTGTATACCAATACCAAAGAAAGGAGATTGAACAGAGTACATATAGTTCTTCAGAATAAAAGCCTCTGAAAGAAGCTTCAGAAAAAAAGCTTCCAAACACAGCTTCAGAAGAAAGCCTTTTTTTTTTCTGAAGCTCTGTTTTGGAGGCTTTCAGAGGCAGAAAAAAAAGTTTTTCCTGAAACAGTTTCAGAAGTTTCAGAGCCTGGAAAAAAAGCACAGAGCTCACAACCAATGAACCTTTTGGTAAAATTCCCCTCTGGGAACAGCTGTTTGGGGGTATTCTTGGAGGCCAATCCACCCACCAATCAGCTTTTTTTTTTATTTTTCTCCACAAAAACTAAGGTGCGTCTTATACTCTGGTGCATCTTATTCTCCAAAAAATACGGTATATTTAGGGACACAGCCAAAATGTACATCCTAATATAATAAACTACTGGCAGAGTATTGCCCCCACAATCTCGGTCCTCATTTTACCTACCTTGGAAAGGATAAAAGGCTGAGTCAACCTTGAGCCTGGTGAGATTCGAGCTTGCAGTAATTGCAGGCAGCTGGCAGCTTAGTGCTATTTAACAGCGCCTTAGTCCGCTGTTCCACCAAGGCTCCTTCAATAGAGAATCAATATCTCAATCACCAAGGCTCATTTCAATAAAGAATCAATAAAAACCATTAAGCATATATGATAATGATAACAGCTGAGCTTAGTAGTTAGGAGGAATATAACAGAAAATAAAAATAGGATATAAAAATCATAACTTAAAGTTATCCAAACTTAACAATAATTTGAATCACCTTAAGCACCTTTTAGCATATTTAGCATATTATGCTTAATAGCATTAGAATAATGAATGAATTGCATCTTGGGATTGGTTCAGAGTAAACTGATGAATAAAGAAGAAAGAAAGAAAGCATAAAATGTAGGAATTGAAACAGAGAAGCCCTGTGATGATAGATAATCACCCAAAAGATTGGAAATACTATGGTTGATTGTACTGTCTGTCAGCCATATATTTAGACTAGATTTGGCATTTTTATCCACTTATTAAATCCTTCCCAAAGACCTGAGATAAGCAGATGTTGTTTGATAGTGTTAACAGTATCATCACAGGATGTAAACTGTTCCAGGTAAAGCAGTTGACTAATGATAATTTTGTTAATGCTGATGATGTTCAAATGGTGCTCGATGTTTGGGGATTACACCCAAGGGTTCTATATCTATTGGTACCACTTTTGCTTTCTTTTGCCATAGTCATACTACTTTTATTTGCAAGTCTTTGTATTCTGTAATTTTCTTCAGTGCTTTCTATTTAGCTGTTTCCATATAATATTTAACAATATCCACCATACAGGCTTCTTTGTCTTTCTTATTGACAATTGTTAAATATGAATTGCCATGTGTCAGGTTCTTCTCTGTTTGAAGTCCCAGAGTACTTTAGTTTTTTTTATTTTCTATTACTTAGTCTATTTTGTAGTCCCATCAGTTCTTGCTTGCAGACAAATGGTATTTCTTGCAGATATTCCTATGCACCTTTGTTAATACTTTGTCATACCATAGTTTGTAGTCATTCTGTGTGATCTTGCAGCAGCTAACCTGATGGTCCACTGTGTCTTCAGCTTCTTTGCATAGATGGCACTTGCTGTCTTGCTTCTCAATTCAGTTTTGTATACTTGTTCTTAAAGCTTAGTCTTTCTTAAGACTAGTCTTAGAACTTGTCCTTCTGTCGCCTTCTCTCTTTCTTTAAGTTTCTTGCTTTTAACCATTGTCAGATCTTGTTATTATCTGTTTTCCCGCTATTTTTTAAAACGTGCTAGCCATGCAATGCTTTCTTTTCCCATATCACTTTTTTGTTCTTCTTTGGTGTTTCTTGTAGGTCAGTTTGGTCACTCAGTAAGCATTCCTGGTGTACTAGCTTCAGTATATATTCTTCACTATCCTTCAGATATTCTTCCATTCCCCTATTTTCTTCTTTAATTGTTTGATTTACTTGCAACATTCCATGCCCACTATTTTCCTTGCCATATGTCAACATCACTGCAAGGATGAAGGGCATGATCTAATATCATTATTTTTCTGGTCTTCCTATCCAGAGCCTTCAGTTCTGCTTGAGTCCAATTCACTGTTCCAGCTGTGTATCTTATGACTGGAATTGCCCAGGTATTGATTGCTTGGTGGTATTTCCTCCACTGAATTTAGATTTTAAGATTTTCTTCACTCTCTTCATGTATTAACTTCTAACCTTTTTCTTGACTACAGCATGCTTGTTGTGGTCAGCTTGAAGGATGCTCAAATATTTGTAGTGATCATCTTCATACAGAGTCTTGATGGTATTTCCCTAAAACATCTTGATTCTTTTAGTCATCACTGGTTTTCCTATTTGATCATGAATGTGACACATTTCTATTGCAATATCTTGACTGGATATGCAGACAATCTGGAGCAGCGATTCTATTTCAGATGGTGGTTTTCCATACAGCTTCAAATTATCCATGTAACGGAGGTGAGATAGCCTGGCAGATATTTTTCAGTTTTGATAGCTATGACCTGAGTTATTCAGTTTATTAGTATTGTTGACAGAGGAGTCAGTGCCATCACAAACAGTAGAGGTGATAGTGATCCTCCTTGAAAGATTCCTCCTTAATATTAACCTCTCCAAACGATGACCATTGACCAACAACCGTGCCTTCCATATTGGTATCTTTTAATCCTTGTGCTAAGTGTTTCTCTGGAACAAGCTTCAACGCAGGCAATCTTATTCTGTCTTGTGCTGTTCTAGATGCTTAATGATTCTTTCTTTCAATTCTTCTACTTCTTTAGTTAGAGAGTTTTGTTCTTTCTAAGACAGAAGAGAGGGTGCCTGATTTTGCAATGAAAACTGTCCTGGCATCCTTTATTGCCAACTCCCCCTGATTTGCCTCTACAGTCTGAATTACTTCTGGCTTTCTTTTCTTTTACCTGAGTAGACCTTTGCAATTCTTCCACTTCTGGCCCTGATTGCTCAGCAAACATTCCTGAGTCCTGTAGACCATTCTTGATTTGATGTCCAGGAAGTCCAACATCTAACCCAGTCTTTGACCTTCTATAGACGATGACCAAACTGGAATGTGTTTCTGTAGTTTACATCTCACCATCTTTTTATGGGAGAGACGGTCTTTGTCTGACTCCTCTGATGAGATCTATCCAACATTTCCTCAGATCACATAAGCCTGACAACCATAAAAAGGGAGTTCCTCACTGAGGATGGCAATTATTATTATTATTATTCAGGATAAATTTTTTTCCTCATCTCAACATAACTTAAACTGGTTCTCCTACTTTTAACTGTTAACTTAAAAGTATTGAAAGAGAACTAATTTATTGCTAGAGAAAATTGTTGCCAAAATGTTATCACTTGGAATCAATACTCATGGAAAATGTATTGAACATTTTGACTTCTCTTCTTGCATTTTATAGGATGTGATCTAAGCATATGGGTAGTCCTTTACTTACAACAGTTCATTTAGTGACTGTACAAAGTAACAACAGCACTGGAAAAAGTGACATATGACCGTTGCAGCATCACCATGGTCACGTGATTTACATTTGGATGCTTGACAACTGACTCACATATATGATGGTCGCAATGTCCTAGGATCATGTGATCCCCTTTTGCAACCTTCTGACCGGCAAAATTAATGGGGAGCCAGATTCACTTAACAACCGTGTTACTAATTTAACACCAGCAGTGATTCACTTAACAACTGGGACAAGAAAGGTTGTAAAATGGGGTAAAACTCACTTTTCTTATTTAGCAACATAAATTCTGGGCTCAAATGTGATTGTAAGCTGTAGTTGATAAATCACTGTTGTTGCACTGAGTTTACCAAGTCCCCTTCATGCAGTTTAAGGGGAAGTTTGCCATGACAATTATTTGGTTGGAATTTTCCTTGTGGTTTAATTGCTTTGTTTCTGCTTTTTGTTGTGTATTTTAATACTAGTATCTGAAAACACACAATTATTCAGGAAAATAATGAATGGCTTATAAAGATAAGACGGACCTTAAACATGATCTTCTATTTGATTTTTTTCAGTGACCTTCAGTACCTTTGACTATAGATTGCTGATAACTGTTCCAAAATACCTGAATCAAGAGAGGCTGTACATGTCCTGACCCAATGTCTAAATGCAGTGATGGAATGAATAAAGATCAGTAAACTGAAAATGAATCCCAACAAGGCAAAGAGCAGGCAGGCAGTTATCTGGGTTATGGGAGACAGGAGTGAGTAGGTTGCATATTCTAAATGCTATTACATTTTTGCAGAAAGAATATTTACCTACTTTGAGAGAGCTTCCTGAACTGTAACTGTCCCTGGCAATTTTAAGTGATTACAATATCCAGGAGTACATATTATCACTATGCCCTTTTCTGGGCATGGCAGCTACAGTTATCCATGCACTGTTAGGTTACACTAGCTAGTATAATGTCTTCAATGGGAACTACCTGTACTTTCCACTTGGTACAGAAGGTGCAAATGAGGCAGAATGCGGTGGTATCTTGATTGCCAACAGGACACTTAACTATCCTGAAGCCACACTTCCTTTGAAATAACTACAGTGGCCAATTGGCTGTCGAGCCAGATTCAGTTCCGCTTATAAGAACTAAATACTTGAACAGGCTATATAACTGACTTTCTTCTCCATTGCAGTCTGGTTAATTACTGAGATCATTAGGGGAATATCCTAAGAGTTGCACAATGCCATCTGGTGGTTAGTTATAAGTGGGTCTTTTCCATTGCAGCGCCTTGATTCTGGAAGGCTGTTTCATCTGAAATTGCTGAGATGCCTATTATACTTTAGATGCCTGTTGAAAATCTGTACAGGCCTTTCATGTATGGATGGTAGGGGAGTGGGTCTGTTGTTATTTTTTTGTCAACTTTTGAATCATTATGATTTATATTGCTTCATTATTGTAAGTTGTATTTTCTAATCTGCATACGGATGTATTTGCATAGGAAGCAGTATAAAATGGGTGCGATAAAGAATGAAACAAAAGCTTCAAGGTCTTAAAAAACTAAAAAGATTAGAAATATTTTTCTTGATGACATGATTAAACTTTGGGAAAAAGTTAAGGGTAATGCCCAATCTTTCATTATGTCAATGGAAAGTTTCTGTTACTTTATTAGAAGTGAAGGAGTTTCTCATCTTAGAAACTGACATATGCTTTGAAAATGAGAAGTGGAGATTTTAAAGACATAATAAACAGAATTGTTTGAGCTGAAGAAAATGTTTCATTATGTTCATACAATGCTGAAATGCTTGCTTCTTTGCAGCTTAGAAGATAAAATGTTTTCAAATTATTTTTGCTAAAAGAATTTTGAAAGTGATATTATGAATATCTTACTATTTAAATCGCTTATTAATGCCATTATATGAAAAGGGAATTGTATTACTGTACTTAGGACATCGGTATTGTTGGACAGGGTTACTTCATTACAAAAAGTTATACATAATTTATAATATATCTTATGCTTAGAAGATTGTATTATAATTTTATTTTTTCTACATATATTGTGCAATAATATTTTGTTAAATGTTAAATTTAATTTGCTAGGAATATTTTCCAAACAAAACAGAATTTGGTCATTTTATCTAAATATTTCTGGTTAGAAACACTGTTTCCATCTCAAAGCCTCTTTTGCACACCTGGGTGTTCTTCCTATGGTTAGAAAAAAAAGGTAACTCACCATGCCCCCTAATTATTGCATTTTCCTCCCAAACATAAAAGATAAAAATGATTTAATTTTTGGTCTGATTTCTCTTGAGCGGTCTGGACTCAATATGAGATTTATGTATTAAAGTACCTTCTTTAATAAAAAAAAGAGTGTGACAAAGAAGTTAAGAGAGAATTAAGTTACGTTTTCTTAAAATCATACTGTAGTGTGCAAAGGAAACCATACATGCCTATGAGACTTAAAAGAAGAAGGACTTCTAAAAGGTCTCTTGAAGAGCTTCCTAAGGCACTTACACTATTGTTTGAGGAAAAAAAATGTTACATGCCTCTTTATTAGACTCTTTTCAACACATATCAACTGTCTCCTGAGCAGAACTTAATTAAGTGCTCCTTGCTGAGATACTATTAAGCTGTGTGGCATTGTGCATGCTTTCAGTAATATAAAGTTTGGTTAGCTTTAGATTTTTTTTCTTTTTTGAGAAGTAACCTCATTAAAAATGGTGCACATTAAATTGACATCTGTGAGAGAGACATGTTTAAAATTTGAATATTTCTTGAATATTACTTCAGATTAAATTTTAAAACAATGGGTTTGAGGGATCAATTCTCAGCTTCAGTTAACTATTGTCATACTGTCTTTTACTGCAGAATAATTTATTCCTTTTTTTTTTTTTTTTGGCTAACAAAGGATCTTTGATCCATTTCTTCTTCCTAAACCCCAATTCCCCTCCACTGTATATTTTGCTAGGTATGTTAACACTGTATGTACCTGGGCCTTTAAACAAATGATCAGCTTTATGAGCTTTTCAAAAATCTGAACTGAGGGGAAGCAGACAGGCATGGGTTTGTGAATTTATTTTGAATATGTCTTATTTTGAAATATTACTACAATGCAAAAAGTCCCTTTTTATATTGCAGTATGTTTACCAAATGTCAGTCATTGGGATAAAAACTGTCTACAGATTTGGAAACCTAGTATAATCAGGGTTTAGAATGTTTTCATAATATTGTTCAGTCTCATAATTGAAAATAACTGTGGTTCTTTTAAACATGTTCCTGACAAGCATACCTAAGTTTAAACAAATTATTTTGATTTGTGTTTCTTATATTTTGTACCTTCCACCCAATTTTATCAATAGTTTTCAAATTAATAAAAAACAGTTTGAATATTCAGATGTACTTTTATGTATACTTTCTAACAGATCCATTTCTATAGTTACACTTTTCTCAGTTTTCTTAATGTATTTGTGAGCCTACTCTCACAATAAACATGTATTTCTGAAAACGTACCCCAATGTATACATTTGAATAGTCCTGAATAATATAAACATTTTAGTACAATATATAGTTTACTGCTGGCATGTTTGAAAACAAGCTTTAGAAGCAAGATACAATGGCCAATATATATCTATTTCTTTAATTTAGAATATAATTCTTTTATGTGTGAAGGTTTTATCGGTAAACAATTCAGTTTGCGATTCATATATTTTGACCTATAAGAAAGTGGTAAATATTAAATATAAATTTTGGTATTGAAGTTCTGTCACAAAAGAAGCTAGGATGTGGTATAGCTTTAGGATTTATAGTTAATTAATTTTTGTAGTCAGAAATATTGTTGGAAATAATGGAGGATGTTGTTGGTGGAAAAAATGAAATACTTTTCTTTCATATTCATTAACATGTTCCATTCAATGATTTAACTGAAGGATTTAAAAATGTCCTAATAAAATTTAGTAAAATCGTTTTGTTAATCTACTATTAAGGAATGACATGCTTAAAATACATTGTGAGTTTAACACTTAGCTCTATATTATTTTCTAAAATGGCTCTGGAAGTAATTTTCACAATTTATTTTTCTTTACCACAGAAGAGTCAGACAAGACAAACATAAAATGTATGATTGTATTTCCTATAATTCAATTGTTTTGTACTAAAAACCTGATATTGATGGCAGTATATATAACATTGTTATTAATGACATCAGCATCAACTTTCAAATCAATCTTTGCATTTATAAAATTGAGTTTTATGGATCCCAGTTATACAGAAAGTGCCTCATAATATCACAGATGCTTTATGCCAAATATTTTGTTTTAAATTATAATATGGTTTCTTTATTACATTGAAGTATTCTAAATGACTGGATAGTTTACATTTCTTCCCATAAAGAAAGGCATGTCCAGTGAGATTGTATTTTCTTTGAATATAAAGCCCATATTATGTAACAACCTGCTTTTTGAAGTCCATGTGCTTCAAAACTGATTTACCATGTGGCATGCCAGCTGCTATTCAAGAAACACATGCTCAAAGCTCTCTAGTGTATGTGGAACTAATTGTACTGCTTTTTGGATCCCAGCCCATACTTTCACTCTGTTGAATTGACTTTATGGAACATGGTTTGTGAATTATCTCCTAAAATCCTTTTCAATGTGATTATATAATCTCATTGTGGGGATTTTCCATATAACAATGTTCTGAATTTTCTGAATTTTTTTGCAGAGGTTGAAAATATTTTTCATGCGATATAGAACTATTATAGTCATAAAGACCTACTTACTGGTAGGAGGATAATACAGTTTTTCATTTTGAGAAGAACTAAATCTAAATAGCTCAGAATGGATTGTCCGCTCATCTTAATCTCTATTTTTTGTCCTCTAAAACACATTTTTAATATTAATAGGTTTCAGTAGTTCAAAAAAAGAACTGTAAAGCAGCAGTATTTTAAAGCTTAAATACTATGGTAATAATTTACATCAATGTTGTTTCTTTTAGCACCTTAACATTTTTTATGATTCCATCTCTTTCAATCCGCAGAGAACACTTATAATTAATATATCTGATAAACTTGTCAATGCCTGTTTAAAGCAGAATCTCCTAGTCTGCTTTATTCATCCCCCTCTCTCTTACATCATTTCAAGTATAATCTTGATAAGACAGAGATATGTCCTGGGCAGCTGTGTATAGCAAGCTCAGACGACAACTAATTTGTGAAGGAAAAAATTAAATCAGGAGGTAAATTATTTCATGATTGCTCATTCCCAACAGACCTGGGCATCATTCTGAAGAAAATATCAAATAATTGGTTTCAGACCGTGTCACACACATGCAATTCCCTTCGCTAATGGCTGTGTGAGGTAGCACTAGGCCTCAGGGGTCATGAAAGAACTGAAAATAGCTTACTGCCAGGCACAGCAATAGAGAGACAGTGCGAGTAGGAAATGAAGTGGCAATAAGTGCAATCCATAGGGGAAATGTGCTTCACTTGGAGTTTAATATATTGGTTTGGAATCTGGCAGTAAGCCATGCAACAATTGTTTACCTATTCGTCAGCATCTGCATCTGTTCTGTTTGGTAAATAGCACTTAAATCACTGCCCACAAATACCAAGATCAATACCTATTACTGGGTCTTCTTTCTTTTTCATATTTTATAACAGATGCAATCTGTGAACAGTATTTGTATTAGATTAACAAAGTCAGAGAGATTCGCTTGAAAACACTTTGTAGTTTTATGGATGGACTATACAGTCCAATCATTTTGTGATTCGAAACCCTGTTGCCTTATAAAGATGCTAGCTTTTAAATTCTTAAAAAATTCTAAAAATTGATGTGCATTTTTAAACTACTACATCAAGTTATATATGGAAGACTGTTACCATTATTCCTAGCAGTTTAGCTTGGAACAGTACTATAGCATTCCAAATATTAAATTGCATAAATTATTAGGCAGCAATACATAGGTTGTTAAATCTTGTTTAAGTTGTTTGTGTATATAACAAAATAATTTTAATTCTTAACCTACTCTTTCATTAACAGTATTTTTAGCTTAAAATGAATGATAGGCAAATATGATTTATATAAAATGAATACAATAAAATGGGGGTTAATTATAAAGGTAGCTGTTTGATATGAGTAGATTAAAAAGTGATAAATGCAACACAACAATAAACGTAATGGAGATTTTAAAAATTTGAATTATATTTAAAAATTTTAGAAGGCAAATAGTGGCCTTAATCATAATGTACGCTGTCCACTTTGTGAGATGTATATACTAAAAAGAATCCATACGAGTCAGACAAGACATCAAGGTTATTTCACTCTGTCCTTTCCCAGCAGTAGAGTCCAAATCAAGGCAAATCTGATCAAATTAATCTTCAAAGAATTAGGCAAATTGATAATAAAAAGTCTCCATCTTTTCTAGCTTTCCTTCTCTAGCATTTTATGGAAGAATTACTATACAGTACAGAAAATTGTTTGCTGCAAAGCGCAATGGAGATCCAGGAAGAAGAAAAGGATGGAAGACTCCCGTTTTTATGTTCAAGCCAGTTTTTCACAAAGGGTTCCTCCATTTGTACTCAACCCTCTACTTATCTGCTTCATTCACTTAGTTCCCCTGTAAACTGAAGTGTCCAGGTGCTCTGCCAGAGGGAAGAGGGTGTTTACAATCAATCATGTCAATGGCTAGTATACTCTCCTTTCATTACAATGGCCAAGTTACAGCTTTTCACTATATTTCCCCTGCTGTAATGTTTGTAGGCCAAATTCTATTTCCCAATCTCCTGTTTTTCTAACGCATTCCACAGACTAGGCAACAATTAATTGTTATTTCTGCTGTTAGGAGTTCCATTTCCCCCCCAATATTTATTCATGGGGATAAACAGTTTTAGAACACAATAAAAAGTATAATAAAAAATATTACTCTGTTACAAATTATACATTTTCTGCCAGGTATCAAACTCATAGGTTCTTGTGCTATATACAATGCACTTACCTTTATAAGTCACAGTGACTTTTTAGGTTGGCAAGGAGCAGGATATATGGTCCATTGGTTCAATTCTAAGTAGATGGATTGAACCACATAATTTTTAATTAGTTACTATGGTTGTGTGTGACTGATAAGTCCCAATAAAGATGAAGCCAGTAGCACACTGCCTCCCGGTGTGTAATGAATGTGTAACAACTATAGGAATATCTACTGATATATTTCCCTCCTGGGAGTTGAGGATGGAATTATGAAATCTTCTGTTTGAGACATATCATAATAAAAGCTTTATCTCTCTAGTCTCAGAGTACCTATAAAGAAAGACATTTACTATACATAGATGTTCAATACTGAGATAATGTCATTGACAGCTTACAAGTGACTAAGACATAAAATTGCAATTAGTCATATCAGAGTGAAAAAGGTTTAAACAGGGCTGAAAGAGTCAAGTCATATCAAGACAGAATCAAGAACAGATTCATATTTCAATTTCAGTTTCAATTTAATTCAATTTATATGCCGCCCCTCTCTAAAGACTCAGGGCGGCTCACAATACATTTAAAATCCTAATAAAAAAACATTTAAAAATTAAAAACATTAAAAACATTAAAACTCATTCATACCGTTCATGGCCGGATCTCGCCAGATTGCAAGAGCAAGATCAATGGCCCCAGGCCTGCCGGAAAAGCCAGGTCTTCACCGTTTTTCGGAAGGCCAATAGGGTGGGGATGGCCCGGACCTTAGGAGGTAACTGGTTCCAGAGAGCTGGGGCAGCCACAGAAAAGGCTCTCCTCCATGGGCCCACCAGCCAGTATTGTTTAGCTGACGGGACCCGGAGGAGACCAACTCTGTGGGATCTTACCAGTCACTGGGAGCTATGCGGTAGAAGGCGGTCTTGAAGATAACCTGGCCCTGAGCCATGTAGGGCTTTAAAGGTAATAACCAACACCTTGAATTGTGACCGGAGACCAATAGGAAGCCAGTGCAGCTCGCGGATAATTGGTGTAATGTGGGTGTACCTAGGTGCACCCACGACAGCTTGCGCGGCTGCGTGCTGGACCAACTGTAGTCTCTGAACACTTTTCAAGGGTAACCCCATGTAGAGCATGTTGCAATAATCTAACCGTGAGGTGACAAGGGCATGAGTGACCGTGAGGAGAGCCTCCCAATCAAAGTAGGGTCGCAATTGGTGTACCAGGCGAACCTGTGCAAAGGTCCCCCTAGCCACAGCTGTCAGATGTTGCTCTAATCTTAGCTGTGGGTCTAGGAGGACACCCAAATTGCGAACCCGTTCTGAGGGGGGCAATTTCTCCCCCCCCGAACCAAGGATGGACAGTCAACATAGTCTTTAGGAGGCAATACCCACAGCCATTCGGTCTTGTCTGGGTTAAGTCTGAGCCTGTTGACTCCCATCCAGACCCTCACAGTCTCCAGGCACCAGCACATCACATCCACAGCATCACTGAATTGATGCGGGGTAGAGATATACAGCTGGGTATCATATATACCCAGCTGTTATATAAATGTAAAAGAAGAATAAAGGTAAAGGTTCCTCTCACACATATGTGCTAGTCGTTCCCAATTCTAGGGGGCGGTGCTCATCTCCATTTCAAAGCCAAAGAGCCAGCGCTGTCTGACAACATCTCCATGGTCATGTGGCTGGCTAAATGCCAAAGGTGCACGGAACACTTACCTTTCCACCAAAGGTGGTCCCTATTTTTCTTCTTGCATTTTTTATGTGCTTTCAAACTGCTAGGTTGGCAGAAGCTAGGACAAGTAATGGGAGCTCACCCCATAACGCGGCACTAGGGATTCAAACCGCTGAACTGCCGACCTTTCGATCAACAAGCTCAGCTTCTTACCCACTGAGTCCCCTAAAAAAGAAGAATAGTCCATCTATATATAGTATTATTTTCAAAGAGGCAGGAAATAGTCATTTGGATAAGGATAAGTCCAAAAACTAAATATACAGAGTTTCCAAACAATAAATTGATATTAACACCACACAAAAATAAAGATAAATGTATCTCCTTTCATAATTTGATTTTTGTTTTGTAAGGCATTAGAACACAGGTGTCAAACGCGCTGCATCACGTTGCTGTCATGTGGCATTTCACAATATTTTTCTGATTTGCGGAATGGGTGGGCGTGGCCTGTGCGTGACACATCTGGCCTATGGGCCACCAGTTTGACACCCCTGCATTAGAAGAATAAAGATTTTGGTTTGAAGTCTTCAGTTTTACTGCTTTATATTATGTTGCTGAATGCCGTTAATATTTTTGGCATTTAAAATTGTTTTTGACATTATTTTCTCTGTTCTTACTGAATTCAGGATACACAGCAGTTTAAAAATACTCACTAACATACTGTATTCAACTGTGACCAAAACCTGGCATCCAATATATGAGAAAATCAGAGTTTGAATGTCCTCCAAATTATCTGTCTGATAAGGAGGCAAGCCACTATATTTTGCAATTGAAAAATTTGCAAGACTGAATTCTTATAGAATGTATTTTCACAACAGATATTCAAGAATGCTTAGTAACGGCTTATGATTGCCATTATTTATCATTACTACTGAAAGGATGTCAGATGATACAATCAGGTGTTCTCAACACAAGATACTACTAGTTCAGTCCCTCACCTGAGTTTTAAATAGACCCTGCTGGTTGTAAATTATTATTTGTAGAAATGCAACAACAGGCATTTTTTACCAAATATTATCCAAAAGCGTTCTCTTCATCATCTGTTGATTTTGTCTTTTTTACTAAATTAGAGCATCTTATATTTTTAAATTATATTTTATAATTTAATATAATATTTTATACTATAATATAATTTATCCTATAATAAAATATAATATTTTATATTAAATTATATTTTAACATACTATTATATTTGTAGATAATCCCTTAAAATATTGTGAATGAGCTTTCTTAGACTTTATTGGCATGAACCTGAGAAATAGCTCTAATTTCTCAACATTCCTACATAAGAAACTAAACATTTTTTTCACAAATATCAGAACAGTTTTCTGTTTTATTCATATATACATAAAACATGCACATATTATATCTGTCATTTTTAGAAATAATCAGAAAAGTTAATTGCAACATATACAATTTAATGATATAGTTGTCGCATAACCAAAATGACTGCATTTCCACAGCCAGAGTGGAAGCCTTTTAAATCCCATCAGAAGGAAAACAATGAAAAAGATTTCACCTAAAAGTTCATCTAGGAAGCAAATGTGACACGTGAATCTGATTTTCTTTCTCCTTATTTATAGTTGCTGAGGGACATTCCAGAAAAGGAATGAACCAGTGTTTAACATTATATCAACTCAAGTGTCTTTCCCAGCTTATAAAATCATTTTTATTGATGGAGGAAAATATTGAAGAGCTATCTTCAGGATTACTGTTAGTATGTATGTCTGAGAACAAAAGTATTCAAGGTAAAGTATGATTATATTTTCCATATACTGTTTTCTTTAAATAATTGATTTGTAGAATTTCAATAGATATAACAAGGGAAATAGAACAATAACACTCTCATCAACCATGTAATATCTTCTTATTTTTGATACGGTCCTTTGAAGTATTTTGTTTTTGATGGTTAATTTTCCTTTCTAACTGATAAAATTATGCTGCCCAAAAACATGTGAGATAGACAGTCATAAAAATTGTATAAATAAATAAAATGTCATGTGATCCATTGTGAAAAAATTATCTGATATGGACATCCAGAGGGAAAAATAGCAAACTGAAGATGAGATGAGTATGCAAAAAGTGGAGCCAACAACTGCAGCGAAGAGTCAGTAAGTAGACTGGCTCCTCAGAACTTTGCTGGATAAGGAAAGCCATCTGACTACTCATACGTGCTCCGAACAACTGCTCCTTGCAAGATTGCAAGACAGTTGTCCCTGGTGGAGGATAGAATAGCCATGAGAATAGCCATATTGTTGACAACTATTGTTGACAACTATTGATATTGTTGTGAACCCCCCTGAGTCCGTTGGAGATAGGGCGGCATATAAATAAAATTAATTAATTAAATAAATAAATATGCCTCTTAAAGAATATTAAGTTTGCAAACTTCTCTTTCTAATCATGTTTACAAATTGCTTGTCAATTACTTTTAAGCTATTAGAGTCCATTGGATTGACAAATGGGTTAGTTTGCCTTCAATTTTATTTCCTTAATGAAATAAAATTTTAATCATAACCTTTATTTTTTTTTAAATGACATAAATAGCAAAAAGCTAAATAAGACTTTGATCCTAGAAAAGTATAAATGAATTAGGGATCCAATTAAATTTAGAATAAGATTTTGGAATTAATTATAAATACTCCTTTATAGTTAATTCTAAAATCTTATTCCATATGTTTCTGGATCCTTAATCCATTTATAATTTTCAGATCAAAGTCTTCTCTTTGCAAAAATAGTTTTTTGCTATTTATTGACAATTAACTGGGTCCTATGAAATGACACAAAACATAACACGGAAAATATGAACACTTTTAAGAATTCAGAAATCAATATCAATAATATGAATAGCTATGTTTGTTTCTATGGACAGTCCCAAAAATGTTATAGAAGAAATGGCAGATGAGGAACAAATTGTATGTATGTATGTATGTATGTATGTATGACCATACAAAGATGGCATTAAAAGCGGATCTACAAATGACAGGCCATGAGAATGACATGGAAAAAGATGTCTCATTGGACACACAAAAGACACCCTATGTTACTTCAAAAATCAAAAGGGAAATACAAATAATAAATCAAGAAAATGAACTGGATAACTTTTATATAGTGGATTTACAAAACAGGCTTATTAAAGATTTGAAGAGTTTTGTAAGAAGGAACAAGGAAGAAATGAAGAGAAACTAAATTCTATGACATTACTTGAATCGATTACATACAGATTAAGATTGTAAGAAGTAAATGAAAGACTATAAAGTTGGTTTATTTGATCAAGATAAAAACTATATGTTGCTATTTCTTGTAATGCTTATTGGACTTTCTCTTGACATGAGAATTGAAAAGATGATTTGTCTGTAGATAAGAAGTGGGATATGGCATGAAGCAATCATTGGTTGTTTAAATAAGAGAAGGTGAAGAGTTGCAGAAATTATTTATACTTGTGACGAAAGTTGGAAATCACTTTTTTACATATTTTTTCTCTTTCTTATTATATATTTTTCTTTTCGTGTTCTACTTTGGTCTTTGGACCTTGTACTCTTTCTTTCTATTCTTTCTTTCACTTTTTATTAGATTTTACTATTGTAATTAAAATCTTTAATAGATAGATAGATAAATGAAAAATTACCTGATATACAACACTGATTACTCAGAGAAACTTGAGTTGAAAACAGGTTTTAAAAATTATCAGTCCATAGGAAAATAAAATAAAATTTTGGTAGAGGACAAATGGGAATGTAAATTGGTGGTACAATAGTGGCTATTTTGATGATACCATGACATTTCTATGTATGTTTATTAAAAGATAGTAATACAAAGCGTTGTTTTAAATGAGTTAATTAAATACTGATTAAAATAGAAATAGATGATAAGGCGATCTATACGGAAATTATGCTACTGGGCTGATTTTTTGCTGACTTAAGTTAAAGTTAAATTTTCCTCCTCTTAAATTAGTTATGATAAAAAATTAATAAAAGAAACTTCAAACTGTTCTTTCTTTTTCCTCCTTTCTCTCTTTGCCCCCCTACTTTTGCAAACCATTTCCCCATTTCCTCTGCCATCCCTTTTCCCTGACCAGTCCTAGGCTAATTCATAACCCAAAATGAACTATTTCTGCAGCTAAAATAAGCTTTTAAGCCTATTAGAAGGAAAACAATGCAAAAGATCTCACCTAAAAGTTCATCTAGGAAGCAACCTCAATGAGGAAGCTTTGTTTACTAGATGAGAAATGCATGTGTACCATTCTAATCAAGTAGATGTTTACTTATTTCAATATTCTATCAACACTGGAATCTTTAGCTAGGCTATCTTGTCATGGCTTTGCTTTACAATAAAAATACTTTTTCTTTTTGTTTAAACACTTATCTCATTGCTCAAGCCATGTTCATGAATCAGATTCTTTAGAATTCCCATCTCTCAGTCCCAAAGTATATAAGAATCACTGTCTTTCTACTGTTCAATGGCCCTCTTTTTTGGAAAGCAGGTACCCAATGGTCATTGAATAAAGTCTGGCAATATCTCTTCAGTGTTATGCTCCTTTCTTTGGCCAAAACTTCCATGACATTAATATTGAAATAAATTGGATTGCCAGATAAATTTTTACATCCGTATTGGTGATGGGGTAATGCCATTTGCCAGAACTGAAAGGTGGCAGGCTATTTTTATAGGTATCAGTCCACAGACAGATAGTAAGATACACATAGTTCTGTCTTCCTATTGGTAATAATGATCATTGGGTTAAGGAAGAATGTTCAGGGAACCTTTTCATATCTGTCATCTTAATGGAATTGCCTCACTGTACTTCATTTTGCTTTGTAATGCCAGTTAATTTATAAAAAGATAAAAAGAAACTGGTATTGTTTAGCTGTTCTCTGTTTGGATTATTATGTTAATATTTTTGGTTTGGTGTAAAAAATGTTTGTAAAATTTCATTTAAAAACCTAAAATGTTCTTTTAAAAGTTCCTTATCTTTTATTTTAGTTTTGCTAAAGTAATGTCTGGTTTTTAGCTATACGAGAAGTTTCCTTGGCCATCATTTTTCTCGAGATCAAGTGATGACAAAGAGCAATGGCTGCATAAATTGGATGTAAGAAGAACACTTAGGGTTTATTTTAAAAAAAATCAAAGATGTCAGATCTTCTGGCAGATTGTTTGTAGTCTTAGAGGTCTTAAGAGGGGTCAGATAACTTTCAAGATTTCCTTAGCTGGATGATTATGGAACTGTATTAGGGAGGTGTACATAGTTAAGGCTAAAGTGGCTCCCAGGGTTTGTAAAGCTCATTACACTAGAACTGTAGCTGCTGTTTGGGCGGAGAGGTCGAAGGCTTCCATGTTGGAAATCTACAAGGTGACCACCTGGGCTTCTCTTCATATGTTTCCATAGTGTTATAACTTCGATGTAACCTCTTCTGCAGATTCTCTTTTGGTAAGAAGTTACTTATGAACCAGAAAGAAAGAGAGAGAACTTTGAAGAAAAGAGAGACACTTAGCGTACACTGTTTGGAGCTACCATTAGGACAAGTTCTTTGACAGCTTGCACAGTGGAAAGCTGTGAAAGTCAATTTAGATAGATGAAAATAAAAGTTACAGCTCAAGCCACTGATGCTTTCTGATGGTAATCCCAACAACAAATGATACCATTATAAGACATGGTATGCAAAAAAATATGAAAATGCATATGAAATCGTATTTTTAGCTTAATAAAAATTAAATTTATTTGGTAACCTTCTATAATTTAAAACGTCTATTTCAGTTTTGTTTAGTTTAGGAGAATAACATTCAGAAAATTATTTCAAACTGTTTGACTTCTGTATATTTATGTTATATTTCCAGAGTAGTTCAAAAACTACAGGCTACAGGGTATTTCACATTCATTTATTATGAAACTAATAAAAATATGAACAACTTACACAACAGAAAGGTTAAAGTTATGCTGATGGCCTAGAAACCAGGAGACTTTGAGTTCTAATCTGTTTTGGGTATGAAAAAGCTGGAGGTATCTGGGCCTGCTATTCTCTCTCTGCCCAAAATACCTCATAGGGTGGTTGTTGTTGTAAAAGTAGGAAAAAGGATTATTGGCTTGTTTGTTATCCTGAGATAGATAGATAGATAGATAGAGAGAGAGAGAGAGAGAGAGATAGATAGATAGATAGATAGATAGATAGATAGATAGATAGATAGATAGATAGACAGACGACACACACACACAGTGTTTCCCACGACCTACCCCGAAAACAAGCCCTAGTTCGATTTTTACACCTGTGCCTAAAATAAGCCCTAGGCCCAAAATAAGGCCTAGTTAAATCCCACCCACCTTCTAGTTGTATTAGGCTTACCTGAAGCTATCAACATCCTGACAACTGTCTGGCCTTGTGGTGGTGACTCCAGAAACCCCATTCAGGACCCCACATGGTCATTGGTCCGCTTCTCCTTGCTCAGCTCAAGAGGCTGAGCTATGCTTGTGGGGTCATGGAAGGGGCTACTGGAGCTGCCGCAAGATGAGGCAGTTGTCAGGATGTTGATGGCCTGGCTGCGGGGTGCTCAGGTAAGCCGGTGTGGGGTGTGGGGGCAGCTCTACAGGCCCACCTTGCTTCATCCTCCACCCCCTGACCGCCTCGTTTTCTGGCCACTGCATTGGTGTGTCACTCATCCTCCTGCTCCATTATGGCGGCGAGCAAAAAGAAGTGGCGAAGAACGAAGAAAAATGAAATGAGGTGGTGGGGAAGGGTGGGTGGATGAAGCAAGGCAGTGGGTGCGGAGTTGCCCCATGCATCCCGCAGCAGCTTACCTGAGGGCCCTTCAGCCAGGCCACCCATGCCAAACCCTCACACCCCACCCCATCCCACCCCAGCGTAGCCACATCACTTCACTAACCTGCTTTCCAGCTCCATTTGCCGCCATTGCATGCAGGGCAACAAAAGTAATCTGTGGGACTATGGTAGAAAAAAGAGTTGAGACCTTCCTACTTCGTGAGATCAAAATTAATCTGAAAAATATGCTGTTATGTAAACATGAATATGCTTGATTATATAAATCAATGAACCTCAGAAAATAAAGTTTCTCAAATGCTAAGCTAGTTGATTGAATTAACAAAGTGAAAATAATTCATCTTGAAAGCAGTGTCACTCAAAATTTTATATTTGTTGTTTGGGCAAAGATTTGGGAGATATTTCTAAGAAAGGAAGGATGTGTCTTGATTTCCTAACTCTGCTTTCCTAGAACTAGCAGATAATGGAAGAAAATATGACTGGTAAATCAGTTTTGATCACCAATGAGAAGAATGTTTCTTTTATTTGCTGATCCATTGTTCTCCTAAATTTACATTGCAACTAAATTATTGGAATATTTTATTGTACCTAGTACAAACTTTATAATTGGAGATAAGAGCCTTTGAAGGTACTTGGAACATTTAGTAGAGATCAAGAATACTGTAAAGCAGAACATCTGTATTAAAAATGAGGGATATTTGACCAAATAATGTTTTCCTCCCTTCTAGTAGGCTTTCTCATGCCTCTGATATTTCAGAGGTCTCTTGTTAAGATTTTCAAAAACATCTAACATACTTTTCATCTCCCTCTCACCTTTCCCCCCCATTTCTTTGAGAAAGGTGAAAAGACAGATCTGATAATGAGCTCCAAGAATAGCTTTTTCCAGTGGAGCTCTTTGAAACCACCCTGGGCAAACTTCTCAAGACAAATTTTCAAGCTTTGCTTCAGGAAGCTAGAAAGATTTGCAATAGTCTTTCCTTTGTCGATTAAGAAGAAATCTGTTACTGCACATAAATCACTTGTTAAAAATAATGCACTTAGATGTATCAATTGCTTTAGCCAGTTTTAACATTTAGATTCTCTCTGGATTCTAAAAAGAATACTGTAGCAAATTATAAATATTATTTTTTTAAGAAACATGGGAATAGAAGAATAAAACATTTACTCAGAACATAACAATCAGACATTGTTTAATAGGCTTGCTAGAATTTTTCGACATAACCAAAAGAAAGAATATAGGTTTATAAGCAAGTGATCACATTATAAATTCTTATGCTTTCTGGTTGCTTACTGTCTTTCTTATTTCTAAACTATCATACTCATAATTTTTTATTGTGGAAGAAATTTTGAGTTCAATGCCAAATAATGATAAAAACAGTGATTGGAAGATTAAACATATAGTTACAATCCTTATCAGGGCAATAAAATAATTTCTTTTAAATTTCTATGGAAAAAAAAAACCTATTTCAATCCAGAATGGTTGCCCCTTATGTTCTTTACCACGGGTGGTAATCATTTTTAAGATAGGAAGATCCATTTCTTCAGAAAAAAATATTTTGCATAATTAATTAATGATGCTGGAAAGCTGGCATTCCTATTCGTTTTCTTCTGACTCACTTTTCTACATTTGTTTTCTCCTTCACTCTTTCTTCATTTCTGTTCCTGCTAAAAATCTTGTATTAGATTGGGAGATAGGATGGGGAAGAAGGAACAGTTTCCATTTGTGCAAATTGTGTTGAGGATTTATATTGTGTGGATGGAGGAGAGAGAACTCCAGCATCAATCTTTCCAAACACCAATAGAATCTTTTATTGAAGAGGCTTGGGGACACTCAAGATCTACTGTTTAAGAGCCTGTTTAGTATGACTTCTGTTTCTCTTGCCTCTGAGTGTTCAGTAAGCATTCATATCATGCCACACGTGTTTGCTGTGAATTGGTTGATAGATGATTGATTGATTGCAAAATCCTTAGATAAATAAATTGTAGCAAGACGCAAAAAAGATAAATAATAGCCACAAAACAGCAACAAAAAAGGAGAATTGTGTTCTAAATGTTGCTAGTTATTTTCGTTGGACATTGGGACATGTACTAGGAAAGGGAGTGCTAGCTTAAAATCCATGTTTTGTGAGGGAAGCACTTCCCCCCAATATTCTGGAAGTATGAAATCTGCCAGCTAAATTGATACAGTTAGTCTCAAACATCAAGAATTGCCAGAAAAAAACATTTTGTATCACTAGCAATCCCTGGTAACAGGGCCTTCTCCTGTGTGCATAGGACATTTTAGTATTTGTTTTGCCAACAGCTTTCAATTAAATTCAAAACATCTTTATAGATCATACTTATGTTTCAGAAAGTTTGTAAATTACAAGTTTTTTCACAAAATTAATCTGAATTTTTACTGATACTTTGCAGGAGTTCTGAAAAATGAAAAGGAATCCAACAAATTTCCTGAGCATATTCTTAAGGTTAAAAAGGTGCGTAACATAAAAATTAAAAATACTTTAATTCTGAGAGATAGTTTTCCTCTGTACACATCACTATAGATTATTAACACATTCATTACAAATCACTTATATGTAGATGTTAATATCAGTACGATAAGTTTAAGCTTGAGTGATAATATTAATTTTGAGAATATAGAACACTTTGATGAGCCATTTTAGCTCTACTAAAACATGCAGAAATATTTTTCCCATTTTTTTGTTGATTTTTAAGAAATTAACAAAAAAGACTTTAAGAAGCCTGTTATTTTGTTAGTTTGGGATAGTTATTTCCTATTTGCACAGTCTATACAGCTTACTATATATAAAAGGCACTTGTATATATTTCTTGTGGTTGACACAAAAACAAAATTCTGGTGTAAGTGCTACTACAATATAGAGCTGGTAGGAAAGGGCAATTGTTTGCTCACTTTGCATGAACGTGTAAAAGCTTTGGTAAAATAACGGGCCTCACCTCAATTCCATGCACCATATTCTGGGGCCTAGGAATGACAATTTTAAAAATTTGTCATATTATATTATATTCCAAATTAACTCTGGCTTTTCCTTTCCTTCTCCAAGCCAGGTCCAAAATTTATTTGAACGATATTGAGACTTGACATCTGACAAGTTCCCAAGAATAAATTTTGTAATGGGTAGGGAAAATACAAAAGTAATTATCTACTTTTTGTTGCTGTCATTTCCTTTCAGATAATCCAGATAGATGTTTAAAACTGTCATAGATATTCGAAACTGCACATTTGTATGTTAAATATTTATTGTATAAATTTATATTTCAGTCTACCATGCTGGAGTTTGGATGGAGAAATGTTTTTAAAGACCTGTCCCCTTCAGTAGCACACAGTTTAATAATTGCAGTTGAAGATTTTTCCAGTAAAATTCTTGAATGTGAACAAAATGAACAGTCTTCAGCTACTTATTATATGATGTGTCTTATAAATGTACAAAACATGAATGAATCCTGGAGAGTTGTCCATGAGAAAGAGCAACCAAAACAGATTTCAAAGGTATGTATCCAAAAATATGGAGGTTTGAGGTTCTATAGGTTATTATATTTGTTGGAAGTACCTATGGTACTGATAAAGATGTATCATATTTACCCAGTAGATTCCCCCTTCCCAAATAACTACATATAAATTGAGGAGTGTCATTCACAGTGGCAGAAAACAAAAACAAAAAAAGGAGGGGGACATTTTTTTTAACATGGTCTTAATATCTACAAGATACATTTCTTTGTACTTCATTCATGCATTTTAGTACAAGAAAATAAAATGATTTCAAAATTGATTTGTTTTATATGTCAAGTATACGTTTCAATGATACATAGTATGCCCTGTGTATCATTGAAAATATTTGGAATTAAAAATAACTGAATAACATTTATATCTCTTAGTTTTGTTCTGACATCATGGAAGTACTTGACATGTTGCTCCCATTGGCTCTGGCATGCACAGTTGAATTTTCCCAGGAAATTAGAGCAAACTTTATAGAGGCTTGCAGCAAAGTGGCAACAGCTCTCCTAACCACACTGGAAGAGAGAAGTAAAGATGTTCCTACAAGAGCTCCACTTCAGAACTTATATATCATTCTTTCCACAGCAGTATATGTATATCAGCGTTTTAAAATGTATCAAAATGTAATGAAAATGGACTCTGGAAAGTAAGTCTCTTTTCAACAATAACAACGTATTTTCATTATTATTTTTCTTTCAACTTCCTTTATGATCTATTCTGGCTAAATTTTGACCTAATTTGTTGCTAGAACTGAGGGTTGATATTTAAATGTGAAGTATTCCTTGGGGGATATTTGAGGAACCTCCCCTTCCTAGTTACGTCTACCCATCCCATCAGATCTAGCAGATCTGGTCCCTTCTATTAAGGTATGTCATCTGACATAACTCCATGTAACTGATTTTCTATGGAAAGGAGGGCTCACTTTTGCCTTATCCAATCAATTTTTCTCTTTTGATGCGTTAACTATAAAAGGGACTGAAAGCTGGGTCTTGAGGTTCCCTCTTTGAATGAGAAGAATGCCTTTTAATCAGAATGTTTTGAATAAATTGAAATAAAATTATCTTCCTATCTCAAGTCTGTTTCATTGGATGCTGAAGCATGAGCCTAGAAGCCATATTTTGGCCTCAAGACTTCAGGCAGTAAAAAAATGCCACCTGATAATTTCCCCCAAATTACTGATATTTTTAAAACAGGCATTTATTGTAACACAATAATGTCATTATGAATGAATTTCAATTGCAGGAAATTTAGTACTACTATAAAAGGATTCAAAATTCAGAAAAATCTTCTGCCACAAATCCTACCAGCACTTGCTTTGATAGGTTTATAACAATAATATATTTAATGACATTTCAGTATTTCTTCTAGACCAGGGGTGTCAAACTCAAGGCCCAGGGGCCCATGGAGTACTTAGATCTGGAGTGCAGGGCCACCCTGGAAATAGCGAAGGACTGGCCCGCAATGCCTCTGCCAGTGAAAATGGAGCTTCAAACTCCGTTTTCACTGGCAGATGGTTGCAGAAAGCCATTTTCTCTGGCAGAGGGTTGCAGGAAGCTGTCACAGCTGAAAATGGAGCTCGGGGGCCCGTTTTTGCTGGAAGAGCGTTTAGGCCACCACATGTGCCCCTGACATGAGTGACGTCGAGCTGGCCATGCCCACCCTTGCCCTGCCCACCCTGGCCTCCAACCTCAAACATAATCCTGATGTGGCCCTCAATGAAATTGAATTTGACACTCCTGTTCTAGACCAATAGGTTAAGGAGCACAAATTGTTTTCATTGGCTGATTTGTCTGTCAAAGTACTTAGTAAATGACAGGAGAAATTAAAATATTCCAACTGCTAGAAAAAGCAGTTATGTCAGGGAAGATATTGACAAAATAATACATTTTTTAAAAAGCTTTTCATTTATTATTTTAAAAAGTTGAAGTTAAATTTTGACTAGTTAAAATTTAAACTGATAATTAAAAAAATTAAGTTAGCTATTAGTAAACGGTAAGTTTCCCCTGTCTCATTGTGTCCGACACTAGGGGGCGATGCAATAACTAGCCTTTATGACTTCCTATCTTTGCTTAACCTTTCATATTTTTGCACCTTATATTACTTATGCCATATATTTGAAGTTAAAAATTATCCTCATAACCTGTATGTTTATATCACATGTATGGATAGTGTGTGTTTATATACTGTATATACTTATATCACATGCATGGACATGCATTTTCCTGACAGATCAATTAATCAGAACTACTTGCCTCCAGAAGTTGTGAATACTCCCTACAGTGAAAGTTTTTAAGAAGAGATTGGACACAACCATTTGTCTGAAATGATATAGGGCAGTAATGGCTAACCTTTTTGCTATCATGTGCCAAAAGTGGGGTAATGGGGGGGATTGCGTGTGTGTGTGTGCTCACACCCATAATTCAATGCGCCCCATCACCCCATGCATGCATGCGTGACCCTCCCGCTCCCCCCCCGCTTATGGCATGTGATGGCACGGTGGGCCCGGTAGGCCAATTTTTTTGCCCTCCCCAGGCTCCAAAGCCTTTCTAGGAGCCTGGGGAAGGCGAAAACAGCCTTCCCCACTCCCCCGGAGGCCCTCCGGAGGCCTGGAAACAGCCTGTTTCCTGACTTCCGGTGGGTCCAGAAGGCCTGAAAATCATTTGGCCAGCACATACATGCGTGCTGGATTGAGGTAGGGCAATGCTCATGTGCCCACAGATATGGCTTCGTGTGCCACCTGTGGCACCTGTGCCATAGGTTCGCCATCACGGGTATGTGGTTTTCTGTCTGAGCAAGGGGTTGGACTAGACAACCTCCAAGTTCTATTCCAACTCTATCATTCTGTTATTCTGATTGTGTGTGTGTGTGTGTGTGTGTGTGTGTGTGTGTGTTACAAGGCTAATATTTATTTTAATTTTAAATTCACATTAGTGTAAAACTAACATTTTGTCAGTCTGAATAAAAATGAATTATACATTAATAACCCTGTTTAGAGGTATCAGGTATAATAATAGTATGCCTTTTAATAATAGCAAAATAAATATTTAATTATTTAGCTAAGTATTTTTTTCTTTATTAAGTCTTCTAACCTTACAAATAGTATAGATTTGTAAAGTTACATGTATTTTCAAAAGAGCATATGTAATGAATAGATTTTAAAGTTAACGTGGAATCAATGGTAATGGATAATTGCTTATTTAATCATCTAAACCATTTGTAGAATTGTAGATTGCTGTCTCCTTACAGGAGTGTTCTTAAATCGTTCCCTATGATCTTTGCACTTGAACAGGCCCTTATTTCTAGCACTACTCCAGCAATATAAGGAACTGATCAGTATTCTTCAGTTTCAAGTTACAAACTATTGCATACAAGTGTGTGTTACAAGCATTTTACAGGATGCTGAGAGTCATTACTGGGATGACAACAAAGCTTTTTATGAGGTACGAAAGTAACTTTACTAACCTTCATTTTTATACAAATGTGGTTTATTTTTGTTTATTTTTCACTAATTTGAAAAACAGATGCAAAACAATATGGATTTAAAATGAGGTTTTAAGATTCTATCCACTCGTCTAATTGCCTGCCTGCCTGATGTATCTTTCAATGGATATAAGACACAAGGCCAGTAAGCTTCTTCTGATTCCCAGATATCCTGTTATATATCTGCGTTAGGTGTGATTCTACTGTTCCTAATATAAATGTCATAAAGTTAAAAAGGGAATAGTGCAGAGTAATTGGAATTAATTAAAATTACAGCAAATAGTATTCTTTTTTTTTTTGAATCAAGTTTTATTGATTCCCCCCACACACACACACACACATTCACCCGCATCTTTTTTTGAACAAAGTATTGGCCATATCTTATCTTATACAATTTTTCAAGTTCAAATACATTTTACTCAATTACAATTTTTGCCAAAATCTTCCTTTTTTCCCTATTTTTTCTTTAATTCATATCTCAATATTTCTATATTTATTTATATAAACAACATCTTTATTCGTTCTCAAATTCTAATTTTCCTGTTTGTTCACATTTATTCTCTTTTATTTTTTAACAATTTCTTCTTTATCTTCATATATTCATATGTGTGTTCGGGATTGCCTTTCTTCCATTTCCTCTTTTTTGTTATACGGCAATCTTTCTTCTCAGAGTCTTCCCTCTACTTCTCTTCTTTCCTTCTTACTTTCTTTCTGTCTTCTCCTGCTCCTTACTACTTCCCCTTCCTTTCTCCTTTTCCTTCTTCTTCCTCCCTGACTAACCCTTTGTCCTACACCGATTTCCTCTCTCTTCCTTCCTCCCCTCTCTTCTATCCCTCTCTCTCCTTCCCTTCTCTTCCATCTCTCTACTTCTTCTGTCTCTCTCTATTGCTGTATAGGTTTTCAATTTAATATTTTCACTATGGTGTCCAGGCAACCCCAACCTTTCTTTCATTTATTAAATATCTTTCTCAAAATTCTTATCTTGTTAACAATATATATTTATAATTCACATTTTAATCATTTCTAATTGCCCCAATCTAATTAGTTCTTATTTTAATCTTAATTTGCCTTCTTTCCCTTTTTTGATTACATTTCAAATATATAGTTTAAAATATTCCAATTTATTACAATTCCCCCAATTAAATTTATTCATATTATTACAACTTATCATTTTATAAACCTCCAAAACTGCAATTAAAAGTATGACAATTCTTGCAATTTCTCAAATTTTATCTCCCCTTTCATTTCTTTCTCCCT
The DNA here is from genome assembly GCA_030761175.1 of Masticophis lateralis. NCBI lineage: Eukaryota > Metazoa > Chordata > Lepidosauria > Squamata > Colubridae > Masticophis > Masticophis lateralis. Next base: position 241,413,039 of record JAUDYJ010000002.1, read on the forward strand.
TTCTTCCTTTCTCCTCTTCTATTTTTTTCTTTTTCCTTCCTCTTCCTTTCTTTTGTGTTTTAGGATTCTGAGTTCTCCTATTTTGTCTTATATTTCCCATTATTTCTCCTCTCTCTTTCCTTTTTCTTATATTTCCATTGTTAATCCCAGTATACTTGTTTTGTATTTTAAAGTCATAAAATCTTTTGTTTTGCCCTTTGTTTCCCATTATTTTCCATCTCTTTTCCCTCTTTCTTGTATTTCCACTATAAATCCCATTGTAATCATTTAATCTTTTTATATTTTTCTATTTGACCCTCTTTTCCTTCCTTGTTTCTTTCCCTTTATATTCTCCATTATTAGTCCCACTGTAATCTTTAAGGTTCTCCCTTTTATTATTACAACCTATTTCATTGTTTAATTTTCCATAGTCAGTCTCTTTGTCTTTGTCTTCTTCTTCATTGTTGATCTCCCTTTCCTGTTCTTCATTGGTTATTTCCTTTTCAACTTCCATGTATTCTAGCTCAGTCTTAGATTCATCAAGTTTCTATTTTCCATGCAAGATTGTAATCATATCCTTTACTTACAAGCACATCATCTTCATCATTTCCTTAAGATCCTGCGCCATTTTATTCTTTCTGGGTTGATATTGCTCCAATTTAAGTCCACATTATAATCCTACTTTTTTAATCATCAAACAGCTTGTAGACACACAAATCCTCCTTAGTTCTCACAACTTATCATTTTGAAAGTTCAAGGTTTTTTTTTCACTGCTTCAAAGTTTTCTCTCAAAACAGAAAGTTTAATGTCATACTCTTATTTCTCCTGGAGATGTCTCTCTACAATCCACAATTCCACTCAGCTGGTTAAAAAGTATCCATTTTGTATGTAATTCAAAAAGGAGAAAAAGAAAGTTTTCCCACTTCTTTTTTAACTTTTATATCCAACCAATCAGTTTAAAATCCAATCCAAATCTGAAAATTCCCAATTCCAATTTAACATTTTCATTCATATTCAACATTAAATCTTTAGTCGGGCTCTCCTAAAGAGCATTTGTCACTTCCGTATTTTTTCTCTATCAGTTGTCTCCCCCCCCCCATCACTATTTAGCCGCTATTTCCACGCTGGAGTAATTCTAAAATTTTCCAATTTTTCTTTTATTACCTGTAAGTTGGCCAATCACTCACCCGGTACCAGTATTCTTTCCAAATCTTCACTCCTGCAAAACGCTTATTCCGGAGCTCCAGCTTCATGGCGATTAGCACTGATCGCCACCCTCCCATCGCCAGATCGAAGAGTTTTCTCAGGCTTTCCGAGGAATTTGCCTGTTCCTCTGTAGCTACCTAGCTGCCTCTCCTTCTTCACTGTCCCTACAGGACAGATCCGGTCCAAAGACCCCCCCGGCGACGGTTAGTCTGGCTGGGTTTCTCCAGGCTCATCGGAGCCTGGTATTTTCTGAACCAATCATGCCGCTTGCTTCTGGAAACTTCCCCTCGCTTTCGGAAACTCCCCAGCAAATCGTTTTTTAATTTGCTGTAAATCTTATGGATTTAAATTTATATTTTAAGGTTGCGACTGATTAAAACAATCCCTGAAGCACTTTATTACTGAAAATGTTTATCTACAAAAAGTATAATTGCATACTGTTTATTAATCATTTCACCAACTTGATGAACTATCTGAACCAACTAATTCATAATTCAATAATTGAAGTGGATAAGAATTCATAATCTGGAAGTACTATTTTTTTTTGCACTATAAAACGCTCCAGGCTATAAGACACACATTAACTTTAGAGGAGGAAAACAAGAAAAAAAAATCTGCCTCTGCCTCCCAGCATCCATCCAGTATTCATCTGGCTAGCGTCCTTGCAGCAAATAGCAAACAGCCTTGTCAGCTTCAGCACGTTATCACAGTCCCAGCATGTGGCTCGTCAGACTTCTGCTCTGTTGGGACCACCAACTGAGCTGAGCTGCTACCGCTGCCGGGAAATGCTGGAGCCTTTGCTGCCAAGCAGCTAATTGGTGGTTGAATCGGCCTCCCAGAATACCGCCGATCAGCTATTCCAGGTGGTGGGGATTACCGCTGCCTATTGCCACCGCTGCCTATTGCTGGCAATCACCTTCGCTGCTGCCGCCGATCACCACCATCAGCTGCTTGGCAGTGAAGGTTCCAGCTTTCCCTGGTGGTGGCGAGTGGCGACAGCAGTGACAGGTGGCGGCAGCTATTGCTACCACTGCACCAACCCCCCCCCCACACTGCTCTATAAAATGCACAGACATTTCCACCCACATTTTTTTTTTTTTTGGAGAAACGTGTGTCTTATAGTGCGAAAAATACAGTAAGTGGTTTAGGGAAACTGGAGTATCTAAAGATATATTAAGTTTACTGAAAACTATTGTCAGCAACAAACACATAAATAGGAGCAACTATCCCATAGCTTCCTACATTTTACAGGGAAATTTGCTTTCATCGCTGCAGAATTGGTGTTTGGACACATTTTAATGACTAAAAATTTAGTTCTGGCAATCATTTTAAATCTGGAAAAATTGTTTTATAATAGTTCAAATTTCTGTTATTTGGATTAATGTAAAAATGGTGACTTCTAACTAATAAAGCATAAGCTGTTGGGTTTTTAAAAGTCACAATCTGTTTTAAATATTGTGGGGAATTTAACTCAGCATCTTTTGTTCTTCAGCAGTTTCTTTTCAGTCTCAATTTTATTGAGAGAATCCAAACTGATATTGAGGAGGATAGGTTTCTATTGTTTAATCTTTGGTTGTTTTGCCAGGGAGAAAGATGTTCATTTTCTATCCATATGTGGCATTATTTCTGCTATGCTCTTCAACATGACCTATGGACTGTTCTATCTCCTGTATTAGCTCAGGAGATTTTAACAGAAGTGCTGGAAGAATCGTTAGCACTTTTGGCTTGCAGATATTTTCAGGCCCAGCCCAGTTACAAAAGGACGCCACAAATAAGGTAATAATTTAGCAAAATTATGTACTTCCAATGAGATGATAGCAACAGTAGTTTATTCTTAACTAAAAACAGTTATAAGAAATGAAAGAGAAGTGTTAGAGTTAAAATAATATTAAAATCATATTTTTTAAAAAATATAATTTAAAGGCAATTGATTTAAAGATAAAAACAAAAAGAACGTATTAAAATCCTATTGAAATCAAAATGTATAAAGTAAAACAGCCAGATGTTTGATCATACATTTGATAGAAGGTTATTTTACTTTACTTATTTCTATTTTATTAAATTCTGAGGTTGTCCAACTTGAAATGATTCTGGGTGATTTATGTTTTATTTTTTTAACATTAGAGACTGTTAAAAAATAAAGTCAATTTTAAAAAAAGAAAAAGGTACAACCCTCCCACCCCCAAAAAAACAATAGGGACTTAGCAGCTACCATTCAACCAGACGTAGGAGTAAAATTTTCAACAACCTTTGGAACACTATCAGGGTAGGAGTTATAGGGATCTTTGGTGGATGCTATTCCAGAGAGCAGGCACCACAACAGGGAAGGTACATTTCCATAACATGACATTAATTAATTGGAAGGACCTGGAGCATGCCCACTATGCCTGATTATAATGGAACGTAAAAACTAGAGACAAGTGGTCCTTGACATACGAAGGGCTTTATGGTCAATAACCAGAATCTGGAATTGCATCTAGAAGCCAGCTGGTAAACAGTACAACAAATGTTGTTGCAGTACTACGGACCTCAGTCCTGATTAATACAGGTCCAGATAATCTACTTCATCCAGGGCATACCGTAGCTGGAAGCCCTCTCCCTTTCAGCAACCTTCCCAAACAGCAAAAGCTGAAGACTGGATGGAAGTTATCCAAATCTTACTCATGGTCACTCACTCAATTGGATTATTGCAATATACAATAAAATAGAGCTGCCTTTGAAAACCATCCAGAAACTGCAACTGGTCCAGAATGCAGCAACATGTACAGTTGTGGGCATCCCACAGTTTGCCCAAATTACAACACTGTTATGTGAGCAGCACCAGCTCCTGTCAAGTGGAAGAAATCAGGAGTCCAGCCAGTCCAAATGAATATATGCTCGTTATATGCTAAAGCTGAGTGGTGGCTCAGAGGTGAAGATACTTGCTTTCCACTTGGAAGGTTGAGAGTTCAATTCTAGGCAGGAGCAGATGTTTCTGTGTCAGGTCACATATTACAGTCATTCAATCTTTCTAAAGAGACGATTGCAGATATGTACTTTTGCTCTCATGTTTGCTTATTTTGAAATAAAGCTTTTGCCAGTTATATCAGTGAGATACAGTTTGTCATCTAAGTAGATGGTCTGACTGTCTGACTGTCTTTTAATTGCACATTACTCTTGCGGCAGCCAGAGGTGGGCATCCTAACATAGTACTGTGTTCTATGGAGAACCGGATAAGATAGAAAGAAGAAGAAGGAAATAGAAGGAAAAAAATGCATATGAAATTATTTTTAAAAAATTAAGTGCTTAAAATTGCAAAGCAAACATAAAATTAAATAATTTAAAATCTATAGGTGAAATCCATTAAATATTACGTGTCATATTTATACTTAGTATTGGCTTTGAAAATTTTTAAGAAGCAGTGATAAGAAATGACATCCATTACTGAACAGATTTAAAATGTAAGTAAGTGTTGATTGTATTCATTGAAACAGCTTCAGCTGACAACATATATATGGAATAGGCAAGTTACATTATATTGTTGAATATGTTTTTAAAATAAAAACTAAATGTTACCTAATAAATGTTAGCAAATAATAATTTTGATCCAGAATTCAGCATGTATACGAGAAAATTGCTTTCCTTTTCATCTTTATGGAGTGAGGTGATCCATGTTTGTAGAGAAAATATTAGAGATTATATTAATTACATTTTGCTAGTGAATTGTTTGAAGTCTGAGTATGGTTCTAGTTTTTTTTGGGGGGGGGGTTGCTTTATAAGCTGGGTCTCTTCTACTATATTATTATACAGATAGTCTTCAACTTGACCACAATTGAGTCCAAAATTTCCATTGCTAAGCAAGACAGTTGTTAAGTGAGTTTTGCCAGTTACCAAACGTCTGAATTTTGATCATGTGACCACTGGGATGCCGCATGTGTCATAACAAGCATGAAAAACAGTCAGAAGCCACTTTTTTCAGTGCTGTTGTAACTTTGGTCACTAAACAAATGTTTGTAAGTCGAGGGCTACTTATAATCATTTGCCTAAGAATCCTGATAATTTTAAGAGTAAAAAGTATATCTTTTGTAATATGGCAAATAAACCATGATTATGGATTATATTATATTACTAGATTATTTCCAGAGTTTTAATTTTATCTCTTACAGAATAGATGTCACAGCAATTCTGATGACCTGTGAAAACATGCTGTGGTCAGTTTGTGGTTCCATGCAAGAACTTTTAGATCCACATAAAGACAGAAATCCTCGTATTTATAATATTCACAGATACTGCAATAATTTACTGGCAGCTGCTCTTGTTTTAACTTCACCACTAGAGAATTTGTACAAGTAAGTGTGATGCTTCAAAATTAACATACATTTAGCCTATAATAGGAGACAATTGTCTCTCTTTGTTTAATGTGATATAATATGATAATAAAGCCCCAAAATCCAAGCATTGATTTATTCCATTAATTACATGCTACTTTAGTAAGTGTATAGTTAATTTGCATTCAGTTTTTACATCTTAATTCCTTAGTATGTGTTAATACTTTTGAATCATCTGACCGTAAGTTTACATTGCACATAAGACTTAGGCCAGGGGTCTGCAACAGTGGTGGGTTTCAAAATTTTTTACTAGCAGTTCTGTGGATGTGGCTTGATGGACGTGGCATGTCTTGATGGGTATGGTTTGGTGGGCGTAGCAGGGAAGGATACTGTAAAATCTCCATTCCCACCCAATCCAGGGGAAGGATACTATAAAATCTCCATTCCCTCCCCAATCCAGGGGAAGATTACTGCAAAATCCCTATTTACTCCCGATCAGCTGGGACTTGGGAGGCAGAGAATAGATGGGGCGAAGCCAATCAGAGGTGGTATTTACTGGTTCTCCAAACTACTCAAAATTTCCACTACTGGTTCTCCAGAAATGATCAGAATCTGCTGAAACCCACCTCTGGTCTGCAACTTAAACACGCAAAGAGCCATTTGGACCTATTTTCCACAGAAAAAAAAACACACCGGGAGCCACAAAACCTGGGTGGGTTTGGCCAAGTTGATGTCACTCACTCCCACACAATCACATGACTGCTAACTATGCCTACCCAGCCACAAAACCATTCTCTCTTTCTCTCTCTCCCTATTTTCGCCTCTCTTCCCCCTTCTTTCTCCTCCTTCTGTTTCTCTCTGTCCCTCTTTCTCTGTCCCTCTCCAGATCTTCCCCACTTCCCCCTCTCTCTATCTCTCCCCCCTCTCTCCTCTCTCCCCCTCTGTGTCTCTCTCTTCCGCTGTGTCTCTTTCTCCCTCTCTCTCTGTATATCACTGTGTCTCTCTCTCTCTCAACCCCTCTCTGTGTATCACTCTGTGTGTGTCTCTCTATGTCTCTCTCTCTCATTCTCCCCCCCCCCCGGTGTGTGTGTGTGTCTTGGAAAGCCTCAGCTGGGCCAAGCCAGCAAGCTCTTCTTGGGTGCGCTTCACTACTCCTTTAATTTCTTCTTTTTGGAAATCCGGGCTGGCTGAGGAAAGATCGCCAGCAGTGGCAGAGGCTTCCCTTCAGGTGACCATCCTCCTCCTTCCCCCCTCCTTCCCCTCTCATGACCTCCTGGCCGGCTGTGGCTGAGCTGGGACCATGTGCACGCGTGGGGAGACCCTCCACAACCAAGCACCAAAAAGTAGCAAAGATGTGCGTTCTTAAGGAGGGTCTTAACAGGACCCAGCTGCTCTCCTGCACTGAGGCTCTGGCCATTGCCTTGCCATGTCATCCCCCACCCCTGGCAGCTCTTCAGCCAAGCATAGAGGGCGTGAACTCCAGCCCAAAGCAGCAGGAAGTGAAGGCTGCCTTATGTGCAAATGTGGCATGAAGTCAGCTACAGGGCCGCTTCGCTCCTGCACTCTCCAGTGACCCTCCTCCCCCTCCTCCTCTCATGACTCCCTGGCTGGTTGTGGCTGAGCAGAGACCATCCTTAAGCGAGCAGCCACCTGCACCTTTCCTGCGCTTTGGTGCTCACTTGAGGAGGGTCTCCCTGTGTATGCGCATGCTCCCACTTCAGCCACAGCCAGCAGGGTGTCATGAGAAGAGGAGGGGGAGGAGTGTTGCCCAAAGGGAAGATTTTGCTGCGGTTGGCAATCGTTCCTCAGCTAGCCCGGATTTCCAAAAATATCCAAAAAAGAAATAAAAGGGGTGAGGGGCAGGGACAACCAGTGATGGGACAGGGAGCCACAGCAGGGGGCCCAAAGAGCAGTATGAGACTCGGGAGCTGCGGGTTGCCAACACCCGGCTTAGGCAAATAGGCCTTGTATCTGCAGTCATTTAGACAAGGGCAGAACAGATAGAACACTTCTGAAAAGGAAAAGTTTAAAAACTGAGGCTACAGAAAGAAAGATAAATAAAAAACTCAGAAAAATATAAATCCTAGAAACTTGAGATAAAGTATAAAAATATAACAAGAATTCTGTGTAAAACAAAATTATACCAGTAGTAGCCAAATGTATCTGACCGGATCTGTACCATCTTTAAAAGAACATGTGACTCTCCCTGTCCCTGCCCCTCTCAATTATATGTTGTATGTTATGTATACAGTTTTTATGGTCCTCATCTGTTGCAGTGCAGGAAAAGGTATTTTTTCTTTTAAATTGCATGAAACCAAGTACATGGTCTCAGAGACCAAGTGGCAGCATTTCCTTTGAGACTAGGATAAACAAGATAACATGCCTGTTTCTAAACTTAAATCCAATGGATATTACTTTTTGGTAACTGTTACTATTGATTAATAAATACTTGCACAAATAATACATCTAACATCCTGTTACACATGCTCTTGATAGCCAGTTTCCATTCCTCAGAGAACTGAGGCATGCTTTGCCACAATCAATAAATAATGTTATGATAGTGACCAGTTTGGCTCTAATTCATTTTGAAGCCTTCAAGCTACATACTTTTTTTGTTCTTCTTCCAGACAAAAAATTCCTTTTATTAGTAGAGTGCCATAATATACAATACGAGGATAAAGGAAAAGAAAATATTGATAAATCTTTTAAAAAATTGACATATTGTACTTTGCTTAGCATTGCTATCGGAGAACATCAAATATTACCTAATAGTTAAATAATATGATTGTTCTTTTCTGACTGATAAAATACTAATAGAATAGCGTATTTACTGATTTCTGTAAAATGTTCACATCAGTTTTCTTGTGTATTCATGAATAAGTTAACTTGAAGTAAAGTTTTTGTAGTTAAATACAATTCACTTGAAAATTGTATGAACATTTTGGATGAAAGTGCCAGCCCTCTAGACAAAAATTCAGCAGAAAAAATATATATCTCCTGACATATGATTGTTCAGTTTGTTGCCTTGGTATGACTTGATAGAAGAATTAGAGACAAAGCTCAGCTAATTTAGAATTTTTATTGTAGACAAGATGAAGCCATTCAAAACAGTTGATTGCTGATGAGAAGAAATGTTATATCCTCAGGGATTTAAACTTCTGGCTTCTTTTGGTCACCCTTCAAATTAATAGATAATTAATATGGATATTTCGGAGCCTTAAGGAGAAGTTGCTGTATATTTAGTACAAAGAATTATTGGATTGCTTCATTTGTTTAAGTGTGAACCATTAGCTTTCAAACTTTAATTGAAAGGAATGGCAATGAATGAGCCTGTGCAATTTATTGCACCCACAAAGACTTTGTATATTGTGATCAAATTGAGTGTTTATAGAGTCAAAGACATTCAGCCTTTTCCATACAGAAATGCTGCTTATTGAGTATGACATTGTTCATATTCTATTTCAATTTTTTTTTGAAGTCTGGGTATGCTTCAGGTGTTGTTTCTAAAGTTTTATTGTATTTTTGGCAAAGTAGGGGGACTCTTCCTAAATTTTAGTGGTTTTTTTTGACACAATCATTAAGCATGTTGTTACAATAGAATCTTTTTCACTTAGTGATTCACAAGCTATGATGATTTGCATATGTAAATAAGCTATCTAAATTAAATGGCACCTGGGCTTTCTTGGCTTTTTCCTTGATAAGTTTCATTTTTCATCCAAGAAGCTTCTTCAGTTCTGATTGAGAATCTCCATAGTTATCTGAATCAAATGGGTGCTGTACTGTTCTTTTTCTCTGGGAATATTTCATCTCATATGAAAAGAATGGGAGGGTATATGAAATTGCAAGGGTTGAAATTTCTTGTGAGGTATTTGGTCAATCATAATAAAGAAACCAGCCAATGCTTCAAGCAGCTACTTGGCTGCTAGTAACACTCCAGCTGCATTTCTTCTTTCAGATGACCAAATAAGGCATCAGTGCTACTAAAAATATAGAAGATAAAGAATATATGTGATCTTAATCAGAAGCAAAAGAACGTTAACCACTGAATCTTTATCCAGAATGACATTTGTACACAGGTAATTTATTCAGGGAAAAATAGAGTAATAATAGGTAAGCAATTGTGATCAGTTTTACTAAACTGAATTTATTACATGCCTTATTTGACCAGTTGAAAGAAGAAATGTAGTTGGACAGCTACCAGCAGACAAGTAACTGCTTGAAGCGTTAGCTGATTTTGTTATTATCATTGACCGATAAATTCACAAGAATGATGATGATGCTATCTGTTCAATTGTGCTTTATTCTCAGCAGTTTTATGGATCAGTTTTCTGCAGAGTTTTCTTTTATTTGTGTTAGTTCTGAAATGAACACTTAATTGTAATAGTTTTTGAGGGTTTTTTCCCCTCTTTTTTCTCTTTTTCTCTTTCCACACTTTTAAGTTCCACCAACATCAATTTTCCAGTGTTTTGCTACAATAATCTATTGCTCTATATTAAATCCATTTGTTATGCTGCTTCAATATGTTTTACGAAAAATGGAAAGCTAACCAATAGCAGGATTCATTGTCAATTTGGTAATTTTCCCAATTTCTTCAATTTTTTAAAGAAAAATTTCTTGCAAATTATACTACTGTATAAGAGGAATTGTAAAAAAAAAAAAGTTAAAATCTATGACCTCATATGTAATGTAAGGCAAGATTATCCATTCCCTCTCCCTCTCAATCAAAATCTAATCATTTTCTCTCTGGAAGAAAAGCATTTAGCTGTTCCCTGTGCCCTAAGGTTTAAATATCAGCCTGCTAATACATATAGGAGCACTATTGAACCCAAAATTTCTGATGTTAAGTAAGCCATTTGTTAAGTGAGTTTTGCCCCATTTTATGACCGTTACCACACTTGTTAAGTGAATCATTGCAGTTGGTAGTAACCCAGTTGTTAAGTAAATCTTGCTTCCCCACTGACTCTGCTTGTCAGAAGGTAACAAAAGTTGATCATATGACCCCAGGAAACTGCAACCGTCATAAATATGAGTCAGTTGCCAATTGGCTGAATTTTGATCACATGACCATAGGGATGTTGCAACGGTCATAAGTGTGAAAAACTGTCATAAGTCATTTTTTCAGTAATATTGTAATTTTGAGCGGTCACTAAATAGACTGTTGTAAGTGCAGGCTTACCTGTACTTCAGATGGAACACTTGTTTTACTATAATTCACATTAAATATGATGAGAGAACTTAGGGTTTCTAAGCAGCATTCGCTCACCTTGCAGTCTCTAATTCACAAAATAATTTCCTTCAGAAGATTAAGCCCCCCTGCTCTAGAACACTTGGAAAACAGGATAGACAACTGTGCCTGAAATTACCCGTTTTGCAGTATTTCTACATATTATTTCAGAGAAAACAAATGAGGTGTCTATGAAGTCACCAGGAGTCAGGTTGAGTCAAAAGAAACTTTTTATTTAGTCCAAACTAAAGAAACTAAATACAGTATTTTTTCTTTTGAAAAAAATATGCAGTCTTAGTAGTTAAGAGTATTTTTGTGAGTTTGAAAACTCACAACTCACTAAATTCATGAATCTTGATATCACATGAATTTAAGGAGATTTTCAACAATTTAAATTTTATGAGGCATCTATTAGATCATTATTTAGGCAACTCATAATTTCACACCAGTGCTGAAATTTACAAGATCGCTTCTCACCTTGTCACATACTACAGAAGAATAACACCATCGTAATATGGAATTTTTCCTTGATATCAGATACTTCCACAGATGCTTCCCCCAGCTTTGAGACATGAGGCAGCTGCTATAGCATATATTATATATAAAGAACATCTACTAACTAAAGTAATGCATTATCAATCAGCAGAGCAGGAAAATGAAACCAAATGAGCCAGTGAAACACTAGAGCTGGGTCTAGAAGGTGAATCCCCTAAAAGAATCTCTCCCTTGATTTACTCAATGAGCACTGTCCCTGCTAGTGGTTACTATCTAAATTCTGATCACACAGAAGTATCTTTTTTGAGATGCCCATCATCATTTGGTTTGGCTGCTGGACTCCCTGATCAGACTAGCTGGAATGTAACTGAGGGAGAAAAGAATGAAGCAAAAAACAGAGCCAGGTCTGTCTTTTTTCTGTCACTTTAGTCTGGCTATAAGAATTGCACTCAGACTTCTCCTTAGGCAACAAGTTTTATATCTTACTGCTATAGAGCCCTGGGGTCCATAAAAGCCATTCTTTACCTTGGTTAATCCTTTGATGTTCTACAGCATGCTGAGTGGGACAGTGGATTGAACTGAAATACAATACCATGACAGTAAGCCAAAATATTTCCATTAAACATGAAGCTGTTGGAATTGAAATCAGTTACCTATTTTCTCTTCATTGCCTATCAAAGGAATATGATAAATTCTGATTTTGAATTGCTTTTTTTTCCCAGAACAATTCAAAGCATTTTTGATGACTTGTCTTCAGATATTTTGGAGCAAGCTGTTTACCAACCGTTGCACTGGCTATCCGTCATATCAGAGTTTTCTTCTTCATTGTTAAAGTAAGTATCTTTCTAATATAGACAGGACTCGAACCCATTTCCGTGTTTCATATTGTTGTTTTTACTGATAAATTGAGATCAATTATACCACTTTGAAACATTTTGTTAAAATATGTATTTCATTGTCTAGTTTCTTTAAAAAACTTGTTCTTGCTTTACAAATTTTATACAGCAATTGTTTTTATATTTGTTTTTTGTACTTGATTTAACTTTGAAAAAGTAGCAATCTTGAAAATTGGTGAAGCTACTAAAGCTTACATTTATTGCTTTGTTCGTATTTATTCATATTTGGTATTTTTAGAAATATGGCATGTTTAAAAGCAAATGCATAATTTTCTTGCTGTTTCAGTAAGTGTAATAACAATTTACATATGAGACATATGCTACCAGCTGTACTGCCATTTCTTTTCTAACTTTGGATCAAAGTCCTCTCACATCCATTTCAAAACCTGTTTGAGCTTCTCACAATATTTTGTGTCCCTTCCTAGTAATCTTTAATTTCTAATTAAATACTAGATTTTTTTCATTCGTATTACAAAAGAAAAAAAATGTGTAGCTTTATTATTCATGTTTTGTAGTTGTGATTTTTAGTTTTTTCTCTTCTGCTTTATACAATTGCATTACTCTAAAAGAAAATCTCCATAATTATATTATGTAGTTTAATAAAGCCCCAATATGGGATTAGGTAATTCTGTTTAGCAAAATCATCATCATCATTTTGTAAAGAGTATATAGAAGATGTTGATGCTGCCAGAAGTCTGTATGTGGCACTATGAGCTACTCTTCAATTGCAACAATGTTTTAAGATGGATGCAAATCGTAACTTTCCTCACTACAGAATTGTTTATTCATGTCATATTTTATATGTAGTTAACCTTCTGCTGTATGTGGGTGTGGCTAGTCTTACATTCGTGGCTATATGAGCTTGGAAGATGAAGTAACATATGTTTCTCCATCTGACCAGTGAAAAAGTTTTCAGTAGTTTTATTTGTATTAACACAATAACTGAGTGAACATTTCAATTTGCACTGTGCTTTAAGAGTCTAGAGCAATTGCTAAATACTGAAGCACTCCGTCTGGTTAGATGTAAGTTTGTATGAACTCCATGTTACTAAGATCCAGCTCTTTTCTAATTAATAATTGTACAGTCAACTTGCTGCTAAATTATATTTTATGATAGATATTGAATTATGAATAGGAGTTTAGGCATTGTTATAATGTTATGTTTTATTCATTTTTTAATATCCAAATAAATGTACATGAAAAAAGTTTATGTATCTTGATATGATGCTGAAGAATAAGCTGTCTAATAAATAAGCTTTATACTGAATATGTTTTGCAAGTGTGCAATATAGAATGATGTGCAAGTATACTTATACGTTTAACTGTAAGACATGGTAAAAGGCCACAATTAAGTTTTTTTATTATACAGCACAATTTATTTCTAACCAAGAAATTAAAATCCTAAAACAAAGCCAAAAAAGCTTCGTTTAAAATTGTAACCAACCATTGTATATTTTTCTTTCTTTCTTTCTATTATGTGTCAGAAGAACTTACATAGGAACACAGTATATTGAGAATTTCTCTGACATAAACTTTGTTTAAATAAATTAAACTCTTTATATATTTGTTTTAATATAGAGAATTTATATGTGCCTTCATCCAATATTGCAGGATATACTGTAGTTGAAGATAAAATATTCCCAAATATGCTCCATGAAGCATTCTTATTTTAGAGGCAGATGTCTATTAAATACATGTCTCTAATAGTGTGTTCTAATATTGATCTTTAGTTAGAATAGATATTTTAAATCAGTACCTCTTTGTATTACTAAATATATATATAGTTATGTGTGTGTGATAATTCTGCTTATGACTTTAGACTTTATTTCAAATATTTACAGCAATAATTCTAAACATACATAACACTCAATTATACCAAAAGATTTCATATTTATATAAGCATTAAAATAATATCTGGCTCGTGAAACAAGAGAATTAATAGTCCCAAAAAAGAAAGTAATTGAGGTTGCCTTTTAACTGTTATAGATGTATTAATCGTTTAGCATATGTTAACTGGCTTTTAGGGTGTTAAGATAAATATAATTCCTTCCCCCAATAGCATCAAGTATACATATAGTAAGCAGACATGAAAGCATCCATCAAACTGTAGGGAGTGAGAGTTTAAAGGAATTAGCATTAACCTAAACTTTTAGGGCTGTTGATTTCACAGGTAAATATATTAATCTGTATGTATCTTTCATTTTGAAAGGACTTCATCAGCTGGAGAAATGACAACTCAGGGTCATCTGAAGCTACTATTATCCCAGCCATATTGTAACTGGAACTTGCTTTTGCAAACACTGCTACATCATGATTGCCTCTTAGTGAAAATTTTGCTGAGAAGTTTTAGTAAGTATTAATTTTATCATGTTTCTAATAATATAAATGTGCAAATATAATTATATTTTCAATAGTTTTAACCAGGGGTGAAACGTTCCCAGTTCGGACCGGCTCAGGTGACTAGGTAGCGATTATGGCCGGTGGTTTGCAGAACCAGTAGCAATGGCAGCTGGAAGCTCCGCCCACCCACCCCATTTCCCGGAGTCAGGGAATGCCGCAGAGCCGCTTCCTGCTCGCCCTTCGCCACGCGGTGTATCCTACTGCTCACCTTTCTCCCGCGGCTGTCTGTCAGGGAAGGCAAGCGCTCGAAAGTTATTGGAGTCACTCACTCTCCTTCTTGAAGGAGCTGCTCTGGTCCACGCGACGGCTGTGCAAGGGCACACCATTTATTTAAGTCAGGTTGGGTGTGCGCTTGCGCATCTGACGCGTGGACCAGAGCCGCTCATTCAAGAAGGAGAGTGAGCGACTCCAGTATCTTTTGGGCGCTTGCCTTCCATGACAGCCAGCTGCAGGAGAAAGGTAAGCAGTAGGACTCCGGGGAATGGGGCAGGTGGGCGGAGCTGTGTGGTAAAAGGCAAGCAGGCAGCAGCTCCGTGGCAAGGCCAGAGTCAGGGAATGGTGCATTCCCCAACTCTGGGGAATGGGACAGATGGGCAGAGCCATGGGAGAAAGGTAAGGACACGCTGGCAGAATAGATATTTAAAAAGTTTTCCTACCGGGTTCTGTGGGCGTGGTTTAATGGGAGGGGGGTTGTGACTAAGTGGGCGTGGCTGTGACATCGAGTTGGCCATGCCCACTCAGTCACAGGACAGCCCCCCCTCACAAAGACACGCCCACAGAACCAGTAGGGAAAAGTTTTAGATTTCACCATTGGTTTTAACCTTAACCCTTTAAATTATTTGAATATTAATAGGAGGACTTTATGATATTGTGGAATCAAAACAACAAAAAAATCAAAGCTCACAGCATTGTTTATTAAACATTACATACTGAAGGAGTCTCTTCCAAAATTATTGTGAAAGACCCTCCTGCAGACAAAGAGATGCATATTTATACATTTCAAAATGGAGGTGAAAATGATGCAGGCACACATATACTGAACATAAGTAATAGATGACATACGATACATATTCATAAGTAATAATGTAATAAATCTTAAATTACTACTTACTCTTACCTATGTAAAATAATGATCTTAGTTAGAAGAAACATTTGCATTTTCAGATTCAAATTCTGCTACTGGTCTAATAATAGCAGGCCACTGTACAGCAAAATTCCATAGGTCTCAATTTATCTTAAACTATTCCATCATCTCAAAACTGATTTTTGTCACAATCCTAGTCCCTCTTGAATATAAAAGAATTAAAAGATTATTGAAGTAATATCAAGGCCTTCAGATCCTCCAATTCATTTTAACAACAGCTTCCGATGGTTATATTAGCATGTGTACTGATAGTGAAAAAGACAGATGTCTATTGTAGTACTTCATTTCTCTCTTCCTTGCTATTTGCTTAGTTCTGAATTACTCCTACAGATTCTAAAAAATAACCTCTAACTACTAAGTTACTACTACTACTACTACTAATGGTTCAAAAAAAATTGATTCATCCTCTGAACTCTGAAACACAATTCTTGTCCTCCCTAATTTAAGTGGTAGGGTATCAATCCTTTCTCTCTATCTTGTAAGATTTTAGATCCTATGTAAAGAAGCCTTATGAAAAAAAGTACATTGAATTAAGTCTTCAATAGATGGTTTGCACAAAGAGCTATTAGAGATGTTAATGAGAATACTAGTTTTCATCTTGTAAAGATAGAAGACCACTATGCCTAACCTGCATGCCGATTTGAATAATTTATAAATCAAAATCAGTGCATTCATTATCTGCAAATGCCCATAGTACAATTACAAAGCAGACTGATCTTAAATTGACGTATTCATGTAGAATTTCCCCAAATGCATGCACAACACCTTGGGGATAACAATAGCCCTTCCTTGGTGACTTTAACATGATCTTCTACTTTTTCCATTGCTGATGGAGACAGCAGCCAGTGTGGGTGGTGTCAGCCAATCAGCATAAGGACTGAGTCTATCAATTTCCATGGGTCCAGCCTCTGTTGCCAGGAGACCCAGTTTAGGCTCAGTCCTTCAGTTGGACAGGCGTGTGGCTCCTTTGGGTCTTCTATTACTTGCTATTTTTCCTTTATATTCGATTTCCTGGTATTGATTTGTACTGTTGACTATGAATTTGGATCACCCTTCTGTATAGTCTGTGGCGTGAGTCTGTATTTGTTTGCCTTATATATATATATATATATATTTTCCTTCCCATCCCCCTCGGGGGGGGGGGAAGTCAAGTAAAGGGGAAATTATTTTTGTTTTTTTTTCCCTTCGTTGTCTGGACCTTGTTGCTCCTCCTAAATTTGGCCGTTTTTTAGTCCAGTTGGTTTGTTTTGGGCGTTTGGGACTCTTTCCGAGCCTTCTGTCAGCAGCGCCGGCCATTTTGTTTTGATTTCTGGCCGTTTTTTTTTCTCCTTCGCTTGACGCGATCGTTTGGCGGCTGTGATTACAGCTGACGATCGCTTTTCTAATTTTGATAATTTCGGGGCGCTTGGACTGTTTGCCGGACTGGTGCCTTCATTTTAAAGCCCTTACTGCAGCGCTTCGCATCGCTGCCTGCGATTTCCGAACGGAGGCCGGCCGCCATTTTGGAGAGGTCTATTTCGGCACGGTGGCCATTTTGAGGCTTGTGACAGTTTAAGTGGAGTTTTTTTCCTTCGCTCCCTTGATCCACACCAGCGACGTGTGTGACCTGTGCCTCAGTTGGTGACTGTTGGTGGAGCTTGCGCCCCCCCCCGCACCAACGAAAATCTGGTGGCTCTCTATTTCCAGACTGACTAATTGAGGAGTTTTTACACTCCCTCTTTGGGCATATTGTGCTTGTCACAGAATTGCCAGCATGCCGAAAGCCCAGTCTAAGTCTAAACATGGTTCTAGGACCAGTGATGTTCGTCATGGGCTCTCTGATTCTGGGCATGCCCATCACTCTACTGATTTGGTGCAACCTCGAGAGCTCTCTGCGTCCCTACAGCCGCGAAGCAAGTCCCACAAACACAGTGGGGCTTCTAAGTCTGAGAAACGTAGGGACAAGGTCCTAACCAAATTGTGTAATAAGGCCTGCGAGATCCGGGCATTGGCAGAAGCGGCTGTTCTTCCTGTCTCCACTCCGGATCCTGCTCCTGTTCTTAGACCGCCCACACCGGATCAAGTCTCTCTTCGGGACTGTCCTGTCACAATCTCAACTGGAGACCTGTGGGGCTCTACTACTTCTCAACCGGATCCTCTTCAGTTGGAGGCTCCTCGCGAGTCTTCTCCTCCGCCTGCTGCTTCTGCGACCATGGCTCCTCAGTTGGCGCCCTTTCTCTCTGACCAGGTCCTGCGGTTGATAGAGGCGGCGGTCCAGAGGTCCTTGGAATCTAAAGGTCATCATCGGTCTCCTTCGGTTCGATCGGTTTCCTCCGCTTCTCCAGAACGACATCCCGACGAGGGTGCTATTTCCCAGACCCCTGCTTCTCCTTCTGGCTCCCATTCCAGCCATCCCTCAGCCTTACTAGAAGCGGATTTCAGTGACACCGCCTTGTCGGATGACGAAAACTTGCCTCTGGATCAGCCCTCTTTTTCTGGACTTTTTCCCCAGTCTCTTTTTAAGTCCTTATTGTTTAAGGCTGTTAATACTGCTAGGTTATCTTCGCCTGTTGTTGATCCTCCTTCCACTTCGACCTCTTCTGCCTCACTGGACCCCATGTTTGCAGAACCCTCCTAGCCCATCTCGGCTATTCCTACCCCTCCATTGTTTTTGGATGTGATTAAGTGCCAGTGGTCTTCTCCTGGTTCAGCCCCTGTACCGTCTTCTGTGGATCGTACGAATTTTCAGGTGGCGCAAGAATTGGAGGCCCTTCTTCAAACGCCAGTGGTCGATGCTCCCATTGCTGCTCTTCTCCCTAGTGCCAATGTTCCCGGAGTCCCGGATGAAGGTCTTCGCCTGGAGGAGCGGCGTTCTGATTTACTGCTACAGAGGGCGCACCAGGGCGCGGCCTGGGCGATCAAGGCGGCTACCACGGCTTCCTTCTTTAATCGCACCATGTTGCTGTGGTTGCGACAACTGCAGGAGAAGCTGGCTCCTGGAGATGCAAGAGTCAGACAGGACCTGAATAAGATCATCGCTGCGTTGCAATTCTCGGCAGACTCCACCTTGCACGCCACTCGTTTTGCCTCTAAGACTCTTGCCTCCACCATTGCGGCTAGGCGCTTGGTTTGGCTCCGTTACTGGCAGGCGGACGCCAGACACAAGTGGCGCCTGGTGTCCGTTCCTTTTGGAGGGTCCCGTCTGTTTGGGGAGGCCTTAGACCCATTTCTCACAGAGACAAGGGATAAGAGAAAAGTATTGGCAGCTGTTCATCGCAGGGGCGATTCCCGTTTTTTGCCTTATCACTCTCGTTTCCAGAATAGAGGTGCTGAAACTGGGGGCTTGTCTTCCTTCCCTTCTGCTAGACCATCCAATTCGTTTGGAAGGCAGCGGAGTTTTCCCGATCGTTCCTTCAGGGGTAGATCTCCCAGTTCCAAACGACCCTTTCGGGGGGGAGGAGGTCGTTCTTTCCGACGCCGTCGATAGGTGCATCTCTGATCCTCCCATCGGTGGCAGATTGGCCCTCTTTGTCACCGCTTGGGAGAGATCCATCTCAGACCAATGGGTCCTGGCTACTCTACGTTCTGGTTTGGCCATTGAATTCGTTTCCCCCCCTCCGAGTTGTTTTATTTGCTGCCCGCTTCATCGTGACCCTGATCGAAGGTCACTGATGGATGCGGCGGTTCAACATCTCCTTTCCATCAAGGCTATCCAACCTGTGCCCCTTGACCAGATTGGGTCGGGGTTTTATTCTCGGGTTTTCCTGGTGCCCAAGTCTTCGGGGGGGTGGAGACCTATTCTGGACCTAAAAAGATTAAACCAGTACGTAGTATATCGAAAGTTTAAGATGCACTCTCTCAAATCCATCTTGGACAGAGTTAGGAGGGGCGATCTCCTATCCTCCATCGATCTGACCGAGGCCTATTTACATATCCCTATCCTCCCTTCCCATAGACGTTATTTGCGTTTTTGTTATGGGGGGCAGCATTATCAATATAGGGCGTTGCCCTTTGGGCTCTCCTCCACTCCCCGCACCTTTACTAAGGTGCTGGCGGCATTAGCCGCTTTCCTCAGACTTTCTTCCATTAGGCTCCTTTGTTATTTGGATGACATTTTGATTTTATCGTCTACTTCTGCCCAAGCGGCCTGGGATATTACGTTTACCGTGGAAACATTGGCTGCACATGGCTTTTCCATTAACCGGGAGAAGAGCTATTTGGTCCCTTCCACTTCCTTGGTGCATTTGGGGGCCTTGATTGACACGCTGCAAGGTAGAGTCTTTCTTTCCCCGGAGAGGCAGGATAGTTTAAGGGATCTGGTTGTTAAAGTTGAAGGGTTCTCGGAAGGCTTCTCCGTATCTGCTTTCACAGCTATTGGGGAAAATGATATCGGCCATAGCCATTGTTCCGTGGGCACAACTCCATACTAGGGAACTCCAATGGTTTCTTCTACCTTTCCAGAGGGCGGGCAGAGGCACTTCTTCTCGGATGATCCTGCTCCCTCCAGCGGTTCGCAGATCCCTCCGGTGGTGGAGGTCTCTGGCCATTGCGGCAGGTTCCTCGTTCCTCGAGACCCAGAAGGTTGTGGTGACCACGGACGCCAGTCTCCGGGCTGGGGTGCGCATTGCGAGGATCAGATCGCCCAAGGGGTGTGGACCGAGGTGGATGCCCGACGGCCCATCAATTGGCTGGAGCTACAAGCCATTTTCCTGGCCCTCAGAGCCTTCCGGAATCATCTGTCCGGCGCACACGTCCTCGTGTTGACGGACAATGTGATGGCCAAAGCCCACCTCAACAAATTGGGGGGCACTCACTCGAAGTCCCTTTTGACAGTGGCTCTAAGAATCGGTCTCTGGGCGGAACGTCACCTTGGATCTCTCCAAGCAGAACACATTTCGGGGGTCGACAACATTCAGGCGGACTGGCTGAGCCGCCAACGGGTGGACAATGCGGAGTGGCAGCTCCATCCTTCAATATTCCAGGAGCTAGTTCGCCTCTTCGGGACCCCGATCGTGGACCTTTTTGCGACCCTGTCGAACGCTCAATTACCTCGTTTCTTCGCCCGGTTCCCGGAACCTCAGGCGGAAGCCATAGATGCCCTCAGAGCTCCGTGGCCGAAAGGCCTCCTGTACGCCTTTCCTCCGGCGTCGCTGATTCCCAGGGTGATCCGCAAACTCTTGAACGAGAAGGCGGAATTAATCCTTCTGGCTCCTCACTGGCCTCGCAGGGCTTGGTTTGCGGACTTGGTTTCCCTTTCGGTCGCTCCATCCTGGCGCATTCCAGTCTCGGCGGACTGCCTGATACAAGGGACAATAACTCATCCGGAGCCGGGGTGGCTCAATCTGACCGCGTGGCGGTTGAGCGGCTCTTCTTGAGCTCTGCCAACATTCCGGGCGATGTGATTCAGTTAATCCAGGCCTCCCGTCGACCTTCCACTAACAGGATCTATTCGGCTACCTGGAAGGCCTTCTGTTCATGGTGCGACAAGAAGGGCATCTCTGCCTTCCAGCCCTCCATTGTGGATGTCCTGGTGTTCCTGAAACAGGGGTTTGCTGACGGACTCTCGCCTAACACGCTACGTCGCCAGGTGGCGGCTCTCTCTTCAATACTTACCTGCGGTTCCTTTTCTTCATTGGCTCTTCATCCCCTCGTCCGTCACTTTCTCCGCGGTGCTACTAACTTGTCTCCTCCAGTGGTGCACCGTTACCCTACGTGGGATCTTCCATTGGTCCTGGAATCGTTGATGGAGCCTCCTTACGAACCTCTACGAACGGCTTCCCTGCGGTTACTGTCCTGTAAGGTGGCCTTTTTAGTAGCGGTCACTTCGGCTCGTCGTATTTCAGAGATGGCTGCTCTATCTACCAGATCCGACCTCTGCATCTTCCACGCTGATCGTGTCATCCTTCGTTTGGACCCGACCTTTGTCCCTAAAATCAATTCCGTGTTTCATCGTTCACAAGAATTGATTCTCCCAACCTTCTGTTCCCGACCTACTCATCCTCGTGAACGCCGTTGGCACACTCTGGATGTCAGGTGCGCCTTACGCATCTATATTAAACGCACAGCGTCGATTCATCGGTCAGAGGCCTTGTTTGTCTCCTTCCTTCCCGTCTCTATGGGCCTGAAGGTGTCTTCTACAACCATCGGTCGCTGGATACGACAGACTATTGCTTCGGCTTACGACTTCCGTTCATTGTCTCGGCCATCTCACGTAACAGCCCATTCTACACGCAGCGCAGCCACTTCAGCGGCCTGGGCTACTCAGGCTCCCTTGTTGGAAATTTGTCGAGCAGCCACATGGACATCTCCGATTCCTTTTATTAGGCACTATAAAATTGACACTTTTCCTTCTGCGGAGGCTGCCTTTGGCCAACTGGTATTACAGAGGGTTGTGGCTAGGGAGATTGGATCGGACCAGCCTGGTCCCACCCACGTTTCGGGACAGTGAACTGGGGTATGTCCCACACTGGCTGCTGTCTCCATCAGCAATGGAAAAGGCGCGTTGGTCCTACCTGATACGCTCCTTTTCATTGCGTGGAGACAGCAGCCAGACCCTCCCTTACCAGTCTGGTACCTCTCTACTTTACTTCTTCTTGTACTCTCTGTCTGTTTTTCCTTTGCCACACGCCGAGTCTATCACCTCACTTCTTCGCCTAAACTGGGTCTCCTGGCAACAGAGGCTGGACCCATGGAAATTGATAGATTCAGTCCTTATGCTGATTGGCTGACACCACCCACACTGGCTGCTGTCTCCACGCAATGAAAAGGAGCGTATCAGGTAGGACCAACGCCCCTTTTACTTGTTTATTAGAGAACAATGTTATTTGTACCTCAGCTGATGATGACTACATCCAGTTGAACTTGTTGCGCCATCACAAATGCACCAAATGGACTGATTCTGTTAGTGACTGAAACTGAGAGACAGCTTACCTAAAATATGCTTACACATCTAACTGCTCACTCATACATTTACTGAGTTGCCTGCTGTCCATAACAACTTCTAATTGCTCCCTACTATGGCTTTACATGACCCTCTATCATCACAGAGGAAGTGACCAAGGGAAAAAAAACCTCTGTAATGCTGCTGTCATGGAATATTGCATGATAAGATCTAAGTTCCCCAGATTCATGAACAATTTTACACAATTTGAAATCCTATTATTCTCCTCAACATCTCTAATAGCTGTTTGTGCTTTATAGTAAAAAAGTCCTAATTGTTCTTATAACTGTGGCTGCCATGAGGATTTTTAATTGTCTATCTAACTAAGGATATATTTTCTGAGTGATCGGGAGGGAATTGCCTCAGCTTTGATGTTATCAGCAGAGCCTTTCTGGCTAAAGCTTGGCCTTGAATAAGAATGGCCGCTATGGATACTTGATTGTTGCCTAGCAGCCTTGCAGAATCATCTGCTTTTATTTTGCATGCTCTTTCCATTCTCAAGAACATTAAGGGAAATGTGGCATGTTTGAAGGTAGGGCTTGTCCTTGTAATTTTAGCATGGCTAGGTGGCCATTTGCTAAAAGAAACTCATGCCTTCTTAGTAGCAGTATGATGCTCCTCTAGAATACTTTGTGGAGTTGCCCCACTGTTGACACTAATGAATCAGGGGTACTTTCTATTGTTCTAGACACAACTTGCTGTATGAGATATTTTAAGTTACAACTTTTAATGTCAGCCATTAAAAGTTAATCATAGACGGATATTGTTAGTGCAGTCTGGTGGCAATTATTGACTACCACATTCATATCTAAGATTTGGGATCTAAATTTATTTTCTAGTTCAAGTTATAACTTGTTCTCTATCTTCAGTTGGAACGTATCTTCTAAAATTGTTAATTCTCCCAATCAGGTAAGGTATGATTACTGGTTGAACCGGCAATTGACTTGAATTGTGTATTATTGCTATTGCTGTTGCTGTTGCTGTTACTAGAATACAGTAGACTTTTACGAACGAAGGCATGTCCCAAGATAATGTTGTAGGATTCAATCTGGATCAGTCATTGGGATGAGAAGTTTTGTCTTCTAAGCTTTAGATTCCTGTTGGAACCCATCTTCAGGAAACTTCTCTCTAGCAGAGTGTATGCTATTCCGTATGTGGTACTTATAGTTCCTGTTGCAAGTGGCTTTTTAGATTTGATAGGAGTGTGTTGATGTCTGGCATTTAAGTCATTAACTGTTGTTTGCTTGTGCTGTCCAGCCCTCACCTTCTAAAGACTTGAAAGGCTAGTGGTAAATCAGTACTTCTGTTGATTGACAAGGGGCCTATTTCCCAGACTTCAATCACTTCCCTGCCTGTTTTTGTGCCTGCTTGTCCAACAATCTTAGTAGCTTCAAAATTGAATGTGTGTCCTTGTTCATTGCAGTGTGAGGCTACCAATGAGTTCAGGTCTCTTTGTCTGACTGGTTGCTTGTGTTCTTGTAATTGGGCGGTTAGCTTCACTGTCCTACATAGTCACAGAGGCAACCCATGCAGAGGATTTGATGCATTACATTAAAAGTATCTTCCACTTCCAAGTGATCTTTACAATTCATAATTTGTCCTCATATGGTAGCCTCTGGGAGGTGTGCGATGCCCACTTGCAGATCTTTGAAGCTGCATTCTACAGATTCAGAAATGTTTTTGATGTATGACAGGGTATGCCATGCGGCTGGTCTTGTACCTTGTTTCTTCCTTTCTCTCCAGTCTTTCTGCTTGGAGTGGGGAGGAAAAAAGTGAATTCTGTAGCTAATCTCTCCTTTACTTGACCCTCTCATTCCCCCCCACTAAATGGAGAGACTAGGAAGAAGTTTCAAGAGAGTAAATATTGTCCAATGCAATAATGCCAGTGGTGAGAGATAGTCAGTGGAGAGATTGCCTACAGAAATTACTTGATTTTTTTTCTCTCTGGCCTCCCTCACAGAGCAAAACGATAGAGACAAAGGGATTTCAAGAGAGTAAAACTCGCCTGTGGCTCCCAACCTTGGGCTGTGGTTCAATTACATTGTTTTCAATGTGTGCAATCAGGCAATCAAGCATTCCAAACATTGGAGGAGTGGTTAAGAAGCAAACAAAACCACAGGTGTGAAACTGGCTAGTCTCTTTCTAGCCAATAAGCCCAATTGCAGCTGTGTGATTTCTCACTTAATGACTGCTTTACATAGCAGCAGAGTTACAGCATCCCCTTCATGGATTACTGCCTTGTTGTGGTGAAGAGGCTTGCGTAGATCAATGAAGCTATGAGCTATGCTGCGCAGGGCCACCCAAGATGGACAGGTCATAGCAGAGAGTTCTGACAAAACATGATCCACCAGAGAAGGAAATGGCAACCCACTCCAGTATCTTTGCCATGAAAGCCCCATGGACAGTACCAAAAGGAAAAAAGATATGATGCTGGAAGATGAGCCCCTCAGGTCGGAAGGTGTCCAATAGGCTACTGGGGAAGAGCAGAGGGCTAGTATTAGTAGCACCAGAAAGAGGTCAAAGCCGAAAGGACACTCAGCTGTGGATGCATCTGGTGGTGAAAGGAAAGTCCAATGCTGTAAAGATTTTTTTCTCCACAGGAACCTGGAATGTAAGATCCATGAATCAAGGCAAGCTGGATGTGGTCAAACAAGAGATGACAAGATTGAACATCGACATCTTAGGAATAAGTGAACTAAAATGGACAGGAATGGGTGAATTTAATTCAGATGACCATCATGTATACTACTGCGGGCAAAAATCCCTCAGAAGAAATGGAATAACTTTCATAATCAAAAAGAGAGTAGGAAAAGCAATACTGGGATACAATCCCCAAACTGACAGAATTATCTCAGTTTGAATCCAAGGCAAACCATTCAATATCATAGTAATCCAAGTCTATGCGCCAACCACTGGTGCTGTAGAGGATGAAATTGACCGGTTCTATGAAGCCCCACAGCACCTTATAGAATTAACACCGAAAAATGATGTCCTTATCATCATGGGGGATTGGAATGCTAAAATAGGAACCCAAAAGATAACTGGAATTACAGGCAAGTTTGGCCTTGGAATACAAAATGAAGCAGGACACAGGCTGGTAGAATTTTGTCAAGAGTTACGATGGTCATAGCAAACGCTTTTTTCCAACAACCCAAGGAACGACTCTACACATGGACATCACCAGATGGTCAACACAGAAATCAGATTGACTATGTGCTTTGCAGCCAAAGATGGAGAAGCTCTATATAGTCAGTAAAAACAAGACCAGGAACTGACTGTGGCTCATATCATGAACTTCTTGTTGCAAAATTTAATCTTAAATTGAAGAAAGTTGGGAAAAGCACTAAGCCACTCAGGTATGAACTAAATCATATCCCTGATGAATATACAGTAGAGGTGACAAATAGATTTAAGGAATTAGATCTGATAGACAGAGTGCCTGAAGAACTATGGATGGAGGTTTGAAACATTGTACAAGAGGTAGCATCTAAAACCATCCCAAAGAAAAAGAAATGCAAGAAAGCAAAATGGCTGTCTGGGGAAGTTTTGCAAATAGCTGAGGAAAGAAGGGAAGCAAAAGGCAAGGAAGAAAGAGAAAGATACATCCAATTGAATGCAGAATTCCAGAGAATAGCTAGAAGAGATAAGAATACCCCTTTAAATGAACAGTGCAAAGAAATAGAAGAAAACAATAGAATAGGGAGGATCAGAGATTTCTTCAAGAAAATTGGACATATGAAGGGAATGTTTCATGCAAAGATGGGCATGATAAAGGGCCAAAATGCAGGGACCTAACAGAAGCAGAAGAGATTAAGAAGAGGTGGCAAAATTACACAGAATAACTATACAAGAACGAGCTTAAGGTCCCTGATAACCACGATGGGGTAGTCACTGACCTCGAGCCAGACATCCTAGAATGTGAAGTCAAATGGGCTTTAGGAAATCTGAGGAACAACAAAGCTAGTGGAAGTGACAGTATTCCAGTTGAGCTATTCAAAATCTTAAAAGACGATGCAGTAAAAGTGCTACACTCAGTTTGCCAGCAAATTTGGAAAACTCAACAGTGGCCACAGGATTGGAAAAAGGTCAGTTTACAATTCCAAAGAAAGGTAATGCCAAAGAATGTTCAAACTATCGCACCATTGCACTCATTTCACATGCTAGTAAAGTTATGCTTAAAATCCTACAGGCTAGGCTCCAGCAGTATGTGGCTCGAGAACTACCAGAAGTACAGGCAGGATTTCAAAGAGGCAGAGGAACTAGAGATCAAATTGCCAACATATGCTGGATCATGGAAAAAGCTGGGGAGTTTCAGAAAAACATCTACTTCTGTTTCATTGACTATTGATTGCCTTTGATTTTGTGGATCACAACAAATTGTGGCAAGTTCTTAAAGAGATGGGAGTACCAGACCATCTTATTTGTCTATATTGAAACTATATGTGGGGGTCAAGAAACAACAGTGAGAACTGGACATGGAACCACTGATTGGTTCAAAACTGGGAAAGGAGTCCAACAAGGCTGTATAATGTCACCCTGCCTATTTAATTTATATGCAGAGCACATCATGAGAAAGGCTGGGCTAGATGAATCAAAAGTTGGAATTAAGATTGCCAGGAGAAATATCAGCAACCTCAAATATGCAGATGATACCACTCTAATGGCAGAAAGCGAAGAGAAACTAAAGAGTGATGCGAGTAAAGAAGAAGAGTGCAAAAGTTGGCTTGAAACTCAATATTAAGAAACCAAGATCATGGCATCTGGCCCTCTCAATTCCTGGGAAATAGATGGTAAAAAATGGAAGTAGTGTCAGATTTTATTTTCCTGGGCTCCAAGATCACTGCAGATGGGGACTTCAGCCAAGAAATTAAAAGACGCTTGCTCCTGGGGAGGAAAGCTATGGAAAATCTAGATTGCATTCTAAAAAGCAGAAACACCACCCTGTCAACAAAGGTCCACATAGTCAAGGCTATGGTTTTCCCAGTTGCAATATATGGCTGTGAAAGTTGGACCATAAGAAAGGCTGAGTGCCAAAGAATTGAGGCCTTTGAACTATGGTGATGGAGAAGACTCCTGCGAGTCCCTTGGACTGCAAGGCGATCAAACCGGTCAGTCCTAGAGGAGATCAACCCTGACTTTTTAGAAGTTGAAACTCAAATACTTTGGCCACCTAATGAGAAGGAATGACTCACTGGAGAAGACCCTAATGCTGGGAAAACTTGAGAGCAAAGGAAGAATGGGACAACAGAGAATGAGTTGGCTGGCTGGAGTCACTGAAGCAGTCGGTGTGAGCTTAAATGGACTCCAGAGGATGGTAGAGAACAGGAAGGCCTGGAGGAATGTTGTCCATGGGGTTGCGATGGGTCGGACACAACTTCGCAACTAACAACAACAATCTGCATCAACTGATGCCTGTTTGTGGTACTCCTTTTTTTTACTGCAGGTTTAATTGGGAATCATACCTATGAGCCCTAGACCAATGCTTCCTCCCAAATCTGCAGCAGTTCTAAAAAACCCTAATGCGAGCTTGGTGCATAGACTTTCCTTGGCTCCTCCTTTTGTTCCCTTTAATCATTAATTAATTTCCCAAATTAATCAGAGAAGAAGAAATAGTAATTGTATAATCTTACACTACTTCAACTCTGTGCACCTTAGCTACCTAAACTACAGTACGACATTTCAAGGTGCTAGAATTGGCCAAAGCAAGGGAGAAAATTGGGCCCTTCTACCAGTTCTGAAAATGGCCCTGAAAAGGTTAAAAAAAATCCTGTCTCAAGTGAGCAGGTAATGGGAGAGAGAATAAGTTATAGGCAGGTATTTCTAAGTGTTAAGAATTATGGGTTCAGAGAAGGCAATTCATCCATTATACAGAGAAATTATCAGAGAATGTGAAAGAAGAAAGGATATGTTTCTCTTTTCTATGCTCACCATACTACTACCCCCTAATGATATATTAAGGTGCCTTATATCAGTCTGCTTGTTCATTTATCTGTGCTGTCTCTTCTTACTGATAGCAATTCACAAGAGTGTCAGGCAGCTACATCATCTATTATCTGATCCCTTTAAAGCAGTGATAAGGAACATTTTTAGGAGACAAAAATCTGTTCCAGCATTGGATGTTGCCATTTCATGTACCTACACATAACTAAATATCTTTTTTCTCTAAATTTACAGAATAGTTAGCAGTTACTTTATTTTTAAAATTGTGTTACACTTCCTTTTTATTGGGAGGTTCAAATCCAATAGCACTGATTCTTTAGCACATTATTGTTTATTGACCATAACGGAAAACTGTAGCTAAAGAGTTAAGGATTTCCTATGTGTACACACTTTGTCTATCACTGTGCATGTCCAAGGGATCCTTAACCTGAGGTCAATTCCTTCTGCTTTTATTTCCAAACACATACCAGATTAATAACATATTCTTTTACTCTCTCCTGGTAAATACAGTTGATTAGATGCTAAACTTTGTATATTCATATAATGTATTCTGTGGAAATAAATCTCCTTTCTGATATAGTTATTAAATCTGCCTGTTCATTTAACCAATTTCTAAGGGCACCTTTAATCCTTAATCAGATCAGATTCCTACATTCAAGAATGCTCAAACTGCACACACAAAACAGTTTCTGACTGTTCCTTATAGTTCCTTTGCCATTTTGGGGTGATTTTTACCTCAAAATAAAATAATTTATTCTCAATAATTATAGACAAAAGTTTCAGGAACCCCAGAAAGAAATCTGGATATATAGTTTTTGCTTGCAACTCTTGTTACAAAACTATTAGCCGACTCTTATTTCAGGACAACTAAAAGCTTGAACAAAACTATTACTGTTAAAATCTGAGTATACACACATATGCTCACATAAAGACACACAAACACACACATATATGTATGTACATAAACACAAGAGACATACACGAAGTATATGTATGACAAAGAATGCACACAATCTTAAACTGATTGGGTTAACAGAAGCTATTCTAATTTATTCCATTTCATTTTTTTAAAAAAATGAGTTATTTGACATACCCGCTTTTGAAATGGCATATATAACTATATGGGTTTACATTTTATTATTTTGTAATTTAAAATACAATACAATATACTATACAGTTTGTTTGTTTGTATTAATTTTTTTATACTGCCTTATTTTTGTTTAACTCAATGAAGTAAGTTTGGTTTTAATTCCTAGAAACAGTCTGGCTTTAGTGGTATTTGAATAGATACTGAAAAAATAAATCGTATATTTACAATTTATTAAAATTTATTTTAAATATGTAAACATTTCAGAAATAGTTCATTTTCTTGCTTAGCAAATTTATTTTTGTGCAATCAGGATTAATGATTTTTGTTCAACATGTTATCCACACAATTATATCAATCCTTGACTATCTCAGACAGTTCCAGTGCATAATTTGGGAGTTCTCCTAGATTCATGACACCTGTTCAAGGAGTCTTTACAGAACTTTCAGAAAGTTGCACCCTTTCCTGAATCCCGAGGAAATGCACTCAGTCATTCATACTGTGATTATCCATCATCTGGATTATTACAATAATAATGATACTTGGGGGTATATTTGAAGAGCATCAGGAAGCCACAATTGGTCTGGAATGCAGTTGTATGGCCAAGTGGCAGAATCAGATTTTAAAGGTCTCACTTTATGAAGTGGATCTCACTTGGAGAGGTACAACATTTCAGAGGGGAGAAGCCACAGCATATAAAGGCTTTTCTCCTGGACTCCACAGCTGGAATTCCTCGGTTGACAGGGTTTGCAGGATGCCCCTTCTGCCAGCATGAGTAGGGCAGGTGAAGCCCATCAGTGTGAGAACGTTTCTCAGGTAGTTTGGATCTATGGATCTCTTGAGTAAAAACATTTCTTCTAAAAAGAAATTAAAGTATGAGTGCACACTGACATTCAGACAAAATTACGATAAGTAATTAAGAATTAAGGAAGGTTTTATTGGCTAGGATTTAATCCTAATTGATTGACTGATTAAGATTGAGTTGAATGGGGAATGCTCCGGGGGGCGGGGGGGGGCTTTCATAGTTTTCTTGTATTTCTGCAAACTTGAAAATTCCTCAAAGAGATGATACCTTGCTCTTGTTTCTTAATTACTCAGTTGAGTAATTAAGAAACAGGAACAATGGAAAGAAAAATAGGGGGTAATGGACTCTTGGACGGTTAGTGATTATTTGGATTAAATCCTAATCAACCATAGTTCTATAGAATATATGGACATACTAAAACTTTTATTATATGTCTCTTTCTTTTTCTTTCTTTTCTTTTTCTTTTCTTTTCTTCCAGAATCTGAATTGTCTAACAGTAATGAACAAAGTACTTGCTTAGACATGAAAGAGAACAATGAAATCAATCTAGCTGAAGCAATATTTACAGTATTGTCTTATTGCACTTTATCTCCCAAATCTCTTGGTGATGCCCTTCAGAACTACATGGAAAAAGAACACATGTGGGATTTTTTACATAATATATCAGGTATGTATAATGTAATAAAATATATCTTGAATATTATATACTCAGTTTTCTTGATTTACAAGGTGTGTTAAAACATAGATCCTAAATTATTCAATAATACAAGCATTCTCTTTCCCTCCAAGATGCTATGGTATAGTAATTAGGGCAAGGTAGTGTTTTAGACCTGAGTTGGTACTGTTGAATATTCCATTTGTTTTCATCAGTGAAAACAATTTCATATATAAAATATTAATTCTGCAAGAATTAAGGTAGCATTTGGACAGTAACATTATTCCTCTGAGATTTAACATTTAATTTCTGTCTTTGAGATATTTTGAAATACTACAGAAATTACTTCCTACTCATCTTGATATGTAGTACCCCTTGGCACTTTCAATTTGAACTTCATTTCAGGGATAAACTATATGAAACATTAATCATGTAGTTTGTGTTCAAGTGCAGGACAGTTTTTTCACAAATAACTATCACAGTGGGATGGATTGGGACACTAGCAGGAAAGAACTTTAACTACTTGTTCTTCTGCAGTCCTCTCAGATTCACCCCATGTCTGAGTTTTAACTTTTCATTTATGTCAGAGAAGCTCACATAACTTCTTCTTCAGTAAAATAGTATATGTTAATCTTATAAGACTTGGGATTGTGAGGCTGAGAGAATAAAGTCAGCCTGATGGTCTGGAACAAGTATCAGGTACATTTATTTATTTTTTTTACAAATATGCTTTGTATTTAATTTTTTGAACTTTTCCTTTTTTTTAGTCTCATATCAAATATCTCAAGAGAATGATATGGTGATGATGATGATGATGATAATAATAGACATTATTTTTCTAAATGTATGTCTAACATACATTTTATTTATAAAAAATATTTAACAGTTGAACCAGTCATAGAAGCATTTTTAAATTTTAAACAAACAAACAAGCAAACAAAAGAAGTATTGTTTTGGATGCTAGTGGTAATCATTTTTCTTTTTTCCTTTAAAGTATTCTACTGAGAAAAATAAATGTTTAAAGTTACAATAATTATGCCATACAGAAATTTAGTTCCATGATAAGAATCTAGCATTAAAAACCAAATGAAACTTTATAAAAATCCTAATATTGAAATTTACTCAACCCTGAGTTTACTTGTTTCACTATCATCAATGTTTTTTGTTCTGTAGTTTCTAGTTGCAGTGAGTCAGAGCCAGAAGTTGTAAAATGCTTGAAATCAACTTTGATTAATTCAGTTAACGGAACAGTAAAGGAGGTAATCTCCTTGATGCATTCATGGGAAGCATCAGAGAAATATGGCACCTATCTGCCTAATAAAACTGTTCCTGAAAGTTTGTTGAGTACAGTTCCAAAGGAATGGAATTATATTTATAAAAATGTAAAAACAGAAGAATCTGGGAAATGTAAGTATCTTTACTTAAACCTGTCAAAATATTAATTAACCATTTAATGAAAATATGTAAAAATGGGAGTTTTCGATCATGAATATCTTGGCAACCATTTTATTGTGGTTTTTTTGTTTATTAATGGAATAGTTGACTTATTTTTTTTTAGAAAGTTAATGGAAAAATAGGTATAATTTTAATAAAGAGGATGCAGCAAAGTAAATCATGTTCAGAGGGCAGGAAGAAAGAGCTCTTTACAACTGAATATTCTGACATTTTCCCTAGAATTCTCTGTTGTAGTTGAGCTCTGTCATTTCTGGACTAAAGACTACATTTACTTGTAGTATGTTGAGTTGCTCTATCTGTTCCTTTGTAGGAGTTGATGATAGTTATTAAATATCCGTAATTCACTTAAATAGATGCATTAAAAATATTGGAGAACATGCTAACCATAAAGCACAATTAAATAAAAACATTTACAATGTTTTGGGAATGTAGGACTTCTGGTTTGGCATTGTGGCGAGACAGCCGGGGAAATAGTGGGCTCTGATGAGCGCCACGAAAACCCCGGCTGCTGAACCGCCATTTTGGAAAAGATGTGTTTTATGTTTGTGTTTTAAAAAAATAAAAAAAGTTTTTTTTAAAAAAAAATGAAATGTTTTGGGAATGTAGTGTAAGGTAGAAGCAATATGTACTCTTAAAATTAGTAATGTAATTGAATGAATGTTTGTAAATAGGTTAGGCAGAATAAGAAGTATTTTTTTCAATACAATTCTTGCAGCAAACGATATATGCCTCCAAGTACACCTATATTTTATATTCATATTGCTATAAGTTGCATTAGCTTCCAGGCAACCAGAAAAAATAATGTCAATGAGCTGAGTGGCCACAAAAATTTAATAAACAAATAAACTAACGATATTGGCTGTTGTGAGTTCATAACACTTTCAGCAGCACGGGATGGATACACTACTGTAAAAATATGATATGGCCTATTGAAAGGAAAGAATTTGCTTTTACAAGATTTGCACACACATAATAACAAAATCATTTGTTTTACTATTCTGTAAATATTGTACACTGGAGCTTTATTGAAAAACCGCCCAGTAAAATGTGTCCTGTCACAATAGCTAGCTAGATAACCCAATCTAAACATCTGAATTTATGAAGAGCAGATTAATCATTCCAAGAAAGAATAAAATAAAAATAAAAACATATTCCAAATGGGCCTCTGCCTGTTCCAGTGTTCACATGCAGTGCCTAGTCTCTATCAGATTTTATCTGCATGGTTGAAGAAATGGTGATCAGGTTGGCTCAGTCTTATAAGCCATAATGGACAGATGAGTGAGAGAAATGTGTGACAGACACAATTAAATTAAATTAATTTACATGAATTTTATAGGTTGTGACTCATTGTAAAATAAAACTGTTTAATCTTAATTATATTTGACTTCATTTTTCTTTTAGGTTTCACAAGGCTTGCTGCTCAAGTTGTATCTATTGTAATCAGCAAGTTACCTTCTGTAATAGCATGTTTGCCATCCCCAATTAAATATTTCTTTTTAATATCTGATAAAAAAATACCAGAAAAGTTTATTGAATCAGAGAAATACGGTTTTCTTGTCAAGACATTGATTATAATTATATGTCAGATATTTGAGGATGGAAACATCACAGAACTTTTAACGGGTGCAATTCTTGACAGATGGAGCAAAGAAAAGCTCAGTTTAGTTTGCATATGTTTGGAAACTATTATAGGAAAAAAGAAAAAGAATCCTAAACAAGTAATTCATAAGATAATTCAGAGCATTGAACAGGAGAAGCCAAACTGGATTGAAAAGCAACTACTAAAAGCAAAAAAACTGAGCACAGAATGGTAAGAAACATTTTTCTTCTTTGTTGTTGTTACTGCTGCTGCTGTTGTTTAAGTATATAGTTCATGTTCAAACAGTTTATAACAAAATAGTTAATTTTAATTAATTATAATAAAATAAAGTAAAATAATTTATAATAGAATCATCTCCAGAGAAATGGGTGGCACATAAATCCAATAAACAAACAAACAAATAAAATTTGAAGTAGATAGTACTGGGTTCCAAGAAAGCCTTCTTAAAATAAATAGAAAACAATAAAAATATTTTCCTTATTCGTCCTTTTATTAGTTAGAGTTTGACCAAGAATTTTACTATGGAGATTAGACCTCAATGGCAGTGCTTTACATAGAAGCTTTCTATTAGATTATATGATTGGTATTAAATAAGAACCTTTAATATTGTAATATAAAAATAGACTTAAAGGAAAATTGAAGCATTTCAGAAAAGCATTAAAATGTTTATTTCACGATCAGTAGTTGGAAGATTTGTTAGCTGAATGAAGTTAAGTATTTTATGTCTTTCTGAATGTATCTTTATTATCTACCGATGATGATTATAAGAATACATGTGGCATGTTGCATACTTCCAGATGATACTAGATGATTCTGGAGTTGACTGTACTTTATTTCTGTTTTTTTAGGGCAACCTCTTTCATTTCTGAAAATAATACAAATTCTCTGGGGAAAGCATGTGGTCATTCTATTCGAATCCTTCTAATTATTTAATGGACTATACTCAGGCTACTTACACTTCCAGCTATCTTTAGCCTGGACTATAGGAAAGGTCATCTTTGAAACTCTCTCATGTCTTTATGTCTTTGAAGGGTTTTCTGTCTTTGAATCAAAGCCTTACCACATTGCCCGAATCCTGGGTCCCTTGAAGTAAATGTGTGTATATGCATTGTTACATTTCTGTATCTTTAGGTTTCTTTCTTTCTGCCAAACAGAGTGTAAGGAAAGATGTAAATGCCATTGAGTCTCAGAGTTCCAGGGGAAATTTATAACCCAGTAAATCCAGTTTCTTTTTTGCTGATGTTCCAGACAGATTAAACTAAGAGTGGGTTATATATACCCTCTCTTGGGCCTTGCTCTTGAGCTTCCTGTTGCAAGGGCATGTATTCTATTGGTTGCTGGCAGATTCCCATGGGGCTATGCAGGGGTCATAGCTAACTTTGTAGGTGCTGATGTA
This sequence comes from Masticophis lateralis, assembly GCA_030761175.1. NCBI lineage: Eukaryota > Metazoa > Chordata > Lepidosauria > Squamata > Colubridae > Masticophis > Masticophis lateralis. The sequence continues at coordinate 241,448,547 of JAUDYJ010000002.1, forward strand.
GGGGCTTGTTGTGCAGTTTTTATTGTGGCTGAAGGCTAAGCTTACCTTTGTTCAGAGCCACACCTTGCTGCAGGCAGTAATGGATTACCAAATCTGCATTTCTAAAGCTGCCCCAGCTCAGTATCTGCTTGGGGGGCAGGGGGCAGGGAACTGAAGCTCTGAGTTTCTGTCTCTCTTAAGGTTTCTATTTCTCTTTTAGGGAAAATATAATATTCTTCCTTAATATTTCTCAAAATATTTAATTTTTCTAGGAGATGGCTGGGTGCTAACTTTCTACAATAGTAAAATGTAAAAAATCAACTCACAAATTCCTCAATATGACCAGGTCTCATTTCTAAAATCCTTTTGCATTTTTTTTGTGCTTATTGCAATTTCCACTATACTTTTTATTTTGCAATAGGCTACTAAGATTTCCTATTAAAATAATTGAGTTTTGTGGTGCTACGTTGATACTTTGGCTATTTCCCAAATAAATACATTGAATTCTTTCAATGTGCTTTATATATGTGAACGGTCTTAACTGAAAAAATTGTTGTATAGTGATACAGGGTTAAATTCACAAAGATGTATTTTTGGTCATTGTTTAAATATCTATTGTGGTTATGTATCGGGAGGTGGTTTAATATCTGAGGCACATTCCTGTTTGGTAACATAATTTAAGCTCAAGCGATTCAACATGATTTACTTTCATCCTGGAGCCATAAAGCACCATTTCAAAAGTGTGTCTGATGAGACAGTGTTCTCTCACTCAGAAAAGAATCCTTGGCCTCCTGTGCTTCGGGGAAGGGCACACTGATGATGCCTATAGTTCTTGCCACATTTTTCGTAGGATAATCTGCTTGCAGGTTTTATTATAATAGCAACCCTTAGAATTCTTACCTTCCCATTTCATTCTATTCATTCTGTTTCTTCTACTGTGGTCTCTGTGGCTGCACCACTAATTTGAAGACACACTCTTCTGTGAAGGTGAGAGAACTTAATTATAAGTTGGTGGAATCTTCCATAGTACATTCAGTCACGACAGGCTTGACATCAGTGGATTCTGCCACACTTTAAGGAAAAGTAATTTGTGTCCAAAATAAAAGCACAAGTCCTTACTTCTGAACACTGAAAATCTCTAGAAGGAGGAAAAGTAAGTGAAGCATCCACCAAAGTTACATTTTCCCTGATATAATAGAGCTACTGGCAGTGAAATTATTAAATTAACCAATGCTGTGCCTTCTCTACTCATAGGACTGTGAACTCTGCTTTAACATTTTCTTGTATCAGTGTTAGTGTTCTACTTCAGGAAAAAAATATTGTAGCCGTTTTGGGAGCAGTCAGTGGAATCAATAGATTTGGTGCTTGTCTCCTTTAAACCGTGCAACGCCAGGTCCGTGGTAAATAAAGCCCCCCTCATTTGTGATCTTATTCAAGAGGGGTGTGTGGACCTGGCGGGTATTATGGAGACCTGGTTGGGCCAGGAGGGGGGAGCCCCCCTTGTTGATACGTGCCCACCCGGTTTCCGTGCATTTCATCAGCCAAGGTCACAGGGGAGGGGCGGGGGGTGGTGGCGGTTGTTATAAACGAGGGTCTTGGTCCGAGGGAGGCTACTGTTCCTCAGACGGCCGGATGTGAGTCCCTCCTTGTGAAGTGGGGTTGTAAGGTACAGTTGGACCTGCTAGTCATGTACCTGGCTCCCTGCCACGTGGCAGCGGCCCTGCCTGAGCTGCTCAACATTATAGCCGCGGTGGTGGTTGATAACCCCAGGCTTATGGTCATGGGGGATTTTAACCTGCCATCAGTTGGCAAGATGTCCGAGGCGGCTCGGGAGTTCATGGCTTCCAGGACGGCCATGGACCTGACCCAGTTAATTTATGACCCTACTCACATGGGGGGAAACACACTGGACCTGGTTTTTGTCTCTGGACAGTGGTTGAGTGATCTTGAGATAGGGGATATAGCAATAGAACCCTTGTCATGGTCAGATCACTCCTTCCTTCGCCTAGACCTTCAAACCGCCACACCTGCCGCAGGGAGGCGGAACCGATGAGATGGTTCCGCCCCAGGCGCCTGATGGATCCTGATAGGTTCCAGACGGAGCTTGGGCCATTTCCTGAGGCTCTGGCACACGGCTTGGCTGAGGACTTAGTACCCGCCTGGGATAGGGCGGCTGCTGGGGCCTTGGACCGAGTCGTGCCTTTGTGGCCTCTGACCCAGCACTGATCTCACCTGGCTCCTTGGTATACCGAGGAGCTCAGGGAGATGAAGCGCCGGAAAAGACGCCTAGAGAGTAGTTGGACGGCTAGTCATTCCGAATCCGACTGGACACTGGTAAGGTCTCATATTAAGAATTACCTAGTGGCGATAAAAGCAGAGAAGAGAAACTACTTTTCTGCTCTTATTGCATCATCAGATAATCACCCAGCTGCCCTGTTTAGGGTGACCCGCTCCCTGCTCCAACAGGGGATGTGGGAGGACCCCTTGGAGGGTAGAGCTGAGGACTTTGTACAATATCTGTATGACAAAACCGCTCAGATTCGGGAACAGCTGGACTCTAACCCCGAACGGGTAGATCCAGGGAAGGTGACTGGGGCAGGTCTTGAGACTATTATATGGGAAGAGTTTGACTCTGTGACTCCAGAAAACGTGGACAGGATACTGAGCAGTCTGAGCGCAGCCACATGTTTATTGGACCCGTGTCCCTCCTGGTTGGTGCTGGCCTCCCGGGAGGTGGCATGAGGCTGGCTCCAAGGGATTATAAATGCTTCTTTGAGTGAGGGTGTCTTCCCTGCCGCGTTGAAGGAAGCGGTGGTGAGGCCCCTCCTCAAGAAGCCTTCCCTGGACCCGGCAATGTTGGTAAATTATCGTCCTGTCTCCAACCTTTGCTTCGTTGCGAAGGTTGTTGAGAGTGTTCCTCTGTCCTGGTCCTATTAGACCTCTCAGCGGCTTTTGATACCATCGACCATGGTATCATGCTGCGCCGGTTGGAGGGGCTGGGAGTGCGGGGCACCGTATTACAGTGGTTCTCCTCCTTTCTCTCCAACCGGTCGCCGTCTGTGTTGACAGGGGGGCAGAGGTCGCCCCCGAGGCCCCTTGTATGTGGGGTGCCACAAGGATCGGTCCTCTCGCCCCTTCTGTTCAACATTTATGTGAAGCCACTGGGTGAGATCATCCATGGTTTTGGGGTGAAGTACCATCTGTACGCTGATGACACTCAGCTGTACATCTCTACCCCAGATCACCCCAATGATGCCCTCGAAGTGATGTCCTGGTGCCTGGAGGCCGTACAGATCTGGATGGGGAGGAACAGACTCAGGATCAACCCATCCAAGACCGAATGGCTGTGGTTCCCAACGTCCCGATATAGTCAGTTAGCGCCATCACTGACAATTGGGGGCGAGTCATTGGCCCCCACAGATGGGGTTCGCAACTTGGGCATCCTCCTGGACTAACGGCTGTCTTTAGAAGGGCATACGACGGCCGTGGCTTGGAGAACTTTTTATCAGGTTCGCCTGATTCGCCAGTTGCGTCCCTTTCTGGATCGGGACTTGTTATGCACAGTCACTCATGCCCTTGTCACCTCACGCCTGGACTACTGCAATGCTCTCTACATGGGGCTCCCCTTGAGGAGCACCTGGAGGCTCCAGCTGGTCCAGAATGCGGCCGCGCGGGTGGTGATGGGAGCGACGTGGTGCTCCCATGTGACCCCCCTCCTGCGCGAGCTGCATTGGCTCCCGGTGGTCTTCTGGGTGTGCTTCAAGGTTTTGGTTACCACCTTTAGAGCGCTCCGTGGCTTAGGACCAGGGTACTTACGAGACCGCCTTCTGTCACTGATAGCCTCTCACCGACCAGTCTGCTCCCATAGAGAGGGGCTCCTCAGGGTGCCGTCGGCCAAACAGTGTCAACTGGCGGCCCCCAGGGGGAAAGCCTTCTCTATGGGGCCACCTGCCATATGGAACGAGCTCCCCCCGGAGGTAAGGAGGATTCAAGACTTACGCACTTTCCACTGCACCCTAAAAACGTTTCTATTTCAACAGGCAGGTCTGGCCTAACTCTCCTTTTTAAATTGGGTTTTAAAAATATTTATATAAATTAGATGTTTTAAATTTTTTGAGCCTTAATTATTTAATTTATTTTAATAGCTTTTAACTTTTGTATGAAAATGGTATTTTATTTTGGCTGTTCACCGCCCAGAGTCCCTCTGGGAGTAGGGCGGTATATAAATTTAATAAATAAATAAATAAATAAATAAATAAATCTGCTATCAGTGGGTAATTATCTGGATTGTCATCAAAGGAGTTTATTTTATTTTCTGCTCCTGTTGATACTGATTGGAAAAGATGATGATGATGATGATGATGATATCCATTCAGTTGTGTCTGACTTTTGGTGATTCTATAGCAGTGATGGCTAACCTTTTTGCCGTCGTGTGCCAAAAGTGGGAGGAGCACGGAGAGGTCACCCACACGTGTGTCCATACCCATAATTCAATGCACCCCACCCCTGTGCATATAAGTGTGCCCCCCCCCCACTTTTAGCACGTGATGGCACAGTGGGCCTGGTAGGCCTGTTTTTCACCCTCCCCAGCTCCAGAGGCTTTCTTTCTAGGAGCCTGGGGAGGGCGAAAATGGCCTTCCCCACCACCATGGAGGCCCTCCGGAGACTGGAAACAGCCCATTTCCCAACTTCCGGTGGGACTGAAAGGCCCAAAAATCAGCTGGCTGGTGCACACATGCATGCTAGAGCTGAACTATGGCAACGCTGGCGTGCCCACTGATATGGCTCTGTGTGCCACCTGTGCCATAGGTTCACCATCACGGTTCTATAGGTTTCTCCACATCTTCCAGCTTGCACTACTTCTTTGAGTTTTTCTATGACTGGTTTCAGCTTTAATGGTGTCAGCCACCGTGTTCTTTTGTGGCCTGGTTTCCTTTTACTGTTCCTATACTATGATCTACAATGATAAAAATTAGGTTGTAGATTTGGTTACTTAATTAGATAGTTGTATTTATATCCTGCCTTCCCTTGACCAATTTTTCCCACTAGAACTTTGCAGGGTAGGTTGGGATGACATATTGTGACTGGCTGCAAATCACACACACACACACACACACACACACACACGTTTTTTTCTTGCATCTTTTTAAAACCATTCTTAAGCTCAACCAGATATTGCTGGATCAGCTTCAAGATTTGTACTTGAGCCAGGATCTTTTTAAATAAGATAATTGAAGATTCTTCTTCTGCCATCTTTTCTGGCTCAGCAGATAATGACACACAGTTGGAATTTAGCTAGGTGTTATCTGTAGGAGTCTCACTTAAAACAATTAATTTTTAATTTAAGTTTCATTTAAAACAAGATAATATATAATACAAAAATTTAATTACTTAGTGATCAGAATCTTTATGCAGAGGGTCTGATAATACAGGAGTTTGAAAACCCTTAATCGGGAGAGAAATGAGAGATAGACCTATAGTGCTATCTCAAAAGTGGAAGTCCAGCATTGCAATTGTGTTAATGCAGAATTCTGTGATAATCCAGGAACTCATTGTTACTCAAAGATGACATTCAAAGAATATATTTCCTATATTACCCATTTATCCAAAGAACATAGGCAGTCATTTTGATTTCCATTAGTGGGCATGGATAGAAAGAAGATGACTGTTAAGCAACTGTCCAAAGGAAACTGGCTTGTTTAGGACTAATTTCCTCAGATAAGGAAAGGATCTTTGGAAATATGACACTGTGTGCTCTGGTTGGCACAACTCTATTTTGAATAAATGGCTACATAAAAAAAACACAGTTATAGTTTTCATCTAAACCAGGAAAAACGAGGCAAAAGGAGAGTATTTGTATTTAGGATATTGCTTTTTTACTATCCTCCTGAAACATTTATTAAATTTGATTGTGTGTAATTTAATAAACTGTGTAGTATATTTTTGCATATGTTAAGAAAATTAAAGTATCAAATGTAGTTTTGATTACGGTATATTTTGAAGAATATTATCTTAGTTTAATAAAACACTACAATTAACAGACATAAATTTCATATTTGTAGAAATAGTGGTCAGAGTTATAGGAAAAGTTACAATTGTATTCATTGTCTGTCTTGAACATTAAACTATTACTAAAATAACCTTCACTTTATTATTAACACCCCCCCTCCCCCCAAATTATAACTTGTCAACTAAGATTGTGGAGAATACACAGTCTCAAAAGAAATGTCTGCTTTTCAATGTAATTTGTTGAGTCGAACATTATTATTTTTCATTATGGTGACCCTGAGTTGCCTGACTGGGTGCATATAAAGATTAAGATGAATGCAGTTATTCCTTGGCTGAGGTCTGCCTCTTTCAGGGCACATTCTCCATAATGACATGATTGATAGGCAGTCCCAAATCTAGAGAGGAACTCATTAATCACAACACTGACTGAATCCAATCATTTGCTTCACCTGCACAGTGATGGACAGGAAAGGATACAGTTTGTGTGCTGACACTGAAACAGTCATTTGTCAGAGGGCTTCAACTTTTTCAATGTCATCCTGTAAGCAGCTTGACATAACATTCAGCTGCACCACTATACAGCTTCAAAACACTACTTTTTAATTTTGCTATGCTTGTAAAGATGTAGTTCTTTGGAAACTTTTAGATCAAATATAGTGATAGCATATATCTGCAGAATTAAATTGTAGTAACTATAATTTCAAATTATTCACTGCCTTAAGTATTCTGAAGTGATGTATTAGATTGTAATATTAATTACTGGATTCTATGCATGTACATGCATCATGCAAATAGATTTAAATGTACTTGAATTTGTTGCCTATTTATATATAAATATATATATTTATGCCTATGGTCCTATGTATGTTTATCTGGGAATGGGCCCACCTGAATTTAATGAAGCTTAATTCTGATGTGACATATACTAGAGTGCAGATAAGAATAAATACTTGGTTTTCCTTGGAAATGTTGTACTATCGGCTCTACATAATTAAAAATGTTATAATGGCTTTTGGAATTGCTAAATTGCTAATTGAGGAGGGATACAATGCTGTGATGCAGTTTGAAACTTATAATCAGATCATAATATACTGAATAATTAATTTTAGAATGGGAATAGTTTGGTAAACCAGCCCAGGCATCATATACAAAAAGGAAGTGCAAGCTTTTAACAATTTGTTGTTTTCCCAAATTGAAAATTGATATAAGATTATTCAGTGAGTAATACCTTGAATTTTTTTTAAAGATTTTAAAATCTGTAGTTAATATAATGACTACTTGTGTGGTGTGTTAATTAGGATTTAAAATAATGTAATAAAATAAGAAACCAAGGTTACATTACGGAAAGTGTGCTTTTTTTGGTTAAGAATAATAAAATTGTCTTATATTTTTATATTAAACATGTTTTTAATATAATGTTTTCTTTTTATTAGGATACTATTTCATAAAGTGAGGAGAGTTTAGCATGTTTTTAATTTGACGTATTATGTTTTCTTTTTACTGGGGTACTTGTTCATAAAGAGAGGACTCATATATTTAAAAAGACAAGCAGAAACAGTAAAAAGATACCTGCAAAGTTACATTTTTCTCTTCTTTAACTACACTGAGGGACTTTTGCAAAACGGTGTTTCTATCATTTTATCATATAATCACACACTGTAAGGACTGAAGAGCCCAAACCAGGAAATGTGACTATATTGGTCTCCTGGATTAAGACTCTTACCTTTTGGCAATATTCATTGTTTCATATTGTAATTCTTGTGCTTTCTTTTTAGTACAATTACTACTGCAAAAGATAGTAGGAACTCAGAAGAAGAAACTATTGAGCTTGAATTGACTGAGCAGAAAATAAACATGATGGCCTTGGATATCTGCCACAAACCAGGTGGCAGTGAATACCTGAGGCAAATTTATCACATCATCCAGCTCAATGAGGTAGGGAAACGGCCTTTTTTACCGAGCAATTAGGTGTGTAGTGGCCTGAGGCAGCATCTGCTGGCAGCTAAGGGTTACTCAAGGAGGTGATAATGCTTCCTAAAGTCAATACCTGAGTCAATACCTCACTGGGTTACACTGTTCGCTTTAAGCTTTTCTGCATTTTTTCATAAAAGGTTATTTTAGGGCATTATATGCCTTTTATTTACGTATATAGACTCTGTCATCCTTCATTAATTGATTTCTGATTTCTAAAACTGACAAAAAACATTTGTTGTAAGTATGTTCAAAATCATTTTGTTTCCATTTATTTTTGTTTTGTTTTATTTCCATTTTATTTCAAGGAAAAGTAGATTAATGTAATAATTAAAAGAATATGGATGTGTACAGATCATGTTTTTAAAAATATAAGCTTATATTTGTTTCAGCTTTGTGCCGATTGCCCAATGAGTAAATAAGATAACTTTTATTTTTGAATTGACTTCTGAAGCATTTCTTCTTTGTTACATTCAATAGTGTCATTGTTCAGTTACGGGCCCTACTGACCAATATATTAAATTCATGTGTATACTTATACTCCAAAATTATATAAATGAACAAGATTGCTAGTGTTTTAATTGTAATTTCTTTTGTCAGCTTTACATCATATGTACTAGTTTCTGTTATCATTTCATTCAGGAGCAAACGTTAAAAAAGGAATTTATAACTTGATTATTCACTGTAACTTTGAGTATAGTCTGCTAATTATTTGAGGAATTGCCATTTTGATTTGGGTGTAAATAGATAGAAGTAAAAATAAAGAACCAGCAATCAAGAACAATCACTCAACTCAATAAAGCACTTTTTTAAACATCTCCCAGAGTCACTCATTCAATGTCTTAGTCCAATGCCTAAAGTCCAAGGGTCATATCTCTAGGGATTTTCAAAAAGCCAATAAGGTTGGGCCTGACTGAATTTTAGAGAAAAGTGTTGCACAAAGCAGATGCCACTAGAGAGAAGGATATTTCCTGGGTCCAATCAGATGACATTGCTTCATTGAAAGATGTTAGAACATGCCAATTTTGTTGAATCTGGTGATCAACAAGAATTAATATTGGTCAAGCAGGTAAATGAACTCTGTGCCATAAATCAATGGTCCCCAACTTTTCCGGCTTGGCATACCAGCAGGAGAAGAGAGGGAAAGGTTTTGTGCGAGTGGCAGGTATGTGTGTGAGCACACACAACTCTATTTGTACAAGTGGTGGGTGCGTTAGCTCAATGCTCATACAAGCAGCCACCACTCACACAAATGGAGCTGCTTGCGTGTGCATGCTTGCCTGGCAGTTGTGCAGCCCAGTTCCGAATGTGCAGTGGGCCGGTAGTGGGCCACTGCCCAAGGTTTGGAGATCCCTGCCATAAAGGGCTTTACAGATGACACTCAGCACCTTGAATTCTATATGGAAATCTATTGGCAGCTCATAAAGTGGTGGTATAGCATAAGTGCAATGGTATGTGGCCATAGCTATCCACCAAGGCATATTCTCAACTAGTGCATCTTCTGAATGACACTTAAGGACAGATCCAAGGCTGCTATCTGGTTCTTTAATAGGAGCCATAATTCCAGGAGGATCCCAAAATTATATTCCAGTTCTGCCTGGGGAAGTGGATGCCATCCTATCCAGTACTAAAGGTGGAAGGTTTCTCAAAATATTGGCCCCAAAACCATTCATTCTTATTAGGGTTGAAACGAAGACAATTTCTCCCCATCCAGATTCCCCAGAGCTTCCACACACTAAAGAGGAACCTTGGAATCAAAAGAGGCATAAATGTACAATTAATATTATCAGAGTTCAATGGCATTTCAACTCATGCCACTTGATGACTTCACTCAGTAATTTTATATAAAGTTTCAATAGGATTAGGAATTTACAGCCTGAAGTAGCCCACAAAGCAGGTTCCTAGGGTTTAACCTTCCTCCCCACCCAACAACTGGAACAGCCCTTAGAGGAAGGAAGAAAACTACAACATCATCGCACCCTCTAAATCAGGCCAGGAAGATAGCATGATCAATGGTAATTAAAAGCCATTGTCAAATCAAGGAGGGCCAGGCTAAGAATACCACTGATTTCCTGACTCCTCCAAGGTCATCTACAAATGCAGTCAATGCTGTCTCGTTGCTATATTCAGGCCTGAATTCTGATTGAAAAGAATTGGATAATCTGTTACTTCCAAAATCCATTGAAGCTGAAGCTCAACTACCATTTCCATATTTTTTTCCCAAAGGGGAGGCTGGAAATTGGTTAAAACATATCCTGCACATCAGGTCTAGTGGTGGTTTTTTGAACAAGGAAAGATTGCCTTAAAGCCTTGAGGTTATCCTTAATAGAAGCTCTTACAGATGTTTAGTTGTTTTTGCTTTCTCCAATGATACTTAGGCATCCCTTTTGCTATTTCATTTCCCATAGATCCTTGAAAACCAGGGGGTACCATCTGATCTGTCAGCATCAAGGCAATGCCAGGTGCAAATCAATCTAAGACCATTGTTGCTCTCTCATTCCAAGTGGCAAGCAAGGCCACTTGGAATGAGAGCTCATTATCTGTTGCAACATGTGCCCTGTGGAACAGCTTCCCCATGGACATCCAGATGGCTTGTTGGCTTTCTGGAAGGCTGTAAAAACCTGGCTTTTGCCACAAGTGATAGGGGCAGGCCATGACCTCACAAGCTACTTCTGATTCCATGCTCAAGAAAAGCAAATTGGAATCCCCTCACACTATTGTGACGTAATCCATTACTAACTTTGCCACAGTTTCAAGCAGCTCAAGCAGGGAAGTCACTGTGCCTCATGATACTGTAGAGTAGCCACAATCCCATCAGTGTGAAATATCTAAAAGATTTATTTTAGATACAAAAGATAAAATTATTTAACTATGTTTCTGAAAAATATATAGGAGGAATTTAAATCCTTCATGCATTTACATAACAAACTAAACCTCTTTGTTCTTCTCTGATGTAATTATTACTCAGTTAGAATTCTTTTTTTAAGGATTATTTGAACGAACAGCTATCTTATGAAGGAACTTCTGAAAAAGATCCAGCAAACATCAGACATTTACGTCTAATGTTAAGAAGCAAAGAACAGCCTGTTTTTGACCCTTTCCAGGTGCATCACTGGTATTGCACTAATGTGTTAAAAAAGGTTAGTCATTATATGAAGTACCTAATGTTGTTTATTGTTTAAATCTGTTAACAAAAGAAATCCAATGCCTAGTTCAGATTGCTTTTGAAAGCCTTGATATTATAATTCTTTGAATATACATTTACACCATTTGACATGGTGGATGGGACGGGACAGGAAAGAAGGAAAGGAGGAAAGAAGGCAGGCAGGCATTTGCTTTCAAGTTCTTAAAATACAAAATACAGAAAGGATAGTAGTGGCATTTATCTTATACAATTAAATAAATATTTTCATATAGTTTCAGCACTGGGAACTAGCAAAGGAGATGTACACTGATAATCCACTGTATACAATAATGAATCATGCTTATAAGTGATCAATAGAAGCAAGCACTGGTATTTGTATTGGCAAGGTTTCTCCTGTTATAGCATCTTCCCCATGTTGTCACCTCATTTCATTCCATTCTATTTCATGTATTGTGATTGTACTCTTAAGATTTCATCCAAATACTGTTGGGAAATAATACTGACCAGTATGGGATGGAATATATACTCTTACTAGAAATTGCTTCCAGTTAGGTACAATATTACACGTTAATTGCTTTCTCACATAATAGCAATAACACTTAGACTTATATACTGCTTCACAGTGCTTTATAGCTCTCTCTAAGCAGTTTACTGAGTCAGCATATTGCCCCCAACAATCTGGGTCCTCATTTTACCTCAGAAGGATGGAAAGCTGAGTCAGTGTTGAATTGGTGACATTCAAATTGCTGAACTGCTGGTAGCCGGCAGTCAGCAGACGTAGCTTGCAATACAGCATTCTAACCTCTGCGCCACCATGGCTCTTATACATAAGCACATCTATAAATTGATAAAGATAATAAATATTATTATATAGAAATTTTGAACTTGGTTCAATCATTGTATCTGATGTAAGGGGTTAAGAGATACTCTAACCACCACTTGTGTATTGTTCCCTAGAAGTTTGAAAGTTAAGGCTTTGGATATTTTATTGGTTTCTAAAAATTCTTAAGAAGCCAATAGATCTTTTACCAGAAAAGTATTGTCTTCTTTTGACCCCTTATGCCTAGAACTATACAACTTGGAACTTTTGGCAGTCTTACAAGCTGGAACATCTAGATCAATCTCATCTCATGGAGAATTATCTTCTTGACTCAGAGCAGCTTCAGATCAGTAATATATGAGTGTAACATTCTTGGTGATATTATGGTTTCAAGTGAAATTGACATGTAGCAGAGATTTGAAGTTAATATATTGGTTTACTATGTGAGACAAACAGCAAATCTGTTCCCAAATTATAACAGGATTGTATTAGAGAGGATATAATAAATCCCAAATTATTCTGATTACTAAAAGTAGTTAAAAAATAGATTATGGAGATGTTACTCTATGGAATGTCTGCGTGCAACCCTGCTCCTTCTTCCAACATGAAACCCTCATTATAGTCCTACCTAAGCAACCTAACAATTTGACACAAATCTCAAAGAATAGGATCCTTGCATATAAATTAATTGCCAGAATCTGTGTGACATGGTTCTGTGGTTAAACTGATAGCCTTTCACTAATTAAGTAGGATTAATTCATTTTAGGGGTACTCATCTTGATTCCCTTTTTACTTTTGTAGAAAAATCCTCCTTGAATTTCCCCTTTTAATTAAAAAATAAAATGGTTAAGATTGTTTAACCACTGAGCCACCTGGATAACATTTTATAGTTGCCAGAAGAACCAAACAACTCAGTATTTGTATCTCTGATTTGCAAGCATCTCCCTTCTGTTATAGAAGACAATATTAAAATATCTGAGAGGACTGTTGAAAAACCTCCATTAATTATAGTTGCCAGGTTTTAAAATTCTATTTTTAGAAATAGCAGACTAAACTCCATGAGAAACATAAATCAACATAAACATTAGAACAAGATGGATAAATCTAAAATTTGCCTGATATAATAACTCATATTAATTTCTTGAAATTTGAGTTTGAGGGGGGAAGAAGCCACCTCAACATTCTAAAAATTCTTTCATTTTTTATTTTACAAACTCCTCAGTTATGTCCTTTCCCCTGATTTCCCTTTAGTTATCATGAAATCCATGAACTTTTGTTTTCTTCCCCAGAAATATAAAAACCTATCTTGTTTTGAAAATTTAGTAACTCAAATCTAGAGATCTGCTGGCCAGCAGATGGTCAATGTTTACAGCTCTGATACACCTAATTGTCCATTGCAAAAGGAATTGGATTGTTATGAGCCATGCCCCAAACAGATAATCAACATTCTCTTAGTAGTACTTTTATGATGCTCAATGGTGCACACAGATTCTGAAGCAGCAAGAACGTTGCAATCATTGTCTCATATGCTGAATATGTTGTCTCTAGCACACAAACACACACAAACCTTGAGGCAGCCTTGTTGTTTTGTGTATCCAGGTAAATCATACTACAGGGTAATTAACAACATTAGCTCTATTGCCCTGTAGTGCAGCTTTGCAAGATGGCCAACAAGATATACGGTATATATGTCTTAAAGTCAAAGGCTTCATATTTTAGGGAGCCGGTATGGTCACATATGACCTTCTCTGACTTGACTTTGAGCAGCTTGTTAGGCTAACAATAAAGCTGTGCTTGAGTGTGCTGAACCATCAGCTTGCCAGAGCGAGTAACCTTACATACTTGCTTACATATTCAGAGCTGAATTTGACCAGGAATTTATGCACAAAATTCTGTTACTTTTTTGTTAATTACTTTGCTGCAGTTGGAATTATTTATAATCCCAGCAACTGTGTGAGAGCTATTCCCCATACTGTTCTAGGAAATATTAATAGTGGTAACCTTGGTAATGCATGCATGAGACATTAAGGAAGGAGAAATGATAACTTACTCTTGGGAAAGAGAAAATGTGAGAAAGAACTGAAACTGACCTCTCCTTGATTCTGTTTGGTATAAAAAGGGGCTAAGGGAAATTCTGGCAGGCTTTCAAGATTGTGTTTATTAAACCCTGTAACAATAAAGTAGCATTCCACTAAAATTTGTGACATCTGTTTGCTCATTCATCCTGCCTCAAAACATTGAGTTCAGAGGAAAGAAAATTGAAAATATTGGCAAAAATTAGTTTGAACATTTAATGAACACATATTTTTATCATATTGTATATTTCTATAAAAAGTTGATAAAGGTGACTAAGCTGATTAAGGTTTCATTTCAGATAAATTCAATTCAAACTGAAGATTTGTCTTTTGGATTTTCTGCTGTCTTAAATATTGCTTGACTAAATGGTTAAATTAAGCTAGGCTTTAATTTGGAATGCAGGTAATATTTTTAGCTGTTATAACTGACTCCTTCATTCATTAATACTGTAGTACTGTAAGACCTTCAAAAGCTGACAACTCTGGGTAGAATTCAGTCACCGTGTGACAGAACTGCATTGCTCTATTAACCTGCAAGTGACAAGCAATTGTTATTGTACAATAGTACAACTTCAGAAACCTTTGTTATACTATCTCGACTTTGCAACTAAGAGATTTTTGTAAAATATCCTTTCATTATGCTATCATATAAAAATAATCCAGTAAATTCATATTGTTAACAAGTGATCAGATTTTTCTTCAAAATATCCACCTAGTTATATCATGTTTTACTATCTTTATTGGTGACTCTATGGTTTTTTAATCATAAGACAGGTTGCAACTAATATTTGGCCAGTTTTGGATATAATAGGTAACTTGTGCCTTCTTCTACTAATGACAGTGTAAGGGAAAAGAGAGATTATTGTTTTTGTTTCTTTTTTCCCACTGTACCTTTTTCTATTCTCTGGAATTCTTGGAAGTGTTTTCTTCATTCATTTTTTAAAGACTGTGACCCAGCAAGAGTATAGTGTTATGTTTAGATCTTAGGAGATTTCCATATCCTAAACTTCTGAATATTTCTACTTTGTTGGTTAAAACAGGGATTGTGGAAAAAAAGAAAGCCTCTGCATTTGGAGCCTGAGTGACGAAATTGATTTAAATGGAAAGCATTCAATTATTGAGTATTTTGTAACTTTATCTTATCCCTTTCTAATAAATCTTATTTAAGAAACTCTGGAAAAATCTTGCTATCTATGAAAATGGGATGACTAAGAACTTGGTAATCGATGAGTACGGGTTCTAGAAGTAAGCAGCTATCCAGAAAGTCTTAATAGGAAATATTTCAAGATGAGGAATTCCTTTTAAGAAGGATCCACATGGAGCTAGGAAGAATTTGTTTGGAAGGCACCATGCAAACCTGATTCAAAATGCTTTGCACTAAATTGTGTGAAGGAGGAGCCGAGTCTAGAAAATAATGCAAAGCCAAGCCCTGAACAGGACAGAGAAATATACAGTGTGAAGAAACCCAATAATGAGCATATAAATACAGGAAAGGATAGGCCAAGTTACATGCCCCCTAGAATCTCAGTATATCTATAAAACAGAGAAACAGAACTAGAAATCCTAACGCTGAAAGATGAACAAAATTTAGTAGACATTACTGAAAACTGTTGAGATAAAATCTCATGAATAGAATGTAAAGACTGAATAATATAACATTAAAAAGGGTTTAGGACAGAATTAAAAAAGGAGAGAGATGAGGAAGAGTGGCAGTATATGAAGACTCAATATTGAAAACAACAATTTGAGTAAAAGACTCCTAATACAAACACTTGATTAAGAATATAAGGAATGGGGAGCAATAAATATATTATTATAGAAGTCTTAAAGACTTTCAAGTCAGGTAGAAGATCTGGATAATGCCCTTGTGGGTGAGATTACAGAATGTTCTAGATGCCTATGCTAATAATGGGAGACCACCTGTCTGGATGTCTGTTGGAAAACCACCTTGGGGAAAACTATAAAGTCCCAAATATTCCTTAGTGATCTTATTAACTGTTTCATTTTTTAGAAGATAGAAAAATAAATGATACAAGTGCACTCCTAAATCCCAATTCAGACTAAAAGGGGCAGAGAATTGAAGAAGTAAAAGCACTTGGGAATTTTAGGAGGAAGTGACATACCATCTTGTGGATCAGGATACTACAGAAAGAAATTAGAGTATAATTAGATATGAGAGCAACTAATTTCATCTGGTTTAGAAAAGTATTAGGTGGGATCCTTTAGACAGAAATCCTCAAAGGAACTTAGAAAGATCTTGAAAATAAAACTACACAATATTCCAGTGAAATGAAAATGGGGGCTGTTTAGGAAACTATAGTGAATACATAGGGAGTTTTTGACTGTGCTAGAAATGTATAAGCAATGAAAAATAGATATAATAATCAAGAAAGTATAGTAGCAAAGTGCCTAGTATTTGTAGAAAGCTGGAAAGACTAAAACACAATAAGAACTCATGCAGTGAAAGTAAAAAGAAACAATATAAGTAAAAGGAAGAAAAGGGAATGTTAGATCCATTATTAATAGGAGATAGAGAACAGTAAACTGGTCACAGGGGAATGGCAGGAAGACATGATAGACCCACTGGAAGTTGTTAAACGGGACGTTTTCGGCCTCCGGAGGACCTCCGGGGGGTGAGGAAAGCTGTTTTCGCCCTCCCCAGACTCTTAGAGAGGGCCTAGAGCCAGGTGAGAAAGAAAAACGGGCCTACCGGGCCCTCACGTGCCAGGAGCAGGGAGGTGGGTGGGTCGCATGCGCATGTGTGGGGACAGGGCATATAGAATTATGGGTGTGGGTGTGCGCGATCCCCCCTCCCCCCTCCTGGCACATGATGGCAAAAAGGTTAGCCATCACTGTGATAGACTGTCATGTACTAAGATGGGTCAATCAAAGTTATTTCTGAAAACTGGACTGCCTTGTAATGTAGTAGACTTTTCTTCACCAGAAGCAATGCAGTATTCTGGATGACTGGACTTGGTTTAGGTTATGTTCAAAGAATTTTTTTAAAAATCTTCTCACTATGCAGCTGCGGGCTATGCTGTCACCTGACTGTCATCCTTAAAGCATTGCCTTGTCTCCCAAGGTCTTTCCCACACACCATTGGGAATGGTATTGTTACAGCTGAAAGATTTACTTTCAGGGACTGTTCCCATGGCCCCTATTTTATGAGAATATTACTCTGTTTCTCCTAAAATAAGACATCTGATAATAACCCCAATTGGGCTTTTGAGCGCATGACAATAAGGCCAAGCACTTATTTCAAGGTTCAAAAAAATATAAGACAAGTTCTTATTTTTGGGGAAATTCGGTATAGTGTTTGATAGAGAGTCAAAGTCAGAAAAAATAGGAGTGTATGTTTACAGAGAAGAACTGTAGCACAAATTGTATTGTTCTTAAATTGCATAGCTTCAAATATCAGGCATGTATGTATGTATGTATGTATCCATGTATGTGTTTAGTAAATTTTTATTCCACATTACACTCAAATGCTCAGAGTTATACACTGCATTCCCTTCCATTTTCCTCCAACAACCTGCATTCCCTTCCATTTTGCTCCCAACCATAAGTGGGAGCAAAAGATATTTGAAATTACCCATTAAAGTGGTTGAAAATACACTTGAATCTGAATATTCTTGGCCCATACCACAAAATCGTACTCAATCTGTCAATGAGGTCTTAATGAGGACTGATAAGTATCACGCACTTGTTGGGATTGTGCAGAGTCTGAACTTTAAGCACTGGAACAGCTTCTTTTACAGTTCATTCTCCTTAGATTAGTAGGGGTAATGGAATTCTTGTCCCTCTGCTTCATCTTGATCACATTTCTGCCTTGCCTTGTGACACCTGCTTACCACCTTATGTTTGTCTCCTGCAGTTCTTAATCGTCCATTTTGCCCTCTGAATCCAATTTACAAATCTCTGTGTTTTGACTTGATAAATTAGATTAATGACCTTGCCTTGTGTGAATTTTTGAGAGGGTTTCATTAATTAATGAAAGCCAGTGGACCAGGATATTAATGAAGCCAACCACCTTTTGAGGATCTTTTAGCATATCTGATCTTAGCAATAAGAAAGAAAAATATTTCTAACATTTTTATATGGCCTTCCTTTTGCTGTAATTATGTAAAATGGAAGCATAATTCTAGCTTTATACTTCCATCTTTAGAATCAGGATGTTTAAATCCTGGCAAATAATATGCGACTTTTAGAATGCCAGTCTGAGCTGTTGTTTGTGATTAGGGCTACCTTATCTGTGGTATAAAAAATTGTATGACAAGTAGATTTTTTATAGCAAAGAAACATGTGTGCCATTAACTCTTTGCTGCCACTTCCTGGTTGTCCAAAATTTGGAAATCTTACTTAGTTCAATCAGGTACTACCATTCATATTTATGATGCAAAATGATGATCTCCCAAGAGAGATAGATGGTTCAAAAATGGGATAGTTAGATTTTTGTGTGTGTGTGTGTGTGATAGGTACAGTCTGTCTGACAGGTATAAAAAGGAACTGATAGTTTTCGATTCAATGGTGTAAAAAATAAGATTCTACATTTAGACAAGAAAAACCAAATGCACAGGTACAGTATAGGTGGTACCTCGCTCAATAGTAGTAACTGTGAGAGAGATCTTGGAGTCCTAGTGGACAAGCACTTAAATATGAGCCAGCAGTGTGCTACAGCTGCCCAAAAAGACAACACAGTTCTAGGCTGCATTAACAGAGGGATAGATTCAAGATCACGTGAAGTGTTAATACCACTTTGGTAAGACCACACTTGGAATACTGCATCCAGTTTTGGTCACCATGAAGTAAAAAGGACGTTGAGACTCTAGAAAGAGTGCAGAGAAGAGTAACAAAGATGATAAGGGGACTGGAGGCTAAAACATATAAAAAAGGTTGCTGGAATTGGGTATGTCTGGTTTAATGCAAAGAAGGAGTAGGGGTGACATGATAGCAGTGTTCCAATATCTCAGGGGTTGCCACAAAGAAGAGAGAGTCAAACTACTCTCCAAAGTACCTGAGGGCCGGACAAGAAGTAGTGGGTGGAAACTATTCAAGGAGAGAAGCAACCTAGAACTGAGAAAAAATTTCCTGACAGTTAGAACAATTAACCAGTGAAACAACTTGCCTCCAGAAGTTGTGGATTTTCCAACACTGGAAGTTTTTAAGAAGAGATTGGTCAACCATTTGTCTGAAATGGTATAGGTTTTCCTGCCTGAGTAGGGGTTTGGAATAGAATACCTCCAAGGTCCCTTCCAACTCTGTTATTCTATTCTATATAACTGTAGGGAGTTTTTATATGTTCATCTATCCACCTTGTTCTGTTTGAAGAACACTGTGTAAATGTTCCTCAAGTACTCAAAATGTTGTCACTCTTCAGAGTAAGGTAGGGGAGGGGATGGTTTGCACACACAATCACACTCGCATACCACTTCCACAGCTTGGTTCCGAACAGGCTTCAGCCCAGCACTGGGCTATGGATCGGGGTTGGGGACCACTGCTATAACAGAATCATGGAAATCAGAGATTTCTCTGTGTCCCATTTTATACTAAACAAATCAAGGTGCAATTATCTTGGGTTCCTTTCTCATGCTTGCTTCAATCTCAAGACTATGCAATCTTGTCTGATCTTCTTATCAGGACCTTTTTTGGAAAGACATTTAATTGCTCTTTTGCAAAAGCCATCTGGAAACTACTATGATTTAAATAGGTTAAATGTGAGGTGATATGCTAGTTATTTTAATAAAATATGTCTGAATATTAGAATAGGAGAACAGGGGAGCTAGTTTTACTAATTAAATCCTGTGAACTTACATCCGAGAGTCTTTACTTAATTAAGAAAAAAGCTGAAATATGTCCCATTAAAAATAGGTAGAACTAGGGCAATGTGATTAATTTTCTGAGATGTAATTATCAACAAGCATGGGTTGTCTACAAGATAAGAAAATAATCCCAAAGTGGAATAAAACATATGATGTCAGAAAGGCATAAAAATGATGGGCTGATCAGGACAGAGAATGGTGAAACATCAAGCTGAAATATCTAGTTCGATTGAAGGGCCCAAAATCAGCTATTTATAGTGCTTAAATTTACTTTCAAAGGACAGAATATTTGATTTGTCCCAATTTAGTATGAGAAATTGATTGATTGATTGATTGATTGAGTGAATGAGTGAATGAGTGATTGCCACCCATCTCTCTCTACCAAGCAACTCTGGGGGGCTTATAATACCAATTTTGCCTGCCCTATTCAACAATGGCTGTTAAAAGGCCAGTCTTGAATAGGAGAGCAAAACTCTGTTGTCAGCATATAGTATATAACCACAAGCAGTCCACTAGGACTGAAATAAGACTAGCAGAGGAGTCTTGTGTAAAAATATACTTTAATACAAAAGTTTTAAAAAACACTATATCTTTAAAAAGGCACATTAAGAACAAAGTCTTATCCTGGTTAACTGAAGCCAGGCCGTCTCCCTAAATTCCTCTCCAAAATACCAAAACCAGTCCCCGGGAAAAACTAATAAGACATTGAATGGCTTCGGTGTCGATACATCATCGAGGTGGTAGAAGGGCAGAAGCGTGGGCTTCAAGTAAAAGTCACCTGTAAAGCAATCCAAACTGCAAACATGGCTTGTAGCTCCTGGCAAGGGAAACTCCAGCGTATCCCTCCGATCGTAGCAGAAAAAGTCCAAGTGGAGGTAAAGACTTCAAAAAGGCTCCCGGCTATCTCAACACACAGCTGCAAGATAGCTTTGTGGGAGTAACACAGCTTCTTCTCCGCTGTTATCTCTGCTGCAGGCGTCATGGCTTCCTAGCAGAGTTCTCCTCCTCTCTCCCAAGGTCTGCATTCAGGTGCCTCAGCACAGGTCTGCATTTAGGCCTAAAGCAATGTCTAGGCCCGACTAGCAATGAGGAAGGTCTGTGCTTATGTAGTAAGCTAACCTGCAATTAACTAGGGCGGGGAAGGCTTGCAGTTAATTGCAGACCGGAGATGGCTTGATCAAAGTCCATACAGCTTTGTAACTGATCAAGTGGCCACAGCAATCCTGAAAATACTTTGACAATTGTCTTCCATGAAATCATTTGACAATCTCAAGGAAAATGTTTGTGTAATATGGATATTACATGAGTTAGCATTGATTAAATAAATTTTTAGAAATATCCAATAATCTAGTGGAATATGAATTATTTTATATAACAGTAGATATGTAAAGTCATACTGTACTTACACTAAAGTCTTCCTATTGGCATATTTTATGTCAGTAAAAAGCTAATTTGCTATAATGCATACAAAATATATAATCTTTCAAGGAAAATGGTTTAGTAAAATGCCATTAACAACTGGAGAATTCAAAAATTGATTTGTCTTTATATAAATAATGGCTACATCCCAAATGGATTTATAAATTAATTGCTGACTTACTAGAATAAAACACTTCCTCTGTTGATAAGATTGATGTTATCTGTGTAAGTCCTTGCTCTAGCCCTCACTTCTCCTTATTTAGTTTATCACAGCTGGAGTTTTAATTTGCTGATCATATTAACTCTGATTAATAACTAAGCATACTTTCTTTTTTTATATCAACAGTGTGCCGTTAATGAGTGGAAGTGGGATTGGTCAGATATGCTGCCAAGTTATTTGGGACAAAATAGAATCACCTTTGGGACGCTGCTAGCACACAGGTATTGAAATTACAGAAGGGGAAAGTTTTCTTGATAAGTTTTGATATAGAGTTATATAATAGAATTTGATAAGCTTTGTATTGTTTGATAAAGTGTGAAATGATAAAAGGTGACACAATGTAAAAAGTCATTTTAACTAATGTACTAAAAGTTTAAATATAAACATCTGTTTCTATATTGATGCTCATTGCATCTTTTTCGCTATCTTCCCTTTTGAAAAGATACTTCTGGAAACGAGGTGCTACCTTATGTGGGATGTATTGTGGGAATGCTTTAAAATCCTTAGAAACTGATATTCTTTTCTTGCATGTGAAATTATGTTTTAAACGCAATAAACAAATGAACAAATAACTAAATGGCAGAATAGAAGAAGGATTCATTGTGATACTACAAAGTAGCCACATGGAACGAGTTTGTGTTAATTGAGTTATAAATGGTGAGAAAATGGTGAAAAGTAGGATATATATATATATATAATTTTCTTAGATATGACTTTTTCATGATTTTATTGGCATTAATGTTCACTTACATGAAAAGATGGCAGATTAAGAATGTTTCTAGAGAATTTTTATCATAACAAATGACCGTATAACTGATTTGCTGTACAGCATGTTAAATAATGGTAATGAATACTAAAAAGAGTGGCAAGTTATGTATTAGTAGAAGAGATTTTTTTCTCTCCTATGCAGTAGTAAAATAGAGAAGTATGGGCCTCACAAAGTCTCTTGTATAAGAAGAGCTACAGCAGATTTCTGTAATAACCAGCTCATCATAAATTATGCCATTTGCATATAAAAGAAAACTCTGATATTTTGCCCAAAGATAGCCTGAAAGAACATTAGAGAACAATAACAAATGAAAAATTTTAAATTATTCTGCAAAATGGAAGAGCTGAAAATGATTTTATGTGAGAATTAAGTATTGATTTGATATACAGGTATTCCTTGACGTACAACCACAATAGAGTCCAACATTTCTGTTGCTAAGTGAGACAGCTGTTAAGTGAGCTTTGCCCCATTTTACAACCTTCCTTGTCACATTTGTTAAGTGAATCATTGCAGTTGTTAAGTTAAGAACATGGCTGTTAAGTGAATTTAGCTTCCCCATTGACTTTGCTTGTCAGAAGTTTGGCAAAGGGGATCACATGACCCTGGGACACTGCAACCATCATAAATACATGCTATTTGACAAGCATTTGACAAGTGACATGTGACATTTTGATCACATTACCATAGGGAAGCCATGGCAGTCGTAAGTATGAAAAACAGTCCTAAGTCAGTTTTTTCAGTGCCGTTGTAACTTTGAACAGTCATTAAATAAACTGTTGTAAGTCGAGGATTAACAATTTCAGTTGTAAAAATAACATAACTGACTAGATAGTTTTTACTATTCTGAAATAGCAATGCTACTAAATCCTTAGCTCTAGTGATGATTGTTTAAAAAAATGTATGGCCTGCATTTGGAAAAAACTGTTTCTTTGCAGAATTTATTTGTGATGAGTATATGTTAGGACAAAGTTGTAACATTTCTTCACAGATCACTGGATACATGGTTATATATTGCACCCAGCCACCTGTAAAATGTTAGCTGCACATTTTTAATATGCAATAGTATTACTATTCTTGTTTGAAATTATCAGAGAACAAGAAAAAGAAGGGAGTGGGATGGAATGGAATGGAATGGAATGGAATGGAATGGAATGGAATGGAATGGAATAGAATTCTTTAATGGCCAAGTGTGATTGGACATACAAGAAATTTGTCTCCAGTGCATAAACTCACAGTGTACATATAGACAGCAAGTACTAGGTCATAGATCGTAATGTCTATATATATATGTCTATACATGTAGGTCATATATGGCTATGTATAGAGAAAATGTTAGTATATTTATAGTATTGCTGATTTTCTGTAGCAGCATGCTTTAAGACTTTTATTATTATAGTATACATAATAATTTGAACAATTTTCCAAAATATATTAAACAATGTTTTGGCACTAAGGGTATCTGCATTTAATCACGTAGTATAGAAAAGAAATGCAGTCTAGCTCTACTTCTTTTATCCCTTTTATAAATATTATCTTTAACAAATGATAAAGTTGTGCTATAAAAAGACTCAACTGTCATAATATTCCCTGTTTGAATGTCTCATCTATTAATAGTTAAATTCTCTCATACTTTTTTTCCCTCTAAATTAGAGCCTATTTGAAACTGAATGTTAGCCCTGACAACAGCCTTTCCTTTCTGTTCTATTGATCCCTTCTCTTCTAAATCTATGATGATGTAGTGGTTGTATGCATATGGGGCATACAGTTGTGATAGCAATATTTTTTGGAAGCCTAAATTGAAACCAATTTCTTTGGAAGCTATTATTTAGGGGAGTATTGCCTCTAATGCTTGAGGTAATATGTTGTTATTATTGTGATTAGTAACTCTTCATAGCTATATTCTCTTTTACAAAAGACAGTTATATTGATAGATTATATGCTGTTAAATTGTTCTGACTTTTAGGAATGAGATAGTTAGTTCATCTCCAAAATGATCTGTCCCCAACCTGTCTCTTCAGAACTTTCAACAATGCACTCATTGTCTTTATAATCGAAGTTGTACACCATGCTGCTGGTTGTCTTGCTTTCTCTTTCCCTCTACATTTTCCAGTATTATTGATTTCTCAAGGGAGCAAAGTCTTCAGATAATGACTTCAAAATATGGAAATTTCAATTTGGTCATTTTTGTCTTATTTAATAATCTGTTTGTTTTCTTGGTTGTGCATGGTGTTCTCAGGCATCTTCTTCAACACCAATATTCAAAATCATCAAATACCTTTTCTATCCAGTTCATTTAGATTTATATCTACTGTCAAAAATTGAGAGGTTGTTATTTTGTTCATTCATAAAATTAAGGCACTCTGAACTAATGCTGGTGTTACATTTGTGTCTTCCAGTGTTAAAACTAAGCAAGCAATATCCCATGTTTTGACTAAGACTAATTACTTTACAGGGTACTCTCATTGAAGAAAATAAAATAATTTTGTTTCGGCATTCTATAATCTAATTTCATAATTAAAGTTGAATAGTCTATTATTTTTTTGTGTTTTGCAAAAATAATTTATCTATCTTTGCTGCATCTTATTTTGTATAATATGGAGAAAAAAATGGCTCCTTTTTAAGCATTTTTATAATTATAGCCTATTTTTCTTTCCTCCAAAGAGGATTTTTTGTCTTAATGAATGAATGCAATTATTTTCAGGACATTGAGCCAATTATAATTGCCTTCACACTTCAGATCATATTTTGTTAAGAAAAGAGAGTTTGAAGACTACAGACAGCTCTATAAAAGGAGAAAGTTTATCTAGTTAGCCCAAAGCATTGATATTTTGGCTCATTGGGTAGTTATCTTTATTGCCTACAGATTCCTTTCGGTTTAAGCCAGTTGTTCTCCAAGGAAACATTTAAAATCTTGCGATATTTATAGTGTTCTGATTTGTAAAGTTGGCACTTACTTCATTGTTTCAATGTAGTATTAATTGCCAGACACATTAAAAAAATGTAGATTACAAATTTTTCAGTATAATGGCAGCATATGGAAAGATTTGTCTTGAATCATGTAGCTAATTCTTGTTTTCAAAGTGAAATTCCTTTGTTGCAGATCTCCAGATTGTTGTGAAGAGAGAATAGTGTCACTCCAAAAGTTTGCAGCATATAATATATCTCTGAGGGAGGCTTTTTAAATAAATCTTTAGGTTGACAGTTATGATGCAACTGTATTCTTTTTTCTTCAATTCATTTTGTTTAATTTTACATCCTTTTTTATTTGTCTAAAAAAAACATATTTTCATTTGCTTTAACCAGGTGTGAGGTTTTTTGTACAGACGCTAGCACGGTAGGATTGCAGTTGAAAGTGAATGAACCAGTGAAGCTTGGAAAGGCCATGGCCCTTCTTCAGATGGTAGCGATAAGTTGAAAGACTCATTAATCAACAGCAGAGTCACAGGTGTGGTGGCTTTCCTACAAACTGGCAGCAGACTGTGAAAGTCATATCTACCACACAATGTTGTCAAAATGGGATTGCAAACACTTGTGCCTTTTCCTCTTTCAACTTGAAAAATGTTGTTGTTTAAGTAAGGGAAATAAGCATTTGCACTAATTTTTAAAAACTGGATCTATTTTTATCTCTAAGGACTGCAGTAATAAAATGTGACTACATCAATTTATATGCACACTAGCTTTGCTATGTAACTAGTTATTGTTTTATAATCCTGAAAGGATCCAGTTGGCTTACAATAATAATTTGTAATTATTAATTACAAGCTTCATTTATAATGTTAATGAAAATTTAATGTTAGTTAAAATCTAAGCATCAGGAAATTAATTTCCATCCAAAGACTGGTTTTAATATAATAGCTGATATTGAAAATATTAGAAATGTGATATGCCAGCCATGTTAAAATGTATACAAAAAAAACCCATTAAAAATCATATTTATAAGTTTACCTCTTATTAAAAATGAGAGTTTTTTTAAGGTCAAACTAGCATATTTTTCTCTCCTAAAAACAGCCTGCTCTGTTTATTATAGCAGAAAGATTTACTTTTTCATGCTCTTTGCTATATCAGAGCTATTGTTATTAATATGGTGAGGAATAAAATTGTCTTTTTCTGACCTTTATTTTTTTTATACTTCTTTTTGTTATTCTTTTAATTTAGTAATTGCAGCCTTTTAAGAAAATTCACAGTAAAATATCATGAATATGTGCGTATTAATTGTACTAATAAAGAACTTTTTAACCAGCTGTAAAGAACTAAATCTTTGTCAGTGAGGTTTTAATAAAATTAGCAGTAAAATGATATAATTACTTCTGAAATAATTGTATAGGTTATTCAATGTTACATTGATTTAAAAAAATGAAGTCACTTCTATGCATAAAGCCAAATCTCAGTAAATGCTATATTGAATTCAATAACTTATTGTTAATGAAGTACAATGAATTCTTTTTGTATGCAGAGCAGCAGAATCTCCTTAATCAAATTTTCTTATCATCAGTCCCATTTTAAATAGATAATGTAATACTATTCCACTTGTGGATTTATTTTCTTTTTTTTTTTACTTCCCGCTATCTCCCTTTTTGATCAAAATAAGATATAATTGAAGACAGTTCTTTTTTTAGGACTTATCCTGTATAAATACCCCAATTTTTATATGATACTTTATATTGCATAAGAAACTAAAGCAAACAAAAGCATATGTAATTTTAATCTTAATTTGTAAATTTAGATTTCTTGCATACTGCTATAATTTTTAAACATCTCAGATCATTAGGGCACAATGAATGTAAAATGCCAGTGTCAGTTAAAGCATATAAGATAGGCTTCCAAGCACCTACCAGATATTTCTGAATCTAAAATGCCAGCAGTTCGGAATTCTAATAATTTGAACCTTCTGTTTTTGGATGGATGGATAGAGGAATGGACTGACCAACAGAGTCTTATACTAATTCTTCATCGCCAAGAGCCCTGAGCTCCTAAACTAAATGACCCAATTAGGGAGCAGAAGCAATACTAGAAAGGAAAGCATTTGGGGTTTTGTTCTTTATGGAGTGGCATGAATAAATTACAAAGTAGCTACATATTTCTTTTGATTAAATTCACTGGAAGTTACTTGAAAAACATTCCAATAGTTCATTCCATATCTAAGAAGGTATCATCTTGTTGTACATGATAATCAAAGGCAAGTTAGACCAATGGATAAAATAGTTATGAAGCCTTAATACCTATTTAGGTCACCAAAGTTTTATGATTACAGCAGAATCATATCTTCATACTTTTTTATTTTTAGCCCCAAACATTTATTATCTAGGAGTTCCAGTAAATAGTCAGCAAGGTATATCTGTTATTCTGCCTCTTATGACCCATGCAGACATATCCCTAAGACTTTTGCTTGAAACGTGATAAATATTCTTGAGTCCAGATATTCATTGTACTGTTCTTATTTGATTTGCTGCCCAAATAATTCCTTTTTCTAGAATTTGTCTTTGGAACTGGATGCAACATTCATATAATTATTATTGTAGGAGATGATCAGGCTGAACCCAAGGGAGAGGGTCATATGTGTCACCACTCATGAGTCCCTTCACGCCTACAAGAGATCTAAGTCCAGCCCACCTTGAATTCCTTCTATTCTTATCTCCCACTAACTTCCTTTGACCGTTAGTAGTTCAGATTCTTGTAGAGAGCTCAAGATTACAATAAATCTTTATACACATTTGAACTATCTGGATTTCCTGATTTTCTTAGCGCTTGACATGTTTTCTGGTGCTTATTCTAATATATACTCCTATTTCCAAGTCCAGAATCTCACATTCTTTTTTTAATTACTTGATTGCTTCATCATCTGTAAAGAAATCTATTTTGAATTGCCTTTTGCCCGAAACATGTTCCTTTTGAACAGATAGCTCAGTTCTATAAACTATATGGTTTCAATGCTAAATCTTAAAGGAGCCTCTTAGTCCTCTGTTACTCTGTCTTTAACTGGGATGCATAGCTTCATTTGAAATTTGACTTTAAATTGAATATTCTAGAACAGATTCACAATTTTTTCCTAGTTTGAGAGACACACTTATGGAAATTTTCCAAGAGTTTGGATTTGAATGTGGTAAAAACTACATCAAACTGAAAAAGTTTTGGAAAGTTTCTGATGAAGTTCTTATGAAACTTTGAGGTTCAAACAGTCAGGAATCTTGTTCCTAACAAGAAGAGAGCCATAACAAGAGCCAGTTTGGTGTTTTGGTTAAATTAGTAGGCTAGAAACCAGGAGACTGTGAGGAGGATGTCTGAAAAAAATATAGCAATACGGGAAAAAAACAACATCCAGAATCAGAAATAAGAGAACAGAGCTAACAGATCAATGTTGATTTATAATATAAAATATTCACACAAGCAGAATTGGAGGAACTGTAAAACTCTATCCAGGGCAAAGAAATCAAAGCTGTGCCAGAAGTAGCTAAGGCAAACTACAGGGTCGGCAGCAGAGGAAGCCAGCATAATAAATCATTTTCATTTTCAGATCAGGCACACACTTCTCTGCCTTCTCAGAAAAAACAAAGCCATCTAATTAAAAAAGAAGAATTGAGCATATTGAACAGCATCAAAACAACAAAATAATCTTGCTTGCACTGAAGCTTGTACCAAAGAAACTGCTAGCGCAAGTATTAAAAGATGCTAGTACAGGTAATCAACTTATGATCAGAATTTATGTCACTAAACAAAATGGTAGTTAAATAAGTCACATCCAATTTTACAGACTTTTTTGTCATGTTCATTGAATTACTGCAATTGCTAAGTGAATCACACTGTCGTTAGGTGAATCCAGTTTCACCCATTGCTTGTCAGAAGCTGACTTGAAAGGTTGCAGTTGGAAAACATATGACCCCAAGATGCTACAATTGTCATAAATACATTGCCAAGCAATTTAACAACATGCTTCAAGGAAGTGAAATTGAAGCTTGTTTAAAGAGGCAAAACCAAGCAATTGCAGGCCAATTACCTGTTTATCAGAAACTTTCAAATAGCTAACATGCAATTCCAGTCATTAGATATATAGCTGGAATAGTGGATAGGATCCAAGCAGAACTAAGAATATCTGGATGTGAGCGCAATCTGGCTGCAATATCTGTCACCCCATTGATTGCCAGGGTTGTTTCAGCTGATCTGGCTGGCTAGGCGGGTGTCCCCTTTCTCCCTCACTGCTCTATGTGCGTCCCTCCCAAAGCTGTGTGCTCGGTGGAAGAGGACAACCATTCCAGATAGGAGTGTACTGATCTTCGGTCAAAGGTATACGATAGCTGCACTCCCCTGCAAGAACCTCCAAACAAGCTCAAGGTCTAAAAGTAAGAATATTACAAAAATAATAATGATGAATTGAGAAGACAGCAACTGAAGAAACAATGTAGTACCTAGTTAGTTGCTGCAAGAAGATTGCAGAGACTGAATAGAAACAATGGCATGAAAAATAGCAATAATGGTCTAGAATACTGGTAAGAAATTCCAATCGTTTCCAAAATTGTGGGATCCCAAACTTGTAGGACAAAGTAATAGAAAATGAAGAAACTAAAATGTTCTGGGAATTTTAAATTTAAACATACAAGCACTTCCTATATATAATATCCCAGACTTAACAATTCTCAATAAAGTCTAGCTAGTGAATGTTGCAGTTCCTAAAGACAGCAGAAGAGGAGAGAAAAAACTTGAGAGAATCACAGTATGCAAGAACCTGCAAAGTAAAATGACTATGGTAAAAGAAAGCAAAGATACTACCAATAATAATATGTGCCTTGGGTGTAATCCCAAAACGTGGAGTACCACTTGAACACCATTGGCATTGACAAAGTCACCATCAGTCAATTGTAAAAGGCAGCTTTACTTGGATCAGCTTACATCCTGTGACAATACCTTTAACACTATCACACAGTATTGCCTATCCTAGGAATTTGACAAGGACTCAATAGATGGATAAAAATGCCAAATCCCGTCTAAACCTCTAGCTGACTATGTGATAAATTTAAATGCTTAATTTGGACTGAAGAAAAATCATATAGTATTATATATTAGTTATCTCAGTGAAGACTCAGATCGTTTACTATACCATAGTAATGATAAGTTAAATGAATGTTTTACTGAAAAACTAAATTATGTTTTCATTATTCTTTCCCTGCAATTTTTGCCTATAGGTCTTTTCTTTGATTTTTTTCCTTATCATTTTTTATTTCTAGAATAAATTTCCTTACTAATGTAGCAAGTTTTCTACTGTAATCAGATTCCTATTAAAATAAAAGTGTATCTTTTCAGCCGTGTATAACTTTTTATATAACAAAGTTATTATAAGGTTGGTTTCAGTGTTTTCATAATATTGTGATCTTCTTTTGCCCATCTGAGATATATGCCAGATATTTCTAAATAGTACATACAGAAGATGCTTTTCCAGATCATAAATGTTGAATCTTAATTTAATATTTTCACTTATTTTGTATATGACATAATCTAACATATACCTGTTCTTTGTACTACTTTGTAAGGGCTGGAAAAAACTGGCATGAATATTTAACTCATTGAAAAAATTCTGTAGTTCTGATCATTATCACTGAGTTTCCATGAGCAGGTAACAAAAGTGTTCTATCCTAATTCTGTCCTGTCTAATGACTTATTGCTTTCTTGATATGAAATGTTGGAAACATAGTTTAATGAGTTTTTGTTTTGTATTAAAAACACAGCATATATACTGGGTGTCATTAGACTCAACCCATTATCCACAATCAAGTTTAATGTATCTGAAAATAAAACTTTAATAATTTTACAGTATGTTCTATTATAACTTGATTTTCATTTTGCTGAATGCCAGCATTCTTTTAAGGTTTTTTGTTGCTATGTGTGATAGAGAAATAATGTCCTCTTTGTAGATTTTTTTTTATAAATTACTGTAATCAGACAAATTCTCTGTGCTTAATATTTAAGAAGATTCTGAATTAAACCCAAAATTCTTAGATTAGTCACAATGTTTAATATACTCATAGAGCTTTTTTCCAATGTGTTAGAAATAAATGTATTCTATTAGGCAAAATATATGAAAATTGGTAATAGTATGTGAATTTATACAAACTTAATTATATTTAATATGAGTGAAACTTTATCTCAAATATTTTGGCTGAGCAGACATGTTCTTGAAACTCACATTGTAGTTTTTAAAATGCCCTTCTATTTTTCAGAAGGTTCTTAGCTGCTAGTGCATTTTCCACTATCATTATTTTTCACTGTAAACATCATGTATTCTTAAATTCCGTTGGGAAAATGTTTTTTTCTATATCTGCTTCTGTAAAATAGCTATTAAAAAAACAGATGTTAATGATCAGTTGTTCAAGTTAGCCATATTTATTTATATTATGTTGACATTTGGTCCAAAGAAGCAGTTCAAATTAAACAATTATACTACTACATTTAAGGAAAGGTAGAATGTGATATATAAAAGATACATGAATATCTTAAGATATCATGTCTGTTTATGAGTTATTCAAAAATTGTTAGTAACAAAATGATGCTATTAGAAATTAAAACAATAACTTGAACACAAACATTCATACACATATTTTATTTTCATTCTTTAGCATTTGCACTGATTGTTTTGACTGATTTTTTTATACTTTTAAATGTGTGGGAACATTTCATGAAGATCTTTTTTATATTTAAATGTGC
Organism: Masticophis lateralis; assembly: GCA_030761175.1. Classification (NCBI taxonomy): domain Eukaryota; kingdom Metazoa; phylum Chordata; class Lepidosauria; order Squamata; family Colubridae; genus Masticophis; species Masticophis lateralis. The sequence continues at coordinate 241,480,463 of JAUDYJ010000002.1, forward strand.
AGGCTTTCTGTCCAGCAAGTGTCTCATTGTCGCAATGTCACTACATCTCAAGATCTGACCTTTGCACCATAAGGATTCATGATAGTCCATGTTTTTTTACAAACTAGGTTGCTTTTGTCCTCCCGCTAGGGGGTATCAAAGCCTTTTGGAGAGCAAATTTCAAGTACTGATTGATTTGTAAAAACAAAAGTAATTTTTTGCATATACTTTACACCGCCAGATGTCGCAAAGACTTCATTCATTAAATGTTTTTAATCCAAAATATGGCACTACTAATGTAGTGTTTAAAGGGCCATAACAGGTCAGTAGATTGTCCTTCAAAGATTTGATTTATACATTAACAAATATGTCAGCATAAGAAGATAATCACAAGTCTAACCTAGATGTTACTAGCATTAAATGATTGATACAACTATTTTAATTAATATAATATTTTTAGTTGGACTATTGTGACCCAATTTCTCCTATCTCTATCCAAGAAAGAAAAGAAATCCTTTATAGGTTGAAGTATGACCAAAATATGTAACTTTTTAAAAAGAAAATCTAGAATAATGAGGCATAATATAAAATATATTTCAACTGAAATTATTTATCTGAGTACCAGTTGGGACTTCAACCTCTAAAATGTGAAAACAAGAATTTGATCCTTCTTTAAGACTAACAAAATGAGAAAGGGAGAAGAAATTGAAAGAAAACAGGATGTTTTTCAACATGTTTCCAGAATAAATGAGAGGCCTATCAAAAAATTGAGCTAAACTAATATCTTTTAAAAGATGAATTAACATAAGTATATCATTTAGTGTATTGATGATATACTATGTTTTTCTGTTCAGAATATCATACACTTTAAATTGCAAAATCTAGTTTTATTAAATTGTATTTGGGGATGAGTTTAGTAGAAACTAAAGGAATGTCAAATTTAAAAAATGACCAAAACCATATTCCACCTAACCAGATTTCACAGAACTTGAAAGATCAATGGATAATTTTGCTATTCAATTTTGTTAATCAAAATTATTTGATTCCTATTATTTATAATTTTATATGCACAAAGAGTTTCTTATGGCAAATAACATGCTCAAACATACTTTTTTCTGTCCAGTTGTATTTAAGATTACATAACCAATTATCCTCTACTTTCCACCAATTCATCAGATTAGCTTAGATATTAATTCAATAGAACTAAAATTGTATTGCTGGTGTTCTCAGGGTATTTGCATGGATGAGTGCACATCGTGATTGTACTTTCCCACATTGTATCTATGTATCTGTGCAATGGATAAATAGATAGCTAGGGGCTTTCTAATAGGTAGATACTGGCAAGTTTAGAAATCTTAACAATAACATTTTTAAATTTATCTGCCATTGTCATTTCCCCTTTTTTTAAAAAATAAAATGTTTTTAAAAAAATGATTCCTACAGACATTTGCCTGATATGAAGTTTGCAATCTTTTGCACTCAAGGAAAGCAGTACTTTTTTTCACCAAAGATCTTAATATTTTATTATTTCATTCTTGAATTTTGTTTACTATACTTAGGGAAATGGTATAAAGCCATTTTCGATTAAGTCATAATAATTATGATAAGTTTACATTCTTTATAATTACACAAAGCAGATTAATGATTATAATAATAACATAATAGACAATGAAATAGATATAAACTTATTTTTAAATAATATTAAAATATTTAGATGTACATTAAAATATTGTTTATTGTCATAGTAATTCTCAAGATTTTTAAAGGTTAAATCTACAGGTAAGTGTTTCACTAACTCTTGAAATGTTTTCATTATAATTTTATGCCAATAAAATTTTTTATCAAAACACTTTATTTTGGTGATGACCAGGTCATCATGCACCTAAATACACAAAATTTATTAGTATAAAATAAACCAAAACCTAAGAATAATACATCAAATAAAAGAAAATTAGAGAAGTTTCTTTTTACCAATCAAGTGTCAGGCATGCTTTTCCACTGTACGGAATTTAGTTACCTTTAAATAAAGAAACACACACACATACATGTGTGTATTTATGAATAATTAGTTTACAAGCAAAAAAAAAAAAAGAATGCAATATATCTTTTCAGATAGGAGGGCATCTTCTGTTCATTTGTTGATTTCCTGGGCTAAGTTCAAAGCGGAGTATCTGTTCTTATAATTTTGGCAAGAGTTGTTTATCATACTTCATGTAATAGGAATGTTTAAAAAACAGGCTATGGAATCTAAATATCTGTGGCACTTCCTACTGGGCTTCTAAGGAATTAATATGAATAGGTATATATTAGCATTTACTAAGCACTTGAATTTACCACATCATATTCAAATCTAATATATATAAAACCAATTATAATATTGGTTTACATACATAATTTATGATAGAAATTCAAAAAGTATAGAGAACATACAAGAAAGGCTAAGTATAATAAGGAGATACACAGAATTTCTAGCCTATAAATTGGTGTTTTTGTTATTTTTTAATAATTTGTTTACAGAAGTAGGTTATTGCTATGTAAATAAAATACAAAACATTTTGTCAATAAATAAAATTTTCTGGATTAGGTCCAGAGTTACATGAGCCTGAATTTTCAGATGAATGTGGGAAAGTTGCAGTAATTTCAGCCAATTATCTGTGTAACTTACTTTGTCCTCCAAAATCTGCCCTCTGAGGTCAGTTGGGCCTCTACATCAGATAGAAGTGTCTGCAATTAGGGAGGGGTTGGAGGAAGAAGAAAGGACTGGCCAAAATTATTCCCATTTCTTTCACTTAGTATTTTTGCTGCATCCAATTTCTATTTGCAATTGGATCACGGAGAAGAAGATTTGGACCCCCAAATTATTTTTATTTTTATATTTTATATTTATGAATACTTTTATTTACAAAGTATTGTTTATTTTCCATATATATTTGATTTGTCATCTGACTGGAAATAGATATGAGAGGAAAACTGAGTGCATAGGACTGGGTAATACTATGTTAGAACATTAGAAAAATGAATACTTTCTGAAAACCATGTATAATTCTATTTTTTAAATCCTTCCATGTATTTCTTTTAAAAGAACATTCACTTATGTTACAAAAACACTGGGCCACATTTGGATTTGGGTTCTGTATTTGTTCTATATTTGGACTCTCTCTCTTTCTCTCTGTCTGCCTGTCTGTCTCTGTCTGTGTGTGTGTGTGTGTGTGTGTGTGTGTGTGTAGTTACACACTCTGAAATTCATGATCTCTTATGATATGCTAGGGAAAAAATGAATCCATTTCAATAAATTAATAGGGATGAAAATCCCAGTCCATCCTTCTTTTCAGAGGTTCACATGCATTGTAATGAAATGCAATGAAATGCATTAGTAGTTTTGTTCACTTGAAATCCAAATGAGACCCATTTTGGCTCACACCCTTGACAATCTCTTTTATAAGCACTGCTGTCTCTTGTTCATGTGTGGGCCTAGTAAAAGGGTTTCTTTGTAAGATGCACAGAGACAATATAATGCCACGGAAGACGAAGATGTCAAAACACAAAGTTGGAGGCAATCTAACCCATGCCTCCCAATTTTTGTCTTTGAAAGCTTTCTTCATTAAAACTATTTAATTGTGAAGCTTATCTGGAGGTAGAGCTGTTGCTTAATATTTTCCAGTGTCATTCCTTGGACAGTCATTTGTAACTTTTTTATATACTTTCAATCTTCATTGTTTAGTAAATTGGATGCCTTATTAGCAGGATAGTACTAGAATGACTTCTGTTTGAATTATTTGGGTGTAATGAGGTACAAATGTTTCATACATATCCCTTCTCTTTTTCCTCTTCAAAGCTGAAAGAGCTTTATACATCATGTAAAAATTATGTATTATAAAATATATTTTAAAATATATTCAGTACTTTTCAATTATCTGCTGCTCTTTCTGTTTTCAATGAATTTATGTTGCCACCAATAATAATATGATTAAATATACAAACATGGATAATTTCCAATATGCCCAAATATAAATGCTATTCACTTATACAGTTTTCCTAGAAATATTGCATTAAAATAAAACTTAATTGCTATTGAATATATTAATATATATTGAAATGAGCCATAGCTAATGTGCATGTTTGTTTAAAAGTGATCATATATTTATGGACAAATATACATTTGCAATTTTTCAGGAAAAAGTAGTTGAGTCCCTATGGTTTTATTAAATTACTATTATGAATATTAATTTGGTAAAATATGTTAGAAATAGTGAATTTTTAGTGTAGACATAATGTCTAAGAATGAACAGAAGCAACTCTGGCCTATGCAGCGAGTAAACTTAGTAATTGTTTGTGATAGGTGGTTTTTTTGAGTCCCATATGTATAAAAAGCTCCAGGCCCAGCTATCTCATCTGCTGGCAAACAGATTTTCCAGGTGATGAATATTAAATTTTAATATACTTAAATATTAAGAGAATCATAGCTTCAGTAATTTTATTCTGCAGTTGTACACAAAATAACTACCTAAGAAGGATATATTTGTTTGGAATAGTTCGCAACAATAAATATTTGATTTATTTTATTGTTTATGTAACATTCCATGCATAATATATTAAAAACATTATACAATTGTTTATTCATGTAGTTCAAACTACTTTGTGAACAATTTTATGTGAACACAATGAATGAAGTCAGTAGAGTTCCAAAATATGGTCAGTATTATGCCTAATTCCATAACTGCAATTGCAGCCTGTTGCCAACTTAATGTCAACCATTCTAGATTTCATGTTGATAGGCCTTTTTTTGGAATCAGGGAATATTTGTAGGGGGATAAGGTTTTGTTATTATTTATTATTAAGGAGTATTATTTATTTATTTATCAATTAAATGTATGTAGCTGCTAATCTCTTTCCAAAGGGGAGATAACTTTATTTGCAAAATTGCATATAATAAATGTGTAATCATTATTATTATATAAATATATATAATTACTCCTTGTATCTATATATTACGGTACTAAAACTCTTGTGTCTCAAAAAGAGTTACTCCAGTTACTCCACTGGAGTTACTCCAGTGGAGTAACTCCAGTGGAGTTAACTGGAGTTACTCCAGTGGAGTAACTGGAGTTACTCCAAAAATGGAGTAACTTACAGAATATTGGGACCAATTACTCCCATGCAAATAAAATTTGTAAGTTCTTGACATTTCCATGAAGTACTGCTGCTGCTGAGTACTGTGGCCAAACTACTGGAATCACATGATCCTCATTTACAACATTCCCTGACACAAATCAATGGGGAAGATTGGAAAGCTTGCAGAGACAAAGTCAATGGAGATTAAATGGCCACAGTTGATAGTGGGAGCACAAAGGCAAGTTTGGATTTGCAACTTCCTTCCTGGGAAGCTGGCAGGAAGAAAGCCAATGGTGAACCTTATAGGGAAGGTCACAAGTTCCTTGGGTAACTCTCCCACACTCAAGCAATCTGTGCTCGCATATATATCTGAAAGGATGATCCAACAGGTCATGGGTTGTCTAGAACTATTGTTGTTCATAACATTTACTGTTATTGTTCATATGGATAATGAAGTTTCTTCATTGTTTTCAGAAAATTGTATGACAACATCATAGATAGATCTTATTGACTGAAATCCCATTCTCTGTATAGCTTTTTTGATATGGCTTCCAATCTGTAGAAGATTGGAAGATTCCTAGAATATTTTGGGGTTAGTGCAGGCATCTGCAGAAAAAGAGAGAATGAAAACTCCTTTAGTGTAAGTATTATTAATACTTATTTAATACTTAATCCATTGTATTCAATACTAGTAGGAAAAAAGCAATTTAAAAAACCAGGTGATATTTTATGTGCAGTATTATTTCAAATTTTTATGAACAACGTCCCTCAATAAATTATAATTTTATTTTTCAAAAACATTTATTTTAAAATAATGTATATGTACTAAAAGCAATGCCCATTAAAAAAAAATCACTTTGAAGTGGTTGCTTCGGTCTTTCTGTAACCTGCTACATATATTATTTACATAGCATCTGAAATGTAACATTAGTTCTAATCTGTGTTCCCCACTTTGAAATAGTGTAATAAGCTCATTTTTAGGACGAGAAGCAAAATATTTAGTGAAATCATTATATTTATTTATTGGTATCAGAAAAATCACTAGCTGTGGACTCTGGTTTTAAATCTTGTGGATATTGGTCAACAAGCTTCCACTCTAGCCCACATCTATAAGAAAGCAAATACTAAAATTGAAATAATATTTACACATTTTGATTTTTTTCTATTTCTAGCAAAACAAGGATCTATTTCCATTCTTAACCATTTACAAATGGGTCAAAAACTATTTTAAAAATAGCAACTTTAGACTGAAACAGTTGCCTACCACTATCGAAAGCTATTAGACTGAAACAGTTGCCCATCACTATCCAAAGCTGATATCACTGATTGTCCATGTGAAAATTGAAAAAACCATTGTCCTTTGAAAACTGAAAAAAAAAAAAGTAAGGCCCCGTGATGAATTGCTGGTAGAAACTACATCAACAACTATGTGAAACCCTAAAAGCCAGAAAAAATAAGTTTCTGTTTGGTTCCATGTTGTGGGAATCTGTACAAAAGATCATTACTGAAGATATGGATGTGCAGAGGGCTGAGGTGTTTTTTTTACTTTAAAGAGTCAACAGTTTCTTGAACTGTTGTTAATACTTTAAGTTACCTTAAGTTAATACTTTAACTTAAAGGGAATAGTTTTATTTTAAATAGTATGTGTTTTCTTATAAATGATAAACAGATAGACATGATTCGCTATACGCTTTTATTCTATATTGACCTGGATAAAATCGCAATAGTGCTTTTTAATGCATTAAAAGATGATTTATTACAACAATATTGGATGTCCAAGTCTGAAAATCAAAATTTATTTATTTATTTAAATGTGTTATGACTGCTCATTTCTGCAGACTTTGGGTGGCTTACAAAATCTAAATTACTGTATATGCACCTTAATTTCACATTTTTAATTAGAAAAAGATATTTTATTCAGTAAACATTATAGATCCTAAATAAATCTTTGCAAATTTGTTACAACTGTGATTCAGTTGGTTGCACCATCAACTGTTAAGCCCAAATCCAGTATTGTTCTTTTTCCACCAAAAATAGGGCATCCCCTTTAGGCATTCTTCTGGCTGTGTGGAAATACTTCTGTATGTGGGAATATTGGTTTTACATCACTTTCTTTACATCACTTCAATTTTTACTTGAAGTGAAATAGGAGGCCAATAATTGTGATTATTCATTAAACCATAGTTATACTAATTATGGTCTGGTATGATGGTTCAAACTGGCCAGTGATAATTTGCTAAATTATAGGGTGTGGGTTTTTTGTGTGTGCAAATGAAGATGTTTCAGTTTATTTTAAATTCATGAGGGTAATACTCTAAATGTAACATATGCTTATAATCATGGTTATGTTAATATCAACTCCTAATATTTTAAAGAAATATGACCTATAGAGGAGTAATTTACAGTTTAGTATCTTCTGTAGTATATAAATTGCTTCTTGTTCTCTAGGTCTTAGAATTGTCCCCCCAGAAAATGGAATTTTTTAGACTTTGCATTACTACCAGTTGCATGTCCAATACCAAAACTACTTCAGAAATATAGGAGGGTCTGTCATTATATTTATTTTGCAGTAATGCTTCAAATACTGGGAAGAACTCAAACTATATTTATTTCTCAAACTAACATTACATTATTGAAATTGATTGCGAAACCACATAGTCCCAGCAACACAGGAAGGAGCTATACTGTAACCCTTTGCTCATCTTATGGTACTTTCACATTATATTATAAAAAAGGGGGATTTGTTGTATTACTTTATATAGATCTGTAATATCATACTTTTCAAAAACTGATAAATATGGAAGATATGTAATAATATTTGTCCTATGATATCTGCTTTTTTGCAACTGACATTAAATTATGAAAGTTTTGATTTTAACATTGTTTGCAACAGAATTCAACAGAAATGACCATAGAAGACTGAATAAATCTAATTGAAGAGAGCATAAAAGACACTAGTATCTATTTGTAATAGGTCTCGTTGTAGCATACATAATAATATGTTACAGAAGCAACTGTTCTTTCCTACAATGTATTAGTAAATAATATTTTAAAAATCAAGAATCTAATTTCCAGGGGTAATAATGGTAGTGTGGAACTCTAAGATATAAATCATAGCTATCAATCCTATCAGCTAAGCTATTTTGTTTTTCAGGTTCTTTTTGCATTCAAAATGAATATAGGAATTAAAATCCTGTGTTTTGAAGATTGTAGAGGCCTACAAAACATATGTTCAACACTATCATTTTCCATGCTCAGCAATTAAAAAATGGCTTTGGGCTTTTTTACCCTCAGAGGTTTGCCAACTGCTATGCCTTTCAACATTTGTAAAATGATTTCTTCATTTGCTGAAATATGAAATTAACTGAATGTAAGAATGGTTTGAAACACTTTGGAAAAAGTTCATTTCAGAGATTCTGGTTTTCTGTGCATAGAAGTTTGGTCTGTTATTTTTCAGATCCTAAAGACAAAAGTAATAAGTCCTTTGTCATGGATAACAAAGAGACGATTCCTTTTTAGTATTTGTATGTTGTCATGCCAGGCTTAGGAAATTAGCCTAATTTATTATTTAAAACACTGGTGGGATTTCTAAATTGCGTTCATCATTAGATATGACATGTTTAGAACCAAGAACTGTATCCAGTGAGAATTTTTCAGATTGAATTTTGAAACAAAAATATTTTTCAAGAGATCCCTTGCTCTTCCTTGTTACCATGACAACAGTTCTATTTGTGTGAGAGCTCAATCCATGGCCAATGAGAGAGCAAGCAGCATCAACTAAACATACGAATACATCAAAGACAAATTCATATACTCAATCTGATCAGCTCAATTAATGTTAGAACAGAAGCTGAAGGGGGTTAAAAGAGGGCACCCATTCATGATAGATAGAGCTCCTTTTAGCAGAATATCTACATTGGCCTTTGGGGGGAGGAATTTAGCGCACTGTCAAAAACATTATCAGAAAGGAAAGTACTAGGCCTCCTACACCTAACAGATATGAAGCTGTCAGACAAAGAATAGCACTATTCATTAAATGACACTTATTTTCTCCCACTTTACAAGAATACAGCGAACAAAACAAGCAGGGGAGCAGCTGAGAAAGACACTTTTTTCTTTTCCTAGTGATGACAGACATGCAGCAATTATGGTGATAACTAAGGAATACTAAACAAGAAGCCAGCTTCCATTCTGTTTATCACCTCAAATTTTATGTTACTAAATTTGCATGCAACTCTTGTTTTCTTTTATTATTTACGTCAGGGGAAAAATTAGAACCTTTTGTTTTTAACATGGCATTTTCAGTTTTGGTGAAGAGTTCCTCTGAACTACAGATTTGCTCTTACTTTTCCTTTTAAATGGTGTTATCAGGCCTGAAGTACTTTTTGAAGTGAGGTATTTTCAGAACACAATAAAATGTTGTTCTCAATGGCAGATGAAGGAAAGAAATAGCATTAGTGTAATGGCAGGTACAGCACAAATTTATTGTGTTAAATTTCAGCTACTCATAGTGTAAAGAAAATATAATGAAGGTCTTATTAATTGCTGCTTTATGAGTGTACAAAAAATAAAGGTATATGTGTGTAGTTGATCTTAAAAGTTTCATTTCAGTTATCTAGAAAAAAGTCAGTAATAGAAGGTGCCAACCTTCTGTAGTTTGTAATAGGTGGAAGGAAAAAGGAGTTCCCTCTGAGTTGATAGGTTTTATGAACCTTATATTTAAACCAAAATAGTTTGATTCCAGATATATTATCAGTAGTCTGTTACTTATATCTGCATGATCTTGGACTGATTGAATCAAACCCTGTAGCCAAGTGCTCTATAATGTGCTGTCAGGAAAACCTGACAATTGTAATGAAAGAACAATAAATGTGGGATAGAAGTAATGTTAGGGTCCAGCTAGACTGTATGAAAACTGATAGCTGGGATATTGGCTCTTATGTACTCACGTATACTAATCCCTTTGAGAATTTTTTTTGAATGAATTAAAATATTCCCCTGATTCAACAAAGAAGTATGAAGAAAATCATTCAGTGAACCTGTGGATTTTACCATAAATCCTGTACTAAATAAATGGACACAAGCTTGCAATTCTGGGCATATGTAACATTCCATAAAATTTTCCAGGTTGACACTTTGAAACATAGTGCGTGTGTATGTGCTGGTGTGTGATGTATATATAGTATGTTTTGAAAAATGGTGAAGTTGCTATCCTAGACAGAATTGCTTAGAGAATCATTGCGCTTCTGAATAACGATATTTGGGCTTTTTATATTCTGCTTTTGATTATTGATAGGCAGAACAAATCTATGACCCAGCTTTAACCTCTAAGATGGAACTTGCCTAAGTGATTAATAGGGATCTTAGTATGTTAAAACTAGTAGAAAAGATATTATAGTGATAGTTACTTAATCTGCATGGTTGTAAATTCCGTTGGTATTCCCACTCATATTGCCTATCTGAGATAAATACCATAGAAAGCAACAATCAATATGTGGTGGTGATTTTAAAAAAAGGACAGTAATATTCTAAAAACATGCTATACCTTGTCACAGATACTGTACTTAACTCTTAATAGACAACTGATACAAGCTGCCGAATATCCAAAGTTAAATTTGAATTCTCCGGCACCCCAGACAGAGCTAGACGTAAGGGATAAATAAATCCTTTTGACAGAGATACAGTCAGGATAGAACGGAAAGGATGTCATTCCAATCACAACAGTCAGTCAGTGTCATAGTATAAGTGGCCTGTGCATAACATCCATAAGCAATAGGTCTGTAAGAAAGGAATCTGAATCTGACTGAAGTACAAAAATACATATAAATCAAAACAAGAATCTCATTCTACTATGTAGTCTATGATGAAACCAATTTTTACTGCCTAAATTTAAAATATAAAGAAATAAATATTAATTCTGCTTATGATGTTTTATTTTATTGGTTTTATGATGCTTTATGAGTTTCACTTATTGTATGCAGTCTGGATCCTTAGGACACAGGTGGAATATACATAAATATAAATAAATAAATAGATGGATGAATATGGAATCAAACATCACTGAAAAACACATGTGGCTGCAGTTTTGAATCTTAATTAGAGTTTCCAAGTCAAACTTGCATTCCTAAGACTAATTGGAGTGACAGGTAGATAGACCAGTGGTGTTATCCATCTAATAATACTTTGTATTAAGTGGTAGGTATTCTTTGTGGGAGGAATGATTTAGCAAACACAAGTTTAAATGTCAACATGAATCTCACTAGGTGACCATGTGCAATATTACTATATCTTGGAAGAACCAACTTATAGGCTTGTTGTGAAGAAAAATGACAGAAGAGTTACATCACACTGAACTGATCAGAAGAAAATCAGGGCAATACTTATAATTAACTGATTGCTTTAGAATTAGAAGTTCTTTCCCATTATGAGCTCCATCATAAGAATAAGAATTAGGAGGTAGGTCTTTTATGTCAGTGTAAAAACAAAAGACAAGTAAGAAATATTTCTTTTGCTGAGCAGCATCAGTAATCAAACATTCTGTGTCCTGAAGGTTAGATGACTGACAAGTCTTCCCTATCAATTACTATCCATCAAGCATTTAAAAAGTCATAGTAGCTTTGGAAAGGAAATTATTGTATTTTTTAAAAGAGTATCTACTGTGGGAAATCAGAAGTTAAAACCCAAAGAACCTCATTCTAAGCATTGAAGACAATAAAATCCATCTTATTTCAAATATTCCTATATTTTTCATTTATATAAAGATTGTTATCTATAGTTTTAGGGGATAAAATTAGTTTACTATTGTATATTGTATATGCAGTGACATAAACCTATTGCACACTGGAGGTCACCCTTGTTACTTAGTATACATTTTTGCAAAATACAGAAAATTGTATTTTATACTTACATTGGTGAAATATCTGTTATATAGAGTTGAATGTTACAATCACCTAATCAGTAGAAAACACTGAGAAAAATGTCTATAATTTACATTCAGTGATGATGAAAATAGCAAGTTCTTATATTATTAAAATATTAATATTGACTGCTGATTGAAAGATACTGAATTATTTGTGAATATTACATGATCTGCAATTTATCCTATGCTACTGAATAGAAATTATTTGATGCAGAAATATTTTGTGCTATGCGTGGTAACATCACATGTAAGAGGCATTCAGCTGGGGCTTTTAATGAGTAGTCTAGGCCTTCTCATGTAATTCCAGATGACATCAGCAACAAATTAATCCTCTTGCATTTTCTGCCTGTTTTCTCATTCAGTGAAGGAAGAAAATAATATACCAATAGCTTTATTGGAAACGAAGATAGCAAAATGTATAATTCAGAACCTGAAAAAAAATTAATGCTATTGATCAATGATGTATTTTGGATGCCCCTTTTTCTATTACTTAATATGATTTTTAGTTCTCAGTGCCACCTTATGTACACTGCAAATCCTTCCTCTTAATCTATTGGCATTCATTGTTAATTCATCGAATCCTAGCATTAGACTCCATCAATCTACACACCTCAGTAATGAGTAGAATAACTGAAAACAAAACGCATTTTTAAAGAGTTTACGTGCATGGAGTCTGGATTTAGTCTTTTAAATTTGCAATGTTATTCCTCTCTAAAAAGTGTCCCTAACTGAGCTGCTTCCAGGAAACATCTGGGTTCTATTTATTTCCCACAAAAAAGATTTACCTGGACAGGTAGTGTGTTGGACAGTATAATCTTCCATTAATCAAGAGCCAAGTTATTGCGTTTTATCTCATTTGTAGTTTAATTGTATTTTACAAAAGTATAATTCCAATATTTAAATATTAATTAAATATTGAAATTATAATTATATTTAATTAAATATGCTTACAATTTAAATTTAATACATTGATACGTATTATATATACATATCATTTAAATATATAGATATTTAAATATTATTTAAAACCTAACTAGAACCGTGTTGTTTATATTATTTGGATTACATATTGTTTAGAAGTTATGTTACCATCTATTTCATTTATTTCAATTTACTTGTAGTTTCCAATATGTTGTTTAGTGAGATGATTTATTCAAATAATCATATCATATTTAATAAAGAGCAGTCCAAGGCTAACTGAGCAAATGTCTTTATCCATAAGCAACCAAATGAGAAATGGATTTTTATTCAGTCAAATCTTTTTAGTCAATGAAACTGCACTTTCATGCATACTGCACACAAGTGATAATTAATATAGTCTAATTCAGGACATGATACTTGAATTGATGTACTGTCATTGATACCCCATGTTAAAATCAAACCTTGACAGGAGTTTAATACCCTGGAACAGGTCATCATATGATAATACTTCTTTTGCTTTTCAGTATTTGTCTTTAGTCAAGCAAAGTATTACAAGATAGGTTAAAAAAAAGAAATAATTACAAATGAAGAATGACGCAGGCTGTGAATAGAACATATGTTAGGCTAGGCAGAGGCATCAGTGAATTATATCATTTTGTGATGAAGCAGCACTGAGGCTGAACGGACCTATTTCAGACCTTGATGTATTTTATCTCTACAGTATCTGGACTGTCATCTTTAGAGAAAGACTTTGTGTAATTGAGAGTCAACTCTAATCTTCATGACTCAAGCATGAAGCATAGACTAGATGAAAGTATTATGGAAGAAAGAGAAGCATCTAATAATATATAAATGAGTTATAACCTGTTAAACCACAAACTTTTAGTGAAGTAATGTACAAAATATAATTTCCAAAGACATTAATTTCAAGTGTGATACATGTAACTCTTTAAAATTATATCAATTACAAATTTATTTTGATGTGTTAAAATAATTTTTATATACATCTTTAGAAATACTTTTGACTGAATTTCAAAGCCTGAACTATATTACTTTGATGATCAGTCAAGTCTATAAGGTTTTAGGTTGTCATATTGACTTAAAAACTATTTGACGAAAATAACAAGATTACAATTTTAAAGCTTTCAGTTATTATTATTATATACACAGCAATGTGAAATTACAGCTGCCAGTTCTTTAGCTGGTGTTGACCTTCATATGCCTTAAGTTCTTCCCAAGAACCTAGGATTTAGGAATGTATGGTCATAATATATGTGCAGTGTGGCTTTATGTGATTGACAGATGGAAATTTTGTCAATGCACAATTTTCTCAGTGCTGCCCAAGATTTTTTGGTGTGAGACCCAGGTTCATTGGGATCACCATGACTGGTTTATGCCATTATCTTTCAAATTTGATTTTTTATTTTCTCCAATTCTTTGTCTTCTATTTTACTGTCCTCTGACAGTCCCATATCAATTATTCAGAATTTCTTCTTTTCAACCACAGTTAAATCTGGTGGTTTACAAATTTTATCAGTTTGCATTTGGAAATGCCACATTATTTTAATTTTGTAACAATAATTTTTGTTATGATTGATCAAATAGTAGATGTTTTGACTGGGTTTAGCATTTTTATTCACTTATCAAGTACTTCCCAAGAACCTGGGATAGGCAGGTATTGTTTATGGTACTAACCATAACCCTTATAAGATCTAAGCTATTCCAAGTAAAGCTGCTTTTTGCAATTGACTGTTGGTGATTTTGTCAATGCCAATGGTGTTCAAGGGTGCTCCAGATGTTTTGGGACTGCATCCAAGCATTTATTACTATTGGTACTATCTTTGCCTCCCCCCCCCCGCCCCGTTCTACTTCTATTTGTAGTTCTTTGTATTCTGTGATTTTCTCCAGTTCTTTCTCATTTGCTGTCTCCTGGTTTTGCTATGTCCATTGTCCAGATTTTTTTGTCTTTCTTATCAACAGTTAAGTTTGAGGTGTTATGTAGCAGGCACTTATTTGTCTAAACTCCGAAGTCCGAAAACACTTTAGCTTTTTCATTTTTTATTACTTTGTCTATTTTGTGGTCCTATCAGTTCTAGCTTTCAGGTGAATGTTATTCTTTGCAAATATTGCAGTGCACTGTTGTTGCTATTTCATCATGCCATTGTTTGTAGTCAGTGATCTTTTTGCAGCAACTAATTAGATGATCAGCTTCCATTTGCTGGAAGAAGTACTTCTTGAAAGTAGATAATGATACTTCTAAAAGCACTCCCAGATGTTCATTTTTTCTTTCAGAGGAGATGCAGTCTCATTCAAAGCAGTTAACATCCATCCAGTGTAGAAGAACGATTCTAAAAACTATTGAGAAATCATGGAAAATCAACAAGGTTGTATTGAGAAAACAGTGACAAATACTTCATCAATTCCTTATGCAGTCCTAAACCCAGAGTGGACATCGATTTTTTTTTCTTACAATAGCATTTTTAGCTGTTCTATCCCTGAAGTTATCTAAAATGGTATATTGATTTATTGGTTAAGGTCCAGTGTGTGTTTGAGGAGCAACTGCTACAGAGTATGTATGTCTTTTTCCTTAGACTAGATCAGATTAGCCTTAAAGACAGGGATCAAGCAGACATAAGATCAGAAACTTAACTTTAAACATCTGAGGTCCACAATTTGGGCCTCAAAATCTAAACACAAATAATATGGGAACTTGGAGCCTCAACTGTACTTGTATCGATTGTGGCATTCTACTCAGCACTTCGTAGAGGAATTTTATCCATAAAATTATTTGCAAATGAGTCACAGCAGGTATTTTTAAGCTCAAAAATAATATACTGTATGGCACAATAATAGATTCTCATTTATGTTTGTTTTTTGCAATGAGGCCTCCCTCATTCGCGTGTTGTAGACTGCCAGGAATCCTTGTAGATGGGTGGTGGAAGTGATATAATGATAAAAAAATACAAATGTAATTTGTATTCCTATAATCTCTTTGCCTGTTTTATTATCTCTAGCAAAATCAAGGCTGTTTGCTGGGCTCATCACCAATGCAGAGAGCAGGAAGTGGTCTTGACAGCCATTGGAATCATAGCTTGTTTGTTAATGGGAACATTTATCTTTTTCTGTTAGTGTAGTAGGACTGACATCAGACAGATACCTGTGGGGGACTTCAACCTAATTGTGCTAGCAAAGCATTATTAGGAATAACATGAAAGTGCACTGCTATGGTAAAAAACCATGTCATTTTAAAGGTCCCTGCACAAATGTGTATGAAATTTCACCTTATTACTTCATAATGAATTTTCTGTATGTAGTATCTTGAAATGTGAAAAATTGAACTGTTATAAGCATTTTCACAGCATAATTTATAAATGTATGTAATTTAAACTCTATTAATTTTTATGAAATTTGGCAAGTTTTATGCCCTTATTAATGGATTAATTTCATTCAAATAATCCATTATCGTAAGGAACTGTAACGGTACAAGTATAGTTAGTTGTTTGTTTTCATCAAAACCTTTAATTTTCCTGAGTGGGAATAAATCAGGCGTACCTACACTCCAGGATTAATGTAAATTGAGTTGAGTGCTTTCTGAACTAATAATCAGTTTCTTTCCCTAAAGGATGTATTGGGTTCTTTTGCTCAGATATGCTTCTTGGCTTTTATTTTGTGTTGTGCTTGAAGATTGAAAACTCTGGTAAATTGTATAGTTTCAGAGCAAATTATTATATGTGTAAGTTAATGCAAAAAACAAAGCATCAGGATGTGAAGATTTTAATTAGATAACACTATCCCGTTTCCCCGAAAATAAGACCTAGCATGATTTTTCAGGATGCTCGTAATATAAACCCTACCCCAAAAATAAACCCCAGTTAAGATCATCAGCAGACGGAGGCGATTAATACTGTATTTCCCAAAAATAAAACCTATCTGGAAAATAAGCCATAATGCATCTTTTGGAACAAAAGTTAATATAAGACCTGGTCTTATTTGGGAGGAAACATGGTAGATTATTGGCCCATTAAAACCTGGATTTGTCTTCATTGAATAGGGTTGTAGATGGATTCTTATTCAGTTTATTATGTCATTCAGAAGAGTATAATGCAGCTGGACATCTTTCTAAACTCTTTAAAGAACTGTCTGCATGTGGTTTTTTAAACTTTGTAAAGTAATTGGATTTGTTAACCAGCATATACATGTGTGCTGAGTGACATCTGAATTTAGTATCAGTGCATGGGGAAAAATCTGTATGGAAATTTAAAAGAGATATCAGCTCAATGTGATGATATATAAGATGCTGATGATACTCAGCTATATGTCTCAGCCTGTGGTGAGTTAAGCGATGCTGGGTCCTCCCTCTCCAGTGCCAGGAGGATGTTAGCGGCTGGATGGGGGGCAAATGGGTTGGGTTGAAATGGGATGCGTTGAAACTGAACTGATCGAGTGGCTATAGGTTTGGGGTTCTTTGGCTCAGGGAGAATTGTACTGGATGGGGTGGCACTACCCCAAACAAATCCTGTGTGTAATCTGCGGGTTCTTCTGGACTTGCAACTCCTGCTCGAAGAGCATGTCGTGGACATGGCCAGGAGGGACTTTGTGCAGCTGTGGGCTGTGCGCCAGTTACGCCCTTTCCTGGACCAACAATCCCTACTCACATTCACTCATGCCTTAGTCACTTCCCATCTTGACTATTGCAACATGCTCTATATGGGGCTGCCCTTGAAAAGCATCCAGAAGCTCCAGTTGGTGCAAAATGCAGCGGCTCGCATGGTTTCATGCAGACCTCAATATCCTCACCTCTTCCGCAGGAGCTGCATTGGTTGCCAATTTCCTTCTGGGTGCAATTCAAGGTGCTGGTTGTTACCTTTAAAGTCCTTCATGGCTTGGGACTAGGTTATCCGAGGGACCATCTCTTGCTGGTCATATCTACTCGACCCACTAGAGTGGGGAAGCAAGGAATGTTGCGGGTCCCATCCCTTAGGGAGATACACTGGTGGGACCCAGAAGAAGGGCCTTTTCTGTGGTGGCTCCTTCTCTCTGAAACATCATCCCCCCAGATATTAGAATGGCCCGCACTCTAACACGCTTCTGGAAGGTGCTGAAGACCTGGTTCTGCCAGCGGGCCTGGGGAATGGAGAGTAGGATGGAGCCCATTAAATGGCTCTTGTGATGTGTTGTCACCGGGGTAGTGATGGGTTATTTTATTTTATTATATTATTTTATTAATTTATTATATGGTTATTCTCTTTTATTAGTTTTATTGTTTTATATATGAGGTTTTATATTCCTGTAAGCCGCCTTGAATTGCCATGTGCATGGAAATATTGCAAGTAGTGTGGATGGCTCTGGCTACTATGCATTTAGTTACAAGTAACTCCTTTTCAATCAAATGATTAAATTGAGAAAGCTAACTATTGCCCAAACTATTTCACCTTCCAAGACGTTCTTACCTTGCCAGCATGTAAAGCCTATTCAAAGAAATATTTAAAGAAAGAATAATTTTTCAAATAATTGGGGTCGGGGTAACCAAATTAAATAAAATATATATTTAACAATTTCCATTTTGGCCTACATTAATTTTTTTATGCACATTTAGTAAGCAAAATATACAACAAAATTAATATACTTCATAAGATTTGATTTGATTAAGTGCCATAAAGTCATTGTCGATTCGTGGTTACTACATAAATTTTCTTGCTGACAATGTCACAATGTATTGGGCAACCCCGCTGAGATATATTCTTGGCACACATTCTCAAGATTGTTCACTCATCCCATGCAGGAGATCCCACAATCACAATGAAGCAGCACTGCAGGACCTGGGAGGACATTAAAAAGAAAGGGATAAATCTGAGTTTGATTTTGTTCCTGATGGATTTGATTTACCTCAAAGCTTTGGGATGAATATGAATGTTTTTGTCTAGCATTAAATAAAAACAAAACTTAGGATCTGCCAGAATTTAAGACATATACATCTTTTATCCATTATGCTCGTATTACTTACTTTTTAAAACTAGAAATGTGTCATAATATGGTATTTTAAAATACACCATATAACTATGCATATAACAGTAATGGATCTTATTACTTTTTACATAATTAATGTATTGTTGGATAATATAGAAAATATTTTAAACTCTTGCATATTTTTTCTGAACAACACAGAGTGTTGATGAAGTGTAACAAACTAGTTCACTATTATTCAGTTAATTACAGGATTTCCTTTCCAGATTCCAGTTTTATATAGCAGCTGGTCAAATTTAGTTACTGTCTGTAACAACAATCTAATCTTTTAGCATTAAAATTAATTTTCATTTTGGCGTACGAAGAACATAGAGTGTCCCCTTACCTCATTACCTGAAATTTTACAGCTTTTACAATTTTACAAGCAATAGCAGGGAAAGTTATGGGACAATTTTTAGAAGTCAAAAGTAGAAGCATTGGGAGTGCTGATATTCATAGACTCTGTTGATACAGTCCTTTCCTCTTCTAACTGTAATAACATGTAATTGTTCCATGCTAGTTTATTTTTCTGAGTAAAGTAACATGTAGTTTATGACTATTTTACTTTGTAGCTTTTCTTATATCAAGAGAAAAAATAACAGTATATAATTAAAATCCATCTCAGGTATACTAATTGGTAACCTTAGTGACCATTTCCCGTTGGAATTCAAAACGGGACAAGTTGAAATGGGGCAAGTAATTTAAGTTGTTCTTTGCCAAGATGGGAAATCCCATGAAATTAAGAAGAGAAAAGTTAGATAATAGACAATAATGTGGGTTGAGTAACACTAAGAAAGAAAAATATGGCTTATGAAAGATGAATTTGTGTTCATAAAAATGAATATTTACTAAACACATCCAGTACCAATATTGATTTTCCCCAAAATAAAACTTAATTTAAAATACTACATATAAGAATTCTGCTGTTTAGTTATATTGAAAATGTTTTGGTGCAATCATATGCCTAGCCTCAATGGTATCAATAATTCCATTTCACATCCTGTCAATTGTATTTGGCTCAACGAATCATTGTAAATATATAATTTGCTAGCAAATAACTAGAATTAGGCACAGAGGATGAATTCAGAATATCTGATTCCAGACAAGTCTTACAAATGACAGAACTGAAAATTACTCTGGGCATTTCTAATAGCAGAATAAGAGATTTTTAAATAGCTTCCTTACGTAATTTGTTCATATGTCCAACATTTTTTTCAGAGTCTCTACTAAGCATTTCCTTTGTTGTATCATCAATTTGTCTATTTTAAACCACTATGTTAAACCATTCTACGGGTTCAGACATATGTCTTACCTCTTAACATAATGTGTACAATACAGTACAAATAAAAATTTATTTATCTAAAATAAATCTGGTGATTTCTCCTCAAAAGCAGCTGCAAACTGCTGTCCCTGGTTTATTTTAAGTCGAAGGTATTATGTGAATTCAGAATTATGTCTTCTCTATACAAAATAAATTCAAACAAATTTTAATCAACAAGATGTTTTCTGTTTGGGTTATTTAGAATAAACAAACTATGGTGCTAGATTCAGAGAACATGATGTTTAAAGAAACCTCAATTGTGTGATTTGTAGCAGATTCCTCTTAAATGCAGGAGCCTTTAGAAGTGCTTGCAGGTAAAACAAAACGTGGCTATATCATGCCTATGTACCACAGGGTGTTTTCAGGGTGTTACAGGAAAAAATTATTTTCAGTGATATGTAAGTAAAACTTTAAAAGTTTTTGAACTCTACAGATACACACACACACCTTGGTAATCCTGTGTTTAATAACAATGGTAGTAACTTTTAAACTTTTATCAGTATTGTTCAATGAAACTGAACATGGAAATTCCTTTCTTGCCATTAATTAAGTATAGGCAGATGGAGAATTATTAGGTTTAATTTTCTCTGGGATTGGAGCAGCTTGAAAAATTACACATATTTATTTCAAGCACACGCAGACACACAGAGACACATGCACACATACAGCTGAAAATAGCTTAGCTTATTTTTCAAGACAGTCCAATTTAGTACACGTACAAAAGTTGGTCAGAATAAAATTAATTGGATATCATATACGAACAAATCAAAACAAATTGGAAATAGCTACTTCAACAATTTTTATATTGGCCCTCAACTTATTTTGAAACAATCCTTTTAATCAACAAATAGTAGTGATTGTATTACAGATTATTCCTAATAGGTAGAAAACATTTTATACAATGTAGTACTTATCCTTTGTAAACTAAGAAGAATCATAAAGTTGGAAGGAACCATTTAATAAGCCTCCTAGTTAGTGCTGTAATCCAAATTAAGGCATCCCAAATGGCTATCTAGTTTCCACTGGAGCATATCCAATGAAAAGAAGTCTACCACTTACCTGGGTGATTGATTCCATTATAGATCTACTCTTTCTATTAGGCTGTTACTTCTAACATTCGTTTTTTGCAATCTACTTCATGTAACAATGATTTGATAATGTCATTCTGATATGAAAAAGAATAGGGCTTGACTTTATTTTATATAATATTTTTTCAGTGGTTGAAGATATTTTTATTCAATTATCTTTTCTTAGGACTAATTTTTAGAATTTTTCTGCATAAGATTTGGAATACTTAGAAAGGTAAGTCGCCTGATCCATTTTATTTATTTGATTTATCCTGCTTTTATTTTTTTGTGAACTCAAGGAAGGATATATACCTAACACTCCCATCTCCTGTTTTCACAAGAAAAACTCTGTAAGGTGGGTTTGGCTGAAAGAAAGTAACTGGCCCAATGTTATTTAGCTGTGCTGGAGAAGACTCTTACGATCTCCTAGAGGAGATCAACCCTGACTGCTCTTTAGAAGTCCAGATCCTGAAGATGAAACTGAAATACTTTGGCCACTTAATGAGAAGGAAGGACTCATTGAAGAAAAGCCTACTGCTGGGGAGGATTGAGAGCAAAAGAAGAATGGGATGTCAGAGAATGAGATGGCTGGATGGAGTCATTGAAGCAATGGGCGTGAGCTTAAATGGTCTCCGGGGGATAATAGAGGACAGGAAAGCCTGGAGGAAAGTTGTCCATGGGGTCGCTATTGGTTGGACACAACTTCGCAACTAACAAAAGAACAACATGTCTAAGGAGGACAGCCCAGCACCTTAACCACTACACCAAACTGCTTCTAATTCCCAGCTATTCCATCTATTCCCATTTCTCTGGGTTTTTTTTCCAAGTGTGGTGGCCAGAAATGGACACAATACCTCAAGTGAAATCTGACTACAGAAAAATAAAATGGAACTATTGCTTCTATGATTTCAATAGCACACTTCTATTATGCAATTTAAAATCACATTTGTCTTTTTGCAGCTACATCACACTGCTGACACATATTCAGTTTGTAGTTAATTATTATTTCAAGGTTCCATTACCAAGCTAAGAATTATCCATCTTATTCTTGTGCATTTTATTTTTTCTTCCAACTGCATAATTCTATGTTTCTGTGAAATTTCATTCTGTTTCTTCCAGCTCATTTCGCCAACCCATGAAAGTCATTTGGATTTTATTTCTATCTTCTAGTATGTTAGCTATTCAAACTGGGTTAGTGTTATTTGCAAATGTGGTAAGTCTTTTTCCCCATCTCATCATCCAAATTAATAATATTGAAAAATAAGAAGCTCAGGATTGTTACATGTGGTATCCCATTTGATACCTCCCCAACTTGATGACAAACTATTTATGAGTACTCTTCGAATATCATTTTGAAGCTACCAGGATATCTACTAAAATGTTATATCTTTCTGTTCACATTTAAGTAGCTTGCTAGTCCACAATTTCAAATATATTGCTGAAGTTAGGGTTTGCTATGTTTACCATTAAGTTAGGATTTGCTATGTTTAGCATTATCCCAATGAAGAGAATTACAATATAAAAAAATGAGATAAAGTTAGTCTGGCAAGATTTCCTGTTGACAAACCAAGGCTGACTTCCAGTAATTACTGCATTTTCAAAGAGATATTTTTATGATTTACTGTTGAACTTTTCCAGGCAATAGGTCATCACTATTGTGTTGTCATTGTTTTGGTTTTAAGTTTTTGCAATTATAATGCCTTGTAATTTACTCTAGGAAAAGGCTTTTATACAGTGTCCTATAAAAGAAATAAAAAATTAATAATTATCTTGAAATTCAGCAGAAGTGGAGGTCAGATGGAATACTGTAAAGAAAATACTACTCATCCTTAAAAAAATTGTGAACCAGATTCAGAAAGTATCTTGGGAAATATTGTATGTGATTATGATCAAGTCACAAGTGAAGCCTTCCGTCTTCAGTTTGCTCCATATAGTTCTAAAATCTACTTAACTGCATGTCTTGTTCCCAAGTGAGGTAAAGTAGTGGCAAAGATAATATTGTAGCCTGATAATTTTGCTGATCTTGCAATTCACGTTACCACATTTATTTGTTTGTTTATTAGATCTATATTTGACCTTTCTTCCAAAAGCTCAAAGCAATGTCCATAGCGTTTTCTGAAGTATACGTAGCCAGGAAAGAGAACAATAGTAAAGATGCATCCCATACGATCAAGCAACTTTGTTAGTATTGCAATATTGTAAGTCCTATTCTGTATGAGCTTAGGTATGATTTGAGAGTCAAGCCAAGTAAGAAAGACACAGTCACATTTGTAGTTTATGTGTTTGTCTCAAGCACTAAAAATAAATCTGAGGAATGAAACAGGATACTTGGATAACAAGAACCCAATCCTTTGCCTTCTGCATTCTACTACTGAAACGTTTTTCTAATAGACAAGTTTTGTTGTATTAGAAACATTATGATAAATTCTTTTAAAAATGGCTTAGTTCATCTGTCTTCATATCTCAATTTCAAATATGAACAGGATGAAAGCTCAAACAGCAAATCTGACTATGTTTGTCATTCTGACTCGGTGCTTAGAATGTAGCTGAAGCTATTAGAATAAGAAGTCTAAGTATGCTCAGTAAATTTTGTAAAGCCATTACAAAAAAATAGTTCACAGACTTACTAAATAATGGAATGAATAGTATCGGTATATAATCCTAAGAAATATAGGATTATATATGGTATTTTTAATATATGGTACATGTTATATATGGCATTTTTTTCATAATATGTAGTCAGTTGATGCCAGAACAAACTTCTTTTCTTTCAGATTTGTTGAGCTTTAGTTTCTAGAGAACACTGCTATATAACTCTAAAAGTTGAAGACTATAGGTCTACAGAATATATTGAGAGAAGCTGCTTTAGAATTACCATATTGCTTTTGTACATTATTACATATTCTTCAAATATGTATCAACTGAAGAGTCTCAATGAAAAAAAGAGCTATTAATTTGAAATTTGACAACTGTTGCTATAAATATGATTTACGATAATTTATGTATATTAGCATAGCATCAATATAATTCCCAGATATGACTTTTGCATTTTAAAAGACACTACTTTGGATTTAAAGATGATAAAACATTACCTTTATGTTTATTTAAAAAGTTATTTATTAGAAAGGATTTAAGTTTATTATATCACCACCAGTAAGAGAATTTCTTTTTACTCCCAGATATTTCCAAGAATGGCATGATGTTTGACAGTAACAATGTCTTGTTGCAGAAGCTGAACATGAATAATTAATAATTTTAATACTTATTTTTATCTGGTTCTGAATTATTCTTTTTATGTTGCCTTGTTATAAGTATATTAATAATAGAAGTAATTCTTACTTTTTAAAAGTCCTTTGTTGTTATGTTAAAATTCCTTTGAGTTTTCATATTACATATCTATAAGTTAGTGAAAATATTTCATTTTCCTGGTATACTTCCAGAGCTGTATCATGTAGTGAAGGTTTTATAGTCAATATACAGTGCAGCAGATGTCATTCCATTTGCTTAAGTCCTGCTGACATTTGGAGATGTGGATTAATTGAGCTACAGAATGGAATTTAATTAAAACTAAATACAGACTTGGCCATTGTATCTGTTCATTTCCAGCACTCTAGTGTGTACATTTGTAGTCAGTGCCATAGTTAATTTGTTTAATCAGGATGCTATGTAGGAGAAACTGTACTTGGTTTTAAGCTGAAAGACAGAAAGCATGGTAAATGCCAAGCTGAAGTGTTATCATGCTAGTCTCTGTGAAAGGTGAGACTGATTCATCTCTTGAAGCCATTTGGAGGGTGTAAGATACTATTTTTTTTGAGATACTAGAAAAAAATGACTGTAATTATTATGGATTTATTGTGAAAAGGATACTTAAAAATGTTTGTTGTAGGTCATTGGTGTGTGGCAGAGTATGTAAGGGTAGCATAATGTCCATAATAGTAGAAAGTATTTTTGATAATTTTACATTAGTTCTTGGTTATTCATATTCTTTTGGCTTCAGCATTGCATGCATGCTGAACAAGGCATTATGCCAATCTGACAAGTATATTAGAACAAGTTGGCCTTTTTTCTATTTAGTGGTATCTGAAAGCTTTTTTTGAATCATTGGGTTGTCTTGTTGTTTTAAAGATGTATATGTTTATAGCAGAGGTGGGTTTCAGCAGGTTCTGACCAGTTCTGGAGAACTGGTAGCAGAAATTTTGTGTAGTTCGGAGAATTGGTAGTAAAAATTCTGACTGGACCCGCCCCCATCTAGTCTCTGCCTCCCGAGTCCCAGCTGATCAGGAAGAAATGAGGATTTTGCAGTAACTTTCCCCTGAAGTGGGGAGGGAATGAGGATTTTACAGTATTCTTCTCCTGGAGTGGGGTGGGAATAGAGATTTTACAGTATACTTCCCCTGCCACACCTACCAAGTCACGTCCACCAAGCCATGCCACTTCCACCAAGCCACACCCACAGAACCTGTAGTAAAAAATTTTGAAACTCACCACTGGTTTATAGTAAGCAATGTAATCTAACTAAAAAGGCTGCATTGATCATCAACTTGTGCAGTGAAGTATATAGGCAATAACTAATGGTAACAAAATCAGAATGATCTCCATATTGAACTGCTAAATATAGCTATTTTTGAAAAGAATAGATTCATATAACATTTTGTTATATGAATCAATATAACAAAAGACAATATATATAAGACAATAATTTAAATAGAATTAGCTGTAATCGTTCTGTTAATTTGTCAATCATTCACTTGAGTGTTTATTTATAAAGGAAAAAAGAGTGCATAAAGTAATGTTTAAAAGCCAGAATTATTTTATTGTAGTGCTAGAGAAAAGCCTTGGTATAATTTTACTAATTGCCATATTAGTTGTAGTATAATAACAGGATATAGAAAAACATACGTGGAATACAACGAATATTTAATAGAAGAGTAAAATCCATGTTGCGGAAGACAATCGGACAACAAAATTTTATTGAACAAAAGTAAATAAGGGAAGATCCATCTTAAATTGGAATAGATTCTAAATGATAAGCTGTAAGTCAAGGACTACCTATATTGTATTAAAAACTAAAAGGCAGGTTTCTTTGAAATATACGAAAAACATGCATGTGAAATACATATCATCTAAGGAACAGAAATCTAATCATGGACTGGCCTAAAATTCCATAGCATTAGTCCTTCATTTTCTGAATATGTTAGCCCATTAGCTCTTTAAGTTCCCATCCCTCCATCAATCCTGAAAAGACTACTATTTTTACCCCAGCTTCAGACTGATCAGTTAGTCTTTAGACCAGAGTTCCCCAACATTTTCAGCTTTGTGGACTGGCAGGGGAAGGGATTGGTTTTGCGTAAGCGGCTGGCAAGTGCATGTGCAGCTCCATTTGTGTGAGTTGTGGGCACCCGCATTCGCTGCTCAAGCAAGTGGAGCATGTGTGCACATGCTCACCCGCTGCTCATGCAAGTGGGGATGTGTGAACACAAACATGCGCCCGCCATTTCTGCAGCCCAAACACCTCACTGCCCACTAATGGGCCATGGCATAGAGGTGGAGACTCTTGCTTCAGACAGAGAAATTAATTAATAATTAGTCTCTAGTTTTTCCAAAGGATAAATATTGTGTTTCGTATAATGATTTATATCAGATTAGACTGTTAGCAGTCCTCTTCTCTTTATTAATGCTGATTCCTTAGCATATTGTCACTTGATTTACTTTTACTACTTGCTGGTAGGTGAGATTCTTATTTGCCAACAGTTTGCACCCCATTAAATTCTGTACTGTTACTGTTAATTGGATGATAATCATTAGATGATCCATAGCAACTTTTTTTTTCTCTATAAGAAAAGTCTTGAAAGCTATTTCTGCTTGTAGGTCTCCTTAGCATCACAAATGGTTGTTCATGCTTTTAAACATTCTCCTTTTGTATTATTGAAGGTTCTTTTTCTCATTTGTATATTTTCAAGACAAATTCTGCAAAATGCTCATTCTTTCAGCCCTTGGCAAAATCAGGTGGGCATAATTTTTTTATTTTTACAGTTCATACATTCCAAAACAAACTTCCAGACACCCTTTACATCACTAATGGATGAGGGCTCATTTTTATGGGATGTCCATCTGGAGCACATGATCAATCTCAGAACCAAAATTGATAAGTAACAAATTTAGCATATGCATCCAAGAAGTAAAACAGAATACTTCATGTTACAAGTGAACAGGTAGTCCTCAACTTACAACCACAATTGAGTCCAGAATTTATTTTGCTAAGTGAAAAAATTGTTAAGTGAGTTTTGCCCCATTTTATGACTTTTCTTTCTACATTTGTTAAGTGAATCACTGCAGTTATTAAATTAGTAACACAGTTGTTAAGTGAAATTGGCTTCCCCATTGATTTTGCTTGTCAGAAAGTCGCAAAAGATGATCACATGCCCTCAGGACACGGCATCCGTCATAAATATAAACCAATTGTCAAGCATCCGAATGTAAATCACATGACCATGGGGATGCTGCAATGGTCATAAGTGTGAAAAATAGTCCTAAGTCATTTTTTTCAGTGCCATTGTAACTTAGAACAGTCACTAAATGAACTGTTGTAGGTCGAGGACTACCTGTATAAATTATGTAAATATTGAGTAATTTAAGAAATCACATAGCTTTCTACTGAATTTTGGGAAAGAGAATATTAAGCAATATGAGTTTTTTTAGAAGTTCTGTAACTTGAAGATACTATTTACACATGTGTGAATGTTATTAGAAGTTAACACAGAAGCTGATGTTCAAGTAGTGTATTTTTAGACTTTCCTAAATGATAAAGATGAAACATCTGTTAAATATAATGTTTATTATAAAAGAATAAAGTGAATTTTTAGCTTCATATTTCTTGTATGATGTTGCTGAAGTACGTTCTCACTGTTTTCTTACCAAATCTGTAACTAAATCTATATTATCATGCAACATAACTATGTAGCATTATATAATCCTAAATCCTAAGAGAAGTATAGTAAGCTGAAAACATTTCATACTGTTCATAAGAATACATTAACTGCTCCCCTTCAATTTCTGTTCATAACACATTTATAAATTGATACACAAGTAGATCTAATATAGTCTACTTAGCTATGACTTGATATGATTATTTTATGGGTTACCACTTTAAGTGATTGTCTTTTCTGATTGTCTTTACTCTGTTTTATGAAAGTTCTGACTTCAGTCTTCAAACTCATTTTCTTTTCTCAGTGTATTTATAGAGTCATCAAAAATTAATGAGGTAGCATCAAAAAATTTCTCAGAAAATCGTTGACTCTTTCATTTTCCCCCCTAATTAAATGTTTTAAGTATGATAAACCATGATAACTGAAAAAGCTCACTAAAAAACTATGGGTTTATAATATAGGACTAGGTTTTTCTCTCACATAACAACTGTAAAACAAAATTGTTTTTCATTATCTGGGAATTGCTTCATTGTATGATTAACACTAATTTAAAAATAGGACTAACGGCAACGTAACTTTATGTTAGCATTGATCTGTTAAAGTCTATTCTTGTCAGAACAGCTGTTTCTCCACCTCGTTCAAGTGGATATTCAGAAGTAGGTAACGTGGACTTTGGAGGAATTTTGATAATCCTCTTATTAAATGCTGTTATACTAGAACATGTCTTCTTCATAAAATGGCTGCTATGATGGCTGCCAGTCACAGAATATCTAGACTGCTTGCTGTCCCTACTGCATTCAACATGTTTGCTTATGACATACTTTATGACATGTTGCACATTCATATAAACAAAAAAGCAGAAACAAGCTCTTAGATACATTGACTTCTTTCTATAAAAACATTTTTTGCATAAGACCACTTTCTATCCACCATTTTCTACCATATCTTAAAATTTCTTCATTTTCTATCTTTATTAAACATATTATCAGGTACTAATATTATTCTACTTTTCCAATTCTTTTTTAACAATGCATCATAAAAATAGTATATTCTGTGATGAAATTTTCCTTGAATTTGGTTTTTTTTATATGACTGTGTTATTGCAAGTTGCTTTTTATTATTTTTTTACAAAAAGATGGTTAAGAAAATAAGATGATTTGCAATGGTAGAAGGTAAGGAAATATTCTTGAAAATTAGGATCAATCAATATGGGTTCAGTCAAAATATTGTTCTAAAAGATACTTTTCTTTCTGCCAAAGTTTTGCTCTAGAAGACACTAAAAATTTAATATTTTTAAATAGAGACATAAAGCCACTACAATAATATAAATACTTGTTTAGCGGAGCTCACACTACTAATGTGAATTGTAAATATTTCTCTGTTCCAATTTTCTTATAATAAGGTACTCTAGGAAATTAGGAATTACATAATTATATCTCCAGTGAGATATTTTGTATGTTGTTGAAAGTTCAGAAATGTAGCTGAGAAACAGAAAAATTTAAAAATAATGTATGAACTCATGCAGCTGCTTCTTAAAGCGGCCAAGTATAACAAGGAGATTTTTGTATACTGTTCTTCAGAGTAGATCCTGTTTTATGTAAGAAGTATATTTAAAAAGCTAATTTCTTTTCTCCTTACTCCACTGCAATCCACAAAGCATGACTAATAATAGATTTAAATTTGCTAAGTGCATATATTCCTTTGTGCCATCATAAAGAGAATCTATTACTGCAAATTGAAGCTTAGTTCCAAATTGTGCCATTATGAAGTTTTCTTCCAGCAATGTTTTGTCTCTAATACACTTCCCTCATTGTAATTCTATTGCAAACCTGATGTCTAGCATCAAGTCTCACAATAATTATTTTAAATTGCTACTAGGAACAGTAGTCCTGGTGGGATATATTACTACCATTCTAACAAGATGAATTTCAATGCACTTGTAACCGTGTTATGGAGTATTGAAAGAAGTAGGATCTTTGAGTACTCAGTAGACAAGCATATAAACAACATTGAAAAATTATATCGACCTCATTTTACACACCATGTTATGGTTTATAAATTTATTTAAATATCTAAAATGGTGTAGTCGTATGTAATAATACTTCATAACATTCTACTGTAATATTTTCCTGTAATACTTATACAAATTATACAAATATTTTCCTGTAATACTTATACAAATTAAGTGTTACATGTATATTATTATTGTTGTTATTATAGCTAACTTTATTAATACTGAGATTTTAAAAGGCTGATGGATTAGAGCAGGGCCCACTCACGGCCCACGGGCCAGATGCATCATGTGCTGGCCCCACTCCTGCCTGGCTTAGCGGGGGAGAAAGTCCTGATATGTCATGTAATGCCACTGCTGTGAGTTTGACATCCCTGGATTAAAGAATAAAGGAGCCAATTTGATATAGTGATTAAGACACCAAGTGACAAACCAGGAAACCATGTTCCATTGTAGGCATAAAGCCAGTTGAGTGACTTTGGTCTAGTCATTCTCCTTTAGCCCTAGGAAGCAAGCAATAGCAAACCATTTTTGAAACCTTGCCATGAGAATTATAGGGGTAGTCCAGATGGTTGTGAGGAATCAACCAAAGGCACCCCCCCCAAATATTAGAAAATATAGGCAACTAGAAAAAAAATCATTAAGAATTTCTAAATAATAATGGTAACTAATCTTCAGATATTTTGCACACATATAATTTCATACTTGAACTAGTGTCATATTAACATTATAATGAAATAATAATATATATAAATGTGTTTTCATATTTAACATCTGTTAAAAGAATAGCTGGGTTTTTTTTTTACAAAATATAGAAGTATTCCAGTTTCAATCATACTCATTTATAAACTAAGATATGAATCAGCATTACAAATGGAAGACTGAATATAGAAGTGCTGTATGTATAGAAGGATTATAAGGTCGACTGTGCCACTCATGAGGAGCATGGATATGGAATATCAACCTTATTATACCATGTTTTTGCTATTAGCTGTTTATATGTGAGTTGGCCTGCTTGAAAAAGAACTTGAAAAGTAACATAAAAGGGTTAATCAATGAATGGATAATGTAATAGATACGTGGCATAATGCTTTGAAATGGCAATATAAAATATCTGACCATTAGATGAAGTTCTAGTTAACTCAATATTATTTATGTTTATGTGTAAAGTATTCTTTGTTGCACTGTGTGTCCAAATAATACAAATTATGGCAGTGGTGGGGCTGTGTTCTGCCCCAGTTACAGATCCTAAAGAACACAGCACACACAAACTCTGAACCAAACTTAGTTTACTCAAAAACATAGTTAATAAATGCCAGCTGTTAATAAAGCGTTCTTAACAGCCTGCCAGAATTCCATGGATAAGATATTCAGAGTCTTGGCAGAAAGCCCAGAAACAAGGTTTGCAGAGACATCCCAACACGATGATTAGCGAACTAAAGTTGTTTCCTGCAGCTTGTTACCAGCTGTATACTTTCTTAAATAGGCTAAGGGAGTGGCCAATTAGCCCCAAACCTTACTCTCAAGGAGACCTCCTCCTGAGGAACCACTCCTGCCTTTTGGCAGTTCTGCGTGCCCGTGCATTGAGAAGAGGCTCCTTCTCTTCCTCCTCTTCACTTAAAGGAGCCTCTGGAGGTTCTGAAGGCCCTGACTGAATCCCTGCCTCTGGCACCACCTCTTCTTCAGTCTCCTCGCTGTCCAACTCGAGTGCCAGCTGCCCAGGCTGCTAGCGCAGCACCACACCAGCTTCCTCGTCATTGGGATCAGCAACAATCTGCGCAGGCCACTGGCAGGCCACAAAAGGCTGAAACATATTGAGGGGACCTATGATGAGGGAAAAATTATTACAAAGAAAGGAACTGTAATCTTAGTAAAATATTGTTTAATGAAAGGGTGGAAAAGAAGCTACTGAACTACAATTCCAGACTTCTACAAGCACCTACTGTATAATCCAACATCTGTATGGCCACAAACTCCTATATTATATATCTAATATTTACAAGATGGATGGATGGATGGATGGATGGATGGATGGACGAACAGACCCTTCTCACGCTTAGGGTGGTATGTATCTTCATCAATTTTGGCTCTTCTACCAGAAGCCTGGGAGTTTGAGGGTTTTATGCAGTACCTTAGCTGTTCTAACACTGCACTCTCCTGGACAGAGCACTGTGATGTTCTTCCTGGGATTTGTTGAATCCATTTTTCCAGCTTAAGAGTCACAGCCCCAAATGCTCCTGCCACCACTGGAACCACTTCGGCCTTTATTTTCCACATCATTTCTATTTCCTTTACAGACCCTGGTACTTCTCCAGCTTCTCATACTTCTTTCTGATATTTCTGTCAGTTGGCACCTCTACATCTATCACCACCACTGTCTTCTGTTCCTTGTCTAACATGATATCTTTTTGTTGGGCTAGTACCTGTCTATCTGTCTGGATCTGTAAATTCCACAGAATCTTAGCCTCTTATTGTCTACAATCTTCTGTGGAATCTTCCGTTTATATGTTGGATGATCTACCTCACACACAGTGTTAAGGTATTCCTTTGCACAATGCCAGTTACTTAGTTGTGCCATTCAGTGTATGCTGTACCCACCTGCATCTTATATCCTGCCAGTACATGTTGGACTGCCTCTGAAGCCTGTCTACATACTTTACACTTCAGATCCTGTCTAGTGTTATAGCTCCCTGCTTCTATGGATCTGGTGCTTAGTGTCTGTTCTCACTCTATTATGATCATTGCCTCAATGCTGTCTTTTAAATCCAGCTCTTTCCAGCCACTGGTAGGATTTCCCAATGTCTGTTGCCTCATCTATCTGTTGATGGTGTATCCCATGAAGAGTCTTGCTTTGCCATGGCACTTCTTCTGTATGATCTTCCCTTGGTAGTTCATCTACTGATGTATTCCTGGGTACTTGTCCAGGAAAGGGGCTTTGTTCATCTTGGTAGTTCATCCTACTGATGTATTCCTGGGTACTTGTCCAGGAAAGGGGCTTTGACACTCATCAGACCCAGCCTGCCTTCTTTTCATCTGATGTAGAGTATCTAAGGGTTGAAGTTGGATAGAAACATCAGTACATTGTGAGGAGCTTCCAGGTCTTTGCATCAAGAGCTTCCATGTTGTGCTTTGGACAACTCAGTCTACAGGCAGGGTGTCTGATGACTGGAACAGCATAAGTATTGATGGCTTGGGTCTTGTTTTTCCCATTGAGATGGTTCTTCAGGATCTTTGTTTATCCTTTGTTGATACTTGTATGCTGCTGTCTTCCTTGTTTCCTCATCATGGTTCCCATGTGACTGTTGAATACCAAAGTACTTATAACTGTCTATATGTCTGCTGTGTGGCCTGCTGGTAGTCTTACCCCATCAGTCTTAACTACTTTCTACTCCTTGACTATCTTCTCTGGCTACACTTCTCCAAATGATACCCCCGTGTCCACACTACAGATCTGTGTCTGGTAGATCAGCAATGTCTTATTTACTATTAGCCTACAGCCTGAACTTTTATGGGTGTACAGTCTGAACTTTTATGGGTGTATGTGATTTATTTTGAGACTAGATTACAGTGGGTTACTAATACTACTTTATAAGTGTTATTTCCATGTAGCTGTTACTAGTCCCAATGTTTTTATGGTTGATCTGGAACACATTGCTAAGTCAAGGCTATAGGATTTCTTTAGATAACTTCTCTGGCACATAATTAGTTCAGTTTGGGACTCAAAGACTGAAGCAGTAATCTTAAACATGCCTGTGCTAAGAATCTGCTGATCTGATTCCTGATCATAATTCAGTTTACAAGCAACAATATAACTTATAGTTGTTCTCTGTGTGGTTCCACTTGGCAGAGATTTCACGTATCTACAGTATTAGTTACCTGCTTGTGCAGACAGTAGAGTTGTGGTCCTGATACCAGTTTCACCTTTGTTAGTCTGCTGAAGCTTCTAATCTGCTTCTAGCTATATGCCTTTGACCAACCTAACTGAAACTATGCCTGCCTTCAGTTTCATGTGTAATGATTGCCAGGAGCTCAAGGCTGTTGACTATAACTATCAAACTTTTTAATTTTTGCTGTCCTGAAAAAAGTACTGCTGTTTTTATACTGAAAGGATTTGAATAAGTTGTTTAGGGAGATAAATTATAAATGCCATAATAATTATTCTTATCAACCTTGTCATCATCATAATTAACTTGTTATTCTCTATTCTAGCCCTTCAGCATAAAAGTGCTTGCAGGAACAATCGCAATTTAAGCATCTAGAAGCTTTAGAATTGCTTAATATTAATAAAATAAAAACAGCAAGTAAAGTAAATCAGTACTAATTTTAAAGATTTAAAAAGCCTGACAAAATATTTGACAAAGTAACATTAAGCTACATTTAATCCAGAATATTCTTTAAGAAGGATATTTTTTATGGTATACATAAAACTGATTAATGCTGTGTGGGAGGGAAAGGAAGTTCTTAAAATGTTAAACTCAAAGTCCTACTTAAATTTTAAATCCTCCTAATATTTCAGCACTATATATTAATAAAGTAACTATTTTCCTTCTCATTTCTGAAAGTTCCATGGTGTTTTTATTGTAAGATCTTTTCACTGTAATTTACAATTCTGGCTAAAACTGAAAAGAAGCACAAAAATATAAGCCTGATTTGTTTTCCTGTTCCATGTCCCATTATATTGTCTCAGTGGAAGTATTTTGAAACGAGTATGTGAGCTTTGCAAACGCTTTTAATGAGCGAGTGAGAGGGTTTTATTTGTACTACATTTCTGTGGAATGTTTTGCACAACACTATAACACAGTGAGCCAATGAAAGTTTGGAACCTGGGGGAAACTACAATTAATGAACAATATAAAAAGTTGCTTTGTAGATAGGTAGAATATTTAGAGTGTTAGTTGAAAGTGAATTGCTTTGTATATATTGTGCATTACATGAGGCTCTTTTTTGCTTTAATTTTAGTGGTGCTAAGCAAGAGCTACTGAAAATGAGTGATTTTACCTTTTTTAATTGCTTCAGTCCCCTCCTATGAATCAGTTTGGATCCACCATGCTGGACCAGTGCATAGTTCCTCTAGTAAACCATATTACTGATGACATTTGGTCTGTATTAAAAAACACAATCAATAACCATCTCTTTGAGGTAGATGGCAGATTTAGAAATATAAGCAAATAAATAAATAATATCTTACTGAGTTCAATGTTAACACAGAAGTAATGGAATTAGGATTGTAGCTCTATGAATGTAGAATCAGAATTAGATAAGTTTCCCATAGTGTGAAAATAAACTCTCTTTGTATCTTGACTGTTTGCCTGGAAATATTTTTACTTTCTACATGGAAAAATCATCCAGTTCGTCATCGTCCTAAAGGTGGGGGGTTTTTTTGTTTTGTTTTTTGGATAAGAAGCAAAATGTTTTCAAAGAAAAAAAAACTCTAAGTCCGGAAAGTAATCAATTCTCAGTTTGGACATTATATTGGATCTGGATCAGTGGTGGGCTGCAACTGGTTTAACGACTGGTTCTGTGAGTGCGCACCTAATGCAGCTGCACGCAGTGTTCAAAATACAGCAATTTGAAGCTTGGCTGCTTACCTTCTAAGACAGCCCCGTTAAATAGAACAGCGGAGGTGTGGAAATAAGCTGTGCCGCGTGAATCAGCTGAGCCAGAAAGAAGGAAATATAGGACAGGACAGGGTGGGTGAGGCCAGCTAATCATCAGAACTACCAATTTGCCTGAACCGGTCTGAACTGGCAGCAGCACACCACTGATCTGGATGTACCTTTGTTGTCCTTCCTTCTCAAAGTTTTGCTTATACTTTGTGTAAACTATGGTGGTTCTTAAACATACAGATTTTTTCCATTTTTATTAACTTTCATAACATAAAATACAAATTAAAGTAAAGCTTCTTCCCTCCACTATAGTACAATTACCAGTTAGGGCACGGGTGTCAAACCCAATCACATTGTGGGCTGTATCGTGACATATCAGACCATACTGTGATATATTTGGATATTTTTTGCCTTTCTGGAGCCAGGATAGGTGTGGCCAGCTGGCCATATCTGGCAGGCCTGAGTTAGGGCATCAACTCCCTTCTAAGAGAAATAAAATATGAGCTAGGACATTCTGCTTTCTCACCATTACCTGTTACTAATTACAGAACTGTGAGAGGCTGTGAGGAGACTAGAAAAAGAATGGAATTGGAAGCAAACAATCAAGAGATAGGCAGTTGATTGCTTATCTTTTGAATTGTAACTTACTCCAGGTGGGATGGCACATTTTAAATAATTTGAAATGATTAACTATTAATGAAAATGTGAAATTCAGTTTATAATTTTCAGGATTTTTTGTATTTACCCCAGACTAGCATTAATGATAATTTACTGAAATCTGTATAGCATCTGTTTCTTTGTGTGATGTGGGGCTTGATAGCCTCTTTGCCTTTCCTTTTATTTTTTGCACACCTGTAAAATCCTTCTTTTTTCATTGCAACATTTCTTGCAAGTCTTAACTTTCACAGGATTTTCTGTCCTTCCCAGACATTTTACACTTTAAGAGTTTTAAGCGATTGGATCTAATCTACCATCCCTGTGAATTCAGCAAAAGGCTCTCTTCTGAAATCTAGATTAACTCGTCTGTATTCCTGTTCCTCTTGATATCATAATATAGTATGAGCATTTTCTCACACATTCCAGTGACCCTTTATTTTTCAACCTTTTTTTCCCCGTGTGCAATCCTTGATGCGCTCTGAGTTTGGTTGTTTGCATACAGATGATTCATTACCTAACTAGATAACATCATCGGTACTAGTGAGAATGGGGTTTGCTTCCTGTTTATATACAGGATCCTGCCCTGTCATGATAGGTGGGGGAGTAGTTTTCTCCTTTGTAATTCTTTATGGTTTTGTTTTCCGCTTGATTGTTTGTCTGGTGTTGACTATTAAAGAGGATGCGTTCTGGTCTCTTTGTTTTCTTCTTAGCTTTTTTATTATCCCTTTCAATAGTGTGTAAATATGGTTTATCTTTATGTGTCTACAGTATGTATGCATCTGAGTACCAAGCTTCCAGGAATTCCCTTGGGTTTTTTTAGGGAATTTATCTTGGTCTAGTATGCTCACAGTTTCCCAGTTGAAACTATGGTTGAGTCTGTCCATGTGTTATGAGATTAAGGAAGTTTCATCATGTCTTCTGCCTCTCTGTCCTACATAGTGGCTTTTACAGTCCTTGTATTGTACTGTATGTTATATTTCTTCCCTGTTAATAATGATTAAGTCCAAAATAGAAGACCTCCTGTTCCTCTTTTTTTCCTGATAAATTAAAATTTCAGTGATAGTAAAATTCTTTACTGGATCTCTTGTATCTTGGCAGCATTGTCAGGGCATTGGAAATCTATCATTGTCATGGTTGTGTGCCTTTTGAAATTGTGTTTATTTGGCACAGAAAGTCCTTATCAGTATTTTCTTTCTCATCAGAGAATTTAAAAATGAACTCTTTTGAACTCTATGAGTACAGCTTAATTTAGAATATTTAAAAGTATCATTGGATCATAGCCTGGTGGGATTCGAACTGGTGTAATTGCAGACAGCTGGATGTTAATAATGGGCTTTAGTCTGCTTTTAGCCTGTTGAGCTATCCATTGCTGAAGAAGGGCCAATGATGTGCTATACTTTTATTATTGAAAAATATGTATTCAGCACTGATTGTTTAATTACTATTGGAAACCAATACTACAATGGAACACCGATCTAGAGCAGTCCTTTTCAGAACTCCAAATATACTCTGGAAGCTCTTTGGAGAGCTCACAAGTTAAAAGAAAAAACAACCAAAGGTAAAGTCATACTCTATAGGTGGAAATCTACTCACTTTTTGGAAATAGCACAGTAGCCAAAAAAAAATTAAATCTTATATTCCTTAATTAGATGGAATTTCCCAAAGTACCTAAATATTCATTAATCAGTGACAGTTATACATGAGTATTAATTATCTTCTAAAACAATAAAAGATTGGTTTAATTGCTGACAAACATGCATTTTCAAAAAATTTAGCTTTGCTTAATTGAAGGAAATTACAGACAGTGTTCTACTTACAAATGGGTTATGTTCCAAAAGGTTGTCCATTTTGTTCACAAGTCCAGCAAACATAAAAAACACATGCAGTACAATTCTTACCTTAAGTTACGGTTCTTCTTGTTCAGACGATTGATTGCAGACTAACCTTATACTTCATACTTCAGAGTAGCAGCAAGCTTCTTGGCTTCCTCTCACTCCCATAAGCTGTTTTTTTTTTTTAAAAAATTAGATTTATATGCCGCCGTTCTCCAGAGACTCAGGGCGGCTTACAATGCGTGAAGCAATAGCCTTCATACTTTTGTATATTTTATACAAAGTCAGCTTATTGCCCCCACAAACTGGGTCCTCAATTTACCTACCTTAGAAAGGATGGAAGTCCTGAGTCAACCTTGAGCCTGGTTGGATTCGAACTGGTGTAATTGCAGACAGCTGGATGTTAATAATGGGCTTTAGTCTGCTTTTAGCCTGTTGAGCTATCCATTGCTGAAGAAGGGCCAATGATGAGGCAACCAGGTACCACTGGGGACCAAGGGATAAGATGCACACTGAACCCTACAAGCAATGATGAGTGTCCCCATGCCCTCCCCTCCCCATTGATATAAGTAGAGATGTGTTTACTTGAGTCCCAATGGCCATTCTTATGCCATCCCATTTCCTTACTGCAAGCCTCTCTGGGAGCATTCAGTGAAGATGTGGATGTGTACTGCCCCTCCAGATAGTCCCATGCACATGTGTAGCTCAATTTTTATTTTATTTTTTGGACCACCTTACAATCACAGACTGTGTAGTCACCTTGGGGAGGAGCCTCCTGGGTCAGCTTTTAGGCAGATTAGATTCTTTCCTGCCTTAGTGACTGTCTTCTCTCCTGGGACACTTAGATTCTTTTCTGGGTGGGTTCACTCCTATCTCCACTTTGCCAAGGCATTTCATCAGCACCAAGGCATTTCATCTCCTTTCATCACCATTTCATCCATTTCATGATTAGCTGAGGTGGCACAGTGGTTAGAGTGCAGTATTGCAGGCTACGTCAGCTGACTGCTAGCTGCAGTTCAGCAGTTCAAATCTCACCAAGGTTGACTCAGCCTTCTATCCTTCCGAGGTAGGTAAAATGAGGACCCAGATTGTTGAGGGCAATAAGCTGACTCTGTAAACCACTTAGAGAGGACTGTAAAAGCACTATGAAGCAGTATATAAATTTAAGTGCTCTTGCTACTTCTATTCATCACCAAGGCATTTCACATATATGTACTTCTCAACAGGAAGCTTATGCAATGGCATTAACAATCATGTGTATGCAGCATAATGTAAATTAATCCTTTCCCTCTTTGTCCCAACATCCAAGATCTTTTAGGTTAGAGCTGTGGACAAGTTTGTTAATATCGGCAAAAGTTCACAATTTGAAAGTTCGTAAGTAGATTAATGTCTGCAGTGAATTTTATAAGTAGCTTTCCACATGCTACCAATCAAAGATGCTTTCACATTCAGGTAAATTTTGTGATCCAAGTGATGTTGTGGCTGCCCTTTCACTGTGTCTGGAGGCTGTGGGGGCCTGGAGGGGGGACAACAGGCTTTAACCGAACCATGGAGTGGCTATGGGTATGTGGTGTCTTGGCAACTGGGGATTTATTACCTTTAGTTCTGGAGGGAGTGGCAGATAGACTTAGTGCTCAACGTAGGGGTTCTCCTAGACTCACAAATCCTACTTGAAGAACAGGTGGCAATCATGGATAGGAGAATCTTTGCACAACTTTTTAAATTGGTCCCTTTTCCTGGATCATGAGGCCCTGTACTTAATCACTCATGCCTTGGTCATCTCTACCTTGGATTACTGCAGTTTGCTCTACATGAGGCTACCCTTGAAAAGTAATTGGTCCAGAATAGTGATGTGGTAGTTTTGGATGCCCTTAGGGTGGCACATGTAATACCACTGTTACACAAGCTGCACTGGCTACCAATCTGCTTCTAGTAGATTATTGTCTTTAAAACTTTATAACATAACTTTATGTTCTTTATGGAATGGGTCCAGGATACAGAACTACGTAACTGTGTTTTCCCAATGGGATTGGCCCGTTGCAGTCATGCTGGCAAAAGGGGCCTACTGCAGATCGTATCAGCCAAGGAATCTTGGCTGGTGGGATCCAGAAGAAGAGCCCTTGTTGGTATGACTCCTGCCCTTTGGAACATCTTGCCACAGGATACAAGATCCCCACCCCCTCTTTTCAGGAAAAGCTTTAAAATCTGACTATGTTGACTGGCATGGGATCCTAAAGAAGAAGCTGTTGGCTGGATTAACACACAAGACAGTTTTACCCTCTCCCCTCTAAACCCTTGTGTTTTAGTTTGTTTTAGTTTGTTTTGTAATTTTGTTTTGGTTTTATATTAATAGTTGTCAGATACCTGTCTGTTTATCTTTCTGTAAGCCTCTCAGAGTCACGTTGAACTGTAAGATGGATGTCAAAAAAATTTGATAAATAAATAATCATTGGCTTTGGTCCATTCATTCATGATACTTTTTAATCCAGTTTATTATTTTTAACTTCTTCTCTTCAATCTGCATTAAGTAAGCCTTAATAAATACAGTTACCTTTAAAATGGTTTATTTCTTTGCATTTGCAAATAGATTTATTTGCTAGTTCATGAAACAAACAAAAAGTGGTATTGTAATATGTCAGTATGTACTTTAAACCCACAAGATATTTATATTTTTATATTAAAAAAATATGGAATTCTAACAGAATACCTACCTATTTCAAATTCTGCAGCTTCTCGATAGATTTCCTGTCGAGAAACAAACAAACTGAAATTTAATGGAATACTGGAGCTGGAATACTGGAAACTAACTCCATGATGTATTAACCCTAATAATAATGTTCCTGACATAGGGGGAAATGATGGAAATTAAACATCTAGTTATGCACACTGTGACTGCACAATGTGCTGCATGCACCGCATGTGTTAGAATTTCTTCTGAGATCTTTTTTTAATCTTTTATTCATAGCATTGCAGGTGATAAAAAATTTATGCTTTGAGTCTGGCACTGAAATTAAATGCAAAATGAAAACAGAAGCAGTTTATTGTAACATCTTAAATATCTTCATCTAGCATACTGTTGTGCTATAAAAATCACAGAATGACTTTTAAAATTTCCAAGTGCAAATATGTAAGAGTTGTGCAATAAAAAATAATGGGCAGTGTACATATTACCAGTAAATGTGTATATCATTATTAGTAATGGACTTAAGGGATTGTTACAATTTCCCATCTATATTAAGTCCTGTATAGTCTGATCAGTGGCAAATCATATGAAAATCATAGTGACACACATACAAATAGTGTGTATTAAACCTGATAAACTGGATTTTTCTATAAATCATATGAACAGCAGATCTTGAAATCTGTATATAGATATCAGACAAAGTCTAATTATTCAGGAAGTGAACTAAGTTAAAATTTTGTCACATTTAATTAAATTTTCAGCACACTTATGCTTAAGAATGTCATCTGTTGCTACTTCAGTTTACTTTAAAGGAGATATGCATTATAAAGGGTTTTAGACGTACTTAAATCTTTCCCAAACTTGCGTTCGTTAGCCAACTTGTTATAAGGTGTTATAAAATTTGTATTGAGATTAGGTATTTTAAAAAGTGACTTTTTTCTCAATTGCCCTTGTTTGGGACTATATCAGTTTGTTGAGAATTCTGAACTGATTTATCTATTAATATAGCTGCTGTCTTTAGTAAAAGCTGCAGTGCCGCATTTCCAAT
The DNA here is from genome assembly GCA_030761175.1 of Masticophis lateralis. Lineage (NCBI taxonomy): Eukaryota > Metazoa > Chordata > Lepidosauria > Squamata > Colubridae > Masticophis > Masticophis lateralis. Next base: position 241,522,548 of record JAUDYJ010000002.1, read on the forward strand.
TTACATGACTTTGTAAAGTTAAAATTACACCAATTAATAAAAGTATTTATACAAGTAAAAACTAAAGTTTTAAGTTTTTGGATCCTAATCAGAGAAGCAATAAATAATTCAAAACTGAACATTAATATATTGCCTATAATTTTACTATTACTTTATGAATTTGAATGCTTTTATATTTTTCTTATAAAATGAATATGCATTATTCTGTAGATAATGTTATATATATTCATAATTGTCCTAAGACTACCTGAAAATATATTCAATTCAGTTAGTGATTCATATATTAATGGTGTTCATAGTATCAAGTTATGAGGTTAATTTGAAATATATGGGATTCTTTAAAGTGAGTATTATGAAAAATTTATTGTTACTCATAATGAGCATTAGAGAGACAGTTAAAAGTACAAAATGTTTTATTAGTAAATTAGTATTAATTAGTACTAATTAGTAAAATTAGTAGCAACTTTAATTCAAAATTTTTTTGCCTTTAATAATTTTTCAGCATTAATACTCAGAACTTCTATAATAATTTTTTTAAAATGTGCGTATTTTGAAATATAAGGCATTTTACCAGAAATATTGGGCATTGTTCTGGTAACTGGATATATTGTTAGTTAAACAGTAAAAAAATCCATTTTGAAAGCACCTATGAGAAACAGAAACTTGTCAAGTTAAATACATTATATTGAGCTGCTTTTAGGAGCAGAAATAAATTTGCTAATTTGTATATATACATGGATTAATATAGTCCACTGGTCTGCAGCTACTATGTTTGGTTTTCTGTGTAAATTCCTCTCATTTCCTTAATCATATACAAATTTAATATCTGCATGAATGAATCTAAATTGTTTGCTTCTTTCTTCCTAATTCCTGAAGCTGTGTAAAAGCCTATAGAGGTTTGAAATGACAGGATTACAAGCAAGGTTTTGCATACAAGGCCTTTAGGGAAGAGCGGCTACCTTGCATCTAATAAATAAGAAAGTGAATTCATTGAATAAAAATTAAGCAGCATAAGTTGTGATAACAAGGACCAAATGAAACTTCTGATGGATGATATTTGCTTTGTGTGACGGTATCTTGAGAAAGCTGAAACAGTGCCAAGAGAGCCTGGAAAAAAAAAGGTCATTAAGATTTTTTTAATTTTTATTTTTTGCAGAAATCAGTGAAAACACTCTTACAGAAGGTGTTTTATTTTTGTTTGTAGTGGGTGCATTGCTGTTGCCTCTTGGACTGTGGCGTTTATTCTATCAAATGAACCATCTCCACTAGGAAAATCACTCTTTTTTTTATTCTTTTAGATCTTTGGAAGTACATTCTAGGGAGTTTTAGTTTTAGATAGATCATTATCATCCTACAATTACATAAAGATGTCCAATTGGTTGAACCATACTAAGATAATCATCTGATCATAAAATATGGCTAATCATAGGTAGTAGTATCCAGCTTATATGTGGATTTTATATTATTTTATTATTCTTAAATTGTTGAATTGCTTTGGTACTTTTATATTGTTTTTAATTCTTTGCAAGCTGCCCAGAGTCACAAATTGACATGGGTTAGGGTTAAGATTAGGGTTAGCGCTTTGGACACTCGGTCCAGAAAAGGTTAGCCATCACTCCCTCATACCATTTCAGATAGGTAGCTGTCCAGTCTTTTCTTAAAAACCTGCAGTGATGAAGCCCTTACAATTTCTGAAGGCAAGCTGTCCACTGGTTAATTGATCTTGCTGTTCGGAAGTTTCTCCTTAATTCCAGGTTCCTTCTCTCCTTTCCATCCATTGTTCCTTATCTTGCCTTCTGGTGCTTTGGGAAATAAGTTGACTCCTCTTCTTTGTAGCAGCCCCTCAAATACTGGAATACTGCTGTCATGTCACTCCTAGTCCTTCTTTTCTCCAGACTGGCCATACCCAATTCTTGCAACCATTCTTCATATGTTTTTATCCTTAGTTGCTCTTCTTTGCACTTTTTAAATTGCAAATGCTGTTTAGTTTATAGTGAAAATCTCTTCTTGTGTCTACAGTTCATTCATAGATAGCATTATTTGACTGTATAGTTATCAAATAGAAGTTATGAAAATAAACTCAGGTTGTGCACAGAGAACAATCTTGTCATGAAAATGCATTATTGTAATAATTTATAGCAACTTAATGCAAAATGGGATGGCAATGCTCCACTTCTTAAGTACACTGGCTTAAAATACATTTCTCTGAAGCAATGTGGAATAATAAAGTTTACTATTCAAATATTAGATTAGTACCAAAAAAAAAAGATGTTTAGATTTGTTATGTTTTGTTCCTTAGTACCCGGTTGAACAAAACACTACTTTTTAAACAGTGGTGAAGATATCTTCTGACAATAGTAACAAATTTAATTGTGATGACACTAATGTTAATTATATAATGAATATAACTTACTGAAAATTACTGTTAATATATTATAGTCTAATTTTTCAATGAGATTAAGTAACAGAGATTAACTGAAATACAGGTTTTTAGAATTAAAGATGGAAAGCTGCTCAACTTTTTTCAGTTATATTTTACACTTAAATATTTGTTTAATTTAATCAGAATTAAAGCACAACAGCACAGAGAAAAAATAGATGCTAGTTAAATGTAAAAAGTATGGAGTGGAGGCTTTGCATCCACAGTATATTCTCTGACTGATTTTCCCTATTTTGTTTAACTTTTCTTCTTTTTTCTCTGCATGGCCTTTCCCACAACACAGTGCAACATTCTCCATCACTATGATCCTTTTCAGTATTCTCTATATGAATGGGATTTGATTGTAATTTATGCATATATTATGTATCACCACACAATATATTTGTCCGTTTTGAGGCTGCTTTGTAGATTAACAATAAAAGGCTCATTCAATGTTTCTAAATACTGTTATTTTACCTGCAGTGTCCAAAAATGAGTATCTAAATTGCTTTAAAGAATATTAAATATTCTTAGGATTATATTTTATTTATTATATATTTTATTTATATATTTTATTCACTGTTTTATTTGTATGTATTTCAAAATACATTTAGTTTTTTAGATTTAATGTCAATTAGATGTTATATAATATTTGGGAAGGCTACCACTGCATGGATATTTTTATTGTACCATGCTTTGCTTTATGTTGAACTTTGTGCAAAATATAATGAATTCCACAAATGTTGTATTTTATAACAGAAACATTATACAGCAATCCCAAAAATATATTTTGTATTTTCTGCCCCACTACCTTTTTCATTCATTTAATTACTCAGTATGTATGTATGTATGTATGTATGTATGTATGTATGTATTTGATTTTACACTGCCTCAGTCATACAATGTTCAGTAATTAAGATTACATGATTTGTCAGGAAAAGATTTTCTAATGTGCTGCCTATAGCACAGACCACTGACCTCAATTGCTTAGCATTATCTATATGTGGATAGCCACTGTCCTAGCATTCAAATAAATTTTTCCTAGGCTTTGGTAGAGAAGACAACATTAAGAATGAGATTTTCTGTGTGCAAATGGGAAACTCACAATGGACTTATAGCCTTGAAACATTTATGAACATTCTGTGTAGAGTCTGTTGCAGGGGAACATTAGGGAAAAATGGATACATTTGGCCAAAACTTTACTGTGGTTGATAAGATATATACCCAATGGCATTTTTAAAAATCTGATCAATTAAAAGCCTAATCCACAATAGATAAACTCAATTTAGTTTATGAAAACCTAGATTGTTTGGAATATTTCCTCAATACATTTCCTCAATAACTTATCTACCTGAAAAAAATATTTATCTGGTATTTATATTGGAATATATAAATTAATAGCAGTTTTCAGGCCGGAGAAAATGATGATGTGAATATAATATTTAGGTGCCTTCCAAGCAGGGGTGAAATGTAAAATTTATTACTACTGGTTCTGCGGGCGTGGCTTGGTGGGAGGGTGTAATGTGACTGGATGGGCATGGCCAACTTTTTTTAAAAAAAACTTTTCAAAGCATTTCTAATGTTTTGAAAAGCCTCTGCAGATCAGGAAACTCAGCTGGGATTGTCAGAGATTTTTCAAAGTATTTTTTTACCACCTCTTCGGTCAAGAGGTTGCAGAAAAAAATGCTTTGAAAAGCCTCTGATTATCCCAGCTGAGCTGCGCAATCATCAGAGGCTTTTTTTTTACTTTTAAAAGCATTTTTTCGTCGGAAGAGGTTGTAAAAAAAATGCTTTTAAAAATGCTTTTAAAAGTAAAAAAAAAATGCCTCTGATGATCCAGAGGCTCAGTTAGGTGTGGTGGGGGTGCAGGGATTTTTGCTACCGGTTCTCTGAACCACCCGCCGCCATTGCTATCGGATCAGGTGATCCGGTCCAAACCTGCTTCCAAGGCTATAAAAAAACAATTAGGTATTCAGAAATACAGAAAGAAAAAAGTTAAGAGTTTGGAACATACTGTAGACCAATATAATGTTTTTGAGCTTTGCTTTGCTTATTTTATTTGTTTTACTGTATATAAATCTTCATTATTTTATGCAATAACAATTCTAAAGTAGTCAAATTATGACTCAGAGACTTTTGCCAAGTTAAACCAATTGCTGAAGAAAGGTTAAGTTTCCAAAGAGTTATAATTTATTTCTGGTCTAAAGCTTGACACAAGCTGTACACGGAGTTGAAGCTAGTTACATTAAAACAAACTGCCAAGATTCAAGTAAAGGTAGTTCTTGTTGTTTCAATAATGTTTCAAAGTTATGTCAGAAAAAATGATTTACAATCTGCCCAATCTCCATTTTCAACTGGGACAGCCTCCTGCAACCCTCTGCCAACCCTCTGACCTCAGGGGGCCCACCCGGGTCCCCCGAGATTAGACACAACCCTGATGCAGCCCTCAATGAAATTGAGTTTGACACACCTGGTATAGAACATGATTGCCCAATGGTGGAGAGGAAAAATAAGGGATCTGTATAAATTCAGAGGCGAATGTAAGGCCAATAAAGTTTGAGATTAAAAATACTTTATGACAATTGCCTCTCAATTCTGTAAACTATTGGAATAATAAGTCTACCTTTTAGAATAATAATATGGTTCAGAATTGGCCATAGATTTATCATATATTTCAATAAAACATGCATGCTGATTTAGATATGATAAAGATTAGTTGTGTAAAATGTGGGGCTCACATAAGCAGGATAAAGTAGCACTGCCTGTTCATAATTGCATAGAAGTAACTATAAACTGTACTATCAATTAGATGTATAATGTAATTATATATATGAATTAAGCAATTCAACTGTGATGTAATTAAATTCATTGATTGAGCCATCCAGAAATTTCTTTGATTTTGAGAAATTCCTAATTAGCAAATCAGATAATCTGATTTATCTGATTATGTATTTCACTTAAAATACATAAATCTAGGGAAAGAGTGAGAAAACTGTATTTATTTCCTTCAATCACAGAGATACATGCAATTTTCGCTATAATTTTTAGATCCAAATTTCCAGGAGTTCGATACTGACCGGCTTAAGGTTGACTCAGCCTTCTATCCTTCCGAGGCTGGCAAAATGAGAACCCAGATTTTTGGGGGCAATATGCTGACTCTGTAAACCACTTAGAGAGTGCTGTAAAGCACTATATATTGGTATATAAAACTAAGTGCTATTGCTATTTCTATACCTGACAGTGTGCTGGGACTCTTCCTGTGAGACCAACCTATTCACTACCTGTCTGTCTGGATAATGGGTGGGTAGCTGAGTGGATGGGTGGGATGAGTACCTGCATTTGTGGATTATAGGAGAGAAAATGGTCCAGCCATCTTGCACATCAGCACCTAAGGCTGCAACTGAAGAGCAATATCCATTAGTGCTTATTCAGAGCTGGAATGCACAACTACAGTGTAACAATGTAGTGAGAAGGTGATTCCTAAGAGAAAGGTATACATTTTAGAGGAGTAAGAGGAAACTCAGTGTGAGAGAAAGAGGATGAAGGCAGTCCCACCCTAACAATTCACAAAGTGGCAGATAGTAGTCTTCAATCTAGCAATATTTTGTCTATAGATGTGAAATATAATGGTCACCTCTGTCACTGTTGGATCATTTCCTGGTGAAATCTGGAGTATTGTTTCTCCTCTGCAAGGATGGTGTTCTATGGTATTTACTTAGAAAAACATATCCCTAACTTAGAATTAAACAATTTATATATTTCTTGACAGGAACTGATTGCATATTCCTTCTAACTAAAGATTCTATTTGTAATAGGGTCAAAGTTATAGCCCATGTTGATCGATCAATCGATAGATATTGATACAGATATTGATATAGATAGTATAGAATAGGATATTTTTGTTTTGCATGGAACTAATAAAGCAGAACATTTTTTAAAAATTTGATTTATATGCCGCCCTTCTCCGGAGACTCAGGGCGGCTTATAATGCATTAAGCAATAGCCTTCATACTTCTGCATATTTATACAAAGTCAGTTTATTGCCCCCACAATCTGGGTTCTCATTTGACCTACCTTAGAAAGGATGGAAGGCTGAGTCAATATTGAGCCTGGTGAGATTTGAACTTACAGTAATTGCAGGCAGCTGAATGTTAATAACAGGCTATTATTCTGCTGCACCACCAGGCTCTTTTTAAATAAAAAACAACAACATTGGTTCTTTACACAAACTTGACATAATCCCATTCCAGCAGGTACAACAGTTTTAGAAACAGTTTTAACATTTATCAAGCTAGCAAACCTGATTGTACAGTGATTTCTTTATAATCTTCTTCCTCTTACTTAGTATCTCCATGTTTAAATTATCTTATTCTAGTTGTTAATTCCACAATATGAAATGATTTGGCATTTGTCAAACAATCATGTTAATGGTATTATATTATAGAGCACTGTAATAATTAATTAACTTCTTTAAAAATGATAAAAGGTGCAATTATATACACATTTATCTAAGAATAACTATTTTAACATATGAAATGTTAAGTTATACATTTTTAAAAGTTTCATTAAATTAAAAGTGTTAATTTTTCCAAAGAAACTCTATGAGATACCAATAAGTGCTGGTGCATTGACTTTACAGAATAATAATATCTAAATGAAAATATTGGTAACCTGAAGCTATAGTTCTGTAGTGTTTCAAGAATTATGTGATTATAATTATTTTAAATTGGTCTGGGAGAGATTTATTAGTAAAAGAAAATCTTTACAGTAATCCAAAACTAAATTAAATTAGTAGTCATTACTAACCTTCCTCCTGAAGAAATCGACTTATCCTATGATGTTTGGAAATAATGGCTTCAAACCAAGTGCTTTGTTCTCTGAAGATCAGAATGGAGGCAAGCCTGGGTTTGCCGGATGTTATTTTTCTATCTTGGCAAGCACTTTTTAAATTCTGCCTCTAAAGATCCATAACATGTTCCCAATAATTGAAATTGCATTTCTATTGCTCCATTTTTTTAAATTTACAAGATATTCTGGATAAGATTTGAAGATATTTGTACAACAATAGGTAACTTATATTTACTATTGTGGTATAAGTATTGTCAATGTATTAGTAGAGTAATCAGATTTCCTTTAGCTACAATAAGATAAGTACATTCTTGGCTCATGAAAGAGTATAGTTTGCTCTCTCAAGCCAGCTATCCCCCTTTTGACGGTAAATGTCATTGCCTGGATTTCCCTTTGACAGTTTGTCAACTCTGAACCCCTGTTATAGTATCTATTTATTTGTCTTGTTTTCAGCTACATTAATCCATTCTGTTTTGACAAGTAGACTGATGGGTAATTGATAACTGTGATAGACACAAACAGAAGAGTTAGATGCTGAATAATTCAGCACTTTTCAATATCAATAAGAGAACAGGTTGAAAAATTTTTGTCTCTATTTACACTTAAACTGAACTAAGTCAGTCTAGACATTTGTGCTGCCAGTCTATCAGAAAATCAACAGTGTACATTGGTTTCTACCCAACAAAATGTTTTATAAGCTTGTAACAATATGTGTGAAGCTGCCAGAATAATAAATAGGTACAGCAGCCCATGCATGCTAATGTTATGTTGTAAGCAGTTTTGTTGACAAGTGCTAATACTTCTTTCATACTATCATCAAAAGCAGCTAATACAACAGCCATTATTTGCTGGCTTTCCAAGCAAGACATGATGGATTGTGACCTTAATATGGGTTAGTCAAGTTTTGAAAGTTAAACAACTTGCAATAAATCATAGAATTATTACAATGCAGTTTAATTGGTTAAGGACTGTTTATTTCCTAAACAGGGTGAAAAATTTCTGTTTCGGCACTTCTAATTTGCAAAGTGCATTTTCATTATGAATGGCAGTTTAATATTCACCTCTTTTGTCATGCAAAATATGCAACACACAGGCAATCTATTAATTGGATAAAAATGCATTGCAAGCGTAAATTATCCTTTATATCATCACTTGTGAGCTTTTACATCTATTAAATGTGCTAAATGGAACTTACTTAGAATATACAGCATACAGTTAATCCTTAAAGTTAATTCAGTCTCAAAATTATTTTAATGACCTTTTTTGGCAAAGTAAAGTAATTAAGCAATTGTAAACACATAGAGCAGTTACCTTTACTTAAAGCCCTTGGTGGGTATGTTTCATTGACTTGGCAGTTTAGGGATTTGTATAATTTTCCAATATGTAACAAACCTGTGTTGTTTTCATTCAGACAAATGTTAATATAATGTATCAATATGCGAATAGAAAATGCTCAAAATTGATTTAGGTTTGTACTATATATTATGCATAGTATCTTTCCAATCATATATAAAACATTTTGTGCATAGAATATTGTAATAAATTTATTATTTCTAGTGTATCCATCTAGGCATTTCTATGGCTATATGGTGCTTCCTGTTTTATCTTAAAACTGTGAACTTTTTTGCTGCATCAGGGGTTTCTTTATATGGCCACCTAGTTCTAAATGTTTTTCACAAGTTGGATAAGTGCTTAACTTGTTATATTTATAGCTCTCTAAACTTGATGTTGTTTTCTTTTGGAAAAACACATTTATCACAACTGGAAAACATATCTGTGTCGTATGGACACTAAGTCTTAATTCCATTTTTATTAATTATTCATTTTTAACAGAGTTTCAAATTGCTTTTTACATTTTTCCTAAGAAGTTACCTAATGGCCTTGATAGCTGAATCCTACATGTGGGGGAGAACCAGAATGGAGAACAAAACTGGATCCTGAGAAGGGGATCTTTGGAAACTGGATCCTAAGTCTGAAGCAAGGAAGAGTGATGGATATTTGGACTGAAGTTGTTAAGGATGATGGGGACAGGAAAGGGGCAGGGGAACATAAAAGAAAGATTGCAATGGCTGTGTACTGGCAAGGGAGAATCATTGAAAAAAGTGGGAAGAGGAAAAAAACGAAGAGCAAGACTTGAGAGAAAAGGAAACTAATTGTGTGTCAGCGTTCCAGAAAACTCCCAACTCCCAGTAAAGACGCGGAAGCATGCATTTTCCAAAGTTCTCTTTACTAGAATAGGCAAACTGGCACATCTGGGAAATCCCGAATCTGAAAAGCCCGGGCTTTCCTTCAGTAATACAAAGCTCCCAAAACCATCCCCTTTCTCCCCAGTCGATCACATGCTCCAATCAACGTCCGTTCCACCTCGACCCAGCCCCTGACCACTCCTCCTCCAGATGTTGGATCGCCCTGACCTTGACCGATAGGAAGAATGCTATTATGTCTATTAATTCCCCTCTCCTAAATCCCCCCTCCTACTTTCCCACACATGAGGAGGTGGCAACATTGAAGCTTCTGGCCTAATATGGCTTCCAAAGCTGACATTGTGAAGAAGACAACAGCAACATAGTTTGCAGACAAAGAAAGAACAGAAAGCAGATTGGGAGATGTAGCAGTGGAGCAAGATTACTCAGAGACTGTGTCAGCCTCTTTAAAAATGAATGAGCTAGATAATTTTGCTTGTCTCTTCTAAATACGCTCCTGTGAAAATTGAAAATATTTAATTGTTCTGAACAAGGAGGATGTTCTGTCCCCGCCCCCAGGAATAAACCCAATTCAGACAGTCACAACACTATCCCCCACTGCAGGGCCCTTCCCCCACTGCTGACGGTCGGGATGCGGTCGGGATGGGAACTGTTCATGGAAGGCCCGTACCAGGTCAGGGGCATGAATGGAGGAAGCATCCTCCCAAGAGAAATCCTCGGGCCCGTACCCCTTCCAGGAAATCAGGTACTGGAAACGGCCCTTCAGCCAACGGGAGTCCCGGATGCTGTCCACCTCGTACGTCGTGGAGCCATCCTCGGCGACCGTGGTTGGGAGAGCAGGTGTCGGGCGTCGGAGGCAGCACGGCGGAGCCTCAGGGACCAGAAGGGACCGATGGAAAACAGGGTGGAGCCGCATAGACCGTGGCAGGGTCAACCGGTAGGCCACCGGGCTGATGACTGCCTCGATGGGGAAGGGCCCGATGAAACGGTGGTTGAGCTTCTTCGCCGGCCGGTCTGTGGGGAGGTCTTTCGTGGACAGCCACACCCGATCCCCAACCTTCAGTGGCAGCGTGGCCTGTCGAGAGCGGTCAGCGACCCGCTTATAGTCCTCCTTCGCCCAGATCAGCTGCTGACACACCAGCTGCTGCACTGCTTGCAGCTCCGAGAGGAAGTCCTGGGTCTCGGGAACAGGGGAATCCGAGAGGGACAGACAGAACAGCCGTGGATGGTATCCCACGTTGGCATGGAACGGGGTCATCTGGGTGGAGGTGTGTTTGGAGTTGTTGAAGGCGAACTCCGCCAGGGGAAGGTACTCGGCCCAGTTGTCCTGCTTCTGATTGACGTAGCAGCAGAGGTATGCTCCAGGATGCCGATGACCTTCTCCGTCCCCCCGTCAGTCTCCGGATGGTGCACCGACGACAGACACACCTGCACCTCCAACGCGGCCATCAGGCTTTTCCAGAAGCGGGCCATGAATTGGGCCCCGTGGTCGGAAACCACTCTGTCTGGCAGGCCGTGGAGGCGGAAAACGTGCTGCAGGAACAATCGGGCTGTGGTGCGGGCCGATCGCAGTCCATGGCACGGAATGAAATGTGCCATCTTTGTGAGCATGTCCACCACCACGAGGACAGTGGTGAACGTGGCGATGGTGGCAGGTCTGTCAGGAAGTCCATAGAGATGGCTCCCCAGGATCTCTCGGTGTCAGCAGCGGCTGAAGAAGTCCAGGCGGTGGGCCTGACACGGCTTTGGCCTGTCGGCATGGCACACAGGATGTCACGTACGCATGCACGTCGTGCCGTACCCGAGGCCACCAAAAAGTCCGTGTCACCAGGTTAAGAGTCTTAAAGAACCCAAAATGTCCTGCTGCGGGGTTGTCATGGCACTGGTTCATGACGAGGGCTCGGAGCGGATTTGTGGGCACGTACAGCCAGCCTCGGTGTTTCAACAAGCCCTCCTCCAAAGTCCAAAGGGAGGCAGGGCCAACGCCGCCTTCCGCTGTTGCGACCAGTCATCCTGGCGCTGCGCTTCCCGCATCTGAGCCCGCAAGACCATGGGTTCCTGGGCTGCGGCCAAGGATTCCGCTGGCAGCACTGTCCGCGGAGGCAGGGAGTCCTTCGGAGAGAAGTACTCCGGCTTGCGGGACAAGGCGTCCGCCCTCACGTTGTGGCCAATGGGGATGTATGTCACGTGGAAGTTGAACCGGGCAAAAAACAACAACCACCGGATCTGCCGCTGGTTCAACTTCCTGGCCATCGTGAGGTGCTCCAGGTTCCGATGGTCCATCCGCACCTCCACCTGGTGTCGGGCCCCCTCGAGATGATGCCGCCAAGCCTCGAACACGGCCTTGATAGCCAGCAACTCTTTCTCCCAGATGGTGTAGTTGCGCTCAGAAGGATTGAGTTTCCGGGAGTAATAAGCACAGGGAAAAAGAGTGCCACCATCCGCCGGGGCCTGTAACAGCACCGCCTCAATCGGCACATTGGACGCATCCGTTTCGACCACAAACGGACGATGTGGATTGGGATGCCTCAGGACAGGTTCCATAACGAAGGCCTGCTTCAGAGCCTCGAAGGCCTGCTGCTGCGGGGGACCCCATTGAAACGGAACCTTCTTCCAAAGGAGCTGGGTCAGCGGCAAGGTCAGGGTGGTGAAGCCCGGGATGAAGGTTCGGTAATAGTTGGCAAACCCCAACAGACGCTGGATGTCCTTCACCCGACGAGGGGGTTCCCAACTAAGCAAGGCCTCCACCTTATGCGGGTCCATCGCGATGCCTTCCGGGGAGATGATGTGCCCAAGGAACTCTATGGAAGTCTGGAAGAAGAGACATTTCTCCAACTTCGCATAGAGTTGGTGCTCCCGCAGGTGCTGCAGAACCTGGCGGACGTGCTGAACATGGTTTTCCGGGGACCAGGAATAAATCAGGATGTCATCCAGATAAATGTCTACGAACCTATCCAACATGTCCTGGAACACGTCGTTCATCAGATGATGGAAGACCGCAGGGGCGTTGGTCAACCCGAATGGCATGACGGTATACTCAAAGTGTCCGTATTGGGTGCCAAACGCCGTCTTCCACTCGTCCCCCTCTCGCATCTGCACCAGGTTGTAGGCTCCCTGGAGGTCGAGCTTGGTGAAAATTGAGGCCTCCCGCAACCTCCCGCAACCTCTTCAGCTCCGGGATGAGCGGCAGGGGGTAGCGATTCCACACGGTGATGGCATTTAACCGCCGGTAGTCGCAGCAAAGGCGTAGGTCCCCCGTCTTCTTCTTCACAAAGAGGACTGGGGCCGAGAGAGGGGAGGATGAAGGCCGGATAAACCCTCGGGCCAAGTTTTTGTCCAGGAAGTCCCGTAGGGTGGCCAACTCGGGCTCCGACATCGAGTACAGTCGTCCCGCGGGCAGGGGTGCATTGGGGATCAGGTCCATTGGGCAGTCATAGGGTCGATGCGGGGGTAAGCGGTCCGCCTCCTTTTCGCTGAAGACGTCGGCGAAGGGCGTCAGCTCAGGAGGCAAGGAGACAGCAGGGGTGGAGACGTCCTGGCCAGCACAGGTGTGGCGGATGTGATCGACGCACTGCAGGCTCGGGAAGGAGATGGCGTTCCTCGACCAGGCCACCTGCGGATCGTGAGCCCGAAGCCAGGCCATTCCCAAGACCAGCGGGAAATGCAGGTCCGCCGTCACATAGAATTGAATGGCCTCCTCGTGAGCCCCGATGGCGAGGCACAAAGGCTGAGTTGCGAACTTAATGGGCCCCGCTACAAGTTCCCACTCATCGATAGTCTCGACCCTCAACGGAGGGTTCTGAAATCAAGGGGACCGCAAAATGGGCCACAAAGGCCTGATCCATAAAGTTTGTGGTGGCCCCCCGAGTCCACCAGCACATGTGCCTGAAGCCCCTCCGACCGGTTGGCCAACAACACCCGGGTGTCCAGGATCAGGTGTCAAGGGGGCCCACAGTCCACCTCCGCTGACTCAGGCGGGGCAGTGATACATGCTCGGCCTAAGGTTTCCCTCAGGCTGGGCCTGCCTCGTTTCCCGGCTGGTCACGCCGAGATTCCGGAACAGGCTTGAGCGCCCCACTTCGCTTCCTGGGACACGACGCGGCAAAATGTCCAGCCTCCCCGCAATAGAGGCACAATCCCCCTTGGCATCTCCGCATATGCTCCTGGGCCGTCAGGTGCGGTCTGGCTGCTCCGAGCTCCATGGGCTCCTCAGCTGTCGCCACGAAACGCGGGGTGACCCGGAATGCTGTCGGTGCGGGACGCGGGGGTGCAGAAATGGTTGGGGATTCCTGGACGGGCCGACGGGTCTTGCGCCATTGAAAGCGGGCGTCGATGCACAGACACTGCGTTACGAGGGCGTCGAGAGTCTGGGGCGCCTCCACACGAACCAGCTCGTCCTGCAGGTTATCGGAGAGGCCATCCTGGAAAGCGTCCCTTAGCGCTGCATCATTCCAATCCGAGTCCTGGCCCAGAAGCCGAAATTCAGCCACATATTCCTGCAGGGGGCGCTTCCCTTGATGGAGATCTTTGATGCGCCTGGCTGCCGTCTGGGTCTTCAGGGGGTCCTCATACATCACCCTCAGATGTTGCCAAAAGCCCTGATAGTCTGCCAACAAGGGGCTATTCTGCAGCAACAGAGGCGTGGCCCATCGGGTGGCATTGCCGGTGAGGAGGTTGATAACAAATGCCACCCGAGCCCGGTCATCTGGAAAATCCTCCGGCCTCATTGCCATAAACAGCTGGCATTGTCCCATGAAAGCCGGGAACATCTCCTGCTGCCCAGAGAATTTATCAGGCACACTAATAGGGCTTTTCCGATGAGGAGGAGGGGGAAGGAGGAACAGCTGCAGGCACATTTCCTCCAGCCAGTTGCGCAGTCAACTGGCCGACCTGTTGCTGCAGGAGCTGGTTGTCAGCTTGCAACTGTTGGATAAGTTGCTGCAGCTGAGGATCAATCATGGTAATGATGGGTTAACTTTTTTGGGTGACGAACAAGATGTTCTGTTCCTGCCCCCAGGAATAAACCCAATTCAGACAGTCGGAGGTTAAAATAAGCTGGCAGGCAACCAAGTAGTCTGATAAGGAGCTTGGCAGCAATCCCAGCAGCTGCGTGCCAAAACCTTTATTATCGTAACAGAAAAATACACACCATAAAATGTCCAGAAATAGAAGCTGAGATGCAGGAAGATCTGAAGCTGGGATTCAAGAATATCTGTTTTTGTTCGTCACAAAAGTGCAGGCTGACTCAGTCTCTTTTATAGGCTGTGGGGTGTGGTCCAGTGAGTCAGCTAATCACGAGCACGCCGTGCCTTCTGTTGGGCACGTTTCTCCCTGTGTCGCTGGCGAGGATCCAGCCAGCACTTATCTCCCTCGTCGCTGTCCACCTGTGACTGCGGGGATGTGCTTGGCTCTGGGCCTATCTCTTGCCGTTCGGTGTCCTCCAGGGGCATTGCCAGAGAGGAGGGTCCTGGAGAGGGAGGTCTTGCCAATTCCTCCCTTTCACTCTCGGAGTCCTCTCCTGACGATGACACAGGCTCAGGCAACGGAGCCACAACAGAGGAAATCTATGAGATCCTTTGTGGTGGTGCAGTGGTTAGAATGCAATACTGCAGGTTAATTCTGCTGGCTGCTTGCAGTTTGGCAGTTCGAATCTCACCGGCTCAAGATTGACTCAGCCTTCCATCCTTCCGAGGTCAGTAAAAATAAAACCTAACGTATTACTGCTCATATCATTACAGAACCTCCAGAGTAAAACAATAAGTGCAGGACATGGAGTTCAATCAACTGAAGAGAAATGCATTTAAAGAGCCCTTCCCAATATGTCCTTTCTAATTGCTAATGGACATTCCTTACATCTCCCTATTTACAGGATAGGAAGGAGCTCTGAAGAGAGAATTAAGCTAAACTCTCAAAGAAGGTTTTCAAATCCAATTGCTTAAAGAGCAGAATAGTTAAGAGCTCCTAGCTGTTGATCCAAAGTTGGTAAGCTCAAATCCCATACAGATTGGAATATTTTAACAAAAAAAAAAAAAAAAAAAAATGGAAAGATGGGGTTTTTTTCCTCCAGAGGTTTTTCTTGTACTGCTATCAAAAGCATGTAAGAATTGCCCTCGGGAAGGCTAATTCAGCAGAAATATCATTTGGGGACAGAGGAAAGTGACAACACTAAATTTGTCTCCTTGTCAGAAGTGACCAAACTTTGGTTGTTTTTTCCTCCTTCCTATTCTTTCTTTGAGTAATTTTGAAGGCAGGGATCATAAACTGAAGGAAAATGGTCCCATAGGTCAGCAGTCCTCAAACCTTCTGGTACCAGGGACCTCAAACCTTCTGGCACCAGGGACCAATTTTTCCATGGACTGAGAGCATGTGTGCATGTGCAGATGAAGCTTCACTCGCTCACCCGCTACTTGTGCAGCCCAGTTCCTAACAGGCCATGGATCGGTATTGATCCACAGCTCAGGGTTAGTTTAGTTTAGTTTAGTTTAGTTTAGTTTAGTTTAGTTTAGTTTAGTTTAGTTTAGTTTAGTTTAGTTTAGTTTAGTTTAGTTTAGTTTAGTTTAGTTTAGTTTAGTGTCATTGTACATGGTACAATGAAATTAAATGCCGTCTTCAATTTAGTTGATGCGCTTTAGTCTGTTGGCTGCTATTTTAACATGGTATGATCATAAGCATAGTTAGATAAGCCACACAGAGTCACTTTTTTGGGGAGGATACAAAGGTCTGCAAATAGAAATAGAATGACTATGGCAAAAGAAAGCAAAGGTAATAACAATAGTAATAGGCACCTTGGGTGTAATCCCAAAACAACTGGAGCATCACTTAGACAGCATCGGCATTGGCAAATTTACCATAAGTCAACTGCAAAAGGCAGCTTTACTTGAAACAGACTACACCTTGTGACGATACCCTTACCATCACAAAACCTCCACATTTGCCAACTCGAGATCCTTAGAAAGGACTAAATAGATGGATAAAAATGCCAAATCCAGTCTGATCATCTAACTGTATGAAAACCATAATAATATAAACTTGCTGAGCTATGAATTCAGATTCTTCCTTATTAAAATTAATTTTTATGAGGCACTGTAGATCTGCTTATGGTTTCCGCTGATTGTTTTGGTTCTAGTTAGAACAAACTCATTACATAAAGAAGAGTGCACAGATCTATAAGATAAATTGGTGGAGGAAGGCATACTTAATAAATTTGGTATTGTAGCATCAACTCTTTTCATGTTTGCTGCTAATTTCTGTTGTTTCTGATGCCTTACAAGAGCTATGTGGTAAGATTTCTGAGTCAAGTTCCTTGGACATTCCTTATAAAAATGTTTACTTTAATGTTGCCCATAACAATGTATATTCCAAAATACTAGTAAAACGATTAAACATTTCCTTGTATGTTAGAAATTATTCTGGATTCTCAGCTCTTTGCGTATATTGAGTTATATAATTCCACTGAGCAACCCCCAAGATCAATGGGACATGGTCAACAACTATTACTAATGATTCCATATTATAATATATCTGCTTCTTTTTGAACTCCTCAGTGAGTTCTGTCACAAACTTTCCAGACATCCACACTCAGTAACACTGCTTTCTCAATGGGTTTCACAGAGAAATTAGTGCCCTAATTGGGGAAAGTTGATAGAAATGTTTCAGTGTCTTCTTTTGTAAAGAGACTGCATGATCAGGTTAGTACAGATTACTGTAGTATGGAAAGTAAGCAGAAGCAATTTGCTTAGAATTGCTTAATAGTATTCAGCAATTTTCATCTGTTCATATTCTGTTGCAACATGGTATTCTAGCACCTGTGATGCTTAGGTGAGTGTAATTGTCACACAGCCACTTCTTTATTGGATCATTACACCACAAAACAGGTTAGAGGGGAGTCACCACTGTAGTCTTAACATAATTTCAATAAATCCTCAGATAAGAATCAAATCGTGCCTGCCATCAGCTTATGGTCAGTCTGTGCTGGAAAATAATTCCATTCCCTTGGTACCAATTTTCACTCCTGTGTCACATGGAACACGTAGCACAACAAGATACAATTCTTTAAAATAGCTCGTTTACATTTACCTACACATACAGGTTATGTATCTAGATAGATAATCATCCTTACAACATTAAGGCCTTTGCCTAGTTGTCTTTCAAAATCATTAAGGTAGCAAAGACTAGTGCATCTTAAGGTTCTTTTTTTCTGTGCTGGCTAATTTTCAGCAACTTTTCTTTCCCCAAAAGTCTTGGTTGCTTTCCAGGGACCCTTCTTCCCAAACTCTAATGTGCTCCAGTTCTTCACTGCTCTGAATTTTCTTCCAGAATTGGGTTTGTGTAGTTCTTAGTGCTCTCTGCTGATGTTTCATTACAATAGCTTGCCCTGCCAATTTTGGTAGGGTATGGTTTTCTCTTTGGTAGTTTCAAATGTTTTTTCTTTGATTGTTTGCCGGATGTCAATCCCTGGTTATCTAGGTATTGGGTGCTAGGTATTTCCTTAGCTCTTTTTAATTGTCTTATTTGAATGGTAAATATGATTTATTGCAAGAACACAAGCAAGTGTTCTTGCAATAAATGTTTGGATCAAACAAGGAGACCTGAACTCATTGGTAGCCTCACATTTCAATGAACAAGGGCATACATTTAATTTCACAACTACTAAGATTGTTGGCTGTGAAGGTACAAAGATAGTCAGGGAAATGATTGAAGCCTGGGAAATGGGCCCCTTGTCAGTCAACAGGAATTCTTATCAGGTATTTAGGAGTGAAGGGCTTGGCAGCACAAGGAAACAACAGCCAGTCATCAACCATCCACACACCAATCAGCCAATATGAAGGCACCACACAAATACAACTCATAGAATAGCCCAAAGCACATATTCCAGTAGAAAGAAGTTGCCTGAGGATAGACTCCAGCACTAGTCTGAAAGTTCAGAAGACTAAACCTCTGGTCCCAGTTGATCTATGATTTATTTCTATTGATGACTGATTTGTCTGAATGCCAACCTTCCAGGAATTCTATAGAGCTTTTAGATTTAGCTTCGTCTAGGATAATGACAGTTTCCCCATTGAAATAATGGTTCTGTCTGTCTATGTATTGTGAAATTAAGGAGTTTTCATTGTGTCCCCTGACTGCTAATTTGTGTTCATGGAAGCGTTCTGTAGTTTTCTATCTATGTGTCATACAAAATGGTTCTGCAGTCTTCACATTGTTACAGATGACTTTTGGTTTTTCCTTTTGGCTCATGGGTCTTTCAATTTATTTATTATTTGTAGGGCTTTAGTTGGTGTGCACTACAGTGATTCTGTGTGGTTAACTCTAAAATGTTTTTAATGTATCGTAGTGTTATCCTTTTTATAACTTTTGTGGAGTTCTGTAGACAGATGTAATCAGATACTTTGGAAAAGTTGTGTGGCTATCCATTTTGTTAGAAAACATTGTATAAGCAGTCTTGTTTTCTTTCTCTGATGTTCTGTATTGCTGTAGTGGCTCAATGGCTTGACCAAAATAAACTTTTAGCATGCAATGGAAATAGTGGATGTGGGCATCTTTAAGGTTAGTATTTAATGGAGATTTTGTCAATGTTTTCAAAAGTAATGTTAATTTTGGGATGTGTTGACAAATCTCCATTAAATTCCAACTTGAAAGACATTAGCTTTTCAATAGTTGAATTCAAATAATTTTGTAAATGTTACGGATAGCTGGATGTGTTAATGCTAAGACGGTCTTATTACAGCCTGAGCAGACCACTCTATGGTAGCCTTAATCTTTTAATTTCCATTTATTGAGCTGTAGCTATTCTAGGTCTCCCTTAGAAAGAGATTGTCTGTCTGATGGATAACTTCCACAAAGATTCCTTGCTCCAACTCTTTCAGATCTAAGTAAAAATAAAATACAGTTAAAATGTTTACCTTGAACTATCTTGGCAATAGTCAGAAATGAGGTGGAAAATGCATAAAGCAACCCTCCTGAAGCATGATACCATGGAAACATCTACTGTCTTCTCATTACTATTATGGAAACATGAGCAGTTTCAGTCAATTCTTATTTAGCCAAATTTGTCCAAGTGTCAAGAGCCCTTTCATGATGACAAATTAAAGAAAATTATCTGAATGAAAAGACTTTTCTCTGTTAGCTATCCACAGGTGTCTCAGCCAAGCTGCCTGGATATTCATGTATTATATAATTTATCTACTACCTGAATTGTGTTAGACTCTAAATGGCTTGAGATAAGATACTCTTTAATATAGTCCGATTAAATGAATTTCAAAGGATAGTCTGACTTCTCAATAAGCGAATAGTTTCTACTGGGTATTTTGGAAGCATGATCTTCTAGTAACATATGCACTTTTGTTGTCACTTCTGGTCAGATCAGAACATGTATATTTGAATTCAAGTGTTATTAATTCAGATAATGGCTGTCAGTTATGGTAGATTAATAAAATGGAATTCTCCTGTTGTGACCACTTTCCTTGGATTACCTGGCTACCCACTGAGGCTTTCCATCCTGAGAAACATTATGATCTGCAGCTAAACTCCTTCAAGTGTATTGCTGAAAATATAGTCTGCCAAGCAATCCTGAAGCAACCAGATAACCTGGAGGGAACACTATAAGCTGTGTGGATTTAATAGGGACAATGAAGTTTTTGCAATATCTTGAAACCGAAATAGATCCAAACCACTGGAGCTGCAATCACTATCCCTTAAAGCTGAGAGTGCTATCAAATAAGCAAAGAAGAAACTCTTTATGAAACCCTCCATGAATTTGGTCATTCTTTTGGAGGGCACACACACAAAATTACTTTGCATGGTACAATATTTACAGACACTCAGAAATGAAGAATGTGTTGAGAAAGTTGCAAGAAGCTTTTGGATTAATTGACTAAAAAGCATAGTTCTGTAAATGTAATAATGTCTATTGCATGTTCAGAACTGAATTGGAGAGGGATGGAGCTGTGATCAGCAGGCCTTAGTTCTTAAAAATTCCCCCAAAGCCACTATAACCATAGAACACAAATAGAAGCTAGATATTGACCACATGTACCTATTGATAGATATAGATACCATGTTGTGTCATGTGCAATCCTCCTGAATCCTCTTTCCGTGGGCTGATCAGAATATAGAGATGTTCCTCCATCAGATATCCCCAAGAAAAAAGCCTTTGATCTTAGTGTTTCCATTAGGAATTAGTGTGAAATTTATGAAACAATTTAATTTCAGATTCAGGAAAGTTTTTTCAGGAAAAGCAAGGAAAATGGAGAAAACTATGCTTTCTGTAATCAAAGGGTATTATCAGAAGCACTGGTAATACCACTGGTTTTATTTTATTTTTTTATATAGTTGTTTTGTTTTTAAAAGAAACAGCACAGAGAAATAATATTCTGAAATATTTTAGTTTATAACAGTTTTAGTGCTGTTCTTTAACACTAATTTAAAATGAAATTTGGTATTTTAGAAGTTATTTTATAATCTATATTGTTTGATCCTGTAAATTAGAAATGAAACCATGGGTATCTTGTATAAAACCAAAATCATCACTCTTTGCTACTATTATCAAGTTATTTATGCTTAACCAAGCATTTATTTATCAGTTCTTAATGATAAAGTCTAACAAGGTTATTACACTTGAGAGAAAAATATGTAAGACAGGTTTTCTAATTAATCACAAGAAGGGTTCAAGAAGGTCTGGCTATTTCCGTCTACATAACATCTTACCAAGTGTCTTTCAAGTGTCTATTAATAAAACTCCTGCTATTACATTGTTTTAAATTATTGCAGCTTTTGGGGATGGGTGTTAATGTAGTCTTTCTATATCAGAACATACAAATAAATGTACTTAGTAAATTGTGTTTATTAATTGTGTTTATTAATTGTGAATGTAATCACTTTTAGCTGAAAAAAACAGAAATATTTAATTTCTTAAATATTTATATAAGAAATTAAAATTAAACTCAGACAACATGCAAAATAGTTTTACATCAAGAAACTTCAGCTTTCAAGGTTAAGACAAAAATCCCAGCTTGCATAAAACAGTGTGGGCAAGAAAGCTTGGAGTATAGCTGGGCTTCAGCTGCACTTGTGGTTTACTGGCAAAATATGCCCAATCTTTTTAGTAGTGTTCTTACTCTTAGCAGTAAAGATACATGGGTATAGCAAAGACAGATAATCTGGTTCTAATTTTTTCTTTTTTACTGAAAAGTGTTGTGTGAAATCCTTGATTGACCACAACTATTATGTTTAGGAGAAATAAATACGTATGTTTGGGCACATCTGGTGATGATCAAGTTTTACAGTCTAGAGATTTGGGTGGAATAGTAGTGGTATATTAAAGAATAGAATTGAAACAAATGCTATCAATATTAATGCCCAAGAAAAAATGGTGAAACTAATAAATTCTTCAAGAACATTGAAAATAGTAGGGTTTCAGAAGTAATTAATCCAAATGGAAGCCTGTAATTATTTATTTATTTATTTTGTTGAGTACATATTAAATAATATATATAAGTATAAGCATGAATTGAATATTTAAAATGAATACAATTAAAGGGAACATTAGGACAGGGATGGTAGGCACGCTGGTGCTCTTCAAATATATGTGGGTGCGCTTTGCTTATGGGATGGCTTTCAGCTTGTTTAACGTGTTTGTAAAAACTGCACCTGTTGGATTGGGAATATATCATTACAATTGAAGGCCTTGAAAAAGATATTTGTATTCTGTGATGTGCGTTTATCTAAAAAGATCAGAATCATGCAGGCAACCAAGTAATATTGATCATTGAATAACTTAAAAAATGCAAAGTTCTAACTAAAGATTAAATATAGATAAACTAATAAATTTAGTTTTTTTCTTATGAAATCTCATTTTTTCTCTTTTGGAGTTTGTATTTTAATTTTCTGTATTAAAAAATAAAAATGATCAATGATCAATGTTACTTGGTTGCCTGCAGGATTCTGATCTTTGTAGATATATACACATCACAGAATCCAAATATCTTTTTCAAAGCCTTCAGTGTTAGCTTACCAAGTACTAGTCTCTGGTGTATTTCTTGACTCCCAGTTCCTCAAGTGTTGATGGTTGATCCTAAAAGGCAGAAGCTATCTACTAATTCAGTATCTTCACTAAGTTTGGTTGCTGTATCTGTTGTTATTAGTTTGTTCTTCTTTATATTTAATATTAGTCCTATTTTTTCCACAGTACTCCTTAATTTTGCTTTGTATTTTCATCTATCAGAATAACATCTTCAGCATATCACAGGTTATATTTCTTCCTCTAAATTTAAAACTAATTTTAAAAGTTTATATTCTTCCAATCCTGCTTCAATATATATTCCATATATAGGCTGAATGTGATGGAAGTAAAGTATATGGAGGGAAGAAATTAAATATTTGCAAATGGCTCCACACTGGGTTGATGGTTTAATGTATTTATAAATAAATAAATACACAAGACAGTTGGTAGTAATCTCAGCTGTGGATTGGTTGAGGATGTGAGTAGCTGTACTTTTGCATGAAGATGATAGCGTGTATTATCTGAGAGTTTGAAAGTTTTGCAGAAAATGTCAGGTTGTATAAAATCTGAACTGTATGGATCTAAAATTTGATAAATAAAGATAAAGGTAGTTATGTTTGAAAGGGGAAAATGAAGTGAACAATTGCAGGTTATACAGAAATGGCAAAAAAACATATAATCTTAAACTGTGACAACAGATGTAATGACCACAGACA
This sequence comes from Masticophis lateralis, assembly GCA_030761175.1. Lineage (NCBI taxonomy): Eukaryota > Metazoa > Chordata > Lepidosauria > Squamata > Colubridae > Masticophis > Masticophis lateralis. The sequence goes on from JAUDYJ010000002.1 coordinate 241,545,735, forward strand.
ATATATCAATATCTATAAACACATCTATACTGTACACATTAGACTTATCATCTTGGTCCCCTATATTTTACTCAGTTCTAGATGTTGCCACACTGTGTAGAAGAGAGGAACCAAAATAAATGGCTTAGGAAAAACAACTTATATGGTTGGAGGCAGTGGATGCGTTTAGTCTGAAAACATGGCAGTTGTCTTCAAGCATCTGAAAGGCTGTCATGTAGAAGACAAAGCAGAATTGTTCAGTGTTGTTAGAGAACAGAGGAAGTTTAAATTACATGGAAATAGATTTTGGCTGAATGTCAGGAAAATTTTCCTAATTGTATGAGCTGCTCAACATTGAGCAAACTGCCTTGGGAGATACTGGACTGTTCTTCAGTGATAGGTTGTTAAAATAGTAGATTCCTGCTCTGGACTGCAGATTGCTGTAGGTAATTGCCAAAACCCTTTCCTTCCCCCCCCCCCCCAAAAAGTAATTTTATTAAACTACAAAAACTAATACAAATTTTAAAAAAAATAGAAAGTGCAGAAAAGAAAAAATAGAGATAAACGTAGAAAAGAAGAAAACAAAAATACAGCAAAGAAAAAGAAAGAACATATATAAAGAAATGACTTCCCCCTTCATCACAAGTGCAAACAATTTAAGTAAACTACCACCTTCTCTTAAAATACTAAAAATCTCTTCATATATCTTAAATCCACATTGTTTCAGTCTTGATCAGCAAAAGTCCATTAAGGATCACCAAAGATAACAAAATACCAATTTTTACCTTAATCAAATAAACCAACTTTATATTCCTTCCTTTTACTTTTAACAATCTTGATTTTTAGTCCTTTCAGATAAAGTGCTAGAACTTGATTTCTTTTCATGTTTTCTTGTCCCTTCTCACAAAATTCCTCAAAAATTTAACATGTCTCTTTTGTAAATTCGCTATAGGAAAATTATCCAGGCCACTCTCCTGGTTTGTTATTTCTGTATCCATTTTAATTATTAAGACATCAGCAGAGTTTCATTTGTATGTCCAGCATAGCATCTTTTTACATATCATTCTTGTAGCCTGTCATTTTTAAATCCACTTTCAGATCATGCCCAATCTTGTCAGGTTAAATTTATTACTCTTTTACAGTATAATATCCTTTAAGCATAATCTATCTATAGAGGCAAACAGTCTTCAAATGAAACGAGCCCATTATTCAAAAATATCCTTCAATCTTTATTCTGTATTAGTATGTCAAATGTATTTAACTTTTTCTTTAATTGCAATCTTTAGTTTCTTCCGATTCCTTCTAGTATCCAACCTTCAAAGTCTCATCCTATCATTTTTTCTAGAGAGAATTCAAAACAAAAGCATTTTTTCCACAGGAAGATTTTTTTTAGTTAGTTCCAAAATCTTATTTAGAATCCATCTGCACCTTAGTCTGTTTGTAACTTGCCAAAATCAATCACACTTTTGCTGTTTTTACTCCTCCTTCCTTTTTTTTTTTTTTTTTTTTTTTTTGGAGTCTTGAAACCTGTATTTAAAACTTACTTTGGTAAAGACTGAAGAAAACTCATGGGTGTTTTCAGATTTGTTGATCCAAAGATTTATAATATATAAATAGCTGTATAAATAGCTGTATATCAATATTAGTAAAACATAATCTAAATTAACAATAAATAGTATACCCTTTAAGGTTTCCCTCCTGCAATGTATACTTGCAGTTTAGGGCTAAAATAGTATATCCAAATTACTGTATTGTCTTCCATAGAAACCCTATTCAACTAAATCATTTTGGGGAAAGTAGAGCGATTGTCAAAGGTAGCAGTTTTGTTCCTCTGACTTCTTTAAAGTTGACTCTTTTCACTTCAAGTGATTTTTAAAAAGCAAATTTGATTAAATTATTAAGCTTTTGGTGTTTATTTCATTCAGTCCATAGTGACATATTGTTTGTGTAGCTTTCAGATTGCATTGTTTGGTGTGGTGAGTTTCGGGGCATATGTGTGGTCTACATATATGTTCTTTATTGATGCCCTTCTGCAGTGTGCAGATGCCTTTCTGCAAATATATATGAATTTACACACCCAGCTACCATACAGATCACAAATAGGTACTGCCTCAATCTAAGAAAATACAGAATTCTGAAAGCACATTTTACATGGACTTTTATCATGGAGATTAGATTAGATTAGATTAGATTAGATTAGATTAGATTAGATTAGATTAAGAGTTAGAAGGGACCTTGTAGGTCATCTAATCCAGCCCCCCGCCCAAGCAGGAGACCTTATAACATTTCTGACAAATGGCAGTCCAATCTCTTCTTGAAAGCCTCCAGTGATGAAGCTCCCACAACTTCTGAAGGCAATTTGTTCCATTGGTTGATTGTTCTCACTGTCAGAAAATTTCTCCTTATTTCTAGGTTGAATCTCTCCTTGATCAATTTCCATTTATTATTCCTCGTCTGGCCTTCAGGTGCCTTGGAAAATAACTTGGACACTTCCTCTCTATGGCATATATATACCGTATTTTTCGCAGTTTAAGACGCTTCGGACTATGAGATGCACTTACCTTTTTTGGGGAGGAAAATAAAAAAAAAATCTGCCTCTGCCTGTCCCTCCCAGCAATTTGCCTCCTTGCAGCAAATGGCAAAGAGCCTGTTTCATTTTCATTTTCAGCACATCCTGATTAGCACAAGCAGCTGATTGTTGGCTGGATAGGCCTCCCGACCATCAGCTGTTTCAGACTGCAGGGATTGCCATACTTTATTGCCACCTTCCTGCGCTCCATTTTCAGCCTTTGCCTGCCCATTTTGACCTCCACACACCTCATTTTCCACCCGTTCCATGCAGTGGGGTTTGGAATGGGTGGAAAATGGAGTGCACGGAGGCCAAAAATGGGGCATTTGGAGGCGGCAATAGGCAATGGCAATCCCTACAGCCTGAAACAGCTGATTGTTGGGAGGCTGATCCAACTAACAATCAGCTGCTTGTGCTAATCAGGCTAAGCTGAAACTGAAACAGGCTGTTTGCTGTTTGCCACAAGGAGGCAAATTGCTGGGAGGCAGAGGCCAAACAATAAGGGCCATCAGGTGGGCAGGGCTACATTCGGTGTATAAGATGCACCCAAATTTTCACCTTCTTTTAAGGGGGAAAAATGTGCCTTATACTCCAAAAAATACAGTAACATATAAAATATAAGGCTTATTACATTTTCAGAATTACAACCTATGTATATCCAGCTAAATCTTTAACTGTACAGTCCATACAGATAAGAATATTGACTTGAACATCTCTTATAATTTATTTTCCATTTCTGTTTTTCACCTGGTATTGCTATTTACAGTATTCACATATGTACAGCATATAGAACATGATTTTGTTCTTTAACCACAAAATAAAATAATTACAGAATGTAATTCCACCCAAGCTCATGATATTTTATCTAATTCATATGAGTACAAGATTTAGGCATATGTGCATGCCTATAAATTATGACAAAATTAATTCTACAATCTGTATAAAAATAAAATTGTCTGGGATAAATTTTCAGAGTTGTTATGATTGTTCTTTTAATCATAAACCAAGTATTCCATATTGTCACTAAGATTTGGACCAAATTATTACTTTTTTGGACAGCAAATTTAATTTAAATCTTTGAACATGCTAATATAATCCTAAATAAGTTACGTGCCAGTTATAGATTTAATAAACTTATCTGAAAGTCACATTGTTAATTTGGAATAATATAAATTGAAAGCTGGCAGTTCTTCTTACAGAGCCAGGATTTTAAAATGAACAGATTCATCTAACTTGAGTGGTATATGATCACATTTTGCCAGCTGATGCTGCCAAAATAATGTAATATATTTTGGATATGCTAATAAAGACATTTTTGCTGTGGACATCTCTGGAGCTTTCAATACTAAATTCTGCTTTTTATGCAAATGAAAATAACTTCTTGGCATCAGAGTTTCTTATATTTCTGGATTTCTTTAAACATAATAATGCAATTACATCTAAGAAGCATGCAAATTATATTTGATATACCCCTAGGTTTTCATTTTAGAATCAAATTTTTATCACTCAAGTAGTGATAGACATTTTCAGCAAGTATAGAAAACTGCTACTGAAGATAGAGCTCTTACTGAATTTAACTCTCTTATGATTATTTATAAGTGGATAAACAGCTTGTCATATAAGGAGTATCTTAGTGCCATATTTGTGTTACTCAATTTCACAAATATTTAAATGTTTTATTTTATTTTTTAAATGTTTTATTTATAGTTTATGTTATATGTAAAACAGAAAATTTATCTTATTAAGATAAATACTTCAAATTAAATTTGTAATCTCAAAATACTGAGTCATAAATTCATATTATGCTTATTAGACGTGTGGGATTCATTCTTTGTCATACATCATGAAGTAGAAAAGAACTCTGCCTGTTAAATTAATGTATTTCATGTGAAATTACTGAAGATATGTGAATATCTGTCTGCATTTTCTGACTTTATTATTCTTATTTGCTGCTTTTCTGTTGCACTCTTTTCCCAATTTTCATGGGCTCATTGAAATGGGCTCAATTTTCATGGGCTCACTTCTTACTCTAAATTAACATACCATGTTTTCCTGAAAATAAGACCTTGTCTTATATTTTTTTGAACCCTGATATAAGCACTTGGCCTTATTGCCATGCACTCAAAAGCCAGATTGAGCTTATTATCAGGGGATGTCTTATTTTGGGGGAAACAGGGTATTAGATATTTGTGTGAAATCGTTTTCATTTAGTCAAATGCCCAGTCATTTTGTAGGGAAGATGGGCAGCATAAAAGTTTAATTTAATTTTAAAAATAAATAAAATATATTTAAAACATTTATTAAAATAAGTAAACAAATGCACATAGTCTCATTCCAAGTCTGTCCATTACCAAAACAATAGAGAGGTGGAAATTGTCCCTTCCAGCCAAGAGCGACTTACTTCAAGCCCTGTACATAGAGCCGGCTGGCAAAAGAAGAGCACAAAATTGAACATTGCAGTATAAACAGAACTTGAAACAAAGTAGTCACTCAAATTATTTTGTAATGAGCTATTTAGCTTCTTCTTCATAAATCAGAAATTATTCCATCTTGTACCTTTGTATTCTTCTATCTGTTCAATCTAGCTTGCTCAGAAGAAGTCTGGCAGGTTGTATACAAGTATTTCTTTGTTGTTCTGCCTTGACAGCAACGAATTAAATAAGTGAGAAAATATATGCATTATTAATAAATTGGTAAAATGAGTACCCAGAAGATTATATCTCTCACAACTATGCTGGTGTAGCTAACATTGCAAAGGTCAGAAGCAAGTGAAGTCGAGCAGTGTGCAGAATAATAATGCTAAACATGGACACTTAGCTGACTCCTGTGCAGAGTTTCTAAGCTGGTTGATTCTGGAATGAGTAACCTTTGCTTAATAATGGCAACTCAGCAAAAAAATGCATGGATGTTAAGTTTTTTATATATCCTCCTCCCTATATTGAGACGTAAGTGTCTAAGATATCCCTCCTGTCTGTAATTACTGTAGGGATAAGAGGCTTCTAGTGCACAGTCAGAGATGTAGAGAGCTCAGAATCTATTATGTGTTTGCTGACAGGCACCAAAACACAGAGGAACAAATTATGGTCTATTTTGTTTACCTTCCTTTTTATAATTTTTCGTAGTAGCTCTATACGCTAGTAAATAGATTCAGAAGAGAACCTGAACATAATAAAATTGAGAAGTTTACAGAGTGGAATATTCTGAGAGTGTTTTTTAAAGTACGTACATATCAGTGTGCTAGACTTGTAAAAAAAGTGGTTGTACAAAAATATAAGAAAATTGTATGCTCAGTAATAACCTAACAATTGTAATATGTTCCCATATAATAGCAAGTTTAATTTTTTTTATTCCAGTGTGGCTAACATAAATACCTCATATATTTAATTTCAGATGGGAGATGAAAGAGAAGGGAACTCTGAAAGAAGAAGAAAGAGCGATGCTAGAGGAATTACAAAAAAAATATCTCACACCACTTTCTCCTACTTCAGAAGATAAGGAATAACAGAGAACTTGATAAGAACATCTTTTAGTTATTCTTTTTGTCAAAGAAATAGATTTTTCTGAAAGATGGCATTGCAAAAAAACACAACAACCCAAACTATATAATTTGTCCATTTTCTATTTTATTGGCATTTTCTAGGGAACTGTTGCATCTTATGTGTTTTCTTGATTATTTTCTACTAATATTTTGTCACATAGGAGATGAGAACAAGTTTTAACAATTGTTAATATGAAAGTAAATTATATATAGTACACAGCATAATATACTAAAATCTGTAGTAGGATCCATACATATTTTAAATCTGTTATATGTACTGTTTTGGAACATTTAGAAAGCATATCTTAAACATGAAGCCTTTCCTTTCTTGTCTCTTCTATGCTAAATCTTAGCTAAATAACACTGTTATATGTTCTTTTCTGGATATTTTCTAGATAGCTGCATATGTGTTACAAGCAAAAGTAAGAATGACAGATGAATTGCTTTGCTTGATTTACTGGCATTACCATTACAGTAGTCCTTGTTTAGCGACTTCCTTGTTAGGGACCATTCAGTTATAAGTGATAAAAGTAACTTTGTGATCAATCCTCACATTTACAACCCTCACTGATCTGTAAAGCAAAGGAAAGATGAAGTACAAACATAAACACAGTTTCACTTAGCAACTGCTTCATTTAGCAACTAAGTTGCTGATACCACTTGTAGTTCCTAAACAAGGACTGCCAGCAAAGTTACATTCACACATGTAACTTCTTTCTTTTTACATATAGTCCTCAACATACAACCATTTGTTTAAACCGTTCAAAGTTGCAACTGTGCTGAAAAAAGTTATTTCCAGCTGGTCTTCATTCTTATGACCATCGCAGTATCGCCATGGTCAGCTGATCAGAATTTGGTTGCTTAACAACCAGTTTGTATTTATAATGGTTGCAGCATCTCAAGGTCATGTGATCACCATTTGTGACCTTTCCAGCCAGCTTCTAACACGGAAAGACAATGAGGATGGACAAATTCATTTAACAACCATGTGAGTCGCAGTGATTCACTTAACAACTGTGATAAGTGATTCACTTAACAACTGTGATTCACTTAACAACTGTGATAAAAAAAAGGTGGTAAAGTTGACTATGACTCAATTATGACCCTAATTGTGGTCATAAATCGAGGACTACATCTTGTGTCTGTCTATGTGTATTTTTTTCTGTATTTTTTTTAAAGAAAAACACAAAGGATAAAACTGAGAAGATAAAGTATCACAAACTACCTTTTTGTCATATTGAAGTAATAAGCATTTCAGACACTACAAGGATGTACATCTGATAAATGGAGGAAATTCCTGCTTATGGACTGTCTTTGTAGAAAGGTAGAGCTAGACACACCTTGGCTTTATTGGGAAAGAGATTTGATTTTTGTTCTCACGAGAAACTGACACTTTGGAATAATTCTTATTTGATAATGGCTACTATTGGCATTTAAGAGAATCATCATAATCAACTACTAAATAACAATAATGTTAAAACTATCAACACACTACAAAATGAATATAATATACATAGAAATGGCAGTTAAAACTCTACATTGCTCAGCCTTGATGGCCTTCTGACCTTAAAAACTGCAGAGATTTTAAAGTTATTGGAGATGGCCTTTATTGAACTCTAAGCCAATAATTGATTATTAACATAAATCAAATATTTCAGATATATATTCAAATAATCTCCTGGAAATTTGGAATATAAAGTTGGAGTATCCTATACAATCAAATGAAAGGTTTCCCAGTTTTAAAGAATACAGGTAGTCTTTGGTTAACAATGGCAATTGTGACGGGTTTCTATGATTAAGAAATACTGTCATAAAGAGCGATGTCCCATGAGTGTGCCACTTAGCAATGGAAATTGCAGCAGTTCTGTATAGGAACTGTAGCAGTATTTTAGCTTCAAAAAGTTTCAAAGCAGTTGGCACATACTATGGATTTCTGGATAAAAAGACCGAAATCCTGAAGTCTCTTGAGCATTGGGTTAATATCAGACATAAAAGTATCAATTCTATGAATCGGGAAGCACAAAACCCACGTACTTAAAACAAGATTGTTGTTCTATTTTGTGCTATTTGAGAGTTGAACAGAATTTTTTTGAAGTCCCTCAGAAATTGCACACACATCATTTTCTCAAGGTTTATTTATAATGAATGTTCCCTACAGAAGTGAACCTGTGCTCCCACAGCTCTCTGAAGACATTCCAGGTTGAGGTAGTATGAAACAGGATGTGCACGAAGCAATATACTGTATACATCCATTAATCAATTTGGGGGGTGAAAGTTCCCAAATAAAAACCACTTAAAGCCATAAAAAAACATGATCTATAGAAGATCACTTCTACAATTTGATGGGAGCAGGAGAGAGGGGCCTCTTTGAGTAACTGTTTTTAATAACAAGGAGTGTCTTTAATTAATGTTTCTAGTTTTTTGAAGTAACATGCAAAAATATGAAATTCTGATAAAGACTGGTCCAAACTGGCCAGAGTCAAGAATTACTCAAAGAGTTGAACTTTAATCATTTGAAACTCACACCTACTGAATGTGTAATTGGTCATTAACAAGATCATGCTAAGAATATTGTGGAATGATATGAACTACATATAGTTACTGAACAAGCACATTATATCACAAATATATCAAATTATGCTGACTAATGAACGAACACATTCCAAAGCCAATATATACGAGCAATATATTTATTTATTAATTTATTTATTTATTAAATTTATATACCACCCTACTCCCAAATGGGACTCAGGGCGGTGAACAGCCAAAATAAGATACAATAAATACAAAAGTTTAAAATCATCTAAAACAAATTAAATAATTTGGCTCAAACAGTTTAAAAATCCAAATATATAAAGTGATTTTTTTCTTTAGAAGGGGCCTCTCATCTTGGATACAGGGGGGATTTCCCTTTTACTTATGCAAAAATAAATATTAATATACCTTTCCAGCTCAAATCCTATTTTGACAAAGCCACACCAGGCTAAGGACCCTTAACACATTTTCCTAGAAATATAGCCTCTTTGCAGCCTGAGTACTTAGATTACCAGATCTCCAGGTCAGATGGCAAAGTCATGTCTTCAGAATCTTGGGAAAGCCAGCATTATTTGGAACCAATCTGACCTCAGGGTGGAATGATATGCCAAAGAGCAGGTGCAATGGCTGAAAAGACTTTTCTCCAGGGTCCTGTCACATGATATTCCTTTTTGGATAGGACCCAGGTGTCCATCCAGAAGGAACGTGATTGGAGGGGGGTGGTCCCTCACATAACCCAGCTCATGACATGTAGGGTTTTACAAATCATCACCAGTATCTTGAATTGAACCTGGAAGCAAACTGATAACCGAAGTAGCTTGCAGAGTAGAGGTGTAACATGTGCTGATATACTGGCACATATAACTGCCGATTCAACTATATTTTGTACCAGCTGAAATTTCTAGATGTTCGTCAAGGCAAAAGTGTAGTATTTGTTACAGTAATCCATGTGAGAGGTGACCAGGGCATGAGTTACTGGTGTAGGAATGGATGCGACTGGTGCACAATCTGAAGTTATGCAAAGGGCAAAGATTATCTAGCTACAACTGCCGTCTGCTCATTTAGTTAAGAGTCCAGAAGACTCTGGGTTGTGCACCTCACACAATGCCTACAAAGGATCTCACCCAGCAGTCAAGTAGATGTTAAACAAGAGTGGAGAAAGAACATGCGGCATCAGACAATGTGAAGAGCCTGGATAGCTCAACAGACTAAAAAAAAGCCTGTTATTAACATTCAGCTGTCTGCAATTATTGCAAGTTCGAATCTCCCCAGGCTCAAGGTTGACTCAGCCTTCCATCCTTTCTGAGGTAGGTAAATTGAGGACCCAGTTTGTGGGGGCAATAAACTGACTTTGTATAAAATATACAAAAGTATGAAGGCTATTGCTTAATGCATTGTAAGCCGCCCTGAGTCTCCGGAGAAGGGCGGCATACAAATCTAATTTAAAAAAAAAAAGTAATACTTCAGAACTCAGCATGTTTCATTCCTAGTTCTTCCTCACTGAATCCGCTTGTCAGCTTCGCTTTACATTGTATTTTGATTTGCAAGTGTTGACTATTCAATAAGGCACGGCTATGCAAAGCACGATTTGGTTTAGCTAAGTCTTATCGGATCTGGGCTGCAAAAATGCGGCTGACCGCCAGACGGCAGTAAAAAAATAAATAAATCAGCACTTTCTTTGCCATTTCGCTGCCGCCTAGAGCCTGACCGCCTTTCTGCAATCCAGATTCCGCAGCCCAAGATTTCGGGCGCCGCATGAACTCAGCCAAGAGGAAAGCACTTCCGATCTCCGATGCATCCGTCCTAGCTGTGAGTCACTTCCCCCCCACCCACCCCCCGGGATAACGAATGTAAAGATGAAGGTCTCACTCCGCATCTACAGAAAACACGCATAATCTTCAGACACCACTCAGCCCAGGTCCTCCAGAGCAGGGGTCTCCAACCTTGGCATCTTTAAGACTTGTGGACTTCAACTCCCAGAATTCCTCAGCCAGCTCCGCTGGCTGAGGAATTCTGGGAATTGAAGTCCACAAGTCTTAAAGATGCCAAGATTGGAGACACCTTCTCCATAGCAGGATGCTGCCCGGGAACATCCGCTCAGGGGAAGTGGAGGGAGGGAACTGCGAGCAAGAGCGCGGAAAGCGCGAACTTTCCGACGCCTCGGCTTGACTCCGTTCGCGTCACCGGAACCGGAACTGGAGTTCGACATTTTTTTTATTTTTATTTTTATTTTTTTGAAGAACGGAAGGGGCGGGATAAACCAAAAGCCAAACAGTAAAGAGGAGAAGCGGCGGCGCGTCTCTCGGTAACAGTTTTGGCCCCGCCCCCTTTCCCGGAACTGCAGGTACGTGTAGCCGCTGCGCTTTGCTTTTTGCGTACGCCGACGGCAGGCATGGCCCTTTTCCCCTCCGCTCGGGCGATGGCAAGCCCTCCCGACCCTCCCCTCACCCCCCTCTCCTCCTCAGGTGCGCGTGTTGAGAGAGAGAGAGAGAGAGAGAGAGAGAGAGGAGGGACGGGCGGAGCAGGGAGAAGGGAAGCTTCCCTCCGCTTCTGGTCTGCGTCCTTGGCGTTAAACATGCCTGGGAAGCGGAGGGCTCCCCTACCGGCGCTATCGACGGGCACGGCTCGGCTGTGGTTACCTGCCACAGGAAGAGAGGAGGGGGGGGGAAAAGCCCCTGGGGGAGTGGGTGGCAGCCCCGTATCCCTTTTTTGAAGGTGGGGCTGGGGAGGGGTCGCCTGTCACGAACAGGAAGTACAGGCGGGCGTATCCTGGAGACTCGCGGGAACTGCTTGGCCTTCCCCCACTTGGCGGGGACGCCTTTTCGAGATGCTTTTTCTGGAGTCTCTTGAGAGATCGAACCTGACCTCTCTCTCAGGTACTTCCGAGGAGCGTCCCAAAACTTAGGCACTTAAAAAAGAAGACTCGGCTTGAAAAAGGGAGGGAGGGAGGAAGAGAAAGAGAGAGAGAAAGGAAAGAAAGAAAAAGAAAGGAAAAAAGGAAGGAAGGAAGGAAGAAGAAAAAGAGAAAGAAAGAAAAAAGGAAGGAAGGAAGAAAAAGATAGAAAGAAAAAGGAAGGAAGGAAGAAAGGAGGAAGGAAGGAGGAAGGAAGGAAGGAAAGACCACCTACCTGGATTGGGGTGTCTGCTCAATTTTGCTGTACTCAATACGGGCATGCGTTGTGTTTGAAGCCAAACTGGAGGTTTTAAAAGTGCCAGAATGATCTGGATTTCCTGCAGAATAAATAACACCTTGAGATCAGTCACTAACAAGGTTCACCCACCTGGGGGTTTTTAGCACTAGATCTCCCAAAGTTCCTGACCCAGAGGTCATCTTCGCCAACGTAAACAAATGGTGGTGTGATCAAGTATTCTGTTCCTAATTCAACTTGCCAAATGGTAATAAAAAGTAGGGTAATTATCTTCTGCACTAATATCAGTGCAGTTGCTATGGAAACCAGTTATAATTCTGCAGGATTTTAATGGATCTGTTTACCATTGTTTACTTAATCTAATAGTTGGGATTCACAAAAAATGCAGTCTGGTTGACTGATCCTATTCTAAAAGTAGGTTGTGCAAATTGAGCTGCCCATGTTGTAAAAAAAAACATAGCTCTAAAGTGGAATATAGGTTTGGATGCATCATTGATACCTACTGGATTATGCGTTTTTTCTTCAATATGCCAATAGAGAACAAAGAACATTCCATTCTATCATGCCACAATCAATTTATCTGGTACATTTTCTCCAACCTGGAACCCTTCAAAGTTATTGGACTGTGTTCTTGTGAACCCAGACATTATTTTCAGCATCTATGGTGATAACAGATCTTAGATTCACATTATTAATTTAACAACTGCAGTGATTCATTTAACAACTGTGTCAAGACACAGTATACAATGCATTGTAAGCTGCCCTGAGTCTCCGGAGAGGGGCAGCATATAAATCGAACTAATAAATAGATAAAGGTGGTAAAATGGGGCAAATTCACTTAATAACTGTCTCACTTAGCAACAACAATTTTGGGCTTATTTGGGGTCGTAAGTCGAGGACTACCTGTATATGTGTTGTAACAAGAGGACACAACAACATAACAGCATAAAACAAAACAAAGCAAAATAAGGAAAAAAATTCCTGGTGTATAAATGTTAATACATTTTCCTATGAGGTAATATTAATCAGATATTGGAGAGAGGCTTTTATGGGTTTTTAGAGTACAGTAATAGTGTCAGGATGAATGTTTACATAACTATCTGCAGTTTCATCTTTATTGCCATCTCTTTCAAGAAGCACATCTGATGTTCTAACTGTTCCATGGTCTCCAGAGAAAATAGGGAAAAGTCTGGTACACTGGTTCCCAGTGGTATAAACCAGTTTATACCATTTTTTTCATTTGGAAAAAATAAAACTTTGCAAGGTGGAGTTCTTGCAGTCTTTCTATTTTCTTATAATGCCCCAAAGTACAAGGTGTAATGGAAGGTAACCCTACATAGATCCACATATAATTAGCAGGGGTGCATCCTTATTGATGTTTCAATTCCTTTGGAATTGAAAAACTTAAGGATAATACTCAACTGTGCATTGGGCAGTTGCTAAAATGGTGGATCAATGGGTGTTCCTGTAAGGCAGTTATCATTTGCTTATTTCTATATTTTAATTTCCAAAAGTAACACACTCCACTATCTTATTCTTCGGTTATTGTCATGTTTATTATACTGTAAAATAATTTCTGTAAAATTAAATTCTATAAAATTTCGAGAATTGGTACTTTTTTGGTTTTCTTTTTTATTATAATAACATTTTAAATAGGATTAATGTATCTGAAATGATATACACTTATACAGTGTTATGTGAAGTTTGCTTATTCACACATACCTTTCGCTTGTACAACTTCATTGCTCTGAATAGTCAATTAGAAGTTACTACATTAACATTCTCTAATATACTTTTCCATCTTTAATACATTGTGAAATGCATAAACACTTTCCCAGTATCTATCTATCACTTGGTATTAATGTTTAAATGGTGTATCAAAGTGTAAGCAATTGTCAGCTTCCTTTTTTAGAATACATTCATTTTAAAAGCAATTCATTTTTTACCTGCCTCAAGTCAAAATGTATTATTAATGTATAAAGAGCTTATTGGAAGCCTTTAACTATAGATATGGTCATTGTTGGTTGTGATCTGACATATTATTTATATTGTTTAAATCCTAAAACTCTTAAACCACTTCAAGACATTTTAATTCAAAATCTTACATATATTAAAACAACAGTAATAAAATGAGAAAATAAAATCAATGTATTTTATAATCTCATAAAAACCAAAATAAAAGCATACATAACTACTGTTAAAGTATCATAAGTACAAATAACAATCTGTGCATTTATAATTCAGATGAAACTTGTTGAAATTCAGTGTAACACAGAGCTAAAAGAAAAGTATATAGTATATATACTATATAATGAATTAGTGTTCCAGATTTTTATTATTAAAATTGTTGAAATGCACTTGTTTGCTATAAGAATCTTAATGTTTGGTAGTACATAACAATTGGAACATTTATTTTCACTTCTGAACATAATTAAAATTTCACACAGGGCAAGATTAAAAATGAACATTTATTATCCCTACTTAAAATGTGTTATCGTAAAAGCTTGAACCCAATATTGAAAATAATAGTTTCTGGCAAAAAAAAAAAAAAAAAAAGCCAAGTTTCTCTTAAAGATTTTGACTCTTCTGATGGTGGCATGTTTTCAAATGCTTTTGAATTTATTTAATATTAAACCATGAAATGTTATGCACCTTTTTATAGGTAGCCCTTCAGTTATCACAACAATTGGGACCTAGATTGATGTTACTAAGCAATGTGGTTCTGAAGTGCAATGTCACTTGGCCACATTGCTTAGAGATAGCAATCCCACCAGTCCCAGGTACCATAATGTCAGGACCATGGGGTTGTTAAGAGGAAAGAGCCAGTCTTTGGGAATGACCTTGGGAGATGGAACAAAGAATGCTGTCTAGGAACAGTCAGATAAGAGACAGCATAGCCCGCAACTGCATAATGGGAAGAGCAAGAGGCTTCCTTAATTTTTCACGCTGAAAAAGTGATGGTGGGAGGATTCTTTCAGACTTGCAAGATTCTGTTAATGTAGCTTCAGAATAAAGTAGAATTAGCTTATCTGTTTGTGTTTCCTGCCTGGTTTACCTTGTGAGCTGGCTAGTTGGAGTCCTAGGCTAGGAATGCAGGGTGAGGGCTGCTAAAGGTGATGCTAAGTGCAGGTGGGCTAGTGAGGACTGCAGATGGGTGCTACAGAGTGAAACTGGGCCAGCAAGGACTGTAGGTGGGTGCTGAAGAGCTGGCAAGTTCTGTGCGTGGGTGGGTGCTGGTTCTCAAGGAGTACTGTGATCTAATTTGTTCCCTTTTTTTAACCTCCTTTATCTTTCCTGTTGATAATTTTCTATTAATATGAATGCAGGTAGAATTTGGAGGAGGAAAAAGATACCGGTAATCTAGATGTACCAGGAAAACATAGCTAGCATTTGAGAATAAGCACTGCAGATCTGTGGATTTAAAAGTGATTGAGAATCAAGCAGATTTAATCTGATATATCAGGAAAAGCGACTACAGAGACAGGCAAATTACAATGATGAGTATTTTTTTTTTGAAGTAGTAGGTTGTAGACTGTAAAAATAAGAAATTATATTAATGTGAGAAATACGGAAAGTGAGATTGCAAAACTTGAAGCTGTTGTAATCCCCGTCATAATAGACCCTCAAACTCTAGATATTAGATTACAGATTAACAATTATTTCTGTGTTACTTCTAGTATATCATATGATCATATTTGATTAAGAGATTCCATAAAAATGAATTATTTTTGAATTATGAATTGAGAGCCATGGTAGCACAGTGGTTAGAATGCAGTACTTCAGGCCACTTCTACTGATTGCCGGCTGCCAGAAGTTTGGCAGTTCAAATCTCACCGGCTCAAGGTTGACTCAGCCTTCCATCCTTCTGAGGTCAGTAAAAATGAGGACCCAGATTGTTGGGGGTAATATGCTGAATGTAAACCGCTTAGAGAGGGCTGTGAAGCACTGTGAAGCAGTGTATAAGTCTAAGTACTATTGCAATTACCCTGTTTCCCCCAAAATAAGAAATCCCCTGATAATAAATGCAATTGGGCTTTTGAGTGCATGGCAGTAAGGCCAAGTGTTTACAAAAAAAATATAAGACAGGGTCTTATTTTCAGGGAAACACGGTATATGGTTAAGAAATGAAGACAGATGACCAAGGGCAGAGAATTTTGGGAAATGGGATAAAAATTCATGCTGTTACTGATTTTATTGAAAAAACTGCCAAAAGCTTTGGCAAAGATGGAGAGCAAAGACAACTGAGTGTATTTGCAAAGCAAATTGGGAATGGAAAAGAAAGTGCAAAAGCACTTTTTAATTCTTAAGAATTATTGTTAGGGAGGATATCTAGAATTGTATACCTATGAGATACGTACGATATGAGATGTTGGAAATATTTTTTCTTGAGTCATATTATTTATTTGTTTATTTAGCAACACTTCTAGCCCATTCAATTCCATTCTAGCACCCTTTTTCAGATAATATTGATTTTTTAAAAAAAACCTTTCATTTCTGTAATGATTTTTTCTAGTCAGGATATTTCAGGGAAATAAATTTAGCATTCTAATTTATAATTTTTTTCCAGCTTATCATCTCAAGATTGATGCATGTTTTCATCTTTGCCTTAAGTTTGCTGAGAGTTTGGATAAACATGGCGCAACTCCAACAAGGAGGTCCTGATGAAAAAGAGAAGACTACAGCATTAAAGGGTACAAATTAATTTGGAACTTCTCCATAGGCACTTCGTAGACTGTGTTCTGATGAACTATAATTTTGTGGTTAGTAAAACAGGTGAGCAAGTGCAAATGATACAACCCACATTTCTTGGCTGCAATAAATATCTTACATATATCCATAATCCAGAATTTTTTGTTCTTTGCTTCCAAAAAAGATATATCAGCGTGCAACAGGATTGCTGTTAGCTATGGTAGAAATGCCAGTTGGATCTCCTTGATGGCAAAAATCCTATTATGGAAAGAAAAATGCTACAATTTATGCATATTAATCAACACACAGAAGGAACAAAGTAGTGTGCGGGAAAAGCTTTAAAAAGTAAACAAACATACCGTAATTGTTTGCAAAAGTTGATACTGAATTAATGTATTATAATAATTTCAAAATTATTTCAGTGGAAGAACACATAAAATTCCACCATGGCAGCCTGGTTGAATTAGATTTCTCTCTGTATATATTGGGAGGAATTGTTGCTTATTGGTTCATTTTTAGATTTCTATAACTTTTAATCTAATAAATTTGGGATTTTGAATCCTAATCCCTGCTGAACTCTCCTCAACTTGCCTGTTTTTCTTTCTCTGAACATAAAATGGGATACTATATCCGATTTTATATGCTATTTTTAGTTTTCAGAAATAGAGTGCCATATAAACCGTTAATCAATGTATGCTATCCTGAATTATGTAGAAAACTGGCAGGACACAAATATAATCAATATGCTCCTTGGAGGCAGTATTCACATGATAGATTCAGATATTTTCACTCTGTAGGAGGCAGGGCAATTGAATCTCCTCACTCTTACAATGCTGTCTTCTTCTGCACTTTCCCTCAGTCAATTTAGGTGCAAGTTCTGCCGCATGTATTATTGTTATTATTGCAATGGATTTGCATGATTACTGCTTATCTTTGTTTTGTCCAGAGAGAGAGTGAGAGAGTATGTATGTATGTATGTATAAAATTGAAGTTAGATGGTAAATATTTACATAGATTTGTTTGAATGCCCTTCCAAGAATAATTCAAATGTGCTTAGTGGTTTACTCATTCAGGAAAACACATTTCTCATCTCCCAAATTACTGTGGATGGCTTGCAAATTAAAAAGATAAGCATCACAATATGGAGGGGGATATCATAGTTTTTGAAGGAGAGTATTCCATTAGGTTGGAATGGCCACAGAAAAAATCTCGCCAGGAATTCTTTTCCTGGGCATTAGGTGTTAAGTTGGGATAAAATGAATTTGTAAACACATACTTAAGGAACATCCAAACTCTTTCCCATAAAAAGAAAAGTAATATATCTTAAAGCAATTCAAATTTAAATTTTCAGCATAAAAGAAAGTTCTTCTGAGGTAATTTGGAAAATAACAAAAATACAAAAGTTAAAGATTTTTGCCCCAGCTTCTGCAAACCTAGCAGTTCAAAAGCATGCAAATGCAAGTATATAAATAGGTACCACTTTGGTGGGAAGATAACAATGTTTTGTGTGCCTTGGCATCTAGTCATGCTGGCCATATGACCATAGAAGCCTTGAGCCTTGGTGGCGCAGCAGACTAAAATGCTGTTAACTAGCACCAGCTGCCTGCAATTACTGCAAGTTCGAATCTCACCAGGTTCAAGGTTGACTCAGCTTTCCATCCTTTCGAGGTAGGTAAAATGAGGACCCGGATTGTGGGGGCAATAAGCTGACTTTGTATAAAAAAGAACACTGCTTGGGGGTGGGGGAGCGAAAGCCCTACTAAGCAGGTATATACAAAAGTTTGAAGGCTATTGCTTAATGCATTGTAAGCCGCCCTAAGTCTCTGGACAAGGGCGATATATAAATTGAACAAATGAATGAATGAAGGAATGTGTCTTTGGACAATGCTGGCTTCTTCAGCTAGAAATGGAGATGAGCACTGACCCCTAGAGTTGGATATGATTGGACGAGGGAAACCTTTTCCTTTACCTTTAATGTTGAAGTATCTTTTGTTTCTGTTGTTAGACATAGATTCATGGATTTGTCAGGTCAGAAGGGATCTTGGAAGTATTCTAGTCCAGCCTTCTGCCAAAATAGGACTCCTCAAACATCCTAGTCAACTTGTTGTTTAACCTTTGTTTGAAAATCTCCAGTTATGGCGCACCAACAGCTTCAGGTGGTTGGTTATTATGTTGCTTTACAGCTCTCACAATCTACAAATTCCTTAGCTCTCTCTAAAACTACCACCAGTTGTTTTTTGTATATTAAAAAAAAATCCAAACTGTCTTTCCTATGATAGCATTTCAAGAATTGGAAAACTGTTATCATGTTTTCCCTTACCTTTCTTTGCTATCAGTTATTTTAACCCTTTTTCATAGAATTTATCTTCCAAGATCCTCACATTCAAGAGCACACTTTGTTGCTCTTCACTGTTGATTCAGCCCAAGACTGCACTTGCTCCTTGGACAGGTACAGCACAGTGCTAACTCATTCTTAATATGTTGAAATCCTCCTAACAAGTACTACTGAGAAGCCAGGTGCCGTCTGTTCTATACTTGTGCATTTTTTTATATATAGTTGAGTGCAAAACTTCACAGTTCTCATGGTTGGATAGGATTTTGTTGAATAGGATACAATATTCAAGTCTATCAAGACCTTTTTGAACCCTGAGTGTGATGTGATCTCTGCAGATTTGCTGAATATCTCTCCTATTTCTTCATCTAAGTCATAAAAACGTTGAAGAGCAGTGGGCCCAAGATGAAACCTTTCCATGTACACATAAATCCATTAAGGAACATGTATTATGCATGATTGTTTAACCAACTGTGAATCCATCTGGTAATAGGACCATTATTCCATTTTATTAAGAGGCTGTGGCCTAATCCTATCTCAACCCTCACTGAAGTTGTGAAGCTTAGGTGTATTATATCCATAATAGTTTCTTGATTTACTAATCTCATTACATTACTCCAAAGAGATTATTTATTTTTCACATTTCTGAACAGCCCAGAGTTCTTTGACAGATGCAATGTATCTTCCCAGGCTCACCAGTTGAGATGGGCTAATGTAAGTCACAACCTTTGAAGCAAACTGGCATCCAATACTGGGTCATAGAATAGAAGTGTTACAGGATCCCTTTTTAGGGTGCTTAAAATTGCTGGTGTGACCACATTTTGTACCAGCTGAAGCTTGTGAGTACTTTTCAAGGTTAGCTCCATGTAAAGTGCATTGCACTAGTCTAAATGGGAAATGACCAGAGTATTATTGACCAGTGAGAGTCTACATATCCAGAAAAGGGCATTCAACTGAAATCTGTTGTTTCCCATCCAGGCAACCATAACCTCCAGGCATCATGAAAGAATGTCCACTGCATCACTTACATCACCAGGGACGGAGATATATAACTGGTTATCATCACCGTACTGGTGATACTTCATCCCATAGTGTTCGGTGATCTCATACAGAAGTTTCATGTAGATGTTAAAAAGGAGTGGAGAACACAGAACCCTGTGGCACCCCACAAAACTGGGGCCAAGAACTGGATCTCCTTATTAACATTGATTGGGGTCAACCTCAGAGAAAGGAAGTGAACCAGCACATAACTGTGCCACCCACACCCAACTCCCTAAGTCAGCCCAAAAAATATCATTGTTGATGGTAATGAAAGAAGAGCATGGATGATGCACTACCTCCATCCGGCTCCTGCCAGAGATTATCCATGAGTGTGACCATTGTTGTTTCAGTCCCATATTTGGGCCTGAAACCTGACTGATAAAGGTCCAGATAATCAATTTCTTACCGGATCTTCTGGAGTGGCAATGTCAGCATCTTCTCCACCACCTTCCCAAAAAAATGGGAGATGGGAGAGTAGACAAAAATTATCCAGAATGGTAGGATTCAGCAACAGCTTCTTGAGAGCGGGCACAGCAACACCAAAGGAGCCGGAAAACTCTGTCTAACAAGGATGAATTCACCAACACTTGGACACATCCACAGGACACCTCAGGTCCAACAGAATCAAACCATTGCCAGATAATTGGGTAAATCTGCTCCCTGGGCATCTCCACAGTACTTGCATTGTGCTTTACATTCAACTGGGAATGAATCAGAGTGATTTTATCCTCCAGATGCATGGAAAATTCCTCCAGATCCATGGAAAATTCCTCCACATGGCCCTGCAAATGGGCCTCTGGGCTCATTTTCCTGAGAACTGTCCGGGTAACCCTAAACTGGGCCACTGGCTGGCATTCTGTGGATGCAATAACAATGGAGAAGAATTATGATTTGTTGGACATGACCTATTGTTAACCAAACCAAGCTGAATTCTAATAAATATGTTGTTTTCAAGTACTTGTAATATTTTCTTGATTCCTCCGCCTCCCCCAAGCATTCATTGATGTCAAGCTGATTGGTCTATAATTTCCTGGATCCACTCTTTTCTCTTTTTAAAAGATTACAATAATGTTAGTTTTTATCCAGTTCTATGTTGTTCCTGCTGTACTCCAGAGTTCTCAGTATTACTGTCAGTGATATTAAGATTACTTTAGACACATTCTTTTTTTAAAATTTTTATTTAATTAAAGAAGAAAAACAAACAAGTACAAGTATCACAATATACAACATACACAACAAATAAACGTAGATCAAATCTTACAACTTGTATTTTGAATAGTTACATCGGTAAACTATATTTCTATATATATATTTCTACACCTTTAATTATATAACGATATTTTGAATTCTCTTTTTAATTTGTTTTCTGGGTTGGTACTCAATTCCTGTCTAATTAATCCATTTCCTTTAGTGTGATCCTATTTTCCTTTTATTTTCCTTTTCTCCAGCCAAGCGTACCATTTTTGCCATATCAGGTAGTAATCTGTTTCCTCTTTTTCTTGCATTTCTTTCGTGAGTTTATCCATCTCTGCGTACTCCATCACTTTTAGTATTATTTTATTTTCCGATGGTATATTTTCCGATGTCCAGCTTTGTGCAAAAATGATTCTTGCTGCTGTTAAAATGTGAATTATTAAATATTTTATTTCCTTTTCATAGTGTGTTGTGAATATTCCTAATAGATAAGTATTCTCTGACTAGTAATTTCTTCTATTTGATTTTTGACCTTTTTCTAAAACTGTTTCGCTTTATGGCAAGACCACCACATGTGGTAGTATGTTCCTTTTTGTGTTTTACATTTCCAACTGTCTGAAGAGGACATTTTTGCTAGGCGTGCAGGGGGGAGGTGCCATCTGTAGAACATTTTATAGATTTTTTCCTTGTAGGGTACAGACATCAATTTACTATTTACTTTCCATAATTTTTCCAATTTATCTAATTTGATACTATAACAAAAAATTTTTGCCCATGTAATCATATTTTCCTTAACCACCTCCTCTTCCAATTTATAATTTAATAGATATTTATAAATTTTAATTTTTAATTTGTCGTTTGTTCCCAATAAGATTTTGTCTAATTCATTCAGTTCTTTTTGAAATCCAAATTGTGTCAAGTCCATTTTATATCTCGATTTAATTTGTAGGTATGGCCACCAATCAATGTCTGTACCCTGTTCTTTCAGTTCTTCTCGTGATCTTAATTCTCCTTTACTGTTTAACAATTCCTTGTAGGTTCTCATTTTATTCGTGTCCATTGCATTGGGGTATATTTGTGCTTCCATCATTGAGAGCCATTCTGGAATCTTGTCACAATGGTTTTGCCTAATTTCTCACCAAATCTTTAAAAGTGTTTCTCTAATAATATGTCTCTGGAAGTATTCATAGTATCTATCTCTTTCCTCCCATAAAAATGCGTGCCACCCTTTCAATAGATCAAAACCTTCTAACATCAGTATCTGTTTATTTTTAAGTTCTATCCAGTCCCTTATCCAGATGAGTGACGTTGCTTTGTGATATATTTGCGAGTCTGGTAGTCCTAGTCTGCCTTTCTCTCGTGTGTCTTGGAGATGTTTTAATTTAATTCTTGCCCTCTTCATGCTATCATTTTGTTGAAATCTTTAAAGAAAGCTCTTCCTGGGTTTATCAGAATTACCTGAAATAGGTATAGAATTCTTAGTAAGACATTCATCTAGAAATGATAGCTGTAATTTACTCCATATTTCTATGTCTTTTTTTATTTGTTTAGCCAATTTGTTGTAGTTGTCTTCCTTAAGTGTTGATGTTTTGTTGGTGAGCCAAATTCCTAAATATTTTACTTTTTTTACTATGTGTATTTCTAATGTGTCCTCCAATTCTTTTTCTTGTGTATTTGTGAGGCTCTTCGTTAATATTTTTGTTTTTTGTTTGTTAATTTTAAGTTCAGCTATCTTTCCATATTGTTCTATTTTTGCCAATAATTTTGTTCCTGTTTGTGCTGGTTGCTGTATAATAAATACTACATCATCGGCAAATGCCTGTAGTTTCTATTCGTCATTTTTGATTTTTAGTCCCTTTATTTCATTATCTTTCCTAACCTTTTTTAATAGTATTCTTAGTGATAAAATAAATAGTAGTGGAGATAGGGGGCATCTCTGTCTCACTCCTTTGGCTATTTCAAATTGTTCTGTTGTCTCTCCATTTATCCATATTTTGCTTTTTGGGTGGAATAGATCTTTTTAATCATATTTAGGAATTTCTCTCCAAATTTCATTGCTTCCAGTTGTAATATCAAGAATTTCCAATTGAGATTGTCAAAGGCTTTTTGCACGTCTAGGAAGATTAGTGCCAATTGTTTATCTGATTTTTGTTTGTAATATTCGAGGACATCAAGTATTAGTCGTGTGTTATTTTTGATCTGTCTTCTTGGGATAAAACCGTTCTGGTCTGGGTGGATGTATTCATTAATAATTGTTTTCAGTTGCTGTGTGATGATTAATGTAAATAGTTTGTAGTCCACGTTTAAGAGTGATATTGGTCTATAGTTTTTAATTTGTGTAGGATCTGATTGTTCCTTAGGTATGAGTGTAATAGTTGTTTCAGTCCATGATTGAGGAAATTTTGGCTTCCAGAAGTACATCATTAAAAACCTGTAATAGAATATCATCCATTGGATATTGACATATTTTATAAAATTCAGAAGGTATACCATTTGGTCCTGGTGTTTTATTGTTTTTCTGTTTTTTCCTTGCTTCTATCAATTTTGACATTGTAATCAGTCTGTTCAATAACTCTCTTTAGGTTTCTTTTAGTTCCTGGATGTTAATTTTACTTAGATAGCCTTTAATATCTTCTCGGATTTCTTCTTGTTTGTATAGATTCTGAAAAAAATTTCTTGTAATTCGTTTTTTATCCTCGTTTCTATGATACATTTGCCCTTCCTCATCCTGTAATTAGTGTATTGTTCTTTTCTCCTTTTCTTTTTTCACTTTATAGGCCAGCCAGCGTCCTGTTTTATTTGCATGTTCAAATTGATTTTGTTTCACCAATTTGAGTTTCCTAGCTATTTCTATTGTTGTGGTTAGATTTATTTTGTGTTTTAAGAGATTTATTCTTTCTTTGTTTTACTTTGGGGTTCTTTTTGTAAGTCTAATTCATATTTTTTGAGTTCTGTTAATAGATTATCTCTTCTTTGTTGTTTGTCTCTATTTTTCTTTGCTTCATAGACAATTGTTAAGCCTCTTATATAGGCTTTAGTTTTGTCCCATGAATTTTGAAGTGAAGTATGTTCTTTCATATTGATTTGGAAGAATATAATCATTTCTTTCTCAATCATTTCTACGTATTCTTTGTCTTTTATAATTTCTTTGTCCATCATCCATCTCTGTTGTTTCCGGTGGCCTTTCCATGTTACTATTATTGGGCTATGGTCTGCCCATGTATTTGTTGCTATTTCAATTTCTTTTATATATTTTCTGAGCTCTGTGGTCATCCATGCCATATCGATTGTGGACCATGACTGGTGCGGGTTGGAATAGAATGTGTATTGTTTCTTACTTTTATTCATCTCCCTCCAAACATCTTGTAATTGCAGTTCCTGTGCCATGCCTTTAAATGTATCTGGGAGTGTTTTCTTCCTGTTTTTTTTTTTTTTTTTTTTTTTTGCTGCTCTGATAGTTCTTTTCTTTGCTGGTAATTGCATTATAATCTCCTATGATGCATATATTTTCATATTCTAATTCTTTAATTATATTATGTATCTTTTTAAAATATTCATTTTGATTCCCGTTTGGTGCATAGATTGATACTAATAATATATTTTTTGTTTCCATCTTAATGTCTATCATCAAAATCCTTCCATTTTCATCTGTATATATTTGTTTTGCTTGTGTTTTTTAATGTATATTGCTATCCCCCTCTTTTTTTGTTCTGCTAATGAGGTGAATAATGTTCCTAATCGTTTGTTTTCCAGTAGTTTTTGATGTTGCTTTTTAATATGGACTTCTTGCAAGTTTATGATATCCATATTTAATTTTTAGTTTTTTGAATGTATGTGTTCTTTTAGTTGGTAAATTTAATCCATTTATGTTAATTGAAATCAGCCTTAATTCCTGTTCCATTCTTCTTCTTTATCTTTTCGTTGTCCTGAGCCTTCTTGTGTTTCTTGTTATGATTTATGGTTTTTCCCTTGCTCCCTCTCTTTCAATCTTCTCCCTTTCCATTCTTCTCCTTTCTTCTTGTTCGCTTTCCATTTCGTCCGTGTGATGTTTCTGGGTCTTGTTGTCTGGTTCTGATCTGCTTTCCTTTTCTTCTTCTAATATGAAGTGTTGATCAAAAAAGTCTTGCGCTTTCTCTAATATCTCCATTTTATGTTTTTTGTCTTGCCAGGAGATCAGAATCCCCTCTGGCATCAACAGGGCTGTGGAGTCGGGAGAATTGGGACATTTAAACTTGCTTTTTTAAAAATTCCAATCTAAATTTAGTAGGAGTCGGAGTCGGTGCATTGTTTGCCGACTCCGACTCCAGGTACCCAAAATTTCCTCCGGCTCCTCGACTCCGACTCCAGCTCCGACTCCACAGCCCTGGGCATCAACCAATGGAACAATATTTTGTGTTTATTTAGTTATGTTGTTAAAAAATTATAATTTTTCCTCTGTTCTCTTATTCTTCTTGGGGTCTGTTTTAAGGTTATTATTTCTTTCCCCTTATACATAATTGATTCTTCTCTGATTACTTTATAGACCTCTTCTTTCACGGTTTTCCTTGCAAATCTGATGCAAATTTCCTTGGGTAGCTTATGCTTGCGGGCATAGTTTGTATGTACTCTGTAAGTTTCGTCTATCTCTCTTCTAATCTCTTCCTTCTCTTTCTGGGTAACCTCTGCTATAATTCCCGCCATCAGTTCTCCCAGATCTTCTTTATTTTCAGTTGAATGTTGAAACCTGAGACAGAAGGAAGCTTTTTCCATCTCTAGGTGTGTATATGAGTCCTCTAGCTCTTTGTTTAATATTGCTTGATTTTGCTCCATGTTGTCTATTTTCTTATCCATGTGGTCCATTTTAGCCTCCATGTGCTGAATTCGCTGTTCATTTCTGACAATATTCTGTTGTATTCTTTCAATCTTGCCATCCATTTTTTTTAATATTGTCTTTTATTTCTCCCACATCTGTTTTCAGTTCTTCATGATTCCTTCGGGTTTCTTCGTGGTTATTAGCTATGGATTCTTGCATTTTATTCATCCCTTCCTGTATCATGGCTAAAACTGATTGGATATTTTGTATGTTAAATGTGGAAGGAACTTTCTCTTTCTCCGTAGTCAGCATTGTATCAATTGTTTTTTGCTGCGCAGGTGAGGCTGTAAGTGATGTCTGATTTGAAATTGCCTTTTTACTTGTCTTAATTGTCATTGTTGGGGCTGTTGTTGTCATCTTTATTTTCTGTTTCACACTTTCCCAAACTTTCATACACTTATCTGTCTTATGTATTTTTACTTCTATAATGATTTTTAACTTATTGGGTATATATAAGTTAAAATATATGTCTCTATATAGAATATCTTACTTAGTTCTCATCCAAATTGGTCTATAATTTACTTTCTGTTGTATAATCACTATTTCCAAATGATTTCTAGTATGGTTGTTTGGGGTTCTATACTGCTTTCCAAATTTCTCTTTTCAATATCGTTATATAAGGGGTAGGAAAATCAATTAGGGAGAAGAGGGAAAAATCTAATATTTCAGCAATTCATCTATCCTTATTGTTATTAAATCTATTACTGGATTAATAATAATAGAATACTGTAATCACTAAATATCAATATTTACTACAAATAGTATCAGTCACTTTATGCACACTGGAATAGTAAGTAGAATTATTCTAAACTTATGACTTCTAGATAATATCAGTATACAAAATCAATAATTAGGTATATGAATAAATATAAGTAAATATAATCAAAGTTCTATCAATCTATCAATATTTAAATCTATATAAGCATTTAAAAAAAACAAAAAAGGCAAGAAGGACCAAGATAATAGATGTAATTAATATAAAATTCTACTTTTTACAAAATATCAATTTTAAATTCAAGTTAAATATATAGATATAGATACAGATACAGATACAGATATAGATATAGATATAGATATAGATATAGATATAGATATAGATATAGATATAGATATAATGTTCGTTGTCTCTCTATCCTGCAGTTTCTTTTAGCTCTTGCGCCTCCTGTTTGATTGTGTCTGTCTGGTTGTTTTCAAAATTTCCGCAATTAATTGTCTTAAATTCCTACTGTTCAAAATTCAAACTATCCGCCAATTTATAGTCCATTTCGTTTTCCCAGCTCTTAATTAGCCTGTTTGTCTTCTATAGCGTTTGTGTATTGGCATTCATTAGTCAATCTCCGACACGGATTTGGCCGCTCTTTCCTCTCTCCAATGACTGCCGCCTGACAGTTTTCTTCTTTGTTCTTTTCATTGATCCACACTCTCCTTTTTCTCTAAATCCTCCAGTTTCTTTTTTGTCGCTCCTCGCTCTGTGTTCCATCGCTTCTATTTGGTTTGTAAATTTTTATTCTTTACAGTCCTTTTCTCAATAAATCCTCTCGTTTTTTTTTTTCTGTTTCCACCGTTCTTTTATTTTGCACTGTCACTGTCAATTCAAAATGGGTTCACTCTTTCTCTCTGCTTCCTCGCCACTTGCCTGGCTTTTGTTCTGCCGCTAGTTTAGAGTCTCACTTTCACCGCTCGCTCTTCACTTTCTCTCTGAATAACTATACCTTTTTTCAAAACTTGGTTCTCTCAGTCGATCTTTTACCTATGTAATCTCTTTATTTCAAACTTCGCTTCCCACTCTTCGGTTTATCAGCGTTCTGGCCAGCCAAGATGGCTGGTTTTTCCCTGATTGGAATTAAGAGGTTCTTCTGAACCTTCGGGGGATTGCTTTGCTCCCCGAGGTCCTTGGAGAATCCCCTTTTTCTATTGATCTCTATGTGATCAATAGCGCCTAAAACGGCTTCCAAATCAAGGATTTTGGAACTTTAAGAACGGAGGCCCGTTCTCTTGGTTCCAGCCATGTTGATGTCACCGCCAGAAATCTTCAGGCACATTCTTTAGCACCCTGTGATCCAATACATCCAGCAACAGCAACTTGAATGTATTCAAAGCACCAAGATGTTCTCCGTTCCTTTCCTGTTTTGACCTGAATTTCCCTTGTATCCCCACACCCAATGCTGTATCTTCTGGCAAGTTGGGCCAGTTTTTCCTTTTGCAAAAATACAGATGCAAAAGATGATCTTAGTGTGTTGTCATTTATTTGAAGAATAAACTCTGGCTGGTCATGAGATTTGATAGAAATGAAACTAAATCAGGTCTCTGTAAAACTAATCATACTAGTACTACCATAGTATATATCTGGAAATTCCAGTGTTTGTAAATATATCAAATTAAGTTTTTAAAGTTAGAAGGGCAATTCTTCTAAAATAACCCAGTGGCCTCAAAAAAATTGAATGTGGGTTGAAAAAGAAAATTGGGACATTTGAATTGGCAGCTTCAAAATCTTTTTCAGTGTCGGTAGCCTGAAGAAAAACATAACTGGATGGAACTCTGTAGGAACAATATATTGTCAATATTTTTATAGTTTTATTAAACTTAAATGTTTTATGTATATGGGAAGTTGCTGAATATGTTTATGATAAATTAACAATTCTTTTAAAATCACTGTTTTTGTTAAAAGTAATAACTTTGAGGTCTACAGAAAGACTATCTTCTTCCCCACCTTTTTCCCCCAGACTTGTTGTCTCGAATAGACTTGGATGAACTGATGAAAAAAGATGAACCACCTCTTGAGTTTCCTGATACTCTTGAAGGATTTGAATACACCTTTAATGAAAGTAAGTAATAGTTTCAGAAAAATATCACTTAGAAATAAATATTTTTCCATACCTTATTTTTATATCTTGGTACTGATTATTCTTTTACAGATGTATCAAATAATTAGTACAAACAATAATCTGAAATAAATTTTCTCTGGTTAGAAAAGTACAGATATTCACATTCTTGCTATACATGAATAAAAACAGAATTGTAAAATACATGGGGGAGAAATCTGAATCTTTTTCCTTGAAATAACATTGTGAACTATACTTTTAACAACTGATTCTAAAGATACTGCAGATTTTAGTTTAACAAGATTCTAAAAATAAAAATATTAACTTCCTTTCACATGTCGCCTTTTCCAATTTTATGGAGGATTTGTTAAAAATATAATGATATATATAGTACTTTGATTTGTCAATTACAAGTAAATTGTCTATGTTATCTAGAAATCCTATTAATGAAAGTCAGGGAGCCAAGTGAAGAAATATAACTAATATTACATATAAAGAAGTCCAAACTAACGACAGCAAGTTTAAAAACTACACTACCCAACAATGTATTAGTACATAGTCTCTTAGACTATGACTTTTAGATTTGGCTATTAATCATAAAGAAACCAGAAGAAAAATGATAGTTGCAGACCACTACTTGGTAGGGTAGTAATAAAGGCTTTGGGAAAAATATACATATATTGTGATTTGTTTCACCTATAAAGATCAAAATCATGCAGTCAATGTTTTTCCCTATGATACTATGGGGAAGCAAAAGATGAACTTTCAAGAAGCAGGATAGAAAGAGTATTGACATTTTTTAAAGCTAATATTGGAGAAGGTACCTGAATATTCCATAGATAATCAAGAAAATAAACAAATGGATCATAAGAAAGATCACTCTAGACTTCTTATATTACCATATTTGATACTCATGGTGCAAAGATCTAGCTGTCTTCAGAAGTTTCTAACTTTGGGAAAGGTGGAAAGAAAGAAGGAGAGGATGACAATCAACAAGGTGGATGGACTCAATTACATCAGAAAATGGGTGCGTTGTTAGAACCCGAAGGGCCAGATTGGTGATGATGATCCTGAAGGATTTCTGTTTCTAAGAATTTCAGAATTTCATCCTGAAGAATTTCATTAACAATAACTTCATGACACATAAGCAGTTAAAAATATAATGCTTAGCTTTTCAGTAACCCAAAGAGTTTCATTGGAGAGTATTACAAAAAATCTTGCTTGTTAAGCTTTTAATTCTTTGAAACAAACAGTTCAACCATTTCAAGCAGTATTCTTCTGCCTCGTTCTAGGGCTTCTCATTTAATAATGCATATTAGCTTGCTCAAAGCTAGTAACACATAAATGTTAATGAACGATGTTGAAAGGTTAAAAGTTCAAACATCCTTATGTTTGAAAGGCACTGCTATATTCTGAATAATTCTTTATTCTGTGTCATCCTATTGGGGCTGTTACTAGAATTTTTAATATCCTCACTCATGATTTGGTGATTTGAAGGGAATTTTATTCTGATTTACCAAAAAAAAAAAAAAAAATTCTAGTAGATGATTCGATGAAAATTAAGAGCACTTCAGAATATACTGCAATTCAAAACAGTGCTCTGATTTCCTTAGGGAGAAATAACTTCAGTATCCTGCTTTACAAATATCCTGACACAAAAATTGAGCAGGGATTTAAAAAAATAGATGTGCTATAAGAAACAATAATTGGCATTAAGGAAGGGATATTGGAACTGGATGTGAAGTTGGAGTAGAACATTTAATTGGCAGTTAATAAATACATTGAAATTGATAATGAATAAAAGGCTACTGTAGGAAAGTATTCTTTTGCTTGATTAATATATTAAGAGGCAGAAATCCAAAGATAGCATAAAGTACACACTTCATAATAGAAATGATCTTCTCAAACAAAATATCTTATTATCTATTTGTTTGTTTAGACAAAAATATTGAACTGTATACAACTCAGTAAAATTTCTATGAATGTAAATTTTGCTCTTATATCTATTTGTTTTCATCAATAATTATTATTCAAAATAAATCCATACCGTATGAAAAATAATCACTACTTTTGTGTGTGAGAGAGACTCCTGGTGATCACCTGAATTAGTCACTGCAGTTTTCTTGGCAAGATATTTGGAAATGATTTTTCATTGCCTTCCTAAGGCTGGGAGAGAATGACTTACCCAAGGACACCTAACTAGTTTTGTATCTAAGGCAGGAGTAGAACCAGGGATGAAATCCAGCAGGTTCTGACAGGTTCTGGAGAACTGGCAGTGGAAATTTTGAATAGTTCAGAGAACCGGCAAATACCACCTCTGGCTGGTCCCAGAGTGAGGTGGGAATGGGGATTTTGCAGTATCCTTCCCCTGCCACACCCACCAAGCCACGTCCATGGAACCAGTAGAAAAAAAATTTGAATTTCACCACTGAGTAGAATTTTAGTCTTCCAGTTTCTAGCTGGAACTGGTACCTTAAATTCTGTACCAAACTGGCTCTTAGTTACTAATAGCACAATAATGTTTCTCAATATTTTAATGATCCCATATTTTAAGATTTCTCAAATTTGGTTCCACATTTGAATGAAGGATGTAATTTTAACTGTGATGTTTTTGTTTAGGTGTTTTGCATGTGTTTTGTTACCTTAAGTGGATATGAGAGAAAAATAATAACAAATCTACTAATTATTGAAAATAGTATTGAGCATTGGCATATAATTAGTGATCCACAGTATTTGAAATGACTGTTAACTCATTAATGAACTAATTTGAAAAATTAGAATGAATTCCTTAATTATCAAGTTTTATACATGGGTAAAATTTTATGAGTGCTACAGAATTGTTAACAATGTTTTCCCCTGAAATTATTTTATTTACTGCACTTATATCACTCCCATCAGAGGATAGTTTAAAACCATACCAAAGACTCCATGAAATCCAGTAAAACGTTTTTAAAACTCCAATGATCCTGATTAAAATATCACCTACAGTGGTAGTCCAGTATCACAATTATATTTCAAAAATTCATTCTTTTGACACTTTTATACAATGCCAAATGTAAAGGGAATGAAGAGAAAATCTATTTTTAGTAATTTTATCTATTATGCACTCATAAATAAGTGCATACGTGTAGTATAAACAGAGAGTGACTGGTCCAAAGTCACCTCATGGCTTTCATGGCTAAGGTGGGACTTGAACTCAAAGTCTCACACTTTCTAGCCTGGTGCCTTAATCAAACTGAATCTCTTATGGAACTTAAGATAACTACGTAAAGTGCATATGTTTGTGTCATGAAGTATTATGTCTTTATAGTAAATTATCATTTTGAAAGTTGTGTTTTAAATTTAATGCTACTATCTTCCTTTATAGAAGGACAGTTAAGGCATATAAAAACTGGAGAGCCATTTGTTTTTAACTACCGAGAAGATTTACATAGATGGAACCAAAAACGCTATGAAGCTCTTGGAGAGGTATATATTATTTACAAATAATATAATAATGTATACAGTGTGCCTGTTTTATATTTGGCTAAATAAAGGAAAAAAACTTACTATTGTAAGGATAGCATAGTACTGATTAGCCTTAAGAGCAAGAAATAAATTTATCAGGAAATTACCTGTATTGCTTTAAAAGTGAACTAACCGTTCAGTGAGCTCTAAATGTATATGTCTTAACTATAAAATATATATATATCATGTTCTCTGTATGTACAAAAACTTGCAGTTATTGTGTCAATATTTTTTGTTGCAAATTCAGGTATGAATAGGAGCAGGCAATTCCATCTATATTTATTTATTTGTTGTATAGTTTTTTTAAACACATTTAACCCATTTGTGTTGATTTTGAACTCATTAATATTTTATCAATATCAAACAAATGCCAAATTCTTGTTAAATAATGTTTTAGATTCTATTTTCATTTTGTTTTCTCATGTAAGTATTGATAAATTTTGGGTAACTTGCAGTTTACTTCATCATTTATATATTTCATTTATGAAAATCTGATTTTTAGTAAGATATTTACTTAAACCAGTTTATACCAGATAATGTATTGACCTTGGTGACATTAACTTACAGTTTTAAAAGGTTTTAAAATTTCTATATTGAACTTTAAGCTTTTTCATTACTATGATCATTACGTTTTGTCTTGTGTACAGGTAGTCCTCACTTAACAATGTTAAGTGGGACTGGAATTTCTGTCATTAAGTGATATGGTTGTAAAATGCAACATCACATGACTGCCACATGGCAACAGAAATTCTGAAATTGCTGTAGTTAAGCAATTCATTGCTGAATGTTAAGCGAGGTTGTCACATAGTCACCATTTTGCAATCTCCTGCCAACTTTCCCAACTTTGCTTGTAGGAAGCTAACCAAGAAGATTGCAAATGGTGATCACATAACTGGGGATTCTGCAATGTTGGAATTGGAAGCCAGTTACCAAGTGCCTGATGATCACATGGGAATACTGTGACAGCCTTTATTAGAGACCTAATTGAGTGTCCCTCATTCAACGCCATTGTAAATTCATTTGGTTGTTGAATGAGCAGCCAAGTGAGGACCATCTGTAATGGATGATGCAAGAGAGACAATCAATTCTAGCATAGCTAGACATTCGTTAGTTTCTTATTCATTGTTTAGAGGAGTGGTAGACTGAGCAATGATAGTATGCATTGATGTTAAAAATAACAAGTCTGATACTGAATGTAATTAATAAAAATTCAAAGGTTATGTTACCTTTTCTTTTGTTTTTGTGTTGAAAGTATGTGAGAAATAAAGAACCTCTGATGCCATCAGTTTAGTATGGCAGAAAGATCATCTGTAAATGTGTC
This sequence comes from Masticophis lateralis, assembly GCA_030761175.1. Classification (NCBI taxonomy): domain Eukaryota; kingdom Metazoa; phylum Chordata; class Lepidosauria; order Squamata; family Colubridae; genus Masticophis; species Masticophis lateralis. Next base: position 241,579,263 of record JAUDYJ010000002.1, read on the forward strand.
CATGTGGTCAGTCAAATAGGAAGGCTCTTCAAGGAGCTATGCCAGGTCTGCAAGAGGGAATGCCATTGGACCTTTCAGTCAGCAGGCTCAGAAAGTAGTCATGGGAGAAATAAGAAGCCTTCTTCAGGTAGCAAGTTCCAGAATGTGTACAAACTCCACCTCAAATCAAATCACACAGCCCTATTTTTCATTGGAGTAAAGTTTTCAAATAAAGCTGAAAATGTACCTTATTTGAACATTAATATGGAAACTATAAATATCAATGAAAAAAATTGGCTCCTGTCCTGCTGTTGATACAACTAAAACATAACAGGATATGTTATCTTGTTGTAGCTTCCATAAAAGTCTGATAATCGAGATGCTGAGAAATATTAAATTGAATCTTAACTATATTTGGGGAGAGAGGAAATAAAGGATGGATGAATATAATCCAACAATTAAAGCATAAAAGTGATTTAAAAATGTAATAGAAGCATTAATTTTTGAAAATGCAGTGTTTTTCTCCTCCTATTAGGAAAAGTGCCAGGAATGAACAGATGGAGTTATCTTTTTCAGGAGAATGGACAGGATCCCTTTTATTCAAAGTACTTAATACTTTACTTTTTAAAAGATTCTTGTTTTTGACCAATTTGTTATTTATAGCAAATCTCTCACCCCAGGTACTGAACTTCTCATGGCATTAGCTGTGACTTGTTTACATCTTAGCAATATGGTAGGCTGCAAATGAGCTAAAAGGTTTTCAAACTACAGGTTTCAAACTACATTATAGATTATTCAGCATAATTTAGTACCATGCTAAAAAATTAACAATTTAAATAAGGCACTCTTGCTGTAGCAGCAGCAGCTGAAGCCTCCATAGCTTTAGGAGTGCCTGGGAGCAGAGGCATCTGGCTGCAGATGGTACAAAACTAGTTGTGGAAGTGGGGGAATGAAAAGTAAGAAGGGGGAGAAAAGTATTTGAATTAGGCTATTCTGAGCTCTTGCACAGTTCTTCCATTATTTGACATTATGTCCTGTTTTAAAGTTGAAAACAATATAAAGCTAAAAGTATAGAAAATAAAATCACATTCCCAGCTGGCAGTTGTAATCCAAACAGTGAATATTTTAAGAGATGTTCCTATCAGAAGAAGTATTGAATATGTTATAGATCAGTCTCAGAATTAAATGCTTGTTGATCATGTTTATTTTATCCACAAATGTTTGCTTCCAGTTTTGTTGCCAATCAAAGATAAAACATGAAATGTATTAGTTAAGTAAGATTTCTGGGAATTTTTATATTGGAATAACTGCTATTTTGGTGCAGAGTGCCAGAGAAAATCTAGAAATGAATAAATAAAGGAGCTGGAACACAACCTAAGTCTCCCAAATCCTTAAACACACTGAAATTATTACTGAGAATCAATTATATTTAATCTGATTTCTTTTATCTTTACAAACAAATCAGGTAGGAGTACAAACTCACGTTAGCAAAATAAAATTAGGAATGGACATTTCTCATTGTCCTAGAAAACATAATTTACATATAACAGAATTTTATACTTTACTCCCCTACTATGATCCTTTTAATATTTTCAAGTCCTAACATGAGCAAAAATTTTGAATGCAAATTGAAAGGAAGATATTGAATATTTATCACAAAAATTCAGAAAAAATGACTCTGGGAGACATACATTAATTAATTAAAATGATGCATATATAAAACAATTACTAAAATATAAATATAAAACATAAAAATGAACTATTGAAATGGTCATAGCATAACTTTAAAATGATAACACATAGTAATAATGTTTGATTTAGGTGTTAGATTTTTATACTTGATATAAAATAATTCAAACTAAGCTTTAAATTTTCGAGAAAATTCGTATTAACTTTTGCTTACTTTGAACATCTCCAAGAAACTATATTGAAAGCTTTCTTAATATCAGAGAAATAAGATTCTCTGGATATTAAGATTCCAGATTCTGCCTATTTTAAGCAATTGTATCAAGCATCCAATAGCACTAGAACTTTTATGATTATATGTAAATGCAGCATTTCAGCATGCAAAGCAGTTAATAAAACATTTTATTCTCCCTTGCACTGTTTAGAGAGTCCATTGACTGGGCTATATCTTGTCCGATTGGTCCATGACTGAGCAATAATTTGAATAAACACGCCTCCTCTTCCTGCTTGTCTCCAGTTCTTTGCTCAGTCCGATCCATGAAACTAGTCTTTCTTTCACTCTTCATTTCTGGACTCTCTAAACCTTGCTAATTTCTCTAACTTTTTCCCTGCTGGCTAATTTTTCCTTTTTAGGATATTTTTAGACCGTTTAGGGGAAAACTGAGAAGCCAATTCTACTGCTGCTCAGCTGAGCCGCGGTCCTCACACTTACGACTGCCAGAACACTTTGAATTTCAAGCCTTTTTACTGTGAGTTGTCAGGCTGTGCTGGGGGGATGGACCATTTCGTCAGTCCTTGCGCTGCGGGGATAGAGGGGAGGCTTAGTTCCGTCATAGCCCAGCTCTCCCATGCTTCATCCAAGCCGCCATTAACTGGGACTATTCCGTTAGCCCCTATAACTGGTGGAGCTGAGGGGAGCTCTCAATGGAGCAGTTCGTCTGTTCCGGAGCTGATTACTGCCCTTATTATTATACTGAACTTGGCTGCTGAAGGTTGCAACGTGGGATGTTCACTGATTATTTTTCTCTGCCACTACAGCCACTTTCTCTATCGTCTCAATAGCAGCCGCCATTTTGAATTGCTCCACTGCTGACTCATAGCAGCACCATTTTGTTGCCTGTGGAGATGGGGGCTCCCTCATCCCTTGAGACTATTTCTTATCAATGAATCACCACATGACCACTATTCCTTTGGTGCATTTGTTTCTCGCTTCTGATGTTACAAGCAGTATCACAGAATGCCTAATTGCAGCCGTTCTAAAAAGTGCTCTCAGTCCGCCTCTCAGCAGGAGGGAAGCTCCAAGGGCAAGCATTCCACTAAGAGACCAGCTTCCCAGCTTGCCTCCACTTCTTCTGCAGCTGCAGAGAGAGATGCAAAGCAAAGGCACCTGGCCTTAGACAAGCAATATGACAAGGCCAAAAGACAAACAGAGGCCATTGTTCATCCTCCACCCGCCATCATGCCCATTCAGTCTGCTTCCCCTCAGGAACAGTCCATTTCTGTCCAACCGCCTCAGGAGGTTTCTTCCTCATCTCCCAACAGGTCTACCACTGCCATGGATGACCAGTCCATTATTAGAGAGGTCTTTGCTCAGGGACCTGATGTCACTCTACCTGTGCAAGCTCAAGTTTCTTAATCTCCATCTCCAGCCATTTTCATTCCCACCTCTGCAGGTCTCCGCCCTGAAGACAGACCTACATCATCCATTCCTCAAGAGATGTGCGACCTTATTGCTCAGGCCGTGGCCAGAAGCATTGATTCTGCCCTCAGAGAGGTATCTTGGCTCCTTCATCGGCTCCAGCTCAGCCACACCGTTCTTCCAGGGCATCTTCCCATCTGAACAGCGAGGTGTCTTCTGTCACCAGGTCTCCATCTCATTCTCACCACAGTGAACAGTCCAGCCTCAAGGAGGAGGAGACTATTGACTATGATCTCTCTGAGGAGGAGGAGGAGTCCTTTCCTGAAAAAAACCCGCTCATCGGGTCTCTTTATACACGAACTATTCAAGACCTTGCTACACAAAGCCAGAGTCACTGCAAACATGGGCGTTTCCTCCTCCAGTTCAAGATGGCTTCGGATCAACAAGATTCCAACACTTGCCTATTTTTAGAAGTGACAAAGCAAGAAGTTGTTCCTTCACCCAAATTATTTCTTGACACAGTGCAATGCCAATGGGCCCAACCTGGTTCCATTTCCACCCCAAGTGGTTTAGACAAGAAGCTTTATTCCACTGAACAGGAATTCGAGGAACTGCTTAAGTTACCTTTGATTGATGCACCAATGGCCAGTCTCACCTCTTCCAGTCTCCTTCCATCAGATGCAGCTAAGGGTCTCCATGCAGAGGATAAGTGGGCAGAAACTTCCACTCACAAGACCCATCAAGCCACTGCTTTGGCTATCAAGTCATCCACTGCAGCTTCCTTCTTTGCACGTACCTCACTCATTTGGCTTTGCCAAATGCAAAGTAGAGCATCCCCCAAGGACACACAGCTGCACCAAGATATCAGCAAGATCATTGCCGCCATGGAATACATGGCAGATGCCACCCTTAATTCTGCCAAGTTTGCATCTAGAGCCATGGCTTCCAACATAACATCTCGTCGTCTCCTTTGGCTCTGCCACTGGCAAGCAGACATGAAGACGAAGTGGCGCCTTGCAGCGGCCCCCTTCAAGAGTGACAATCTTTTTGGCGAAGCATTGGACCCCATATTGGTGGAAGGTAGGGACAAAAAAAAAGATTCTCCCCTTTTCTTCCAGGCGCTCAGACAGACGCTCTGCCTTCCCTTACTGTAGGCAGACCTTTCGGCCAGTGGACCCAGGTTTCCATTCTCCGGCCCCCTCCCGTCCATTCAACCCTACGGCCGACAGATTTCAGGACAGACAACAATTCAGTGACCGCAACCGTCAGGCCCAATCCAAGCGGCTCTTTCAGGGTTCCACTTTCGTCCTTATCGCAGAAAGTGAAACTCATAGCTCTCCGGACTGCATTGGTGGTCATCTGGCCCTTTTTGCCCATAACTGGTGTTCCACGACCATCGATGTTTGGGCCATACAGACAATTTCTCTAGGTGTCACCTTAGAATTCATTTCCACAACACCTTGATGATTTATCACGAGTTCTACTTCTTTTGACCCAGCCAAAAGGTCTGCAATGGACGCCGAGATCCAACACCTCCTTTCAATTTGAGCCATTGAACCGGTTCCTCCAGAACATCGCGGAACTGGTTATTATTCTATTCTGTTCTTAGTTTAGAAAAAAACGGGGGGTAATGGCCATTTTGGACTTGAAGCACCTAACGTTCACATCAAATACAGGCATTTCAAGATGCATTCCCTACATTCTATCCTGGCAGGCATTAGAATTGGAGACCATCTGGCATCCGTAGACCTGCGGGAAGCCTATCTACATGTTCCAATTCGACCATCCCGCAGACGGTTCCTCAGGTTTTGTTACCGGGGGGGGCATTTCCAATACATGGCTCTTCCCTTTGGATTCTCCTCTGCCCCCCATATTTTTACTAGGCTTCTCGATGTGGTGTCAGCACATTGCGGGCCTCACCCATCAGAGTTCAGTGCTATGTCTAAGATATTCTTATCCTGTCTTCATCATTTCAACAGGCTCATTTGGATCTTCAAGCCACCATTGATGCCCTTCACCTTCATGGGTTCACCGTGAATTGGGAAAAGAGCCAGCTGTTACCGTCCACCGATCTGGTTCATCTGAGAGCGCGCATCGACATAAAAGTAGGCCTTGTGTTCCTATCACAGGAATGCCAGGACAACATTAGGGCCACAGTGACACAGATCAGATCACTCCACAAAGTTCCTCTTCTCCTCCTCTCCCAACTGCTTGGCCAAATTATTTCTTGCCTCTCAATTGTCCCTTTGACAAGGCTCCACTCCCATCCACTCCAGTGACTCCTCCTTCCCAGCCAGAAGATGGGCATCAGCAATTCCACCTTCCGCATCAGGCTTCCTCGGAAGGTTGTCTTTTCTCTCAAATGGTGGACATCCACAGCCCTAAAAAAAGGGTCTTCCTTTCTTGATCCACAGCAACTGATCCTGACAACAGATGCCAGCCTATTCGGCTGGGGTGCGCACTTCAATGGTAGGATCACCCAGGGTCATTGGACGCCAGTGGACCTTCGACATGACATCAACTGGCTGGAACTACGAGCGGCCCATTTAGCCCTATGGCACTTCCATTGCCAACTCTCCACATCCTACTCAGGATGGACAACGTCACCACCAAGGCCCATGTCAACCGTCAGGGTGGGACACAGTGCAGGGCCCTCATGACTGAGGCCGCGGAGCTGGGAGCCTGGGCAGGGGCACCTTCTTTCCCTACAGGCGGAACATATTGCGGGCTCCTCGAACCTTCAAGCGGACTGGCTGAGCAGGACAGCCATCGACTCAGCAGAGTGGCAATTACATCCTGATCTATTCCATCAGCTGGTACTCCACTTCAGCCAACCTCAAAAGGATCTGTTCGCCACTCTGACCAATACCCAGGTGCCTCGATTTATCTCCAGGTACTGGAATCTGGAGGCGGAGGGAACCAAAGCTGTCCACTGCAAATGGCCTCCCGACCTTCTCTACACTTTTCCTCCGATTCCTCTCATTCCTCGGAAGATCCCGGAGGAAGATCCTGGAGGAGGAAGCAGAGGTCATCCTCATCGCCCCGTATTGGCTCCATCTCCCCTGGTTCGTGGATATCAGGGAGCTTTCGAAGGTCGGGCCTTGGCGAATTCCCTCGGATCAGGTATGTCTCATTCAAGGGGCAGTTCACCATCCAGAACTCCAGTGGTTACAACTAACTGCCCGGCTGTTGAACGGCAGATCCTGAAGGACGACAGATCCTGAAGGACTTTTCTTCCGAGGTGATTTCCATTATGCTTGCTTCCCACAGAAAATCCACCATTCGAATTTATGATGCTACCTAGTCTTCTTTTTGTAGATGGTGTGCCTCTTCTAACACAGAACCGGCTCACACTTCTGTTCCACACATATTGGAATTCCTCCAGGCGGGTCTCAAGGGCGGCCTTGCAGTCAACACTCTGCGACAGCAGGTTTAAACCTTGGCAATGATTATTCCCTGCTGGGAACATGGTTCATTATCTCATTACCCACATTTTCGTGGTTTTCTCAGACCTCCCACAGTCCACAGATTCCCTTCCTGGGATCTGAGCCTCGTCCTGCAGGTACTTATGGATTCCCCCTTCGAACCCCTATCCTCCATCTGCCTGAAGTTTCTCACCTTTAAAGTAGCCTTCCTTATCCCAGTTACGTCTGCTTGTCGTGTTGATGAATTGGCAGCCCTATCCATGCGAGGGGACTTGTGCATCTTCCATCCTGATCGAGTGATCCTACGATTGGTCCCTATCTTCCTTCTAAAAATCAATTCATGGTTCCACAGAACTCAGGAGATTCTACTACTCGAATTTTGCCCTAACCTGGTCCATCCCACTGAACGACGTTGGCACTCCCTGGATGTATGATGGGCTTTCAAAAGGTATCTCCATAGGACAGCCTCCTTCCGCAAAATGGAATCGTTCATGTCTTTCCAACCCACCTCTCTCAGATCACGAGTTTCTTCTTCCACCATCTCCCATTGGTTTAAAGCGTGCATCGCATTGGCCTATGAACGCAGGAACAAGGCGCTCCCTGGCCATATCACAGCGCATTCGACCACCGCGGCTTGGGCCACACAGTGCTGCTACCACCACGGCTTGGGCCACACAGGTGTCTCTTCTGGAGATCTGCAAGGCTGCAACGTGGAGTTCCCTGACATCCTTCATCCAGCATTACAGAATAGGTAAATTTGCCCCGGCCGAGGCCGCCTTTGGTCATAGAGTCCTTCAGCAGGTCCTCGATCCTGTAGATCTGTCTGCCTCCTCTTCTTCTTCCCGTCCTAGGAATAGTTAGCTTGGGTATATCCCAGTCAAGCACAAGGGAGAATGAACATTGGACTTACCTGAAGGTTCCTTCTCCTTACGCTGTGTGATTGTCCATACCCTCCCTATTGTCATTCCTTCCTTGTCTATCCTTTTTTTTCTCTCTTTCCCTTTCGCTCAAGTCATTTGGTTCTTAGGATCTGGACTTCGCCAGCGAACTGGGGACAAGCAGGAAGAGGTGTTTATTAAAATTATTGCTCAGTCATGGACCAATTGGACAAGATATAGCCCAGTCAATGGACTCTCACACAGCACAAGGAGAAGGAACCTTCAGGTAAGTCCAATGTTCATTCTATCAGCAAAAATGCTATTAATAGCTAAGTGTTCATATTTATCAAATAAATGTATGAATAATTGATACAAATACTAACATCCTTACTTTACTTGGGATGAAAAATGTTTGCTTCATTAAGAGAATTGATTTTAAAAATCTTCAACTGAAATCTCCAATAAAAGATTAAAATCCAGTCTGCTTTGTTCCAGAGAACTAGAATATTACTAGGACCAAGATAATTTTAAACTTTCTTACAACTGATTGTAGAAACAATTCATTGAAGAGAAAGTAATAGAGAGAGATTGTGTGCAGCTCTAGGATAGCTGTAGAGAATAAATTTCATCTTTTGATAAAATATTTGAATTGTACAATTTGGAATAATGCTTTTTTTAAAAAAAACTATTTGATTAATCTAAAGTTGGTATATATATTTCCCATAGAAATTGAACATTACTTCTTGCTTAATTTATTTAAATCTCAGGATAGGATAGAATAGAATAGAATAGAATAGAATAGAATAGAATAGAATAGAATAGAATAGAATAGAATAGAATAGAATAGAATAGAATAGAATTGGAAGGGACCTTGGAGGTCTTCTAGTCCAACCCCCTGCTCAGGCAGAAAACCCTATACCATTTCAGACAAATTGTTGTCCAATCTCTTCTTTAAAACTTCCAGTGTTGGATAATTCACATCTTTTGGTGGCAAGTTATTCCATTGGTTAATTGTTCTAATTGTCGGGCAATTTCTTCTCAGTTCTAGGTTGCTTATCTCCTCGATTAGTTTCCATCCATTGTTTCTTGTACTGCCCTCAGGTGCTTTGGGGAATAGCTTGACTCCCTCTTCTTTGTTGCAACCCCTGAGATATCGGAAAACTGCTATCATGTCACTTCTAGTCCTTCTTTTCATTAAATTAGATATACCCAATTCCAGCAACCGTTCTTTATATGTTTTAACCTCCAGTCCCCTAATTATCTCTGTTGCTCTTCTCTGCACTCTTTCTAGAGTCTCAACATCTTTTTTACAGCATGGTGACCAAAACTGGATGCAGCATTCCAAGTGTGGCCTTACCAAGGCACTATAAAATGATATTAATGTGATCTTGATTGTATCCCTCTGTTTATGCAAATTAGAATTGTGTTGGCTTTTTTGGCAGCTGTAGCACACTGCTGGTTCATATTTAAGTGATTGTCCACTAGCACTCCAAGATCTCTCTCACAGTTACTACTATTGAGCAAGGTACCACCTATACTATACCTATGCATTTGGTTTTTCTTGCCTAAATGTAGAACCTTACTTTCTTCACCATTGAATTTCATTTTGTTAGACAGCACCCAATGTTCAAATCTGTCAAGATCCTTCTGAATCTTAAGCGTGTCTTCTGGAGTGTTGGCTGTTCCTGACAGATTGGTGTTGTCTGCAAATTTAATGAGTTTCCCATCTATCCCCTCATCCAAATCATTGATTATGATGTTGAAGAATACTGGGCCTAAAACACAGGTACCTTGGGGTACCCCACTGCATACTTCCCTCCATTAGAAGCAGTTCTATTGAGGACTACTCATTGAGTGCTGTTGGTCAGCCAGTTACAAATCCATCCGGTGATGATGATGTCTATTCCACACATTTTTCTATCTTACAGATACAGGACATGATTAAAGTGTTAATTCTTTAACTTCTTTCATTTGAACCTTAATTTTACAGTAAATGCCTTTGTTTTTTTCTATATCAAAATAATGATAAAACATATCTCTCATTTTAATAAAATTATTATTTTACAACAATTATATATTTAGTCAATTATAGTTACTAATATCACAAGAGTATAGTCTGAAATATTACATATCTTAATGTAAAATACGTTGATATGAAGTTTAAATGAAAAGTTTTATGCATGAAAATGGGGATATGTATACTGGGAGCAATTATAATGCCAAATACCTGTTAGAATATATTTGCATACATAATGTTGAAGAATTTATTTGTATATATCATCTTCAGACATTTCTTTAGTCAATTTATATGGCTGCCTAACTTGCAGACTATGACCGTCCAATAATTTATATTCCAAATGTTACAGATGTGTTTATTCTATGCCTATAACAGTTAAAAATAGTTAAGTTTTTTTTTAAACTAAAAAATATTTAAAAATAAAAATATTTTACTTCAAAAGTTATGCATCTAGAATAGTTTGTACAATATTGCCATATGAAGTATGCTGTGTATGGCAGAGGTCCTATCATTGTTAATATGTTAAATACTAATTGCTTTGGTTTACTAGATGAAAACATGAATCAGTTCTGTGTTTGGGAAGGAATAATTGCTTGGAAACAAGTTTAGTTAAAATGTATTTTATATTTGAATGTGAAAGGGGTTCAGAAAAAAATTGTAATGGTTAGATTTTAAAACAAAAACACATATTTTCCCATTGTTATTTTCTGTAGTTGTTTAAATGGTTAAGTTTAGTATCTTACAACCTGGAGGCTTTTGGTTTATGTTTAAAGTCCCAGATTCTTATTTATATGTATTGTTAATCCATTTTGGGTTATGGTTTTCTCTTTGTGCTTTTAAGTCAGCCATGAGTTCTGACGATTAAATGGAGAAGTCCCTGCAATTTTCTCAGCAACACTTTCAGAAGAAGTTTGCCCTTGTCTTCTTCCCTGGGCTCAGAGACAGTGACTGGCCCAAAGTCACTCAGCTGCTTCTGTGCCTGAGGCAGGACTAGTATATCTTACAGATGAAGTGTTACAAGGGCTACTTGGGTTAAAGATATTACAAATAGTATTCAGCCCATTGTAAAGTTCAGTTCTTCACAAGGTTTTCATTCTCGATTGAAAGAGTGTGACATCTGGAATGTCTTTGCAAGAAAAATAATTAAAGTATCTTTTCTGTTCCTTTATGGGATTCCTTTTTTATCTAGGCTTTCCTTCATTTGTCCCTTCTGCTACTCATTGTTCATGTGGGCCAAGATTTGGATATGCCACACACACACACACAAAAAGAAATTCTAAGAAATTGTTCTATGCTTATTGCATATTGTTTGAAATAGTTTTAACAAATTAATCCAAGAGTTCTCTTTATGCCATTGACTATGCATTAAATAGATACATTTTTTTATCCTTAATTTTTAACAAAATTATTCACATAGCAGCAGGAAGCAAAATCCTAGATTATATATATTTCTGGACACATTTATTGAAGCTATAAGGCAGAAATTTTTGCTTCTTAACTAGAAGATTTTTAAAAAACATTTACTTTGCAAAATGCATTGTATTTTTCTAAACAATAGCTTGATAAACCATTTGCAATTTTTTTTACAAAACTTTACAAAAAAAAACCTATTTGTAAATATTGTACAACTTTTTTCTCTTGTAGATCATCACTAAATATGTATATGAATTATTGGAAGAAGAATGCCATTTGAAAAAAGTATATGTTCCAGTAAGTTAAATATATACAATTTTTTCTTACTGTACATTAAGTTGTAAAAATGAATGTAAGGAAATAAATTTCATTGTAACTTCCTTTGTGAGGAATTGTAAAAACCCCATTTCTGAATAATAACATGATAAATTGCTCATGTTAAAGAACTCATTTGGCTTGATTTTTTTTCTCAATTTTATGAATCTCACTGGGAAATCTGCAGTTCATCCAAACTTGTATCTGCTTCTCTGTGATCAACATAATAGTTTGGTTTTGAGATCACTTGATTATCTCATTTTCTAAGATAGGTGAAGCTTCATGATGGATACTGTTGCAAATTTTATGGCAGAAAAGGAAAGATGTTTTTGACAATATGACAATAGGTTTTATGACTGAGCACATGTCTGATAGTTGTATAATTATTCCTTGATTTTTTTAAAAAAATTAAACATTTTTAAAAATGAATTCATGACCATAACAATTTGTGCCTAGTATCAGGATCATTTAAAAGAAAAGTGAAAAGATTTATATCATGAAAATAAACATTGCTAGAGACACTTTCACCAGACTAGTTTAGTTTGTCAATAAAGTGTGACAATAAAGTGCTACTACTATAATCTTTTTATAGCTATAATTTAGTGAAAGTTTCATTTGATATTTAAAGACAACTTGGCTTGAAGGAATGTTTCCAAATGTAATTAAGATTGAAGTTGTAACAGCTGATTTTAAGCCTTGGTACATATTGACTAATTTGTTTGTACAGATATATTAATTAAACATTTTGTAATGCATGGATCTTTACAATAAATATTTCTCTCATAGTTTTACATTGGGCTCTCTAATTGGAATTACTAGTATGTAAAGAGGATAAGAGAAAGATAAAGATCAGCTCATAAATCTCTAACACAGGGGTGTCGAACTCGTGTTGTCATGGCGGTGTCACATGACATATCGGGACTTTATTCCCCTTGTGACACATCCAGCCTGCGGGCTGCGAGTTTGACAACCCTGCTCTAAAATGTGCTGGAGTGGAGAAAATGTATAAGTAAAAAACAAAATTGCTTTGAAAGCACAGCTTTTTAAAATTAGCCAATTGCCAGCTACCTGATTATTTCAGCTGTGGAAAGAAACACCACAAAAATATTCTTCCTCCATCATCTTCCCAGGGGAGAATAATATTGTTCATTATGTATCTAATTTAAAGTAATATATTGATTCATGATTAAACAAACATGATCTAAAGCTGACTTAATCCACAGCTAATATTCTTTCTTGGTTCATCAAGTCAGCTAATTTGTAGTCGAAACATTTCACATATATTTATTATTTATTCACAAAAGGCTTATTGGGTGGTAATGAGCTGGGTTGGTTTTACTGCCTTTTTATAGATTGGATTACTCAAGAGTTACTCTATTCCTTGGGAATCTGCAGCAAATTATCAATGTAGGTAAATACAGGTATAAAGATAGAGGTCCATTGGGGATATCCAGAGAAATGATATCCCCCGACCAACCCAGAGCTTTATATTGCTATTTCTAATAAATGGTTTAGCACACCATTGATTGTAGTAGTGACCTCTAATACTAGATTTTATTAAGCATGATCTGTAAACCTAGCCGTTCTCTCAATCTAAGTTACCTCCAATATTCTGGGCTCTTTGAAGAAAGGATAATGTAGAAATCAAACAGCCAAATAAAAAGATGTCTACTGATAATGATGTATGGAAAATGATGGTGTGCTCTTTTTTTTTTTTTTGGTCTTAGGATAAGGTAGTATTGGATAAAAGTTTATTTTCTATATCAATCACAAATACAATCTGAATTGCTGGTTGCAGCCACTGTTATCTTCCAGTAACTATTTATTATGTGACCCTGTGTAATTGTTTATATTCACTAAATGTTCTCATTTTAGGTAGATGCAGAAGAGACTGAACCTAGGAGTTTCATCTTTATGAGTGAAGATGCACTGATAAATCCTGATAAACTGATGATTTTAATTCAAGGCAGTGGTGTTGTCAGAGCAGGACAGTGGGCAAGAAGGCTTATTATAAATGAAGATCTGGATAGCGGCACTCAGATTCCTTATATTAAAAGAGCTATAGAGGTAAGATAATTATGAGTTTTCCTAAAATAGAGATGCACAACTCATCCCAAACTGTGTGTCATGCTTTGGTTTCCAGTAATTATAATTTAGCCTAATTTTTGTGTTAGTGAGACATTTGTTAAGTGAGTTTTGTCCCATTTTAAGACCTTTCTTGCCACAGTTCTTAAATGCATCACTGCAGTTGATAAGTTAGTAACCTGTTTGTTAAGTGAATATGGATTCTCCGTTGACTTTGCTTGTCAGAAGGTCGCACACAAAAGGGGATCACATGACTTTGGGACAGAGCAATGGTCATAAATACGAACCAGTTGCCAAGCATCTGAATTTTGATCACATGATCATAGGGATGCTACAAAGGTGAATGGTCACTAAATGAACTGTTGTAAGGTGAGGACTATCTATACTGTATTGGAAGCCAATCTTCCCAAAATGCTAGACTCAAGAGAAAAATTAAACATTAATTTGGGGGGGTTAGTTTACATGATTCTGGGTATGTATGTTGTCTTAATGCATATCAAATGTGTACTTATTGTTTTATTTTCAAGTCATGTATGCAATTTCTGTTGTGTTTCAGAATCTTTAAATGTTTTATTGAAATTTATTGTTACATGAATGATTTAAAACAGAGCAATTAATGATTTGTTAAATTGGATCTTTTTAAAAAGAAATCATTTCATTAGCTTAAAAGGTTTAACTTAGTTCTGCCTCAAATAAAAATGTTGTCTACCTATTATAAGAAGTTGATCTTAGAAGGCACTTAAGCTCCCATGGTTTTATAAAGAAATGCATTTAAATGCAATATGTTTCTATAAAGTATACAAGTGAAATAAGTGGACTGTCAAATGCTTAATACTAAAATTTGCATTGCAGTGTTTTATAGTAATGTGTTGCTATTGATTTATGTAGGACAAAAATCTGTGATTGAATTTAACCCATTACAAGGATTTTCTGATTAGTGGCAATTAAGTTTCTGATAAATTAATAATAAAACTTAATTTTCTTGACTTTTTTAAAAACCCATACTTTGCCACACTTGTATTAACAAAATCCAGCAATAAATTTAACAGAAAAATAACAAGGCAATGCAATACTTCTCATCAAGTAATAACAATAGCTAATTATTAGTATCTGCCAAAAAATCAATCCATCCTGAGCCAATTCAACTCAAATCACTTAGAAAGAGTAGGAGATAATAGGAAGTGATAGCCAATAACAGGAGGCATGAAGCTAAGATTAGATTCCCTACATACCAAGATGTATTAGGGATAGGAAAATAAAATTATATTCACCCCACTTATAGTGACTACCTCGGCTAGCAATCATCTGCAAGTACATAGGTAATAAAAAAAATCAACTAATGCATGCATTTATGACAAAATTCATACACCTGGCAACAATGCATGCCAGAGTGAGAATAATTGTGGCATAGGTATATGAGAGAGCTTTATATGAATAAGACTACAGCAAGCAGTGATCATTGCAGTCTCCCTCTCTCTCTTAATCACATGATCACTTAGCAACCCTTTTGCTTCACGACCTGGTCACTGCATTAGAACTTGATCACTAAATAAGGATGGGTGTATAAAATATGTCTTTATGAGCAATAACTATTCCATAAGGAAAATTTGACAACATGAAGTGAAAATTCTAGAATTTAAATCTAGCAAGCAAGAATACATTGCATCCGTCACTGTATCTATATATAATAGGATGGATTCTGTGGAATCCAAGGATTTTATGAGGACTTGAATAAATTCCATGGGACTGGAGGCAGAACATTGTGCAAGGGACTAAGGGAATAAAACCCACTTCTCTCTGCAAGAAATTAAGCTGCCTTTCCTCTTTAGCTCCTTGTGGAGAATTTTTATCTTGCTTCTTCGTCACTAAGGTATAACAGAAGGGCAGGAATTGTTAGATGACCTTTATTGTGATAAGTATTTAATTGTATGTATAGTAGTTCATATCAAACTCATTTACATAACTTTTTATTTTATTTTACTTTTATTATATTTATATACCACCCTTCTCCCGAAGGACTCAGCCATAGAAAAACAATATACAAGACAGAAATTTAAAAACATATTAAAATAATTAAATCATAGGCCGAATTTAAAACTCCCAGCTAAAATCAATTTTAAAACCCCTTTAAAACTCAATTAAAATCATTTATCCCATCAGAGCAGCTTGTTGAAATAACAGGGTCTTCAGTGCACGACGGAAGGCGCGGAGGTCGGGGATCCTTCGTATGTCCGGGGGCAATTCATTCCATAGGACAGGGGCCCCCACAGAGAAGGCTCTTCCTCTGGGGGTCACCAGCCTACATTGTTTGGCTGACGGCAACCTGAGGAGGTCCTCTCTGTGGGAGCGTACCGGTCGGTGGGAGGCAGTCGGTGGCAGAATGCAGTCTTGTAGATAGCCAGGTCCTAAGCCATGGAGTGCTTTAAAGGTGGTAACCAACACCTTGAAGCGCACCCGGAAGACCACCGGGAGCCAGTGCAGCTCGTGCAAGAGGGGTGTTACATGAGAGCGACGAGTTGTCCCCATTATTATTCGTGCGGCCCCATTATTACTCATGCGGCCGCGTTCTGGACCAGTTGGAGCTTCCGGGTGCTCCTCAAGGGGAGCCCCATGTAGAAAGCATTACAATAGTCCAGGCAGGAAGGGACGAGGGCGTGAGTGACTGTGTGCAAGGCATCCCGATCCAGAAAGGGACACAACTGGGAAATCAGGCGAACCTTATAGAAAGCCCCCCCTAGCCACGGCCATCATATGATCATCTAAAGACAGCTGTGAGTCCAGGAGGATGCCCAAGTTGCGAGCCCTCTCTGAGGGGGTAAGATCTCATCCCCAATAGCCAGCGATGGTGAGAGCTGGCTATATAGGGACGTCGGAATCCGCAGCCACTCAGTCTTGGAGGGGTTGAGTCTGAGCCTGTTCCTCCCCATCCAGATCCGCACGGCCTCCAGGCAACGGGACATCACATCAAGGGCATCATTGGGGTAACAACATAGAAATGAATATACATGACCAAAGGTACAATTGAAAATCGGAAAAATTAAATACCCCATTTTAATATGGGAAGTTGCAATTTAGATAGAATGAAATGCCATAAACATTTATTTTTTTGCTTATCATTTTCTCCAAAGTATCTAAGTAGAATTACAATAGGTATCCTTCTAACGATATAACGATCTTGATCTTGAATTCATTTTAATATTTATTCTATTCCTTAAATTTTTACTTATTTGTATTTTCAGTCATCAGTTACCTCTGAGGCTAGGTGATACAGCTTATAGTTTACATATCTACTAACGAATGTTATTCTTGAAAAAAAATATTCTCAAATGTATAAGGTTCTAGAAAATAAACAACCTTCATTTTTGCATATTTCTATAAAATCTTTTTTGTTGATTGGCAATATATTAGATTCATTGCAGTTTATTGTATACCCAGTAAAATCTGTGATAGTATACAAGATTAGGTAAAGCATTTTGGTAATTATTACTAAGACCCGACATATCAACTGTATAATAATAATAATGCACGTTCAGTTCAATCCACTAGTATACTTTGAATACAAAGCTTCCAGAATCAAATTAAAACAATAGCATGAAAAGAATCCTTGACAATTTGTATGATACATCTTAACTTGTAGTTGATAATGTAATTTGTAAGAACTTGAGCAGAAGGAATGAAATCAAGAAATAATGGGAAATCCATTTTCTTTCTCACCATACGCTCCAGAAATTTAGTCTATACTTTTTACATATCTAACTAGCCATGACTGTCATTTCAAGATCTCAGGGTGAATTGTTGAAATATATGCTAATAATTTAATATTAGATTAGAGGTTGGTATTTCTCATAAAATCAGATTGTGCAGAATATATTATTTATTTGATTTATTTGTATAATGCAAAGTCAATGATTCATGATACTTTACACTTGTAAAAAATATAAACTAAATCACAGCATCAATACAAAATAAAACAGACTATATAAATACACTGCAGTAATACAATATAGTAGTATTAACCTGCTTTGGATCACATAGCTGTCAAGGACCTATGGAATGGTTCTGCCTTAGCAACCTTCATAAAACACACCAGAATTGACACCAATCTGACTTCTGGGATAGGGGAACTATTATAAAAGAATATTTGCTCTTAATTCTGTTTGTTCCTGTGTTTTTACCTCCGTGAAATCATCTTACAACGGTCTTATTTTGCATATTTACACAGAATGACCATATAATATAGTTTGTCTTGAAATATTCTTCTATACAGTTTTGGAGGTTTAAATTAATTTATAGTAATTGTTATATTATTAGTTGGGGTAGGTAATCATTTTATGCATTGATAAATGGAGGAATATGGTCTAGTTCTTGTACAAAAAGATTTTCTCTCTTTTCAACCCACACACATTCTCCATTTTTATTACGGACAGATTTTGAGGATATATGAATGTCGGGGGAGTGGGGAAGAGGAGTAATGAGACTAAGAAGGAGTTCCATTGCCAGAAAAACCTTTTTCATTTCAACTACCAAGATACAAATACTAAGGAAATAAATTTTATGAAATATGCAGAGCATTAAGCGTCAATTTAATAAATACATTTTTATTAGGAATACACAGCAGTGTCTGTGAAATTTAGATTGAATTAATGAATTTCCAAAAGACAGCTACATGGATATTTTTCACAATTGGATTTATGTTGACAATTTGTCATAGTTTTGGGTATGCTTAGAAAAAGTGGCTCACAGAAAAGTAAGGAGAATAGTTAAATTCTCATTGACAGATTATATGAAGCCACATTGCCCCCCAAGCCAGTAGAACAAAACAATGAGATGACAGCTCTAGTGTTTGAAGAGAGGTTGTTAATGACAGCTTATTCCTTTATGATTTCAACTCTTGACAGAAGACAGGTCTGCTTGTTGCATCACGGCAGATGTATCATTACCTCCTGGCCCTGTCATGACTGAATTGGAATAAAACCACTTGCAGTTCTGAAAATCCAATTACTTTATGGAAGTTTGGGAACACTGTCTATGATTCATGTGCAAAGTAGCATAAGTCTCATTGCAGTAGCTGTACTTGAATTTTAATAGTGGTGTAAAGTTTCAGATTTTGAAGATAATGGAAGTAAATACATGATGGTCTTTTCTCTATATATTAGTGAATCTGTTATAATGGGATGTGATTTGTAGTATTGTTTTGTTAGTATTCCTGCACAGTCTTGATGTTTTTAAAAATATTTCTTCAATTTTAATAACCCTCATGTTTAAATACAGAAAAAATATCCTTAGCAACTACTGATATTTTTTATTGTTTTAAGAATTAGGAGATATTTTCCGTAATTTATTTGGATATTAGAATTCTATATTATTAATACTTTGTAAGAGATACCTCATAGTGATTCTGGATATTAAAAAGAGAGGGAAGAGATATAAATTTATGTAGGTATATAAAAAGTCTTGTGATTTCGGTATGATTAGAATTTCAAGTAAGTGAGACCAGTTTAAATGCAGAGAAAGCAAATATAAGGTGTTTAATTTCTGTCATATTGTTCATGTTTAGTCACTCTGAAATCTTTTTCAAATCTGCTTTTCTCTCTAGCTTTGTCCTATCATATCTATGATTTGTGATCCTTCTGCACTTCGTATTTTATTTCAACAGATGGCCTCTTTTCTGTGCTACTTCTGCCTTTCATATTATCTGATGTGGCTTAAATTGATGAATCAAAGCCAGTTTGGGAAGGAGACAGTGTTTAAGATGGCAAAGGAAGTGAATAGACAGAAGATAACCCTTCTTGCAGTTACAATCAATGAACTTGACACTTTCAAAGGCAAAAGAAACTATAATTTGCTCAGGGGTTAAACTTTTTAAATAACTTCCCCAGGGAAATCTGCTGTCAATAAGACGTAATAATTAATTGAACATTTTTATTAGCCTTGCCTAAAATGAAATAAGATAGTCCTTTTATTTATTAATCTTTACCCTTTTGTTTACATTCTTAATTTTTTTAAAAAATAGAAATCTTTCTGCTGTGTGAAGGTGTAATAAAATATTTGTTGCTTCTGTAATCAGTACTCATGCTTTTCATGCACATGGCAGAATGCATTGTCACTATATACAATGTACTAATACAAATTATTTTCTGCAACATTTAGCAAGATTTAAATGGATATTTGTACTGATAAATATTAAATACATATGGAACATGTAGAAAATACAAAAATGGGAAGGTAACCCATTTTGAAATATCTGGTTCTTTGTTTGAACATAAAGCCTTCTGTTTCCTTTTACATTTGACATGAAGCGCATGGTTTTCAAATCTCAGAAACGGGTGAAATCCAGCAGGTTCTGACAGGTTCTGGAGAACCGGTAGCGGAAATTTTGAGTAGTTTGGAGAACCAGCAAATACCACCTCTGACTGGCCCCAGAGTGGAGTGGGAATGGAGATTTTGCAATATCCTTCCCCTGGAGTGGGGATGGAGACTTTGCAGTATTCTTTCCTTATCATGTCCACCAAGCCATGCCCACCAAGCCACACCACACCACACCATGCCCGCCAAGCCACACCCACAGAACTGACAGTAAAAAAAAATTAATTTCACCATTGCTCAGAAATACATACATTCCTCAAAATTATACCTGAAATACACTAAATATGGATTACATCATGCAAGAACTGGTTCAGTGTGAAAGAGTCCTACCAATCTTTATTTCTTTTATATTGCACCTTTTAGAAACTGTAAAAAAATTACTAATGTGGTTTGAAAGAGTAACCCTGCATCCTTCAGTAGATATGTAAGATGAATATTTCATAGATCCAGAATTGATTGCTTTATCTCTGATGTTTTAAAACAGTTAATAAGTATATACACGTTCATTGCCTTCCTGTCAAAAAGTACCCAGAGAAGTGCACCGTTTCATAATTGCACAGCAATGTCAGAAATAAGAACAAGATTAACAACTCAGGACAGAAAGCTAACACACACACAGTTTCAAAGTGGCAAAGTTTCATGTTTTCCACTGGTTAGGTGACTTCACCTAGAACTGATGGCTATATTTATAGTATAGAAGGTATAACAATTTGCAGAGCTTGATATTGTGCATGCTATTGGACTCTGATTTCCAAAGGTATGTTGGTACCTTAAGGCAGTGACAACTAGTGCTTCATTTTCTTTCAGTGTTTCAGGAAGGATTTGCATTTTGGCTTTTAATGGCCAAGGCCAGTCCACAGAATGTGGTCAGAAAACTGAAGATGGCAGCTGGAACAGTGTGATTGAAGTTTTTCTATTTTTAATATGCATCAAATGTACAAACAATGGGAGTTTTGATCACACAGTGACAGTTTAATTTTTTTTATCATACCCTGTGGAATACCCTGTATATAAAACTCCTAAATAATCCCCTTCTTTTATTAATTTTGGATCTGTGGAGTCACAAGAATTTTAATCCAAATACTTTGGTAATTCGGCCCCCCCATGTGAAAAGTGGAAAAAAGGATTGACTGTTGTCTTGTTCTCTACGGAGCTGCATCATCCTCGCCATTGCAGATGTTTTGCAAATGTTTATGGAAATTTCTCAAAATAAGCCATGAATCAGATTTCTGGCAACGAGTTTTATAAAGTTTCTTTGGCAGACCTGTAATCTGGAAGATTGTCAGTTTATAATACAATTCATTTTATTCTATATTTAAAATATTTAATAATTGGCTAATATTTCTCATAGCTGTTTAAATGCCAATCCCAATGAACCATGTTCATATATTCAGGATTTTCTGTAGCTACCAAAATGAAAATAAGACCATAAAATTCAGCAAAGAGATAAAAATATGCTTATTGAAACCATTGAAAGTATAGCTGAAAAACATTCTTTGATCTATTAGAATATTAGTTGTGGAATAAAAAACAAGTATTTCTATCTCCCATTGCAAACGCCTTTATTTTTTAACTAATCACGAAATAAATCTGCTACAGGGATTCTCATACAAAAATTATGTAATATCATAATCATCTGAAAACAATGTCCTTTTAAATATAATCTGTCATCTTTGATTTAAAAATCCTTTATAAAATTAAATAACAGAAGAACAAACTGTAGGTGTTGATAATTGTCTTTTTTTCTTGAAATTACCAAATTACAACATGAAAACATTTCCAGTGAGACATGTAATAGGTCATTTGCAGCTGCAGGCGTTTTTTCTCCTTCAGGATGGGCTTGTTTAGTTTCTCTCACTTTCTGCCTGTGGCACTGTATAGTGAAATTCAGACATGTTCTTCCCCTCCAGGGAATCTCTAGGGTTGAGAATAATTTATACAAAATTAATAAAAAGTGCTGCTTTTCCATTATAAACATTCCAATGGTATCGCTATAAAATTTCTTGCAATAAAAGAACATTTTCTAGCAAATATATGTTACATGAAAGCAATATCCCTGCTTTCAAATTTAGAAAGTAAGCATAGCTTATAGAGAGGGAACTTATGATTAAGAGACATTACAGATGATTCCAAAGCCTAGGTAGTGAAATTCACTAAATAATAATGTTGAAAATGTAAGAAATGTATGGACAGTAGTCATACTAAGGAAAATATTCTCAAAGTATAGTGATTTAGCAAGGTGATTACCAAATCTCAAATCCATCTATCAACTTTGGATAAAATAAATTTTCTATTTGTATCTAAATGCTGAATTATACTTGTCCAAATGTATTTATGAAATAAAAATTTGATAACTCTTACTATAATTACCTAAGATTTGAACCACATTACTATGAATTGTCATAATTATTGTTAGAAAATCTTGGCATTGAAGCATTCTGAAAAGAGTTCTGGGAACTCTTTTTCCACCAACATTATATTTTCAGGAGGGGTACTTGTTTTAATGTAAAAAAAAAGGTAAACATAAATAAATAGCTGGATCATTTTCAGTTTATAAAGTTATATTGTAACTGATGTTGTTGATTTCTTTGTCTAGAAAAAAACCCCCTATGCTATTAGGTTGAATTTGAAATTATTTTACTTTGGCAGTTAATATTTTAAGTTGATTAAATGTCAGGTTGGTAAGTAGTAAGACTGCCCTTAGCTTTTCCGGATAGTCATAATCAGAAATCCAGAAAATTGAGCCAAATGATCAATTGAGCCAAAATGTAGTCAATTACAGTCAGAGGGTCAGAGTGTTGTTGTGAAATCATCAATTGGTATGGTTTAAAAAGGAGCAGAGGGTTTCTGGTGAACAGAACAGTTGTTCCAAATAGGGAATTCTGGGCAGCAAAGCTCTTAAATGGAATTTGCATCAGGAGCACCTTTGCCATGTAAGAAACCTCACAGATCTCTTCTGTTCTAGTGCTTTAGTCCTGGACCAACTCATGCCTCTGGGAGTCTGAGCCGGCCATCACAAGCAAAGGTCTAGCTACAGCTTTAGAAAATTCTGGAAGAAATGAACTATCTCTACTCTTCAGTCAGAGTTCATGCTGGGCCATAGCCCTAAAACAGCATTGATTTCTCTAGCATAGCAGGAATAGGGGTGGTGCAATCATCCTTTCTCTCCTCAATTTCCCAGTGGTTCTCAATATTACTGACATGGTATCCTTTTGTAATGGCTATAAGAATTGACTCTTGGGGATATGGTGTTGCATTGGATCTCCCCTTTTCTTCCAAGTTTCAGTTGATATTGATGGAGAACAAATTGAACCCCAAATCCTTGATCTCTTGGTTGCCACAGAACCTGATTTTCTTGCCTCTTCTATTTAACAACTATATGAAGCCACTAGGTGAACACACTTGTCAGCAAAGGAGCAGGGGCCATCAGTACATGTGTAATACCTGCCGATATATATCAACCTAGGCTGTATGAGTAATTCTGTCAAGTTATTGTTTCAGTGCATAAAAGCTGTGGGAGAAGGAATAGGCTTAAAATCAACCCTATCAAGATTAAGTGGCTATAAACCCGCTGATCCATGGAGATTCCAGTTCTAGTTTGAAACAGAGTCGCAATTCCCCAGATGAAACTGATGTGCAGTTTGAGGGTCTTCCCAGATTTGTAGTTCCAGCTCAAAGAGGACTTAGCAAATGTGTTGTGGGCTTTGCAGAGATATTTTGTGTGCCAGCTTTGCTTAATACTTGACTGAGAGCCTCTTCTCTCTGATGCTGGTCAATTTCTTTTCAATGTACTTTATACATCTCCCAAGAAGTTGATAGGCTTTACAAATATGAGTAGGCAATCAATCAAGGCCAGAGAATATGAATATTGGTAATGCTATTAGGCAACACCACACACAGTGGCTGCTTAAAATACTTTCTTAAGTTTGGGTAATTTTCAGGAACTTTTAATGCAACTTCACAAGAATTGGCAAAACCACTTTAATTTCCCCAACAGGACAAATCCTCGCATATAATTATTTTCTAATATTCACAAAAACTTTTCCCATAATTGAAATATGTTCAGTTCCTTCAGTCTCTTTATAGCATTTAGTTTCTAGTACCTGATTATTATTAATTTTTTCATCAGAACTTGTATCAGAGCATATAAACCAAACTTAAAGCATGATATCCAAAATTGGGTGCAGTACTTGGACCAATGTAGAATAAACTGGAAAAAAACCCCACTAATTCCAAGATTATGCATTCTCTTTACTCCAGTATTCCTACTCTTTCTACTCCCTTGACTTAAGTTTTCTCTACGGATTAGTATCAATTCAAGAATACCTGATTGTCGCATGTGTTCTCTCTGAAAGACAAAGTTGTCAGCAAGACAAATAAGACATTTTCTGCAAGGACCAGGTTTGAAAGAGTTTGGCTCCCGGCAGATGAAGGGATAATTAAAGTTTCCTGTCACTGTTACTTCATACAGAACAGCATTGCTACTAAGATTTTCTGTGTTTCTTACTTCTTGATATTTACTCATTTGTTTTGAAGTCTTCCTTATGGAGAGTTGTTTTCACTGTCAATTTCTGTTGTAGAACAAGGGTTTTTTTTTTTAACTGATAAATCTTCCTCTGTCTCATCAGATGTGTGCTGATATGTTTCTTACTCCAAACCTTTGTCGTTTTGTTCAAGGACTGCTATAAATTTACACTGGTTATACTGGGTACAAATAGATAGCAGGGTCTTCTCAGACAGAAAGACAAATGTGCCATGAACATTGCCAAGTCATCGCTCCTGTTTTATCTTCTCTCCTGTTTCTTAAATCACCACCAGTATATTTTTATCTTGTTCCTTTCTCAGGTTAATCACCTATAGACTATTTGGAAGAAAAATTGGCTATGCATTCTGACATAAACGTACTCACCAACCTTCAATGGAAAATTATTTTTAACTATTTCCTTTTATTGCTTAATATGGGGGTTTAGCAAAATTGAAACAAAAGATTTTAGAGACTTCATTTATTTATAAGGTTTATAAAATGTTTCTTTAAGAAGAAATTTGCTTTTATTATACAATAATGGGAAAGTCAACCGAATGCAGTTTTAGGTGGTAACTTCTAGGCTAATCTCTAGAATTGTTAAATAAAACAATCTTCCAGGATGCATAGTCCAGTAAAAAGTTGTTGTTACACTTAAAATTGTAAGAAAATGCCTAAATTATAAGAATTATAGGTTCATGTTCACCTTTGTTCATAGCCACGCACAAAAATGTTTTAACATTCCTTAATCTGGTTTATTTATCATCTAAAATCAATCTTATTTTAATACTCAGTTTCATTGGAAAAATCAGTAATGTAAGAATATTAATAAATGTACTAAACCTGAAAAAAAATTGAGTTTGGGATTCTAAATTAGAAGCTAACAATTTCTAATCTTGGATATATTTTCATGATTCACTAAGTAAAGCCAGATGCTAATATTGTGTAAATTGCTGACAAATAGATGAGCAACAGTAACTTGCCATTTCCTTTATTTTTCACAAATATCTCAGTTACTTTTCTCTTTTATTTAAATTAAATTGGATCCTTCCTTACAAAGGTAAGGAAGGATCCAATCTGGGTTGATCACCGGGACCAGAAGTTTTATCTTCTGAACCTTCCAGACTTGTGCTGGAGCCCATCTTCAGGGAACTTCTCTCTAACTTAAGGAAAGCTGGTATCTTATTTTAGTACAACATGTCAACACATAAGAAAGTATGCTTAACATCTGGATAGCAAAATGGGCAGCATATAAATTAATTAAATAATTATTAATAATGCAGATGAATGTAGTAGCAATCATTTTGTACTTCTGCTTTGTTGAGATTAGTTAATTCATGTTCATCAGCATTTTAGTTTTGAAATATATTTTTAAACGTTAAAAATAGCTAATGATTAGAACTGAAATACTGATTGCGAACTATATTTTGTCACTAAAATTACTAAATTAAATTAATAAATAAATATTTGCAAGTCAACTAATGTCATTTTCTTAAAATACATTAAAATTTGAAAATAGTAGAAAATGTAATGTAAATAGACCTGGATTACATGCATCTTAAATTGAAATTGATCCATGATAGCCTGGATAGGAAAGTTTTCTGCCTGAAATATAGGCTACATTGGTGAGTATACAGCAAAAATAGATTAAATGGGCATAGCTAATCTATTACTTTTCTAATAGAGTCTTCAAGCTTCACTTATTTATTCATGAATTTTCAGGTAAAATAAAAAGGTGTATATTTCCTAAAAAGCAATAAGAGAGATTAACCAATTTGGCAGTAATCATTTTAACTATTAAAAAACTTCTAAGAAAAAAATGAATCTGGGATTTTTAAAAAGAATATTAATGAAAAAAACATTTGGAGACATTAAATTAAAAAATTAAAAGTAAATTAAATTTACTTTTAAAAATCTTTCTGATATTGTTTTATGTTAATAATCAGGGCTTGCTTTTTATATCAAATAAAGTTCTTGTTTTAATCCTTTTTTTTAATCCTTTGCCTTCTCTATATGTAGTCATGTGGAAATTTTAAACTGAACTGTGGCAAATTTACTCTATATTGCTGAAGGCACTAAGTAGAGGAGCTCATCTACTGATTTTATATATGAAAGCTTTTCTCATTCCTATAATTTTTTTTAGCAGTTGATAAAAGAGATGCTAATTTTGGGCTTTGTGGCCTTTTTCATTGTTTTCCATGCTAACGAGTTATACTTTCAGCTATAAAGAACCATCTCCATGCTTTGACCTTTGTAACATTTTCTTTGTGTTATCTGACATTCAGGCAATGGTAACGGAGGATTCTGCCATTCAGCTATTGGCCTATTCGTTCAGAGATGAGTTCCCTGATGTCAATCTTGTCAGTCAAGTCACTTTGTATTGGGGGGAATGGTAGTTGAATTACTTTTGATATGTTTTTCAGCTGTTACCAGCAAAACATTTACTGCTTAAACACTCAAGTAACTTCCTTACTGTTTTATTTTGAAAGACTATAAAATTATCATAGTTAATAAGATTGGCTTAGCTTTAAAATCAAGCTTATCAAAAAGTTGTATCATGGGGAAGTGCAATTTTTAAACCAGGGAAGGTGGGGTTTTTTTTGCAAACTTGCTGCATAGGGAAATAAAATGTGAAAATTAAGGTTATAAAGCATGAAAATGAACCACAGTATACATATTATTTTAGTGTTGGAATCAAGCAATATTATCTACACGGTTAAGTTTGGGAGAAATTGATAAAGCCCCCAAACCTTCTTTTTCAATGTTCCTTGAATGAGTAATATATACCAAAAATGGGAATGGGTGGGGGGGTGAGTGAGGGAGTAGGACTCTAGCACATGTACCAAGTCATTTTCAGTTTTCCTGGCCCACCTTTAATTCCGTCTCATTCTGGTTTTGCTTTATTTCAGTGAAACTATTCCACTAAATAAAACTGTTTTATCATGCAAGAGATTTCTAGAATACAAATCATTTTTTTCTCTCAATAAAGTTTTAAGAATGGTGTGAAAAATTGTTGAGACTGATAGAGTCTCAAATTTCAATCTACTTCCAGATTCCAATTATGAACTTGCAACAGTACATAAAACTACAAGATGTTTGGGGTGGGGGAGGTGGGAGGAAGAGGAGGACTCTTGATAGTTTCTGAATAGTTTCTATGTTTCAAGAAATAAAATCAACTAAATAAGAGGCAGAGAAAGGTTGTGCCTGTTCTTGATGTTTCTTAAATAAGGTTAAAATAGCCCATATATGTTTAAGTGATGTAACTGACTACCTGTATAGCTTGTGTCAAATTATATTTAATATAATGATCTAGTTTTATGACATTATTTGACACACGCAATCATGGTGAAAAATATCTCCCTATCAATGGCATATATAATTGATACAAGCATATTTAGAAAAAAAATTCCATGAAATTGTGCTAAAGAACACGATGAAACAAGAAGTGGGCTACACTCAGACCAAAATTCTGTCATTGATTTTTAAGAGTTACAATTTGTGGTGGCTCAGGAAAATAACTATTGTTTGTTTACTCTGCTTTAATAGAATGGAATTCATATTTGAGAGGAAAGTACATAAGTGCTTACTGGTGGTTTTTTTACCATTTCTTTTCTGATACTCAAAGTTGAATCAGAATTCAAAAATCCCTGATTAATCTGGAGATTTTATCTTATGTAGTATTTTATTTTCAACATTTTGGAAAGTAAGGTATAAATTTTAAAAATATCTAATATCTAACCACTATGCTTAATAATGAATAGGTTCCAATGAGAGACATGCAGGAAAGTTACAAATATCTAGATATTTCCCTTTGTATCTTCAATGTACAAGGCTTAATTAGGGACTGGAAAGATTGCTTCATATATTGAAATAAAATTTCTGGTGGTGTGATACTTTTAGATGACTCTTCAACATAGAATTAAGAAAAAATAGTGAGAATTGGGGCTAGAGAACTTATGAATTAAGGGAATTTTTGTTTTAAGGGCTAAGATGTATAATTAGCGGGCTTAGCAGTGGTGGGTCCCTCCCGATTTGGCCCAGTTCTCCCGAGTTGGTAGTGATGACGATATGACATCACCAAACTGGTTCTGCCCCCCCCTGCGTTATTCTTACCTTTTATTTGGCCCCACCCCCGATCTATTGCTGCCTCCTGAGTCCCAGCTGATGGCTAGAGGGAAAAAAAGTGTTTAAACTCTTGCCATGGGGCTTCAAAGGGCCGCCCTACAGCTGATCAGTGTTAAAAGAAAACAAATGAGTAGACCATAGCCTGCAAAAATAAATGGGTAGACCAGTGCCTGCAAAAAATAAATGGGTAGATTGGTACAGCTCTGCAAGCAATTAAAAGCCTGGTAGACCAGTACCTCTGCTAAATACTAAAGAATTGTCACATGACCATCAAGCCACACCCACAAAATAAGCCACGCCCACAGAACCAGTAGTAAAAAAATTTAGAACCCAGCCCTGGTGCTTAGTGCAAGTGCCTTTCACCTATGGCCACAATTGAGATCAGAATCACAGTCAGTAAGAGAGACACCATGTGACTCCTTCACTCAGCAACCACAATCCTGATTTTCCCAGGTGTGATCGTTAAACAGACTACCAGAAAGAGGGCTCGGGCCTCCAGAGCATGGTATGGCAGAGAAAAGCATTCAAGCCCTCACCTCACTTGGTAGAATCTTTCAGAAAACTGATGTTTGGACAGAAAACGCTAGTGAACACGTCATTCTAACAGGCTCAGAATACTTCACTAGGGTTTTAGCTAGATTTGAGGTCTGTTTTTCTAGGCTGGGGAAGGACTTACCATTCCTGCAAGAAGAGAGGGGAAATCCCTCAGTGCAGTGGGGAATGGACCTCAAATCCAACATCCCAGGCCAGCAAATGAATTAAATTCCAAATCAAGTTACTCATATTTACTTGATGGAATTAATTACCACAAATTACTATAGACTTAGTACCTAACAGTATTAACTTCAAGAGAGAATTAGCCGGATTTGTAGAAGATACATAGCTGCTAGTTATGGAATCTGTATGTAACTGTCTGTTTGAGTGGGCCTCTGAACACAAGCTGCTGTATACTAACAGTGAGGGCTTTGGTGTTTTGCATGAGCATTTTTGAAAAGCTCCTGAAGCTTTACATTTGTATAAAATGTTATTATATTTAACTAGTATATATCTCTCTTCTGACCTATGAAGGCTGTTCTTCCAATGCATGACCATTGATTTTTATCTTTAGAGCCAAATACTGTCATTGTACTTGCAATGTGTGTAACTCTTAATATGATTGTTCTGCAGGCTACCCCCCAAAAAATCTCAAGTCATGCTGACAGCAAATCTTATTTACTCTCTTATGCTTGTTAGTAAAGAACTTCAGTGTAGTAAACATTAATGCCCCATATAGAAAAAATAAATGATATATGGTATATTCTTGAATAAATGGTGAGACCATTCTATATATCTATTTGTATTTGTATCTATATATCTATAACCTTGGAATGGTGTTCTAAGGTATATGTTTTAATAGACCTTTGACCATGCAAAAAAGTGAAATTTAGTAAGTAGCTACATGTAAAAAAATCAATTAAAAATAAATGAAGTAGTTTAATGGACACACATTCGTAATGCAAAAATACTTTGTTGGGGAAAAATCAAAAAATAAATTCTTACAGAAAATCATTTAACTCATACTGAACAAAGGTAATTGAATGATTAAATTAAACTTTATAAGTCATAACTAGCAAATGAAGATCTTGAATTAACATCATCATGCAATTATTATAGGAGCCTATCTGCAGCTATTAGCAGTTTGATCAGGCTCTTAGGAAGATAGACTTTGGACAAATTGAGGTATAAGGATACTTAAGAAAAGTGAAAAGAATTCCAATAAAGTGATATTAATAAAAAAGGAAGGGTTATAAAAATTGTTAAATTTTGTTTCCTGTTAGTGGGTTCCATCTTACCCTAAAAAAAATAAGATAATGTGTGAAATTTAAGGTAGCTGTCAGTATTTTTGAACAGTCCGTACTCCTGGAAATGTTTGACAAAACTTAGCGACCTGTTTTGAGCATCTTTCAATAACCTAAACTGGTATTATATAGTATCCTTCAAGGGATTAGAGAGAAAATCAGTACACCATATCAAGAGCAGAATTACATTTATTGAGTATTAAATGATATCAAATAATTAGAAACACATGTAGAGAGGTAATAATGTAAACACTCAGGAAAGTGAAAATGTAGGGAAAGAAATCTCTACCAAAAATAACAAAACATTTAAAAAGATCTATTCATTTGTCTGAATTAGCTGGGGGAAAGGGTGTTAGATTTTTTTGTTTTCAGCCTTTATTATTTTTGTAAATTACTCAAGGCAGTGAACATATCTAATATACCTTCCTCTTCCTATTTTCTCCACAACAATCCTGTGAGGTGAGTTGGACTGAGAGAGTGACTGGACTAACATTACCCAGTTAGCATTCATTCTATGGCAGGATTACAACTCAGTTTCTTGGTTTTTAGACTGGTCCTTTAACCACTAGACCATTACTGGTTATTGCTTAAAATGGAAAAAGTCCTGATTCTTTGGGATTAATTACTGGAATTTGAACTGAATGAGAACTATATAGCAGAATTTTTCTCCATACTATTTCCTTTTGAAATGTTGAAAGGTTAGATATTTTCTTTGTTTCCTGGTAATCTCTCTACAGGATTTTTACTTCAGAGACCAAGCTGAGCCAGTCAAGAATGAGTACACCAAACAATCAAAAAGGGTTAAGAAATAGATCACTACATAATTTTTTTAGGTATCATTTTTCCTGCCTAGTATGGTAGAGATTGTTTTTCTTAATTCTTGTTCTCTTTGGAATAGTCTGGAAAAAAGAACCAAAGGGAAACCTTATTTTGTCTAGGCAGAAGCAACATTTGTATTCTGCAATGATTTTTGGCCATGTTTGAGAGAATTTTCTGTATTAAATGTACACAGGTCAAATCATCCAGGTCTGTGCTTGAATTAATGCATTTGAAAGGGGCAAAAAACATTCTGCTTGTTTAATCAGCTTTTAGAGGAAAATGAAGGAAAGAAGACTTAAAGGAAAGACTATTTTGGAAATAAATGACCTTAACAGGTTTGGGAAATTAACATTCAAATGAATTGCTGTTTTTTAGCATCATTGATAATCAGTCATCTGAGCTGTTGCTCTTGAGAGATTTATGCAACCTGTAAAGTTATTAGAATTGATTAAATGTTGGAATGTCAATTTTTCTAAAAATCCAGAATTATGTCTGTTTAATATGTTGCTAATATGAATGTATAATTTGCTATCCATTATTTGTTATAACACTTAATGGTAGCATCCTTTTTTTTACCTTCTACAATTTGTCTGTGTTATTTTATTTTCTGTTAAAGTATGTTTTCTTTTGTGAATATAGATGTGCCTATTAGACATGCAGACATTGTCCTGTTGTTTTCTTATGTTGCCTAATTATTTCTCACTTATAAAACAAAAGAAAGAAAGAAAGAAAAGAAAAGAAAAATAGACCAGTCAAAGTGTTTTCTGCTCTGCTTCTAAGTAGCTATTTGTAATAATTGCTGGACTGTTCATGCATTACTGAAACATAATCTATTTTGCTTGATTGCTGTTTTAGAAAGCTGTATTCTGTTCTAGAAGCTATGAACCCCATATCTGGAAGGGTCTTCCAGAATCAGTGATAACGGGTTTTTTTCAGTTTAAATGGACAGCTGCTCTTTTTTTACAGACAGTTCTACCACTCTCTTGAAAGATAACTGAATAAATGTTTAATAACAGTTTTGTGGTTGTCCACAAAACTACCATTCCAGAATCCAGTTAATGCCTAAGTAACACCTTGTGAATCAAAAGGCATATGTTTCTGTGGAAACCTGATATCTAGTCTCTCCTGCAATTCAAATTGAAATGAGTTGCACCTCATAGCTGCTTGAAAAGTTTAGTCCCCTGACTGCATCATCACCAAGATCATAAATGAGATGTCATAGAGTGTCTGCCAAGATATGTTAGGAGAAGATGGAAAGTGCTACTTAATTATTAAAAGCAGTTCTTAAAAAGGACACATTTAGGCTGCCTCCACAGTGTGTTGTGTATGAAATAAAGAATCCTTCATGAGGCTGTGTTTTCTAAAACAGATATGAGTGTTTATTCCAAGATTAGCAAAACATGAAGGTAAACAGTTTGAAAGTTAAAGGAACCAGCCTCACCCTGAAAATGTGATGATTTCCCAAATGTAAAATAGTCAGTCTGATTACACCCATTTTTCTAGGAATTTTGTAGACAAGACTAAACATGGGTTTGTAAGACCTGAATAAAGAAATTTCACCCATGATACAAAATAAAGTCAAATACTGAATCCCTAGTACCATCATCAGTAGCATGTGTTTTTTCTCCAGGAAAACAGCTTGAAAATTTGTTTCAGTAATTGGGAACATATGACCTTACAAGACATTTTTGGACTACAAAGAGTGTCATCCTAGCCAGCATAATCTTGAAATTTCATATATTTGTATTTCATTTATTTTATTTTATATTTATTTATTTCTGAGATTAGAGGCTGCCTGACTGCCAAGAAACTAGTGATTCTGGCCAGAATCATTAGATCAAATAAGGCCAGTTAAGAACAATAACAACAAAAAGGAAGTCTCCTGCGTCTCCATCACTACCTTACCCCAAGGCCTGGGAAAACAGCCAAGTTTTTAACATCTTCCAGAATATAATCAGGGTGAAAGCAACACAGATGGGCAGAAACTATGGGAGATAGTTAGATAACTTGGTCCTGTGCCATGAAGTGCTTTACTAATAACTAGTGCCTTGAATTGCAACCAGAAGCCCACTGGCAACTAGTTTGTATTCTGGACCAGCTGTAGTACAGAGAGATTTCCAATCATTATACTATATTCTTGATCATTTTATATTTTCTTGATATTTTTCATACATTGGACAAGTTTAAGTGTCATTTCCTGAATACTCCTTTTATCCTTTTTAAAAAATGTTTCTTTCATTACCTCAAAAATTCGCTTTTACTTTTGTTTAAAAAAACAAGTTATATATTATATACTTATTCATTTGAAGGTATGTTCTTTGGTCAGTAGTGATTTCTTAATTATTAATTTGTTAAGATGTATATTTAATCTTTTGTCATCTCAGTTTAAGTTCTTCAGATGCCTTCCATGAAAAAGTCAGTTTGGAAATATTTCTCTCCTGTATTATCTAGTATGAAGATTATATATATATATATATACACACACACACACACACACACACACACACACACACATATATATTACACACACACACACACACACACACTTACTTTTCGTAGTTTTATGTGTGTTTTTCTTTAAGCCAGGTTTTTCCTGCATAACCAAGATACTTGTGCAAACCCTGTTTGAGTGAAATCACAATCACTACTTTCTGGGGGGTTTTTTCCTTCTTTTCATTCTGGCAGCCAGCAGATTTCGTGCTTGCCCATTTGGAGACTTGGAGACTTATATAGCTATTTCTGGCTCATTAGCCATCCTCAGTAAGCTACACCTACATCTCATGTATCTTCCCTGTAAAAGGTACAATATCTATTTTCTTACTTTTTGTAGGTTTTCACCTACAAAATGAGCTAATGAGCCAGAAATAACTATATAAGTCTCCAAGTCTCCAAATGGGCAAGCACGAAATCTGCTGGCTGCCAGAATGAAAAGAAGGAAAAAAAACCCAGAAAGTAATGATTGTGATTTCACTCAAACAGGGTTTGCGGAAACATCTTGGCATAGGAAAAACCTGGCTTAAAGAAAACACACACAACTACGCACGCGCGCGCGCGCACACACACACACACACACATATATATATGTTTTCTGAGGTTTTCGCGGGTGTTTGTATGTAGGTCTTTGGTTATTCAGGTCTTCTCCTGCGTAAAATTGGAAGTGTCTTGGCGACATTTCGAAGAAGTCTCATTCGTCATCTTCAGGCTGGTGTTTTCGGCTTCGTGCTTCTAGGAGCAATTGCTCCTAGAAGCACGAAGCCAAAAACACCAGCCTGAACATGACGAATGAGACTTTGTCGAAACGTCACCAAGACACTTCCAATTTTATGCGGGAGAAGACCTGAATAACCAAAGATCTATATATTCAATTTTCTTGCTCTTTCCCACAAGGTCAGAATGTTGCGGTTTATGACTTTAAATAACAGTAGTTTTGATGAAATTCTTTAAGAGGCAAAGGAATTATGGGCATTGAGACTGTGTGATTTGAAATTTTGTTTTGCAGCCAGCTGTTTGGTTTGGATGAAAAAAATTGGGAGTTACTGAGAAACTTGGCAATTATGTATTTAAAAAAGCATGACCCTGAGATTTGGATGGTATGGGGGTTTTATGGTACAATGAAGTTAAGGTTAATGTAGATTTTAAAATCATGTCATACTCAGAATATGGAATAGATATTATCTCAGGCTGTGCACAAAAGTGCCTTCTGGTATTATAGCACCAGAAACATTTTATTGAAAAGAAACAGCAGACAAAAAGAAATGGTTGACATATCAAGAATTGTTCGAACAAAAACATGGAAAATAAAAGATGAAGTCAATAGATCCACTGATCACAAAAGGATTTAGTTTCCAATGGTTTTCATATGTACAGCCAAGAAAAAGATTTGAAGTAGAGAACATTTGGAGTTGAACAACACAAGACAGAATTTGAAAAAGAACATTTAATTGCCAAAATGTATAGGTGTTTGCTGAAATTTGAAATGGAAGAACAAGTTTAAAAGTGTATTATAAAATAACCTAACAATCTTGATTATAATATATAGATGGATCAGTGGAAAAATATGTGGCTGAAAGGACTGAAATTTATATTGTTACAATTTAAAAGAGAATTGTTACAAAATGATGTATTATTGGCATATGACATTTTGGACATGTGGAAAACAGGAAAGATTGTTTTATTATGCTTCATAGAATTGTAAAAAAAGCTAGAAAATTTTGGGTTTAAATATGTGCAATGATATAAAAAAAATTAAACTTTAATATTTAACTAAAATCAGAACTTTTCATGATGCGACTAACAAACAACTAGAAAAAACTTATGAATGATTCTTTGTGTACATGATAACTGTAGTGAAATTATTACAGCAGAAAGATGAAAAGACTCTAAAATATCCACAATAGATTACCAGAAAGTCTGGTGAAGATGACAAAATTAGCAGAGATGACAAAATTGACTTGCTTGATTAGAGAAAAGAAGATTTGTTAGTGACCCTATCCCTTTATAACTGAGAAAGTTTTTTTAAAAAATGAACCTATTATTTATGGGTTTGATTATTAGAAAGGGTAAAATATGGAAAGAAGGGAGTTATTAATTATTTAATTAATTTTTTCAAGCATGTATAAGATAACAGTTATAGGTATAAACATGATTATGAATACAGGAATGGATACGAATAAATGGGGACAGTAGGACAAGAACATAGGCACGTTGTGAGAGGTGCACTTATGCATGCCTCTTACAGACTTTAGGAATGGGGTGAGGTCAACAGTAGACAGCTATGTTGTAACCTTAGAGATAAAATATGAATGCATTTATAACTGCTGTAAAGATTGGAAGTCATTATTTTATATTTGTTTTACTTTATTTTTACTTTATTTTCTTTTTTCTTTAAATTTTTATTTTGGGGGGGAAAATCATAATTTAAAAATAATAGCATTGGATATTGATGGAAAAAGAAAATAGACCTGACTACCATCTCATCAAGATAGCATTCAGCTCCTGGTAGCTTCATATAGGTATTAAGGTTTTGGAGATGGAATAGAGCACTTGAAGGCTAAGTTCTTTCAAAACAGACTGATGAACAAGAATGGGAATGAAACCACAAAACCATGTTTTCAATATTTGGTTCTCTTATGTGGCCCAGGAAAATGACATGATCAATGGCATAAAAAGCCAATAAGGGATCTGGGAGCATAAATTAAGATATACTGTCCATCACGCTCCATCAACACATCATCCATTGTGGTGAACAAATTTGTACATATTCCATGTCTCAGCCTTAAGCCCTAACTAGATTAAAATTATTCTAAATAATATGTATCATTCCAGAACACACATAGATGCATATCCACAACCCAGCTGAACAACTTAGGAATTGTAAAATAGAGGGTAGTCTATATCAGGGCTGTCAAACTCCCCACCTGCTGGCCGAATTCATCACACACTGGCCATGCCCATGCCCGGTTTAACAAAGGAGAAAAAGTCCTGATACATCATCACGTGACGTCTGCTGTGACAGTGTGAGTTTGACATCCCTGGTCTATATGAATCAATATTTTTTATCACCACTTTTAAAGTCCCTAGCATTACCCCCTGCGTAAAATCAAGGAAGATTTTAATGATATTTTCTTCCAGTATAAGTTAAAATAGAACAAGAAATAGATAGTAGCACAAATTCATTCAACAACCCTATGTGTATTCTCAAGGAGAAATAAAAAATTGACTAGACTAGAGACTGTGCTAGCATCTTTCTTATGTTCTTTGTAATTAAAACTTCCTTCAGTCTGTTTATGGATATGAGAGACTCTGTCTGCAAAAAGTTTGAAAAGCCATCATGGTTTACCATTAAAATTCATTGATGATTTTTTCATTTGATGAATTAGATAGAGTGAGCTCAAGACACTGAGAATTCTAATTTAGTGTCCTTTCTGGCCAGATTGTTTTTAAAAAGTGTTTACATTCAGTCATAATGTACTATGTTACATTATGTTATCTCAAAATAAATAACTTCCTAAAACTAAATATCTTCAAGAGCACATGAAACCCTCCCCAACATCTTGGGTCAGGTCCATCCTATCCTATTAACCTTTGGACAATTTTTAGTAGATACTATGATGTTGGAAGGAAAAAAGTCTTATTCTCTGCTACCAAGGTCATAGCATAGATCAGTGTTGGCGAACCTTTTTTTGCACTGAGTACCGAAACGGGAGCGTGCACACACGGAGCGCCGGAAACCAGAAGAGCAGCTCCCCGAAGCTCACGTACTGGAAACCAGAAGAGCAGTTCCCTGCATGTGCATTCGTGCCAGTCACCTGGTCTTTCGGGTTCTGGCATACATGTGCATGCTAAGACCAGTTGGCTGGCATGCATGCACTCGTCGGAAACTGGAAGCTCAGCTTCCTGGCACGCGCATGCGTGCCAGGGAGCTTCTCTTCTGGTTTCCAGCACTTCTGAGTGTGCGAAGACCAGCTGGCCAGCACGCATGCACATGGCAGAACCCAGAAGAGCAACTGCCGATGGCTAGCGTGCCCAGAGAGATGGCTTTATGTGCCACTTCCGGCATGCGTGCCATAGGTTTGCCATCACAGGCATAGATGTTCTAATGGCTCCTAAGTAGTGCTCCACTATGCAGTCTAGCACAGTGCTCAACCCACACTCTAGCCAACTTGTCAGCCCATTTCATTATCTCCATGACCTTGGTAAACTAAGAGTGTCTATTTAGTGGGCAACGACATTCCAGAGCCAAAGCTTAATATTCAAGGACAGCTAGATATTCTAGTCTGCTACTAACCTTTCTAGCTATAAGGTGGTGGTATGCTTTTAAAGTTCTGAATTGTATCTCTTAAAATTAATTTTACATCATTGTCAAGTTATAGATATTTTGTCAGAGTTTGATTATTGATTATCATTTATGACTGACTGAATTTTTTAAAGAGGCCTTCTTTGATTATCTGTCTTTTCTACAATGGTCACAATAAACAATAATGTAATCAAACATTTCCCCACCCTCAGCATGATACTTCCAAGTAATGAAAATAAAGTGAGGGCAATTAAAGGATAAACATTGTTTGCTTAAATTCCTTACAGCCTAGTTTGACTGTAACAGTGAAAGATCAAAAATAAATTAGAAAGTGAATTTGAAATTAATATGCTATTTATACATTTTAGTTTATGAATTTCAAAAAATTGTCATTTATGCAAATTCTTTATTCTATACTAAGTTCAAAAGGAAACCATAAAAAAGATGTTCTCTATTTTGAGATAATGTATTAAATTATGATTGAATGTAATACTGTTTTTTAATCTGGTCAAAAAGCACACTAAATTAGAATTCTCACTGTGTGCCTTGAAGCTTACTCTATCCAGCTCATCAAATGAAAAATTCATCAATTAATCCTCTGACAATAATGATATATAGACAAAAATCAATCTGAAATTGATTTTTTGAATCAAAACATGAAAACCAAGCCCTGACCTTCTCATAATTTGAAATTTCTCTTCATTTCAGTGATATAGCTGTATAGAAAAGCTGAAGTAGTTGTATAATTGTTTGTTTTTAGACTACTGCAGAAGGTATACGTTTGAATAATAGTATATAAGCTGACGAGAGGTGCTGAAGTACTTTAATAAAGTTATTAAATACATGTAAGAATCTGAGACAAAAAAAAATTCTGTAATAATATAGTACCAATAAAAAAAAGAAATCATTAAAAGACTTGGGGACCACCCAGTATGCCTGAGAGAGATAAAGCATGAGAGTATGTACAATTCAAATAGATTTAAAAGACTGTAGCTAAGAAATAGTTTTCACGTATCCATGTTGTGTGACTTTTTCTATGTTTCCTCTTTTTGCAGATTTTTTCAAAGGTTTTTGGGAAGAATTGCATAAAATTGCATATTTCAATTTGAATTTATCTTAAGTTATATAATAGAATTAAAAACAAAACAACTGTTTTAAAGAGATCACTACCCTTCTGCTTTTATAGTTGTAAAAATGGCTTTGTAGTGAATCAGAAAGATTTTTATCTGAAAATACATCTGTTTTTATTCTCCTAGCAACATTTTATATAAAATAGAGATACATATATTTAAACTTCTACTGTAGAAGTTTACTGTAGTTTACTGTAGTTTGTTGCTATAAGCTATGCAATCTGGAATGTATGAAAACTAATGATAAAATAAAGTTTTTATATCATAAGAAAGGACCATCACATTTTTATAGTCCTCAGATATAGGAAATACCCTGTTACGTTTTATAAATTTTCTATCAATATTTTTGTGCAGATTTCTTAGGCAGATTTTGTGGGTTTTTTTACATTTCTGAATTTATCATTATTGTATTTGTGATATTAAATGTTTGAAAAATATTCATATTAAAGTTTTTTTATATTTCATTTTTAAACCTAACATCTGAGAGAAAGGGTAAAATTTGAGGCGCTGAGTACAGTTTATTTTTTTATAAACAATTATCTCTAGAACAAATTAAGTATTTAAATTTATTTTTAATGGAGAATACACATTTTAATTAATTTGTAAGAAAAAAAACCATGCAATATTCATTGCCATTTGAATAATTTATTGTACAATATTGTGCTTTCCTTTCTTATGACAACATTTTGAGTTTTTTTGGAAAATGATTTCATTAAGTTATTTTTAATAGTTCAAGCAGGTGGTAATAACTTTAAAAAAACTAAGGGAAGCGATAATGACCAGAACCTTGAAAATCATTTTAAATGTGTATTGTATTTTTCTGACTTTTAAGTTATATTCACCCCTGATTTTTTAAAACTGTTAAAATTTGTTAGAATTCCAATGTCTTTGCATAATATATTTACTGTGCTGTTAAACACAGGTGATGTAAATGCTGGCATCTTAATATGCAGATAGATTTGAGCAGCTCCCCTCAAATCTTTTCCCTAGAGTATAATACAGAAGTATCTGTGAAAGCAATAGTTTTCACATTTAACAATGATTAGTTAGTCCATTCCAATGAATAAATGGGAAAATACTATCATTTCAGTGGTACAATGCTGAGTATTAGACCCTATGAATATGGTATTTTTGAGGTGAGATTAATATCTCTAAAGATTTTTTTTTCAAGCTGCATAAGTATTATGTTCAAAGTATGTCATAGGATTCCTTTTGCTTAGAAATCGTGAAGAAGCTATTGTCAGAACAGCAGAATGCTGCTATGAAGATGTCTAAAACCTGCGGAACTTTTGTACAATATACCTGGAGTTTTTTCTCACCTAAGTCTTCAGCAGGAGTAGAATAAAATAAAATTCAATCATAGCATAAAAGTTAAGCAAGTTATATTGCTTAATAGGTACAACTAGCATACCATGCCTTGTAAAGGTAAAACTGCATAAGAACAATATGAATCTATTGATGAGAAGAGGCATGCTCTTGACTCTCTCTGCCTCTTGTTTCCAGAATTTGGGTGTCAAGTGTGTATAGAGATTTTCCTTCTATTTAGACTCTCTGAAATAATAGTCTTTTTCCCTCAGTAATTGTGTTTATGCATTATAAATATCTGATTAAAAATTATCCACCCTTTTCCATCTGTGAATGCTAGTTTGTGCTGTTTATGTATACATTTGCTAAATTCATATCCCGTCTTTTAGATTTTTTTTTATCCTGCCTTTATTAATTTGTGTAAGTAACTCAAGGCAGTGAACATACCCAACTTACCTTCTTCCTCCTGTTTTCCTGAGAGCAACAACCCTGTGAGCTGGATTGGGCTGAGAAATACTGGCCTAAGGTCATCCAGCTGATTTTTAGGCATGACTAGAACTCTGGTTTCTAGTGTAGTGGCTTATAACTACTAGACCAAACTGGTTTTCTGTTATGTCTGTCCTGAATGTTTAGAAATAACAATAATAACAGTAGGAATCCTTGAGCGGGTATATGTGATAGGGTAAAGCTCTCTTTTAAACCACTTATCTAAATAACCATTTTAAAGCCTGAAACTTTACACAAAAATAAATAAATAAATGCTAGGAGGTATTTAAACAAGGTAACATGCGGTGTGAAACATCTACATCTACACAGTGAAATATTCAATTGAAGAAGCTGTACTTTCAGCTGAGGAGATCAGCATGATTCTCCTTGGGAAAAATTCCAGATGGTATTCCTTTTGCTGAAGGAAACAGTCTGGTCTATATCCTTCACCATTTTCAATAGACCTAAAGAATCTTAATGAAGATAAAGTGAATAAGGAGACAAAGAGCAGAGGCAGATATAGCTAAAATCTTTGTTTCTGCCTAGTAGGTGCCCAGATTGTACTTCCTGTTGTGTCAGTTTTTTCAATTCATTCAACCCGGAAATTACTGAGATGGTAATCCAGCGTATCTTGGAACCATTTATTTAGAGAAACTGACATTAAAGGAAAAGCAAATGAGTTATTGTTCTCTTTAAGTCAAAATTGGAACCTTGCTTTGAAGAAGGCTATGCAGCATTTTACATTTGAAGGCAAAAAAGTGATTCAAAGTGCCTTTGCAGCTTCTCTTGTCAACATGTCTCTTCTGGCATTGCGCTGCAATTACCCAATCTCAGAAGAAGATACAGGGGCTTTAAGTTAGTGCCATCAGATTCTACATGAACTTCCTTGGGTATACTGGAATACCATTTCATCTTTGAAGTGGCACACTATTCTAAAAAATTATGTTAGCAATCAAGGTGTAAGTACTGTTGTCTTTTCCAGAAATTATCTACAAACAGCAGCTGCTCAGTGCTCATACAATTTATGTAACATTTCTAAAAATGAAAGGGATTTTTGTCATGTAAATATTAAGTAAAAAGCACCATCCATATATTTCATATAACTGAAATCTGAATACTTCCTTAATATTCCTGAATATGTTCATATAACATATATTTGAAAGTGAGACAGTGTATTGCTCTAGACCTATGTTTCTTTTTTAAATAAAACATAATTCTTTTTGATATGCTTCTATGTCTTTATCAACTGTATAGAAAGTTAAATTAGATATGGTTTTAATAGTTTCACACACTATTTGTTTAACATGATTCTTTTAAATCTAAATTCTATTAACTCCATATCAGTGACAGTTAGCAGACACAAGAAAAGGGGATTATTTTTGTGCTAAAGAAAAATAAAACTTTATTTAGGATTTATTTATCAATCTAAACTGTTACATTTTACACCATTTTTTATCATTTTGAACAGATACTATAATTTTGAACCCTTTGCTTTTTTTGGTCTTTTATTATTCTCTTTCCCTGATCTCTATTAATGATATCTTTTCAAATTAGTGTCCAGAGAAGCTTTGTTATATTTTTAATCTTTGTTAATATAGTTGTTTTCAATAGAAATTGATATATTCAACTAAATATATGTACTTTTGTTTTCCAGTCTTAAATTATCATCGATGACTGAAATTCCCAATAATTCGGCCTGAACTGTAGAGTTTTATTGTACTACTAACATAATAACACATTCCTGTTAATTTTTATTCAAAATTACTGACTTTCTGATCAGTAATGCAACAATTGGAGTAAATAATTCAATGTCTGGAGTATGCCAATTCCTTCTTTACATAGGCTATGATGTGCCATGAACAATTTTTCATCTTTTAATTAAGAAATCCTTAATTGTACTTTACATTCCAAACCATGTTCAAGGTTACAAAGAAGTTTTCAAAATATAATACACCTAATGTTAACAAATTCAAAAAAAATTCCTTCAATTGGGACATACAAAAATGTTCAAACTTTAGGAAAAAACAAGGACGTAAACAGCATACTAAAATGCAAATTTAAAAG
Source organism: Masticophis lateralis (assembly GCA_030761175.1). Lineage (NCBI taxonomy): Eukaryota > Metazoa > Chordata > Lepidosauria > Squamata > Colubridae > Masticophis > Masticophis lateralis. The sequence goes on from JAUDYJ010000002.1 coordinate 241,622,151, forward strand.
CTAAAGCATAAACTTTGACAATATTTAAAAGGTAGCATTCAGTATCATTATAAGAACTGTCCCTCTTATTTACAGAATGGCAGAGGATAAATCTGCCATTCTGTAAATAAGAACAGATATGAAGTTATAGCTGAGCATATTAAAATTAAATGTATAGTAGAAAAATCTATCATATTTGTAATTATTTTATAGAGCTGGCAAAAGATAAGTGAAGAAGTCTCCTCCCACCCCTCTGCTTGAAGTGTTAAACAGCTACATCCTTTGGAAGGTTTGTGCAGCTGTTTTAAATACTGACCCTTGTCTGTATTTGCACACCCAGACAACCCTTCTGCTGAAATTGCCTGCATAGTGAAGTGACTGTACATAAACACACAAACAAGTAGACAGTTGATTAAAACCTTTGAAGCAGTTTCATGAGTCCTCCAAGTGTTAAAGCTTTAAGACTTGAGGGAGTAGCCTCAGTTGCACTTGCAGGTTTTATGAAGTACATTTTGAATTATTGTAATCATTGTAGAACAATTTATGACTGCAAAGTCAGACAGTTTGATCTACTTTTCTAACAGGATGTTTAACCGGTCTTTAGTTAGAACTGTAGGGATATAAATAATAAAAGTACGACATCTCTATCAGTTCTTACTAACCAAACCTACATGAATGGGCAAATCCCTGTAAAACAAATTTACCTTACAATTAGAAATAATTAACATAGCTGGTAAATCTGAATCTTGTTATTTTTTTTTGACAGGTCCTTTGTGGCTATCTCATAACTTCTGAAGTGAAACTGATGAAAATGGCCCAATTTAAATGTATATGGAATATCCATGAACCACTATTCTTTGCTTTGTAAATCTCTGGTATTAAATGTTGTTTAAAAACTAACTTTTAAGTACTTCAGGAACTAACAATTTAAATGTAAGAAGAGTGCCTTAAATTATCAGTAATACAAAAGGAGTAGAATATGACATAATCTGTGCTTTATTTCTGGAATATCAAATCAGCAAACATCTAAAGTGGAGCTCTGTACAAAAGAGAAAATAAAAACATTCCTTTGTATAACTCCAAAAAAGAAATCAGGCTGTCACCTCTTGTGGCTGAAAATAAATGAAATTTTGTTTACATATTTGTGGAAGATTGTACCGCAGCCTGCTCACACTAATTATTAAATGAAGATTGTCTGTCTTGAGATTGCTCAAGAATTTAACCAGAATCCCAGGATTCTAAGCACATGCTTCAAAATTAATGTGTTCCATAATAATACTAAACCTCTAAAACAACTGCATTTTTCTTATTTTCTCTTTTGAATAATATGATTGGCTTGATTTGGGTGAGGAGCTGACATATCATCTATTATTTATATGGCGCCATCAGTATACATGTCGCACACTGAATATAAGTGGGAAGGTCTCTGCCTCAGGGAGCTTATAATCTAAAATTTAACATGGAAATCAACAAAAGTGGAGGCAGATGTAAATAGTGAAATGATGAGCTTAGCTACAGGTTGACTAATAATGTGGCATGAACAGCAGAAAGTTATACTAAGGTTTTCATGAAAATAGATGCGTTTTAAGAAAGGATTTGGAGATTTAAGTGAAATGACATCATATAGGTGTTCAGGGAAGCAATTGCAAATATATCTATTTAATAAGCATTCCATCACTGAAATGTTTGTTGTCAAGAACTGTTACCTAAATTAGCTAAAATCTAGCCCATTCTCATATCTTAAAACTTTTATGTAGTGTAGCTGTTGGAATTTGATGTTCATATGATTCTTCCAGACCTATTCATTATAGAGTTGATTCATGTTGTTTGATGCTATGTCTGTTTTGCTTTAGACAGAGAAATTGAAGACAAGGATATCATGCAGGTATCTTTGCCTTTTTGTTAATATTCATGTAGTATTTCTGCCAGACATATTACACAAGCATGTATAATGAAAATTAATGGTTACAAATTTTACATCATTGCACAATGCTGTATCTGCTGTATAAATAAATGCATATAACTAAATAAGTCATAAATGCAGATAGCCCATTGGTTTTTAAATTTGCCTTTTAGGTGCAATTTTTCTACTTTTATTTATATCTTGAAGAATACCAGTTTGTCTGTAACAAAGTCAGTTTACACAGTTTTAAATCAGGATTTTAGGGTGTTATTTTTATTTCTCTCTGAACTAAAGCACCCAAGATTGCCATTTGATTGTGGAAAGAAATAAAAGAGACCAGTAAGAATGATGTATTTTCAGTAGCTATAATAGATCAGTGAAGCATATTTAGTATTGGGAAATCTCTAATTGCAGAATTCCTCAAAGAAAATTTGCTTTTACAAATACATTTGGAATCTAAGCAAGCAAAATATAAAAATTGCTTTTTCAATTAAGGTTTATCAGTTCTCTAGAGTTCATACTTTCTTTTTTCTTGTGCTTTATGAAACTGGAAACCATAGGCCATTGCTCATACTAGAATAAAAAATGGAATGTTTTCATTTCAAATTAACCCGCAATAGGTTGACTTGCCACTTACTGGAGTACTGTCAGGTTTGATAAAAGAAAGCTATTAGCTTTCTTGAATTGTATGCAATGTAGCCACCTTAGAACATTGGAATAGTCTCAACATGCCCCAGTTCAGTGGTGTTAATTTTTCTCTCTACTAAGTTTTCTTTAGTAAGATTAAATACGATGAAATATTGTACTTACATTTGGTTTAGTTTTTATAGTAAACAAGAGGTATCTGATATTTCAATTCAGATATTTATAGTTACATATAATAGTTTATATCCTTGTTGGATCCTTGATACATTTCCTTCCTTCCTTATGATTCTGTACTGTGCTCCTATTAGAGGAGTCCAAAGTGATTTACAAAACAAAAGGAAAAAGTCATAGACAATCTTTCACAATCAAAATAATGAATATAAAAATTAAAATCAAAGTTCATTTTCAAACAGAAAACCAAAATAAAAACAAGCAAACTTAAAAGAAGTTTAATGCTGCTGTTACCTCACAACTACTGAGCAGTACACATGTCTACAATTTATTTTTGAAAGAAAACAGCATAAAAAATTAAATCATAGAAATCATGGAAATTATGAATCCCCTAATATGAATGATTGCAGAGATGAAATTGATTTAGTGATCTACGTGCGTACCTTAGAACTAGAGATAGGAATGTTGCTTGGTATGGGAATTTCTCATGAAATTGGAACATTGGTGATCTAAAAACTTCTATCATTTCTAGCTCTATTACATTTTTCTAATGTGAATTCAGACAAATAACTTAAATTCCTCAATTGCTATAGTCCACAAGGATTCTGTTTAGGAATTTTCCTATGACAGAAATGCTGGTGGAATTGTTCTGAAGACTGTATGAGTAAATATTTGTGAAGTGAATCAAGAATGTGATTAAAAGTGTTAGACAATCAGTGAATAGTTTTTCATGTATATGAGTTGTACACTGTATGAGTATCAAAATCAACTTAAAATTGAAATTTAGTTTCATAATACAATGTATTATAATAATTGCGTTTTATTGGCATATAAATTTGCTCTCAAACCTTTCTGAATCACATATCCCAGTAAATTTCATGTTTATCATTTTAATGATTGAAGGTTAAAACTTATGATCTCACAGTTATATCCTCCTTACAGTTGAGTTTACGTTTTTGCTGTCTGTGGTGAGTTTGCTTATGATATCTGCTTTTCAGATTTATTCTAAATGAATTAATAGATTGTGCATGAATATAGAATTATGAACAATCTATTTTATTTGGTTATTGTTAAATATAAATCATGTGTTTATAGATTTTTAATACAGATATATGTTCCTGAAACAAAAAATCTTTGGTGTTTTATGCATCTTTTTTAATGCTCTATTATTTCATTTTCTTTTGCAAAAATCTAATATCTTGCTATCCATAAGCTTTCCTACCTGGAAAAAAATCCCTTACATATCCATGATCAAAAATGATGGCCTGAAGGTTGAAATAATTATCTCTGGTGGCCGTGCAGATCTCAATGTCAAAGCAAAGAAACATAGGGCAGCAGAATTAAAGCATGAAAACTGGCATGAACACAGACAACTGCTTGGGGCTCTTTA